>JAGSMP010000098.1:0-2400000 GCA_029286625.1 Parnassius orleans
GCAGGAGATGCTCTACAAAGTGGTAAGGCACATAATTTAATTTTATTACGTGAATCTTAACTAATGCATTTTTAGCGTCTTTATTTTTTTATAGATCTTACAGTACACTTGTCAGTAAGTGGATTGAAGCTACAGTAGTCTAATGGTAAGGTGTGGACTGCGAACTTAAAAAGTCGTGGGTTCGAATCTGATCCATTAAAGCTTACATGGAATGATTGGCGTGAATATTATTAATGCAAAAGTAAAGAGACTCGTTACTAATGCGTTGTCTCAGAAATAAGGTGAAATTCATCATAGCCTGTAATTATACTGGCCCTCTTTATCCTTCAGACAAGAAAACAGTAGAAATAGGTAAGAGAATGGCACCAACCCAGACGGATTTCTAGGGAGAAAAGGAGTCTTACTATAGTGCGTCTACGTAATGCCTTAATTGTTTATCATTATTATACAAACTAGCTCTTGGCCGCAATTTTGTCCACGTAGAATCTTTAAGTAGCTGTACGATAGAAAAAGGGCATAAATGACTTTCTATATGTATTCTTATAATCTACCTTTCATCATCATCATCATCATCATCATCATCATCATCATTACAGCCCTTCACAAGTCCACTGCTGAACATCTACCTTTATACGAGTATATATACCTAATTTTTGTCACTGAACTCCTCATGAACGGCTCAACCGATTTTGATAAAAAGTGCGTGTTTAAGTGGGTCCCAGAATGGTTCAGATTCACGATTGTACCCTACTAGACAACTATTATATTTGGTAGGTGACGCTGTTGTCTAGATCCGGAAATCATGGACCATCGCTAGTAGTGAATAAAAAATATTCTATTCTTTTCTATGGTTACATTCGTGCTAATACAGATAATAAACGTGATAAGTGTGACCGAAAAACAATAAAGAATAAATAAATTAATGCATAAAAATCTTTTTCCATTTGCTAGTGTAGGATTTGTCAAAATTTTGATATGTAATGTAACATTTTATTCGTGATACTCTTTCATATAGATTGAAGAACTGAAAACCGATGGGGAAGAAACGTTCTCGACTGGTAGCATCCTACCGTTTGGCGAAGTGTAGAATGCATCCCTCCCACTAAATGGAGTAAATATCTGGTGAGACATGAAGGAAGTTGATGGATGCAGATGGCACAGGACTGCGTTTTGTTTTGTTTTATTTCTTGGGGGAGGCTCATATTCAGCAGGGGACTTGTGAAGGGCTGTAATAATGATGATGACGATGAGCCCCAACAGTAGTTATTCCCAAAATAGGTACTACTCCACAGTCAGGGAGGTGCTTGCAGAACTGTTATTTCTAGTCCATAATAATAATATACTCTAGTCGAGCGACAATTCGTGCTACAACCGCAATATAGCTGCAGCATGGTTCTACCATATATAAAATGTCTGCAGTTAGAACGGTTCTCATCTAGGAAGGACCGCGCTCACATAGAATAAAAGCGTGAAATATCAGCATAATGCAGGAATGGAAGATAGAGTAGCATAACGGATTATGGGTTTTTAGCAATTTTGTAAACTCGCAAACATATTTTGATTGTAATAGAATCACGCCTATTTAGTGAATCAGGCGTTATTCATTAATTATTTATAAACCATTATATCAAAGATGTAAAAAGTATTTGCTAAGTAAGATCTATGTAATAAAATAAAATGATGTGTCTTAACTAGTTTGAAGAGCACTTCCCACCCTCCCCCAGCTGCGTGCACTATTCCCATCAACACTAATCCCAGCACCACTACTCGCAACACCACTAGACTAGGAAAGACGTTTCAAAAGACGTTTCGCGATGAAGAGGTTTCGTTCACACGAGGAATACTAGGTGAAGTAGACTCTGGTTGTTGACCGCTAAGTCAATATAAAAAAGTCAATAAATTAATTTTTGACATCTTAGCATAGTTTTAGATGATATTTTGTAAGTTTCTCCGGTAGAGTCAATCCAGTAGTGTTGCAGCTGTGGGGTGGCTTTTCCATATATGTTATTATAAATGCTTCAAATATTTCATCCGATCCGATATATTTTATGAATAAAACCCTTTTTTTTTTTTTGCGGATGGAAAATCATCTAATGACGCCTTTCGCTGTGGGTGGAGCGGAAGGAGGTCAGACTTTACTGACTAAAACCATCCGTGTTCCTTCAGTGTTTCTTACGTTCCGGAGCCGCGGTATCTTTCGAACAGCCCGCAGCCCTGGCAGGCAGCTCGGGCCCTTCACGCTGCTGACAGCTCTTGAGGCGCGCGTGAACAAACGCGCCGTCGACACGGCCTGTCGTCGTTAGACGGACGGACGGCGAGCTACCCATTGCTCGCCGTCCACAGGTCCGCGCTTACGGTGGTCAGGCCACGACGTAGCCCCTGACGCCCGGGCGTCTCTGCGGCGGCCGGGAAGGAAAGCTGTTGCTCTTCTTCTCCCGCTCCGCCACCTCCTTCAGCATCACTGCTTCGCAGAAGGTGGTGACGGCATCCATCTCCGTCTCGCCCGGACCATGGCTTCGACCAGGCCGGACGCGAGAGGTCGCCGCCGCCTATCGCCGCTACGAGTACACGGCGGTGCTCCGCCCAGCAGGGCACACCTCCACGGTGTGCTCCACCGTGTCCTCCGGTCGATCGCAGTGAGCACCTGGCGTTTCCTCCCGCCCGATTCGGTGCAGGAACCTCCGAACACACCGTGTCCGGTGAGGACCTGCGTCAGGCGGAAGGTGAGGACACCGTGGCGTCTCTCGCCACCTCAAAGAGGGTCTTATCGCCGCCATAGTGGCGTGCCCAGCACGGGTTGCGACAGTCGCCTTCCATGTCGCCATGAGATCATGCCGGAGTCTGCTCGCTGCGCGACAACCTGCCGCGGCAGCGGGTTTCCCGGCATAGCTCCGCGCGCCATTCGTGGCGCGCGAGGACTATCGCCTCCAGATCCCATGGCGGCAATCCAGCAAGGAGGCTCGCCGCCTCGAGGGAGATCGTGGTAGCCGCGAACCATCTTTACGGCAACCACCCTGGGGCGCGTTTAGTGGTGGACGGCAAGCCGCGCCAAACCACGCGCCCACACCGGGGCCCCGTAAAGGGCCATGGACCCCACGATCCCGCGTAGAGCCTCCAGGAGGCGTTTGGCCCCAGGTTCGGCAGGAGCCGCCTGAAGGCAGCCCCGGTCCGTTCCAGTTTGGGAGCCAAACGTCGGAAGTGCTCAACGAAGTTCCATCGGCCGTCGAGGACGAGTCCTGGTGCTTCACGTCGACTGACGCCGATGGATACCCTCCACCATCACTGAGGATCCCAGGTGGCCTGTTCCGAGGACCATGGAAGTGCATGGCTCGGACTTGTGCAGAGCCACCTCGAGACCCAGTTGCCGGATCCTCTCAACGACTATCGCAGCCCTGCGTGTCATAGTTCGCCGCCGCCTCGTACGACCCCCGTGCCAGTACCAGCGTGTCGTCAGCGTAGCAAACTACGCTGACGCCGGGAGGTCGCGCAGCACCCAGTCGTAACCGATGTTCCACAGGGCGGCCCCAGAACTGAACCCTGTGGGACACCGCACGACATCTCGCCGGTTCCACTCACCGTTTCGACCGGGGTAGATGACGGCCCTGTCCGTCGATAGTCCCCGACTATACGATAGATAGGTCGGCACCCGGTGATACGGAGTGCCTCCCCAATGCAGCTCCAGGGCATGGAGTTGAAGGCGCTGGCGATGTCGAGAGACACCGCCATACAACCCCTGGCCACTGCATCCCCGTCGTGAGGGCTCTCGCGCATGATGGCGTCCACTGTAGCGCCTCTTGCGGAAACCAAACTGGTGTTCCGCAAGATCCGGCCCTGTCCCGCAAGGTGCTCGGCGAGGCGGTTTGCAATTATTTTCAAAGAGCTTGCCCACCTCGTCGAGCAGCACCACGGGCCGGTATGCGGACGGAGAGTCCGCAGGGCGCCCGCTTCCGAATGAGGACCAGCTCCCGTCTTCCAACGAAGCGGGAATTGGCCTTCCAAGCATGCGCTTAGAGCCTCCAGTCGGGGCCTGAGAGCTTCCGAGGGGAACCCAGGCTTGCCAGGCGCCATCGGGTCCTGGGGCGGTATTCTGGCCTTGAGCCTACGTACCGCCACTCAGGTTCACCCCGGTCCCTTCCGATGTCGTCGTCGTCGTCCTGGTGGTCCGCTTCCGGCACCGCAGGCGGAGCCACAGGCGGGGCGGATGTTCCTCGCGCGCAGGAACAGAGCGCTCACCACATCCTCCACGAGCTGAGGCCGGAGACTTGCGTCATGGGGCCCAGGTGCGGAGTTTATCCCACCATCTTGTAAGGGCGCCCCACGGATCTCTATTGAGAGTCTCCAGCATCACGGGCCCGATCCCGGCCCGCAGGACAGCCTCCCGGAGGGCGGTCTCGCCGCCTGTATCCTCGTACAGCTCGCCTCACGGCTGCCGCATTCGGTGAACGAATGCGGAGCCTGCGATGCCTGGCGTACAGGTGCGCGCGCGGCGACACACGCCTCGCGCAGAGACGTCAGCTCACGCGACCACCACCACCTGACGCCGGGCACTTCCTGGCCGGACGCGGGCATTGCCACGTCACATATCTCGGACATGGCCTCCTGAACCACCCTGCCTCATCATTGACGTCGGCAGGCCTGTCCGGTGATGACACCCAGGCCTGCACGATCGAGGCTTCCAGGAGGAGCTCCCGGTCCAGCTGCTTCAGCGCCCAACGCGGACCACTGGGCCTGTAGGACTGGCGCGCCGAGGGCTGGGTGGAGACGTCAAACCGGATGTACCGGTGGTCGGAGTAGGTCTCCACCTCCATGACCCGCCAGTCAATGGCACGCGGCGACAGAGCGGGGCTAGCGAACGAAATGTCCACCACCGACTCGCCCCGCATCCGCACACACGTGGGACAGAACCCGATTTAGGACGACCAGGCCTGTCTCCAGAGCCCAGTCTTCCACCATCCTACCCCGGCATCTCTGTACGACGAACCCCGCCAAGTTCTGGTATTGAAGTCCCTGAGGACAAGTACGGGAGGGATAGCCTGACGACGACTGCTCTCAGCTCTGCAGAGAGTGTGAAACTGGCGAGAGATCGGTTCGGGGAGAAGCACACCCCACAATGACGAACTCCCGAACCGTGCGCCACGCACCCTGACCCTCCTGACACCTTCAAGGGTCGGGTACCGGCGGCGGCTGAAGAAATGATGGCCACTGAGCCGTTAAGGTCCGCCACCCAGTCCTCCCTAGGCCAGACAAAATACGGCTCAGCGACCACAGCGATAGTTATCGACCACCGCCATGCTCTGGAGCAACAGATCCTGAGCGCAGGCGCAGTGGTTGATATTCGCCTGGAGGAAGCATGGGGCCGTTATGCAGGCATTCCATTTCAGCCTCCACGGGGCGCCTCTGCGGGCGTCGGTGTCGCGGCGGCGGCGGCAGCGACAGCGACAGCGGCGGCGGCGGGTCGCGCCGCGGCGGCGGCCACAGGAGGCGGTGCGGAGGGCCCGCGGCCTTGGCCTTGGCGGTGGCACGCAGGCCTTGCTTCCGCCCGGTGATCGGCTGTTTGCCGGTCGCCGCACATGCATCACAGTGCGGCGACGCAGCAGGTCGCCGATATGTGTCCGGGCTGACAGCAGCGGAAGCAAGGCCACTGCGGTCAACCTCCGAGGCGCATTTCACAGATACGTGGTGGTGCCCCACGAGACAGCGGTAGCACTCAGAGGTCTGGCCCAGCAGAACCTGCGCTGAGACCCAGCCCACCAGAAGCCTTCGGCCTCCACTATGGTTTTGGCTGCGTAACAGGGCAGCACACCGTGGCGCGTACACCCTGTTGGTCCGGGCGCGGCGCGCCTGACCTGATCTGGTCAGTAGTGCACCCCGGACCCGCGACGGCGGCCACCAACTCCTCCGATACCGAGTCGTCCAGACCATGATGCGCAGGTCTGCGCATCTGACGGCCTGACACTGGGCTCGTCTGCGTCCAGGGACGCTCTGAGCCGCAGCCAGAGCGTCCGCGGTCGCGCCACTGATTCCCTGGGATCTCCAGCATACGGCCCCGTCTGGGTGACTTTGAGCCGGAGGCCCCGGTGATCCTGAGCTCCCCGAGATCCACCGCCTCTTTCGCCTTTCGAGCAGATCGCGGTGGTAACGCCCTTCTTTTCGCGTCCGGCTGTAGTGTAATCACTACAGCTGCGGTCTTCGGGCGCGGAGCCCAGCCGCGATCTTGCGCGCCTGAACTGGCGCTGCCCTGCTCTTTGGCCTTTTGGCTGCCTTCCCCTTATTTTGTCCCCGACCACCCGCCAACCGGCTTCAGCCGCGGGAGGTGTGGAGAGAGCGGCGGCGCGGCGGCAGCGGCTTGCCGCTGGCGCTGGCACATTCGCCGCAGGCACTGGGGCTGGCGCAGCCACCACCTGTGCTGCCGCTGCCTTTTGCCTTCGCTTGCCTCTCCTTCCTGTTGCCGGCTTAGCTGGAGCCGGTTCAGCCGGTACCGGTTGCGGAGCCGGCTTTTCAGGGGAGGAGGGGCACCGCAGCCCCGCCCGAAGGCTGGCTGGACGGCCCTGGCTTGATGCGGCAGCAGCCGCCGCGTACGAGACCGTTGCCGCCTCGCCGCCGTCTTATTTGCCCCCAGGGGGCTGCAGGACGATGCCTCCAGCACGGAGAACCGGTGTTGAAGGCAGCCAGCTCCTGCCGGACCAGGTTCAGAACCTGGTTCTCCATCGGCACGGGCTGGCTTTGGCGCTGCGTCTGGGGCGCCGCGCGAGAGAGGCAGTCACGTAGACTGGCCAGGTTCGCGGAGCTTCATTCTCCTGGAGAGTCTCCATGGTGGACGTCAGGGGCCACGTCCGCCCGCAGCCCGCTACCTGTTTGCATTAGGCTCGGCCCCAACAAAGTTGGCCTCCGCAGCCGCCATGATGGAGGCGGAGGCCGCGGAATGGCCTTTAACTTTGAGGAGGCCTTTTGCTTGTGGGCCACGACCTTGATCGCGGCCTCCACCTCCTTTACGAATCTGGCCTTACGCTCCACCTCGAGCCGCCAGTCGCATCCGTCTCTTCGCCTGATACCGAGCCGTACGCCCGGTGGCGCCCTCCTCGGCATGCTTTTGCCTTGTTCGGCCCTCTGATTGTCAGAGGCCCCTCCCTGCCTCTCAGCCCGCCCCGCCTGTTGGTGGGGATTTTCCGGCCGAAGCCTCCTTCACCGGCTGACGACCCTGGTCGCCATCCCGCCTGGACCGCTTGCGAAGAACTTACTGGTCTCTGCGGTCCCAGGCTCCACGTGTCGGAGCTCTGAGCCCCACGCTGCTCGATGCGGCGTCGGACTCTGTCCCCGCATTCTTATTATCTTTTCTTTATTTTCCATTTGTACCCACGAGTATGGGAGTATTAAAGGTCCACCTGGCAGTGACCCTTACCAAGGTAAGCAGATTTAGAGGATTTATTACTCGCCAGGGGTCTGCAGGTACCCCTGAGAGAGCGCACTATCGACTGATTTGTTCGTAGAACCCGTCAGCCATCCATCCTCGCGGTGCGTCGCCGCTTGAGATTCGGGGTAACTTTATAGAGGTTTTCCTCGCGGTCCGGGCGGTTAAGCCAAGACCCTCGGTCCCAATCAAAGCCGCGAGACATGATCCACGACACTTCGATACTGGGACGAGACCGGCGGTGACAGCAAAGGATGAATCTTCACTGTCTGCCCGGAGGCAGGGTGGTGCACACCGAGCCTGCCTCACTCCTTCTGCTATGCCCTCTGCTGATCAGAGGGTCACGCAGTGGAACGCGCTGGTCCGGGACGGACCCCACCCATGTCAGAATATTAGCGGCAGTAACCTTCCCGGAGTAAGAATTTCTTCTCATTTCTCGAGGAAGATTACTGCGCCCAGGGTGCACTGGCTCAGTAGCTGCTCTTCCTCCAGACGTATCTAGAGGGACCCGCAACTACCAGGCACACGTGGAGGACTTCTGACTTCTGCACCCCATGAATAAAACCCTAAAATTACAAATACGTATATTAGATCGTAAAACCCTCGCAACTTTGACTTACCTCTATAAATTATTTCACAATTTGTTTGTCGAAGGTCAGCTGGGTTTCTTTTTATTTATTTTGGTCAACATTTCATTTTGTTCTAATATTTTTGTATATAATACAAAAATAAACAACAATTCACAACAAAAGAATAACTTTATTTCCTTCCGCGTCTTAACAGTACATGATTAAATATACTAGGAAAAGTTCGTAGAAAAAGTACAACAATGAAATATTAATGTGGTGTAAGAATATCCACTACCCCATATCGTCCGGTGGGTGTCGTAAGAGGCGACAGAGGGAAACTGAAACAGGAGACCGATTTAAAAAAAAAAGAGGTTCTCTATTCGAATGTATTTCTTTATTACGTATGTTACGTGATATTTTCGCCGATCGCGAACCGAAGTTATTGATTCTTCTTTTACATAAATATGTTTTACCTCAACCGTGGTCCCACTTTAATTTAAAGAAAAACATCCATTCCTAAGGGTGAGAAAATACGAAATGAAGCTTTTAACCTATTTACACAAAATTCTAGTTATAACCTTGACCTAAACTTAAAAAGAACATGTAAGGTATTGCGTATCGAGAAATTAAAGCTTTGACTTCAAAAGCTATTAAATTATGTGTTGAAAAAATAAACTTTAAATAAAAAGTAAAATCTGACTACAAATACTTAAAAAGAATAAAATAATTTCCACATATTAATTGAAGACGTTGAAATTGTAATTTTTAATACCTATTTTGCTGTCTTAGGTCTTGGAATAAAACATTGGCTGCGACTTTCCGGAATGACGCGGGCAAAGGGTAGTATAAATAATAACTTTTAAAAAGAAGTAATAGATGACTTCAAAGAACTAAAAAGAATTTTATTTAAAATTAAAAATTTTGTGCAACCGACTTCAATATAAATTATTAAAAATAACTCAAAAACTATTATTCAGACCTTGATCAAATTTATACGGAACTACACGAGAAGCACCAGCTTTCAAATAAAAAAAGAATAATCGAAATCTGTTCACCCAGAAAAAAATTATGTGGTACCACACATAAAAAAAAAACAAAAAAAAACATATAGTCAAATTGAGTACCTCCTCCTTTTTGATGTCGGTAGAAGATAATTTCACATTCCGAAGTCGGGGCTGTAATTCTTATACACACATATACTATGTCTTAGTAGCGACTTCATAATGTGAAATTATTTTATAGATTTTACTCTTTGACTGGACTATCACAGTCTCAATATCAATAGTTAAATTAAAAATTTTATACTCTACTTTTCAAACCTTAGGGATGGGATTTCTTCTCCAAATTTATATGGGACTGCCCCTAAATTATAACCCATTTAATAAAAAAAATATTATAAATCAGTCCAAAATAGACGGATAAATCAGTCAACATATATAAAAATACATACAGTCGAAAATAGAACCTCCTTCTTTTTGGAAGTTGGCTAAATAGACACCAAAAGTTGTTGGAAAATTATATTAATCAAGTGTACAAACTTGAATATGAGTGTATTATAACCAACAAGTTTCAGGCAATTGCTTGCGTACATATAATGGGCATTGTTAAACGAGTCATGTCGGCCGGAAACCCCCGGCCTCGCCGTCGGAGAGGTATCCGCCGTGGATCGAACAATTAAACTTTGATTGAACTAACCGCAAGAGGGATAACGTGTACGTTCTTAATCTGAAATTAACAGTATAACTTTCCACTTAAATTCGTTAAGTAAGAATTTGAAATTGTCATAGTTAAATTACTGCATATTATGATGTAATAGCGGCATATGAACATCCATTACCCTAATTTATTAGAGCTGATAGAGGGAAATGAAACATAAGATGGGCAGCAGCATCTTTCTTACTTTACAAGCGTTATAACTATGTCAAATTCTCCACTATGAGACAATTTATGGGGGAGATATTTGTTCAGCAATTGATATCTGACAGATAGTGATGGATTAATAGAGAAATAATATGTGGTCTACGGTACTGGCCTGGTGATGAATAAATAAGCTAATATTATTATCCGGCCAACTTAACGAATACCTTTATTATTTTAGTGGTATTTATATAGTATTCTCATCTGGTTGGGCTTGATAAATATGTAAATGAAAATGATGAATAAAAATAAGTACATAGTATAGTATATAGTAAAATAAATACATAAAAAAACTTAAATAATTAAAAAGCCAACCAGACGGAAGCCCTCGGAAGGGGAGACCTAACGGTCTGGGTTTAGGGGGAAAGGAAAAGAAATCGACACATGTCGGTCAACTAGTCGGTCCAGATATTTTGTTTGCTTATATGTTTCGGTTTTCACGAGGTTGTCGTCAAACGGATATAAAATTATAATAATTATTTTATATCCGTTTTTAAGTTATAAACTAGTTTATACTGGCCACCAGATGCAGACGATTGTGGCTTATTAAACTTAGGTTCATTCGATTTAATCACAGTAAAGCAGAAGCTTATTATTTATAAATTTAGTTAACCTGGAATTTCTTAGAATAACCCATGCTTTCTGAGTAAAGTCCAAATAATTAATATATTAAATATCTGCGGCTTTGAAGTGACCCATTGAAGTGAGTTGGTGTCACCCCAAGTTTTTTTTAAATAAAATAGGGGCAAGCGAGCATTCCACACCAGGGGAACCAGGGAAATACAGATGCGTTGCCGGCCTTTTAAAAAGGAGTAGGCTCTTTTCTTGAAGGTCTCTAAGTCGTATCGATACGGAAAAATCACTGGTGGTAATCGATTCCACAAGGAAGTTGTGCGATGAAGAAAACATCTTCTAAATCGCACAGTGGTGGACCGCCAATCATCCAGATGGTGTGGATGGTATCGGGAGTTCTGCCGCGATGTGGCGGCTGGGATAAATCCGAACAATTCATCAGAGCACTCCCCGTGGCAAATGCGAAAGAAAATGCAAAGGGATGCAACAACTCTTCGCAGCGCCAATGAATCGAGTCAATCGGAACGGACTCGGTCGTCGACGATTCGATCCGCTCTGCGCTGGATGCGGTCAGATGGAAGGAGCTGGCACTGGGGAGCCCCAGCCCAGAGATGGGAACAGTATTCCATGTGAGGCCGAACCTGCGCCTTGTAAAGTTGCAGGCGTTGTGCAGGCATGAAATACTGTCCTGCTCTGCTGAGCACGCCAAGTTTTTTAGAGGCCATTTGCCTTCTTCCAAGTGACCACAAAACTGCACGTCACTCGATATGTCAACGCCGAGAATTCCGATACTGGCTGAAGCAACAAGGGGAGAGTGCCTTGAAACTGAGGAGATACGACAAAGGGGTTCTTTTTAGCGATAAACGCGCAAAATTGTGTCTTCTGAGGTTTAAACTGGACTAGATTTAGTCGCCACCAATACGAGACTTTGTTGAGCAAAGATTCGACTTCAGACACAAGTTTGATCCGCTACTCGGCGACGTTTTCCACGAAATATTGGCACGACCGGTGTATAGAGCATCACCAGTGCTGTCATCCGCATAGCAATGAATGTTACCAGTTTGCAACATATCATTGATATGCAGAAAAACAGCGTTTGATAGCACGCCTTGTGAACACCAGTGTTAGTAGGTTTGTAGTCGGAACATGCACCGTCTACAACGACCTTGATGCTCTGATCTGCAAGAAAGCTGGTGATCCAATTGCACATTTCGAGAAGCCCATAGGAAGGAGTTCTGAAAGAAGCACTTGCAAACCCGATCGAAGGCCTTCGCCATTGTCCAAACTATCGGCCAATGCGTCCTTGGACTTACTGCTCCGCCCATCTATGAGTCAGGTAGATCAGAAGATCACCCGCTGATCGACCCGACGAAAACTGTATTGGCGGTCACTAATCAGCTGGTGATCTCAAGGTACCGCATGAGCTGGTGTTTATATGGATTCCATTATTTTGGAGAACAAGGGGTGATGGTGATAGGCCTGTAGTTGGACGGGTCTGAGCGGTCACCTTTAGGGATCGGTGACAAAAGATGTCTTCCATGATTTCGGGACTACGCCTAGGGAGTAGGAGTACCGAAAAAGATGCGTTAGAACTGTTGCCAACCCGGAGCACACGTCCTCAGCACAATTGGGGATGTCAGCCCATCCAACTTGTGGATGTCCATTGAGAGAAGTGTTTTGGAACCAAGCGCTGTGAGAACCGCACATCCGGCATTGTGAGAACCGCACATCCGGCATGGAGCACTCACACCGCGGGATTGAAAATTGAAAATATGTTTAATTATCAGAGAAAAAAAAATACAATAGGTAATATCTGTTGGTTTTCACTAGGCAAGCCTGTATCGAGGAAACCTAAGACCTAAGTTCATTAGGATTATTTTATACACCTTATCAGACAGATTTATTAATATATACAAAACAGAACTGCTTATTGCTTTAAATATTTGAACATAAAAAAAAAACTATAACAACAAGGCCAAGTTATATAAAACTGAAATGTATTAACTATGTACATTTAAAAAGAAAATAAAATTAAAACAATAATAAAATTTACCTAATAATATTACAAATACCATCAATTAAAAAGCCAGTTTTAACAATTCTTCTGTTTCCTCATATGATAGGGTGACCAACCATTTCAATATAATTAATTTCGCAGATATGTAGTTTTTATTACTAATATTACAATGTTTTACGACTTTATTATAAATTTGTCTTTTGATAAAGTCGCCAAAACGTTGTGCAAATTTAGTATTGACAGATGGTATGGATAATTTTTATACCCTGCGATTAGTCAGTAGTTTGTAATCATGGGAAGATAATACGCCTTTATGTACTGCTAAGGACGTATTTAGTACAAAAAGTTGGCGTACAGTGAGTACTCCAGCATCTTTGTATACGCTTACAGTAGGGTATCTGTATGGTTTTCCTAACATTGCCTTTAACACTGCCCGCTGTGCTCTCGATCTGTATTAAATATAGCTGGACGCACTGCCCCAACATGTGATGCAGTGTTATCAGCGATTGACAAAGGGCGTAATATACTGATTTTAGTATTACCTTATTTGCTATAATGTAGCTTTTCATTATATAGATAATCCTTCTGATTCGGTTTGAAAGAACTTCTATGCGATTTAAATCCCAGATTTTCATCAACAAGCACACCTAGATATTTTATAACCTTAACCCGCATAAGTGACTCACATGAACAGCATGGATTCATGTCGCACGACTCTTCATGAATTTTTATGTTCAAACCAAATTTCTGGAGAAGAGGCATTTGTTTTATGAAAACATACGTACATTGTCTTTTTGAGTTCAATGTTAGTAGATTATTCCGTAACCACTGAGAAATTTGCAACATACCTGCTCAGCAATAGAACAAACAGATTTCCATGAAGACCCGTGAAAATGACTGCGGTGTCATCGGCGGCATAAAATATCGGCATTTTCAAGTATTATATCGTTAATATCATTAATATATAAGATAAATAATGTAGGTGCCAAGATGCTACCTGTGGGACTTCAAAACTGACATGTTGTAAGCCACTCATAAACTGACCAATTTTATACACTGTTTTCGATCTGTTAAATAACTTTTAAATCAATCTAAGGCCACCCCTCGAATACCTATCTTTTCAATTTTTTTTCAAGAGAATAGAAATGGATACAGTGTCGAAAGCCTTGGATAGGTCCAAAAATATCCCAATACAGGATTTTTTATTATCAAGATGCGCAGATAGAGTGGTCGTTAGTAGGTTTACGGCGTCGTCTGTGTTTTTACCCTTACGAAAACCAAATTGTTTTGGAGAGATACAGCTATGTTTCTCTAGATAATCAACAAGACGTTTATTTACTAGTTTTTCAAGTAATTTTGAAAATACAACTAAAAGCGAGATAGGTCTATAATTGTTGACAGAATTCTTAGGTCCCTTTTTATAAATCGGACAAACCGAAGCGGTTTTCCAACTATCTGGGAATATACCGCACGAGAGACTGAGGTTAAAAATATACGCAAGTGGTGTCATAATTTCGTGTTTAATAAATTTTACAAGCGCGTTACTAACTCCGTCTATGCCCGGTGCCTTATTGTCTTGCAACTCTGATATAAGTTTTCCAATTTCTTCATGATCTGTGGGATACATGAAAAACGAATTCATTGGTGGATTCGGAATTCGAACGGACCTCGCCAAATCAGCCTCATTTTGCTTCATACTAGAGAGAATATTTTCTGCCAGCTTTTTACCAGCTGTAGAAAAATAATTATTTGTGAAATCGATTGATTCTTGCACATTTAGACCATCTAATCTTAACAATTCCTTAGGTTCATTTTGTAATGTTGAAGATGAAAGATATTTTGATTGACTGCCACATCTTTTCGGGTTATTTTTGTTTTTGTAAGTATTTTATTTTCATATTCAGATTTTACCTCGTAATAAATCTATGAAGAAATTTTGGTAGCGGTATATATTTTTGTTTTATTTTCGGATCATTACGAGATTGAAGATGCAAACGATCACGGATGCGCATACAACGTATTAAACCAGGAGTTATCCAAAGTTTTATGTTAACTTGGCTCTACTAATTTTAACTTTTGGTATGTTGTTTATGACATCTGTGATGTATTTTGTAAATATATCATTAGCTATATTAACATCGGATATATTGCTTTAGACCAGTCGATGCTTTTATTTTTTTATCGCATTAAAATTCTTTTAATTATGAAGCGATTGGGTCTTTGAGGCTTAAGTTTTTAGAGTTCAAACCAAGCATAACTGGGAAATGGTCTGTAATGTCACATTGGCATACAAGTTGTAGTGTTTGGCATATCCATGTTTCTAACATAGATGTGATCAAGGCAAGCGGACTCCTAGTTGGGTGTACTATAGCTGCAATGAATCCATGTTCGGCCATAAAGCACTGATACTCTAAGCTTTGTGGAGTACTAGTTTCATTATATTTATGTTTATGTCACCGGCAAGGATGTAGGGAGACCATCTATTTTATTTGTATTTCAAGAGATGCTAGAAATTTTCCAGATTTTTAAAAGATGGTGAACGATATATTCCAAGAATATTTAACTTTCAGGTATTTGAACAAATAGGCAATCGGCTTCATCCAGACATAGCTCCAAAACTGTGGCATGCCATATCTCTCAGGTATATGACAACTCCGCTATTTTGATTTAAGTGCCTATGCGTTTTAAAAGCGTTATATCCAGGTATTTGCGGTATTATTATATGTCAAAGAGCCAAAATTGGTCAAAATTATAATATCCACGGATATTTCCAAACGTTGGATGGCTACCATTAAAGAATCAAAGTTCTTTCTTATGCTTCTAATATTAAGACAAAATAGCTTAAATGTAAATTCCGGAGTAAAGACATATTTACAATCACATATATCTTTTATAGTTTCACACTTAACCTGCATTAAGTCTAATTCCAGGCCTAAATTTTCAGTCACAATCATTTTTGTAGTCGAATTTTATCCGGAAACCAGAATGAGTTGGTTAATTTGATACCAGACATTTTTGGACGAAATAAACGAAATAAATGTTTCTTTACTTTGGGAAACAAACTGGACTGGTAAAAAGTGAATTCAAAATAACAAAGGGGCTTACAGTTATACATATATAATTTTTTTGCATCAGTAAAGTCATGTAAGGTAGCTTGCATTAAGTAAACTTTATCAATCATTGGTCTTTCATAATTATGTAGATCATTATGTTTATCATTATGTATCCTAGGCTGTAGAAGAGGGTGGAAGCAGACGATCAAGATCCTTGTGCGATTGTATTTGAGCAGATTTACCTTCACGTTGCCTGACATAAATAAAGCCTTGATTACACCAGCAGAATGTGTATCCATGTTGCTTGGACCTGTGTCTAGTGTCTCGAAATAACACTCTGCTTTGGTAAGTCTTCATTAAAATAAACTTTCCGGGTTTGACCTGATACCCCTAGGTCGGAACTGTTTATGTTTCTTCTTGACTTTGCAGCTTTGAGGATTTGATCTCGTTTAGATCGACGCAGAAATTTAACGACCACTGGCCTTGCATATTGCCGCTATCTTCTGGTAAAGCAACGGTTTTGGTGGTCGGCGTGGCCCACACGAGTTACCCAATCTAAACCTTATCTTCTAAGTCAACTCCCAGTTTCACTGCTACGAGTATGGTATGATTCAGATTTTCACCCAAGTTTTCAGGAATGCCCACAATTTCTACTTCATTTCATATTCAGTTGGGCTTGTATTTTAGTTCATTTTGCAGTTGTGATACCGTAACCTGCAAGTTTTGGACGTCTTCATCACGTTTTTCTAAATATTTTATTTCTCATTGGTGGTTGCGAGAATACCCATAATATCATTCATTCGCTAGTTTGTATAAGAAATTGATTGGGTCAGATCATTTAATTTTGTTTTCACAGAGCATAATTCACTGGTAAGGAGGCGCAGCTGTTCAGTAAGGTGAGTCATTTCAGACCCTACAGAATCCGGCTTTTTACGTGTGGCAACATTTTCAGAACCACCGAACAGGAGTAAGACTGTTATCCCCACCTTTTTTTATCGCGGCACAGCATTCGGGACATTTCCAAATCTTCCGCTCAGGAGTGAGCATTGAAACATTATACACATTGAGCAAAAGGATTTTTACATGCAGTAGACGTACATTTAATAGTACCGGCACTGTCTCTATTAGGCTTCAAACAACCTGCGCACTTCATTACGCTACTTTATTTATTTACAGACCCGGAAATATTTACAAATTTAGGTGTTAGTAGCGCGTTTGTCAGCGCTAGTAAGACAAAAATAATGCACACGACTTTCACGGTTAAGTGTACGTAACCGTGAGGATACATGTACCGGGTCGATGACTTTTACCCTCGTTCTTAATACCGTTGATATCTGTTACGATATTGTGCAAATTTTGCTTTAACTTGGAAATAAATCACTGCAAAACTTAAAGAAACACGTTGTCGGACTGTATTGTATGTAAATCACAAAATATTTCCAAGAAGAAACACTTAAATTATGTATTCGTAAATTAATTTCACAGCGCACAAACACACAGTTAACTGCCTGACAGGTGGGACGAGTATCGACGAGTATGGTCGACGGTGTGTTCCCCCAGTCATCATTAGTCGAGTTGAATGCAAAAAGGGAGCCTAAAAGGTCGGCTTTCTCTTTTGCGGCATGGGCCAGTGAGTCGTCTTCCTTGTGCAGAGATGGTAGTAATGGCTTACAGAAATTCCCTTGGACAGCGTTGGAGAGAGACCAGAATGCACGGGTTCCTGAATGAAGGCGAACTAGTTTCTTGCCAATTCTGCCTATGTGCTCTGACTTTGCCTTGGCAATAACTCTTTTGAAGGACCTGAAGGCAAACTTATGCTTCTTTTTAAGCACGCTGGTGTTTACATCCCGAGCCGCTGAAGCCTAAGCCGAGGCCTGATAACACTCCTGCTTACTGTGTAATGCAGTCTTACAAGAGCGACCAAACCAAGGCTGAGATCTGTCTCCGATGGGTACCACAGATGATGGAATAAATAGTTCCATTCCCTGTTGCACCACATCAGTGACAGAGTCAGCAACAGCGCTGGGATCTTCCGGCGAGAAGAAAACCTGCCCCTATGGGTAGGATGCAAAGAAAGACCGCATTCCGTTCCAATCCGCCGACTTGTAATGCCAAACACGGCGGCAACCTGCAAAACGCACCGCGAGGGGAGCGTGAGTGGCACCACACTCCGGATCAGACAATGGTCCGAAGAGCCGAGAGGGGTATCGACGGAAACCTGATATCCGTCCAGATGAGAAGTCAGCAGAGGGTCCAACAGGGAAGGTGTATGATCCTCCACATCTGGAATCCGCGTAGGCAAAGTAACCAGTTGTGTCAGACCATATGCCAAGGCAAAGTCATAAACAGATCTCCCCGCATGGTCGGATAAGCGTGACCTGAGCCATTCGGCGTGGTGGACGTTAAAATCGCCAAGGATCACGATCTCTGCGGATGGGACCTGTCGTAGCAAGGAATCTGTAGCCATTTGGACGTGGTCGATGAGTCGGCCTGTTTCGGCATTACCGCTATCGGACCTATAGAGGCACCCGTAAACACGCGGATGGTCGTCGCTGTCTACGCGTAGCCAAAGGATATACCAATTGAAAGGTCACAGCGCGTCGCTCGGCGTCAATCCTTCAACTGAAAGGTCTTCCTTCGGCTGGTTTCTCAATCCGGTGGCGAAGATCCAACTAAAAGGGTCCAATCAGACAGGGATTAGTCTTTCATAGACGTTCTACCCCGAAACTGAAATCACACCACGTTGGGTTCGGGAGCAATGAGGTGGATGCGACCCCCGTGAAGAAGTGTCACATAAGGATCGTCACTGCCCTTTCTGAGAAGAAAGGTTAGACGACTAAGATTGCGGGTCCTCTTGTGGCGGTCCCGGTCCTGATGTCACGTATTGGACTGTCTTAGTTGGAAGATACTTTAGGAAATGAAACAGCAATTATCTTCAAAATTTTAGAGAGCAACATTAACTTTCACTAATTTCCTATCACTTCCCTATGCGTTTGTTTTTCTTTCTTGATTTAACATAAAAGTGTACCTTAAGCTACTGTTGCTGATATTACTTGATAGGTGCTTTCTTATTTTTGACTAAATAATAATTACTATGAAGAATAACAGAAAAAAATATTATTTAATTCCTTTCCGATATAATTTATAAAAATAACGTAGGATTTTCTCCTGTATCGTGGTTGCGGTTTACACACATAAATTTTAGAAGGATAATTGTATATCCAACCGTTACCATGAAGGAGCGGTGTAAGAATATCCACTACCCCATATCATCCCGTGGGTGTCGTAAGTGGCGACAGAGGGAAACTGGAACAGGAGAAGGGCAGCAGCGTTTTCCTAATAACGACTAAAAAAAATATAAAGTGGTTGCCAACCCGCTTGCCATGCGTGGCAACTATGGCAAAAATCCCCCTATGAGGCAATCTATGGGAGAGACCTATGTTCAGTATTGGACTTTAATAGGCTGTAACGGTAACGGAAACGATACACGTCCGACTCGTTTGTAGGCCAAAGTTTTTAGTGCAGTAATTGTTTAGTTCAGGATTCAGAACTGCTACCCGCTGCTCTGCAACACCGCGGCCACACACTCAGCCACTGCCCTACGGAGTCGTCAGTTATGTCTGTTAAATTATTTTTCTGACTTCACTAGATCTAGATCTATATAGTTTTAGTCAAATGTAACCGCTTACACTTACTATTAGCCTAAATAAGACAACGTTCGGGTCGTTTGTGCCGTTTTATCGGGTGATTTTAAACTTACTTCTCGATGAGCTAGAGACTTTAAATTTTGAATAATTTCCTAACTCGGAATCGGACGACAATGTAATAAAATTAAGAAAAGAAAATTTTATACCTTTTAGTTTAGTGAAAGTGAGTTAAAAACGTAATATACACGTATAAAAAAAAATAAACATAAACTTGTTGATTCTTAATCGAGACTAAATGTACACGTAGATGTCTAAGTACTGAGCATCCACTGACCACCAAGTAAAATATGTGCCCGTTTGTCACTATTATTCTATAAAAATTTAAATGTGTTTTATAGTGGTAGTAAATAGTTTAACTAACCGCAGTCGACTGCATCTTGTTGAAGCCGACTAAATCCTAATAGTCGGGCTGTGGTAGTTCAGTGAAACATAGGCCTCCCCCATACATTGAGTTTTTTATTGCTTGAATTGTTGTCAGGAAGATACCCATCTCCTGATTCATTTTCCCTCTGTCACCTCTTATGACATGATAGGAGCTAACTCCACGGAAAGATAGGAGCTAACTCCGACTCTAACGCCGTCACTACTACTATTTAATTAATAATTGGACGATTTACTCGCGCTAGCGGTAAACATAAGCATCGTTAAGAAATGTTTATAACTGAGGAATAAAATATTTCAAGAACATTTGAAGTTCGGCGTCAATACAATGAATAAAATACTAATTGCTGCATAATTTTTTCAAGAGAGCCTGTGCAGTGTGTGCGGTTTCATATATGTGTGTGAGACGTATGATGGCCTTAACTTTACTATTTTTTACTTTAAGTCATAATAGCCGGGTAAACAAAATATTTTATTTCCTCAGTTACCGGCTATTACTTTTAAAAATAAGACTGTTATTTGTATAAAAAAAAATTTGAGCTTGATTTATATCATTTAATATATCCCTTGACCGGTCTTTATTGTAAGTTTAGCCGCTATAAGTTGAGGTGAAATGTATCGCAGAGGAAAATCGTTGTATTATGTCGAGAGCCCTCACAGCAGGCAGCTTTAATAAAAACCCCTCCGCTGTGTAAAGGTTTTACTGAAATATGTGCTCGAAAAATGAAAAGGCGAATTTCGTATAATTTTTTTTATAGAATAAGAGTGAAAGACGAGTGCACAGTCCACCTGATGGTAAGCGGATGCTGTGGCCTATAGCTATCTACATCTTTTCTCGATTAAGAATCAAAATCCACATGCGTCGTCACCCTGGGGAATAAGATAGAATGTCTCGTTTCTAGTAAAAAGGTTCTTCAGTTCCGGTCCATATGAACCACAACATGATTGAGCTGTAATTTTTTACTGGTATTCTGTGAGATTACCCAGTCGATAATAATATAAATGATTAAATTATTAACACATCTACTGACTAATACTTTAGCAAGCTCTGTATTTTCTTCACCGTGTGGTGGCGGCGTTAGTGATCCACTATCTCATATCATTCTGTTAGTATCGTAAGAGACGACAGAGGACAACTGGAGCAGGAGCCCACCCAAAATGTTTTTAGTGAACGCTCTTTTAGGCGCCTTTGGCAATTTTTTGGAGTTGTCACATCAAAAATATTGTTCTGGACGAATATTAAAAATATTTATTGTTCGCAATAGTTTTACCTCTTGTTGGCATCACCTACACCCTCGTCATATCTGCGTGTCATCTTCAACAATGTAACTTGTGCTCCGATATATAAAATATATTATGTTTATCCCTAAAATATATTATGTTTTAAAAGAATTCTACTATCGAAGTAATTCTACGCACCTTGGCCAGGCCGGACTGCTATGAGCGAAGACTGCTATTACTCATAGACGGTCCCTTCTACCATCCACGTAGGTGCGAAATGAGACGTAAGCCTGTAACCCCGACCTAGCCGTGGCAATATAAACATTGTAATTCTAAATCTACTATATTGTGTGACCATCTAACCTCTAACTTATTTTTCTACTTCCTAAAAACCATCCCGTCACATTATATATGGCTTGCATCATGGAAGCGGTTTCGGGCTCTAGAAAAGTTTCCGAGCGAGCACTCTTTCAATTCTAAATTCATAATTACTTAATATTACATCTGCGTGCCCACTATGTTAATGGGAGACTTCAACGCAAAACTAGACACAAGAGGGAAGGGCGAGTTGAAAGTAGGGCAATTCGGAATAGGGCAACGAAACGCAAGGGGCTAGCAGCTGACCGAGTTTATGGAGAAAGAGGGACTCTTTATGATGAACTCTTTCTTTCAAAAGTGGCCCCACAGAAAGTGGACGTGGTCGAGTCCCGACGGTTCGACAAAAAATGAGATTGACTTCATTATGACGACTAGACGACAACTGTTCAGTGATGTATCAGTGATCGCGAGGGTGAAAACTGGCAGCGATCACCGAATGGTGAGAGGCACACTGAACCTAAACGTTAAGTTTGAGAGGTCACGTCTAATGAAGTCAACGCTCCGTCCCCCTCGTGTTCTAATCCAAAGCCCCAAAAACTTTCAGCTCTAGTTACAAAATCGTTTTCAGTGCCTAGAAGATTGCCATGAAGTGGACGATATGAATGACAAGCTTGTAGAAGCGGTCCATGCGGTCGGAGCTAAGTTCTGAAAGACCCGTCCCAGAAGAACACAAAAACTTTCCCATCACACTCTTAATCTCATGGCTGTTAGACGGGAGATGAAGCTGCAGTCTTCAGCAAATTTGACAGAATACAGGCAACTGAACAGACAGATTTCCAAATGCATGCGGCGGGACTTGCGCAAGTTCAATACAGGTTGTATTGAAGAAGCGATCGAGCGGAATCAGGGCTCCAAAGTCTTTGCCAGAGATCTGTCTGCAAGAAAGAGTCAACTGTCGAAGCTGTAGACTGAATGTGGCAGCTTCGTTTCTGGGACACCTGAGATTTTGAGTGAGATTGAGAGATTCTATGGGCAGCTGTACATGTCATCGTTGAAGCCACACGCAAGTGTGAGTAACGATCCAAGAGCAAGTCTTATCCAACACTTATCCAACACTAATCCGATGATATCCGAGACGTCAGTCTCACTAAGATTAGAATGACTCTTCAGCACCTTAAAACGGCATGTCCTCGGGCAAGGATGGAATAACAGCGAAGCTTTTAAAGCGGGTGGAAAACTGGTACTTAAAGTCCTTCAGAAGCTCTTTAATTCCGTCCTTCATGGTGGCACTACTCCGAAGGTGTGACGTAGAAGTGCGGTGGTCTTGTTCTTCAAGAAAGGCAACAACGCTCTCTTGAAGAACTATAGACCGATTTCCCTTCTGAGCCGCGTCTAAGTGCTGTTTTCGATAGCCATTACGAATCGTCTCGCACGCAGACTGGACGACTTCCAGCCTCCTGAACAAGCCGGTTTCCGAAAAGGCTTTAAGACCATAGACCACATACATACTCTGCGGCAAATTGTACAGAAGTCCGAGGAGTACAGTTTGCCTTTATGTGTGGCGTATGTGGACTATGAGAAAGCCTTTGATTCCGTCGAAATTTGGACGGTGCTGCAGTCACTTCAGCGGTGTCAAGTGGACTGTCGGTATATCAAAGTGCTGAAGTGTTTGTACAGTAGGGCTACGATGGCCATCCGAGTACAGAACCAGAGTAAGAAACCTATCCAACTGCAGAGATGTAAAAGAAAGGGTGACGTTATATCCCCGAAACTCTTCACCGTTGCATTAGAAGATGTTTTCAAGCTACTAGACTGGAAAGGATACGGTATTAACGTCAATGGCGAGTACATCACTCACCTTCGATTTGCTGAAGATATAGTCCTTATGGCAGAATCGCTGGAGGACCTAAGCACTATACTCAATTACCTCAATAGTGCCTCCTTACGGATAGGTCTTAAGATGAACGAAACAAAAATCTTTTTATATAAATGTTTAACTTCCATGTCACACCTATGCCGGTAATTGTTGGTAGCACAAAGCTCGAAGTTGTTGACGAATATGTTAACCTGGGACAAATACTCCGACTATGTAAGTCCAACTTCGACCGAGACGTCAATCGACGGATTCAACTCGGCTGGGTAATGTTCGGGAGATTACGACACATCTTCTCGTCAGGCATACCTCAAAACCTCAAAACTAGATTGTACAACCAGTGCGTGTTGGATGACTTATGGATCCGAGACGTGGTCCTTCACTGCTGGCCGTATGAGCAAGCTCAAAGTCGCTTAGCTAGCTATGGAGAGGGACATAGCCAAATGGATTAGTAAGCTGAAGTGGCAATGGGCCAGCCATGTAGCCCAAAGAACCGACAACTGATGGGGAAGAAAGGTTCTCCAGTGGCAGCCTCGTACCGGCAGGTGAAGTGTAGGGCGTCCCCCCACTAGATCGCTCGGGAACGTGCTTTATGGCATTCCTTGGGGTAGGCCTATGTTCAGCAGTGGACTAGTGAATGGCTGTAATGATGATGATGGTTACATTTGCGTGATTGGTTCAATTGTGCTAGTAACTCTAGATTAACCTTTGTCATGTTAAGATTATTAGTTAAGGATATAGAGATGTATTTTACGAGGTTTTTATCACCTCTCTGTCTTCTCTGTCTGTTTGTTACAAATATGGCAATCTATTTTAAACTACTCTTAACTTCCCGATGAGTTTAAATCATAGCTAAATACTGGAAACGTGGTAAAAAATTAAGAAATTTTCAAATTATAATTATTTAGATTATTAGAGCAATAAAATGAAGACTTTTTCTTGATTATGATACGATTGCAGATATGAAAATTAAAAATATTTAGACCATCTTATCGATTAGCAACCGTAGAGTCCATTTCCGCAATTGGTGTCTCGTTTAGAGGCGAGACACGTGTCTTATTATCGACAGTGGTCTGTCTTTCATAGTGTGTTGGTGTTGGAAGTAGTGGTGACGGTGATAGTTCAGGCTACTGAGGGAGAAAAGAAGGTGTTTTTAAAACTAGCTGATTTTATTTGTCTCGTAGATTTATTATTTACATTATATTATTTTACACATCCGCAAAGTAACGCTTTATTCTATTAATTATCTGAAAAATGAGTAATAATATGCCATTTATCTTGCTGGCTGAAGGATATGAGTTTAACGAAAGAATTATGACAGTTATTTCATCCAAACTGTAAGAGTAGATCATGATAAAATATTAGAAGCGGAATACGATGCTGCTGCTGTATTACGACTTCAGCACTAATGATTCGCCTCGATCGGGGTAGGTTCAGGCTCTCAAAGAATACCATTTCTAAATAGCAGCTATGAAACAGAAACCTTTTATTCAATATAGATTATGTATAATACTTATTGAAAATCACTTTTGTTTAATTACCACTGGTTCTAAAAAACCTCTGTCCTGGGAAACCAGCAAGAAACCCAGCGGGACTTTTTGAAATAACAGCTTACAATCATGTATGTTACACAATTAACCACACAAAACAAATTAAAATAGCTTGGTAGCGATCACCTCATTCCAGGGTTATTATCATCCATAAATTCCTTAATATTATAATAACTCTTTATACAAACTTTGTTTAATAAAGTTTTTGAACTTTGAGCAGGTCAAATTTTGTATATTTTCTGGATTTTGTTGAAAAGGGTAATACATCGCCAAGAATGAATTACTGACTCGTTGGAGTCGAGTAACTGGTACTACTAGCTTGTGTCTGTTCCTAGTATTTACAGAATGAATATCACTTATTTTTGTATACGTACATTACATTTTCATAAATGTATTGAGAGGCCAAAGTTAAAATATTAATTTCCTTAAATTTTGTCGGAGCGACTCTTTAGGTTTTAAATCATAGATTGCTCTTATGGCCTTCTTCTGTAAAACAAATATAATTTCAGTGTCAGTCGCCGGCCCCCATAGCAAAATACCATACGACATTATGCTTTAGAAATAGCTACAGTAAACAAGTCTAGCTGTTTCAACAATTCTAAGATTTCTAATATTTTTACAGCATATGCTGCAGAACTAAGTCTGCTTGCTAATATTATATGTATTACTAGTATTCTATATTTTGCCTTTTTGTTCATCTTATGTCAGATTTCTATATTTTAAAACGCTTCGTTTTCTCTTACGAGCCAGTAAAACCCCCTTTTTTAATCAAAATACTAGTTCAACTGTTTATGAACTGTTTAAGGTTCTTTTTTCATTTAAAGTCATCCTAAGCTGCTAAATGAATAATTTATAATATAAACTGTTTTTACATTACATGCATTACGGGTCGTTACGAAGATCGAATCATTTCTCGAATATAGAAATCGAGCATTAGTCCCCAGGGATGACCCATCTGTATTTTGACTCTTAACATTTCTAGGTATCAATGGGCCACAACATCCACCATCAAGTGAACTAAGTGCTCATTTGACACCATTACTTCTATAAATATCACAAAAACTGTACTTCACAAAACCCACTTACAAAAACGTTTGGAATGCTTCTCACATATCTAGAGGCTATAAATGAAAATGCTTGTCACTCTATGTAAGGCACAAGTCATACGCGAAATGTAGTTAAGCATTACACAAACAATGTATCTACTTGATATCTTTATAGAGCAAGTGATCAAGCATTTTTCATTGTGCGCGATTTTCGTCTCATTTTATATGCAATATATTTTCAATTTAATATAACGTCAATGATAAAATCTGATTTATCGTGGTAGAGCCATGCTGCAAAAATATATTATGGTTGTAGCACGAATGGGTTCACCAAGGACCACGATCTCATAGAATACCAGCGTAAAATAGCAGTTTTATTATTAATAGAGTGACAACGCGTTCTGCATGATTCTCAGTCAAAGATACATTTATGTGGAGGTGGACTGAGTGCTTGTTTACCGCCCTTATTCTATGAAAATACAAAAATAAAAAAACCAAGGCAAATTCTCACTAGAACAGAAGAGTCTCATGTTCAGCAGTGGACTTTTATAGGCAGTACTATACAATACAATAACGCAAATTTAGTAATTGTTAGGTTTACCCTCCACCTACATTGTAACATAAACATTGAAACCACACGAAACTAAAACGAAGCGCTGCATCGATATAACATAAACATTTACTATTCACAAACGGAAACGTATGGTGTATCCGCATAGAATTTTGTTTAATAAAATATATCGGCTCGCTGTAAGCCGTTTCGAAATCCTACAAACCTCGGTTTTTTGTTTTTTTTTGTTTAAAATTGCTTTTTAATAGCGCCATCTATTTCACACTTGCACACTTTAAGACATATAGAGAACACATTATTGTTGAGGTCCTCCAGCGATTCTGTCGTAATGACTATATCGTCGGCAAATTGAAGGTGGATTTTGTAGTCGCCATTGATGTTGATATTGATATCACCTTCCAAAAGAGTAGTGTAGGAATTTTGGAGGTATAACGTCTCCTTATCTTACACTTCTGTGTAGTTGGATAGGTTTCTTACTCTGCTGCTATACTCGGATAACCATCAGCCCTACTGAACAAACACTTCAGCAGGACCTGTTGCACCAAAAGAAAAAATTAAGTTATGCAGAAACTAGAAAATTAATATACTTTTATCATACAACGAAACAACCCAACGTCATCAATTAAATGGAATAAGAAACACTTCACTAATAATACAAAAGAAAAAAATACTCACTTCAGAAATTACTTACGTCATTGTCATAGCAACAATAACTCTAAGTCTACAAAAGGACCCCACCGCCATCCTCTACAAGACTCTCCCCAATATTTTGCTCCAGTTGTCAATCAGCTTTACAAATTTTACCATTAGGGTAATTAGTGACTGTTTTTTCGTCCTGTCACTTAAATTATTTTTGTATACTTGCTGCGTACTTCGGACTGATAATATTTTGATTGATTGTAAATTTCAGAAATCTAACTAAAAGAATAGAATAGAATAATTTTTATTCAATATAGATTACAGTACATAATACTTATTGAGAGTCATTTTTTTACTTTTAACACATAGATATCTACATCTATTTCCGATTAAGAATCAAAACGCAGATGCGTTGTCACTCCTGAGCGCTAAGATAGAATGAAATGAATTTTACCCTACCAGTAAAAAGGGGTCTCCGCCTCTCGCCACTTACAATACGTAAAACATTAGCGTATCTTGCTATATCACTATGGTATTCTGTGAGAACATGATCCTTCTCCGATCGAGACGACATAATGTTCGTTCTGCAGCGATAACACGCTGCGGCGTGACTATACTACGAACACGGCTATGTTTCGCAAGCTCTGTGATCCTTGATGAATTGTTGCATTTAATATGAATTTAATATTTGGCTATCAGTTTGTTCTAGTAGTCGTGATCGCGACTGCGTTTGGGTCAAAAATAAGTTATATGACCAGCCTTGTGACGGGGTGATCGAATGAGCATTTAAGAAGTATTCGTAAATTAAAATTTCAACAATTAATATCAGAAAGTAACATTTAAATAAAACTAGTTTTACGGATTTTATCGCGTATATTAACTTATTTTATATTCCTGACGTCTCGAGTACTTTACAGCACCCATGGTCACGGGGGACTGAGGTATTTGACGTCCCAATGTCATAGTTAACCACGGTTACTCCAGATTAAAAATTATTAATTTTGTTCTGATCTACGCAGTATGAACTTACAGTATCTTGAAGTCTGCAGTTGTATGCTTGGGTTATTTAATTTTATTAATTATAGGATTCAAGCAGATGGTAGCACCCAACCATCTTCTCTATTGAAATTAGGATGTTTTTGATTTCAATAGCCTCGCGAATTATCCTGGAAGGAATCGGTGTTCTTTAGCGAGGATTTGTGGTCTATCAAATCTAATGTAGTGATGGGGGCGATCCTGTACATGTTCACAGACTGCAGACTTCCCGGAGCGTCGATTCTTCACATCAGCTATGTGTTCTTTAACGCGGGTTTTTATTGATCTTTAGTTTGTCCTATATAAGAGAGACCACATCACAATCAAGCTTTTGCACTCCGCATCTTGCAGAGGACATTAGACTTAACTTATGGTAAAACTGACTAATCTTCTTCGGCGGCTTGAAGTATGTTTTAATAGAAGCACGCTTCAGGATGTAGCCAATCTTGTCAGTGACATCTCTGACATATGGCACTACAGCAGGCACTGCTCGACTGTGGCCGGCTTCACCTGTTCACTGTGACGTGGCGCGGGACCCAAGCTATTGTCGTGCAAAACTTGCTTGACGTTGGAGCTCGGCGGCCAGGTGTTTACTGTCAGATCCCCGTGCTCTCTGAAACAAAGATTTACCCACGGTAGCTAACTGTGAAGGATGGTGATGAGAGTCACCGTTTCAATATCTATCTGTATGGGTCTTTTTCTATACACAGTGTGGCTCAAGGTGTTATCAGGATTTGAATTACTAACACATCTAGAAAAGCTAAAGAGTTGTTTGCCTCTAACTCCATTGTGAATTGAATTTTAGAATTTATGGAGTTAAGATGGTCTAAAAATGCAGTTACTTTATCTAAAGGTAGAATTGTGAAAGTGTCGTCTACGTACCGCTTGTAGAATCTTGGATTACAGGAAGTAGTAGGGCTTTCTCCTCAAAGTCTTCCATGAATATATCGGCGACAATGGGAGATACAGGTGAGCCCATCGCCACTCCATCTACTTGCTTGTAGAACTCCTCCTTCCACAATAGGTAGCCAGATGTAGGCATTGTCTAAGTAATGCTGCATATTCTATGGGCATGTTGTTTCCCTCCAGCCTTCTAGTTACAATCGAGATGCAGTCTTCAACAGGTAAGCATGTGAACAGAGACTGCACATCAAAACTGACCATAGTTTCATTGTCTGCCAGATGTAGGTCTTAATCTCGCTGACAAAATGGTAGAACCTTGTGTGCTCTTGTATGTCCCCTGAGCGGTGTAAGTATTTTCGCTAGTGTTGAGCCAATCTGTAAGTTGGTGAATCGATTGGCTAACTATGGGACGTAGTGGAGCATTGGGCTTGTGTATTTTTGGTAACCTATACAACTTCGGTGGTTTGGCACACGTAGGTATTATCGATTTTACGTCCAGATTTAATTTTCGGAGTGTTTCTTTATGAGATCACTAGTTGTTTTAAGTGTGTTATTTGTTGGGTCGTTTTAACCTTTTATAAGTGCTTGAACTGAAAGAAGTTCTTGTATTTTAAAATTATAATCTGACGTATCCACCAGCTACCGTGGCATTTCCTTTATCTGCGCGGAGAATCGTGAGTTCTGGTTTATTGCGTAGGTTATTCAACGCTTTATATTCGTCCTTAGGTAGATTCGGTTTCGGCGCTGAACTTCGACGTAACATAGACGAAATGTCTTGACGTATCGCTTCCAAACCTTCCTTTTGCATATTGTTTTTAAATAAACAGTCCTCGATACTGCAGATAATTTCCTCGTACGGTAATTTTTTAGGTGTTATGGCGAAATTAAGGCCTTCCGTAAAACTAGTTTTATTTAAATGGACACTACGTCCGCGTAAATATAAGAAATCATCAGAAAGTAACGTTCGTATATCCTTTTTTCCCATTGGGGATGGGTCCAATTTTATGAAGTCAAAATTTACACGTAAAATATTATATATAATCCTGAGGAAGTCCTACAATACGTCACAAAAGTTCATAAAATACATCGAAAAGCGAGCATACTTTGTCTATTTCCCGTTAATGTCAAAAAAAAGCAAAAAACTTTTATTTGATTTACGGCTTAGGGTGAAGCTATAGCGCATTCGATGACGAATGATAATGGTCTTTACCCTTAAGTCCGTGAGTTTCCCAAATAAAACAACCAAGTATTTTTAAGCAATTACGGTTTTTAATTTCGCTAGAAATTTCTTTCCACTTATTATAGTTCTAAAAGTGCCTCGTTGGTCTAGTGGTCGTAAACGCGATTGCATGTCATGAGGTCCTGGGATCGAATCCCGGGTCAAAATCAGTTATTGGGTTCTTCTGTCTCGGTAGCATCCCGGAGTTAGGAAGCTGACGGTATTTCACACCCGTGCCTGGGAAAGCACGTAAATCTGTTGGTCCTGCGCTTGATCTCTCTCTGGTGGTGTCGGATTACCGGCCCATCGGACTATGAGTGAGGGAATAGAGAGGCACCTGTGCTTGCGCATACACTCGGGTACTATAATCCTGTCCTGCGCAGATGGCTAGGTCCGTTGATACTGGCCGCCGTGACCGAAATTCGGTCTGAAGGACATTTTTAAGTGTCGTTAGTTTAATAGGTACTGTTTATCTGCTGACGTATGCTACTGGTCCTATTGAATAATGGTTTGTAGTATTGTATTTGATTTGTAATACTAAATGGTAGGACTCCTTCCGCCTAGGAGTACGTCTTGTATTTCTGCCGCCAAACAACAACTCCTGAAATGCTGTGCTCAGATCTCAAGATAACAAAGTGCCAGTATATTTACAGACTGTGAGGCATTCCATCTTCGTACTTAGCGGTGACAACGCATTTGTATCCTTCTTGTTAGAATTAAGAGTTAATTTTTACGTGGTAGATCCATGCTGCAGCTATATTATGGTTGTAGCACGAATGGGTCGGCTCGACTGGAAGGACCACGCCTCACAGAATACCAGCGTAAAATAGCAGCTTAACGCTGCTGTGTTTCGTATGGTGAGTGTAGAGAACCGGAGACCCTTTTTACTGAAAACGAGGCATTCCAACGTAGTCCTCAAGGGTGACAACGCATTTGCATTTTGATTCTTAATAGAAGATAAATGTAGATGTCTATGGGCCACTGCATCCACTTACCATCAGGTGGACTGTGTGCTCGTTTATCACACCATTCTATTAAAAAAAAGGTGTCCATGGACTGCAGTAGCCACTTACCATCAGGTAGGCAGTAAAGCAAAAAGTAAGTAAACCTCCCTCTGTTGGCAACAGGAATTGTACCAATAAGGATATTTAGATTTTAAAATAATAACTAAATAAACTCCTTTCATGTAATACGAAGGTTTAAAAAATATATTTTCTCAAAATCTTTTGTGGTAACCATTAGCTTTAGTATCCAAGCTACAATTATGTCTGTAGCACGAATGGGTCGGCTCGATCGAAAAGGAACACGCTCGCAGATATTTTTTTAATAGAATATGAGTGACAAATCATGCTCTCATAGAATATCAGCGTGAAAAAGCCGCTTAATGCTGCAGTGTTTCGTATGGTGAATGCAGAAAGCCGGAGACCATTTTTACTAAAAACGAGGCATTTCGTCTTAGCCCTCAGGGGTTCCATGCATCTACGCATTCTTCATTGTGATTCTTAATCGAGGATAGATCTATGGGCCACAGTATCCACTTACCATCAGGTGGACTGTGTGCTCATTTGTCACTCTTATTCTATAAGAAAATAGTTCTTTTACTTTCCATCTCACTATAGGTGATATTTCTGTCGATATTTATGTATTAACATTTAAATTCTCACATCAAGCGTCTTATCAAATATACTTAAAGAAGCAATAACATTGTTCACTTCCCTCGAACTAGTTTTGAAGGCTCTTCGGTCAATTTCAATATTTGTTGCGTGAATCTATTTGAAAATGGGTCAAAAATGCAACGGACTTTTGGCAACATAATTTCACCTTTTTATTTAATGTCGATACATATTTTGTGTATACAGAGAGAAAATTTGTAATATAGAGTCACTACATAATTAGCCGACTAGAAAAGATAAGGTTCTTAAATTTGACTATTTTTTTGTTCGTATTTTACTCGACAATTTTGCCAATTGTGAACAGATTATAATTGTTGATTCTTTCTAATTAAATACGCTTTATCTCAATGGTAGTTTCAGTTTAAAAAGACTGTAACTCGAGAATGTAAAAGAAAAATTTCCGCCCCCAAAAGGTGGAAAATAGGAGACAAAGTTTTATTGTAACAATTTAGACATCAGACATACTAGTTGTTACCTTGAGATTGCAATATTGCATTGTTGATTTCAAAACTTTAAAGGAATAACTGCTCAATCATATATCTTGTAATATTTTGACAAAACTATCCAACAATATTCGAATAAATAACGTACAAGGACGTTATACAGAATCCCTTACCGTTACCATACAGCGTATTAAAGTCCACTGCTGAACATAGGCCTCCCCCATAGATTGCCTCTTAGCGGGAATATTTGCCATAGTTACCACGCTTGGCAAGCGGGTTGGCAAACGCAGTTTTTATTTTTAGTCGTTATAACTCTGTCACCTCTTACGACATCCACGGGATGATATGGGATAGTGGATATTCTTACACCGCCACTACACGGTCATTACATACAGAATCATTTATTGTTTATCTTTACATTATTTATCATGTATGAGGAATCATAAATATCCTCGCAGCTCTTATAACGAGACCAGAAGTTTTAGAAGCCCTGCATATGTATAAAATTTTAATACTTGTATAAAAGTCAACTTTGAGTCAAAAATAATTGTTTTTTTTTTGAAAAATATTTTAAAGCAAAATTAAAACGATTTCTTATATTTACGCGAACACTACACATTGAATTAAACTACTTTTACGGATTATATCGCGTTTAATTAACTTATTTTATTAATTCCCGACGTTTCGGGTGCTTTACAGCACCCATGGTCACGGGGGACTGAGGTGATTGACGTCCCAATGTCAAAGTTAATCCGGAGTACCTTCAGCTTTTTTAATTATTAATTTTGGTCCGATCTACGCAGAATGAAATAACTGTGTCTTGAAGTCTTGCAGTGGTATGCTTGGGTTTAGTTTTAATTTTATTAATTACAGGATCCCAAGCAGGTGGTAGTACCTAGCCTCCTCTCATTGAAATTAGGATGTTTTTAATTTCAATAGCCTCACGTATCATCCTTGGCAGGAATCGATGTTCTTTCGCGAGAATCTGTGGTTTATCAAATCTAATGTAAGGGCGGGGGCCGTCTAGGATATGATCACAAACTGCAGACTTCCCGGAACGTTGGTGCTTCACGTCAGCTATGTGTTCTTTTACGCGGGTTTTAATAGATCTTTAAATGGTGAATAATAATCAGATAGATATTTAAATGGTGAATCCCACCATCATCCTTCACAGTTGGCTACCGTGGGCAAATCTTTGTTACAGAGAGCACGAGGGATCTGTGACAGCAAACACCTGGCCGCCGAGCTTCAGCACGTCAAGCAGGTTCTGCACGACAACAAGCTTCGGGTCCCGCGCCTACGTCACAGTGACTGAGTGAAGCCGGCCACAGTCGAGCGTGTGCCTGCTGTACTACCATATGTCAGAGGTGTCACAGACAAGATTGGCTACATCTTGAAGCGAGCTTCTATAAGAACATTCTTCAAGCCGCCGAAGAAGATTAGTCAGTTCTTACCATCCGTCAAGTGCAATATTCCTCTACAAGATGCAGGAGTGTACAAGCTTGATTGTGAATGTGGTCTCTCATATATAGGGCAAACAAAACGATCTATTAAAACCCGCGTAAAAGAACACATAGCTGACGTGAAGCACCAACGTTCCGGGAAGTCTGCAGTTTGTGATCATATCCTAGACGGCCCCGCCATTACATTAGATTTGATAAACCACAGATTCTTGCGAAAGAACATCGATTCCTGCCAAGGATGATACGTGAGGCTATTGAAATTAAAAAACATCCTAATTTCAATAGAGAGGGAGGCTGGGTACTACCACCTGCTTGGGATCCTGTAATTAATAAAATTAAAACTAAACCCAAGCATACCACTGCAAGACTTCAAGACACAGTTAGTTCATTCTGCGTAGATCGGACCAAAATTAATAATTAAAAAGCTGAAGGTACCCGGATTAACTTTGACATTGGGACGTCAATCACCTCAGTCCCCAGGACCATGGGTGCTGTAAAGCACCCGAAACGTCGGGAATTAATAAAATAAGTTAATTAAACGCGATATAATCCGTAAAAGTAGTTTAATTCAAAATTAAAACACTATGCTAGAAAATGTTGCTCCAATATAAATGGCCGCACTTTCAATGTACGAATACTCTCGAGAGCAGGGTGCGAAAGAGATTGCGATCAATTTACTTTTATATATTTTTATATATTAATCTTTGCGGAACGAATTAACCTCGACTGAAAGTAAGAGAAAATCTTTAAAGAAAGAAAAACGAGATAAAGATTGTTTTAAATATTTTACGATACAATATAATGTTTTCAATAATTAAGAAAAAAACATTAATGAAACGGTCGCAAGTGTATTTAATTCATATAATTAAACTTTAAAAAAAGTGAAAACCGAATACAAAAAAACTAAGTAAAGTAATTATTTTCACAGAATTTTATTTTTTTCATTTTTTATTCTGAAGTCAGTTTTTATTACTATTATATGGAAATAATTTTACTCTTAATAGATTTTTGGAGTCGGTTTATAATTTTTTAAAGTTTAATTATTTGACCCTTTTGTTTGCACTAAGCAATATCACAAGCTTAAGTTAACAGAATAGCGTCTGAAAACATTAAAATTTCATGCCTTTTTGTTTAGTGGTGGATTTTTTATTTTAATTGGTACGACCTTTGTTGCATGGTCTAATAATTTAAATAAAAATCATAAAAGTGTGGTCAAAATTGGCGAGCATATCACGTAACATAATATGACAAAATACCATTAAACTGAGCATCTTTCTTTTTATAAGCTTGATAAAATCAGCATAAAGTTTTATGTAAGGAAATTAGATAGCGAAAAATAAAACTAAAATAGATGAAGGTCCTAATTTTTTTTTAAATATGTATGATTGAATTCTTTTATTAATTGAATTTTAAGAAAATGTATAGTTTATATGAATAGAAACAATTTAACATTTTATTATATTACTCTGTGAATTAAATAAAAAGGGTTTAATGAAATACAGAGACATGGGCTACCACTATCAGGGGAGCTGTCAGGAACTATGCGCTCGATGTGAATTTCACAGTACGCGAGCAACACGGGTTCGATCCTCGCCGGCACCAACGATTTTGTTAATTGAAGTTTTAAGTGTTGATTTACCACGAAAACATCGTGTGGAAACCTGCATTTCTGAGAAATTAAAAAATATTTCAAGGACATTTAATGTCCGCCAACAGGCATTGGGGCAGCGCGGCGGACATTTTCTTGCTCTAAAAGCCTATCATCATATCATATCATGAAAATCATACTTTTATAATATAACATAAGTTTATAAAAATGACGAAAAAAACATCTAGCTCGGACGGTTCTTCCTCATCATCGCGTCACAGTTCATTGTTGGACTGGATATTCCCTTTTTTATAGTATAATGATGACAAGCAAACACATAGTCCACCTGATGGTTAATGGATTCTGTGGCCATCTACATCTATCCTCGATTAAGTATTAGAATGCAAATGCGTTGTCACCCCTGAGGACTAAGATCAAATGCCTCGTTTCCAGTAAAAAGGGTCTACGTTCCTCTACACTCACCATACGAAACACAGCAGCATTAAGCTGCTATTTTACGCTGGTATTCTGTGAGAGCATGATCGTACACTGGTCAATCCATGCTACAACCATAATATAGCTGCAGCGTGGCTTTACTATGTATATAAAATCTTACCTATTACTTTCTATTGTGACATTATTTAGATAACAAATATTGTATATGATAATTATACAATTGAATTGTATTTTTTATTTATTAGAATATATAACATTTTATTAAAACAATAAACTTTAATATTACCGCAGACGTTCGATACTTGGCAGATATTTCATTTAAGATGAGAGTGCCTTAACAAAATTATCTTAGTAGAATCGGCGTTATTATTTTTATATTATACGAATAACAAACGAGTACACAGTGCATCTGATGGTAAATGGATGCTGAGACCCATAGACATCTACATCTAACCTCGATTAAGAATCAAAATGCAGATGCGATATCTAAGATCGAAAGATGCCTCGTTAGAAGTGAAAAGCCACTATTTTACGCTGAGATTCTGTGAGAGCGTAGTCCTTCCCTGGTCGAGCCGAATCATTCGTGCTACAACCTATATATTATAACCATTACATTATTATAATTATTAATTATCTTATTAAAGTTGACTTTTAAAAGTTGGGGTAAGTAGTACCTAATAATGTTGCATGTGAGGTTTTTATGTAAATTTCGTTTTATATTGCGTGGATCATAGCAAATCATTTTGTCACATTACATCTTTTACTGTAAGTGAAGTATTCCATCTTAGTTCTCAGAGCGACAACGCATTTACATTTCAATTCTTAATCGAAGATATATGTTAATGCCTATGAAACACAGCATTCGTTTACCATCAGGTGCGCTGTGTACTCATTTGTCATCCTTATTCTATAATATAAAATAAGGTAGAAAATTAAATGGTGACTAAATTCCATTACGTAGAGAACTTTAAGTATTTGGAATGAAATATTACCGTGCAATTTAAATGAACATAACCAGCTCATCGAGATCTATATTATATTGTGCTGCAAACAATGGCCGAGGTCATCAGCGCCGTTTCTACAATATTTCAACGTCATATGCAGTTTACGACTTTCTCGAGCCCTTTTCTATTTCCAACAAAAGGAAAATAGTTCGAACCTTTCCAGCGATCATTTATCGTTTACTTATTCAATGATGAGATGAACTGGTCATGGATCTCGCGTATTTTATATTATGCAGATTTTTATTACTAACAGCCTATTGTAATGATTTCTTATATTAACACTAATACTTGACATCAAATAAAACTAATTTTACGGGTTTTACACTGCAGACTTCTGGAGAGCACCGACGCTACGTGATTTCTGCAGTTTGTAAACATGTTTAAGAGCTTACCTTATATAAAGCGCAAGTCCGGATGTGCAAGAAGTACTGCTGTCACATACGGGCTGGTGCTTCAAAATTCCACTTAGCAGCGTTGGACTCAGTGGAGAGACGTGCTAAGAGGCTCATTGGTAACCTTGATTTGTTTGAAACCAATCTTGTTAGCCTCGAGCACAGGCGCAGAGTAGCCAGCCTCTCGGTGTTCTATAGTATGCATTTCGGTGAGTGAGTGCAGGAATTACATGCTCAAATTCCTCCCTCTCCTTGCCACCAACCAGGCGGTCGGTGGATCTTCGCCCCTTTGTTGTCAATATTCCACGCATTAGAACTAAACGGTTTGCTTCGTCTTTTGTAATGCGTACAGGAAAAGAGTGGAATAATTTGCCGACGTCTATCTCTCCGTCCGAATACAATCTGGGCGTCTTCAAGGCAAGAGTAAATAGGCTTTTGTTACGCTACGACAGTGGGATTTACCATCTAGGGCTACATCACCACTTACCACCAGGTGGGACTGTGGTCAAGCACAGGCTTATAATAAGTAAAAAAAGAGTATAATATGACTTATGGTATGATTCATAGCCAAGTATATTCTTTTATTTTATTTTTTATATTGTTAGTGACCTTTTTTTAAAATTAATGTTTTAAATACTCTCACTCACTTTCAAGTCAATTCAGATTAAACTGAGGTCATTTTATGCAGAATTTTCCTTTACAAAAACTTTTTAAAAATTATAAAAAAATAACAATAAAAAAATTGCCAATTTCATAGTAGGCAATTTTTTTTATTGTTGGTTGATAATTATAATTTACGTCCATTGCTATGATCGATATTCTCCATTACAAATGTCTCGTTAGTGTAGTGTTAAGCGCAGCTGCTGATCATTTAGTTCAGCCTCGAATCCTGAGTAAAGCCAAATTCAGTTATTAGTTTTCTCTTTAAAATAATTCTCAGTAGCAGCCATGAGTCAGGAAGTTGGCGGTGTTTCTCCTTCGTACTTCGGAAAGTAGATAAAGCATTTGGTCCTATGCCTGATCTCTCTCCGATCCTGTCGGATTGCCGCCCCATCAGATTATAAGATTGAGGGCTTAGAGAGTGCACTTTGCGTGCACTATAATCTTCGTGAAACTGTGCGCTGAACCGATAGTGATGAAACTGTACAAACAGATAAAGAGCAATGCCATGAGGATCTGGGCTAAATGTTATATGAAAGCTTTTTAAACACGAAAAACTTATAAAATGATTATCTTTAATCTAAATAACGCCTTATTAATAGATCCTATCCAGGCCAAGTCAGGACGCGTTGCTAGTTACGAAGAAAAATTTATCGCTCGACACTTTTTAAATGCTATGTTATTGCCTTAATTGATACCTAAACGTACTTCTAAATAATCATTGTTCAATCGTTATTTACTTAAGATTAATCTCATCAATCTTTTTAATAAAAAAGGCCGCAAGTTTAGATCGCTTTTCCCAGACGTACCGACATCGGGATGACTGAACCCTTTTACGTACTTTTTTTCTCTGTTTCGCAAGGTACCAAATATTCCTCAGGCCTTTCCTCATTACTGAGAGGGTTTTAGGTCAAGGAAATGTCCACCGCACTATGCCAATGCGTGTTGGCGGACTTCACATGTCTTTGATCTTTTTTAATTTCTCCATTGATATACTATTGTATATCAAAGAATTTCTCAGACATGCAGTTTTCCTCACGATGTTTTCCTTCATTGCCGAGCACATGGTAAATCATTACTTCTTATCATTTTTATTGGTGGCGGCTAGGATCGAACGCGGATTGCTCGCGTTCTGTAAAATTTATAGCGAGCGCTTTACGCCTGAGTAACCAAGACTCATTTGTATTTGGCTCCAGCGTGTGTTAGTGAATTGTGATATTCAGTAAGTCTTGAAATATTTTAATTCCTTAGTCATAAAACTCTATGAACCAGAGCATTCACTTACTATCAGTTAGACTATTTGCTCTTTTGTCACCCTTATTCTATAAAAAAAGAAGAAGAAAAACAGATTGCCTCATGTGGGGGATTTAGCCATAGTAGCTACATTTAACAGGCGGATTAGCAACTGCAATTTCTTATTATTTTTAGTTGATATTAGGAAGACACTGCTGTCTTTCTGCTGGTTTGTTTCCCTCTATCGTCTCTTACGACACCCACGAAACGATATTGAATAGTGGATATTCTTACACTTACGCCACTACACGGTTTATTTAATTTTATGTTTGTTTTTATTTCACTTGTAAAGTGATTATTTCATAGATCTCTCTAAGCCATTGTGTACTCACCCGTGTAAGGATTAGAATTCTTTACATCCTCTGCAACGTATAAAGGTAAAGCCGTCGAAATACAAACCTATGTAACGCTTCATTTAATCGGAATAAAGGGCTGGGAGAATGGGCCTCCGCGCAATATCACTGGGCTCGATGTAATATGAGATCCAACATGTGTTTTTTTAGTGTATCTTTTGCGTCTGTGATTGTTTGTCGGCCTTTCACAGAGTGTTTCCTATGAAGATTTTTTACGCTGTTTTTTTTAAAATGTTATCTGCACACTAGGATTTTCTCTTGTATCGTGGTTGTTATATAGTTATATATCGAGTTGATATATTATATAAATTCAAAAAGGACATACTGGATGTATGTCCTTTTTGAATTTTTGACTTGAAACAATTATTTGTAGCCCATACAAATATTTGTTCCGTACGGAATTGAAACCCGCGGCTTTTATCGCTGCAACTCAATGATAAGCCACTGCGCCACAGAGCCGTCAACGTATCGTAACGTTTAATGTAGATGATTGAAATTTGGCATAGTTATAAAATGCAGTTATAAAAATACAGTGAAATATTTGAGGGCTTATATTTCTGGAGTGATGAAGTAGTGATGTCTTATATTTACGCGAACATTATACATTTAATAAAACTATTTTTACGGTTTTTATCGCGTTTAATTTTACTTATTTTTAATTCTCGAGGTTTTAAGTGCTTTGCACCGGTCACGGGGGCCTGAGGTGTTAGAAGTTAAAAAAATTAACTACATACATATTATGAGGTTATAAATTAAAAATTATTTTAAGCATAATTATTAAATGTGTTATTAATAATACGAGTAAATGCAAATATGTTAAAGTGCAAGTATGTAAAAAATAAAAATTATAACCTATAAAATTAAGATAAAAATAAGAAAATTTTCACCGTGTTTAAAGGTAGGAATGTTGACGTTGACGGAGGATGAAACGGGAGGAATTCACCCCGTGCGTATTGTGAGGATCAATTATAGAAATGATAGATAATCAGATGACCGCCGAAGACTACCGCCCTATTAAATTATGCCGATGCCGAAAGTGCGGCTAATTTACAAGTTAATATGGTGCCCATCTCAGTCAGGTATGTAGACGAGAGTGATTTTAGATTGGCAATAAAACGCCTAAAGCCGCGATCCGCTGGTGGTCCTGACCGCATTCCTGCTTTTTCTTGTCAAGGATTGTGCGCCAGTTCTAAGATCACCGCTCTTATTCATTTTTAATCTGTCTCTAGACAGGCTAAATATCCAGAACAGTGGAAAATATCTAGGGTGACTCCTGTTCCCAAGGAGAACCTGGAAAGGATGTTTCTGCTTTTAGACCTATAGCGGTGCTTTCGGTTCTATGAAGGTATTTGAAACCATATTGAACTTTCACATTAGCAAACAGTTAGATAACATTTTGCATGACAGTCAACATGGTTTTCGGAAAAACGCTCAACGAATACTAACCTGATAAACACGTTGACTATGTATGTACAGAGATGGATTCTAGAAGACAGGTAGATGCCGCATATTTCGACTTTAGGAAGGCTTTTGACCTGGTGAGTAATGACATACTGTGAAGCTAGCTAAGTTGGGTTTTACCTGAAGCTTCTTCAATTTTTGCTAGCTATTTGGATAATCGTCGTCAATTCGTTAGAGTAAGTGGTTACGAATCCGATTATTATTTTACTAGATCTGTGAGTCAGGGTAGTACTCTTGGCCCAACACTGTTCTTGAGTTTTATAAATGACTTGCCTACCAAAGTTAAATCTGCGAAGTGCCTGTTATTCGCAGATGATCTGAAATTAAGCTTGGGAATTGGCAGTGCTGCTGATGCACAGGCTCTTCAACAGGACATAGATAGGTATCGGAATGGAGTAAAGTGAACCATCTTCCTCTTAATGAGACTAAATGCAAGGTTATTACTTTTGCATTAAAACCGAATCCTATCATTATTAATTATAACTTATTTGACGCGCCTATGGTAAGAGTATATGACATAATTGACTTGGGCTTATTATTAGATACTAAATTAAATTTTCACAATCATATGACATCCATTTGCAAGTCGGCTAGTAAGACTTTGGGTTTTGTGATGAGGACTGCTGCTGACTTTGACGATATAAGGGTGGCTAAAACTTTGTATAATGCGTATGTTCGGAGTAAACTGAGTATGCAGCTGCGGCCTGGAACTTATGAGAATAAGTATACTATCATGTTAGAGAGAATACAACGTAAATTTGCTCGTTGGCTTTATAAGAAGATTCACGGTTACTACCCTTATTTGTATCCTTCCCTATTTGTTTTGGGTATGGTTGATTTAGAAACCTTAATGTTTAGGAGGGTGATGTCAACTATTAGGTACTATCTTTTTATAATTCACCACAAGTTAGACTGCCAGTCGGTTGTGGAGAGAATCGGTTTGTTGGTGCCCAGGTACCTGCAGAGTGATAATGGAGTAACGGTGGCTCCGCGCCGTAGGCTGCGTCTCCTAGACAGACCAGTTACACGTACCAAACGTGCAGCCTATGCACCAACAAATCGAGCATTGATACTAATAGGGACATACTCACTCAACACGATGAAATTGATATATTTGCAGACAGTATGACACGTCTGCTGAATCTTTTTAGTAAAATTATCGATAATAAGATAATTAATAATTTGACAATTTAATTTGTTTGACAATGTACTATTTATTAATTTGTATTTAAGATGTAATTTTAATTATGGACATATATTGTAATTAGCTTTTATTGACATTGCATTGTAAATTAATATGACAAAATATTTCATAGCCTGACATTGTATGACTGTATCCTTTTCTTTTCTTTTATATTCATATTTTATTATGTTATTTTCATATTTTAATTTCTCAACACGCTGTTATAGGCTTGGAGATTTTGAAGTACTAATATTGCATAATTGTTTAATTTATTACTATTATTTTAATTATAAATTTATAAGTGATAACTATTAACTCGTTTATTATAATTGGATGATTTTTAAAAATATTTTTGCATGTAAAATTAAACCTTGTGTGCGTGTTGGATTTTCTGTAAGCCACAAGAGTTTTTAAAAGAAAATAAATAAAAATAACAATCTTGAAACTGCTCTCCAAATCTAAGTACATAGACACGGTAAGGAGCGTCAAAAGTTCAAGGCTTACTTTAATGTGTGGAAGGGCAACACTCCGACCGAATACCAAGGTCCTTCATGGGTAATGCGACCAAGTTTTATACGCTGCAGCTATCTAATGGTTGTAGCAAGGCAATGGCTCGACTGTGGAAAAACTCGCGAATAACAGCATATAATATCAGCTAAATACTGCTGTGATTCGTATGGTGAGTGTAAAGTTCCGAAGACCCTTTTAACTGGAAAATAGGCATTCTATCTTAGTCTTTAGTGGATGATATAGGGTAGTGGATATTCTTACACCGCCACTACATGGTTATTGTATTTTATGTGCAGGCTGATGGAAAAGGATGCAATCACTTATTCCTACTAGCTTTTTTATTCCATGTGTAGTATTTACGAAATATAAAAAATAATTTAGCAATTTTGTTTTGAGTATAATGATGCTGGTTGCGCACAGCTAAATAATCTTGTATAATATGTAATATTTAAAAAATCTCTTAAGTAATAAAAATAAAAGTAATAAAAATAAAAAGGCCGGCAACGCATCTGCAATTCCCCTGGTGTTGCAGTAGTTCATGGGCGGCGGTAGTCACTTACCATCAGGTGAGCCGCATGCTCGTTTGCCCCCTCTCCTATAAAAAAAAAAGAAGTAATTGTTTGATATCCGAAATTTAATACAATTCATTCATTCATTCATTCATTCATTCATTCATTACAGCCCTTCACAAGTCCACTCTGAACATAGGCCTCCCCACGGAATGCCACAAAGCACGGTCCTGAGCCACCTGCATCCATTGACTTCCTGCATGTCTTACCAGGTCGTCACTCCATCTAGTGTGGGGACGCTTACACTTCCTAATACAATATTAAACTAATACAATAAAATATTACATTTATAATATTATAGCGACTTTGCGCAAAGTAACGCCTTAATCTTTTAATTATCTAAGAAACATAAAGGTTTATTTCTATTTAATTTAAATTTAGTGCAATTTACAACATCCATTCGTTCTACGTGTACTTAGGGTACGTCCACACAAACATGCATTTAACTCTCGTAAAACTATTTATGACTGCTGTGGTTACGAGCGCAACTCACGTGGCTTAATGGTGTAGCGTTATTGCTTGTTATCACAATCGCATTACGAATAATAAACGCAATGTTTATGCATATGTAGCTAATGCTACCGACTGGAATAAACTTTGGCTTGAATTAATTTCGATAGTTTAATTATTATTACTTGTATATATTTAGACCGCGTAATGGCGTTGTAAGAATATTCACTACCCCATATCTTCCCGTGGGTGTCTCAAGAGGTGACGGAGGAAAACAAACCAGGAGATGGGCAACAGTGTCTTCCAAATGACAACACTAGAAAACTGCGGTTGTCAAGTGTAGCAACTACGGCAAATATCCCCATTATGAATGAATGATTTTTATTCAATATTGATTACATAATAATACTTATTGAAAGTCATTTTTTATTTACCACTGGTTCGGAAAATACCTCTGTCCTGGGAAGAACCAGCAAGAAACCCAGCGTGACTTTTTTTAAACATATTTCACTTAACAATAATTTTGTTTATACAATTTTTAAATGAATTTTCATAAAACCAGCATGGTGGCGATCATCCTATTCCCAGGGGTTATTTTCATTCATGTATTCCTTGATATTATAATAACCCTTTTTGTACAGTTTTTGTTTAATAAACCTTTTAAACTTGTTTACTGATAAACTTTGAACATTGTCTGGGATTTTGTTGTAAGCGTATACATTGCCCCATAAATGAATTACTGATTCTGTGGAGTCTAGTAACTGGCATTACAAGCTTATGTTTGTTCCTAGTGTTTATAGTATGAACATCCTTATTCTTATTAAAGCTATTTATGTTTTTATGTACATAAATTACATTTTCATAAATATATTGCGATGCCAAAGTTAAATTGTTTATTTCTTTAAATTTTCTCTAGGGACTCTTTACAATTTAGGTTATAAATCGCTCATACGGCTGTCTTTTGCAAAATAAATATGGCTTCAATATCGGTCGCATTACCCCATAGCAAATTTCCATAAGACATTAATTACGTTGTGAAAGTAACTAAAATACACTAATCTAGCTGTCTCAACATCTGTGAGACTTCTAATCTTTCTTACAGCATATGCTGCAGAACTAAGTCTGATTTCTAATTTAGATATATGGGGGCCCCATTGAAGTTTAGCGTCAATAGTAATACCAAGAAAAACAGTGGTATCCACAAGACTCATTGGGCACTCATTTCACTCATGGGGCAACCTATAGGGTAGGCCTATGTTCAGAATTAGACTTTTGATAGGCTGTAACTGTAATGCAAACTTGTATATATGGGTGTATTCCTGGGATACAGAGCTTAAAATTATGTAAATTAAGTAACAAAACTTAAGCGAATAAAAAAGTAACGCAATTCCGTTTGGAGAACATTATTCTTCTTAGCACCAGGGGAATAGCAGGTGCGTTGCCGGCCTTTTAAAACTGCAAAGTGATGCAACAGATCAGAAAGATCTCTGCCGATGACGATTTCGGCCTCTCTTCGCTGAATGTGGTCAAGTGGAAGGAGCTAGTACTGGGGTTCTTTTAGTGGTAAACGTGCATAATTGAATCAGATGAAAGTTAAACTGGACTTAAACTAGATATGATTTAGTCGTCACTAGTCCGCGACTTTCTTTAACTCGAAGATCTCGACTTTAGACACACGTTTATTCCGGCACTTAACAACGTAATCCCGAGGTTTCACTTGCTATATGTGGACGTACTTGCTATATCCAAAGGATCAATATAACCGTGCAATGGTGGACGATCTTCTACTTCCTAATATGGTAGAGACGGTAGAGGTGGGCAATAACTTACGTCATAAGTGTGAACATGTGAGATCAGAGATTTTGAAAGCCGAGGTGGATCGATTGTTGTAATACAAACATTAGAATATGACAAATAGAGAATACCCGCTGAGATACATGCATAGGAACCTTATTTAAAACGGTAGTAGATTTAAAGTATGATATATTTAATAAAATTTCATTTTCTTGTGTTGAAGATATTTACATTTTTATTTCATTTCAGTCTCTACTATTTCTTTCTTGTGCAAACCTCAGCATTCTTAGTTAGTTTAGAATATTTTTGATTACTAGGTTACACTTCCTTTGAATCTTGTTTGACTAGACAATATCCAATAGACTCTGGTGTAAAACCATAGCATCTATTAGCTCTTTTCAGCTTACAAAAAGTTATCTTCCTCGCACAACTTCTTTGTGGAATCGACTACAACCAGCTATTTTTCGGGACCGATACGACTTAGAGACCTTCAAGAAATGGCAATTACCCTGGTGTTGCAGTTGTTCATAGGCGGTGGTAGTCACTTACTATCAGGTGATCGGCATGCTCGTTTGCCCCCTCTCATTTAAAAATTAAATGAAATTCTTAGTAAAGCTTGTTTTATATTACACAACGTGTGTTCAATTTTTAAGTTAAACAGGTCATCGCATTTAAGTTTTACAGTACAGTTTTTACTCGTTGTTTTATTTTATTTTATTTTGTTATATTATAATAAAAGGTGAACATTGGCCATTGAGCCATCGAGCTACAAAACCGTTTTCAGTGCCTAGAAGATTGCAATGCAGTGGACGATATGAATGACAAGCTTGTGGAAACTGTTTATGTCGTCGGAGCTAAGTTCTGCAAGACCCGCCGCCAAAGAACACAAAAACTCACACTCTTAATCTCATGGCTGTTAGACAGAAAATGAAGCTGCAGTCTTCAGCAGATTTGACAGCGTACAGGCAACTGAACAGACAGATCTCCAAATGCATGCGGCGGGACTTGCGCAAGTTCAATACAGGTTGTATTGAAGAAGCGATCGAGCGGAACCAGGGCTCCAAAGTCTTTGCCAGAGATCTGTCTGCAAGAAAACGCCAACTGTTGAAGCTGAAGACCGAGTGTGGCAGCGTCGTTTCCGCGACACCTGAGATTTTAAGCGAGATTGAGAGGTTCTATGGGCATCTGTACACATCATCGTTGGAGCCACACGCAAGTGTGAGTAACGATCAAAGAGCATGTCTTACCCGACACTTCCGATGATATTCCGGACGTCAGTCTGAGGGAGATTACAATGACTCTTCAGCACCTTAAAAACGGCGAGGCCTTAGGCGAGGATGGCATTACAGCGGAGCTTCTGAAAACGGGTGGAAAATCTGTACTTGAAGTCCTTGAGAGCTCTTTAATTCCATCCTCCATGGTGGCACTACATTGGAGGCGTGGAGTAGAAGTGCGGTGGTCTTGTTCTTCAAGAAAGGCACAACGCTCTCTTGTTAACTATAGACCGATTTCCATTCTGAGCCGCGTCTACATGCTGTTTTCGAGTCATTATGAATCGTCTCGCATGCAGAATCGACGACCGGTTTCGAAAAGCTTTAGCACCATTAACGACATACCCCTTCGGAAAATTGTACAGAAGTCCGAGGAGTACAATTTGCCTTTATGTCTGGCGTATGGACTATGAGAAAGCCTTTGATTCCGTCGAAATTTGGGCGGTGCTGCAGTCCTTCAGCAGTGCCTAGTTGACTGTCGATATATCGAAGTGCTGAAGAATTTGTACAGTAGGGATACGATGGCCATCCGAGTACAGAACCAGAGTAAGAAACCTATCCAACTGCAGAGAGGTAAAAGAAAGGGTGATGTTATATCCCGAAAGTCTTCACCGCTGTATTAGAAGATGTTTTTAAGCTACTGGACTGGAAAGGATACGGTATTAACGCCAATGGCGAGTACATCACTCATCTTCGATTTGCTGACGATATAGACCTTATGGCAGAATCGCTGGAGGACCTAAGCACTATGCTCAATGACCTCAATAGTGCCTCCTTAAGGATAAGTCTTAAGATGAACGAAACAAAATCTTTTATATAAATATTTAACTTCCATGTCACACCTATGCCGGTAATTGTTGGTAGCACAAAGCTCGAAGTTGTTGACGAATATGTTAACCTGGTTAACGTCCCCCACTAGATCGGTCGGGAACGTGCTTTATGGCATTCCTTGGGGTAGGCCTATGTTCAGCAGTGGACTAGTGAATGGCTGTAATGATGATGATGGTTACATTTGCGTGATTGGTTCAATTGTGCTAGTAACTCTAGATTAACCTTTGTCATGTTAAGATTATTAGTTAAGGATATAGAGATGTATTTTACGAGGTTTTTATCACCTCTCTGTCTTCTCTGTCTGTTTGTTACAAATATGGCAATCTATTTTAAACTACTCTTAACTTCCCGATGAGTTTAAATCATAGCTAAATACTGGAAACGTGGTAAAAAATTAAGAAATTTTCAAATTATAATTATTTAGATTATTAGAGCAATAAAATGAAGACTTTTTCTTGATTATGATACGATTGCAGATATGAAAATTAAAAATATTTAGACCATCTTATCGATTAGCAACCGTAGAGTCCATTTCCGCAATTGATGCCTCGTTTAGAGGCGAGATCAGTTTTATTATCGACAGTGGTCTGTCTTTCATAGTGTGTTGGGGTTAGTGGTGACGGTGATAGTTCAGGCTACTGAGGGAGAAAAGAAGGTGTTTTAAAACTAGCGAGTTGAGACATATGATTTTTTTGTCTCGTAGATTTATTATTTATTATATTATTTTACACATCCGCAAAGTAACGCTTTATTCTATTAATTATCTGAAAATGAGTAATATGCCGTTTATCTTGCTAGCTGAAGGTTATGAGTTTAACGAAAGAATTATGACAGATATTTTATCCAACCTCTAAGAGTAGATCATGATAAAATATTGAAGCGGAATACGATGCTGCTGCTGTATTAAGACTTCAGCACTAATGATTCGCCTCGATCGGGGTAGGTTCAGGCTCTCAAAGAATACCATTTCTAAATAGCAGCTATGAAACAGAAACCTTTTATTCAATATAGATTATGTATAATACTTATTGAAAATCACTCTTTTGTTTAATTACCACTGGTTCTAAAAAAAACCTCTGTCCTGGGAAGAACCAGCAAGAAACCCAGCGGGATTTTTGAAATAACAGCTTCCAATCATGTATGTTACACAATTAACCACACAAAACAAATTAAAATAACTTGGTAGCGATCACCTCATTCCCAGGGTTATTATCATCCATAAATTCCTTAATATTATAATAACTCTTTTATACAAACTTTGTTTAATAAAGTTTTTGAACTTTGAGCAGGTCAAATTTTGTATATTTTCTGGGATTTTGTTGAAAAGGTAATACATCAAGAATGAATTACTGACTCGTTGGAGTCGAGTAACTGGTACTACTAGCTTGTGTCTGTTCCTAGTATTTACAGAATGAATATCACTTATTTTTGTGTACGTACATTACATTTTCGTAAATGTATTGAGAGGCCAAAGTTAATATATTAATTTCCTTAAATTTTGTCGGAGCGACTCTTTAGGCTTTAAATCATAGATTGCTCTTGTGGCCCTCTTCTGTAAAACAAATATAATTTCAGTGTCAGTCGCCGGCCCCCATAGCAAAATACCATTCGGCATTATGCTATGGAAATAGCTACAGTAAACAAGTCTAGCTGTTTCAACAATTCTAAGATTTCTAATATTTTTTACAGCATATGCTGCAGAATTAACTCTGCTTGCTAATATTATATGTATTACTAGTATTCTATATTTTGCCTTTTTGTTCATCTTATGTCAGATTTCTATATTTTAAAACGCTTCGTTTTCTCTTACGAGCCAGTAAAACCCCCTTTTTTAATCAAAATACTAGTTCAACTGTTTATGAACTGTTTAAGGTTCTTTTTTCATTTAAAGTCATCCTAAGCTGCTAAATGAATAATTTATAATATAAACTGTTTTTATGCACCTCGTATGCATTTACGGGTCGTTACGAAGACCGAATCATTTCTCGAATATAGAAATCGAGCATTAGTCATGATGACCCATCTGTATTTTGACTCTTAACATTTGTAGGTATCAATGGCCACAACATCCACCATCAAGTGAACTATGTGCTCATTTGACACCATTACTATAAATATCACAAAACTGTACTTCACAAAACCCACTTACAAAAACGTTTGGAATGCTTCTCACATATCTAGGGGCTATAAATGAAAATGCTTGTCACTCTATGTAAGGCACAAGTCATACGCGAAATGTAGTTAAGTTACACAAACAATGTATCTACTTGATATCTTTATAGCAAGTGATCAAGCATTTTCATTGTGCGCGATTTTCGTCTCATTTTATAGCGATATATTTTCAATTTAATATAACGTCAATGATAAAATCTGATTTATCGTGGTAGAGCCATGCTGCAAAAATATATTATGGTTGTAGCACGAATGGGTTCACCAAGGACCACGATCTCATAGAATACCAGCGTAAAATAGCAGTTTTACGCTATTATTAATAGAGTGACAACGCATTCTGCATGATTCTTAGTCAAAGATACATTTATGTGGAGGTGGACTGAGTGCTTGTTTACCGCCCTTATTCTATGAAAATACAAAAATAAAAAAAAACAAGGCAAATTCTCACTAGAACAGAAGAGTCTCATGTTCAGCAGTGGACTTTTATATGCAGTACTATACAATACAATAACGCAAATTTAGTAATTGTTAGGTTTACCCTCCACCTACATTGTAACATAAACATTGAAACCACACGAAACTAAAACGAAGCGCTGCATCGATATAACATAAACATTTACTATTCACAAACGGAAACGTATGGTGTATCCGCATAGAATTTTGTTTAATAAAATATATCGGCTCGCTGTAAGCCGTTTCGAAATCCTACAAACCTCGGTTTTTTGTTTTTTTTTGTTTAAAATTGCTTTTAATAGCGGCATCTATTTCACACTTGCAATTTAGACATATAGAGAACACATTATTGTTGAGGTCCTCCAGCGATTCTGTCGTAATGACTATATCGTCGGCAAATTGAAGGTGGGTTTTGTGGTCGCCATTGATGTTGATATTGATATCACCTTCCAAAAGAGTAGTGTAGGAATTTTGAGGTATAACGTCTCCTTATTACACCCTCTGTAGTTGGATAGGTTTCTTACCTGCTGCTATACTCGGATAACCATCAGCCCTACTGAACAAACACTTCAGCAGGACCTGTTGCACCAAAAGAAAAAATTAAGTTATGCAGAAACTAGAAAATTAATATACTTTTATCATACAACGAAACAACCCAACGTCATCAATTAAATGGAATAAAAACACTTCACTAATAATACAAAAGAAAAAATACTAACTCAGAAATTACGTCATTGTCATAGCAACAATAACTAAAGGACCCCACCGCCATCCTCTACAAGACTCCCAATATTTTGCTCCAATTGTCAATCAGTTTACAAATTTTACCATTAGGGTAATTAGTGACTGTTTTGTTTCGTCCTGTCACTTAAATTATTTTTGTATACTTGCTGCGTACTCGGACTGATAATATTTTGATTGATTGTAAATTTCAGAAATCTAACTAAAAGAATAGAATAGAATAGAAATAGAATAAATTTTTATTCAATCTAGATTACAGTACATAATACTTATTGAGAGTCATTTTTTACTTTTAACACATTTTTAGATATCTACATCTATTTCCGATTAAGAATCAAAACGCAGATGCGTTGTCACTCCTGAGCGCTAAGATAGAATGAAATTAATTTTACCCTACCTGTAAAAGGGTCTCCGCTTCTCGCCACTTACAATACGTAAAACATTAGCGTATCTTGCTATATCACTATGGTATTCTGTGAGAACATGATCCTTCTCCGATCGAGACGACATAATGTTCGTTCTGCAGCGATAACACGCTGCGGCGTGACTATACTACGAACACGGCTATGTTTCGCAAGCTCTGTGATCCTTGATGAATTGTTGCATTTAATATGAATTTAATATTTGGCTATCACTTTGTTCTAGTGGTCGTGATCGCGACTGCGTTTGAGCCAAAAATAAGTTATTGAGGTTTTTAGAGGATCTCGTCCTATGCAAAAGGTTAGTCTCCGTTGAGACTGGCCACTGTGACCGAAATGCGGTCTGGAAAACTTTATTATAATATTTAATATCTGGGCAAGGTACTAATTACAATGACCAGCCTTGTGACGGGGTGATCGAATGAGCATTTAAGAAGTATTCGTAAATTAAAAATTTCAACGATTAATATCAGAAAGTAACGTTCGTATATCCTTTTTCCCATTGGGGATGGGTCCAATTTTATGAAGTCAAAATTTACACGTAAAATATTATATATAATTTAAAGCGTCCGCCCAGATCCTGAGGAAGTCCTACAATACGTCACAAAAGTTCATTAAATACATCGAGAAGCGAGCATACTTTGTCTATTTCCCGTTAATGTCAAAGAAAAGCAAAAAACTTTTATTTGATTTATGGCTTAGGGTGAAGCCATAGCGCATTCGATGACGAATGATAATGGTCTTCACCCTTAAATCCGTGAGATTCCCAAATAAAACAACCAAGTATTTTTAAGCAATTACGGTTTTTATTATCGCTAGAAATTTCTTTCCACTAATTATAGTTTTAAGTGTGCCTCGTTGGTCTAGTGGTCGAAAACGCAGTCAAAATCAGTTATTGGGTTCTTCTGTTTCGGTAGCATCCCGGAGTTAGAAGCTGACGGTATTTCACACCCGTGCCTCGGAAAGCACGTAAAGCCGTTGGTCCTGCGCTTGATCTCTCTCCGGTCGTCGGATTACCGTCCCATCGGACTATGAGAGTGAGGGAATAGAGAGTGCACCTGTGATTGCGCATACACTCGGGCACTATAATCCTGTCCTGCGCAGATGGCTAGTCTCCGTTGAGACTGGCCGCCGTGACCGAAATTCGGTCTGAAGGACATTGCTTTTAAGTGTCGTTAGTATAATAGGTACTGTTTATCTGCTGACCTATGCTACTGGTCCTATTGAATAATGGTTTGTAGTGTTGTATTTGATTTGTAATACTAAATCGTAGGATTCCTTTTCCGCCTAGGAGTACGTCTTTGTATTTCTGCCGTCAAACAACAACTCCTGAAATGCTGTGTTCAGATCTCAAGATAACAAAATGACAGTATATTCACAGGCTGTGAGGCATTCCATCTTCGTCCTTAGTAGTGACAACGCATTTGTATCCTTCTTTGTTAGAATTAAGATTAAGGTTAATTTTTTACGTGGTAGAGCCATGCTGCAGCTATATTATGGTTATAGCACGAATGGATCGGCTCAACCTGGGAAGGACCACGCTCTCACAGAATACCAGCGTAAAATAGCAGCTTAACGCTGCTGTGTTTCGTATGCTGAGTGTAGAGAACTGGAGATCCTTTTTATTAGATACGAGGTATTCCATCTTAGTCCTCAAGGGTGACAACGCATTAGCATTTTGATTCTTAATCGAAGACAAATGTAGATGTCTATGGGCCACTGCATCCACTTACCATCAGGTGGACTATGTGCTCGTTTGTCACCCCATTATATTAAAAAAAGGTGTCCATGTACTGCAGTAGCCACCAGTAGTAAAGCAAAAAGTAAGTTAACCTCCCTCTGTTGGCAACAGGAATTGTACCAATAAGGATATTTACATTTTAAAATAATAACTAAATAAACTCCTTTCATGTAATACGAAGGTTTAAAAAAAATCTTTTCTTAAAATCTTTTGTGGTAACCATTAGCTTTAGTATCAAAGCTACAGTGAAATATGTCTGTAGCACGAATGGGTTGGCTCGATCGAAAAGGAACACGCTCGTAGATATTTTTTTTATAGAATATGAGTGACAAATCACGCTCTCATAGAATATCAGCGTGAAAAAGCCGCTTAATGCTGCAGTGTTTCGTATGGTGAATGCAGAAAGCCGGAGACCATTTTTACTAAAAACGAGGCATTTCATCTTAGCCCTCAGGGGTTCCATGCATCTACATATTCTTCATTGTGATTCTTAATCGAGGATAGATCTATGGGCCACAGTATCCACTTACCATCAGGTGGACTGTGTGCTCATTTGTCACTCTTATTCTCTAAACAAATAGTTCTTTACTTTCCATCCCACTATAGGTGATATTTCTGTCGGTATTTATGTATTAACATTTAAATTCTCACATCAAGCTTCTTATCAAATATACTTAAAGAAGCAATAACATAGTTCACTTCCCTCGAACTAGTTTTGAAGGCTCTTCGGTCAATTTCAATATTTGCTGCGTGAATTTATTTGAAAATGGGTCAAAAATGCAAAAGACTTTTGGCAACATAATTTCACCTTTTTTTTTTAATATCGATATATATTTTGTGTATACAGAGCGAAAATTTGTAATATAGAGTCACTACATAATTAGCCAACTAGAAAAGATAAGGTTCTTAATTGGACTATTTTTTTGTTCGTATTTTACTCGACAATTTTGCCAATTGTGAATAGATTATAATTGTTGATTCGTTTTAATTAAATAGGCTATATCTCAATGGTGGTTTCAGTTTAAAAAGACTGTAACTCGAGAATGTAAAAGAAAAATTTCCGCCCCAAAAAGGTGGAAAATAGGAGACGAAGTTTTATTATACCAATTTAGACATCAGACATACTAGATGTTACCTTGAGATTGCAATATTGCATTGTTGATTTCAAAACTTTAAAGGAATAACTTGTCAATCATATATCTTGTAATATTTGACAAAACTATCCAACAATATTCGAATAAATAACGTACAAGGACGTTATAAAGAATCCCTTATCGTTACCATACAGCGTATTAAAGTCCACTGCTGAACATAGGCCTCCCCCATAGATTGCCTCTTAGCGGGAATATTTGTCATAGTTACCACGCTTAGCAAGTGGGTTGGCAACCGCAGTTTTTATTTTTAGTCGTTATAACTCTGTCACCTCTTATGACACCCACGGGCTGATATGGGATAGTGGATATTCTTACACCGCCACTTCACTGTCAACACCGCCACTACACGCTCATTACATACAGAATTATTTATTGTTTATTTACATTATTTATCATGTATGAGGAATCATAAATATCCTCGCAGCTCTTATAACGAGACCAGAAGTTTTAGAAGCCCTGCATATAAGATTTTTAATACTTGGTATAAAAGTCAACTTTGAGTCAAAAATAATTGTTGTTTTTTTTTTGAAAAATATTTTAGAGCAAAATTAAAACGTTGTGCTGGAAAATGTCGCTCCAATATAAATGTCCACACTTTCATTGTGCGAATACTCTCGAGAGCAGGTTGTGAAAGAGATTGCGATCAACTTACAGTAAGCTTTGCGGAACGAATTAACCTCGACTGAAAGTAAGAGAAAACCTTGAAAGAAAGAAAAACGAGATAAAGATTGTTTTAAATATTTTACGATACAATATAATGCTTTCAATAATAATTAAGAAAAAAACATTAATCAAATGGTCGCAAGTGTATTTACATACATACATACATATAATCACGCCTCTTTCCCGTAGGGGTAGGCAGAGACCACTTCTTTCCACTTGCTACGATCCTTACATACTTGTTTCGCTTCGTCCACTTTCATTATTCCTTCATACATGCTCTTCGGTTTAGGGTACTTGACCTGGCCTTTTTCAAGACGTCCCTGATTTGGTCGAGAAACGTCCTCCTAGGTCTACCCTTCCAACACTTTCATTTACACTTGCCTTATACTTTTTTTCGTCAATCGTTCTTTATTCATTCTCTCGACATGGCCAAACCATCTCAGCATACCTTTCTCATTTTTGTCACTACATCTTCTTTCAAATCACAACGTTTCCTTATCTCACTATTCTTATCCTGTCACCAATTTAACTCCTATCATACTTCTTAACGCTCTCATCTCAACTGCATTTATTCTGCTTTCAAGTTTCTTCTACACCCAACTTTCACTTCGTACATGAGTGTCGGAACCAACACCCCTCATGCAGCCAAACGAGCCTTGTTAGACAACTTCCGACTGCTCATAAAGGAGTGCAAAGCTCCATTCACCATGTTTCCTGCATTCACTCTTCTTTCGATATCACTCTCACACTCCATACAAGTGTATTTAATCTATATAATTAAACTTTCAAAAAAGTGAAAACCAAATACAAAAAAACTAAGTAAAGTAATTATTTTCACAGAATTTTATTTTTTTCATTTTTGCTTCTGAAGTCAGTTTTTATTACTATTATATGGAAATCATTTTACTCTTAATAGATTTTTGGAGTCGGTTTATAATTTTTTAAAGTTTATTTATTTCACCCTTTTGTTTGCACTAAGCAATATCACAAGCTTAAGTTAACATAATGGCGTCTGAAAACATTAAAATTTCATGCCTTTTTTTTGTTTCGTGGTGGATTTTTTTTATTTTAATTGGTATGTTGAATGGTCTAATAATTGAAATAAAAATCATGAAAGTGTGGTCGAAATTGGCGAGCATATCACGTAACATAATATGACAAAAATACCATTAAACTGAGCATCTTTTCTTTTTTAGAAGCCTGATAAAATCAGCATAAAGTTTTATGTAAGGAAATTAGAAAGCGAAAAATAAAACTAAAATAGATGAAGGTCCTAATTTTTTTTAAATATGTATGATTGAATTCTTTTATTAATTGAATTTTAAGAAAATGTATAGTTTATATGAATAGAAACAATTTAACATTTTATTATATTACTCTGTGAATTAAATAAAAAGGGTTTAATGAAATACAGAGACATGGGCTACCACTATCAGGAGCTGCTGTCAGGAACGCTCGATGAATTTCACAGTACGCGAGCAACACGGGTTCGATCCTCGCCGGCACCAATGATTTTGTTAATTGAAGTTTTAAGTGTTGATTTACCACGAAAAACATCGTGGAAACCTGCATGTGTCTGAGAAATTAAAAATATTTTGACATTTAATGTCCGCCAACAGGCATTGGGACAGGCGGACATTTTCTTGCTCTAAAACCTATCAGATTTGAGAGGAGGCATGGAAACTATAGTTTAACTAATGAAAATCATACTTTATATATAACAGAAGTTTATAAAAGTGACGAAAAAATTTAGCTCGGACGGTTCTTCCTCATCATCGCGTCACAGTTCAGTTTTTGGATTGATATTCCCTTTTATAGTATAATGATGACAAGCAAACACATAGTCCACCTGATGGTTAGTGGATTCTGTGGCCATCTACATCTATCCTCGATTAAGTATTAGAATGCAGATGCGTCACCCTGAGGACTAAGATCAAATGCCTCGTTTCCAGTAAAAGGGTCTATGGTCCTCTACACTCACCATACGAAACACAGCAGCTATTTTACGCTGGTATTCTGTGAGAGCGTGATCGTACAGTCAAGCCGACCAATTCATGCTACAACCATAATATATCTGCAGCGTGGCTCCACCATGTATATAAAATCTTACCTATTACTTTCTATTGTTACATTATTTAAATAACGATTATTTTATATGCTAATTATATAAACAATAAACTTTAATATTACAGACGTTAGTTACTTGGCAGATATTTCATTTAAAATGAGAGGGCCTTGACAAAATTAGCTTAGTAAAATCGGGCGTTATTAATTTTTATATTATACGAATAACAAACGAGTACACAGTGCATCTGATGGTAAATGGATGCTGAGACCCATAGACATCTACATCTATCTCGATTAAGAATCAAAATGCAGATGCGATATCTAAGATAGATTGCCTCGTTACAATTGAAAAGCTACTATTTTACGCTGAGATTCTGTGAGTGTAGTCCTTCCTGGTCGAGCCGAATCATTCGTGCTACAACCTATATACTAAAACCAATACATTATTATAATTATTAATTATCTTATTAAAGTTGACTTTTAAAAGTTGGGTTAAGTAGTCCTAATAATGTTGCATGTGATTAAGGTTTTTATGTAAATTTCGTTTTATATTGCACGTGGATCATAGCAAATCATTTTTGTCATATTACATTTTACTGTAAGTGAGGTATTCCATCTTAGTTCTCAGAGGGACAACGCATCTACATTTCAATTCTTAATCGAAGATATATGTTAATGCCTATGAAACACAGCATTCGTTTACCATCAGGTGCGCTGTGTACTCATTTGTCATCCTTATTCTATAATATAAAATAAGGTAGAAAATTAAATGGTGACTAAATTCCATTACGTAGAGAACTTTAAGTATTTGGAATGAAATATTACCGTGCAATTTAAATGAACATAACCAGCTCATCGAGATCTATATTATATTGTGCTGCAAACAATGGCCGAGGTCATCAGCGCCGTTTCTACAATATTTCAACGTCATATGCAGTTTACGACTTTCTCGAGCCCTTTTCTATTTCCAACAAAAGGAAAATAGTTCGAACCTTTCCAGCGATCATTTATCGTTTACTTATTCAATGATGAGATGAACTGGTGATGGATCTCGCGTATTTTATATTATGCAGATTTTTATTACTAACAGCCTATTGTAATGATTTCTTATATTAACACTAATACTTGACATCAAATAAAACTAATTTTACGGGTTTACACTGCAGACTTCTGGAGAGCACCGACGTCACGTGATGTCTGCAGTTTGTAACCATGTTTAAGATCGTTAATAGACCACAATCACTAATCCCTGCAAACGTACAACGATTCATACAAAGAATGATTCGTGAGGCTAATTAAATTTAAAAAAAATCCATATTTCAATAGAGAAGGTGGATTGGTGCTGCCATCTGCTTGGGATACTATATTTAATAAAATTATATCTGAACCCAATCATACTACTACAAGACTACAAGATACTGTAAGTGCGCTCTGCGTAGATCGGACCAAAAAAATATGTTCATAAGCTGAATGTAGCCGGGCTAACTATGACGTCGGAACATCAAACACCTCAGTCCCTTCGTAAGCATGGGTACTTAAAGCACCCGAAACAACGGGAATTAAAAAGTTAAATTAAACGCAATAAAATTAGTTTCTTTACTAACAGCCTTACTAATAAAACTTTAGAAATGCATAAAGTTGCTCTCTCTCTCTTCACAAAATGTCAATAGACAAGTATAGAGATAATTAATACCTATTTAAACTAAGCGTTAGTCAACCATTATAAGTAAGGCCGTACATTTCTAATTGACAGCTTGTAATAGGTCTCAAGGAGCTATAAAGAGGACTATGCCCCAGTTTTTCTGTGTGATAGAATTCCTAATGAGGATGTCCACAGTGGAACTATAGAATAGATAGCCCAATGGCGTAAAGGTAATGGTTAATAGCGTCATTTATTGAAAGCGTGATCTTTCTTATATCCCATACCTACTATATTTCTGCACTTATTGTAAATGATCAATTAATGCACTGCAATGCAATGAATGATGGAATCAAATCCAGTCCGAAAGAGAAGCTATAGTTGAGCGTGCGAATATCGCACTGCATGCAATCTCCGAATGGGGCGATGCCAATCTCTCGAGATTCAATGCCTCCAAAACACAAGTGTGTCTTTTACCGCTAAAAGGAGCTCGCTCTCCTGGCCCTACTTTCCGCAATATATCTGTAGTACACTGACTGTCATCAGTTGTTAGTTGAATTTTCTCCGAACCTCAACTATGGGTGTTTCATTTAATCTAGGGCCAAAGTACGAAACTAAGTGTCCTTGCAAGGGTGCGGCGGTACTTCACGCGGGGCAGCTTCACCTTATATAAAGCGCAAGACCGGTCGTGCAAGACTACTGTTGTCACATACGGGCTGGTGCTTCAAAATGCCACCTAGCAGCGTTGGACTCAGTGGAGAGACGTGCAAGAGGCTCATTGGTAACCTTGATTTGTTGAAACCATCTTGTCAGCCTCGAGCATAGGCGCAGAGTAGCCAGCCTCGGTATTCTATAGTATGCATTTCGGTGAGTGAGGGAATTACATGTTAAATTCCTCCTCTCCTTGCCACCATCGGACAACTAGGCGGTCGGGGTTCGCCCCTTTGTTGTCAATATTCCAATAAACGGTTTGCTTTGTTTTTGTAATGCGTATAGGAAAAGAGGAATTATTTGCCGACGTCTATCTCTCCGTCCGAATACAATCTGGGCATCTTCAAGGCAAGAGTTAGGCTTTTGTTACGCTAAGACAGTGGGATTTACCATCTGGGGCTACATCACCACTTAGCCCCAAGTGATTGTGGTCAAGCAGGCTTATAATAGTAAAAGAGTATAATATGACTTGTGGTATGGTTCAGCAATGTATTCTTTTATTTTACTTTTATATTGTTAGTGACCTTTTTTTAAAATTAATGTTTTAAATACTCTCACTCACTTTCAAGTCAATTCAGATTAAACTGAGGTCTTTTTATGCAGAATTTTCCTTTACAAAAACTTTTTAAAAATTATAAAAAAATAACAATAAAAAAATTGCCAATTTCATAGTAGGCAATTTTTTTTATTGTTGGTTGATAATTATAATTTACGTCCATTGCTATGATCGATATTCTCCATTACAAATGTCTCGTTAGTGTAGTGTTAAGCGCAGCTGCTGATCACTTAGTTCAGCCTCGAATCCTGAGTAAAGCCAAATTCAGTTATTAGTTTTCTCTTTAAAATAATTCTCAGTAGCAGCCATGAGTCAGGAAGTTGGTGTTTTCTCCTCGTACTTCGGAATGTAGATAAAGCATTTGGTCCTATGCCTGATCTCTCTCCGATCCTGTCGGATTGCCGTCCCATCAGATTATAAGATTGAGGGCTTAGAGAGTGCACTTTTGCGTGCACTATAATCTTCGTGGAAGCTGTGCGCTGACCGAAATTCATTCTGCGGTTGCTGTCCATTGTTTCAATCGCGGGACCGTGTCTTGCAGCAATGTTTGGAGGAGGTTGCATCGTAATTGTGATAGGTTGTAATGATTAATAATATTGTAATTTGTTTTTTCATTCCGGCTCGAAGGACCATATTTTAGGGTCACTAGGGACTTCAATAAAGAGACTGTGAATTATTAACAACGCAATGTATTCTCTGGTATATACAATTTTTACAGTATAGTCTATCACCGGCAGGTTTCGAATGGCGAGCTGGCGAGATCGATGTATTGAGTGTGGGCAAGCCTCCGCGTTGCCCTTACCTCACCGGTACAGTCGCCGTCGTTCGTTCTCCACTATCACTCGTTATGTTTTATGCCTTTATAAAATTGTTTAAGCATCAAATAAATTTCTTCATTATTCCACCTAATTAAAAAAATGTAAAATTTATAAAAAAAAGTGCGCAGCAACTCTTATTTGTCAACGTCCGAACTAAAAGATCCTCGTAAAACTTGAAATGATTGACGATAACTTTGGACACGCTCGGTCATCGACTTAACGGTGTGTCGGACAGCTTAACAGACAGTACTTAATGACTTATTAACTTAATCGTATTATTGATTGTGCACATAATATATATGTGAACATAGAGATTTTTTTTGGACTTAACCGATTGTGGGCAGCGTATTAGCGCGTTGTGTACCGTCCTATATACGTTGGCTATCTTTCGGGTCAGGTAAAGTTTGTTTAGCACTTTATGTGCAACAAGCATACTTAACTCCATGTCTTAGTGCAATAGACCTATGATACATGGATATTCGGTTACTGGTGCCTTAGTAGCGTACTACTATGATACTTTGGTGCTATTTTTAGTTAAAATTTAGTTGCCAAAGTCGATAGAGATCATATTTGTGTGTAGTGAGGTGCCATTCATATGATAGTTGCATTGATGCTTACTGTAACTGCGGTATTGCGTCAAGCTTAGGTTAAAAAGTAATTAAAAACCCAACTGCGTAAAATAGTTGATTGTAAACAGAAAAATTTAAACCCTATGTCACTTCCACAACTAGGCGAATCTAACGACACCCTAAGTGTTAAAATCCATCAAGTCGTTTTCGAACATGCCAAAGAAATAGATATACATACATACTTGAAAAATATTACCTGCCTTCTGGTGCACTCGGTAAAAATATTAGAGATGGGCAGCAGCATCTTCCTAATAACCACAAAAAATTAAAAACTGCGGTTGCAAACAACCTGCCAAGCGTAGCAGCAATGGCAAATATGCCCCCTATGTATGTATCTATGGGGGAGGCCTATGTTCAGCAGTGGACTTTTGATAGGCTGTAACACTGACCGATTAGGAGAGAATTCTTTATAATATGGATCTTAATTTTAAGACGTTGCATGTATGTAAATAAAGAAATATGTTTGTCGTTTGCAAGCATATGTAGTGACTAATATTAAGGGAGGAGTTGGTTCCGACACATTGAAATAATAAGTAAAGAATGAGAAAGCAAATTTATACTGTAGAATTGAGTGGCAGAGTCGGCAAGAGATGCCTGCCTGTCTGTCTGTCAGGCTATTCTTCGGAATGGCTGAACCGATAGTGATGAAACTGTTCAAACAGATAAAGAGCAATGCTAGGAGGTATTTAGGCGAAATCTTATATGAAAAGCTTTTTTTTTAAACACGAAAAACTTATAAAATGATTATCTTTAATCTAAATAACGCCTTATTAATAGATCCTATCCAGGCCAAGTCAGGACGCGTTGCTAGTTACGAAGAAAAATTTATCGCTCGACACTTTTTAAATGCTATGTTATTGCCTTAATTGATACCTAAACGTACTTCTAAATAATCATTGTTCAATCGTTATTTACTTAAGATTAATCTCATCAATCTTTTTAATAAAAAAGGCCGCAAGTTTAGATCGCTTTTCCCAGACGTACCGACATCGGGATGACTGAACCCTTTACGTACTTTTTTCTCTGTTTCAAGGTACCAAATATTTCTCAATACAGGCCTTTCCTCATTACTGAGAGGGTTTTAGGTCAAGGAAATGTCCACCGCTCTACGCCAATGCGTGTTGGCCGACTTCACATGCCTTTGATCTTTTAATTTCTCCATTGATATACTATTATATATCAAAGAATTCTCAGACATGCAGGTTTTCACGATGTTTTCCTTCATTTCCGAGCACATGGTAAATCAGCACTCTTATAATTTTCATTGATGGCGGCGAGGATCGAACGCGGGTTGCTCGCGTTCTGCAAAATTTATAGCGAGCGCTTTACGCCTGAGTAACCAAGGCTCATTTGTATTTGGGTAATTGCATAGTTAGATTATGCTAGATTTTAACTGTTTATGCCGACGTTTCCTCAGTGGCTCCAGCGTGTGTTAGTGAATTGTGATATTCAGTCAGTCTTGGAAATATTTTTATTCCTTAGTCATAAAACTCTATGAACTAGAGCATTCACTTACTATCAGTTAGATTATGTGCTCGTTTGTTACCCTTATTCTATAAAAAAGAAGAAGAAAAATAGATTGCCTCATGTGGATGATTTAGCCATAGTAGCTACGCTTAACAGGCGGATTAGCAACTGCAATTTCTTATTATTTTTAGTTGATATTAGGAAGACACTGCTGCCTTTCTGCTGGTTTGTTTCCCTCTATCGTCTCTTACGACACCCACGAAACGATATTGATTAGTGGATATTCTTACACTTACGCCACTAAACGGTTTATTTAATTTTATGTGTTTGTTTTTATTTAAAGTGATTATTTCAGAACTCTAAGCCATTGTGTACTCACCCGTGTAAGGATTAGAATTCTTTACATCCTCTGCAACGTATAAAGGTAAAGCCGTCAAAATACAAACCTATGTAACGCTTCATTTAATCGGAATAAAGGGCTGGGAGAATGGGCATCCGCGCAATATCACTGGCCTGATGTAATATGAGATCCAACATGTGTTTTTAGTGTATCTTTTGCGTCTGTGATTGTTTGTCGGCCTTTCACAGAGTGTTTCCTATGAAAATTTTAACGCTGTTTTTTAAATGTTATCTGCACACTAGATTTTCTTCTATCGTGGTTGTTATATAGTTATATATCGAGTTGATATATTAAATAAATTCAAAAGGACATACATCCAGACTTGAAACAATTATTTGTAGCCCACACAAATATTTGTTCCGTGCAGAATTGAAACCCGCGGCTTTTATCGCTGCAACTCAATGATAAGCCACTGCGCCACAGAGCCGTCAACGTATCATAACGTTTAATGTAGATGATTGAAATTTGGCATAGTTATAAAATGCAGTTATAAAAATACAGTGAAATATTTGAGGGTTTATATTTCTGGAGTGATGAAGTAGTGATGTCTTATATTTACGCGAACATTATACATTTAATGCAACTATTTTACGGTTTTTATCGCGTCTTATTTGACTTATTTTTAATTCTCGATGTTTTAAGTGCTTAGTGTGGGCCTGAGGTGTTAGAAGTTAAAAATTAACTACATACATATTATGAGGTTATAAATTAAAAATTATTTTAGCATAATTATTAAATGTGTTATTAATAGTACGAGTAAACTAAATATGTTAAAGTGCAAATAAAAAAAAGATATAAATTATAACCTATAAAATTAAGATAAAAATAAGAAAATTTTCACCGTGTTTAAAGGTAGGAATGTTGACGTTGACGGAGGATGAAACAGGAGGAATTCACCCCGTGCGTATTGTGAGGTCAATTATAGAAAATCAGATGACCGCCGGTAGAAGACTGCATAACAATCTTGAACCTGCTCTCCAAATCTCATTACATTGACATGGTAAGGAGCGTCAAAAGTTCAAGGCTTACTTTAATGTGTGGAAGGGCAACATCTGACCGAATACCAAGGTACTTCATATGGGTAATGCGAACCAAGTTTTATACGCTGCAGCTATATAATGGTTAGCAAGGCAATGGCTCGACTGTGGAAAACTCGCATAACAGCGTAAAATAGCAGCTAAATAATATTCGTATGGTGAGTGTAAACCGAAGACCCTTTTAACTGGAAAATAGGCATTCTATCTTACTCTTTAGTGGATGATATAGGTAGTGGATATTCTTACACCGCCACTACATGGTATTTGTATTTTTATGTGCAGGCTGATGAAAAGGATGTAATCACACTACTAGCTTTTTTATTCCATGTGTAGTATTTGCGAAATATAAAAAGTAATTTAGCAATTTTGTTTTGAGTATAATGATGCTGGTTGCGCACAGCTAAATAATCTTGTATAATATGTAATATTAAATAAAATCTCTTGTGTAATTGTTTGTTATCCGAAATTTAATAAAATAAAATAAAAATATGGGAAATGCTAGAAACATAAGGTTTTAACATCTTTAATATTATAGCGAATTTCCGCAAAGTAACGCCTTAATCTTTTAATTATCTAAGAAACATAAAGGTTTATTTCTATTTAATTTAAATTTAGTGCAATTTACAACATCTATTCGTTCTACGTGTGCTTAGGGTATGTCCACACAAACATGCATTTAACTCTCGTAAAACTATTTATGACTGCTGTGGTTACGAGCGCAGCTCACGTGGCTTAATGGTGTAGCGTTATTGCATGTTATCACAATCGTATTACGAATAATAAACGCAATGTTTATGCATATGTAGCTAATGCTACCCACTGGTATAAACTTTGGCTTGAATTAATTTCGATAGTTTAATTATTATTACTTGTATATATTTAGTCCGTGTAATGGCGTTGTAAGAATATTCACTAGCCCATATCTTCCCGTGGGTGTCTCAAGAGGTGACGGAGGAAAACAAACCAGGAGATGGGCAACAGTGTCTTCTAAATGACAACACTAGAAAACCGCGGTTGTCAAGTGTAGCAACTACGGCAAATATCCCCATTATGGGGTAACCTATAGGGTAGGCCTATGTTTAGAATTAGACTTTTGATAGGCTGTAACAGTAATGCAAAATTGTATATATAGGTACATTCCTGGGATACAGAGCTTAAAATTATGTAAATTAAGTAACAAAACTTAAGCGAATAAAAAAGTAACTAACGCAATTCCGCTTGAAGAACATTATTCTTCTTAGCACCAGTAAAATAGTAGGTGCGTTGCCGGCCTTTTAAAACTGCAAAGTGATGCAACAGATCAGAAAGATCTCTGTCGATGACGATATTTAATTCGGTGGATATAATAAAAGTGTTTAGAGTACAAAAGAAATATGTGCGTGCAATCTATGGAGCCTGGTGTACGAATAGCTGTAAGCCCTTGTTTAAAAAGTACAATATCTTGACATTGCCATGCTTGTACATTAAAGAAGTATGCCTATTTGTAAAACAACATCCGGAACACTTTGAAAAGCATATAGATGTAAATAAACGAAATGTAGCTTCCAGAAATAAACGTGGCTGAATTGTATAAAAGGAATTCTTTTGCTAATGCGATAAAGGTATATAAATAAATTGCCCAACTCCTTGAAGAGTTACCTTTAACCATGTTTAAAAAAGTTGACACAATGGTTAAAGGAAAAATGTTTTTACGACTTCAAGGAATTTATAACTTATGGCGAAAAATAAATCTGACATAAGTAATATTGATATATAGGTAAATAATAATTATTTTATGCTGGATAACCATGGAAATATGTACATTAACAATTGAGTACGTTTATTACATAATCTAACATTTTAAAATTTAACACTTGAATTGACATTATAAATCTGACATCAATTAATTAATTTATATTTAATAATCATAATTGTACACAATTGCGTTCCTATTTGTTGCTTAAAAAAAATTTGCATGTACCTATAAAATATTTGCACACCATATGTAGTGGTAGAATGTAAATTGGCCATTAGATATAATTTGAGATCATACTTTTTGTACACCTCCATTCTGGCAAATAAATGAATTTGAATTTGAATTTGATTTCGGCCGCTCTTCGGTCAAGTCAAGTGGATGTGGTCAAATGGAAGGAGCTAGTACTGGGGTTCTTTTAGTGGTAAACGTGCAAAATTGAATCAGATGAAAGTTAAACTGGACTTAAACTAGATATGATTTAGTCGTCACTAGTCCGCGACTTTCTTTAACTCGAAGATCTCGACTTTAGACACACGTTTATTCCGGCACTTAACAACGTAATCCCGAGGTTTCACTTGCTATATGTGGACGTACTTGCTATATCCAAAGGATCAATATAACCGTGCAATGGTGGACGATCTTCTACTTCCCTTTAATATGGTAGAGACGGTAGAGGTGGGCAATGGCTGTCACATGCGTCATAAGTGTGAACATGTGAGATCAGAGATTTTGAAAGCCGAGGTGGATCGATTGTTGTAATACAAACATTAGAATATGACAAAAAGAGAACACCCGCTGAGATACATGCAGAGGAACCTTATTTAAAAACGGTAGTCGATTTAAAATATGATATATTTACAAATAAAATTTAATTTTCTTGTGTTGAAGATATTTACATTTTTTATTTCATTTCAGTGTCTACTATTTCTTTCTTGTGCAATCTTAGTTAGTTTAGAATATTTTTGAGTACTAGGTTACCCTTCCCTTCGAATCTTGTTTGACTAGACAATATCCAATAGACTCTGGTGTAAAACCATAGCATCTATTAGCTCTTTTCAGCTTACAAAAAGTTATCTTCCTCGCACAACTTCTTTGTGGAATCGACTACAACCAGCTATTTTTCGGGACCGATACGACTTAGAGACCTTCAAGAAATGGCAATTACCCTGGTGTTGCAGTTGTTCATAGGCGGTGGTAGTCACTTACTATCAGGTGATCCGCATGCTCGTTTGCCCCCTCTCATTTAAAAAATAAATGAAATTTAAAGCTTGTTTTATATTACACAAAGTGTGTTTAATTTTTAAGTTTAACAGGTCATCGCATTTAAGTTTTACAGTACAGTTTTTACTTGTTGTTTTATTTTATTTTATTTTGTTATATTATAATAAAGGTGAACATTGGCTATTGAGCCATCGAGCTACAAAACTATTTTTAGTGCCTAGAAGATTGCAATGCAGTGGACGATATGAATGACAAGCTTGTGGAAACTGTTTATGTCGTCTGAGCTAAGTTCTGCAAGACCGCCAAAGAATACAAAAACTCGATCACACTCTTAATCTCATGGCTGTTAGACAGAATGAAGCTGCAGTCTTCAGCAGATTTGACAGCGTACAGGCAACTGAACAGACAGATCTCCAAATGCATGCGGCGGAAATTACGCAACTTCAATACAGCTCGTACTGCAGAAGGATCGAGCGGAACCAGGGCTCCAAATTCTTTGCTAGAGATATGTCTGCCAGAAAGAGCCAACTGTCTAAGCTGAAGACCAAATGTGGCAGCATCGTTTCAGACACCTGAGATTTTGTGAGATTGAGAGGATCTATGGGCATCTGTACACATCATCGTTGGAGCCACACGCAAGTGTGAGTAACGATCAAAGAGCATGTCTTACCCGACACTTCCGATGATATTCCGGACGTCAGTCTGAGGGAGATTACAATGACTCTTCAGCACCTTAAAAACGGCGAGGCCTTAGGCGAGGATGGCATTACAGCGGAGCTTCTGAAAACGGGTGGAAAATCGGTACTTGAAGTCCTTGAGAAGCTCTTTAATTCCATCCTCCATGGTGGCACTACACCGGAGGCGTGGAGTAGAAGTGCGGTGGTCTTGTTCTTCAAGAAAGGCACAATGCTCTCTTGTAAACTATAGACCGATTTCCCTTCTGAGCCGCGTCTACATGCTGTTTTCGAGAGTCATTACGAATCGTCTCGCATGCAGACTAAACAACTTCCAGCCTCCGGAACTAACCGGTTTCCGAAAAGGCTTTAGCACCATTAACGACATACACACCCTTCGGAAAATTGTACAGAAGTCCGAGGAGTACAATTTGCCTTTATGTCTGGCGTATGAGGACTATGAGAAAGCCTTTGATTCCGTCGAAATTTGGGCGGTGCTGCAGTCCCTTCAGCAGTGCCTAGTTGACTGTTGGTATATCGAAGTGCTGAAGTGTTTGTACAGTAGGGCTACGATGGCTATCCGAGTACAGAAACAGAGTACGAAACCTATCTTACTGCAGAGAGATTTAAGACAGGGTGACGTTATATCCCCGAAACTCTTCACCGCTGCATAGGAAGACATTTTCAAGCACTTGAAAGGATACGTATTAATATCAAGGCAGATATCACTCACCTTAGATTTGCCGACTATACAGTCCTTATAGCAGAATCGCTGGAGGACCTAAGCATTATGCTCAATGATCTCAATAGTGTCTCTCAACGGATAGGTCTTAAGATGAACATGGACAAAACAAAGATCATGATGTATAACGTCCATGTCACACCTATGCAGGTAGTTGTTGGAATCACTAAGCTCGAAATTGTTGACGAGTATGTTTAACTGGGACAAATAGCCCGACTACGTAAATCCAACTTCGATCGTTAATTGACGGATTCAACTCGGCTGCGCAGCGTTCGGGAAATTACGGCACATTTTGTCGTCAGGTATACCTCAAAACTTGAAAACGATACAGTACAACCAGTGCATGTTGCCAGTGATAACCTGTGGAACTGAGACGTGGTCCTTCACTGCTGGCCGTATGAGGAAGCTCAAGGTCGCTCAGCGAGCTATGGAGGTGGCTATGATCGGGGTTTCTCTGCGTGATAAACTAACGTGACGTGACCGACATAGCCTAACGGATTAGTGAGCTGAAGGGGCAATGGGTCGGCCATATAGCTCGAAGAACCGACGAATGACGGGGAAAAAAAGGTTCTCGAGTGGCAGTTTCCGGCGGACGAAGTAGAAGTCGATGGATGGGTGGCTTAGACTGTGCTTTGTGGCATTCCTTGGGGAAGTATGTTCAGCAGTGGACTTGTGAAGAGGTTAATGATGATGATGATTGGCCATTGTAGCTCACTGTATTAGTACTCATCTAAAAAGTTAAAATTTGTGAAATTATTTTACCTACAAAATTTATTTTTCTACGAAATTATATTTACCACGCAGCAGATATACTATGGTTGTAGCACGAATGGGTAGGCTCAACCGGGTTTGAACCACGCCTCATAGAATACCAGCGTAAAATAGCAGCTTAATGCCGCTTTGTTTCGTATTGTGAGTGTAGAGAACCGGAGAACTTTTTTACTGGAAACGAGGCATTTCACTTCATTCCTCAGGGGTGACAAAGCATCTGCATTTTAATTCTTAATTGAAGATGAATGTAATATCTGAGGCCACAGGCAACCACCATCAGGTAGACTGTGTGCTCGTTTGTCACCCGTATTCTGTAAAAAAATGGCCGTGTAGCGACAGAGGGAAATGAAACAGTATGGACAGCAGCATCTTTCTGATAACTATACAACATAAAAAAATGCGGTTGCAAACCCTCCTGTCAAGCGTGGCAACTAAGTCATATGTCCCCTTTAATAGGCAATTTATGAGGGACGCCTATGGTCAGCAGCAGACTTTTGATAATTTTTGGCTTAATCGATTTCGTAGTAAAATCATCGACTTGAATAATGAACTTCATACTTCCCCATAGAGTTCCTTCGCAAAAGCATAAATTATCGACCATCGAAATGGCTCAAATGTATAAGGTAATAAGTGAAAATACTTCAGTAGTATAAATATATATATTTTTTTTAGGAAAAAAAGATGTTTGAATTGTTCAATATAAAACAGCAATTTCATAATTTAACGCTTAATACTAAATTTATACATATTGAAATGATATTAATTGCCTAATTTTTGACGTAACCTGCTGTTGGTATAACATGTGTTTAGTTCACTTTGTCCACGTCTATATACTACAGCAATTTACTTGCCAATTGACCTTCATCTGAACGTGTAAACAATGCAGTAACCGGAGATCAGGCAATATATCTCAATTTTCAGAATGTGTGCGGTCTACACATTAAGATGCTATTACATTGTTCTGATTGTCATGACGTTAAATTAATTTAATATTATTATTAGAACTGTGAGATTGTATGTGGTGCTAAATACCTCAAATTAATTTTTATGGCCGGGGAGCGGCAGCGCGGCGTGCGAGAATGTTATCTGGGGAAACGGAAACAGCTTGAATACAACCACACAAACTGATAAAAACTTAATAATAATAATAAACTAATTAATGGAATCAGGCGTTACTTTGAGGGCCGTTTTAAGTGACCAACTTAGCGGTAAGACACCGCGGAGTCTATTTCACTTGAGGATGCCTCGTTTAGAGGTAAACATGTGTCGTATTATCGACGGTGGTGTGTCTTTCCTAGTGTAGTAGTGTTGAGAGATCAGAGTAAGATATATAATATTATTGTATTTATACGCGCATCTTAGCTAATTAATTTTAACATTATTAATAAAATGGATTTCCGCAAACTGTCTTTATTATTAAGGATTTTTTTCGTGACAAAGACTGTTCTTTAGACCCGAAACTATCACTAGACCACGCTTTGTAATAATTCCGAAAGTGTCCTCGGTTCACACACGTTTGTATTTGAAAACATAAGCTATTATGAAGCATAAACAAATTAGCCTTTATGTCTGGATGCTCACTTAGCTTCAATTTGCGACCACGGTCCGCTGCGGGTTGCAATTTCGCTGAAATACATTTTGATTGAAAACTAACTTTAATTAAATATTCTTTGAACGCGCATTGAAGGTTTAATCTTGATTCAATTGAAAATTCCATGAAATACATGTATTTAATGGGACAATTTAGCTATAACTATTAGCATATATTAGTTTTTAGCAGACTTCAAAAAGTGTTAATGTGTTTTTATATAAAATAAAGATGACAAACGAGAACATAGACTTGGTTTCGGTGTCCTTGAAATGTAGTGTTCTCTTTATCTTACTTTGTTAGTCTTTTTATAGAATATTGTTGACGGACGCCCGTAGAAATTTACATCTATCCTCAATAAAGAATTAAAATTCAGACGCGTTGTCACCCCTGAGGACTAAGATGGATTGCCTCGTTTTCAGTAAAAAGGGACTCCGGTTCTCTACACTCACCATACGAAACACAGCAGCATTAAGCTGCTATTTTACGCTGGTATTCTGTGAGAGCGTGGTCCTTTCCCGTTCGAGCCGAACCATTTGCGCTACATTCATAATATACCTGCAGCATGGCTATACCACGTATGTATGTTACGCGAAATCTTCGTCAATTGTGAACCGATTTTATTTTTTTATTTAATTTCTATAATTCAGTGGCGACTCCATATATTTTATAAGAAAAATTTCACCCCTACTAGTGGGAACATATGGCATTAAATATTTAATGTAACTATTCAGACGACATTCAAGCTTGTGGTATTCTATAGTCCTATAGTATTATATATTATATAAGGGTTACAAATTAGACTTTCAATAAAAATTAAAAGCGGGCTTCAAATTACAAAATTAATATTTAATATCTTTCACATTATATCTTCTGGAGCCAGGGTTTTAATACATAAATATAATGTATAGTGTCTAAGCACTGACTGTTAAAATTATTATTTATTATTTTTAGTTCCTTAAAGTAGGCTTTAACTTTATATTAAAAGTATTCGTTTCCCCGTTGTAATAAATATTAGGGTTGTAGACTATCTAGGCTGGAAGGATCTAAAACCTAAAATCTGCCAAACATTCAATTATTTTTAAATTTCAGAATTTTTAAATGACTATAGATATTTAATATTTGCCATATGGCCTCGCCACAGAATCCATCACCCAATTTCGTCCAGTGGGTGTCGTAAGAGTAGACTATGGGAAATGCCAGGAAAATCTTATGGATTCCGAAAGATGGCGGTATATATTCCGTTTATGGGTATAATATCCAGACGAGGTAAAATATCACGACCGGTGGAGGACATCAGACATGCCTCCTAGATTTGCGAGACGATTTAGATAAATTCTCTTTTCCTTGTCCAGCAGTGAACTTTTATAGATTGATTTGAGGCTGTGTTGGTTTATCGCTTTATAGGCTAGTACAATGAAAAAAAAAAAACGATAATTAGTCAACAATTTCGTTGACAATGCGAAAACAAATTTTCGACAAAAGATGTAAAATAAAACTTGTGTATCACACTGTCTACAGTTAATAACATTTTTCATACCCATAATTTTTTTAATTTCTACTTCCGGTAATAGTACAGTTTTAATGTAAGGTATTTGCAGTAAAGATAAACTGTAATAAATTTTATCAGTATCGTAACAACTTATCCAGACAGCAGTACGAAAAATAAATATTTATTATGTCCATACGAAATAAATACGGATATTTCCTCCACTCCGTAAGAGAAACATCGCAATGAATGCAACAAGGGCACTTGTAATTGCTCCACAATATTTAAAAAAAGAACATAAAATACAGATACTAAAAGTAAAGGGATGTTTCGAACTTTGCAGATACGTAGGAATCATTTTTCAATGAACGATATAATAATTTTAATGAATACTTTGATTTTGTATTACGCATACTTTCAATACTCAACAGTTGTTTGATTTGCTTTATGTAAAAAGATGTAAAAGATGGCAAACATATTTTTCTGATTACAACTAAATAAAAAACTGACAACTAAAAACGGAAAAACGAAGAAAATTTGAGGAAAATGTCTAAAATTTTTATATATTTTTTTTTTCGTATATATTATAACTTTTAACGTGGTAGAGCCATGCTGCATAATATTATATTTGTCGCACAAATGGGTCGGCTCGACCAAGGAAGGACTACGCTCTCACAGTATAGCAGCATAAAATAGCAGTTCAATGCTGCTGTGTTTCATATGGTGAATGTAAAGAGCCGGAGTTCAGGTAGGGGATAAACGAGGCACTCCATTAGTCCTCTGGGGTGACAACGCGTCTGCATTTTGATTCTTAATCGGAAACAGATTTAAATGTCTATATGCCACAGCATCCACTTACCATCAGGTGACTGCTGGTAAGTGGACTGGTGTGCTCGTTTGTCACCCTTATTCTATAAAAAAATACAAAGACATCCGGGAAGTCGATTGAAGCAGATGACTCAGGACCGTGTCTTGTGGCATTATTTGAGGTCTATGTTTAGCAGTGAACTTGTAAAGGGCTGTATTCATTTTGATGATAATAATAATATAAGGTATTAAGTGAAAATATTATGTAAGAAGATTAATTTTTAACACTGTGAGATGTGGGATGTGAGTAGATCACCGCCTTATGCTGTGATTAAATAAGGAAAAAAGGATAAAGTATTCATACCTTGCTAAATTTATTCCCTCAGTACGTTACAATCAGATAAATGTATATTTTTTATAGGAGAGGGGGAAAACGAGCATACGGCTCACCTGATGGTAAGTGACTACCGCCACCCATGAACAATTGCAACACCAGGGGAATTGCAGGTGCGTTACCGGCCTTTTAGAATGGAGTAAGCTCTTTTCTTGAAGGTCCCTAAGTCGTATCGGTCCAGAAAAATCGCCGGTGGTAAACTATTTCACAGAGAGGTCGTACGCAGAAGAAAACTCCTAGTGAAACGTACAGTGGTGGACCGCCAAGTATCCAGATGGTGTGGATGGTATCGGGAGTTTTGCCGCGATGTGCGTTCGTGAAATTCGTCGGCTGGGATTAATATTGACAATTTCTCAGAGCACTCCCCGTGTTAGATGCCAAAGAAAATGCAAAGAGATGCAACATCTCTTCGCAGCGCCAGTGAATCAAGCCGATCGGAAAGGATTCGGTCGCTGACGATTCGAGTCGCTCTGCGCTGGATGCGGTTAAGTGGAAGAAGCTGGCACTAGGGAGCCCCAGCCCAGAGATGGGAACAGTATTCCATTTTTCCGAGAAATATTGGCACGGCCAGTGTATAGAGCATGATCAGTGCTGTCAACGCAATGAATGTTACCGGCTTGCAACATATCATTGATATGCAGAAGATACAGCGTTGGTGATAGCACGCAACTTTATGGAACACTAGCATTAATAGGCTTGTAATCGGAGCATGCACCGTCTACAACGACCTTGATGCTCTGATCTGCAAGAAAGCTGGTGATCACAACACACAATTTCTCGGGAAGCCCATAGGAAGGTAGGTAGCTTCGACAGAAACGCTTTGTGCCAAACCCGATAGAAGGCCTTCGCAATGTCCAAACTAACGGCCAATGCCTCCCCTTGGACTCTACTGCCTCCGCCCAACTATGAGTCCGGTAGACCGGAAGATCAACAGTTGATTGACCCTGACGAAAACCGTATTGGCGGTTACTAATCAGCTGGTAATCCTCAAGGTACCGCATGAGCTGGCAGTTTATAATGGATTCCATTATTTTGGAGAACAAGGAGGTTATGGCGATAGGCCTGTAGTTAGACGGGTCTGAGCGATCGCTTTTTTAGGGATCGGGTGGACAGAAGCCGTCTTCCATGATTTCTGGACTACGCCTAGGAAGTATGAGTACCGGAAAAGATGCGTTAGAACCGGCGCCAACTCTGGAGCACACGTCCTCTGCACAATTGGGGGGATTCAGTCAGGCTCACTCGACTTTTGGATGTCCAGCGAGAGGAGTGCATTGCGAACCGAGCGCTGTGTGAACCGCACATCTGACATGGAGCACTCACACCGCGGGATGGTCAGCGGTGAGCTTTCCCCGTCATCGAGAGTCAAGTTGGACGCAAAGAAAGAGCCCTAGCAGGTTGGCTTTCTCCTTTGCGGCATGGGCCAGTGAGTCGTCTTCCTTGTGCAGAGATGGAAGAGATGGCTGACAGAAGTTCCCTTGGACAGCCTTGGCGAACGACCAGAATGTACGGGTTCCTGAAGGAAGGCGAACTAGTTTCTCGCCAATTCTGCCTATGTGCGCTGATTTTGCCTTGGCAATGACTCTTTGAAGGACCTGGAGGCGGAATTATACTTCTTTTTAAGGGCGCTGGTTTTTACATCCTGGGATATTGATGCGTCAGCCCAAGCCTGGTAGCACTCCTGCTTATAGCGTGATGCTATTTTACAGGAGCGACTAAACCATGGCTGAGATCTACCTCCAATGGGTACCACAGATGAAGGAATTAAAAGTTCCATACCTTGAAGTACCACATCAGCGACAGAATCAGCAACAACGTTGGGATCATCCGGCGAGAAGCAAACTCACCCCCAAGGGTAGGATGCAAAAAAATACCGCACCACGTCCCAGTCGGCCGACCTATAGTGCCAAATACGGCGGCAAGCTGCAGATCGCAACTGCGATTGGAGCGTGAGTGGCACTACACTCCGGACTAGACAATGGTCCGAGAAGCCGAGAGGGGCGTCAACGGAGACTTGATATCGGTCCGGAGGAGAGGTCAGCAGAAGGTCCAACAGGGAAGGTGCATGATCCTCCACATCAGGAATCCGCGTAGGTGAAGTAACCAGTTGTGTCAGACCATATACCAAGGCAAAATCATGAACAGATCTGCCCGCATGGTCGGTTAAACGTGAGACGGGTAGGAGAGATACAAAGTATCAGCCGGAGAGGCACCTGCGTCTCGGTCAGAAAGAGCAAGGCCGGCTTAGCCGTCTTGAGATGGTAGTGGACGGAGTTTAGGTTCGAGTGTATTACCCTGATGTTGCAGAAATTCACGGATAATGTGGCAGGGGTCGCCTTGGTCTTGTTGCTCAGTTTGCCCCGAGCAGTTATTGTCTTGAGCGGAATTTCCCCCCCCCCCCCCATAATACGCGGGGCAGCCTGAGCACCCACTCACAGGAGTGGTGTAGCTTGGTCGTGGATGCTCAGCGAGGGATTCGCCAGGGGTGCTGGTATACTTCTGGGTTTGTCGTACATTTGAAGAATTGGGCCTCCGACCACCTGCACTCACCAGACGAAACGTGGTACCAACCCGGCTCAAGCCGGCCCATAAGTGCAACAGCAAAAGCGGCCGCGTGGCTCTACCACTGTTAAATGTATTACGAAAAATACAATGTTCTTGAATCAAAGTCGATGTGGGGTCGTTAGAACAGATTAATATAGGATAAGCTTTGACCCCGACTCCCAGCAGGAGCTCTCGTTAGCCGAAGTGATTATACCTTAACGCGATCCGTTGCCCGCAAAAATCGACCCTTCATGGTATTCCACAACGCAATCACAGATTCACAGTTAGAAAAGAGCTGGCTCTTTAATTTTACTACTTTATTTTTCTTGTTTTTATTTTTGAAGCAAAATATTTTTTTGTAATGTCTATTTAAATATACTATCTACTTTAATCGCTCAGTGAGCTACGAAGAGGGCTATACTCGGGGTTTCTCTGCGTGATAGATTTAAAAATGAGGATATCCGCAGTAGAATCAGAGTGGTGGGCCGACCATATAGCACGAAAAACCGAAAACCGATGGGGAAGAAAGGTTTTCGAGTGGCTGTTTCGCTGTAGGCTGGCCCCCCACTAATAGAGTGATGACCTGGTAAGACATGTTGGAAGTCGATGAATACAGGTGGCTCAGGACCGTGGTTTGTGGCATCCCTTGGGGAAGGTATATGTTCAGGAGTGGACTTATAAAGGGCTGTAATGATGGTGATGATGATCTACTTAAATTATGACACAACACAACTTTAAAATGTAAATGTTCTTTTGAAGATGGTTAGTTACAGAATTATTTATTCTATCAAACATAACATCGGCACCGGATAGTTGTGGGGATAATTTGTGTTGTTTTTTTGGTCATGGACTCGCATGATTATACTTTTGCCAGGGTCAAAGAATAAGGAATTATCCACTAAAATATTATTAAGGTTAAAAACTTTTTCACAATATGCTGAAAATGTTTAGTTGTATCGAAATTTTTGGGAGATTTTGATGACAGCTTTAAACTGTCAGTCGATGACGACAGTAATCTAGTTCTAGTTTCGTCGTTTCCACTAAATTTCACATGCCGTTACTGTTACTGTAAGTGTTATAGCATATTAAAGTCCACCATAGGGGGATATTTGGTAAAGTTGCCACGCTTGGCAAGCGGGTTGGCAACCGCAGTTTATTTTTATTTTTAGTCGTTATTAGAAAGACGCTGCTGCCCACCTCCTGATTTATTTCCTCTGTCGCGTCTTATGACACCCACGGGATAATATTGGTTAATGGATATTCTTACACGTCCACGGTACTTTCACATGCGCAGACACTTCATACACGAAATCACATCACTTTTACGTATCAAAATCCACTAAATACCATTATTTAAACGATAAAACAGGAGCAACAATCCATCGGCAGTCAAGTTCCCGCCAAAAACTCCATTATTTGTTTTATAGATCACTTATAATCTTAACTTATGAAAACAAATGTAGATCCAGGGGTGGACTGAGGTGATTGTCTAGTTTACTTTAATATAGGAGGGAGGAAGGAGCTGTTCAAAACAAAAGTTTTGTTTGTTTTCACACGCGGATCCCACAATTTAATGTTATATTTAATAACTTTTTCATAAAAAAAAAGTTTACTTAAAATCTATCTTGGTAACTTACGAAAACTCCGATGTAGATCCAGGGGTGGACTGAGGTGATTGTCTTGTTTATTTGAAACTAGGAGGGCAGTGCCTATAAAAAAGTTAATATATTTGTCATATATCTATAATCTCACAAATAAATATCATAATTAGTAACTTTTAATTTAAAATAAAGTTTTTTTAAATGAGGGTTGTGTTCTGTATCATGGAGGCATCTTACATAAATTGCACATAAGTAAACATCCAGACTGCTATATTGTATGTACCTCGTACATATACACTTGTTCCGTGCGGAAATTGAATATGCGATACCGAGACCGAGTTTTAAAAGAACGAAAGTGTTTGATAAAGTCGGATTCTCTTAACTATGATAAATACGTATAAAGTTAATTACTACATTAAAATAATCTAACGTCAGCTTATAATAAATCTAAGAAAATAATTTACATTTGTATTTTTAATTACTGTATTAAAGTGATTAAAATTAGTATATAGGATGGTTATTAAGTACAATATTGATAATTATAAACCTGGGCTTAAGTAAGTGCATAAAAATAAATAGATAATTAGAGAAAATATTTACACAAAAAGTATTAATAAAGCGACAGTAGCCTAATTGCAAGGTGCGCACCGCGAACTTAAATGATCGTGGGTTCGAATCCGGCATTCGATTACTATCGTGAATCACTCCTAACACAAGCATTTTAGCTCACCAGGAGTAGTAAAGGAAATATTAGCGATGTTAATAACATTGCTAGTATTAAAAAAATGCAGTTTTACATATATTTTATATGTTCAAGAGATGAACATAAAAGTATAAATTGTAAATTATTGTTGTAAAATTATACTTTTAAAAGCAATATTAATTAAAAAATATAGAGTAATCATTGTCCTAAACAATAACAATATAAAATGGGAATAAGCTACTTGCATTGAAACTGGAAATAAACTCTAAATGCAGAAATTATTCCATGCACAAACTTAATCCCGCTTTGTTTCAGCGCGACATATTGCTTCCGCCGCCGTTGAGAGCCGACTCATATTAAAATCCCCTTCAGTTCTTCCACGCACTTCCATCACACAAAAATCCGACTTTTAACGAGTTTCACTTCGCGCAGTAAATGTATTAATTTTGAACAGGATGGACCATTCTTATTTCCATTTTTCTCTACAAAAATAACTATAATTTTTATTTCATAGGAAATTATATTCAGTGCAAATTTCGTAGCAAAGTTGTTTAAATAGTTTTCAAGTTTAGTATTCTTAGATTTGATCGAGTAGAGCGAGATAGAGTGTAAAATTACCTACGTTTGTATAAAACCTACCGTGTAACGGAGATGTAAGAAATAAAAATAGAGGTTTTTTAGTCCATATTTTGGTAGAGCCATGCTGCAGCTATATAAGTAGTATAGTTATAGCACGAATGGGTTGGCTCGACCGGGGAAGAACCACGCTCTCACAGAATACTAGCGTAAAATAGAAGCTTAACGTTGCTGTGTTTCGTATGGTGACTGTAGAGAACCGGAGACCCTTTTTACTGGAAACGAGGCATTCCATCTGAGTCCTCATGGGTGACAACGCATCTGCATTTGATTCGTAATCGAGGATAGATGTAGATGTCTATAGGCCACATCAACCACTTACCATCAGGTGGACTGTGTGCTCGTTTGTCACCCTTATCCTATAAAAAAATATAAATTATAAATAATACTAATTGAAAGTCATTCTTATGTTTGATTTATAACTGGTTAATAAAATAATATATAAAATACAATTCCCTATCAGCTGCCGACTTTTAAGATAAGTATAACAGCTATATTATAACCCGTGGTTACATAAGCCTACTTAGCCGCTGGACTATGTTAGTTTCTCTTGTACTTCTGCAGATATCTTCGTTACGAAATCTATTACGCGGAGTAATTATGAGCATTCATTTACGGATTTTGTCACGCAGTAATTTCCATTGCTCGCTGATGTGGGGTTCCTATATTTAAAAACGCTTCGTTTTCTTTAACGAGCGGGTTTGTTGTAAATGAAGAGCATGAAAACTTCTTTTTTAAAACAAAATACCAGTTTGACTATTTATGTACCATTTAAAGTTTTTTTCATTTTAATACATACTAAGTTGTTGAATAAACGGTAATATAAACTGTTACATGCACCTCGTATGTAATAAAACGGATCGTTACGAAGAAGGAATCGTTTTTTGAATAAAGGAATCGGACATAAGTGACCTTGAGCTTGCTCATACAGCCAACAGTAAACATGTAAAGGACCAAGATTCGGTTTCGTATGTCATCACTGGCATCACGCAAATGTTGTTCACATTTATTTTAAGACTATTGTCTCCAGACTAAATTTCAGTCACGGTGGCCAGTCTCAACGAAGCCTAGCCCGGCTTCAGAAGCTATAAAATTATGCATAAAGTATTTTTTCTTTTTAGTTCTTTGTTGCCGGTTTTTCTTCCAAAGTTTAATTTTTTGTCCATTTTGAGTGGACTAAGCAATATTACAATTCACAACCTACGCAATGCGTAGAATATGGTCGAAGAATAGAGAATGATTTTTAATGTACCTAATGTTAAAACATTCTCTATTTTCCCATCATTAGGAAGTTTTTTTTTTCAAATTTAAATTAAGGTATAGCTTGTTTAAATAAAAACTAGACATTACGTAATATATACATAAAATGCAGTTTAATTAAGAAACTCTTCTTTTGTAAAGGTCAGATAAAATCGATTCATCATCATCATCATCATCATTACAGCCCTTCACAAGTCCACTGCTGAATATAGGCCTCAGCCCAAGAATGCCACAAAGCACGGTTCTGAGCTACCTGCATCCATCGACTTCCTGCATGTCTTACCAGGTTACCATCTAGTGGGGGGCCACTCCACACTTCGCCTACCTGTACGAAGCCTCATCACCACATCACCTTGCTACTCCATCGGTTGTCGGTTCTTCGAGCTATATGGCCGATCTATTGCCATTTCAGCTTACTAATCCGTTGGGCTATGTCGGTTACTAAAATTAAAATTAAAATCGATTAATAAAAAAATATTCCTGATTTTTTTAAAACTTTTATTATAAGTAACATAAAAATTTTATATCGTTTACACAGTTCAAATTTATTACCAAACCATTATTCATTCAAAGGGCAACAAAATGAACATTTTCCATTACGAGTCCGCCCTTAATTTATTCCTTAATGGCTTCTTCCAAATGTATTAACTGTTGGTCAAGCTTTTATTCCAGAACGATTAGAAATTCAAAGTGAATTTGAATAAAATTACTTGCTAAAAAGGGTCTGATTAACACTTTAAGATCAGCTCTGGAAATACCAAGTTTATGTTTAAATATTCATCAGTGAAACGGTTAATTATTAAATTAACCGTTTCACTAATTTAAATTTTTACATTATTTTTGTACATCTTTTTCTTCTCTACTGGCTCTTAGAAACAGAATAGAATAGAGTCATTTTTATTCAATATACATATATCACAAGAATTTTATTGAAAGTCATTTAAGCATTACCGCTGGTTCGGAAATAAACCTCTGTCCTGGGAAGAATCAGCAAGAAACTTAACGGGACTTTTTTTAAATTTAGAAACAGCATGGTAGCGATTACCTTATAACCAGGGGCTATGATCAGTCATATACTCTTAAGTAGTATACTAACCCCTATTAAACAATTTGCTGGGAGCTGGGAGCCTTACATAGCAAGTAGGATTCGCCATATTTGTCTCGCACCTCCGATGCCGCTGCCAGTCACACCGATCTGGATATTTTACGCCAAGCATAAACAAGAAATTATACTATAATCTAACCACTATCGGAAGCTATGAGATGTGAGTGTAGAGCCGCACTCTAGCTTTTTTATCTTTGCAGCAGGAATGGGTCGGCTCGACCGAAGAAGAACCACGCTCTCACAGAATATAAGCTGCTGTGTTTCGTGTGGCGCGTGTGCAGTACCGGAGACCCTTTTTACTGCTAATATTAGGCAAGGGTAAAACGAATCTACATTTCGATTCTTAGTCGAGGATAGATGTAGGTAAATATGGCCACAGCATCTACTTACCATCAGATGGGCTCTGAAAAACATAGATACAGAATGGACATAAAAGGCTACTTACAATTATCTGATATAAGGGTTTCCACTTTTTCTAAATTATTTAATATTTTGTACGTAGAAAATAGTTTTGTACTTGGCAATGACTCAACGACAGGAGCCAAAGAAAGTGGAGGATCATTTATTTCGTAAGCAACACGAGCGACCCAGACAAAATGTAGACGAGACAAATTTATCAATGTTATTCTTACCACAATACTGAAGACAAACATTAAAATAATTGAATTTCTTGTCGATCAATCTTTAAGGATTGATTTAAAATAAATTTATTACAGATTTCCTTATTATATATGTTTTTCAAATAAATTAATAGAGTCAGACATTATTTTACGGAACTCCATTATAATAAACATGTTAAACATAAACCGTTTAGTGGCGGTGTAATCAGTGTAGTGGCTGTGTAAGAATGTCCACTACCCATATCGTGCTGTGGGTGTCGTAAAATGCGACAAGGGAAATTAGAGCAAAAGATGGGCAGCAACATCTTCTTGACAACCCGCCTGCAAAGCGTCGCAACTATGGCAAAATCCCCCTATGAGGCAATCCATGGGAGAGACCTAAGTTTAGCTGTGGACTTTTATAGGCAGTTATGGATGGATGAATGAATTTTCACTATTTTAAAACGTTACCCCATCACTACGAGTTTCTCCTGTATCGTGGAGGCAGTTTACATACATAAATTGCACAAAAACAAACATCTAGGTTAAAATAGCCTTACTTTTTATTTTCTTTTCGCTCTCACAAACTATCACACTCAAAAAGTGGCTGATATAACTGTTGAAGCACAATTAAATACTCAGTAAGCAATTCCTTTTGCGCAGCGGTTTAACGTCATTTAATATTTAAGGACAAAATTGCAAAGACATGTTGTGGTTTTAAACCGCATATGAAGGCGTGACACGCTATAGATTTTGGGATGAATAATATTGAAAATTATTTTCTACAGGTACTAGCAACTACTGTTAACAAAATTTCAGAGTCAAAATTATTTTTATTAAAAACTGGCCTCTACAAAACAACTTATAATTGTCAAAAAAAAACTACGCCATCGCTTCAACAAGCCCCTACTGCGGGAGTTCTTGTAAGAAGAAGGCAAAAGATCTTACAACTAGACTTTTTTTCTCAACAATCATAATTTAATATTTATAATTATTAAATTTATTTATACATGAATCAAGATAAACTAAGAAACCTCAATTTATCCATGCAGTCTTATCTTTGAAATAATCATCTAAAATATAGTAACAGTTTTTCGATTAGAATGCTTTTTACTTGTGCCTTGAATTTATGCAAAAGCAACTCAGTAATCCCACAGGGAAACTTGTAAGTTTTTTTATAAAACTGAAGTGACAAAAAACTTACAATCCACCTGATGGTAGGTGGCTACTGCAATCCATGAACACCTGCAGTCAATTTATTAGATATAAATTTATTCAAAAATGAGCCATAAGTTTTAGATTTGTTGCGTGCGTTAAAATAATAAAGGACATCACTCATTTTAGCAAAGGTGTTAAAATAGTTTACTTAAAAATAATATTTTCCAATATGAACTGTGAAACAACAGATTTGTATAAAAAGAAGTCTGCGTGAGTCACTTGGTCTGATATTGCATATGGCATGAATGACTGTTTTCTGTAGTATAATATCATATGATATCAACAATTTCTTAACTAATTAATTGATCTATACATTCAATGATGTTTTTTAATTTTTATTTAATATGTTTTCTATAATGTCCTTGTATGTAAAATACCTCCCTGTATCGCGGAGGCATTTTACATATATAAATTGCACAAGGACAAACATCCAGACCCAGAAAAATTACTTGTAGGAGATTCAAATACATGGTTCGTGCGGTATTCGATCCAGCGGGCTTCAGCACCGTAACTTTTTCCTAAGCTACTGCACCAAGGAACAGTGTACTTCACGGAGCCGAGAACGAAGTCGTGGTAACGAAGCGCTCGCTGTAAATTTTACAGTACGTGAGCAACCCGGTTTCGATCCTTCCGGTATGAAATTGTTAGTTGCAATTTAAAATGCTGATTTACCACGTGCATGGCGGTGAAGGAAAACATCATGAGGAAACCTGCATGTCTAATAAATAAGAAAATATTTCGAAGACATTATGTGAAGTCTGCCAACGCTCATTTGGGCAGCACGACAGACATTAACTTGCCCTAAAACCCTCTCAGAGATGAGAGGAGGTCTGTGCCCAGCAGTGGGACGTATATAGGCTGTATCTTTACTTTACTTTTATGTTTCCCATTATGGATTTTAAGAGAAACATAAGATTTAAAATTAAGACAATCCTTAAAATATGGTGCGCTTGGTAATGCTTTAAATTAAGAAAATTGAAAATATCTAAGTCAATGACTTCCTAGTTGACTTATCTTCATAGCAGTAACGAGTTCGAACAATACAAGACTAAGGCCATGATGCCTTATATATTATGTGTATAATATTTCATCCATCCATCCATCCAGTACAGCCTAAGGCTTCGTTTCCACCAGAGATTTTCGAGGTAGCTGGGCGGTGCGAGGATGCGTAGCGAGGCTGTGGAACGGTGTGAGCATTTCCACCAGAGATGTGCTAGGCCGCTGAGCGGTGCGAGGATGCGTAGCGACGCTGTGAAACGGTGCGCAGATGAGCGGTGCGAGGATGTGTAGCGGGCTCGTTTCAGATGCGAGCGGGGTGAGGTGTGTTGGGTACGGAGCGCGCGCGCTACTGCCCGCTGCTTCTTGCATCCTTCCCTAGCACACATCCGTCGCAACAGATCTGTTATCTGTGAGAAAGATGAGAAGGATGTGTCTGAGGGATGCCTCAGACACATCCTTCCCTTGTTTTGTATATAAAAAAACCTCGCTGACCGTTTTTACCAGAGCTGCGCTGAGCGAGGCTAGGTAAATGAAGTGATTCTATTGGTTCTTAACAAACACATCCCTCGCTACGCATCCTCGCACACCTCTGGTGGAAACGCAGCCTTAAAGTTCACTGTTGAACATAGGCCTCGCCATAGATTACCTCATAAGAGGGTTTTGCGATAATTGCCACACCTAGGGTTTCAACCGCATTTTTTGCATAATTTTGAGTTTTCTCCATTATATACAATATATGCTTATTATTAGTTGAACTGTTAGCTCGTTTGTCACTTTGTACACACACACACACACACACACACACACACACACACACACACACATTTTATAAAATAAAATCACAACACGCGATCAACAAGGACTCGATCCCTGACGGCATTAATAAAATTATCAATTAAAATTGTAAGTGTTGATTTACCACGTGCTTAGCCGCAAAGGAAGAAATAAATCTTTTTTTAAAAGGCTGGCAACTAATCTACAACTCCCATGGTGTTGCAGTTGTTCGTGGGTGGCGGTCGACGCTTACAGTCAGGTGAGCCGCATGCCGTTTGCCCCCTCTTCTGTACAAAAAAAAATACATGTGTGCCGTTCCCACGAGGTAGAAGTGAAACCCTCAAATAAAATGAAATATAAAATATGCATAATATAAGTTTCACGGCAAATTAACCACAAGTGGGGCATAAAATATAAGATAAAAGTTTAATTTTATAGCAAATAAATGTTACAATCCTTAGTGTTCCTAATAACGACTAAAAATAAAAAACTGCGGTTGCCAACCCGCTTGACAAGCGTAGCAACTATGGCAAATATCCCCCTTATGAGGGGACCTTAATAGGCTGTATCGGTAACGGTAACGGAGTTTAAAATTACCATCTAAGATATATCTATCATACTTTTATATTATTTTCATTAACTAGTTTTAGTGTCCGGGTTCAATCCCCACTAGCACCAATGAAATTTTTGATTGCAATTATTCGTGCTGTCTTTTTAAATAAAGATGGCAAACGAGCACATATCAGTTAAATGAGAAGACACATAGAGGTAAATTGATGCTGTGGCCGATAGACATCTACATTTATTCTCGATTAAGAATCAAAATGCAGATGCGTTGTCACCCCGCATTAAGATGGAATGCCTCATTTCCAGTAAAAAGGATCTCCGTTTCTCTACATTCACCATACAAAACACAGTAGCATTGAGCTGCTATTTTATGCTGGTACTTTGTGAGAGCGTGGTCCTTCCGGTCGAGCCGACCAATTCGTGCTACAACAATAATATAGCTGCAGCATGGCTCTACCACGTAAAATGATAACTTAACACATTTTTGGCAGTAAATAAAAATGTCGTGAGGAAACATTTATAACGTTTAAGAATTTTATTTTTTATTATTTTATTTTTAATTTTATCTTAACTGTCGACTGTATTTTTATTTTCCCTTATTTATTTATATAAAATCTTTGTTGCATTCCCTTGAAAAAAAGTGTCCGCTTATACGTGACAATGAGCGCTACTAATCTTACGCTCACCAGATGTCGCTAGTTGGGACTAAGGTGAGCTTGTTTGTTTCGCAGGTGGTCACACAGTGTCAATGTCATTGAAAAGTTGCGATTTAATTATAATTTTTACGATTTCTAGTGTATATACACAAAACATGCCTCAATGCTGTATTCTTTGGTTTTTTGCACATTTTCAACTTTATTTATAATTTTCTACTTTTTGGAATATCCGTAGTTTGATTTGTCCATTTCTAATCGAATTAATATAAAATATAACAAATATTTCAAAATGAAACATTAATCTCCACACGTTTCTAACAAATTAACTTTCCCGTTATGAAATCTAACAAATATTTTACCTCATTCCCAAGTGGCCCCGCCATGGTGGCAGAAAAAATTTGTGGATGCCCTCATTAAGGCAAATCTTTCCAAAACGGGAAATAGCTTATAGTAGTGCACTAATAGAAGACTGTTACGAACTGGTGACGATGAAGATTAGGAATAGAATAGCATGTGTTTGACGTTAATCATTATGCATCGCGTGGTGTAATTGACATTTAAAGAAAAGATGTCATTATCCTCCTTTATACATGGTTATTTTGCAATATACGGCCAAATTTGCAGAGAAGGTTCAGAATAAGTAATAAAGGTGAATGGTGAAGAAAAATTTATTAAAAAAATACCAAACATTCAGTCCTTTTATCTTTTAAATTCAGAATTTGTGATAATACATTATTTTCACTGATTTTCATTCATAAATATCTAACGCCTTCTATTTTACTACGCACGCACACATTCGTAAGGGTCGATCGGTCGGCAAAAACGTTGTGAATTCAATAGCATACAGAGGAGCGCGCGTACGCGTTGTTGTTGCCCATAAATCACATTCATTTTGGGATACTTAAAAAAAAGTAGAAGCCTTACTAACTCATATATTCAAAAACTGCAATAACGTCATATTATCATTATTTATATATTTTTACCCAAGCATAAAATTTGGCTACTCTTTGAAAAATAACCCCGTATATACAAAATTCAAAAAAAAAATCCATAGACTTTATATAAATAACCTGAATTATGAACTGTAAGGGTTTTTTGTAATGAATCTCTTTAAATGAATATCTTTATTGTGAACTTTGTTATAAATCGAAATTGATTCAAATGTTGGGATGTTCAAAAATACAACTGATTAGTATTTGGTCAAAAATATACATAAATTTAAGATACTTACCTAAATTTCTTACGTGGTAGAGCTACGCTGCAGCTATGCTAGCTATACATAGCAGTAGCACGAATGGGTCGACTCAACCGGGGTAGGACCACGCTATCACGTAATACCAGCGAGAAATGTAACGTATGGTGAGTGTAGAGAACTGGAAACCCTTTTGACTAGCAATGAGGCATTCCATCTTATTCCTCAGGGTGACAATGCATCTGCATTTTGGTTCTTAATCGATGATAGATGCACTTTGATGCATATTTGCTATAAAAGAATAACCCTCAGGTGAACTAGATGGGTGTATGTGCTGGGTTTCACCCTTATTCTATAAAAAACTAAAGTTCTTACCATTACGGTTAAAATTACGTTGTTTTTAAACTAAACATGCTAAAATATCTTCACGTCAAAACTATTATTACAATCGAGAAAATACTTGGCATAGATACAATAAAGAAGCCAACGGAAGTGAAAGAGTTAACATTGCTTATGTAATTCATAGCCCTTATCTGTTTTTTTGTAGTTTTTTTTATAGAATAAGGGTGACAACCGAGCACACAGTCTACATGGTAAATGGATGCTGTGGCTCATAGACATCTACATTTATCCTCAATTAAGAATCAAAATGCAGATGCGTTGTCATCCCTGAGGACTGAGATGGAATGCCTCGTTTCCAGTAAAAAGTAACTCCGGTACTCTACACTCAACAAACGAAACACAGCAGCATTAAATTGCTATTTTACGCAGATATTCTGTGAGAGCGTGGTCCTACCTCAGTCCAGCCGACCTATTCGTGTTGCAACCACCATATAGCTGCAGCATGGCTCTACCACTTCCAAAGTAGTTGAGCCAAAACGATCAACAGTATCGTTGGCATGAAAACAAATAAACAAAATTCAAATTTATCATACACTGGCTGTGCTCGCGACTTCGTTCGCACATATTATTTGTTAGTGCTTTATTTGTTTAGCAATTTTATTACTTTGAGTCCAATCGATAATATTTTATAAACTACACTACTATACCAACTCAAGCAGTAATAGTATAGATATTTTTATAACTATAAGGAGTTATTTCATCATAAAAGCGAATTAGTACATTGGTTTAACGCCAAAAATTTGCTCTTAAACGGCAACTAGACAAAATGTATTAAATTTACAATACCTAATGTAAAACATTCAAATACCAATGTGCTCTTAAATGGGGAAGAGTTGAGTCTTGTAGATACCACTGTTTTTCTTGGTATTAATATTTGACGCGAAGCTTCAATGGGGCCCCCATATGTCTAAATTAGTTTTATAATATATTAATACACTCAGACAGATGTACAAATGCATGCGGCGGGACTTGCGCAACTTCAATACAGCTCGTATTGAAGAAGCGATCGAGCGGAACCAGGGCTCCAAAGTCTTTGCCAGAGATCTGTCTGCCAGAAAGAGCCAACTGTCGAAGCTGAAGACCGATTGTGGCAGCATCGTTTCCGGACACCTGAGATTTTGAGTGAGATTGAGAGGTTCTGGGCAGCTGTACACGTCATTGGAGCCACACGCAAGTGTGAGTAACGATCAAGAACAAGTCTTATCCGACACTATTCCGATGATATCCCGGACGTCAGTCTGAGCGAGATTAGAATGGCTGTCCAGCAACAAAAAGGCCCCGGCGAGGATGGAATTACAGCGGAGCTTCTGAAAGCGGAAAAACCGGTACTGAAGTCCTTCAGAAGCTCTTTAATTCCGTCCATGGTGGCATTACACCAGGCGTGGAGCAGAAGTGCGGTAGTCTTGTTCTTCAAGAAGGCGACAACGCTCTCTTGAAGAACTACAGACCGATTCCTTCTGAGCCGCGTCTACGTGCTGTTTTCGAGTCATTACGAATCGTCTCGCATGCAGACTCGACGACTTCCAGCCTCCCGAACAAGCCGGTTTCCGAAAAGGCAGCACCGCGACCACACCACACCCTTCAGCAAAATGTACAGAAGATCGACAGTACAATCTGCCACTTTGCCTTGCGTATGTGGACTATGAAAGAAACTGATTCCGTCGAAATTTGGCGGTGCTGCAATCCCTTCAGCGGTGCCAAGTGGACTGTCGGTATATCGAGGTGCTGAAGTGTTTGTACAGTAGGGCTACGATGGCTCTCCGAGTACAGAACCAGAGTACAAAACCTATCCAACTGCAGAGAGGTGTAAGACAGGGTGACGTTATATCCCGAACTCTTCACACCGCTGCATTGGAAGACGTTTTCAAGCTACTGGACTGGAAAGGATACGGTATTAACATCAATGGCGAGTACATCACTCACCTTCGATTTGCCGACGATATAATCCTTATGGCAGAATCGCTGGAGGACCTAAGCACTATGCTCAATGACCTTAATAGTGCCTCCCTACGGATAAGTCTTAAGATGAACAAAACAAAAATCCTTTTATATAAATGTTTAACTTCCATGTCACACCTATGCCGGTAATTGTTGGTATCACTAAGCTCAAAGTTGTTGACGAATATGTTTACCTGGGACAAATAGTCCGACTAGGTAAGTTCAACTTCAACCGAGAGGTCAATCGACGGATTCAACTCGGCTGGGCAGCGTTCGGGAGATTACGACCCATCTTCTCGTCAGGCATACCTCAAAACCTCAAAACTAAATTGTACAACCAGTGCGTGTTGCCAGTGATGACATACGGAACTGAGAAGTGGTCCTTCACTGCTGGCCGTATGAGGAAGCTCAAGGTCGCTCAGCGAGCTATGGAGAGGGCTATGCTCGGGGTTTCTCTGCGTGATAAACTTAGAAATGAGGATATCCGCAGTAGAACCAGAGTAACCGACATAACCCAAAGGATTAGTGAGCTGAAGTGGCAATGGGCCGGCTATATAGCTCGAAGAACCGACAACCGATGGGGAAGAAAGGTTCTCGGTGGCAGCCTCGTACCGACAGGCGAAGTAGAGCGTCCCCACTAGATGGAGTGACGACCTGGTAAGACATGCAAGTCAATGGATGCAGGTGGCTCGGGACCGTGCTTTGTGGCATTCCGTGGGGGAGGCCTATGTTCAGCAGTGGACTTGTGAAGGGCTGTAATGAATGAATGAATGAAAGAAAGATTAGGAGTCTCATCAATGTTGAGACGGCTAGATTAGTTTATTTTAGTTACTTTCATATCGTGATGTCTTATTGAATTTTGCTCGAGGGTAATGCAACTGATATCGAAGCCATATTTGTTTTGCAAAAGAGAGCCGTACGGGCGATTTATAACTTTAATTGTAATGAGTCTTTTAGAAAAATTTTAAAGAAATAAACATATTAACTTTGGCATCGCAATATATTTATGAAAATGTAATATATGTACATAAAAACATAAATAGCTTTGATAAGAACAAAGATGTTCATACTTTAAACACTAGGAACAAACATAAGCTTGTAATACCAGTTACTAAACTCCACAGAATAGTTATTCATTTATGGGGCAATGTATACACTTTTACAACAAAATCTCAGAACATGTTCAAAGTTTGTCAATAAACAAGTTTAAAAGTTTTATTAAAGAAATATTGTGCAAAAAGAGTTATTATAATATCAAAGAATACATAAATGAATAAAACCCCTGGGAATGAGGTGATCGCCACCATGCTGGTTCTATTAAAATTCATTTAAAATTTGTACAAACAAAATTATTTTAAAGTGAAATATGTTTAAAAAAAGTCTTGCTGTTCTTCCCAGGACAGAAGTATTTTCCAAACCAGTGGTAAATAAAAAAATTGCTTTCAATAAGTATTTTGTATTTTATCGATTTTTTGTGTTTTGAAAAAAGACTCAAGTTTTTCCGATAATATATAGCCTAGATTACTCCTTGCATCGCTCTCTATTTATCTGTGAAGTTTCATTATAATCGGTTCAGCTATTCCGAAGATTAGCGGACAGACAGACAGACAAAACTTTTGAAATAATTATTTATGTCATATTGGCATGTAAATGGTGTTATTTTTTATCAACTCAATATGAGGCAGTTATTTCAATATAATAGACAGACATTTAAATTTTATTTATATATCTTGTTGGGAATGAGGGTAAAAATAAATAAAAGGAAATACGTACAAATGAAGGTAGAATGGTAAACTTCCACTTGTTTTAGCAGTACAAAGTATCGCACAGGCGACTAAGAGACATCAGTCTGTAATTCAAAGAGTCCCATTATCGTTACTATGCCCGTTGGGGTATTTATTTATTCCATCTTAGTCCTCACGGGTGGCAGCGCATCTGCATTTTGATTCGTAATCGAGGATAGATGTAGATGTCTATGGGCCACAGCAACTACTTACCATCAGGTGGACTGTGTGCTCGTTTGTCACCCTATCCTATAAAAATAAAAATCTACTTGTGTAGGCACGGAAGGTCGTGTTGCTGAGAGGCTGCCCTGTGTTCATTGAGATGGGCAATGATGCTGTTGTTTTGCATACTTTGGCATTATCATGTAATTCGGGTCCTCATAGTAAGCAAGGTTTGATACCGAGTAGTGTTCTTTTATTTAAATACTTTTGAGAATAATTTCTAACATCAGAAGTGGAATAGTTTCTTACATCAGAAGTGGGATAGTTTCTTACAATATATATATGGGCCACAGCATCCACTTACAATCAGGGACTGTGTTCTCGTTTGTCACCCTTATTCTATAAAAAAAGGCATGATACTGTGCAAGTAAGCAAAGTAGGCTAATTTAGCTGTCACTTCATCAGTCAACTCTCTAAACCTTTTAAAAGCCAAATTGCTGAATTTAAATTCGAAGCCAGTCCATCAATAACTGTTTTCCTGTTGGAGTTTAGAATCAATAGAAGTTCCAAGAAATACGGTCGAACTTTAGAAATCTAAATTCATATTTTGTTCGCGAATGAGACAATGTAAACTGTAAACATTTTGTTTTTCTGCATTTAAAAGAAAATTGTTTGCTGCAAGCCTTTTGGAAACATTTATGGGTCATTACAGAGTGAAGTTGTTTTTATTTTAACTTTAAATAACATTATGGTATAAAAAATAATATATCAGACATTTTTGTACCCTAATAAACCTACTAATAGTACATGCTCCTACCACAGCCCATCACAAGTCCTGCTGCAGAACAAAGGCCTCCACCATCTATCTGCCTGCGTATTTGATCCGGTTGTCAATCCATCTAGTGGGGTCACTCTACACTGCGCTTGCCAATATTAGGCTGCCACTCATCCCTTTTTACCCATCAGTTACTGGTTCTTCAATTTATATGGCTGGCCCATTGTCACTTTTTTATAGAATAATGTTGCCATACGAGCATACAGTACACCTGATGGTGAGTGGTTACTGTGGCCCATAGACATCTACATCTATCTTCGATTACGAATCAAAATGCAAGATGCTTTGTCACCCGTGAGGACTAAGATGGAAATGCCTCGTTTCCAGTAAAAAGAGTCTCCGGTTCTCTACACTCACCATTGGAAACACAGCAGCGTTAATCTGCTATTTTACGCTGGTATTCTGTGAGAGCGTGGTCCTTCCCCGGTCGAGTCGACCCATTCGTACATACATTATAATCACGCCTCTTTCCCGTAGGGGTAGGCAGAGACCACTTCTTTCCACTTACTGATCCTTTTTGCTTCGTTCATTATTCCCTTTATACATGCTCTTTAGGGTACTCTTGACCTGGCCTTTTTCAAGACGTCCCTGATTTGGTCGAGAAACGTCCTCCTAGGTCTACCCTTCCAACACTTTCATTCACACCCCTATACACTTTTTCGTCAATCGTTCTTCATTCATTCTCTCGACATGGCCAAACCATCTCAGCATACCTTTCTCAGTTTTTGTCACTACATCTTCTTTTTCCATCTCACTATTTCTTATCCTGTCACTCAATTTAACTGCTATCATACTTAACGCTCTCATCTCAACTGCATTTATTCTGCTTTCATGTTTCTTCTGCCATACCCAACTTTCCTTCCGTACATGAGTGTCCGGACCAACTCATGCACAGCCAAACGAGCCTTGTTAGACAACTTCCGACTGCTCATAAAGGAGTGCAAAGCTCCATTCACCATGTTTCCTGCATTCACTCTTCTTTCGATATCACTCTCACACTGTCCATCTCTTGTAAACTTTGAACCCAGATACACAAACTCCTTCACCTGTTCAATTTGTTCATCTCCAATCACGATATTCCAGTCTGTCACTGCCTCATCTCTTTCAAACACCATCACTTTCGTCTTCTTTACATTCATCTTCATTCCCTTTCTAACAAAAGCTCCACTCATACCAGTTACCATCTCCTGCAACTCCTCGGCCGAAGACACAAGTAGTACTTGGTCTTCAGCATAGAGAAAACATTTGTCGAGTAACTCATTCATTCTCAACCCACTTTCATTATCTTTTAAATCTGTCAAGCAATTGTCCATGAACAGATTAAACAGCCACGGTGACGCTACACATCCCTGTCTAACACCTTTTCGATAATGATTTCTTATATTTACGCGAACACTACACATTTAAATAAAACTAGTTTTACAGATTTTATCGCGTATATTAACTTATTTTATATTCCCGACGTTTCGAGTACTTTACAGCACCCATGGTCACGGGGACTGAGATATTTGACGTCCCAATGTCATAGTTAACCACGGTTACCTCCAGATTAAAAATTAATTTTTGTTCCGATCTATGCAGTATGAACTTACAGTATCTTGAAGTCTTGCAGTGGTATGCTTGGGTTGGGATTTAATTTATTAATTATGGGATCCCAAGCAGATGGTAGCACCAGCCGTCTTCTCTATTGAAATTAGAATGTTTTTCATTTCAATAGCCTCGCGAATCATCCTTGGAAGGAATCCGTGTTCTTTAGCGAGGATTTGTGGGCTATCAAATCTGATGTAGTGACGGGGGCGATCCTATACGTGTTCACAAACTGCAGACTGGAGCGTCGATTCTTCACATTAGCTATGTGTTCTTTAACGCGGGTTTTTATTGATCTTTTAGTTTGTCCTATATAGAGACCACATTCAAAATCAAGCTTGTACCTCCTGCATCTTGCAGAGGGACATTATAACTGATGGTAAAACTGACTAATCTTCTTCGGCGAAATATGTTTTAATAAGCACGCTTCAGGATGTAGCCAATCTTGTCAGTGACACCTCTGACATATGGCAGTATAGCAGGCACTCGCTCGACTGTGGCCGGCTTCACTCGTTCACTGTGACGTAGGCGCGGGACCCGAAGCTTATTGTCGTGCAAAACCTTGACGTGTTGGAGCTCGGCGGCCAGGTGTTTACTGTCACAGATCCCTCGCTCTCTGAAACAAAGATTTACCTAACCTTGAAGGATGGTGATGAGAATCACCGTTTAAATATCTATCTGTATGGGTCTTTTTTCAATACACAGTGTGGCTCAAGGTGTTATCAGGATTCCGAATTACTAACACATCTAGAAAAGCTAAAGAGTTGTTTGCCTCTAACTCCATTGTGAACTGAATTTTAGAATTTATGGAGTTAGATGGTCTAAAAATGCAGTTACTTTATCTAAAGGTAGAATTGTGAAAGTGTCGTCTACGTACCGCTTGTAGAATCTTGGATTTACGGGAGAAGAAAGTAGGGCTTTCTCCTCAAAGTCTTCCATGAATATATCAGCGAAAATGGGAGATACAGGTGAGCCCATCGCCACTCCATCTACCTGCTTGTAGAACTCCTCCTTCCACAATAGGTAGCCAGATGTAAGGCAATGTCTTAGTAATGCTGCATATTCTATGGGCATGTTGTTTTCCTCCAGCCTTCTAGTTACAATCGAGATTCAGTCTTCAACAGGTAAGCATGTGAACAGAGACTACATCAAAACTGACCATAGTTTCATTGTCTGCCAGATGTAGGTCTTTAATCTCCCTGAAAAAATGGTAGGAATCCTTTGTGTGTGCTCTTGTATGTCCCCTGAGCGGAGTGAGTATTTTCGCTAAGTGTTGAGCCAATCTGTAAGTTGGTGAATCGATTTGGCTAACTATGGGACGTAGTGGAGCATTGGGCTTGTGTATTTTTGGTAACCCATACAACTTCGGTGGTTTGGCACACGTAGGTATTATCGAATTTACGTCCAGATTTAATTTTTCGGAGTGTTTCTTTATGAGATCACTAGTTGTTTTAAGTGTGTTATTTGTTGGGTCGTTTTTAACCTTTTTATAAGTGCTTGAATCCGACGAAAGTTCTTGTATTTTAAAATTATAATCCGACGTATCCATGACTACCGTGGCATTTCCCTTATCTGCGCGGAGAATCGTGAGTTCTGGTTTATTGCGTAGGTTATTCAACGCTTTATATTCGTCCTTAGGTAGATTCGGTTTCGGCGCTGAACTTCGACGTAACATAGACGAAATGTCTTGACGTATCGCTTCCAAATCTTCCTTTTGTATATTGTTTTTAAATAAACAGTCCTCGACACTACAGATAATTTCCTCGTACGGTAATTTTTTCGGTGTTATGGCGAAATTATTAAGGCCTTTCGATAATACTCTAATTGTTGCATCATCCAGAGTTTGTTTTGACAGATTATAGACTGTGTTTGATCTATGATCCGTGCTTGTGGTCAACGGTTGCGCTTCGTTCTCGTCGCCACAGATGTTTGTCATTTAATTTGGTCGTTAATTTTGATATTTTACTATATGTTTGTTTTGCATTCGTTATATTTATTAATTCTCGTTTATTTAACGATGCAAACATTATAATCAAATGTCGTTAAGACTGCCTTTAACTCATTGAATGTGTGTCTATGGATTTGTTTATGTCATGTAGATCGGGCGTTTTGTTGGATTACCGTTCGTAACAACTTTTACTTGCCTGATTTAAGATCTTAGCGCTTCCTCGATGTCCTTTTAGTGGATATTTTGACACACGTAGGAATGAGATTATGGTCTCGGCATCTCTTCAAGAAATTTAAGGCTGTTAGATATCTTGCGCTTGGTCATGAGATCTTCTAATCGGCGAATTTTATTGCAATTACCAGTCCGTACTGGTTTATAATGATTTCTTATATTCACGCGAACACTACATTAAATAAAACTAGTTTTTGGATTTATCGCGTATATTAACTTATTTTATATTCGACGTTTCAAGTACTTTACAGCACCCATGGTCAGGGGACTGGATATTGACGTCCCAATGTCATAGTTAACCACGGTTACCTCCAGATTAAAATTATTAATTTTGTTCCGATCTATGCAGTATGAACTTACAGTATCTTGGTATACTTGGGTTGGGATTTAATTTTATCAAAATTATTATATTAATAAAATAAAATTAAATAAAAATAAAATTATTATATTTTAATAATTAAATCCCAACCCAAGCCTACAACTGCAAGACTTCAAGATACTGTAAGTTCATACTGCATAGATGGGGAACAAAATTAATAATTAATCTGAGGTAATCGTGTGTTAATTGAGACGTCAATATCTCAGTGACCGGGAATGCTCTGGCGTCGGGAATAAAGTAATTAATATACCGATAAAATCCGTAAAACTAGTTTTATTAAACCTTTCGATATTAAACCATTCAGGTATGCCCCGTTTATCCTTACACAAGCACTAGAATCCCTATAAAGAGTTGCAGTGCTCATGTAGAATACTGCTCACACGGTTCACGGACAGTGCTGACCACAATTCATTCCTCATTACTCTATCATAGGCCTTTTCTAGATCCACGAATGCGCAATAGACCGTCTTGTTTTTAGCCAAACACTTTTCGGCTATGCAAGGAAAAGACCTGATCCATACATAAATCCCTTGTGCATCCCATACTTTTCGTCTGTTTCATTCACAACCTTTCAATCAACACTTTCGCATACAATTTACCGACGACGCTGAGAAGGCATACCGCGGTAATTTATGCAGTCCTGTCGTGTTTTCCCTTATACAATGGCACGATTACGGCTTTGCACCATCTCCCGCTACTTGCCCATTTCGCCAGCACAAATTGAAAAGGCGGTACAGCTGAATAGCCACTATACCCTGTCCAGACCTCAGCATCTCGACGGTAATCCTGTCATACCCTGCAGCCTTACCTAATCTCATACTTTTCAACGCTTTCACTATTTCATCCATGCTTATTTCATTCGTGCTACAACTATACTGCTAATATAGCTGCAGCATGGCTCTACCACGTAAAAGATCTTACTGATCCACCATACAGGGGAGATTATTTATGTAGACCAAGAACAAACCATTCCCTTCTATCAGAAGTTCTGAAAACATTCAAACCGCAGTCAAACGCTTGGTCATTGCGTTAAGAAACCACCAGAGATTTTTCAAACCCCCACACTAACATTTTCTTCTGCATCGTGGAGGCAGTGTACATACATAAATTTCACAAGGACTAACTTCCAGACCCGCAAAAATTATTAGTAGGCCATACATTGTTCCGTGCGGGATTCGAACCCGCAGCCCTCAGTGCCGAAACTCATTACTAAGATATTGTGCCATGGAACTGCTGAGAATTCACGTTCTGCTTTCTTTTCAATATAGCTTTATATTATCAACATAAATTGAGTATGTTCTTAGTAACAATACATTTTTAAAAATAGAACAGAATAATAAAAGGTGTTGTTAAAGGTCTTACGGCGTATCTATTTGAAAACCGCCCATTCAAAGTTCCTTTGTAAGTCGGCTAGAGTTGATCAAAGGAAAAGCGAATTACATTAATTAGTTCACATCCACGTTTCTGTTTTGAGCCTACTTGTATTTGACTAAGCAATTCGTCAATTGAGGAAACTACCTCCAATGTAAGAAATTAAATATTCTTAACCAGCAACGTATCATTTAGAACACGTTTAAATCACGTATCATTTAGAAACGTATCATTTAGAACACATTTCACGTAGATATTACAAAAGTCCATGTATTGGAAACTAAGACAGATTTAATTTTGTTTGTAGATTAATGTATTATTAGAAATTATTCTCAAAATTATTTAAAGAAAAGAACACCGAGTAGGGTGACAAACCCTACTTACTATCAGAAACCATTCTGGATCAATTGCTAAAAATAACAAAGGTGTGATAGCGGATGCTCAAGTTGCTCTTCCACTTACGTAACCGATCATTACGTCAACAAAACAGTGCCCTGCACTATACATTCAGTATAGAGCAATACAGTTCGACCTACTGTAACATTTTCTCGTCACAATAACACACGTAATGCAAACGTAGAGTCTATGAGTTAATCAGACCGATATTCAAAGCTAAAGGGAGCCGAAAGACGGTCTCCTGTCAGGAGAGGTCGGGTAAGGAATGAGGGTAAAAAATAAAAGCACACGCATTCTGAACGACGGTTAGGTAACTTCACTTATGAGTAACAAACTGACGGTGTAGAAGCGGTGTAAGAATCCACTTCCCCATATCGTCCCGTCGGTGTCGTAAGAGGCGGCAGTAGGAAACTGAAACATGAAATTGACGGCAGCATTTTCCTGGTTACAAAATATTTAATAACTGCGGTCGCAAACCCGCCAAGCGTGGTAACTATGCCAAAATTCCCTGTATGAGGCAGTTTATGTTCAGCAGTGGAATTTTATAGGCTTCAATATACTCCTATGTATGTATGTACGTAAGACGTTGTGTGTCACTAAGAGGGGTAGAAAAAGACTACGAACTTCCCTTTGGCACGATTCTTACGCACATCTCTTGCATCTTTCACACCCATACTATATTTTTAGGCAAACATGTATTCATACATCAGTTAAAGTTACTCTTAATTTAGTCCATCTTCAAAATATAGATTTAGTCGATAAGATTCCGTGTAGTGCGTCTCTTGCTGACTGTCACTATTTTGCCATATATTTTTTGTAACTATTTTGTCATTCTTTCTATGTGTCCAAACCATCCTAGCATTCCTTTAATAATCCTGGTAATAACATTTTCTTCTTTTCACTTCCTATCTGACGTAAATATGAAATAATTGCACCCCTAGCTAACGGCGACATTAAATTTTTCTCGACACTTCCCATATTTCATTTTTACTCGCCGACAAGATAGTTGTAATTCGCTTCTATGCTGGTTAAATTTGAGAGATACGGAACGCGGATATAATATCTCGTAATTCCCAAACCACTGCTCGGCCTGAATTCGTCTAAATTTTATAAAATCCTAATCAAATTTTATTTATGCAAGTCCGTGTCTACATTATTGTAAAGCTTCTGTTATCGCAGGTGTTAATCTCCATTGTTTCTTTCACGCTTCGATGCATACACGCAAATTACAATTTATACATTTAGTAATATTTTAATATATTATTTTAGCTTGGTGGGCGGGAATTTGTTTTATATTTGATATGCGAACGATTTTATTTCAGTACTATTATTTAATTACTGTTTTAAGATAAATTTCGCTTTTCTAGTATAGCAACAAAACAACACTACGAAGTTACGAAGCGATGCGACGTGACACGGTGTGAGAACATCGAATAAAAGTTTTTTTATTCGATGCTCACACAGTCCACCTGATGGTAAGCGGATGCTGTGGCTCACAGACATCTACATCTATCCTCGATTAAGAATCAAAATTTAGATGCGCTGTCACCCCTGAGGACTAAGATGGAATGTCTCGCATCCAGTAATAAGTAGCTCCGATTCTCTACACTCGTCATTCGAAACACAGTAGCATTAGGCTGCCATTTTACGCTTGTATTCTATGAGAGCGTGGTCCTTCCCTGGTCGAACTGACCCATTTGTGCTACTACTGTAATATACATAGCTGCAGTATGTCTCTACAATATAGTAGAATTGACTTGACCTACTTTGTTACTTTGATCAGTTAGCGACACTAGTAGCAGTGTCACTCGGATCGTGTGATGCCGTGTTGTGATTTATAACGATAAAATGAACAACATGTACGTCGATAAAGAATCGTACTAAAAGAACATGTATTTTGAGAATTCAAATATGAATTTCCACTATGTTCGCAAAAACGGACATGATGTTGTTACTTATACTTTGACTTACTTTAATTCAAATCTGGTAAAAACTTGATTCATATTACTTTAACTGTCATACTTATGCAGAAAGAAGGCTATTCAGCGTTTAGCATTAATGTTAGTAAATATGGATAATGGCGGCCATGTTGAAAAATCTATATTTCTTAAGAAAATTGAAACTAATTACGATAGCCTTTGTTGATATTTTCAATTTTAATTGCCTTTAACTATAACCTACCTTTAACTTGCACTTACGTATACTATCGCTGCTACCACTAAACCCAACACCACTACGCTAGGAAAAATACAACACTTACGATAATATGTATTTCTATTAATGGTATTAATATTGTTTCCATTAAAAAAAAAAAACTATTTCTCATAAGACTAATCTGATTTTTCTGTCTGTAATATTTGTTTCTAAATTGACAGGTCACAGTTAAAGTATTATAAAGTTCTTTGTAACTCGCCCGACATGCTTACTAGCGCAGACCGTTGACTGTGTGAACACTATCAAAAGACGAGTGTCTGCTGTTAATTATCTAAAAGTTGATGATACTTGAAATTAAAACATTATTGAAATGAAAATAATTAAGAATATTTATTTTACGAAATTTATTAATTTCTTTCGACTTCCTAGTGACTTTCAGTGGATCTATTAATTGATGTAAAAAAAAAATTGACTACGCAATCTGTGATTAAAATTGTTTGAGAGTTTGCTACAGCGTGCAGCACAACAACCCCTCTTGGATCCATTGATTCAAGAGAGTATTGTACTCTTCATCAATGCGTAACAAGACTCTTGACTTGTTTTTGTTCAGTCGCATGAAAACTTCTAAATATTTGTTTCATTTAATTGCGAACAAAAACTCTTCAAACGTTGTCAGTTATTTTATACTTTGATAACATGCCTGATGGATATTTTACTCATTAATTTCCATCAAAGTACAATCACATTTTTATAGCGTTTCTTGGGGAAACCTATTTTAACAGTGGACTTGTGAAGAATTGTAATGATCTATTAATTGATGTAACATTTTACCACCAGCGATTTTTCTGGAGCGATACGACTAAGGGAACTTCAAGAAAAGAGCTTATTCTTTTCTAAAATGCCGGCAACGCACCTGCGATTCCCCTGCTGTTGCAGTTTTTCGCGGCGGCGGTATTCACTTACCATCAGGTTAGTCGCACGCTCGTTTGCACTCTCTTCTATGAAAAAAATTTAATAACGTCTTTACGTAGCTGAATGATGATTTTTTTTTCTTTTTAAGATTTTAATTATTATAGTAAAATAATCCCAGATTTATTTCAAATAAGGAAAGCTAGGTCAGGCAGTGAGTTATGTGTTAGTTGAAGTGTGTTCCAGTTTCCCTGATTTATTCGTAAAAGGCTTTTTGCTGCGCTAAGAAAGCTCGAGTTTTAAAAAGGTTTTAAAATTTGCTATAAAATATTTTTTAGTTTCTCCTATTTATTCACTGCATATTGGAGAAATCAAACGTTAACTCGTGATCTCATTTAAGTTAATACTAGTGTTAGGATTCCTTTTCTTCTTAGTTTTTTATCTGGATAGATATACCTTCTTGTCGATTTCCTCCGCCAAGCAGCAGTGCGCGTACTGTTGTGTTCTGGTCTGAAGGGTATATAGAGCCAATATAATTACAGGCCATGAGGCATTCTTTCTTACTTTTTGGAGGTGACAACTCACCTGCAGCCTTCTTTTTTGAAGTTGGCTGCAGATGTCCATTGGTTGCAGGAGGCACTTTCTATCTGGTATGCTTCGTTGGCTTGGTTGTCACTTCCGTTTTATAAAAAGTTGACTTTATTATTCTTTTATTATTTTCTATCAACCTGCCAATTGCCTATTATAAGCCTCTACTATAGCAGCAGTGACAAGGCCCCTCTTTTATAGCACGGAAGTATTAAACAAGTTTCCACGTTTGACACCAAAAATGAAAAATATGTACCATATTCCCATATTTTGCAATGTTTCCCGTCATACTATAATATTTTGTTTTGAAATATAATTCATATATTTAAAGGTGTTGACTGTCATAATTTTTAACATATTTTTATTATATAATAGAACGTGCTGCAGTTACAGTACACTTAGTACACAATACAATGCAATTATTTTGGTTCTGCGTGGTAGAGCCATGCTGCAGCTATATTTTAGTTGTAACACGAATGGGTCGGCTCTACGCTCTCACAGAATACCATCGTAACAATAGCAGCTTCTGTAGAGAACCGGATACCCTTTTTACTGGATACGAAGCATTCCATATTAGTCCTCAGGGAGACCACGCATCTGCATATAGATTCTTAATCGAGGATAAATGTAGATGTCTATAGGCCATAGTATCTACTTCCCATCAGGTAGACTGTGTGATCGTTTGTCACCTTATTCTATAAAAAATGTGTTGTTATCTCTGGAAACTAAGATAGAATGCCTAATATATTGTCTAGTCTGGTCTTTTCTTTATTCTTCTTTAGTTTTATAATCTATATTGACTAAAATTATTTTCTCTTAAAATTAATACTGTAGAAAAGCGATCGTTAGAAAGTAAGTATGTAAAAACTGTGGTTGTAAGAAGACGTTGTAACCAGGATTAAAAAAGAAGGTTTCAATGGTTTGGACACGTAGAAACAATGGTTGAGGAGCCTGTCAAAACAAATTAATGCTGCAGAAGTGTGTGGCAGAGTCAGCAAGGGAAGCGCTAGTTGAAGGTTTATGGACCCAATTTGGTCGATATATTGAAAATGGGCTAAATTAAGAATACCCTTAACCGACGACTTTGTATTCGTAGAAATATAGATGAGAAGAAAGCGAGATATTTATTTCAGGTTTGTCTCAAATGAAAGTCCGTAGTGCCTGCATAACTGCCTGTGTGACAGCGTGTGAGAGTTGTATGTATGTATACTGTTTAATTCACTGAGTACAAATATTGATACCGAGGCAAAATTGTGAACCAACCGCGATTATTTTAACCTCTGTTTGCTCCAACACTACTAATTATCACATATAATGTCGAATATTTAATTTGACACACAGATCAAAATTAATTGGTTAATTTAACGTGATTTATAATGACAATAATTAAGTTATATAAAATAATGATAATGTTCAAATAGAACTCAGAAGCTAAACGTGAGCCAAAAACGCGAGTAAGCCTCGTTTGATCCCGTCGGCATCAAGGAATTAAATGAAATGCAAATTTAAATGCTGATTTCTGCTGATTTTCGAATCTTACATAAAAAGTACAGCTGTCAATAAGTCTTGTCAAATATCATTCATTAGCATTTGTATTGCAGTCTCGAAAGAAAGACATAGGCCGATATACCTAACTATTTACTAACTTTAGCTACTGTAAAGTTGTAAAAATATTTTACTGTGAAATATCCACTATTTTAATGTGCCGTATTATTTTTAATGAACTGAACCAGAAAACACTACCCGTATAAACAGCAGCTTGATGCTGCTGTGTTTCTTATGGTGAGTGAAGAAAATTGAAACCCGTTTTACTGGAAACGAGGCATTCCATCTTAGTCCTCAGGGGTGACAACGCAACTGCATTTTGATTCTTAATCGAAGACAAATGTAGATGTATATGCTACAGTCTATGTAGATGTCTTTAATTTTCAAACTCAAACGGCAGTCAATTAATTATGACGATGTAAATAATGCTCTATCGAAATTAGTACATTGGTTTAACGCCAACAATTTGCTCTTAAACGGCAATAAGACAAAATGTATTAAATTTACAGTGTCAACTCAGTATATAATATATATACTGAGTTGACAGCTGTCATGTAAACATTGTGCTCCCGTATTAAAATTCCTTTAAATAGTTTAATGAACTGTATATACTCAAATTTATCAAAAAAGTGAAGAAAACAGTGCAATACTGTGTGAAAATGTTGTCATAACATATTTTCTACTTGGAACTAGGCAAATATAACTTTTAAAAGTGGACAAAATTTTGTGACTAAACATTTCTGTGTGTGATATTAAAACTTATTGAAAATATATACACGACTATTTAGTGAAGAAAGGTGTGATACACGACGATATAAAGAAAGAAAATTTTATAGATAATTTAAGTGCATTTCAAAGTTGGCTCACAAAAACATTCGTTTTTATTTGAAATGGTGCATGTGCAACGCCATCTTGCGTCAGCTCCTTAAAACCAATCTACATCTCCGGTATTTTATCAACCACTAATCTTTTGTGTGCTGAGCGAAATTTTATATTTATCTTCTTAATAAATATTGAGTACAGAGACATCTATTGACTGTACGGTAACTCACATGAAACAGTAACTCACGTCACATCTTTGGCCAGAAAATAAGCGCCAAATTTGATCTCTTTTAAATAAATCCGTTTGGCCTAACGGTGTGATTGCCCGCCCAAGAAGCAAATAGACTCGGGTTCGTATCACACTAGTCCTTATTCTTTTAATAGTTTAGTTGTATGCATAATGAATTTCTTGGAGAATATAACGTTCCGCGCACCCGAACGCGATCGGAATCGAATGACGATGAAAGCGATATTATTTCACAAACTTTAAATTGTACAGCAAGTAGTTTACCAGATATTTCTGAAGACGAAGATCAAATAAAAATATTAAAGGATCGAAAGACTAACATCACAACTAAATAGTGCACATAAAAGAATTGAATTTTTATCATTAGAAAACAGTAATTAAAGAAAAGTAATGAAGAATTTAATAAAAAAATAACATATACAAAAAATAGTCAACAGTCCTGCAAAATTAAAATGACAACAAAAGAAAAATGAAAATAAACAAACAAAAACAAAACAAACGCAAACAACTGAGATCATCGAAATGACTGCCCTATCTACGATTAACTATAAAACTAAAATCACTAGCAGCAATACAGGCTCGACCAACACAACTAATGATGTACAGGGCACAACAATAGAACATCCGTCCAAAACACAAAATTTGTTTAATAAGCGGTGAAACATCTAACAGAATATACTATTGCTGAGAGAACTAATCTACGTAATTATGAAATTTGTCACTATCGTAAACCTAAATGTGGATTGAAGCAAATTTTAATAAAATTGAAAAAGTACAAAACTTTACGTTATCTGACTATTGTGTTGTTTATATTGGTGAAGAGGATTTTCGACAACGCATAATTATATAGAACTAGTCATGTTTATCAGAGAAAATTATTACCTTTAAATCACACAAATTTTATAATATGTTTACCAACTTTTAAATATATGAAAATACTAACGTAATGTTTAACAGGAATAGAATTTTAATAACCTGCTTTACATGGATATTGGTTCATATAATGCATATATCTTAGACTCAAATCTTAATCTCCTTATGACCATAATACGTATAGCAAACGTTATGGAACTTTAAATAACTATGGGTTAAAATTGTTATATCAGATCTGCAAGATTTAATTCTTGACCTAAGCAACCTAAATACTATGTACCCAGAAGCTGACTGCTCTTCAAAACCAAACATATTGCGTACTGACTCACAACAAAAAATTATCAATTTTTTCTTTAACTACCTTAGCATACTTCATCAAAATAGCAGGGCTAATGAGTAATTCGGATACACTAACTGTAAAATTAGAAGAACTATTTAACAAGGGCATCATTATAGATGTTATCTGTGTTACATTTATTAAAACAGGTCACGAGGATTTATTACACATATAAATTTCCGCCCAGCTGCTTTCTTTTCGAAATACTAAGCGAGGAACATGTATTTTTGTTAGAGGATTACAGTATAGAGAGTTATCAGATGGCAGAAACAATCAGTTTCGGGTGTTTTCAATGTTGCGGTAGAAATAATAACTCCAAAATTATTATTATCTGTATATAGATTCTAAACATAATTATGCAGTATTTTATGAAAAATTAGACATTATATTAAGAACATTTGCGTATCTTCAAATAAAAAAATATCGTCTTGTGTGGAGATTTTAATATTGATGTACTAAAAGGAACAAAACTACATTGAGTTTGAATACTTTCTCATGCAACTTAAAATTAGCACTTATACACCCACTAGATTAAGTAGTCACCTGTATCGACACAATTTTGCACAATTACCGAAAGGAATGCAAGCAGAAGTTGTAGATCTGGTTCTTTCGGATCATACGTCTCAAATACTCCAAGTGCCAATTAATAAAACTTGAAATTAAAATTTTGGAAAACTAAAAACAGGACATATCCATGGAAAATTTAATTAATTTAAAACTCATCTAAGCTGCTTATCTTTCACACAAGTATACAATGCCAATAATGCAAACGAAGCTTTTGATTTATGAATGATTTTCTCTGTTTTATAGATTATGTTTTCCGGAAAATTATAACTATAAAGACTAAAAAGCAACGAAATGGCTATCTCACGGAATAAAAATATGCAGTAAGAAACAAAGGCACTTACTCTGGGCATACAGATTAATCTGACGCAAAGAATAAAATAGTTTTAAAACTACACCAAACTCTATAGAAAATTATCAAACTAACCCAAAAGCGCGAAATAACCATTTTATAAAACCTCTCAAAATAAATCTAAGGCTACTTGGCAAATAATAAACAAATCAAAATTGTGTTTGCCACAGGAGCCTATAATGTAAAAAGAAAATTTATCTTTACACACCCATGGCGATTGCAAATGCATTTAACAATTATTTTATTGATGAAATTGAAAATAGTAAACTCTGACATCACATTGAATAGTATTAGTTTTAAAATTTGACATTGAATTCACTATTTATGGAACCTGTATCAATTAATGACATAACAAGAATAATTTGTGGTCTAAAAACGAACACTGTTGGATATGATGGCTTGTCTACAAAAGTGATTAAATACACCAAGGAAGTAATAGCCCCACCATTAGCACATATAATTAACTTAAGTATTACTGATGGCGTATTTCCAAAAATTGAAAAAAAGTTATTAAACCCTATATAAAAGATGACAAAACAGATTTAAAAATTACAGACCTATAGCAAAATTCCTATATTCTCAAAAGTTTTTGAAAAGTAATTTATAACTCTTTATACACCTATTTCGAAAAGTATAAATTATTTTGTAAAGAGCAAAGGGGTTCCGAAAAAATACTAATATCAATGTGGCACTGTGACTTACTAGCTAATATTATGACATCTGTAGATAAGAGAAATCCAGTCTGTGCCATTTATACTGACATGACGAAGGCTTTTGATTATGTGGACCACAAGATCTTGCTAAACAAATTACATGGTTATGGTATAAGAGAAACATTCTTCAGCTCTTAGAATCGTACCTAAGTAATAGAATCCAATGCACAGAAATTTCTAGAATATGTCCAAAGAGTAAATTAGAAACTACATATTTATCGAAACCAAGGCACATTAAATACAGGGTTCCACAAGGTAGCGTACTAGGGCCACTACTCTTTTAATATATATAAACGATCTACCAAAAATAACGTCACACAAAATGGTTCTCTTTGCAGATGACAGTACAGCTATAATAAAGTGTGCAAATGAAATTAATTATGAAAGTGATATAAATACCTGTTTACGCGAAATTATAGAGTGGCTTAATAATAATTTAAAATAAATTTAAATAAAACAAAAGTTATGCACTTTCATCAACGCCGTGAAAACCCCAACATTATCATTTCCTACCAAGGCTTTAATATTGAAGAAGCAAATATGGCGAAGTTCTTAGGTATAGTGATTGATAATCAACTCACTTGGAAGCCTCATGTTGAGGATCTATGCAAACGACTCGGCAAATCCGCGTATGCGCTTTCTCAACTTTCAAAAGGTTAACAGCCAGGCTCTTTGATAGCATACCATGGACTAGTTGCTTCCGTTTTGCGATATGGCATCATTTCTGGGGACAGTCTTCTGAAAGGGAGCTTGTATTAAGATGCAAAAACGATGTAAGATCAATGTGGTCTCAAAATAGATAGCTGTTTTCCTTATTTTAAAGACTTAAAAATCCTAACGCCGTCATTGTATATGGAAACAGCTATTTTTGTAAAAGCATCCATTTCTTTAAAAAATATCTGATATTGAAAGAATCCAATACGCACCCACTAATAAATAGGTTATGTAACATAAAATAAAACATCATTAATGAAAAAAGTTTTTGGTATTGCCCCACAAATTTATAATAAACTACCTGATTCAATAAAAATATGACCTTATTTAAATTTAAAAGGTGCTGAATGACTTATTAATAGACAAATGTTACTAAAAATTGATGAGTTCTTGAATGACAATTTTGACTAGTTACATTATTGAATATTATTATTTTTTGTTATTGTAATCAATTTAATTTTATAAATGTAGTTTTCATTAGTATTCCAATTTCAATTATTTCTATTCTATTTTATTTTATGACATGTTTTTTCAAAAGAACACTCAATTATATTTGTATGTCTTTAAGACAAAACATATATTGTATTTGCACACCTCACAAGGTAATAATACAGTGTACATATTATAATTTTCTGTAACACCTTTAATACCTGTGTTATGCAAATAAATGAAATTGAAATTGAAATTGAAATTGAAATACCTAATGTAAAACATTCGAATACCAATGTGCTCTTAAATGGGGAGGAATTGAGTCTTGTGGATACCACTGTTTTTCTTGGTATTACTATTGACGCTAAACTTCAATGGGGCCCCCATATATCTAAATTAGCAAGCAGACTTAGTTCTGCAGCATATGCTGTAAAAAAGATCAGAAATCTTACCAGTGTGGATACAGCTAGACTTGTTTACTTTAGCAATTTCCATAGCATTATGTCGTTTGGTATTTTGCTATGGGGACACGCGACTGACACTGAAATTATATTTGTTTTACAGAAGAGGGTCATAAGAGCAATCTATGATTTAAAACCTAAAGTGACGCTCCGACAAAAATTTAAGGAAATTAATATATTAACTTTGGCCTCTCTATTTAAAATATTACAGTTAATTATTATAATCAGGCCATATTTTGCGGAAATCCATTATATTATATTAAATTTGATAAAAATTAATTTGCTTACATCCGCTTAATGAAATAAAATTATGTGTCTTACCCTAGTTTGAAGAGCATCTCCCACTCGGGAGGTGCTCTTTGAGTCAGGTACCCATCTATGCGTCAGGTAGACCAGAAGATCACCAGCTGATCGACCCCGACGAAAACTGTAATATTTATAATATATAAGTATATTAATAAGTAAATAACCGCAATATTTATATTTATAATAATAAATAAGTATGATTTAATAACATCTTTTTTATTTCTAAATCCAAATAATAAAATTTAAGTAAAGGGAATATATGCGTCACGATAGCGCGTCAAAGGCAGGGCGATGGACTCTTGCCACTCCAAGAAATTCCGCTCAAGACAATAACTGCTCGGGGCAAACTGAGCAACAAGACCAAGGCGACTCTCAGTGAATTTCTGCAACATCATGGGGACTTCATTTGAACCTAAACGCCGTCCATTACCATCTCGAGACAGCGAAGCCGGCCTTGCTCTTTCTGACCGAGACGCAGCTAGGTGTCCTCTTCGGCTGATACTTCGTATCTCTCCTACCCGGGGTATAAATTGGATCACTCCTTTATGCCTTGAGCTGGAGTTTGCGTATACGTCAGAGAGGACATCTGTTCTCGCCGCTTCGGCAGTCTTGAAAGTTCGGACCTGTCCATCCTTTGGCTACGCGTAGACAGCGAAGACCATCCGCGCGTATACGGGTGCCTCTATAGGTCCCATAGCGGTAATGCCGAAACAGACGGACTCATCAACCACGTTGGAATGGCTACAAATTCCTTGCTACAGCAGATCCGCAGAGAACGTGATTCTCGGCAATTTTAACACCCACCACGCATAATGGCTCGGTCGCCGAATCTCTTTCATCTCTGCACAGGGAAAATGACTCACTGGCCCATGCCACAAAGGAGAAAGCCGATCTGCTAGGCTCTTTCTTTGCATCCAATTCAACTCTCAATGACGGGGGGAACACAACGCCGACCATCCCGTGGTGTGAGTGCTCCATGCCGGATGTGCGGTTCACACAGCGCTCGGTTTGCAAAGCATTCCTCTCCCTGGACATCCACAAATCGAGTGGGCTTGACGGAATCCCCCCAACTGTGCTGAGGACGTGTGCTCTAGAGTTGGTACCGGTTCTAACGCGTCTTTTTCAACCTACTTCAAAAAGGAGGAGGTTTACAATTCGTCGGAATCTTTGTTTTTTTTATGTATGTTCACCGATTTCTCGAAGAGTTTTTTGTTTCAAAGGGTATACTTTCCAGGTAGTCCCATTTAAATTTTATCGAAATCAGTCAAGCGGTCTTTAATAGATCAAGAACAAATTATATTTTTATATAGAAGTCGGATGTACAAAATTTTTAATTTTACCACTTGTCGGCACTCCTACTTCTTAGGCGTAGTTCCGAAATAATGGAAGACAGCTTTCGTCCACCCAATCCCTAAAAGAGGTGCCCGCTCAGACCTGTCTAAGTACAGGCCTATCGCCATCACCTCCTTTTTCTCCAAAATAATGGAATCCATTATAAACTGCCAGCTCATGCGGCAGCTTAAGGATCACCAGCTGATTAATGACCGCCAAGACGGTTTTCGTCGAGGTCGATCAGCTGGTGATCTTCTGGTCTACCTGACTCATAGATGGGTGGAGGCAGTAGAGTCCAAGGGGGAGGCATTGGCCGTTAGTTTGAACATTGCGAAGGCCTTCGATCGGGTTTGGCACAAAGCGCTTGGCACGAAGTCGACGACCGTGTCCTTTCCGATCGACTCGATTTACTGGCGCTGCGAAGAGATGTTGCATCTCTGTGCATTTTCTTTCGCACCTACCACGAAGAGTGCTCTGAGGAATTGTTCGGATTAATCTCAGCCGCCAAATTTCACAAACGCATCGCGGCAAAACTCCCGTTACCATCCACACCATCTGTATGCTTGATTCCACAACTTTACGTTTCACCAGGAGTTTTTCGTGTACGACTTCTCTGTGGAATAGTTTACCACCGGCGATTTTTCCGGACCAATGCGACTTGGGCAACTTCAAGAAAAGAGCTTACTCCTTTTTAAAAGGCCGGTAATGCACCTGCAATTCCCCTGGTGTTGCAGTTGTTCATGGGCGGCGGTAGTCGCTTACCATCAGACGAGCCGTATGCCCGTTTGCCCACTCTCCTATAGAAAAAAAACACAGCCAGTAAATACATATATAGGCTTTTACTTTGTTTTTTATTTCAACTACTTGCTCTTTTTGTACTATATATCACTACAAGTATTAGATAGTTAAGTTGAAATAAGTTAAGTCCGGAGATCATAATTAATGTTTTTTATATTCCCATTATTTCTTTCTTGTTTAAATAAGTGATGGGATTGAAAGTAGGATGTTATGTGATTTTAATGGCCTCGCGAATTATTTTTGGTAAGAATCGGTAAGCTAAGGCGAGAATTTGTGGTCTATTAAATCTGATATAATGGTAGGCGATCCTATACTTGTTCACAGACTGCAGACATCCGTGAATTCGACGCTTCAGGATCGCGATACTAGTTTGCAAGACTTCAAGATTCTATTAGTTATTTCTGCTATCGCACCAAAAATTTATAATTTTAAACTGTAGGCAGTCATGGTCAACTATGACATTAGGACGTTAAACAATTCAATTTCCAGGCTCTGCAAAGTTTTCGAAACGTCGGGAATATAAAACTAACTTGATTTTGCATACATAAAATCTGGTTTCATTTAATGTGTACTCTTCACGTAAATATCAGAAATTATTTAGATAGGAAGATCACACTACAGCCAAAGAATGAAGTATGTATAACTATATTTCGTTTATATCAAACGTAATATCATATAGAGACTTGCAGGTTTCCTCACAATGTCACTACCTCAAATTCGGCGGTAAAATTCTTTTACCTCCGAATACCTGATTAATTAAAACTGTTGTTCACACCCCACCTTACTTTCATTTCAATTATGCGCATCTAGCAAATCTAATCTCATAATCTAAAATTTAATTATAATAATGATCAAACAAAATAATACCATATAGCTATCAATTTGTCGGAGTTTCTCTTTCCGTCCGATCACAATCTGGGTGTCTTCTTAAAAAGAGTGAAAATGCTTCTGTTACGTAGTCAAGCACTGGTTTAAAATAAGTAATTAAACGTTTTATTTACAACAAAATAAAATTTCGCTGAAAAGGTATCACTTAAAAGAATTCATAATTCAGACTTGTTACTACTTTAAGAATAAGAATTGTTTTAATTTAATTTTTTTTTTATTTAATTTAATTAAACAGTGTACATGCTGGCTTACAGTATGCCCGAAACGCCAGCATGCTAATTTACAAATTACAGTTTTATATAATAAATAATAATACAAGATACATGTTAAAAAGGTCAAATAAATTAAAGAATACATGTCCAATAGATCATATTAAATAAAAATAAAAAATAAAAATTAAAAAAACATGCCAAATAGATTAGATGTCAAATAGATTACATGCAAATAGATTAACCAAAATGTCATTGTCAAATTAACTATCTATGATTAAATTAATATATTACAATATGTCAAAATTGGATGTCAAAAATAGAAGGCTTTGTTACATAGATGCCCACTATTAGTAAATAAGTCAGTCTCATAATCATGTGCGAGCATATCTCCAATAAGCCGTATAGCACGAGTAGTGCACCTGGTGCGCGCCGGCGGCCTGCAGAAGACGCGGCAGCCGCCGCGGTGCCTGTCCTCCACATCACAGCCCAGCCGCTTCGGAGCCAATAACCCCATTCTACTTAATATCGTCGGGCTATCTATTCTATTATGGATGATTGCTAGGTAGTATGTTATTGTGTGAGCCATTTAAAATGTGGTGAACATTAGGAAAACAAAAGTAAATTTGAATTTAAGTTCTACATTCATTCATCAATTTATTAGCTTATTGAAAGTCCCCTGCTGAACATAGGTTACACCCATAGATTGCGTCTCATCCAATTTCTTGTTTCAGTTTTCCTCTATCGCTTCTTATGACACCCACGGGATGATAATTGGTGATGGATCACTTACGCTGCCATTACACGGCAATTTAAATTCTGTACTTGACTATAAAGATATTAGTGACCGGATGTGCACACACACATTGTTGGTTATAAAGTCTGTAGTGCTGTTATTGTCGAAATGACCACATCACGTGGTATATGTGTAAAAGAGGCCATTCTTCTTGTTCTACCTATGATCGTTTATTATTGCTTATTTAAATTAAGTATTCATTATCTATACACCTGGCTCTTTCTGTAGTCATTTAGCGAAAAAAAAAAAGAGTAACTTTAAGAATGTCTAAAATTGACTTCAATTTTATAAGTAAAGTCACTGGAATAAATTATAATACATAACATTAGAATAGAATAGAATGATTTTTATTCAATATTGATTATTACATTAATTGAAAGTCATATTTTATTTACCACTGGTTCGAAAAAACCTCTGTCCTGGGAAGAACCAGCAAGAAACCCAGCGGGACTTTTTTTAAACATATTTCTTTTACTTTCATAGAATCAGCATGGTGGAGATCACCTTATTCCCAGGGGTTATTTTCATTCATGTATTTCTTGATTAATATCAAACTTATTATTATAATTAATAACCCTTTTTGTACAGTTTTTCTTTAATAAAACTTTTAAATTATTTATTGACAAACTTTGAACATGTTTATTCTTATTAAAGCTATTTATGTTTTTATGTACATACATTACATTTTTATAAATATATTGCGATGCCAAATTTAATATGTTTATTTCTTTAAATTTTTCTCTGAGGGACTCTTTACAATTTAAGTTATAAATCGCCCGTACGGCTCTCTTTTGCAAAACAAATATGGCTTCAATATCAGTCGCCAGTTACCCTTAACTGACGAGCGTGTATGCGTAGATATATGGATGTAAAGGAGGCGAGAGAGGTGTGCCAGAATCGTGCCAAATGGAAGTCCGTAGTCTCTGCCTACCCCTCTGGGTGATAGGCGTGAGTGTTTATGTTTTATCATTGGCATTATTCCATGGCAAAATTCCATAAGGCATTACGCTATTAAAGTAGCTAAAATAAACTAATCTAGCTATCTCAACATCTGTGAGACTTCTAATCTTTCTTACAACATATGCTGCAGAACTAAGTCTGCTTGCTAATTTAGACATATGGGGGCCCCATTGAAGTTTCGCGTCAATAGTAATAGCAAGAAAAACAGTGGTATCCACAAGACTCAACTCCTCCCCATTTAAGAGCACATTGGTATTCGAATGTTTTACATTAGTATTGTAAATTTAATACATATTGTCTTATTGCCGTTAAAGAGCAAAGTGTTGGCGTTGAACCAATGTACTAATTTCAATAGAGCATTATTAACATCGTCATAATTAAATGACTGCAGTTTGAGTTTGAAAATTAATGAGGTATCATCAGTAAATAATACTATATCGTGATTGTCTCCTACAATAAACTAAGTCATTAATAGAGATTAATAATAGGAATGGGCAAATCTAGCCCTGAGGAATGCCCATTTCTTTCACTATTTCATCTATACTTACCTCTCTATCTCTTTCCTCTTTATTCGGAAATTCTATTTCATTTAATTCAAACGTCTCATCACTCATAAACACGCTTTCAAAGTATTCCTTCCAACTCCTTAAACTCGAAACTTCGTCATTCAAAATACAGCCATTCCGGTCTCGTATAGCATTCATTATAGGCTATTTTGAATTTTCCCTGGCAGTTCTAACGAGTTTCCAGAACATTTTAATATTTGCCTGGAAGTTATCCAATATTCTTCTATCATTCTTATCCGTTCTTTCTTGCTTTTTCCTTTCAACTACTTCTTTTACTTTCTTATTTAGATGTCTAAAGACTGCCCTTTTTCTTTCAATATCATCATTCATACCGCTAGAATTACTAGCCTTAGTTGCTAGTAAATCTAGCCATGCTCTCTTCTTTGCTTCTACTTCCATCCGTATCTCATCATCTCACCATAAAGTGTAATTTTTCCTTTCATACGTTCTCTTACTTACACCACATACTTCGGTAGCTGTATCCACCAAACCTTTCTTGACATTATACCACACAGTCTCCAATTTTAAATCATTCATACACAATTCATCTATACCACTTCATCTTGTAACTTCTCTGTTTTTATATGCTGTAACGCAGTGGTAGACACAGATGTCCGATGCCGCCAACGTCTGAATAGACCATTAATTCGGCATAAGACCAAGTAATGATCCGTCCCTACGTTGGACCCCCGGTAAACCCTTGTATCTAACACTGCGCTCCTCATTCTTTCATCCACAATTATGAAATCTATCATGCTTCTATCACCACCTCTTTCCCATGTTTACATGTGAATCTTCTTATGACGAAAGAAAGTGTTTGTCACAAAAATATTATTTTCCACACATACGGTGAGGAGGCTTTCACCATTCTCATTTATGCTTTCATCACCAAACGTTCCCAATATCCTTTCATAACCAAGTCTCTTCACGCCAACCCTCCATTAAAATCACCTAATATTACAATATTTTCATTACCCTTGCATTTCATTAGCACCATCCTTACCATCTCCCAAAACTGCTCTCGGATGTAAGTGGGCTTAGACATGTCTGGGGCGTAGACCCCTAGAACAAACAACTTCTTTAAGCCCACTTTCATTTGTATCCATAGCAGTCTTGGGCTTACATATTCATACTCTTTCACACAATGACCCATTCTCTCTGAAAGTATGATACCGACCTCCTGGCATGCCCGCTCGGTCTCGTCTACACCAGACCAGTACGCGGTATACATGCCATGTGATAACATCCTTTCCTTTCGTTTCGTCTCATTACATAACATCTATTCCTCTATCATACATCATATCGCATACTTCATCCATCTTATGATTCATTGCTCCATACATTCAGCGTAGCCAGACGGGCTTCCGCAATCCACTTTTCGCCCTCCGGGAAACAGAACTTCTTCAGAGATTCTTCGCACCTGCCCTCATTAAAGGCGCCGCGAACTCGGGGCCATTTCTTTCCCTTTTGGCTCATGGTGCAGTAGAAGTATTTTTACGCTACACGGCGAGGAAAGTCTGTTCTTTAGGCTTTGTCGCTTGTTTCACCCAAGGACACGTGTGGGGTGGGCCTAGGATTAGTGTGGTCGAAACTTACGGACGTGAGCGTCCCCCACCCAGCCATTAAAAATATATTTCATAAGCTCAACACCGGCGTCAGACGTCAAGCGACCCCTTGTAAAACCAAATTGTTTTTTATTAAGAAATTTATTAGTATTAAAAAAAATTACAATTGATCCAAAATTATATTTTCAAAAATTTATTGAGAGTTGGTAGTACAGAATTAGGTTTAAAATTAGCGGGGTCCAATGTACTATCAGATTTAAATAAAGGTACTACTTTACTATATTTCATTAAATCAGGAAACACACCAGAATCGATACAAGTATTAAAAATAATAGCAAGATGAAGTGCAATTAAATTTATTATGGACGCAATAACTGTAACGGAAATCCCCCATAAATCTGCGGTTTTCTTTACATAAATGGTTTTGAAGTATTTCCCAATATCTTGCGGTAATACTTTCAAATCTAAATTCTTTTAAACAGGTATTAACACTCTGTTTGAGTAATGACTCGGCGATAGTTGGAGAAGTATTCAATGACTGTTGTCAAGATGGGAATATCAATAAAATATGTCTCAAACACCGCTGCGATTTTTGATTTGATTTAGTCTATTCATTGTTAATTTTATTGATAGTTTGAGTTACGAGGTTTGTCTTTACCGGTTTCCCTGTTAATTATACTCCACGACATTTTAATTTTATTCTCAGCTGTCTTAATTTTGTTGCTAATATGCAAAGATTTGGCTGTGGAGCAAACTCTTTTAAACATTTTAGAATAATTTTTGACATATTCTCTAAAAGCATCGGAAAGATTATATGATCTTTCATGGTAAAATTCATATAACCTTCGTCTGCTTTTTTAAATTCCTTCTCTCGCCCACTCATTAAATGCCGTGCGACTGTTTCTGGAGAATATTTTAGAAGTAAATTTTATTTTTTTTAATTATTTTTTTATTAAATTCATTGCTTATATGGGTAAATTATACCCCATATAAATAGTCTGCATTGTTCTTATAAGAAAGCAATGGAAGGTTTTTTTTACCATATTACTTCTAAATCTCTCCAGGCGTTTTCATCATCATCATTACAGCCCTTCACAAGTCCACTGCTGAACATAGGCCTCCCCCACGGAATGCCACAAAGCACGGTCCCGAGCCACCTGCATCCATTGACTTCCTGCATGTCTTACCAGGTCGTCACTCCATCTAGTGGGGACGCCCTACACTCGCCCTGCCGGTACAGAGGCTGCCACTCGAGAACCTTTCTTCCCCATCGGTTGTCGGTTCTTCGAGCTATATAGCCGGCCATTGCCACTTCAGCTTACTAATCCTTTGGGCTATGTCGGTTGCTCTGGTTCTACGGATATCCTCATTTCTAAGTTTATCACGCAGAGACCCCGAGCATAGCCCTCTCCATAGCTCCTGACCGACAGAGGCTTCCTCATACGGCAGCAGTGAAGGACCACGTCTCAGTTCCGTATGTCATCACTGGCAACATGCACTGGTTGTACACTTAGTTTTGAGGTTTTGAGGTATGCCTGACGAAAGATGGGTCAATCTTCCCGAACGCTGCCCAGCCGAGTTGAATCATCCGATTGACCTCTCGGTCGAAGTTGGACTTACCTGAATCGGACTATTGTCCCAGGTAAACATATTCGTCAACAACTTCGAGCTTAGTGCTCCCAACAACTACCGGCATGGTGTGACATGGACATTAAACATGATTTTGTTTGTCCATGTTCATCTTGTGACCTATCCGTTGGGAGACACTATTGAGGTCATTGAGCATAGTGTAGATCCTCCAGCGATTCTGCCATAAGGACTATATCGTCGGCAATCGAAGGTGAGTGATGTTGCCATTGATGTTAATACCGTATCCTTTCCAGTCAGTAGCTTGAAACGTCTTCCAATGCAGCGGTGAAGAGTTTCGGGGATATTACGTCACCCTGTCTTACTCGGATGCGTCATGGCCCTGTACTGAAACGCTTCAGCACCTCGATATACCGACAGTCCACCACCGCTGAAGGGACTGCAGCACCGCCAAATTTCGACGGAATCAAAGGCTTTCTCATAGTCCACATACGCAAGGCAAAGTGGCAGATTGTACTCGTCAGTCTTCTGTGCAATTTGCCGAAGGGTATGTATGTGGTCTATGGTGCAAACGCACTGGGAAACTTGTTCGGGAGCTGAAGTCGTCAGGGTGCGTGCGAGACGATTCGTAATGACTCGAAAACAGCGTAGACGCCACGCTCAGAGGGAAATCGGTCTGTAGTTCTTCAAGAGAGCGTTGTCGCCTTTCTTGAAGAACAAGACCACCACTTCTGCTCCACGCCTCGGTGTAATGCCACCATGGAGGACGGAATTAAAGATCCTCTGAAGGACTTCAAGTACCGGTTTCCACCGCTTTCAGAAGCTCCGCTGTAATTCCATCCCTCGCCTGGGGCCTTGCCGTTTTGGGTGCTGGAGGCCATTCTAATCTCGCTCAGACTGACGTCCGGGATATCATCGGAATAGTGTCGGATAAGAACTCTTGGATCGTTACCACACTTGCGTGTGGCTCCAACGATGACGTGTACAGCTGCCCATAGAACCTCTCAATCTCACTCAAAATCTCAGGTATCCGGAAACGATGCTGCCACAATCGGTCTTCAGCTTCGACAGTTGGCTCTTTCTGGCAGACAGATCTCTAGCAAGACTTTGGAGCCCTGGTTCCCGCTCGATCGCTTCTTCAATACGAGCTGTATTGAGTTGCGCAAGTCCCGCCACGCATGCATTTGGAGATCTGTCTTTTCAGTTGCTGTGCAGCGCTGTCAAATCTGCTGAAGACTGCAGCTTCATCTCCCGTCTAACAACCATGAGATTAAAGAGTGTGATCGGAGATTTTGTGTTCTTCTGCGACGCGTCTTACAGAACTTAGCTCCGACCGCATGGACAGTTTCCACAAGCTTGTCATTCATATCGTCCACTTCATTGCAAACTTCTGGGCACTGAAAACGATTTTGTAATTCGAGCTGAAAGTTTTCGGGACTTTGGTTAGAGCACGAGGGGACGGGCGTTGACTTCATTAGACGTGACCTCTCCAACAACGTTTAGGTTCAGTGTGCCTCTCACCATTCGGTGGTCGCTGCCATTTTCACCTCGCGATCACTGAGACATCACTGAACAGTTGTCGTCTGGTCGTCGTCAATGAAGTCAATCTCATTTTTGTCGAACCGTGCGGGGCTCGACCAGGTCCACTTCTGTGGAAGAAAAGTTCATTATAAAGAGTTATTCCGGTTCCTACTTTCACCAGCTCACCGCTCTCTCTGTGCCTAGTTTTGCGTTGAGTCTCCATTAACACCGTATAGTGGGTTTTGGAGGAATGCATGGCTCTAGAGATATCCTCATACATTTCCTCCACCTCCTCATCGGGGTGTGCCGAGGTTGGTGTAAACCTGTATGACCTTCAGCGAATACCGTTTGGTGATTCTGAGTATAAGGTACGCAACCTCGTCGACACCCGATCTTTAACGTTGTTAACGAGAGACTTGTGGACGATAAATCCAACACCTCCTTGGGACAGATGGTCGCCCTCGGTGATAGAATAAGTTGCCGGAATCGAGGATTACCGTGTCCTCCCCTCTCTGCGGACCTCGGATAGTCTATTATATTCCAGCGTAATTTATCTATCTCTTCTTCCAGCTCAGGATCTTCTCGTCAGTCCTCAGGGTGCGTGCGTTATATGTTACCAGGTCGAGTCGTCGTAGGTGGCAACCGAACCTCCACCGGAGATTCTTACGCACCGCCCGCCGTTACCATGGTCGCCACCGTAGCCAGGAATAGCGGGGCCGCCGGGGACTGGGGGCCGTTTATTTGTGTCGTAGAAATAAATTCAAATTCAAAGAATAAATTATCAAGATTATAGGATTTGAACAAAGAGCAAAATTTAATTCTGATGGAAGAAGTTTCCAGGAGATTAATATTAAAGTCTCCACATACTACAAGATATTTATTCTGTTTATTAAGCTTTACTAAAACTTCTTCCTTAATTTTTTCAAAGGTTTTATATTAAATTTATCGTAACTAGAACATGGGGGTCTGTAAACACTGACAACAACAACATAAAAATATACAATATTTTTTAACGTAATAAACTAAAATTAAAAACATAAATTGCCATACAGACCTACTCTCCGCAGTATAATGCTCTTTTATTACCAGTGGCGACAACAAGTCACGGATACAGTTTCTTTAGGACCTTCTATAGGAGTATCTTTACGGATTCACCACGCATGGACTCTTCGTACCGATAGCCTTGTTGCGACCCTGAGCCCTGTTCATTCCACTGTTTTCTGGGCATCACTCTCGATGCAAAGCTTCAGTGGGGCTCCTATATATCTTAATTAGCAAGCATACTAAGCTCTGCAGCTTTTGCTATAAAAAGGATTGGAAAGCTCATTAGTGTCGAGGTAGCTGGATTTGTTTAGTTCATTTATTTCCATACAATAAAGTCCCAAGGATTTTAATAGGGGAATGCGGATGATTTAGAAATTATTTTTGTTTTATAAGAGCTATTTACTACTTAAAACCGCGACAGTATCTCAGACAAAAAATTAAAGATTTTTTTCGGAGCCCGTGGTAAAAGTAAAAAAATAACGTTCAATAAGAATTATTTGTAATCTATATCAAATAAAAAAATATTATATTCTACTTTTCTTTTCTATTCGATAGTATCTACAAAGATTGGTACAAATATTATGTAGTCATCTCTAAGAGACCCCGGCTCTAAACGAGGTACCCTTGAGATGAGAGGTAACTTAATGCCCGGTTTACATTATTGCAGTCCAGTGATCCAGCGAGAATCCAGTCCAGTGCTGGACTGGATCTGTATCGTCTACATTATTCCAGTAATTTAGAAGCCGTTGAAGTGTGAACACTACAGTGACAATGATTTCAAGAAGAGTTCAGTTTCGATTCACCATTGTTAAATCCTTTCTTCTTCGCAGTCCGCAAAAACAACCAACACGTGTTTACTATACAATTGTCGTGTCAGCACTGAAATGGCACAGGATTGGCCGTCTACATTATTCTAGTTGCACTGGATTGTTCGCACTGGATTTGAAAGTAGACCGCTAATCCTGTTACTGGACTTGAATGCTCACTGGATTCAGTGCATTCCAGTACCGGTTTACATTTTTCCAGTAAGCAATCCAGCGCTGGATTCGATCGCTGTACTGGAATAATGTGAACCGGGCATAAGTGCCTACGCACGTAGTATCCTACACAAGGGCTTTACCTCTCTCCCAAGGGACCAAAGTCATACCGTCATATTTCCTGCCATCGTCTCCAAGTATGACACAAGGCTCTAAAACCGAAAGAAAATGTAAAGAGGCAAAAGAACTACGGATAACAAAACACAGCGGCGTGTGTCTACCACGAATATCTTTGTTATGACACTATACTACACAAAAGTCCATAGTTGGTGTCGCTTTATATAATTTCATCACCGGACATAATTTCATATGTAATGCGAATATTGTTCGTATCTGGAACTATGAATAATTCATGTAAGGCCATCAAGAATTCTCTTTATATTCAGTGTCGGATGAAGTTCCATGCCCAAAACTATCCCTGTCAATCTAAGCATAATGAATTGAATTTTTGGTAAGTGCTACTAAAGATTATTTCATTTATTTCATATATATGTAGGCGAAGAGGATCATCCTCAGATGCACTCATGATGGTTGGCGCAAATATGCGTGCGTTACAACATAAAATACAAGAAAATATATTAAGCAGATCGTCAGCAATTCGTCGCAAAAATATGGTTCCCGATGATGTTATTTTCAAATATCCTATAAAACAACAACGGTTGCCACGTTACCACAGATACGACGCTTCGCTAGAGTAAATCCTTTACTCTGGATATGGCCAGTATTTTATAGACGCGCCTACATATATATATATTAATACTTTTCATAAATATTTTTTTACACGTAATTAATAGAATTAGACGTTACTTTGCGGTGGCTGATCCACTTAGCGGTCAGCCGGAGTCTACTTCACCTGAGGATGCCTCGATTAGAGGCAGAAACGCGTCGTATTATCGACGGTTGTGTGTCTTTCTTAGTGTAGTCGTGTTGGGAGTAGTGAAGTTGGGATTAGTGGTGACGGGAGATGCTCTTGGGGCTTTTTAATCTAAGAAAGACTCATCATTATATTTTAATACGCGGATAGGGTGACCGTGAATGTTTCACAACGCCTATACCCTCTATACCCTTTAGGCCGAAACACAGCAGTTAAAGCACGGCTATTTTTTATAGAATAATGGTGACAAACGTGTTTACAGTCCACCTGATGGTAAGTGGATGCTGGGCCTCATAGACATTTACATCTATCTTCGATTCAGAATCAAAATGCAATAGAACAATTTTCAAACTATAAAGATAAACAATAAAGGGTAAATTCTATCTTTCAAAGGCAGTTGTGTTTTTTTTAGAGGGAATGGCAGCTTTAAAACTAAAATTTGGAAACTTCAGTAGCGCAATTTAGGCGTAGGTTCATATTATTATGGCGCAATGATAGTTCTTCTGTAAACATAATATCTAGACCCAAACATTATTATTTTATGGTATGCACGCTGCACAAATACTATATTACGCCAGTAATAGTATACCAAAATTTAGCTGCCTCGTTCGTCTAATAATCGTAAATGTAGGTGCTGAAAATGAGTTTCGAATCCCGAATGAGAGCCAAAATTTGCTATTGAGTTCTTATGTCAAAAAATGTGGTGTTTCACCCCCGCGTCCTGGAAAGCACGTAAAGCCGTTGGTCCTATGCCTGATCTTTCCCCAGTCGTTTCGCATTTCCGTCCCATCGGACTATGAGAGTGAAGGAATAGAGAGAGCACCTGTGCTTGCGTATACTTTCGAGTACTATAATCCTGTCCTGCGCAGGTGGCTAGTCTCCGTTGAGACTGGCCGCCGGTGGCCGGAAGGTGGTGGTCTAAAGACTTACTAATGTCAATTTTATTCATCATTATTCATCATTATAAACTAATAAAAGTCAACTGTTGAACATAGGCTTCCCCCATAAATTGACCTCATGGGGGATATTTGCCGTCGTTACCACACTTGGTATGCGGTTTAATAAAATTAGTTTTTTATTATTAAGTGGTTCTCAGGAAAATGCTGCTGTTCGTCTGTCTGTCTCTGTGTCAATTTTCTTCCGTCACCTCTTGCGAGACTTAGACCTCAAGTCATCTCGACTTGTGCTAGTGGATTCTCTTACGCCGCCATTTCACGGCATGAATTCTAACCAGCTGATAACAACGGAAAATAACAAATTCATATTATAAAAACTTTTAATGACAATTATTTGAACAAGAAAAAACTTTTTTTTTTTTAATTTGAAGTTCTCAAAAGGAAAGCTTTGTTTCGCAATCTGAATTTATAATTTATCTGATTGTTTCGTGGATTGCTTGTTACAACTTCGCCGCGAAGAAACAAAGTTATTTGAAATCAAAATTTCGAAGTAACAGAACCATAAAATAGCGCGAAAGTGTTTTATTGTCAATAGTCATAAATTTTAAACGTGGAAGAGCCACGCTGCAACCTATTATGGCTGTAGCACCAATGGGTGGGTTTGACCGGGAATTTCGGGGAAGGAATGCGTTCACACAGAATACCAGCGTAAAATAGCAGCAGAATATTGCTGTGTTTCGTATGGTAGTGTAGATAACCAGTTTCTCTTTTTACTCTTAATGAGGCACTCAATCGCAGACCTCATATGTGACAAGGTATGTTCATTTTGATTCCAAATTGTAGATGTCTAAGGGCCACAGCGTACACTTACTATACGTAAAATCAGGTGGACTGTGTACACAAAAAATCTTGGAAAAAGTCTTGTTAAGTCTAGTATGACCATCTCTTAGGTTTAGTGGTTGTTAGCGCGACTGTTGATCACGAGATCCCGGGCTCAAAACCTGGGTCGGCTCAAAACTCTGTTATTGGGTTTGGTCAGGGATTTTGCGGAGTTTCAGCCCCATGCCTCGCAAAACACGAAACGCCGTTGGTTCTTCGCCTGATCTCTCTCTCATACACTGAATTCCTATCCTGCGCAGATGGCTTGTCTCCGTGGTATAAGATCGCAGTGACCGATATCCGGTCTGTAGAACAATATTATTATTATCTCTGGTTTCTATTTTTAATAAATATTTGGTTTTTTACGCCCGGTTGTAAATTGCAGACTAAATAATAAACCAAAGGTTCAGGTACTTACCAGCGGTTTTATATTTATCAAAATACTACGTATTTTTCATTTTCTTTTTCTTATCAGCCCGCAAAAATCCAAGGGCCAAGAGCCTTCCCGGTTGGGAGGATTTGTCTTAATCGTCATACTTGGTAGGCAGATTGGTAATTGCGGGACCAGACATCTCGAACAGTTAACGCTGCTCCTTATCGCTAGCCTATATATATTTTACGTCTAGCGTAAACGAGATTGTTTACCGTCCCTAATAAGTAATTTAGTAAAATTGTATACACTGATGACGACGAATAATAATATATAAATAATAATGCGACAAGTTATGTAGTAGCGCCATAAAATAATGCTTTACCAATAACCATATAGGATGTCGTAGATCGCGGCTTTACAGTATTAAAAATCTGCCTGCTAAACCGGAGAAGTCCAAGTCGACTGTGGACTGGACTGTTATGGAATCTGATGAGAAAGCACCTCTTGTGGTTGTTAACCAGCAACATTTAGTAACATTAAATAATTTAATAGCAGCATTAAGTAACACGATGTTTTAGTTAAATAAATCCGAGGGTAATATTTTATGCAAACCTATTCTCATTGTGGAACTCTGTATTGCAGTAGCATCTGACACAAAAGAGTCGCCCAAATTTTTAAAAACGATATTTTTATTACGTTTCAGAAACCGTGTCGAGAGTTCATGCTAAATAAGTGAAATTAAAACGTGAAGTGTAGAATAAATTTTATGCTTTATAATATGAATGTTAAAAATATGCAGAATTTTAAGAGTAAATTTCATAAACTTAACAAGACTTTCCATCTCAGTCCTCAAAGTGACGGTGGTTCTTGATCAAGGATAGATTTAGGCATCCACTTACTATCAAGTGCTCATTTGTCGCTATTGTTTCTATAAAAAATCATCTCCACTATGGAAGGCAACCATGTTCAACTGTGTACTATACAGTCAGATTATATTTTTACTATCTACTTCTACTTTTTTTTTAATGTGAAATTTGTATGGATTTTAGGATGTTTGTGTGTCTATTACACAATCGCTCAAAAACTATTGAACGAATGTTGATGTAACTTAGCAATATTAAAAACCAAAATAAGATATAGGTTATATCTTATTCCTATCCTAAATTATAGTTTTTTAATCTATGGTGCTAAAAATTTACCAATAACATTTCATTTTTGGCGTGAGCTACGTTATTTTTAATTGTTAGAACTTAAAAATGTACAAACGAATAGCACTTATTATCAATATCTTTGAATAAATTACGCTATATACTATAGTATCTGTCCGTCAGTAACTGTTCCTTTCCTACTTTTTGCTTATACATAACAAAAAGCAGTGGCTGCAACTTTTATTTAAAATAACTTCAGTACTAAAAATTCGTCCGCTTTGATTGAGCGCAAACGGAGCAGTGGATAAAACTAGTAAGGAATAAGGGTAGAAAATTCACGATGATGAAATAACTAATACATTTACCACAAGTATTAACTGTTAATCTCAGAGGAATTTTTTGAATGCATAAAAAACTTTTTTCAAGGTAAATTTACGAAATGTGGGAAATTCGTGAAATGTGGAAAATTCACTGAAAATCTCATCGCAGTCTTTGTAAAAAGTTTCAACAGATTGCATACTAATTCTATGATGTGAACTATCGAGCAATCCCACAAGATTACCTAACACAATGCTCACTCGAAAGCCTCTCCAACACAATGCGGAACGGACAATTTGATACTGCTATACGACTCTCAGCGGATGGAACCCTTCTCCGAACAAAAGGTGTACAGTGACTTAACCAAAACATGTATTTACGTAGTGAAACAAGTAACTTATTCCAAATAAGAAAAAAAATATTTTTCTTTTTCAAATCAGCTCGTCAACAGTCACAAGTCTTTAAGCCTCTCGCATAGTAAAGAGGTATTTCCTCAATCTCCAGGATTGGAATGCAGATGGGTGATCGCAGTAGGTACCAGACGTTTAGCTATTTTGACACTGCTTCTCGGTGTTAATATAGGGTTTTCATATCTGGAATAAATAAGATATGGTTATACTTACAATGTCGAACCTTCAGATCGAATGTCTGTCTCAACGGAGACTAGCCGTCTGCGCAGGACAGAATTATAGTGACCGAGTGTATACGTAAGTACAAGTGCACTCTCTATTTCCTCAATCCCATAACATTATCCAATAAAACAAACACACAGTCCAATAGAAAACATTTTCCATTTTTGAAGTCGTTAAAAAAAGTTATAAATTTAAAAATCAGTATAAGGAAATTAAAGTTACGGTTCTGAGTTCAATTCGGGCTATGAAGCACTAAGTCACATGTCCTTCAAATATTTTAATCCGCCGACCTAATTGACTGCTCCGTGGCGCAGTGCTTTAGCAATGAGTTACGGCGCTGGGGGCCGTGTGTTTGAATCCCGCACTAAACAAGTATTTGTATATTCTACAAATAGTTGTTCCAGATCTGGATGTTCGTCCTTGTGTAATTTATATATGTAGTCTGCCTCTACGATATAGGAGAAGATCTTAGTGTGGGGTTTACGTTTAAAAAAAAGACCTGCAGATTTCATCACGATATTTTCCTTCACTGCCAAGCACGTGTAAATCAGCACCGTCTGGAATGGAACCTAAGTTGCTCGACTATTGTAAAATCTAAGACTAGCGCTTAGCTCCTGATCTACCAAGTTCCTTATATTAGATTACTGAGTAAATATAATCATGTATAAGGGCGGCGAATATCCTTCACTGCGTTAGGGTGTAACCTGAGCTTAGATGTGACTTGATTAAAATACTGGTTTATAATCGAGTCACGTTCCAGTTTCAGCTAGTTGTGTGTTCTTATAGTGACTCTTTTGTAATTAAAAGCAAAATTAAAGCGTAAATTCTTATTTTTCATGTTTCGTGCTAAATTCGTCAAAACTGACGCTTATGGAAAAATCTCGTCGTGTCAGATTACCGTCCCGTCGGACTATGAGAGTGAAGGTAAGTCTTTAAGGCAAGAGTGAACAGGCTTTTGTTACGCTAAGACATTGCAATATACCATATAAGACTTTGTCAATACTTACCATCAGGTGGGATAGTGGTCAAGCGTTGCCTTATGATCAGTAACAAAATATGTTTGTTCACGTGCAATGAGGGCATCCACGATTTTATTTTGTCTACCAGGGCGGCGTCACTTAAGAATAAGATGAAATATTTGAGATATTTTATAGCTGGGGAAGTTAATTTGTAAAAATAAGTATAGGGATTAATTATTTTTTCTAAAATATTAGTTCTATTTTAAATGAATTCGATTACAAATGGATAAACCAAACTAAATATAAGTTGAATAAGTAATAAAAATGTAAAATGTAAAAAAAATAATACAGATGTATTCTTTAAAAAAAAATTAAGAGTACTGCACTGAGGCATTGTTTTGTGTGTATATATACACTACAACCCGAAAAATTACAATTAAATCGCAACTATCCAATAATAATGACACTTAAGTGAAATAACTTATTTGTTACGCAGATGGTCCTATGACCTTAAGTTCACCTTAGTCTCAACTAGCGATATCTGATGAGCATAATATTATGACTATATTAAAAGCATCCCACGATACAAGGTAAAATCCTAGTGTGAGCAACGTCTTTTTTCTCTAAATATAAAAGTATTTAATCAATTATAACATAAAAAAAAATTCGGATTCACAAAATTCACTTGTTAAGACAAACTTAAAAACTTTGTAAAGTTTTGAGGAAAGTTTTAATGGGCTTGTTAGCGTTTCTCAGTTCAGTCTGCCTTCAGACATATGTGGCCAAATCTTTATTCTGTAATTGGTCTGTCTGCTCTATATATTGAATTTTCATTTTTTATAGTCTCATCTTATTGAGTGAATTTTTACACAGGGTGGCGATGATAGTTCCATCGTGCCCTAACTTATAATAATAAAACATTCATTCATTACAGCCTTTCAAAGTCTACCGTTTAACAAAGGCCTCCCCATAGATTTTCTCATACAGGTCTCCTACATTTTTTTTGCCAAAGTTATCTTTTTGTCTGTTCGTAAAATTTCATCACAATCAGTTCAGTTATTCCGAAGATAAGCCCGGATAGACAGACAAAAATTTTAGCTTAATAGAAGCCAGTTATTTCAACATAACAGACAGACACTTCAACTTTATTGATGTTATATTATATCGATAATAAACTCGGATATTAATAACGTAATGTTCTCCAGACCGAATTCCGGTCTCGGCGGCCTGTCTCAACGAAGACTAGCAATCTGCAAAGGACGGGTTTATATTGCACGAGTGTGTGCGCAAGCACACGCTCTCATAGTTCACAGATACGACCGAAACACCGCCAACTTTCTGACGCCAAACTGCTTCAGAGAATTTCTTGCCAGAAAAACTCAATAAATGATTATGGTTCGACCAGAGCAGTCGCACTTACAACCACTTGACCTACGAGGAAGTACTGCGACGCAGACACGAATATTATATAATACGATATTTACTGTACCTATATAATTCAGTTTATTTCACGACAGTCTGTATGTATTTTCTAGTAGAACAGATGCCTTGCGCTCTATGCTTTCCAACAAAACATGACACGTATAATTCTGACATCACTGCATCAGACAATTAAGTAGTAGCTGCTACAATAATTCAGCTCTGCAAATCATAGCTTGAGCTAAAGGAAGCACAAAAATAGAAACACCTATTCCAGTAAGTAAAATATTTTTTGTACAGCATTAATTTTGCTTTGGAAAAGTAACAGTTTTTATACGTCCCACTTCTGGGCACAGGCCTCTTCTTATTTCTGAGAGGGATTGAGGCCAACAAAGTGTTTGCCGTACTTCTCCACTGCGTGTTAGTAAACTTCACATATCTCCGTATTTTTTTTATTTCTCAGACATGATGGTACCTCTCACGATGTTTTCGTTTACCTCTGAGCACGTGGTAAATCAGTACTTAAAATTGCAACAAACAAATATTTCAACCAAATAGAGCACAACTAGTTTAAAGAATTTTGAGAATATTTTCAAACACCTGGCTAAAAATAATACCTAATACAAAATAACGCATAATACGAGCGTATGATAGAAAAATCGCAATTCGATGCAAATCCTGCAATTCATTATTTAATTGGGTCGCAGTGATACTGCTCGATTAGGAATTTAAAAGCAGATGTCGCCTCTGATGAATATACTGGATGACTTTTTTAACATACATGGACATAGGTTATAAATTTTTCTCTTTTCATTAAACTTCACGCGGACGGGGGTTTTTGACCATTGGATTTGTTGGCATGACTCGTACCGTGAATAAATCGATTACACCTTTGTTAAAAACCTTAACATACGAGGAAACTGAATAAATTTTAGATGGACTTGGTTAAACAATTTCTTTTTATTTCTTTCTTAACAATAATATATGTACTTACCGAGCTTAATCTATTAATTGCGCTTCGAACACACCGGCACTTCAAAGAAGACACACACATTCACACACACACACACACACATACACACACGCGCGCACACACACACACACACATACACTCATGCACACACAACAGCACACACCCTGTTTAATAACAAGACGCACTTACAGTTCCACATAGGCGTACAACTACAGTTTAAACAAAGAGCTGATAATTAGTTTATTAGTCACTTACTGTTATTTTTTCTTCCTAAATTAATTTTTACTTACCTTCTGTAAAATATTTTAATAATTAAGGGAGAGAGCGATATAGCCCCAACACAAGTTAATACTCTTTGATAATTCAATTACTTACTGGTTATGTCTCATTTATAATCCATGTAACTGTTTTGAGACAAAAAAACATTTTCATTTTAATTTTTCATTTTTTACACCTAAACGTACCCAACCGCAAGCGGCTGCACCTAGTTGGAGGTGGCTTAACATAGATCAGACTTTAGCCGTAACATATTATCTGTGCATTTATCATAACCCTCTCGCGCTTGCTGATGCATAATACATCATTAAAATGAAAACCTTATTGCGGAGTCGGTAATGAATTCATAACGTATATACATAATGACGACTTCGTGGCGCAGTGGCTTAGTAATGAGTGGCGGCGCTGAAGGCCGCGGATACGAATCCCGCACGGAACAAGTATTTGTATGACCTACAAATAATTGTTCCAGGTCTCGATGTTGTCCTTGTAAAATTGCATCCACGATTCAGGAGAAAATCCTCGTGTGGGTGTAACGTTATTATATAAAATAAAATAAAAAATAAGTAAGCACGAGCATCATGATCTGTGTAGATTTTTTTACTATTATAATTTTTTGTCGAAGACTATTATAATTATAATATACTATTATAATTTTTATAATGATGTATATAATAAGTGCGACAAAACGAGCTAACAGTCCACTTCATGGTTAGTAGGTGCTGTGGCCCATAGACATCTACATCTATCCTCGATTAATACTCAACACATCAGATGCCCCTTAGGACTAAGACTGCCTTGTTTCCTTTCAAAAGGGTCTCCGGGTCTCTACACTCACTTACTTTACGCTTAATGCTGCTGTGTTTCGCATCGTTTTCATGCTGGTTCACTGCGAGAGCGTGATTCCTCCCCGGCCAAACCGACCAATTCATGATAAAGCCATGATATAGCTGCAGCATGGCTCTACCAAATATAGATTTGATATGGGGTGGTAAATTCTCTTACTATGATTTAATTAGACTCCATTCGGGTTTAGTTTATTACTCTTATTAAGTAATTTAACGACACATTGTAATAAAGGGGCGACAAAAAAGTTTCGGTGAGATATAACGATCGTAGAGATAGCGCGTTAAGCTCATATGTTATTGGGAAAAGTTCCAAGATATATAAAAATATAGCTTGCTGTTTTGTAAACAACTATGTAAGTCACACAAGTCGAAGATATAAATTATGGAGTAACATATATACAAAAAGGAATCGGATTATTTTAGTGGATCTCTAAACCGTTATCATAATCATCATCTTGACAGTCTCTAATAAATCCACTGTTGTCATAGAGTATAGTTACAGGCCATGATGCATATCACTTACCATCAGGTGGACTGTGTGCTCGTTTTTCACCCTTATCCTATAAAAAAAAAACCACCTTAAACTTCAGAAGTGATGAGGTGTTGTGATCGTATTTGCTTGGCGTTTGTTGCAGGTGTACATAGGCTGCCGTGGCCACTTACCATCAGGTGGGCTGTATGTTCGTTTGTCACTTCAATTTTATAAAAAAAAAACAGTAAGGGACTGCAACTCGAGAGCCTTTATTCCTCATTGGTTGTGGGTCGCTATATTACTGGCCTATTGCCACTTTATAACCTTTACGTATATAATGTTTCTGCACGTGTGCTGTTACTGATATCCTTCTAAACGGCTGGAACGATTTTAATAAAAAAATTGTGTGTTTTAGAGTAGCCCCTGAATGGTTTAGATTCAAAATTAGACGTGGTAGGTAGCGCTGTTGCCGAGATCTTAAAATCACTTGTAAAAAGCCGGGGCAGATCGCTAGTATGATATAATATTTAGAAAAAGTAAGGCAAAAGAGGGAACAATAAACTTACCTCATTATTGTAACCACCAACGTTAATGAACCACCACAACACCAAAGGAATAGCAGGTCCTTCACTGTCTTAAAAATGAATAAAAATAACGTTAAGGTGTATTACATATACAGGTAAATGGACAATTTTTTGAAATGCATTGGGCATTAACAAACAGTACTGCGGCAATTCTAACTCAATTGCAGTTCGTTAAGTTTAGATAACTTGCTGGAATGCAGTAGTCTCGTTTAAGTAACTATCGTAAACTCAACTTTAGAACTTGTAGTTTGGACGCAAGAGAAGGCAAGGGTTTTAGAATTAATTATACAGATATTATTATTTAAAATTTAACTCCAGATGAATAGCCTAATATTCATTTAATAGCTTGTAAGAGAAAGATCGCTTTTTAGCAAACATATTTTTTATAGAATAAGGGTAACAAACGAACACATAGATCACCTGATGGAAAATGGATGCTGTGGCCCTTAGAAATCCACATTTATCCCCAATTAAGAATCGTAATTATTTAAGAAACAAAAGGGACGGATGCAGATGCTTTGTCATCCCTGAGGACTAAGATGGAATGCCTCATATCCAGTAAAAAGGATTTCCAGTTATCGTCAAGCCGAGCCATTCATGCAACAACCATAATGCAGCTGCAGCGTAGCTCTATCACGTATAAATTATTAGTACTTGAAAATTTTATTTCTAGACGTATTAGTAAACATAATTTATTACAAGATGTAGTAGAGGACCACATTCTCACAGTAATTTGTGGATGTGAAATATATATAATGGTTGTATTATAAATAAATAAATAAATATTCTTCGTCATCATCATCATCATGATGATCTTCATAATAGCCCAGCAGTAATATGCTATGCTTCATGTGGTGAATGACTGCAACTCATAGCTTACTGGTAACTTAAACCTCAGTAACCTCGTAAAGGCGTTTTATATACATAAATTGCACATAGACGAGCATCCCGACCTAGAACAATTATTATTGTAAGACCATTATAGGGATTCGCACACGCAAACTATAGCTGTTACCGTTTTTTTTTATGTATTCTAAGCCAGCGCTTAACTACAATCCCATCTGATGGTAAGTGGTGATCTAGCCTAAGATGGTGAAGCGCACTAACTTAACAAAAGCTTATTCACTCTTGCCTTGAAGACACCAACATTGCAATCTGATGGAAAGTCAGATGCTGGCAACATATTCCACTCCTTTGCTGTATGCATGACGAACGATGTAGCAAACCTTTTGTTTCAAATGCGCGGTAAGGCAACAACGAAAGGATGGAGAGTGGCCGAAAGTCTGGTTGTCCGATCGTGGAAGGGAGAGGGAGGAATTAAATTATGCAATTCCTGAGCACACTCTCCGAAATGCATCTTGTAGAAAACCGAAAGGCTGGCTACTTTGCGCTTGTGTTCGAGGCTAGTAAGATTGGTTTTAATTAAATTCGGGTCACCAATAAGCCCCTTAGCACGCCTTTCCATTGAGTCCAAAGCTGCTAGGTGGCATTTTGCACCACCAGCCCATATATGGCAACGGTACTCCATGCACGACTGGACTTGCGCTTTATATAAATAAGCAGCTGTCCCGCCGTGACGTACCGCCGCACCTTTGCAAGGACTCCTAGCTTCCTTGCAGCTGCTCTGGCCTTGGACTCAATGAACCGCCCGAAATTCAGGTTTGAGGATATCTCAACTCCCAACAACTGAAGGTGGTCCGTATATTCCAATGATACATTTCGGAAAGAAGGAGTCAAGGTCCGCTGGCTCCTTTTTGCAGTGAAGAGACGCTTGTGTTTTGGAATTACAGCCTATTAAAATCCACTTCTGAACAAAGGCTTGCTCCATAGATACCCTCATATGGGGGTATTTCCCATAGTTGCTACGCTTGGAAAACGGGTTGGCAACCGTAGTTTTTTCTATTTTAAGTCTTTATTAGGAAGACGCTGCTGCCCAACTCCTGATTTGTTTCCCTCTGTCGCATCTTACGACACCCACGGGATGATATGGGGTAGTGGATGTTCTTACACCGCCACTACACAGTATAATGCCTATAGCGCTGCAGCTAAATGTTAAATTGCACCCAAAACAACTTTAATACCGAGTCTTCATTACGATTATTAATCGAGGTTGAATGGACTGACTGCAATTTCATTAACATTGAAAGACATTTGGGTTTAAAAGTGTACTTAGAAAATATTTGGTTAAATTGTATGTAACTTTTTAAAACACCAATAATTTTGTCAAAAAATGTCAGACTCAACTTTTTGCCTATAAGTCCATCTGGGTTGGTAGTTGGTAACGTCCTCTAACCTATTTCTGCCGCCAACAGCGGATTAATTTACAAAGTTTGGTAAATCCTTACCCGGTTCTCTTCGCTAATCTAATAGTAATGTAATTAGATAACCACAGCTTAAGAGCCACGCGGGTAATATGAGTTAAACTTGAAAGTTGCTGAGATAGTTTACGAAACCAATGTTATTATTACAGAAGGGGAATAAATACTGTTTGTATAACATTTTCTTACTTTAGTAAAATATAAAGAGCGACGACGGTAAGTAGCGCCAAAGGCTTAAGACATCTAGTAGAGCGGTCGCCAGTCCGCCAGAGAAGCGTGGCGATTACGGCAAATTCTTCAAGCTTTAGGAGATGCCCACGTTCAGCTCTGGACTGCATTTTTTTTTACTAGTTAAGGGTGATAAGCGGGCATACAGTTCACCTCATGGTAAGTGCTTGCTGTGGCCCATAAACATCCACATCTATCAAATCAAAATGCTTAGTTACCCCTGAGAACTAAGAAGGAATACCTCGTCTTCAGTGCAAAGGATCTTCGGTTCTCTAAACTCATACGAAACACAGCAGCATTGAGCTGTTATTTTACGCTGGTATTCTGTGAATTCGTGGTTCTTCCCCAGTAGAGCCGACCTATACATGCTACAACTAAATTCCGAAGTATTTAGCATAATTATATTTATATGAATCATACTAATATTATGTATTTTACCATAGGAATTCATTAATTTCCTTAGTTTGCACTAGCCATAATTTTTGTTTATTTCAATTCTCGCAGGGTTGACTAGTTGGTAATACCAAAAGGGTATTAGGTCTGCTCTTTGTAACCCCCAATTGAAGGTGTTTGTAATAAAGTATGTATTAAAAAAAAAGAAACTAACGTTAATATTGTGTTTAACTTCGTATTATCTGTGTCCAACTTTATAATACACGTGGCTAGTGTTATAAGTTGTTCAGTTCTATCCTCGAATAGTAAGCAACCAAGACTTACTGGAATTTGGCAAGCGGTGGCTTTAATGTAACGAGCTACAATTAAATGGAAGTACTCGCTGCCATCATACGTTCGTTAAGATCCTATGGATTGCCAACTAAAAAAGTTACGTTTATTTTTAAGAATGTTTTTAAAATCCAAGTTGATGAATGTATATTGTATTCCGTCGAGATAGGGACGAAACTCAAACGCACCAGTCGAAAGGAGGTGGAGTTGCAATTGCAGTCCGTCGGAATCTCCATGCTACCTACATGCCGGAATGGCAATCAAGTGCTGAAGACCTGTTGGTAACTTTAAAGACTCGGGACCCAATGACTAAATCCAATGTTATAGTACACATTTGTACGATCTATCTCTGCGATCAAAATAAAGGCAACTCATTTTTTATTCATCTTTCTTAAACAAGCTTCGAAGTATAGTTGATTGCCACTCTGAAGATAAATTCATCATAATCGGGGAATTTGAAATATTATCTGATTTTAGTCTTCATCCACCGTCTGTCACCAATTGTCACATGTTATAATTCATAGAAGTTTTATATGATTGTAATTTACAACAATTCAATAACTGTACAAACGCTTCAGATAGAATATTAGATCTTGTTCTATGCAATGATTCCCTCGAAGTTTTCACATGCCCAAATCCTTTTGTGCCTGAAGACCCTTATCATAAAACATTAGAAATTCGGCCTACCTTTTTGGAATTACAACCACTTAAATTAGTCAAGCGTACAGTATTCTCTTACGCACGGGGTGACTATGATAACTTATCGAATATTAATTGGTCTCATTTGCTCTAGAAAGTGCCGTAGAACAATTCTGTGGTGTTATTGCTCAACTTAGACAAAAATTTATACCGACTCGCCAAGTTCGAGACTATAAATATCCCCCGTGGTATAATTTGGCTTTAATAAAAATCATTAAAGAAAAATTTAAATACTATAAAAAATTTAAAAATTACGGAAATAAACATAACGAATATACTTTCCGCTTAAATAAAACTAATTTTTACGGATTCTATCGCGTTTAATTAAACTTTTTGATTCCCGACGTTTCGAGTGCTTTACAGCACCCATGGTCACGGGGGGACTGAGGTGTTTGACGTCACGATGTCATAGTTAGCGCGGCTACCTTCAGTTTTTGAATATTAATTTTTGGTCCGATCTACGCAGAATGAGCTTACAGTATCTTGAAGCCTTGCAGTGGTATACTTCGGTTTGGATTTAATTTTATTAATTATAAGATAAAGACAAGCAGATGGCAGCACCCATCCATCCAAATTAGGATGTTTGTTTAATTTCAATAGCCTCGCGAATCATCCTTGGTAGGAATCGGTGTTCTTTTGCGAAGATTTGTGGTCTATCAAATCTAATGTAATGGCGAGGACGATCTTGAACATGTTCACAAACTGCAGACTTCCCGATACATCGGTACTTCAAGTCAGCTATATATTATATAGAACATATAGCTGACTTATGCACCACTGTACTTGAATCCCAATCTAATTTACTCGAGAATTCTGACACTATAGTTATCGATAACATCTGTAACATTCACACTATTTAAGTGATTCCTCAATTAGTGCAACGACATCTAAAGTCATTAAATTTAAATAAATCCACTGGCCCTGATATGCTGCCAGCGTTTTTCTTCTTAATAAACTGTGCTGCCGAATTATCCATTCCAATAACCATATTATTTCAACGTTCACTTCGTGAAGGAATAGTGCCTTCTATGTAGAAATCAGCTTTTATTACGCCTATCCATAAGAAAGGTTCAAAAAGTCCAGTGAAAAATTACAGGCCTATTTCTAAACTGTGTCTGCTGGCCAATGTTTTTGAGCGTGTAGTATACAATCAGCTTCGTGTTTTCCTTAAGCCTCATTTATTACTCCAACAACATAGTTTTCTAGAAGTTAGGTCTACGGTTTCTAACCTAATAATTTTTAATGAATTTTTAACGAGTAATATGGATAAAGGTAATCAGATAGACACTATTTACACGGATTATAGCAAGGCTTTCGACCACATTGACCATTGTTTTTTACTATCGAAGCTTTATGCTTTTGGAATCCGTGGCAATTTATTTCGGTGGTTCACGTTTTATGTACAAAATAGAAAGCAGGCGGTTGTACTAAATAGTTACTCCTAGTCGTGGGTAAGTATTCTCTCTGGCGTTACTCAAGGATCTTTACTCGGTCCCCTTTTGTTTTTAATTTTTATTAAAGATATTAGAACTTGTTTTTCTTCTGATTAATAGTAAGAAACATTAACTTCATATTTTATTAACAAAATGTAACTTTCCCTATGAAATCTTTCAAATATTTCACCTCATTCTAATGTGGCACCGCCATGGTGGCAGAAAAAACTTGTGGATGCGCTCAATGCCAAATAGCAGCATAATATATTCTTTAAGCTTTTTACCAACGAAAAGAATTCTTAGGAAATGCGCAAGCTTTTTAAAAAGCTTAGTAAAAACCGGAGCGCACTCAATTAACACTGCAATTTACTGCTTCTTCAGTCATAAAACTTTTCTTTAAGTATATTTTCTAAAGGCAGTAATAAGGTAACGGAAATCTTTTAAATTATTTCGAGTTAAAGGGTGTTAGAGCCACGAGGCAACTTTTGCTGTTGCACGTATGGGCTGGCTCGAGCCGGGTTGGTACCACGACCTCACAGAATACCGGCGTGAAATAGAAGCTCAGCATCTGCGTTTCGTCTGGTGAGTGCAGGTGCCAATTCCCTCCCCCCCCCATCAACATGGTAGCGGAATTAAATTACCCCAGGAGGGTAGCAGCACTCCTGAAGAATCCCTCGCTGAGCATCTATGACCAAGCTACCCTACTCCTGAGCGTTGTGTGCTCAGGCTGCCCCGCGTGTACTGGGGGGGGGGGGGTAAACTTCCGCTCAAAACAATAACTGCCCGGGGCAAACTGAGCAACAAGACCAAGGCGACCTCAGCCACGCTATCCGTGAATTTCTGCAACATCAGGGGACTTTTCTCGAACCTAAGCGCGATCCACTACCATCTCGAGATGGCGAAGCCGGCCTTGCTCCTTCTGACCGAGACGCAGGTGTCCTCTCCGGCTGATACTTCGTATCTCTCCTACTGGGGGTACAAATTGGAACACTCCTTTGTGCCTCGGGCTGGAGTTTGCGTATACGTCAGAGAGGATATCTGTTCTCGACGCCACGGCAGTCTTGAAGGTTCGGACTTGTCCATCTTTTGGCTACGCGTAGACAGCGACTACCATCCGTGCGTCTACGGGTGCCTCTATAGATCCCATAGCGGTAGTGCCGAAACAGACCGACTCATCGACCACGTCCAAATGGCTACAGATCCCTTGCTACAACAGGTCCCATCAGCAGAGATCGTGATCTTGTCGATTTTAATGCCGAATGGCTTGGTTCACGTTTAACCGATCATGCGGGGAGATCTGTTCAAGATTTTGCCTTGGCATATAGTCTGACACAACTGGTTACTACGCCTACCCGGATTCCAGATGTGGAGGATCATGCACCTTCCCTGTTGGACCTTCTGCTGACCTCTCACCCGTACAGATATCAGGTTCCTCGGACCATTGTCTAGTCCGGAGTGTGGTACCACACATGCTAAAATTGCGGTTGCTTTCTGCAGGCTGCCGCCGTGTTTGGCACTATAGGACGGCTGATTGGGATGGGATGTAGTCTTTCTTTGCATCCTACGCTTGGACGCGGGTTTGTTTCTTGCCGGACGATCCCAACGTTGGCTAATTCTGTTGCTGATGTGGTACTTCAGGGTATGGAACGTTTTATTCCTTCCTCTGTGGTGCCCATCGGAGGCAGATCTCAGCCATGGTTTAGTCGCTCCTGTAAAATAGCATCACGCTACAAGCAGGAGTGCTACCTAATCTGGAATGAGGCATCAACGTTCCGGGATGTAAGCACCAGCGCCCTTAAAAAAAAGTATAATTCCGCCTTCAGGTCCTTCAAAAGAGTGATTGCCAGGGCAAAGTCAGAGCATATAGGCAGAATTGGCGAGAAACTAGTTCGCCTTCCTTCGAGAAACCGTGCATTCTGGTCTCTCGCCATGGCTATCCAAGGGAACTTCTGTCAGCCATCTCTTCCATCTCTACACAGGGAGGACGACTCACTGGCCTATGCCGCAAAGGAGAAAGCCGATCTGCTAGCTCTTTCGTTGCGTCCAACTCGACTCTCGATGACGGGGGGAACACACCGCCGACCATCCCGCGGTGTGAGTGCTCCATGCCGGATGTGCAGTTCACACAGCGCTCGGTTTGCAAAGCTCTCCTCTCCCTGGACGTCCACAAGTCGAGTGGGCCTGACGGCATCCCCACAATTGTACTGAGGACGTGTGCTTCCGGAGTTGGCACCGGTTCTAACGCGTCTTTTCCGGTACTCCTACTCCCTAGGCGTAATCCCAAAAACATGGAAGACGGCTTTTGTCCACCCAATCCCTAAAAAGGCCACCGTTCAGACCCGTCTAGCTACAGGCCTGTCGCCATAACCTCCTGGTTCTCCAAAATAATGGAATCCGTTATAAAATGCCAGCTCATGCGGTACCTTGAGGATCACCAGCTGATTAGTGACCGCCAATACGGTTTTTGTCGGGGTCGATCAGCTGGTGATCTTCTGGTCTACCTGACTCATAAATGGACGGAGGCAGTGGGTCAAGGGGAGGCATTGGCCATTGGTTTGGACATTGCGAAGGCTTTCGATCGGGTTTGGCACAGCGCTTCTTTGAAGCTCCTTCCTATGGGCTTCGGAAATTGTGCAATTGGATCACCAGCTTTCTTGCAGATCGGAGCATCAAGGTCGTTGTAGACGGTGCATGCTCTGACTACAAGCCTATTAATGCTGGTGTTTCACAAGGCTGCGCGCTATCACCTTCTGCATATCAATGATATGTTGCGAAGCGGTAACATTAATTGTTATGCGGATGACAGCACTGGTAATGCTCTATACACCGGCCTTGCCAATATTTCTCGGGAAAACTTCACCGAGTACCGGACCAAACTTGTGTCTGAAGTCGAGTCTTTTCTGAACAAAGTCTTGGATTGGGGGCGATTAAATCTAGTCCAGTTTAATCACAGTTCAGACACAAGTTTGCGCGTTTACCGCTAAAAAGAACCCCTTTGTCGTATCTCCTCAGTTTCAAGGCACTCCCCTTGTAGCCTCAGCCAGTATTGGAATCTTTGGCGTCGACATAACTAGTGCAGTTTCGTGGTCACTAGAAGAAGGCCAAATTGGCCTCTAAAAGCAGCGTACTCAGAGCGAGACGATGGCTATGCCGTCACACCGCCTGCAACTTTACAAGGCGCAGCTTCGGCCTCACATGGAATACTGTTCCCATCTCTGGGCTGGGGCTCCCCAGTGCCAGCTCCTTCCACTTGACCGCATCCAGCGCAGAGCGGCTCGAATCGTCGACGACCGAGTCCTTACCGATCGGCTCGATTCTCTGGCGCTGCGAAGAAATGTTGCATCCCTTTGCATTTCCTTTTGCATTTACCACGGTGAGTGCTCTGAGGAATTGTTCGGATTAATTGCACCCACCAAATTTCGCGGCAAAACTCCCCATACCATTCACACCATCTGCATGCTTGGCGGTCCACCACTGTACGTTTCACGAGGAGTTTTCTTCTGCGTACGACCTCTCTGTGGAATAATTTACCATCGGCGATTTTACCGGACCGATACGACTTAGAGATTTTCAAGAAAAGAGCTTACTCCTTTTAAAGGCCGGCGCTGCAATTCCCTCGGTATTGCAGTTGTTCATGGGCGGCGGTAGTCACTTACTCGTACCATCTGATGATCCGTATGCTCGTTTGCTCCCTCTACTATAAAAAAAAAGTTATAAATAATCTTCTCAAGACCGAATTTCAGCTACTGAGAATTTCTTGAAACAAAAACTCATTAATAATTTTTTACTACACAGTCCGCACTCAACTTATTTAAATCTTTGATTTTTTATCTATCGAGTGATGTAATTAAATTTTTGATGTACTCGTAGATGAAAGATATGTAGGCTGCAACAAAAAACTGTATCCCCGATTTTATTATCATCAGTTTTCTGAATAGCCTCCCAAGATGAAAGCAAATTTAAAGACCGTGATTATTGTGAAAATAAACAAACGCGCGCCGTCATAATATGCATTCTCGAGAAGGCGCGAGTCTGCCAGCAGATCACGGCGATTGCCATGTATTCGAACAACCTCAAGTGGATTGAGGCGTTAAATCTGCATCAATCTGATACGATGACGCCACCTTCGTTGGGATGACCTGTGGTTGTGTTATGCGTATCAAAAAGCATGTAATTACTATTTTTTAATGCTTATGTTGTGCATTTAATACCGATATTTAGGCAACTATAGCAAGATAAATTTCAATCAGTGTACACAAGCTTGATTGAACTATGCACACAACCTACTAGCTAACCTATCGTTACGATTCCACTTTAAAATAATACACACACGTTCGTACAGGGCCACTTTAGTCCCTGCATTTTTGAAATAATAAAGGTTACAAACGAGTACACAATCTACATGATAGTAAGTGGTTGCTGTGGTCCATAAACATCTACATATATAAATTTAATTTAGAATTTAATAAATTTAATTTGATTAAGAATCAAAATACGTATGCGTTGTCACTCCTGAGGCTTAGGATGGGATGCCTAGTTTCCAGTAAACTGCCTTGGTTCTCTACACTTACCATACAAAACACAGTAGCATTAGGCCGCTATTTTACGCTGTTATTCTGTGAGATCGTGGTTCTTCAATCGTTGAGCCCATTTGTATTTCAACCATAATATATCCGTAGCGTAGTTGTACCACGTCTATGCACTCTGCATAAGTATGAATCGTCCTTTAATCAAAAGTTAAAATTTTTTTCGCCCCCCAGTTATTTTACATGTATATTATTTTCCACAAAACAATAACTTTATTTTTAGCTCTGTTGCCAAGATTCAATAAAATTGCGAGGAAACATGTTGCGCAATGTTCCGAGACAGATAAAAAGATATCCACAGGAAGTGAACGCCATTTCTTGGCGCCACCAGTAACATCAACTTAGATGAATTTATATTCATGTGTATGTCATTCGACATTCAACACAGTTTTGCAGTCTGTAATTTAATTACTTTACTAACAGGATTCTAATAGTGTCCAATTCGTATCATTGATGATGAATTTCACTTCTTTTTCTAATTTTTATTAAAGTTAATACTGGCAATCATTACATAATATTCATATATGCTGTTTATGTATTAAAATGCATATACGCATCTAATTAACGACTTTTGCTTTTGCGGTCGGTACCCTAAAATTTATTTGTTTCTTTACTGCCTTTAACTCTTACAACATTTCAAAAGACATTCTTCTTCATCATCATTACCAGTCTGTTGAAGCCCACAGCTGCTGGATATGGGACTCTTTCGTTGTAAGGAGGTAGTCACAGGTAATATAATATTATTAAAAAAAACTAGAAAAGTAAACTAGAATACTCAATAACAAACACACCACTGAACATAGGCCTTCCCAATAGATTGCTAGAAAGTACAGTACTGTTGAAAATTTTACCTAATTTTCCTACATGTTTTTTGATTCCTTAGTAAAAATTTCTCTACGATTCAACACTCACATTTCTGTATATATAATATTTTTATCTATACCAATATTATGAATGCAAAAGTAACTTTGTCTGTATGTTACGTGTTCATGGTTAAAGCAATGAACCGATTAATGATTATGGAGAAAGCTTGAATGCTAGGAAAGGACATAGACTATTTTATTAAAATCAAAAATAAGGAAGTTAAAAAGTGAGTGAAGATTTGTATGCAAGTCCTTAATTTTTTTAGTTGAAAACGTAATGTATAATGTGGCAGTCTTGTTATGAGCACCTTCTAGGCTGGACGTGTGCCGCATTGACCGATTAGTAACTTAACTAATTAATTTTGCGTTTTCTGTAATTGTGCATTGTGGGTGAAATTCGCTTGAGACCCTATCGCGTGTGACGTGAAAGGACCGGTCCTCCGTCCCTGTCTCTGCTCTGTTGGAAGTTTTCGACGGTCTTCGACATAGACATCGTGCGAAGCAGAAGCGACGAATGTGCATACTTTTCATCTACACCTTTAGTGCCTGCTCCATACTCCTCGCTTGATTTGCTACTACCTCCTTTCTGCTTCACCCGATAATATGAGCGCAAAAGGAGTCCAACTAAACCAACTCACAACCGGATTTATCGAAGATAAGCGATGGTGACTTCTAAATATAACTGCAAGAAAGAGAAAAACGCCCGACTGTCACTGCAACCAACAGCAACTCATGGATGATTTTGTAATAGAATGATGACCACGCTCACAGCAAAGCTGGATTCTCAAAACAATACCATAGGGTGTTTTGAATGGCATTGCAAGGACATCAATTCATTTAAGAAAGAGATTAGTGATGTAAACTCTTCAAAAAAAATTATTGACGAAAGCTTATTGTGAAAAAGATGTTTGCTAATTGTGTTCTGCAACAGGTTTAATTACCCAGCGTGTTGATCTAGTTTCAAACGAGATTTCTGAGATGCGATCCATAACAACTAATCTTACTGACCAGCTGAAAGCGAAGGAACAGCTTGGGAGGATTCATAACGTGGAAATTTCTGGGATACCACTTTTGAAAAGCGAAAATTTAAATAATATTATAATAACATCGGTACAAAGGTCGGTTTTACGTTATTGCCGACAGATATTGATTACATTCACCGTGTCCGACGTTTTAACTCGACAAGGAACGAAATCCCTACCAAACACGATGGCAGTACCTCTCTAGACTCATCTTCCATACCGAACATCATCATCATATTCTCACAAAGATATCGCAAGAACGAATTTTTGGCTGCCGTGCGTGCGCGACGTGGATTAACAACTGCTGACGCTGGCCTAAACGGGCCCACCAGTCCCATCTACGTCAATGACCACCTCGCGCCGCACAATAAACTATTATACAAGCAAACCCGCCTTCTTGCCAAACAGAAAGAATACAAATACGTGTGGTTGTCTGACTGTAAGATTTTATTGCGTAAAAATGATACGTCTAAAGTTCAACTTATATCATGTTATGCGGATCTTAGTAAAATTAAATGACTGTATGTCGTTATCTATTTTAATATCTTTAAAAAGGAAAATTTTTTTGTTACAAATACATACATATTAAAACAATTACCTGTTAAAAAGTGCTGTAGAATAAATTTCTCATGTAACTTTAAATACTGTTATTGGTGTTTTCTATTATTTGTGAATGTTAGTGGAACCCATAATATTTCATTCTGTGATATTACTTTGCCGTATATTCTATACAGTGGTTTATAACAATAACTTGTCTATTTACTACCAAAACGTGAGGCTTACGCAAAATCGCACGATTTTCTGAAGAATGTCTGTGTAGCATTATGATGTGGTATGTGTCACGGAATCATGGCTTAATAGTAATTTCTATGACAGTGAATTGACAGTCGATACGAGGTGTACCGATGTGATCGCAACGTTACGGTTAGTGGTCGCGGGATGGGTGGCGGCGTAATAATCGCAGTGCGACGCGACCTATGCCCTTCGCAGTTCCCTCACGAGTGCCCGCCGACGCAGGCAGAAGAGGTTTGGTTATATATCCCATTAATTGAAACATTTTCGCGTGCGGGCTGCGTGACGTCATCGCACGAGTCTTACCCTACTCGATCGCCGGCTCAACGCCGCTTACATATTATAGCAACTTATATACCGCACGGTTGTAACCACGAATCACAATTGACATCGTTCTATACCAGAGTAAGCGATTTTATAATCTCAAATCCCGACGATACTTATCTAATACTGGGCGACTTTAACGTCACTTATGCTGACTGGTATTTTAATTATTCTAGTGATTGTATGGAAATACGTACAAACATTAATGGTCTCGCATGTCTTACTACCGATTTTATGAATATATCGTCACTATTACAATACAACAATCAATTTAATATTAATAATAGATTATTAGATTTAATTTTTAGTAATACAACATGTAATGTTACGCGACCTGAATTTCCGTTAGTACCCGAGGACGCGCACCACAAATCCCTAGAAATTAGTTTGATTTAAAAATCTGCCCATTACCCTCCGCCAAAATTAAGAAAAAAAACTTTCATAAAGCTGACTTTGGCTCGATTAAAACTGGACTTAACACTGTTAACTGGGAGGAAGTTTTTAATACCATGACGGATATTGATTCAACGACGAGTTATTTTTATAAAATTTTAAACAATTTGATAGATACATACGTACCTACTCAAAATCTTTCGAGTGAAAATAAACGCCCGCCATGGTTTACTTCTTGCCTCATAAAACTAGAAAAAGAAAAGCTTAAATATCATAAGAAATGGAAACTTAATAACAACTTACGAGACTACCAGATCTTCTCTTGTCTTCGGAAGAGGTTTAAGAGGATTGAGGCAGAATGTTATAAAAAATTCATTGAACTTTCTGAGGATAATATCATAGCTAGTCCAAAGTTATTTTGGTCTTTCGTAAAGTCAAAAAAAGCTTCTAGTTGCATTCCTGAAAAAATGATATATAAAGGTAAAATTATTTCCACTGGCGGTGAGATATGCGAGGCTTTTAATGATTCAGTTTTCATCCATTCTACCCGTCAAAGTTCTGATCATACAATTTCTTACTCAGGCAGTTCAGCCGTAGACATACACTCTATTAACATCTACCACGATAATGTTACCAAAGAACTGAAACAAGTAAATATTCATAAAGGTGGGCCGACGGGATCCATCTTCTCTCATATCCGAATGTGCCAAAGAACTCGCAACACCCATTACAATCATATTTCGTCTCTCTCCAAACTGACATTTCCCAGTTTATGGAAGTCTAGTAACCCCATTCCAAAAATAAGAGACGTGAATGTATAGACGAATACAGACCCATATCGAAACTTTGTATCTTTGGCAAAATTCTAGAAAAGATAGTAACCGCTCAAATGTCGTACTCGTTTCGTAATCACATTTCCAGAACAACAACACGGTTTCTTTAAGTGCCGTAGCGTTGACACCAATATGTTAACTTTTAATGACTTTCTGTTGCGTGCCATGGATGATAACCTACAGGTGGATGCCGTTTACACCGACTTTTCCAAAGCTGATAAAATAAATCATGATCTGCTAATAAAGAAGCTTGCGAGGGCCGGTGTGCATGGTAGCCTCCTTAGATGGATCCAATCCTACATAAGCATAGGAGTCAAGCAGTCTTTGTAAAGGGTTATTCCTCACGATTTCTTCCAGTGCCTTCAGGTGTGCCTCAGGGGTCTCATATTGGACCTTTACTGTTTTCAGTCTACATAAATGAAATTGGTAATGTCCTGAAACATAGTCACCTTCTCTTGTATGCTGATGATACTAAGTTGTATCGAATCATCAGATCAATTAGTGACTGCCACAAATTCCAAGAAGACTTACACCGATTACATGCATACTGTGAGTCCAACTATCTGTTCCTAAACAGCGATAAATGCTACACAATAAAAATGCTCGCAAAAAAAATCCAGTTACTTACGACTACCACATAAATCAGAAGGCCTTGAATAGAGTAAACACAATCAGGGACTTAGGCATAATTATTGATTCGACCTTATCATTTATTCCACATATTGATCACATATTAGCTTCGGCTTTTAGAAATTTAGGTTTTATACTACGAATAAGTAAACCCTTTAAACGTCCCGAAACTCTAAAAATTTTATACTTCTCTTTTGTCAGATCTTCCTTGATTTTTGCAGCACTGTTTGGAGCCCTTATTATGAAGTTCATATTAGGAGAATAGAAAAGTTCAAAATTGTTTATTAAATCCTAAATTATCGCCAAAATGTTTTAAATCTGTCATACACCGATTCATTAAAAAAGTACAATTTACTTTCTCTTTGCAATAGGCGTAAAATGTTTCACATAGTATTTCTATTCAAAATTATTAATAACCTAGTCGACTCCTCGTTTTTACTTAGCAGATTGTCATTTGTTTCCCGAGTCCGTCTGCCAGTGCGCTCCTCACGTCCAAAACCACTTTTCGTAACTCCACGATATCATAAAAATTATACACGTAACTCATTTGTGTATCGTTCCACTAACGTTTACAATAAAAAATTCACAGATATTGATTTATTTAATACTTCAGTATCAAAGCTTAAATCCGCTCTCTTTCAATGTTTGGCTTGTGAATAATTTAGTTACCCATCACTGAAAATGATGCAGCACTCAATTCGCTAATTGAATCTGAATTGAATCTGTCAGTGTTATAATAATCAGATTTTTAACATAGGTTTTTCTTATCTCTTTTCCTCAATTGCACACCAAATGTTAACTAGTTGCCTTATCTTAGAACTTAGTGTATTAATAATTAAATAAATTTATAATGTCCTTTAGTTCTAAAAGTGGCTCAATAAGTTTAAAATATTGTAAAAGTTTAGTTAAAGGCACTATAGGTCTTTAGTTATATTAATATTTATCCATGTTACTATCTTTATACATGACTGTTTGTTGCCTTAAATAAATAAAAAAAAAAATGGGTTTCCGAAAAAATATCAAATATTATATTGAATATTATTATCAAAGAGGTTTTCGGGCCCTTTGCTGTTTCCGTCGTTTAAAAAAAATAAAGATAGAAGTTTTAAAATTAATTCTTGACTGTTTTGTTTTATTTATAGTCAACAAAACCTCCTGCTTACCGCTCAGGTTGCTGATAACGTCTTCTTATTACAAACTAAATTCCACGCAGATGAAGTTGCGGATATAGCTGGCTAGCAGTAGAATTATAATAATATGTACAAATGTGTTCTGTTTTTGAAAATCGACCGTACTTATGGCTGCCTAAGTATTAGCGTGTTTTTTATTTTTTTATTTCAGGTCGTGTATCTTTTCGACCTACTTTTATTTTATTTGTACGTAGGATAACAACGCGCGGCACTAAACAATCTTTGTTGTATATTACAAAAATATTCAAATTCGTTCCTATTATACGCAAGTGACGGAAATTATGCACATCATTTGCAATACATTTTATAAGGTGTCTATTTCGAGATAATATATTTTCAACTAACTTTTTACCCGCGACTCGCGTGATCTTCAATTTAAAAACATCATTTATACTATTTCGTACCAAAATTAGCAAAATCGGATCACTTGTAGAGACACCTCGGTATCTGTATCTATATTGGACGTAAATGATTATAATTTGGCAATATAATATGCTACAGAAACACATAAATGATTTTATCAGAATTGCATTAATATCCTACGTCTCGCAACATCTCTTTTATATCGGGAATGTCTGCCTATGTGTCTTTATGAAAGATAAATTGCCTCGAATCATAAATCACATAACATTGATAATTGAAGTTGATATAGTCTTGACAAAATAATGTTGAATTTCATGGTCTTTATTACCTAATACGGGGCATAGTGCTTATTTACGTTATTTGATTCAAATTATCAGCCCCATTGATTATTAATTGGCACCATAAAATACATGCGAGTATTTATTTACGTTCAAGTAGACTTCTAAATTTCATAAATGTAGTTATATTCACGATGACGGATGAGAAGAACTATACCGGGTGTTTGTGAAACGCTCCCGAAAACGAAGCCAGATGATAGTACTAAGGATACCTATGATGATGGGTCACAAAGAAATTCGATCCCGAATAATCATGAAAATACTTAAACATAAAACCAGCAGTGAAACTTAAAAAGAAAATCAGCTGACAATAGGGTCAATATCCTCGCGGGCGCCGAACTCTTATCTAGATCGGTACGAAATAATGCATTAGGTATACTACTAAATCTACCATTCCCTTTCCCACATACGCTGCCTCGTGTCGCCTCGCGCTGTAGAATTTACACATGCTTCAAGGATGTTACTTCATGCGCATTTGTTTTGGCGGGATTGGTTAATAATTTTAGTTTTTGAGACAGTTCCGTCTTGACTATAACGAGCGATAGGTCAATTGTTTTGTTTATTAAATTATTGTCGTTATTACTTGTTATTTATTAATTAATGATATTGTTCTTGTTGTTACGTTTTGTGTTTTTTGTTTTGTTTTAATAATGACTAACGCGTAGGTACGTTTATAGTGTTCATGAATACGGCAACATGTTAATGTGCCTTGGAGAATCTCATAAGGCCACGGAGGATTGGTAAGCTGTTTCATATCTAATTTTTTTTTAAATAACTTAGTACTGAACTTATCTGAATAGGTACATAACTGAATACATCAGAATAATAAACATACCTACACAATGGATAAAAAAGCATGAATCTAACCTTCTTAACATTTTATTTAAGTATTTTTTTCATTAGCGGGGAATTGAACCAGTTATTTGGTTTATTTAACCTTTTTTTTTTTAAATTACTTAGTACTGAACTGATCTGAATAGGTACATAACTGAATAAATCAGAATAATAAACATACCTACACAATGGATAAAAAGCATGACTCTAACCTTGTTTACATTTTATTTAAGTATTTTTGCAATTAGCGGGGAATCGAACCAGTTATTTGATTTATTTAACCTGTGAATTCGAATTAAAGTGGCTACGTGGAGACAAGCACAGTGGCAAATAGTAAGCTAAGTAGATAAGTTAGGTATTTAGACAAGTGTTGTAAATTATTAGGTATTGTGGTACCATCGCTAGTTGCGGGCCGCGCGAATTCGGCGTTCGCGCGTACATTGACCCCTAGTCAGCTGATTGTAATTCAGTAATTCCACTGCTGGTTTTATGTTTAAGTATTTTCATGATTTTTTTTTAACTGAAATTAACGTTTTATTTAACTATACTAACACGATGGAGCGTGAATAATGCTAATAAAACGTTGTGAAAAGATGATTTTTTTATACTCATCAGGATCGATTTTATATTTCACCCATCATCAAAGATATAGTTAGTACTGTCGTCTGTCTGCGTTTTCGAGAGCGTTGCAAAAATACCCTGTATTCATAAACGGGAGTAGAAAGATACAGAAGATGGGCAGCACGTGATAACAAGTGATCACAGCTCAAAATAATAAAAAAATGGAATTGGCAACTCGTACGTCAAGCGTGGCAACTACGGCAAATATCCAAAATATTTGGCAATCTATGAGGGGAATCGAATTGATGAACGGGAGTAGAAACATATTAGCCATGTAGAGGCGGCGAAAAAGAAACCACTACCCCATTTCGTTTCGTTGGTGTCGTAAGAGGGGTCAGAGGGAAACTGACACAGAAGATGGGTGGCAGCATCTTCCTGATAACAGCACAAAGTAATAAAAAAGCTGCGGTTGCCAACCCGTTTGCCAAGCTCGAATACTACTGCAAATATCAGGCCTATTTGACAAACAATGGGGGAAGCCTATGATCAGAAGTGGATAGCCATATTAAAAGTAAAAAAGTAGCAGCCTACACACATCTCACAACTGGGCATAGGCCGCAGCGAGTTTTAGGACAAAAAAGAGTTGATTGAGTTGACTCCAACTCGGCATGACCGATTTCACATATACCTAAAAATAATAAAATATTACTTTAACTTCTCAGATATGCAGGTTTCCTCGCGATGTTTTTCTTCACACACAATAAGTTAAGGCGTGACTGTGATGGCTGAATCGCACAACAAAGCAACATTTATTAATACATAAATGAGGCATTAAGTGATGTAGATTGTATTAAAAATTTTGCTTCTGTCAAAAATACGCTATCAGCGCTGCTAGCGGTGTATCGTGAAATTATTTTGCAATATAAAAATATCTAGAAACAGCCATGCTGTGTTTAGCTGTTAATATCGCCAAACGATCTCTATTCATTTATATTTATTTATAATACTCTATATATTTATAATTGGTTAGTATAAAATTTATTTATTTCTATTAAAATTAAATAACCAAAGAACTAAAAAGTTTACGTTAGGATTTTCACAGCAATTATAAATTTAATTATTTAAACATATAAATGTAATTAGTTTATATTATTTAATTTATTAGTAACCGGAGGCAAAATTTTACTGCTTTTTGTGTTTACGTTAGATGGCGCTATTTTGAAAAAGTGAAACGGAGATTGTGGGCGTTGTTTAATTTATCATGCAACGGTAAAATTTAATTTTAGGCCTTATTTATAAATACTTTATTTATTTAAAAAACACATCAATAATAAAAAATAGGAGGAGGAAAACGCTTAACCCTCCTTTTTTGAAGTTCTATAATCGGATAAAAAGTAGCCTGTAAGTTGCCTCGGGTTCTTATTTACCAACACACAAAATTTTATGGAAATCTGTTCAGTAGTTTTTGCGTGAATCGTGAATACAAAGACAGACAGACAGACATACAAAAATTCTAAAAATCACTAATTTGGCTACAGTGCCCTTTATCTAGTCCCCTGGACTTGTTTTTTCCAGGAAATATTAGAGTTACAGACACAACTTTTCTACAGAATTATTATATGTATAGATAGCTTGTGAATGTCGCTGTCAAATGTTGGAATTTACGTTGACTACTATTAGTAGTAATGTTACTGCCCATTCAAGTCGCACTGCTGGATAAAGATCTTCTCTAATTTTAAAGTAATTATAAATCAGGAAAAGTCTATCATACGTCAAATTGGTAGTATTTTGTTTTGACTGGGCGAGAATGCACAAAGGCATTAAGTTTACCTTTGTAACTATTTTGTGAAAATGAAAAGTGTTAACCATAAAGTCTAAATAGATAAATTTGACTTTTTAGTAGTGTTGTAGTTATTAAGTAGTGTCGTAATATTTTATATTGAATATTTTATTATATTCTTTTCTTTACCATTCGATTACATTATATTCCATTCTGTTCTATGGTCTTCTATTTACAAGGCTATGTTCTTACTAATTTTCATATATTTCTTTGTTATTATTGTGTCTTCATTTTTTTATTTATTTATTTAAAATTTCATTCACAAAGTGGTACACATGGCGGACTCAATGCCATAGGGCATTCTTACCCAGTCAACCATTAGGCTAAACAGAGATAGACAAACAAGAGGCGGTGCAGCAGTAATCTAAATAGAAAGGCTAAAAAAAATTTATATATACATATACACACACATTCAGACATATATACGTAAATAAATACACACTATATATACATATATAAATGTATACATACACATATACATGCATACAGTACATGTATACATAATTCATATAAATATTATCTATGTCAGAACAAATATGAAATATACACATATTATGTATATGAAAATAAGGGTTGTGTTAGTTTAAACTTGCAACGATTTTTTCACATGCTTACGGACTTGATTTTTAAATACAAACTTGTTGAGAGCTTTTTTAATGTCAAGAGGGATGTCGTTCCAGAGTTTGATGGCTGTGAGGGTGAAAGAGTGAGATAAGTAACCAGTGCGGTGTAAAGGAGTAAGCAACTTAAGATTAGCCGAAGAATGGAGAGAACTATTATGAGAATCTCCCAGGTATTGAAATTTGGATTTCAGATACTCGGGAGCACATGGATCGTTCAGAATTGTGAAAAGGGTGCAGAGTATTCTAAGATATCTGCGCTGACGGATAGGCAGCCAATTTAGCTGAGTACGAAAAGAAGATACATGGTTGTATTTACGGAGACCCCAAATGTATCTAAAACAGTTGTTAAGCAGACGATCCAATATATTAAGATGATGTTGAGACAGGACGAAAGCGTGTTAATAATAATATGGTAATTTCAGAAGAAAAAAACGTCATGACAGTAGTGAACTCAAATCATTTATTTGCGTTCACTATATGACAGTTCAACATATCTGTTATTTGTAGACTAGGTTAGTAAACAGAAATGTGTAAAAGCCGCAGAAACATTTTCTGTACACTCTTTCCCCTCGCTAAGCATCGCCTATTCACGGCCAATCTCTATTTAAATAGCTATGCATTGTTTTTACGTGCATTATTTGGTAGGTTTATTATACATATACATGCCTTCCGCGTGCGCGTAGCTGACGGAATATTAATGAGATTTTTTTACATAGACACACTTTTAATACAAATAGGTTTTTTATGATGTTACAGTTTTAAACAAACTAACAGCTCAACTGATGGTAAGTGGTTACTATGACTTATGGATAGCTTTAACCATATTTTTTATCGAATAAGGGTGACAAACGAGCACACAGTCCACCTGATGGTTAGTGGATGCTGTGGCCCATAGACGTCTACTATTTATCCTCAATTAAGAATTCAAATGCGGAAGCGTTGTCACCCCTGAGGACCAAGATGAAATGCCTCATTTCCAGTACACTCCGGTTCTCTACATTCACCATACGAAAAATATCAGCATTAAGCTGGTATTTTACGCTGGTATCCTGTGACAGCGTGGTACTACCCCGGTCGAACTGACCCACTCGTGCTACAACCATAATATAGCTGCAGCGTGGCTCTACCACGTAACAAATTCCATACCATATTCAAACCAAGGTCACAGACTCAAATACAAATAATTTTTTTCAATAAAGCATGCACGCTTACATTTTTTTAACTTGTTATAAGCCAGTGCTTGATAACAATCCCACCTGGTGGTTAGAGGTGATAAAGCTAAGATAGTACATCGCATCGCCTTAGCGTAACAAAAGCCTATTCACTCTTGCCCTGAAGACGCCCAGTTTGTATTCGAACGGAAAGACAGACGCAGGTAAATTATTCCACTCCTTTGTTCTACGCATTACATAAGACGAAGCAAACCGTTTGGTTCTAATGCGTGGAATATCGACAACAAAGGGTTCACCCCTTTGTTGTCGGCGATATTCGCGCTGACCGCCCGGTTCTCCGATGGTGGAAACAAGAGTGAGGAATTAAAGCATGTAAATCCTGCACATACTCTCCGAAATGCATCCTTTAGAATACCGAGAGGCTGGCTACTCCGCGCCTGTGCTCGAGACTGACAAGATTGGTTTCAACCAAACCAGCAACCGAAGAAAAATACAGCAGCATACAATATTGTTACGGCTTACTTTATGAAACAAATTCCTATCTGTTGACCCCACACTACGAGTAGCTAGGCCAAGCCTGTCCTGTGGTGTTCTAATTCCTAATTAACCAAAAGTAAAGCTGGCGTTTACACATAACTATATAATTCTAATTTGGTTTACTGTCTAGGTTCGTTTTCAATTTAGGGTTCAATCACCATTTATCTGCAAGTTTAATTGCAGTAAAAAAACTCGTATCCATTAAGGCAAACTATATTATATGGAGAAAGAATCAGTCAATATCTAATTAACATCAAATTGAAATTAACAGAAAATTTTATTTAATTATGTATAAATTAAAAGATATAATTCTACGGAAGTTATAACATGCAAATAGCTGCTCAATCTCACATGATATCTTACACGTAGACACAAAACAAGTGGTAAAATTAAAAAATTTGTACAACGAACCTCAATATAAATAAAATGTGGACATCATCAATGTAATCGACGTCAATTAAATACGCATTATTAAGGATAACTCAAAAACTACTGGTAAGATCTTGATAAAAATGTATATGGGACCACACGAGAAGCACCAGCTTTCAAATAAAAAAGAATCATCAAAATCGGTTAACTGAAAGAGTTATGGAAGAAACTGATGGAAAATTTTGGGATTTGCAAGCTGGATTTAGAAAGGGGATGGGGTGTACGGATCCAGTCTTTTTCATGAAATAATGAAAGCAATGAAAAGCATGAAAGCAGGTAAGGCAGCCGGATCTGATAGAGTATTACTCGAAATGCTAAGGGCTGGAGAGGGAGTGGTGGCAGGCCTGCTGTACACCTTGTTTAATTTATGTTGGCAACTGAAGCGAGTACCGGAAGACTGGTGCAAAGCCGTTATAGTTCTAATATATAAGGGAAAAGGGTCACAGCAGGACTGTAAAAACTACCGTGGTATCAGCTTGCTTAGTATTGTGGGTAAACTGTATGCTAAAATGTTAATTAAAAGAGTTATGGAAGAAACTGATGGAAAAATTTGGGATGTGCAAGCTGGATTTAGAAAGGGGATGGGGTGTACGGATCCAGTCTTTTCCATGCGCATTATTGCGGAGAAGTTTTTGGCCATAAACCAGAAAGTTTTTTGTGCGTTCATGGACTTGGAAAAGGCTTATGACAGAGTGGACAGGAATGTGTTATGGCAAACACTGAACTCATTTGGGTTGAGCGCTGGTTTGATACATGTATTAAGGTCTCTTTGTAGGGACTCTAGTGCTTGTGTCAGGATCAACGGGGTCTACTAGGACTGGTTTGGCATCCAAAAAGGTGTCAGACAGGGCTGTGTAGCTTCCCCGTGGCTGTTTAACCTATTTATGGACAGTTGTTTGCAAACTTTGAAAGTTGAAGAATGTGGGTTGAGAATGGATGAGTCAACCGTCAAATGCCTTTTGTACGCCGATGATCAAGTCATGCTTTTAATTGCACTTATCTCCCTACCTCTCTCCACTTCTTTCGGAGTTTCTATTTCACGTAATTCAGACGACTATTATTAATACTAGTCGTCTAACTAACTAACTAACTAAATATTTCTCTTATGCTCTGTTATCTGCAGCTTGGCGCCATTGCACAATCTCGGTACGTTGCATGCATACGCTCGTTAGCTCCAAGGAGTAATTTAAATAGACAGCCAGCAGCCATCTAAGTACAAAAGTATTCTAGTAAATATTATAACATGTTTATAGATTAGTGCCCCCTGAATAGGAAGGAAAAGTATAGGAAATAAGAAGAAGAAGAAGAGAAAAGTATAGGGGCTAGAAAAGAAAAGTTTAGGAAAGAACGCTTCCAACTACTTAAAATTGCATGAGATCTCCCGCTGGGCAATGTGTTCTGCTCGGGGAGCGGCCAACACTCTATGTTTTATTTCGGAACTGTTCCATACATATACATACATACATACATATATAGCATGTCAACTTCAGAACTTTGATAGCGCGATTTAGGCTTGGGTGCGTTTCGCTTACGGCGTCACGACAGCGCCACCGCATGTCCACCCTTCGCAGACTAGAGGTCGATAGTGCAGTCTGGATGTCGACAAATGTGCAAATGCCAGGGAATTGCCTTGTAGTCTGCGGTGAATCGAGAAGAAGGCAAGTAATCTGCAAGAGTGCCGCGAAACAAAGGCGAGTAGTAAGGCTCAGAACTCATAAACACGCTTTCAAATTATTACTTCCATCTTTTTAAATTCGAAACTTCATCATTCAGCATACAGCCAATCTCGTCTCGTATAGCATTCATTCTAGGCTGTTTTGAATTTCCTCTGGCAGTTCTTACGAGTTTCCAGAACATTTTAATATTTGCCTGGAAGTTATCAGATATCCTTCTATCATTCTTATCCTTGCTTTCTTGCTTTTTACTTTCAACAACTTCTTTTACTCTCTTATTTATACGTCTAAAGTCTGCCTTTTTTCTTTTAATCTCATCATTCATACCGCCAGAATTACCAGCTTTGGTTGCTAGTAAATCTAGCCATGCTCTCTTCTTTGCTTCAACTTCCATCCGTACCTCATCATCCCACCACAACGTTTTATTTTTCCTTTCATTCGTTCTCTTACTTATACCACATACTTCGGTGGCTGCATCCACCAAAACTTTCTTAACATTATTCCATACAGTCTTCAAGTCTAAATCACTCGTACATAATTCATTCAAACTACTTATATTTTCCCTCAGTCTACATTTATACTTCTCTTTCACACCTTCATTTTGTAACCTCTCTATTCTTATACGGTGTAACGCAGTGGTAGACACAGATGTCCGATGCCGCCAACGTCTGAATAGACCATTAATTTGGCATAAGACCAAGTAATGATCCGTCCCTACGTTGGACCCTCGGTAAACCCTTATATCTACTACTGCGCTCCTCATTCTTTCATCCACTATTATGAAATCTATCATGCTTCTATCATCACCTCTTTCCCATGTATACATGTGAATCCTATTATGGCGAAAGAAAGTGTTCGTCACAAAAATATTCTTTTCCACACATACGGTGAGGAGGTCTTCACCATTCTCATTTATACTTTCATCGCCAAACGTTCCTAATATCCTTTCATAACCAGACCTCTTCACCCGAACCCTTTCATTAAAATCTCCTAACATAATAATATTCTCATTTCCATTACATTTCATCAACACCATCCTTACCATGTCTCAAAACTGCTCTCGGATATAAGTCGGCTTAAACATGTCTGGGGCATACACCTAGCACAAACAACTACTTTAAGCCCACTTTCATTCGTATCCATAGCAGCATTGGGCTTACACATTCATACTCTTTCACACATTGGCTCATTCTTTCTGAAAGGATGACACCGACTCCCTGGCATGCCCACTCGGTCTCGTCTACACTAGACCAGTAAGCGGTATATATGCCATGTGCAGTGGCATCCTTTCCCTTTCGTTTCGTCTCATTTACACATAACACATCTATTCCTCTATCATTCATCATTTCACATACTTCATCCATCTTATCATTCATTGCTCCACATACATTCAGCGTAGCCAGATGGACCTCCGCAATCCACTTTCGCCCCTCCGGGAGACAGAACGTGACGGGTGGCTAACCTCGTCGCCGGTTTTTCTCCCGGAGATTCTTCGCACCCTGCCCCATTAAAGGGGCGCTGGGAACTCGGCGCCATTTCTTTTGTTTGCTGGCTCATGGTGCGAACTAAGGGGTGATAGATTTTACGCCGCTACCATACGGCGAGGAGCCAAGTCTATCCTTTCGTCTTTGTCGCTCTTTTAGCACCAGCTGGGGGACACGTGTAGGGTGGGCCTAGGGTTAGGTGGTCGAAGCCTACGGACGCGAGCGATTCATCCCATCAATCACATCACGTATTCTTTGCTTAAAATTGGTAGCAGATACTCGTATGGATTGGCAAGTAGCCAAATGCCATCTGACGGACTGCTGACTTGTTTCTTTTTGTTTTTTATTCTTTCAATCATTATAGCCTATAAAAATTCTACTGCTGAACATAGATCTCCCCCATACACTGCTTCATAGGGGGATAGTGAGCTTGAGCAAAAAATATCGATATATCGATATTTTCTCATAAAAATATCAATATATATCGTCGTTTTGTATATGATTTTATATGATATATCGATATTTATTTTAGAGTATCGAATTCATATCAATTTCGATATATTTTTTAAATTTTGTATTAATGAACAAAACATGAAGCTACAAAAGCATTCATGTGCGGTTGTCGTTTTTTTTTTCGTCGTCCAACCACCAATAATTAAGTTTTGGGCCTAATCCTAGTACATCATACAAATGATGACGATATATCGATATATCGATATTTATCACGCGATATATATCGATTCTGTTTAATCATATCCATACGATATATATCGATATATTTTTTCACTTGCCCATCCCTATTAGTTGCCTTATTTGGATTTTAAAAAGCTGTAGGCGCGTTGGCAACTACAGCTTTTTATTATTTTGAGTTATCATTCGGAAGATCATCTCCAGTTTAATTTCCCTCTGTCGCCTCTTACGAAACGCACGAGATAGTAACGAGGTAGTGGATTCCCTTACGCCACCACCACACACCGATTATAATTATTTACTCATCAGATTATAATTATATATAATATGATAAGTAAATAATTAACATCATAAACTGGAGGAGGCCTATACTAGTAGAGAGGTCCTTAACAACAATTAGATAAAATAACAATTCATAAAATATGTGTCTGTAGAAAGGTCATTAAGAATATAGAGAACTTAAATGGAAAGCTTTATTCTCATTTCTTATGAAGAACGTTATTATGATGTATAGAGACACATGAAAAGGCTTTTAGAATAGAATAGAATCACTTTTATTTCAATATAGTACTACTACCACCGGTTCGGATAAAACCTCTGTCCTGGGAAGAACCAGCAAGAAACCCAGCAGGACTTATCTTTTAAATAAGGTTAATTTACAATAGATTACTCAATACTAACTATAAATTGTACCGAGACTAATTTTGTAGTTGAGAATAATAATTAATTCGTTTGCACGAATTAATTATCAATTGAGTCAAGGATAAGCTAGTAACACACCGTTCCACGCTAGAGCCAAGACCGCCCTAATGGCGGCCGCTCCGTCAGTTTTATACAACCAGAACGGGCGCCACCGCAGGTGCATTGGCGCAGGTGTGCGGTGCACGTGTTGTTTGCAAGAATTCTGTCTAGCTACACCGACGCCGCCGCACGTGCAATGGTGCTGGCGCCGTCATGTCTAAAAGTAGGTATTTATTATTGATTGTAATGATAATTTTATTTTATTGTAATGTTTTTTCTTTCATGATTTTATAATGTTTCTTATCTGTTATATTTTTGTTACAAATTTTAAATTATTTAATGAAATTAATAATTAATGAAATTTATTTTAATATTGTTAAGGAAATAAATGGCTTTATAATAATAATTATTATAATCATAACTTATAACAAAAAGTAAAAACCAAGTCGGTTTTTACTTTTTGTTAAAGAACTAAAATGAAGTTATTTTTGCCATCCTTAGGGGTGGAATCTTTTCTCCAAATTTATATAAGACCACCCCTAAAGTATAATCTAATATATAAAAATAAATGTTCGTTTGATCGTATTTTGACAAATATATTTGAAAGTTGTATTTCATTCAACTTCAATGAATGTATTATCATTCCTAATTAAACAATATAACTCTTCCAAATTTAAAACGATATTTCCAGTCTATTTAATAAAAAAAGAATCTGCAAAATCGGGTCTCAATTGGCGAAGATATCGCGTAACATAGATACAAAAAAAAAAACGTACATTGTAATAGTGAACCCCCTCCTTTTTTGAAAGTCGGCTCATAATACAAATTATATTCATGTCTAACAAGTCACATTTACATCATACGTTTTTAATACCACTGCTGAACATAGACTTGTCAAAGAATGTGCCAGATGCCAAACATTACTTGAAAGAACTTACTTTTTTCGTATAAGTGGTAAAGCCATGATGCAGTGATATTATGTTTGTAACACGAATGTGTCGGTTCATCCATGGGGAAAGAATGGTATGACATTATTTTTAAACATAATTGATGTTAGGGTGGGAATATCTAGTTTCAATAATACTCTTGGGCTACCTAAGATTACCATTTGGCATTTAGATGGGTTCACGTTTATGCCATACACAGAGGATCATTCGGAGATGTATTTCAAGTCATCATTTAATAATGTGATAGTTTTAAATATATTTGAGGGTTCCACTTGCACATATAACTGAATCTGGCATACAGATGATAAGAGAACTTGAGATTTAATGTGATGAGATTGATGAAAATTGAAAACAGAAGAGGAGAGACTATTCCGCCTTGAGGGACGCCAGTAGACACATCACATCAGTCACATAGTATATGTCCAGTACGCACGGCTTGTTTACGCCCTCGAAGATATGATGAGAACCATTCTTGGGCTGAAGACGAGATATTCAAATGAGAAAGAAGAGCTAACAAGATATCATGATCAACAGAATTAAATGCGTTAGAGAAATCAATTAAGATGAGAACGGTCAGTTTTGATTTTTCCTTCCCCTCTCGGATATCTTCCATCACCTTGAGAAGAACAGTAGTTGTAGAATGACTAGGGCGGAAACCCGACTAATAAGGGGAAAGAATATTCTTTGAGAAAACAAAAGAAGAAATTTGTTTATGAGCAACAGCTTCCAGAACCTTAGAGAGAAAAGGCAGGGTAGAAATTGGTCTGAAATTGGATATAGCACTGCAATCGGTGGATTTAGGAATGGGAATATTAAAGGCTTTTCGCCAGAGAGTTGGGAAAGCCATTCGTCAGCAAAAAGTTAATGATATGAGTTATCACGGGTAAAACCGCATCCAACACGTGCAAAACCATTACCCTACTCACATCATCACCAATGGCTTTCGATTTAATAGAAGAAAGTGTTTTGCGTACCTCATCTTCATCTACAGGAGAAAAAATGAAAGTTTCATGAGAACAAGGAGGCATGGAAGATATAAATGAGATAGCATTACCTTTAGAATTATCAGAAACTATTTGAGAAGACAGAAAATGACGATTGAAATAGTCAGGAAAAAAAGGTGAATCTATTATAGTCAAATTGCGATTTTCCATATCCAAACGTATTAAGAAACTTCCATATATCAGCCGAAGATGAATTAAGTACTTATTTGTGGATATATCGGCGTTCATCAGCTCTCACCATCTGATTGCATCGATTTCTCACAGTTTTACATGCTTGCCACTATCTATCAGTGCGATTCTTCTTAAAAGCACGAACATTCTGTCACGTTTTGCTATAACCATTCCCAACCCAGTCGTGATTCATGGAAAATGAGGACGCTTAAGTCGAACGACACGCTTAGGGGCATGTTCGGTGTACAGTCCTAATATGTTACTGTTAAAAAAGTCGACTTTTTCATGAACAGTGGATGCAGTATCTATGGATGACCAGTTAATAGCATCCGCATCACATTTAAGCTTGTCTATATCTAGTCTAGCAAGACTTCGAATAGCGATAGACACGGATCAAGGCTTGGGAGACTTTAATTTGTATAACAGGAAAAGCAAGACATGCCGTGAAAATCCAGAAGCAGGGAATTGTCTATAAATGACAACATGTTCAACGGAGGAGACGGCTATAAGGTCGATCCAGGTGTCAGCAGAGTGAAAATTGTGATGTGTTGCATTTAGAGGCAAAATAGTGAAATTATGCGACATCGTGGTTGACCTCAGTTTGCGAGATTTGATAGAAACCCCTAATAGGTCAGTGTTAAAAATCTCCCATGATAATGTGATGTGTGTAGGCAGAACTAAGAGGCAACAAATTTTCTTCCAAATCGGAGAAGTAGTCCACTTGACGTGGACAGTAGACAACTCCAAGAAACACTTTAACACTCTTGACATTAACTTCGGCAAAAATGTATTCCATTGAACCGGAATATAGGGAAGAAGACGTGTTTAATATTTTATAAGTTATATCACAACGCAGATATATAGCGACACCTTCGCCCCTTTTACCAGTGCGGTCGTTACGGAGTAAAATATAACCTGAAAGACTGTAAGACGTGGACGAGAGTTCTGGCTTAAGCCAGCATTCCAATATGAGTATAGCATGAACTGCACTAGAAGAGAAAGTATCTACCAGTAGATCCGTATGATGTTGAGGAATACTTTGTGCATTTAAATGGCAAATCTGAAAACAGTTTAACAATTTTTAAGATTCTTCATATATTAATGTACGTAGAGTTGCAGGCTCATCCGAAGCATCAGCAAGTGAAAGAGAAGAGGAACTGTAGTTGCAAGTAGAATAAAAAGATTCATCATCTGACATTAGACAAAATATTTAAAATAATAAAATAATAATGATACTAATAATTAATTATACCTGGCGTGCCTTTTAAGTTCTGTCGTTTACATATTTACCAGCAATTTTGAATTTGGATCTCTTCAATATTCAAATTTGTTTAAAGTCAGAATCTCAAAACAATTGAAAGTATGAGGATTAATGCAATTGTGTAGTCACAGAGTCGTTTTGAATCTGTCAGGTCACGTATAAAAATGAATCTTACTAAGGAAAATATCCGTGCAATAATTTTCTACAACTTTCGAAGAGGTCTAACACGGCTTCAATGTTTCGAAGAGCTAACTTCTGTATTTCATGATAAAGTCCCATGTCTGAGGACTGTCGAACGCTGGTATTTAGAATTTCAGCGTAGACATACCAATTTTAGTGACAAATCTCGTGAAGGACGTCCAAAATCCGCCTTCACTGAAGATAACATCGTTGCTGTGAGAAAACTTATTCTCGAAGATTGTCATGTGACATATTTAAAGATAGAGGCGTTCTTAAGCATCTCAGGGACAACCATTCAAAAGATCTTGCATGAAGCGCTTAGTGTGAGAAAGCTAATTTGCCGTTGGATCCCGCATTTGCTTTCCGACGATCATAAGGCGACCCGCGTGAGATGGTGTAAGAAAACTGTTCAAAGGTTCAACCGAGGAGATTCAAATCACGTCTACAACATCATCAGTAATGACGAATCTTGGATCTATGCCTATGATCCCGAGTCTAAAGAACAATCTACAATCTGGGTCTTCCAAGACGAGCCCAAACCGACTAAAGTTGTTCGCTCCCGAAGCACTTCAAAGAAAATGGTGGCCACGTTCATTGCGAAAACCGGCTATGTTGCGACGGTTGCACTTAAAGATCGTAGTACGGTTAATGCAGAGTGGTATACCACAGTTTGTTTACCACAAATCATCGCCGAAATTCGAAAATCTAACCCAAAGCGACTCATCATCCTACACCATGACAACGCAAGCTCACACAGCGCTGGTCAAACGATTGAGTATTTGAAGCAGGAAAACGTAGAAATTCTTGACCATCCTCTATACAGTCCTGACCTAAGCCCTATCGATTTCTTTACATTTCCTAAAATTAAGAAAAATCTTCGTGGTAAAAGGTTCCAGTCCGGTGAAGAAGCAGTCGACGCTTTCAAAACAGCCATATTGATCACCCTCACTTTGGAGTTGAATAAATGGTTTAATGACTAGTTCGAGCGAATGGCAAAGTGTATTAACCTACGTGGTGAATACTTTGAAAAACAATAAAAATTACTACAAGGTTCTAGTTGTATCTTTTTGGTCTAATGACAAAACTTAAAAGGAATGCCTCGTATATATAACTGAATAATAAAAAAAATATATATTGACGCTGGAAAGGAAAAAATTACCAAGCGACACTTTGGTCGATATTGAGTTATATATATAATTGGAATTAGATTTTTTTTCTGCGTCGATTGGTCCTACTTTCGTGCTCCTATGATGAATTTAATGTCGCTTAGTTATTTTAAAATTCGAGGATTTTTTGAAGTTTTCGGCGACCAACCGACGAAAATTTTCGTCATTTAAAAAATATTACGTTTAGGACAATTTTTAATCTACCGTATTTCTACTTAGTAAATTTATCCTGTTTTTGATATAAATTATTTTGGTTTTAAGTTACTATTTCCCGAACTTATAAAAAATGAAGAATCTTTTCCTATGTAAAAATTTTATTTTTTTGCAGCCTCTTACCTTTTTACCTGTCCTTAATATTAGCTATTTGTCGTTCAGATATTTTTACCAGGTAGGTCTGATTAACAACAACATGTTGGTTAGTGATATTTTTCCTTCCTGTAATTTTGTCGCTTAAATTAATGTGACCTGCCGTTTTCTAATATATTTTGGCGTTAAGATATCTCTTCCAGGAATATTTATTTAATAAAACGCCAGTTGAGCCCTCCGCGTTGATCTTGCACTGTCGTGTAACTAGATTGTGATTTAATATTGAAGTGGTCGTTAGGAACAAAAAATTGAATCACCGTGCTAAACGCTGGCGCTTGTTGAATAGGTGTGTGACCGCGCGTCCCAATGACTCGCCGCTTGGTCTAGAGAAGCGGTAATTATTTTCGCTTACGTAATCTTCTTTAGTTGTGCTAATATTTGAGTTACTTATATTTTACAACTCCGAAAGGAACTGCGTTTTTCGAAATTAATAGACCTAGCTTTAATTAATGCAGGTATTAGTCCTAAGTACCTCGTTAGAAGATAATATACCAAGGATGAGTTATTATTAAACATAATAATATAATTAACTTTTATTTTGATGATGACATAATTTTGTTTTTCTTTGCAGGACTCCTTACCTATACAAAATGTTTCTGAAGATTATAATGTCGTGTAATTCTAAGAAAAATATTTGATTATTTTGAAGTGTTTTAAAGTTGCTTCTCGCCGGATGATTCCAACGTTGTTGCTGATTTTGTCGCTGATATGGAACTTCAGGGAATGGAACTTTTTATTCCATCATCTGTAGTGCCCATCGGAGGGAGATCCCAGCTATGAATTGATAGCTCATTTAAAATTGCATCTTGTCATAAGCAGAAGTGCTACCGGGCCTGGGCTGACGCCTCAATGTCCCAGGATGCAAACACCAAGAAGAAAAGAAGTATAATGAAATATAAGAAGTATAATAAAATTAAGAAAATTCCGCTTCCAGGTCCTTCAAAAGAGTAATTGCTAACGCAAATCGTTGCACTGATTCGTGCGTAAAAAGAATTGGCGAGATATTAGTTCGCGTTCGGGAATCCGTGCATTCTGGTCTCTGTCCAAGGGAACTTCTGTCAGCCATCTCTTTCATCTCTGCACAGGGAGAACGACTCACTTGCCCATGCCGGAAAGGAGAAAGCCGATCTGTTAGGCTCTTTTTTTGCATTCAGCTCGACTCTCAGTGACGGAAGGAACACACTGCTGACTATTCTGCGGTGTGAGTGCTCAGTGCGCAAAGCACTCCTCTTCCTGAATGTTAACGAGTCGAGTGAGCCTGATGAAGTTCCTCATATTGTGCTGAAGACATGTCCTATTAGGCGTAGGGGTAGTCCCGAACGCATGGAGATAGCTTTAGTGCACCCAATACTTAAAAATAGTGACGGTTCAGCTATAGGCCTATTACCTCCTTGTACTCCAAAATCATGGAAACCATTATAAACTGCCAGCTTATTACGTACCTTGAGGTCCACCAGCTGATTAGTAACCGCCAATACTATTTTTGCCGCGGTCACTCAGGTGGTGATCTTCTAGTGTACCTGACTCCAAGATGATGGATGCAGTAGAGTCCAAGAGGAAGACCTTGGCCGTTAGTTTTGACATATCGAAGGCCTTCGATCGGGTTTGGCACAAAGTGCTTCTTTCGAAGCTTCCTTCCTATTTGCTTCCCAAGAAATTGTGCAATTGGATCACCAGTTTTTCTGCATGCTCCGACTGCAAGCCAATTTATGGTAGGGTTTCCACAAGGCTGCGTGCTAACGTCTCCACTGTTTATGTTGAATATCAATTATATGTTGCAAACCAGTAACATTCATTGGTATACGGTTGACAGCACGGGTGATGTATTTTACATCGGCCATATCAATGTTTCTCGGGAACAAGTCGTTGAGTACCGGAATAAACTTGTGCCTGAAGTCAAATCTTTGTTTAATAAAGTCTCGGATTGGTCTCTGAAGACACATGTTTGCGTGTTCACCGCTAAAAAGAACCCCCTTGCTGTATTCCTTCAATTTCAGGGCTTTTTCATTCTCAGCGTCCATTTATCAAACGATGTACAGTTCCGCGGTCACTTGGAAGGGAAGGCAGAATTGGCTTCTAAAGAGCTTGCATGGCTTGAAATATTGCTCAGCAGAGCGGGACAGTATTTCATGCCGGCACAAAGCTTGTAACTTTACAAGACGCACGTTCGGCCTCACATGAAATACTGTTCTCATCTCCAGGCCATGACACCTCATTGCCAGTTCCTTCCACTTGATCGCACCCAGCGAAGAGCGGCTCGAATAGCTGATGATCAAGTTCTTTCTGATCAGCTAGATTCACTGGCGCTGCGAAGAAAATTTGAGGAATTATTTGTTTTAATTCCAGCCACCAAATTCCACCAACGCACATCGTGACAAAATTCACGATGCCATCTATACCATCTGGATGCTTGGGGTCCATCACTATGCAATTTACTTGGAGTTTCTTTCCTTACCACAACTTCTTTGTGCAATTGTTTACCTCCGGCGATTTTTACGAACCAATATGACTTAGGGACTTTCAAGATACGAGATTACTCCTCTTGAAAATTCAATTCCCCTGATGTTGTGGATGCTCGTGCGTGGCGGTTGACACTTACCATCAGGCGAGCCGCATGCTCGTTTGCCCTCTCTTCTATGTATAAAAATGTTTATAGTTTGTTCAATAATTCTAAGTAATTAGCATTACGATGTACTTGTGAATTCTTTTTATTTTTATAAAACCGAAGGTATCTGACAATATTTGTAACTTGTGGAGGAACTTTTAATTTTTAATTTAGAAGGCTGTTTTGTTTCGGGAACGTGATTTTGAATCACTAAATGGAATATTTTTTTATAAAAAAAAATCATGTTTAATAAACAAATGCTAGTGTTTTTTCCTTTTTAAACCTAAAATCCGCATTGAATTATTAGGGGCAAAACCTTATTTTAATTTGTTCTCTGGTAAAATATCCCAGACAAAAATTAATCAATCATGAAGTGGTAAGCAACTTTCACCATGCTTTACGTGGTAGAACCATGTTTTACGTGGTAGAGCCATGCTGCAGCTATATTAGTAGTATAGTTGTAGTACGAATGGGTCGGCTCGACCGGGGAAGGACCATGCTCTCACAGAATACCAGCGTAAAATAGCAGCTTAACACTGCTGTGTTTCGAATGGTGAGTGTAGAGAACCGGAGACCCTTTTTACTGGAAAAGAGGCATTCCTTCTTAGTCCTCACGGGTGACAACGCATCTGCATTTTGATTCTTTATTGAAGATAGATGTAGATGTCTATGGGTAACAGCAACCAATTACCATCAGGTGGACTGTGTGCTCGTTTGTCACCCTATCCTATATATAAAAAAAACAGATCATAGAAATGTTCTTTTTATTATATAGGTATTTTATCCATGCTCAAATTGTGCAAAAATGTCTGATTATGACTTTTTTTTCCATTTTTACTTCAAGAGTCGGTTGTCGGTAGGTCGATTTTTCCCGTTCGTGACTTTTTTATTTTTTTACTAAGCGACACTAACTTCAGAAATGGTAAGCAAATCGGGAACTTACTTAAATTAGGTAATAAAGAGTCCAAACAGCTTTTTAATCATGTAAGAATCATTCCAATAGGGTAAATAGTACAATTAATATGATTTTTCTTTTCAAAATTTGAAACTTTAATCAGCTCTCCTGTAAAGTTGCCTATATGTCGCTTGGTAATTTTTTCTTTTCCACCATCGATATATAATTTTAATCTCCATACATCACCCTCAGGCTAACTGTTTACAATCTTAACAATAACACCAGGGGGAAAAAAAGGAAACAAGTACAAAGTTACAACAAAATAGAAAAAAAAAAATAATAAACTTGCAAAGCATTTAAAAGTAAACAATTAAAGAAAATAAAAAACCAAAGTACTAATTAATTACACTAGAATATTACTTGTAGCTAAAATAAAGTTGTATAAAATATAGCTTACATGTGCTATCAATAACAATATAGTGAAGAATGGCAAAATGCCATGTAGCCACAGCCAGAAACATAGCAAGCTGTCAATGTCATCTGACATCTGTGAATATCATGTCTTAGTTCTGCAATCAAAATATTACTTATTAACTTATTACGTAGGTAATTAAATTTAATACGTTACCTTTCCAGTATCATTGCAATTACACCCACTTTTATCAATAATAATAGGAAAAATAACAAAAACAAATAACAACTTACAAATTACATCAAGCATGAGAATAAAGAAAAGTCAATGCAAGTTACTTGTTGCGAATTATGCGATTGGGCCTCGCCGTCGACTTTGGTGCGCTATCACTATTAACATTCGATGGGACATTTTTGGTCGTAGAATCAGATTGTCGATCCGATGTAGCAGACTGTTCATACTGCGCCATGAGCTCATCGAGGTCCTTGGTGTCCGTCAGCCGATGGCGCTTACCACTAGGCAACTTGACGTAAATATTACCATCAAGTGACCAGACTTGTCTGATACCAAAGTGCTTACGTGCAGCAATGAATAAAATTTGACACTGACGAGTAAGAAACTCGGAAATTCTGACGGTGGTAGGGTGATGTAACTTTATCATAGTTTAACCATTATAGCGAGTTAAACCCACAATGTATGTAATTAAATACACAAAAATAGTAAAAACTGTAAAGTAATAAACTGTAAATTACCTACTTTAAAATATCAATAAATACTAATTTTATTATTTAGAGCAATGTGCACATTATTTACACCTACCGCCAAAAAAAGCAATATAAATGAACAGATTTCAATATGTTTTACAATGACTTTTAATATTGTACTCGTATGTATGAAAAATTATGCTAAGCTTATCGTAGGTATATACAAAGAGGAACAGCTTATGCTGTAAATTTGTGTTAACATTAAGGAATTCCAAACATGCACTACATATATTATTATAATGAGGCCTTCTAAGGGCAAAGTGGAGAACATTATTTAATGTGGCATGTGGTGTGGTGTTGTAGCAGTTTGGCGGTGTAGGAGCGTAGCGGTGTAGCAGCGTAGCGGTGTAGCAACGTAGCGGTGTAGCAGCGTAGCGGTGTAGCAACCTAGCAGTGTAACGATGTAGAAACGTAGTGGCGAGTTTAGCATGGATTTTGATCAATTCCTTGCATCGTGTAATAATATTTATCCCTTCAAACCGAAACACAGCGATGCACTGTATTTGGTGGCGAAAATGAGTAAGATGGTAGTCCCAGCTCAGACGCACTTCTACTGCGAAAAGACGTATTATGTGGAAGTAAGTTCAAATGGTATCTAAACAAAGTTAAGATAATTGTATTATTGAATAAAAACTTTTATTGCGGATTACATTGCGTTAAATTTCAGTTGTTTAATTTAAGTTTCTCGCGTAAATATAACAAATTAGAAATAAAATATAATGTGACTACTATTACAATATATAAAACCTGGTATAAATTTAGCATTGAACACTGTGATGCTATACTAATTTGATAAAAAATTCTACTAAAATAAGTAAAGTTAATAAAAGATGTGAAAAAGTAATATTATGGTGTATATATTAACGCTTAAGTATGTAAATCAGTTATCAGTCAACTACAATCCGTCATATTTAATATTGTACCTATCCCTTATAATGTTGTCAAAAAATTTGGTATCATTTTGGTTTCCAGTCTTTCTTGGACTCCCCAAATAAATGCAGTGAGCCGTAAAATGTTTGCAGCATAATATGCATTATTCCGGAGGCTTAACCTTTTTACCCATTTCCACCAAAATTACGCTTGCACAATCTTTACTATTACCTATCCTCGACTATGCTGACATTTATTACCTTGATATCACCGAGGAGCGACTTAAAAAACTTGAGCGACTTCAAAATCTCTATTAACGGTTCATATTTGGGCTTCGTAAATATGACCATGTCTCATAATACCGCACTAAGCTCAAGTGGCTCCCAATCCGTCTTCTTCGGAATACTCATATAATTTCTGCTCTATACTGTATCTTATTTAATAAATTAAGTCCTCTCCATCTAAAAAGACGTTTTAAATTGCTCAGCTCCTGTCATATTTTTTCCTTACGATCCAAAGAAAATCTTTCCCTCCAATATCCTGTGCACTCCTCGACTTATAATGATAAATCATTTTTTGTTCTTGGAGCAAGACTTTGGAACTCTTTACTCTAGTCAATTAAAAGTGCTCAATCCTTAAATGTGTTCCAGAAGCAGGTCAAAGAACACTATTTGTCTCTTTAACCCCTCTCTCTTCCTCCGCTTTATTATGGTCATTTATATACCTAAAGAATGTTGTCTTTTTAGTGCATAAGTTTGTATCTATTTTATTTGAGTGCATTTTACCCATTGTTCTTTTTCTTATTTTTATTATTTTTTCTTCTGGATTGTCTGGAAGAGATTGCTATGTAGCAATAAGACTGCCCTTTGTATTTCCCTCAATAAGTGTTAATTTTTTTGCTATTTTTATCTTTTCATGGTTTACAATAAAGAGTGTTGTATTGTTTTTTATTGTAATCTGCAGACTTCCTAAGTAATCTGCAAATTTTGAACTGTATGATTTTAGTTCTTGCCATTTCATGATTCTTAGTATGATAAGTGTGACATAATATCTTTTGATGTCGTTGATTTCAATTGATACCTTGAACTTGATACCTATATCGGTTTCTGAGGTAAAGGGTCTTGACAAACTCATTGTTTTTCCTTTTGAGGTATGGAATCCCTTAAAAGAATCATCAAGACCTGACGCAGTTTTTAAGGATATAATCCCATAATGAAAATGGTAATCATCTTTGATTACTAAAGCCGAATTAAAGAAACCTCATTTATTTTAATTTATTTCATAAACAACACCGGAAATGTAAAGATTTCTTATATTAACATAAACAATAATTTAATAAAACTATATTAACGGATTCCTTCCATATATATTTTAAGGATTTTATGGAAACGTGGGGTATAAAATAAGTAAAATTGAACGCCTTAAAATCTGTAAAAATAGTTTTATTCAACTGTAGACAGTTACATTTACATACATACATACAGACAGTTACATAGATGTAAATTTAAGTCAACTGTTCTCTCAAAATTTTATGATATACCTACTAAAAACATACATAGGACTAAATGATATATTTAAAGGAAATCAGTTTCCTCGATTTAGGGAAGCGGTAGGTACTTATGCTCGCTCTACCCGTAACGAAACGTATTGGGAAAACAATAAATACTGAAATCATCAAATACAAAATTGAATTTAAATCTCTATAACGATAGTAAGAAGAACAAATATTCGAGAAAACCCAAAAAAGTATGTCATTGGCAGCAACCTTTTCGAAAGATGATATCATAATTTGTACGGTATAATTCACAAGAAAGTAGGAAATACGTCGAGTTAAGTAGGAAATATTAGTTTTATTCTAATTATTTTGTTCACTCGGTACAGTTTTGTATTTCTTATTACTGCCTCTTTGGTCTAGTGGTCGTAAACGCGGTGCTGATCATGAGGTCTGAATCCCGGGTCAGGCCAAAATAAGTTGTTGGGGTTTTTCAGTCAATAAATCCTCAATGGCTGTCCGGAGTCAGGAAGTTAGCGGTGTCTCGAAAATCACGTAAAGCCGTAGGTCCTACGCGAGATTTCTCTACGGACGTGTCGGATTACCGTCACATCGGACTATGAGAGTGAGGAGTAGAGAGTGCACCTATGCTTGCGCATACACTTGGGTAATAAAATCCTGTCCTGCGCAGATAGCTAATCTTCGCCTAGACTGGCCGCTGTGCCCGAAATTAGGTCTAGAAGACATTTTTACACTTCGGTATATTTTAGAAATTTCATCAAAAATATTTTATTTCATGGAATAAACTTAATTTTACGGATTTTATTTTCATCTCGTATGAACACGACACGAAACAAAATTATTATTTATTAAATTTTACATGGTATAACCACGCTTCAGCTATATTATGGTTATAGCACAAATCCAACGGCTCGACCGGGGAAGGATCACGTTCTCACAGAGTATCAACGTAAAATACCATAATATACCAGCTTAATACTGCTGTATTTCGTACGGTGAGTGTAGAAAACTGGCGACCCTTTTTAACTGGAAACGAGGCATTCCATCTCAGTCTTCAGGTGTGACAACGCATCTGCGTTTTGTTCTTGATCAACAATAGATGTTGATGTCTATGATAAACCGGAGACGCATTTAACATTTAACAAGATATTTTATCTTAGTCATCAGGGCAAATGTAGGTGTCTATGAGCCATACTATCTATTTAACATCAGGTGAACTTTGTGCAAGTGTTACATCATTGGTTGTTTAAAAAAACGAGCTTACTCCTTTTTAAAACGCCGGCAACTCATCTGCCTGTTGCCTGGTGTTGAAATTGTTAATTGGCGGTGTTCAAAACTTACCATCAGGTGAACCGCATGCTCGTTTGCCTATCTTCTATATAAAAAAACAAACACTGTTAATCTAAATAAAAGCTTCATTCTTATCCCTGCGTTTGTATTTTGAACCTGTGGTTATTTGAATGGCAAAGCGAGCCCAATACTAATGAACCGGTAACGATTCTAAGAAATGACAACATGTGTTCTTGATAGTCCCATTCGATGATTTCGCTATCTTACTGAGTTGTTTCTTATGGAATTATTCGTTGGTTTATTACATATTCAACGAGAAATATATTTTGCCGCATTGAACGTAAAATATTGCAATATTACGTCAAGGTATTATATAACTAAGAGTTTTCTTCCTCGCACGAATTTTGTGGAATCGTTTTGGAAATATTTGCCACGCTGAGCGGCGGTTTGGCAACCGCAGTTTTTTTTAGTTTTGAGTTGTTATTAGACAGGTCCTGCTGCCCGTTTCTTGTATCAGTTTCCATCTGTTGCCTCTTACGACACCCACCGTTTGATATTGAGTACTAAATTATTCTTAAAATCCACAACACGATATTTTTCAATATTAGAGGATCTAAAGTCATAAAATATATACCAAAAGGACAACACAAAACTTAGTGAAGCCCTGACAGCCCTCGCTATACTGAAGAATGTGCATTTAATTTTGTATTTATCGTAAGTTCTCTAACTATCTGAACAACTCGTGAGTTTACCTCATATTACCCGCATGGCTGCTCAAGTTGGTAGAGCTGTGGTTGTCTAATTACACAACTATTAAATGAGGGAACAGTACCGAAAGTTGACTAAAAGAAAATAATTATTATAAAGTACTTATTATTTTTGACAAACAGAATATTTTGATTTCATCAAACATTTGCTGAATAGAATTAACAAGATGGCTTAATGTTAATAATGAAAAAATGTAGTTTCTTATATCCGCGTGCAAAATCAATTTTTGTATTAGATACATACTATAAATATTTTATTCAGAATACTTTAAACGTGATAGAGCCACGATTTTTACTGGGAACGAGGCAATCCATCTTAGTCCTCAGGGGTGACAAATGCGACTCTGCATTTGATTTATAAAATAATAATAATAATAAACTAATTTCAAGAAAAATGTATTTATTTCAAACTGACAACTGTCATCTAAGAAATTTTACAAACAGATTTATAAAATATTTAATTTAACGTTACATTATGCATCGAACGAGACGACAAATACGAATAAATACCGCCAATACTACTTTCGCACACGTAACATCGCCTACGGAGGACGACACATCCATGGAATGTAATCCTAGAGGCACAAGAAGAACCCCGTACCATCTTTGAGGGACGAAGAGCGCCACCGGCTGGCTTGAGACCTGAAGGAATTACTATCCTACAAGAGGACCCGCTACTGATGGTGTGGTGCGACGACGCATGCGCTGGACTAAAGAATTAAATATAAGTGTTATGCGCGCGTACTATAGGGCTACCAAAGGAGGAACCAATCTTACATCTTATCGCCCTAAAATGCTGTATGAATTCCAACAGCTACAGCCCAACCTAACAAATTTAACTGCCCAAAGACTTTCAGATCAAGTACGTGTCATTCTAAGTCGTAAGATTTTGGACGACAGATTACTTGAACAACTTTGCAGTGAGTACTTAACATCTACTATCAATTCAATTCCTAATTTCCAACAAACACTTCCAGGTGAGAATGATGACTTAAATGTTAATAACAGTAACCATAATATAAATATTACTAACTTAGACAACGAAAAAGTAGAGCAAAATTGTTTTGATATAGATGTGAGTTCCCAGGACAGCGAATATATGAGAAGGACTTTCGAATGTTTCCTTCTGGAATATAAAAATATACCTATAGAAAATAGACCGAAACTACCTAAACTTCCTAACAACAAAAAAACTATATTAACAGTAGCATCAATGAATATTCTATGTAAAGATTATTTTGAAAAAAGTAATTCAATTTTGGAAACTATGTCTCTTCTTTATTGTTGTGCCCATGTTGTATGTATGATAATGAAAATTCCTGTCATTTCAGTACATAATTTTAAGAAAAATAATACAGAACCTAAATGGAAACAAAGAATTCAAACACGAATTGACAATACTCGCAAAATTATAGGAAAACTAATAAGCTACCAAACAGGTAACAGACGTAAAAAAATAATAACTTTAGTAAATCAAATCGCGAATGAAAATAATATTAGCCAATTAGATCCCCATTTTCCGGATAAAATTACTGAGTACATTGATACGCTAAAACAAAAGTTAAAAGTATGGGCTAACCGTATTAGACGATATTCAGAAAGATCTAAGCGATACTTCCAGAATCGCACATTCGAAAGTAACCAAAAGTGGGTGTATCGGTCTTGGGAGAACACTACAACTAACAGTTGTACTCATGACAGCCAAGCTTAAATGAATATCTAAGTTTTGGAAAAGTATATGGTCTAGTGAAGTTTCTCATGATGAAGGCAGATGGATTCGTGCAACCAGACGTACGTATTCTAATTTGGCTAGCATGGGTTCTATCTCAATTACTGCTGAAGACGTATACTCAATTACTCGCAGATTACACAATTAGAAATCCCTGGACCAGATGGTATATACAACTTTTGGCTGAAATGGATAACAAGTAGCCACGCGTGTTTGGCTGCACAGATTCAAGAAGCCATAGAGTGCTGTGAGCTCCCAAGACTACTTACAACTGGTATTACCACTTACTATATAAAATGGAAACACCACGGAACCTAAAATTACCGACCTATAACATGCCTTTCAACTGTATACAAATTAATAACTGCAATTTTAAATAACAAGATCTATAAACATTTGGAAAATAATAACATTTTTCAACTGCACAGAACGGATGTCGGAAAAGGTCACGTGGTTGTAAAGAACTTCTTCTCATTGACACAGCTATTTGCCGACAAGTCTTTCGTAATCGCAAAAATATGTCTGCCGCTTGGGTGGATTACAAAAGGCATATGACTCTGTTCCACATTCATGGCTAAAGAGAGTTTTGAAATATATAAAATAGATGACAAAATTTGTTAGTTTCTAAGTAAATTAATGGGTCGGTGGAACACTGTCCTAAACCTACCAGGTGAGTGGCAAAGTAGTTCGATAGACTCTATAAATATTAAGCGGGTATATTCAGGGCGATAGTTTGAGCTCAACTTGGTTTTGTTTAGCCTAAATCCTTTAAGCACTGCTATTGAGGAATCCGGATTAGGTTTCGGTTTCGGAAAGAAAACTCACCGATCTCACATCTACTTACATGGATGATCTCAAGCTTTTCACATCAAAGAGAGTGATCTACTATTATTGTTGAAATTAACACATAGTTTCAACAATGATATTAGAATGGAATTTGGAATAGATAAATGTGCTGTCATTAATGTAAATAGAGGCAAAATTAAAAATTCCAAAATTTTGAAATTACAAATGATTTACATTTAGTTCTCTTTCTGAAACAGAAACCTATAAATACTTGGGCATGGCGGGCGCTAGGAATTAATGACAAAAATATTAAAGAAAATTCAAAAGCAAAATTTATGTCAAGATTTAAAAACTTATCAAAAGTCATTTATCCGGCGGAAACAAAATTAGAGCATATAACTCCTGGGTAATACCTAGCCTTCTTTATACTTTTGGTGTTACAAGATGGTCTCAAACGGAATTGGATGCCTTGGATAGACGAGTCCGTACATTAATGACTACGCACAGAATGCACCACCCGCGATCATCTGTCATGAGGTTGTATCTTCCAAGAAAAGATGGTGGACGGGGTTTATTAAACATTAAAAACCTACACAACCATGAAGTATACAACCTCAGAGACTATTTTATTTAAAAAAAAGACACATCACGCATTCATAGTGACGTAGTGATTAATGACAAATCATTAACCCCGCTTAATATGTCGGCAAAGGACTGGCAGAGGCCTCATACTATGACTATAGATGAACGCAAAAAGGTTTGGAATGACAAGCAACTGCATGGTCGATTTTTTAAAACATTGACTAATCCTTTTGTAGACATGGTTGCATCAGTATATTGGTTACAGTTTGGTGTCCTTTTTGCAGAAACTGAAGGTTTTATCTGTGCAATACAAGACGAAGTAATTAAAACGAACAACTACCGGAAGTACATTTTGAGGGACGGCACAGTTGACGTATGTCGCGCATGTCATCGCCCTGGAGTCCCTCAAACATGTTATTTCCGGTTGTTCTAACTATCGAATGGTGATATTTGCACAGACATAACCAAGTAGCTAGAATAATACACCAGCAGCTTGCGTTTAAATTTGTTTTTACTCAACAGGACGTTCCATATTATAAGTATGAACCAAAGCCAGTCCTTGAAAATAGAAGTGTCACGTTGTACTGGGATCGGTCAATTATCACAGACAGGTTTATAGTGGCAAATAAACCTGACATTGTGGTGGTAGACCGAACTACACGCAAGGCAATAATAATAGATATCAGTGTTCCTCATGACGAGAATCTCGTGAAAGCAGAGAATGATAAAAAAAATATATCGACTTAGCTCATGAGATTGTCGCTATGTGGGACGTTGATTCTACTATTATTGTACCAATAGTTGTACCAGTCAATGGGCTTATCGGTAAAAATATGGACGATTATCTGTCCAAGTTAGGTTTGGGCAAGTGGCTGAAGGGATTGATTCAAAAATCGGCCTTATTAAATACAGCTCGAATAGTAAGAAGGTTCCTATCTTTGGATGCCTAACTTCACCGATGGCTTAGGATTCCTCGCCGCGGTGGATAATAGCCGAAATAATAATATTATTTATATAGATTGTATTTATATTTATAATATTATAATTTTGTGACAATATATGTGATAATGTAATAATAATAATATTTATTTGCATAAAACATGGTACATTTTTAGATCTTATAACATAGTGTGAACATGCATGTTTCACCGATTTATCGGTATGCAAATATTACGTCGACATGCAATTGAATAATTAAAATTAGAAAATTATAAAATTACAATAACATTTCATATCAATCAATTTAATCAATTTAAAATTTCAAACATCAACAACTATTCGATTGAGGTGACCGTCACGGCAGAATTCAATAAATTCATTTATGTCATAAAAACAGTTTTCAATCCGAATCCCAAAAATATTTTTTTTAAAAAGATTAAATGTCAAGTTTTGAATGTGGTTCGGAATTAAATTAAATAGTCGAGCGATATAATAGAAACAGTAGAACCATATAATAGATGATAGATATAGATGTTTTTGGACCACAGCATCCACTTACCATCAGATGGACTGACTCCTCGTTTGGTCACCCTTATTCTATAAAAAAATATTATTTGACGAAGTCAGGTGTGTTAGCATTTTTTGAGTTAAATACAAAATGATTTCCCATAATATGACGTGATACTGGCTGATTTTTTGAGGTTTTTACTTGAGAACATTAACTAATAATTAGTGGTCGGTACTTCTAGATATCACACGTTGACCCAGTATTTCTCAAAAATCCAAAATACATAAATACAAAAAAACCGATATGCTTTCTTTATTTTGTATTGAAAAACAACTTTAACAAATAAGTCTTATGTCTGCCTGTATTTGTCCACATTGCCCTTATTTTGCGAAGGTCTAAACAACTAATTGGTCGGCGACAATATAATACCAGTTCTAAATTACTGGATTTACCGATGTCACTCTGACGCGTGCTTCAAGCCTTAAGTCTGTGAAGATGACACTAGTATTACGTTCAGAGAAAGCGATTATCTTGAGGTGTCGACTAAATTGTGATTGTAATTCATGAATGTACTAAGAAATAATTATGTCGAACAAGATTAAGATATATATATAATTCTTTTTCTAAAATAAAACTATCGTCAATTACTCCTTATAACATCATCTATATGCCAGTGAAAATCCCGTCATTATCGGTTCAGCCGTTTCGTAGATTAGCCGGTTGTACCGGTAGATTAGACGGACAGACAAACAGACAGACAAAAATTTAAAAAATAATTTTCTGTTTTATTTACCGTATATACTTTCATATGCATTAAGTTAAAAGCTGTTATTTTGACATTACAAATAGACACTTTAATCTTTTATAGAGACCGTGATAATTTTGAAGACTCCGCCAAAGAGTAGTAATATTTAGAACCCCTCAGAACCAAAGAGTATATAATCACTACGTTTACTCAAAACAATAAATAAGAGTGCTCAGAACAATTCTTTTTTACATGTTATTTATATGAATTATACAACTAAAATTTTAAATTTTTCATTAGAACTAGTTTCGTTAAAAAAAGTTATTGCATGCCTTAAGCGCAAAGCGCGTTCTACTAGCATGTTCTACTAGCACCTAAAAGTCAAGATTCCAACGTTTTGTCGCATAAAATCGTATCTAAAAATCATATTGAACATATAAATTTATATAAAAAGCTCATTGTCAAAAGATAAATGATTGTTGAACTTATTAATATATTTTTTAAATCGATGAATTGCTATTTTTACATAAAAAAAAGTGGTTTTAGTGGCTTATGGTGTAGTTTTATCAAGTCCGCGTGGAGTGGTAAACACGATAACTTTTGAAAATATCAATTTTTTAACTCAATCTATTTTTTAATATCTTCATCTATCAAATGGGAAGCCAAGGAATGTAAATGGCAGTTTAATTTTGTTTTGTTTAGTTATAATTAATTTTTTTTCGGCTGCGAAATCTCGAAATATTCGGTGTTTTAGCAGCCTTGTGTTAATTTATTTTACTAAATACACATTGCTCTGCCTTACTACGCCCTCGGCCGCCATCGTGAGTTGATTGCTGTATCGTTTGCTTTTAGCAGCGGTAATAGGCAGCAAAAATATCGATCGCTGTAGAAATACAAAATATTCCAAAAGTGAAATTTGATACATACTTGACCAAGGTTATTATTTTTATAATCACAGATTTTTATTAGAATATTTTGTCGCTAAAAGTACGTAGGATTTTTATATAAATATACTTATACGTACCGGCAAGCGAAGTGTAGGGCGTCCCCCCACTAGATGGAGTGACGACATGGTTAGACATGCAGGAAGTCAATGGATGCAGGTGGCTCGTGACCGTGCTTTGTGACATTCCTAGAGGGAGGCCCATGTTCAGCAGTGAACTTGGGATACGTCTTGGACTTTATGGAGTAATCTGAAGGTGTACTTTGGTGAATACTACTGGAACTCCTCGAAGAGTAGAACTAGGTGTGCCGAGTTTGGCCTCGTTTTGATAGTTATGATGAGACCTTACCTCCGAACTTGATAGAATGACTTCAAAGTGTACTTCGGTGAATGGTACTGGAACTCCTTGAACAGTAGAACTTGGTGTCCCGAGTTTGGCCTCGTTTTGTTAGTTATGAATAGACCTTACCTCCAGGCTTGATGGAGTGACTTGAAGGTGAACTTCGGTGACTAATACTGGAACTCTTTGACGAATATAACTACAATTTACTTCTTTTTTAATTTTTTCACGATCATATGAGCATTAAGAGTCGTGCATTTTTAGATTTTCCAAGCTTTTTCTTTAATTGATATTTGACATACAATTATCGGAAAATTTGAAGTATAGTAATAATAAGAAGGTTTTTAGTGAAAACTTGTGTGTAATTAAACTATTTTAAAAATTTACGTATAATCATGTTATACGTAATTTTTTTAATGCGCTTAAGGCATGCACAATTAAATTTACCAATAGTATTTTTGTATTGTATTATTGTATTGTATTAGATTTGTTACTAAATTACGCTTCTCTAAATTAAGAGAATGTACTTGAAATGACGAGTTTGCGCCTTTATCGTCCTGTTTACTTCATATACTCGTACTTAAGTCTATTTCCTTCGCCGCGTGAATGCAAGAAGCAACATCAATTTAAAAAAATTAAGTAGCTACAAAAGAAAGTTTGTTGATTAGTTTTTTTTTATATAAAAGGTAAGTAATTACACTGTTTTTTGTTAATTAAAAGTTATTTGTTTATATTTTGTCTTGTAACAATTTTATACATTTCGTTCACGAATGAAATAAATTAGTTAAAAGGAACTGAAAATGAAATATAAAGTGTGAGTTATCACTATAAATCATGTAAAAAAGAAAATTTTCATATTCCACAAAGTCCAATGAGCGAAAATTACGTTTTATATTATAATTTCGATATATCGTGAATATTATGGCGAAGTTGTTTTCAATAAAAATGGCGTTGGTCAAAGACAGCGTAATAAAATATATACCTATGTTTGAATTTTTATTGTAAACATCGCACGGAGTACCCGCGTTCCGCCGAGATAAAATAAAATAAATGTTCCGTCTTTTTATTCCCCCTATTACAACAAACACTTACCGTTACAGCCTATTTTAAGTCCAGTGCTAAACATAGGCCTTCCCCATATAATGCCTCATAGGGGGTATATTTGCCATAGCTGCCACTGTGTAACAAGGTACGTGTACCGTGTAATAGAACGGTAAACCGACTAGGCATGACGATCTGAAATCGATTAATCGATTTATTGTTCTAAAAATATCGTTTTTTTTCAGCCTGGAAATCGAGATTCGGTTTTTTCTGTTTTGATAAGAACCATAAAATGATTTACAATTAGCTGAGTGTACTCAAATACGTAAAAAAATTACAGTTTTTCAATTAATTATTTGAAAACTCGCGAAACGACTGTGTGTTAAATTTCTTTCGCCTCTTCTTAATGGATTATGAATAAAAAAAGTTACGTTTGTTATCGCTTTGTTGTATTTTGTTGGTAGTGTAAATACAAACCCGAAAAGTAAATCAAAAAAGATCAATTTTAATCGATCTTATAAATCTCGATTTATTTTAGAATCAGATTTCGATTCAAATCCCTTTGAAAAATCGACCTTTTTTAGAAAAACTGCCTTCCTGACCGACTAATCGGCTAGGTTAAGTGAAATTCGTATATTTGAAAAATAATAGTAAGGAATCACCGCACCGCGTTCATGCACCGCCGTTATAAGGTAACTAGCTGTTACCCGCGGCTTCGCCCGCATGGTCACTGGGAAATGAACTATCCATTGCTTTTTGAATTGAAAGAAAATTGAGTTTTATAGATTTGTCAGAGATGCAGCCATTAAAAGGAAACTGAGCAAAATTGATTCGTCAGCCTATTTAAATGTTTTGAAACGCAGCGTATAGGAAAGCATGAAAATAGCCTGTTTATTCCAAATGGAAATGGGATATTTTTAATTAAAGGAAACTGAGCATAATTATCCGTCAGGATGCAGACTTTTGAAAAGAAACTGAGCTAAATTGATTCGTCAGAGATGCAGTTTTCTGAATTGAAAGGAAACTGAGCCAAATAAAGATCCGTCAGAGATGCAGCCTTTTGAGTTGAAAGGAAACTGAGCTTAATAGGTCCGTCAGAGGTGCAGCATTTGGAATTGAAAAAACTGAGCTAAATAGGAAATTTTGAATTGAAAAGGAAGATCTGGGAATTCTGATTAATTGATTGTGGAATTTTGGAAAAAAACTAACTGAACACTATTTTAAGACGCTACCGTACACAATGTTATATGTTTTCCATTCAGGAAAGAATGTGGAGATTCTGGGCATTTGACACACGCGAACATGCTACATACAGCTGACCATGAGAGAAGCACGGTTTTCTAAGTTGACCCCGCTACCTGTAACGTTTGCCCTTGCGCTTTAATTGTCATTGCAAAACTGAGCTTAATAGGGACTGCAACCTTTTGAATTGAAAAGGAAGATCTGTGGAATTATAGGATCCGTGGTATAATAACATTTCACATTTTCCTACACCTGTCAAAATTAGCACCGATTATGTTCCGTCCAAGATGTGTCACACGCAGCCTTGTCCCGTTACATAACCGAGGAGCATCTAAATTTTGCATTAGCATGACTGGGACGCCTAATTTTAATTGAAGCTTATGTGAGGGCACACCTGACAACTCTAAATTTAGAAACTCTACGGGATATGAAGTGCTCTGTTCTGTGTCCATAACTGTGTCTACTGACAAATACTCTGTTATTTCTCCTGCTACTTCGCTTAATATATCTGAATTTATTTTGTTAACGCTCTAATTTTTTGGTGCAAGAATCGCCCTTTCACATAACCATTTGTCTTCATGCATGTTGTTCGTTAAATCTGAATAAACGCTCGCAATTAATTCGGAATGACTCTGTACTAAATTACAAAATCTCTCGTCAATTTAACGCAGCCCTCAGCATCCGTTACCAACCGCCCATCGCCAATTTTTAATAGTGTGTCAGCATAGTTTCCAGCATTGATATCATTATACAAATGCACTCATATTCGTAGTTAAACTGAATTTTGTCACCTTGTTCCATAAAATAGACGACTTGAGGCATGCTTTAATTTCATCTGCAGGTGTGCCCTTTTGAATGACAGGTAAAGTTTGGCGAAAGTCACAGCCAGTAAAACCACCATTCCTCCCATTACATCGGTATTGCTGCAAATCCTGGAGCGTTCGATTTAGTGCTTCACAGCTTTTTATGCGACATTGTACTTTCGTTCCACACTAAAGTTTACATTGTCGTAGCATTATACCTCGTGCACTATTTTTGCTAAAGTTGCAGATCGGCGATTCTTCCTGGGCTAGATTTAGAGGAGTTTTAAAACAGAATGTGCAGTGCGGCCCCGCTTAGCAGCGTGGCGGCTATACCGGAGGAAGCTACGGCCACAGCAATGTTTTATCTTTCCGTACTTGCGCTAATAATAAATTTAACAAAATGTCTTCCCAGTTCCTCCAGGGGCATCTAAAAGAAAAGTGCACCATTTCAGATTCAATTTGTCCTAATACTTTGTCAAAACTCGTTTTATTCGGGAAGCAAGCGGGGTACAAATTCGGCTACCTGTTGTTGCAAAGCTGGTATATCGTAGTTTGTTTCACGTATAATTTCATCACTTAGTTCATTTTCGGTTGTTTGCTGAGAGCTTATCATTCCAAAGTCGCTTAATTTTTTGCCTACCATTGCCATTACTTTATCTTCAATTTTTCCAAGTGCTTCATTATAAATGTGTTCATTGTATGTCATGTTCGCGTGTGTCTGCTGTAACCTTCGCAAAATATCTTCCGCCATGTACTCTTTATATTTGTCCCACAATTTATGTGCATTAGATAGCCCGCAAGATGATATGAGAGTTGCATAAAGATACTTAATTTTGGCTGGTGACTGGCACTGCACAGCTTCCTCCATGGTTTCATCCCAGTGATTATCGTTTTCTAAAGGATGCAGAGCTTCACATGCTTCTCTATAAGTTGCGCATTCCTGACCGTTGACAGTTTTAAGGTCTTTATATCATGTAGGACCCCGAACATGGTACAGCAGCAATCGTAAACAGAAACATTCAAAATTAGTTACATGGACGGTATACACACGACCAAGGGCATCTGATGACTTTACACCGGGCCAATTTGCAACAGGCGCGCCTTGAATACGGCGTTTCCACTCCTTCCTAGATGTGTTCCAAGTATAATAGCGGGGGACTTCAGAATATAACAACGTTTTTGCAAAGGGGTCGGTTTGACAAAGTTGAAAGAAGGCTGTTAGTGTAGTTTTGGCAGTGATGCAATTCTTTCTTGAAATTTCTTTCGGTGAAATATACACGCTCTCCATTTTCTAAGTGCACAGCAAGGTGAGTAACTGTTGGTGCCTTTCGTGTAAAGGAAGCCAAGGAGACGCCACGCTGCCTCGTTACTGCTGACATAACGCCCTGCTTGAAAGGTCTGTACTTCATTAACGGATTGCCTCACCTTCACTCCTGAGATTAAATATTGCTTGGTCGCTTGCTTTATTTTTGTACTTACAGATATACTTGATTGCGCGGACAGAGCTACATGCTTCTACATTAATGTGGGCATTAAACATTTTACATAGAATGGGCGAATACGGGACAATCTAGATGTTATCTAAGGTTTCGAACGCTCCAGAGCGAGATTTGATTGTAGCTTTCCTGCCACCATCTTCGGAAGCTCTGCGTCTGTATATAGGGTAGCCATTGTCATTGTGCACTGTTTCTTTTAATAGCTGTTTAGGGAATTTCTTTGTACATTTTCCTTCTTTAATACATGGCGATATTGAATTTCGTGCTCCACATGTACCGTTAATCATATTTCGGACGATGGTATCATACAATTCTTTATCTTGCTCAGGATCCGGAATCTCGGCGCTTATTATGTCGTCTATTTGGCTGGGCCGCAACTTCTCTTTAAGCCATATTAGAATGTGGGCATGCGGTAATCCTCTTTTTGCCATTCAATTGAATACATGAAGCACTGCACCTCTCCGAAAATTTTCCTTTGTTAATTACATACATTAATTTTGTACTTTTAATCTAAATACTCTAGCAACTAAATCGTGTCTGCCAGTACTTTTGGCCCGGCATTAGCTCCTCAGTTATTTCTATCCATGTGGGATTGCAAGTAAAAGTAACAAAAGATCAGGTCTTCCGTAAGTTCGTACATAGGCGAATGCGTCTTGTGTGTACTCATGTATGTAGCAGGGACTGTTAACGAATGATGAAGGCAGAATTACCATTTACCTAAATCTCTGGGGTTTACATTGGCGTCGCTAGAAACTGCATCTTGTAAATGTATATAATTCTCAACGCGCAGCTTTTGATTTAAAGATATATGAGACGTTCACTTTCTACCTTCATACATGTCACCAAAATTGATGAAATAATTGTCTACACCGGGCTAAGAGGTTAAAATCATTTTCTCGCAACATCATATGATACGCATAAAATCCATACATGATACTTTTTGTTCGGAGTAGGCTCCTTTGTGACCAGGTTAATGAGTGGAATTTGAAAATGATAACCCTCTTGTTCTTTGCAATAAATCAATGGGTATTGCATAGCGTCATAAAACTTGTGTGTATCAGCTACCCGTTGCAACGTATCATCACGTGCTCGCAAGACAATGTCTCGTGAAGAAAATTGATCACCACTAATTACGGCTGCTATTTCGTTTATCAAAGGTGCATTGTAGCGCCTTTCGCTCTCCTCGAGGGTCCGATCTGCGTGAATGACGACTTTATAATCCTCTTCAGGTAGGTTTTCTAAAGCAGTTTTAAATGTTTTGACTAAAATGTTACGTTCATGCAAGAATCTTTGAATTTTGAACACTGTGTCTCTCTCAACTCCTGGATAAATTGGCAGCGACGGTCTGCCTCAATTTCTTCGTCACCCATAAAATATAATGTGAAAATTTGCTGTTCGTTTTCAGCTGGAAAAAGTGAACCTATTCTATGATAAATTGCCTGCACCGTAAATGTAGGCGAAAATCCGGCATTATTATTTCCCAGTCAACTCCAAAGGACGTCATTTGAAATAAGTTATATTTCCGGATCCTGTTTAAAAAGCGCCGTGACTCATTAGCATCATATAAAGAGAGTTTTCAAAGGTTCTTCTGGTTCCCCAAGTAACGGAAGAGACACTTTGCCATTGGAACAGCACATGCCTGCGGTCTCATCTTTCCATTTTAAAGGCTGCAAAATCGACACGCCTTGTCCATCAGTCCGATAACAACTAACCTGTGATTTTATAATCAATCAACGGATCATAATTGAATGCTGCGTCATTAAAACCGACCAATTGTTTCTTTGAAAATTTTGTCGACGTTCAGCTTGGAGCTATGCATCTCTTCGCGCCTGTGTCTGTTCTGGTGTTTCAGATGCCTTATAGTAGATTGACGTTCAGCTTGCTCAATGAGTCTGTGTTGAGTTTCATCAGGTGTTTCCGCGGCTCTTAAGGCGCCTGACGTTCCGCTTGTTCGATTAGCCTTTGCTGACTTTGAGGGTGTTTCAGTAGCTCTTAAAGTGATTGACGCTCTGCCTGTTCAAGAACCTTTGCTGACTTTGATCAGGTGTTTCAGTAGCTCTTAAAGTAGCTTGACGCTCTGCCTGTTCAAGACGCCTTTGCTGACTTTGAGCAGGTGTTTCAGTAGCTCTTAAAGTAGCTTGACGCTCTGCCTGTTCAAGACGCCTTCGCTGACTTTGAGAAGGTGTTTCAGAAACTCTTAAAGTAGCTTGACGTTCTGCCTGTTCAAGACGCCTTTCCTGACTTTGAAGGTGTTTTGGAGCTCTTAAAGCAGCCTGACGCTCTGTCTGTTCAAGACGCCTTTGCTGGCGTTGAGAAGGTGACTCAGATGCTCTAAAAGCAGCCTGACGCTCTGCTTGTTCTTGCCTTCTCAGTTCAGCATCTTCAAGTTCTAGCGATCGAGCTAATCTTTTCGCTTGTCTTTGAGAAGATACTCGTGAAAGGCTGGACTTACGTTTGCGAGGCATTATGAAGTAAGAAAACCTATTTATAAAAACGTTAAAATACCTAAAAGATTAAATTTCCTTAAATATTTTTAAAAGCAAATCCAAAATATCTAAAGGATAAATATTCCTTTTAAATATTTTAAAATCAAAACAACAATACCAATTCAAGACACAACGAATCCGAAAACGATAGCCAAAAAAATCAGATCAACAAGCCAAATCACAAAACAAATCATGAAAACCGAAATCGAAATCAGTAGTCAATATAAATATAACCAAAGAAAAAGAAATTATGTAAGTTAAGCCATACTATCTATACTATTAATATTCCTTTGAAATATTGTTAAACAACCTAAAACAACGAAAACCAATTCACGATTCTAAACAAAATCAAAATCAAAGCCAGAGTCTAAATATGTATAGGAATACCAGCAAAATAAACAAAACCGATCCAGAAAATACAAATCCGAAAATGAAAGGCAATCAACCTTAACCAAATCACAGCAAATAACAAGCAACCGAAATCGAAAGCGGTAGTCGAATAAGCTACTAAATAGAAACAATTTAAGCGTATGGTACTTATGCTATAAGTTGACGCGCTTAAACGGCGGGAGTTAAGTACATGTCAGGAAACATTTCGTTACCGCGTTTTAAAACCTAGTAACGACATCTAGCGGAATCAATTTAAACTATGTATGCGTTAGTTAATAAGAACTCTCAAAATATTTTTCTTATAATTTTGCAATTTTTCTTATTATGTACCGATTCATTCATAACCACATATAAGAACTGTATTCATTTCCGTTCAATAAATATTACTAAGGAAATTAATAAGGCTTACTAAGAACTGTTTCTACCATTGTTAGTAATAGTTAAGGGTGAAAGCGTGACAGGTGGTGATAGTATTTCTGATCCATACTTATAATCACGCCTGTAACCCTTGCGGGGTAGGCAGAGCATCAACGGATTACTTAATATCGTCTGCGAGGTTATCGCCTATTCTGTGAATCTCTTCCCGGTCCTGCGTGGAAAAATACAGATCCATACATTTTTTATCTTAATTTTGGTAAAAAGACATAATAATCCAGATATTCTGACCTTCTGTGTTCGTCCATCATACCGTCGTCCGTCTTGTAGAATCACGGTGGCGCCACCTAGCTGAATTTAATTTTGCAACATATTCGATTTTCCCACGGGAACGATATATTTTTCTGCTGAAAAAAGTAGCCTATGTCACTCTAGAGCCACCGATCTATCCCCATACAAATAATCATGCCATGCCGACGCTCTGTTGCGACGTGAAAGGAGGACAAACTTGTGAATGAGATGTTTTTCCGCGGAAAAAAGTAGCCTATGTCACTCTACAGCCACCGGACTATCCCCATACAAAAAATCATGCCATGCCGACGCTCTGTTGCGACGTGAAAGAAGGACAAACAAACAAACAAACAAACACACTTTCGCATTTATAATATTAGTATGGATTGATAAATTCTGAAAACATTTTATTTACCGACAACGTCTTGCAATCGTCGTTTCTCTAGCGCTCACTTGACCTTCATACAAATAATTCAATATTTTAATTGTTGATATTTTTTTTATTTTAATATAAAACAAAAGGCAGAGATTAAGATAAGGCAAAATGACTCTACGTTATTTTCAAATTTATCTAAAAAAAATATATATTACCATAGCTCTGACTAAGTGGGTCCAATAAAATGTCAGGTCCTGAGTGGTTAATTTTATTTAATTAAAATTTGTATAGATATCTATTAGATTCATCAATAAGTTTTCGCAGTAGGACACTTATCAATAAGTTATAGAAATGCGTTGTATTTTTTTAATTTTTAAATCGTTAATAGCAAAGGCCACAAAAAACTAAATTAAAAACTATACCCAAATTTTTATTTTCAAAGTTCACATTTGGCGGGTATTTGATTCGTATGAAAAATGGAGAAAGTCGAACTTCGTGTGGTTATTTAATATTTCTGTCTGAAAAACGAATTTTCTACAGAAAGTGTTTCTGAAAAACTCTAGTCTATTTTAGCAGGCAATGCTTCGTCTTAGTGGCATACTGTGCGCTGAATTTAAACGCGGTAGAACTGCCTGCGATGACGACACTCACTCCGGGCGGCCAACAACGGCCGCTACGTTTTTTTTTATAGAATAATGGTGACAAACGAGCACACAGTCTACCTGATGGTAAATGGATGCTGTGGCCCAAAGACATCTACATTTCTCCCCAATTAAAAATCAGAGTGCAGATGCGTTGTCATCCCTTAGGACTAAGATGGAATACCTCATTTCCAGTTAAAAGGGTCTCCGGTTCTCTACACTCACCATACGAAACACAGCAGCATTAAGCTGCTATTTTACGCTGGTTTTCTGTGAGAACGTGGTCCTACCTCGGTCGAGCCAATCCATTCGTGCTACAACCATAATATAGCTGCAACATAGATCTATCACATATAAAAACTTACGTTACGCTTCGTAATAAAACGTTAAAAAAAGCCGTTATTTAGCCGAGATTCTAAAGCTTTCGTTTGGGAAAGTTCAGTTTATTTTAAGTCATACCTTAAAATTCAAAAAGGTGGCCGCGCACTGGGTTCTTCGAATGTTAACACACGTCCGAAAGAAAGCAAAAGTTTTCATTTCGATGCCAAATTTAGCAATAATTGAAGAATATCCAGATTCTTTTTGAAAACGTTTCGTAACTGAATCGTAGGTATACCATTTTGACCCGAAGAGGAAAAACAAAAAAATATGATGTGGAATTCGTCTTCCCCGCCAGCTAAGAGATTCAAGGTGTCTGCGTCCGCTGGAAAAACAATGGCCTCTGTCTTTTGCGATGCGGAAGGTATAAGAATGATCGACTATTTAAGTAAAGAACAGACAATAACCGGATATTATTTACGCATCATTAATCAAAAAACTACGCGAAGACCAAAATAATAAACGTCAAGGAAAATTGCGTGTTAGAGTGCTTTTTCATCATGATAATGCTCCTGCCCATGCTGCAGATGTTGCAGACGCTGCCATCCGAAGTGCTGGGCTTCAGTTTATGCAGCGCCCACACCGTATTCTACGGACTTAGCTGGTAGTGATTTTCACCTTTTTACTCGCCTGAAAAAACACTTTCGTGGTATGAAATTTGACGACGACGATGAGGTGACGTGAGCTGTAGAGACCTTTTTCGTGTCCCAGAATTAAGCCATTTTTTTCAAGGAATTAACCAACTTGCAAAATAATATTCAAGGTGTATTAGCTTAAAGGGTGATTACGTTGAAAAATAAATATAATTTACATATACTTATCCTAAATTTTTTTATCTTAAATTTTTCATATAAATTAACTTAAAAAAAATTCAGTCGTAGGACTGCACGTCAGAAGTAAAAACTTCTTAGCTTCACAAGCCTCAATAGTATGGTTGTAGCTCAAATGAGTCTTCTCTACCTATATACAGGATATTCTTACACCACCACTACATGGTATATAATATAGTAATTTACCAAGTTAGAATTGATTTCTCATAGTGATAACAATCAAACACAAATATTATGTATTATGTCGTGTTCCGCTGACTGCGTATCAATTACCGGCGTTGCAATGCTTTTGCTTTGAACGATGTTTCATGCATCAGTGCGTGTGGCCGAATGATGACAAACAGATAGGTAATTAGTTTATAAATTTTATATTTATCTAGATATTCGCCGCGACTTCGTCTGCGTGGAATTTATTACGATTGGATTTCATGGCTTTAAATTTTTTTTTGCGCGGAAACTTAATTATTTTCTAACATAAAAGTAGCTTAAGTTATTCCTAATAACATATGAAACTACTTATGAAAGTACTGTCAAAATTGATCCAGAGATTTCAGAGATTAGCCGGAACAAACAGATAGACAGACAGGCTAATATTTAAAATATTGTTTTTTTGTTATAAGTACCGTATATACTTTTTATTCATTAAGTAAATTGCTGTTATATTGACATTACAAACAGATACATCAAATTTATTGATTTGTGTAGAGTTTACGTTTTTCCGCCCTTTATCGTAGGTGGCGCGATGAGATTTATTTGATTCTAAAATTTATAATCAATGTATTTTTTTATAGGATAAAGGTGACAAATGTGTGCTCGCTTGTCACCCGATGATAAGTGGCTGCTTTGGTCCACAGACATCTACATCTATCCTCATGTCCGAATCAAGATGCAGATGCGTTGTCAGCCCTGAGGAATAAGATGGAATGCCTCTTTTGTAGTAAAAAGGGTCTCCGGTTCTCTACACTCGCCATACGAAATACAGCAGCATTAAGCTGCTATTTTACGCTGGTATTCTGTGAGAGCGTGGTCCTTCCCCGGTCGAGCCGACCCATTCGTGCTACAACCATACAATTAATATAGCTGCAGCATGGCTCTAACACGTTTTATGTATATAATAAAATCAAATCATCAACTAGAATGTCGTCTAAATATTTACATTAAAACTTCATCCCTCATTTTTCCACCCTTAGGGGTGGAATTTTTTCTATGTTTACAAAGAAAATATGTTCATAAAATTGGTTCACAGTTGACGAAGATATAGCGTAAAATACAAATCTACTCCCATTTTTGAAGTCGGCTAAGTTAAGACCAGTGTACAAAAATATTTAAGAAATATGCAATAAACTGACATTTTAACGGTTATATAATCAAATTCATTCCGTGGTAAAGCGAAGCTGCAACTATATTATGGTAATAATATAATTGCAGCTTCGCTAATACTAGTGTGAAATAGCAGCATAACGTTGCTGCGTTAAGTTTGGTGAGTTTAGAGAACCGAAACCCTTTTTCTGAAAACGAGGTTTTCCATCTTAGTCTTTAGTGATGACAACGCATGTGCATTTTGATTCTTAATCGAAGACAGTTGTAGATGTCTATGTGCCACAGCAGCCACTTATTTTTAATATATTAACAGAAGTCAAAATTATACAATACCGGCCAAATTATCAAATGGAAGTATCATGAAATGCCCAGGCAGATTACGAACTGGCCGATTTTAAGGATCGGACTACGACAAATATATTATTGATAATGCAATCATATAGTGATACATTCCTATAGATTTAAATATATTACTTTACAGGTTGTTTCATAATATTAATATATAAACAGAATTCAAAGTTGATGATGACGTATCATGAAATACCCAGGCAGATTACGACCTGCCTAATTCTAACGATCGGACTACGACATATATATTATTGATAGTGTTCATATAGTGATATTTTCACTACATGAAAACACATTTCTATAGGTCCTAAGATTTAAGAAACTGCTATGGAGCTTGGCGCCTGTTCTGATCTCAACTCTATTATCAGCGAAGCCGACAACCCTGAAAGTAATGTGTTTATATTTATTTAATTAGGAGCAATAGAAGAAAATACCGAAGTACAATAATTCTATTATTTACAAAGCTAAAATAAAAATAAAAAACAAAAATATAGATTTATAATTTAGTATAAGCTAAATAATAATTCTTCTGGTCTTAGGTCTTAGGTCTGGGTCGTTAGTTCACCTAAGCGTCCGAATATCAACTTGATTTGTTTCATAAACTTGATAGACTTTACATGACCATGAAACATATAACATATTTTATTAGTCATGCAAGGTTCCTTTAAAAGTTAATCTTCTTAGTCGAATAGGTGGCAAATCAGAACTAAAAATATGTTAGTAACAATTCAAATGTTTCCGCAAGGCACCGAACTCTAATAGTAACCATTATACATTAAGTAGACTCAGCTCTTGCGTAGACAAGTCATTGTGCTTTTATAAAAAAAATTGAATAGCAAATGGCCGCAAAAATTCAAAAAAAGAAGATTATTTTTCATCCTTAAATGAAATATCTCATAACCATCGGAGTCCTTCTGGGTAGGTGCCACCCTTTTACCTATTGTTGCTGTCAAATATCAGTGTTCATATTGTTGTGTTCCGGTCTAAAGGGTATAGAAAGCTTCTATAATTGTAGACTGTTATCCATTCCATCTTAGCCCTCAGAGATGGTAACGCACCTGTACACTTCCTTGCTAGAAGTTGGCTGCAGGTTTCCATGATCTGCAGTAGCCACTTACCATAAGATCGACTTATTTTGTTTAGTAGAAATGAGTCATAAGAGCAATTTATAACCTAGGTCCGAAGGCAACCCTTTTGAGAAAAATTTAAAGAAATAAATATATTAACTTTAGCCTCTCAATATATTAACGAAAATTTAATGTGTGTACACAAAAAAAAATGTAATATTATAAATAGTGATGTTCATTCTGTAAATACTAGGAACAAGCACAAGTTATTTATACCAGTTACTCGAGTCCAAAGAGTCAGTAATTGCTTCATGAGGCAATGTAAACGCTTTTACAAACAAAGTCCCAGAAAATATACAAAACTTGACCTGCTCAAAGTTCAAAAACTTTAAGCAGGTCAAGTTTTTTTTCCGAACCAGTGGTAATTAAACAAAAGAGTGACTTTCAATAAGTATTATTTATATTCTATATGCTCGCGGCGTGTCATAGAGTGGAGACCACGTTTAGGTAAGCGTAGTGCGGGACGTCCCCTGGCTAGATGGAGCGACGATCTGCGCAATGCTAGGCACGCTCTTACAGAATACCAGCGTAAAATAGCAGCTTAATACTGCTGTGTTTCGTATGGTGAGTGTAGAGAACCGGAGACCCTTTTTACTGGAAAAGAGGCACTCCATCTTAGTCCTCAGGGGTGACAACGCATCTGCAATTTGTTTCTTAATCGAAGATAAATGTAGGTGTCTGTGGGCCACAGCATCCACTTACCATCAGGTGAACTGTGTGCTCGTTTGTCACCCTTATTCTATAAAAAAAATAATTGTGGCAGCCTCGTACCGGTAAGCGAAGTGTATGGCTGCCCCCTACAGGATGTAGTGACGACGTGTTAAGACATGCAGAAAGTTAATGGATGCAGGTGGCTCAGGACCGTGCATTGTGGCATTCCTTGAGGAAGGCCTATCTATGTTCAGCAATGCACTTGTGAATAAATAAATTATCATCTACTACATCTACTACAACTTACTATGTAGATTTACATTTGCATTGCAGTAGACGACGTAAGACGGCTTGACAGTTACTTAATAGTCATATTTCATTGTATTATTTTGTTTCAATGCTATTGAAATCCAATCAAGAAATGTTACCATAATTAAAATTGCTAATGCTGGGAGTGACTTGGGCTATACTTTATCCAAACTTGTTATTTTTTTTAGAAATCGAAAAATTGACAAAATTAATTGTCAATGATGATTATTTTAAAACAACGAAATGACTTTACTTTAATAGTCCTTATCGAGACCAAGCTGGGGTGGATCGCTAGTTTATAACATATTAAGTAAGGTTTCTTCTGAAACCTAGAGGTAGATTACAAACATAAATTGCGGAAGAACAAACATCTAGACACGAAGTTATCTGTACACTATACAAATACTTGTTCTATACGGAATTCGAACGCGCGGCGCACATCGCCATAATTCATTGCTAAGCCACTGGGCCACGGAGCCGTCAAAAATCTGACAACATCTTAAAGTATAATTTCGATCATACAATGTAAATCACTTGCTCTGATGATGAATCCTGATGTTGTTTCGTTATGTTTAGAAATTATTACTGAGGTAAGACTGGTTATCTTCTTTTTTCGTCCCTAACAGCCCTTTTGGTCCACTGCTCCGTACTGCTTAAAGAAGAGGAGGCAAATGAGAATACGGCGTACCTAATAGTGATTTCCTGCAGCCCATGAACATTTGCATTTAAACACAAGCTTAAAATAGCAGCTCAACGCTGCTGTGTTTCGTATGGTGAGTGTAGAGAACCGGATACCCTTTTCACTGGAAACGAGGCATTCCATCTTAGTCCTCACGGGTGACAACGCATCTGTATTTTGATTCATAATCGAGGATAAATGTAGATGTATATGGGCCAGAGCAACCACTTACCATCAGGTGGACTGTGTGTTCGTTTGTCACCCTTATCCTACAAAATATTTGCAACACTGGCGGAATTTCAAAAAGAAGAAGCCTACACTTGCCTCCTTTCTTAAAGGTCCCTATAGTTACTGTGTCCCTATAGTTTAGTCAATTGTTAGTCATCAGTGGCACCAACGCATCTGTAGCGTTGTTTTAAGCTGGTTGCAGGTGTCCATGGACTGCAGTAGCCAGTGCCAGCACAATTATCAATTGGACTGAAAGTTTGTTTGATACCTCAGTTTTATAAAAAAAAAAACAATTCTTAATCAAAGCCAAAATACACAATAAGTCCTAAACATAATTTTAAATATGGTTACTAAGTAAGCCATCCAGCATTAAGAGTTTATACATCCTGGAAATCCTTTCGCACAAATCGTGGCAATTTGATTCCGGAATAAGACTCTCAGCGTATTCAACCTTTTTTTAGTTTTTTTATTTCGAACGAACATTGTATTTTTTAACATATTGATTCTTGGCTAAAATCTCGACTACCTTTTTTTTATTTTAATTTAAAATAAACGTTTCTCCCACAATAGTACTTACTCCTGTATTGGGAGTGCGTTTACATACATTAATTATACAAGGACAAACATCCAGACCCAGAGCATTTATTTCTAGGCCATACAAATACTTGTTCCGTGCGGGATTCGAAGCCCCAGCCCTCAACGCCGCAAAATTTTCGTCCTACACCAGGATTTTCCCCTGTATCGTGTAGGCAGCTTATATTCATAAATTGCACAATAAAAAAATCAGGCTCATAAATTGTTAAAGGAAAACACAACATAGCATCATTATTCTGCTGTTTTACGCTGATATTCTGTGAGATGTTGAGTCGATCCATTTGTGCTGCAACTATAATATAGCTGCATCATGGCTCTAACACTTTAAATTAATCAGACCGTGATGCAGGCATTCCTTGGAGGCATTCCTTGGGGCCTATGTTCAGTAGTGGGCTCTGATGACTATGATGTTTATAGGTATTTGTAACTACGTCTACTTCAAAACTTTTTATTGAAATACTGAAAGAATTATTCAAGCGGCTTCCCAGTTCCCATCGATTTTTAAATATTTAAACATAACCCACACGTTTAAAACTGCGAAACCGTTCGTACAAATCTAGGGGTATTATTTAACACATTTACCGATTATACTTAATATGTTAACCGATTTTCTAATTTGAATTAATTTTTTACCGATCTAATTATTACTTATATCTACACGAATACTAGACATTGGATAAAACTAATTTTAACGGTTTTATTGCGTTTAATTTTATTTATTTTAATTCCCAAAATTTCGAGTGCTCTGCAGCACACATGGTTACGTGAGGGTCTGAAATAAAAATGTTTCGCACTTTATAACCCATTTACGCGCATGCCGACCACGAGTTGACGTAGCGGTAAGAGCTTGGACTAGAAATTAGATGGTCGTGGGTTCGACTCCCCGTGTGTAGATTTTCTTTTCTCTCTTTTCTCAATTTTTATATTACTCATTTTCCAAGCAAAGAGGTGAATAATTTATTTTATTTATTTATTTATATGCAAAAGGCATATAGGACGTCATTTTTAACCTTCTATACACTTGACCATCTGGAGTTTCCACTTCGGGTACTTTAATTTCTAGCCAAGCCCTGCATCTATACAAATAAATAAAATTAAAGTGTCTGCTTGTAAGTCAAAATAACAGCTTTTAACTAAATGCATATGAAAGTACGAGTATATACGCTACTTATAACAAAAACATAATTTTTAAAAATTTTGTCTGTCTGTTCTGTCTGTCTGTCTGTTTGTTACAGCTAATCTCCGAAAAGGCTGGACCGATTTTGATGGAACTCTCACTGGCAGATAGCCAATGTGATAAGGAGTAACTTAGACTACTTTTATTTTAGAAAAGGAATTAGGGTTCCGCGCAAAAAAATTAAAACCCATATAATCCAATCGTAATAAATTCCACGCGGACGAAGTCGCGGGGAACAGCTAGTATCCTATAAATTCTATACGCCTAGCCATCTGGAGTTTCCACTTCGGGTACATTCATTTGTAAACAAGCCCTGCATGTCCTATAAATTTGAGCGAAATCAGTGATGACGAGTAGCGAATGCCCCCTGTAAGTACTTTTCTATTTCCAACCGACTTCAAAAAAGGAGGAGGTTCTCGATTCATCGGAATCTTTTTTATGTATTTTTGGGTGTCAGATGTATAAATTAAACAGACTATCTTTATTCACACTCTGATTTAATCTGCCAACTTTACATTGATGCGTCTTATTCAACTCTTCTTCCATTGTGACTGCTTCACTTCTGCCTGTCACCCGCCTATCCTCTTGGCCGGTCACGTGGCTTAGTCACGTGACTTTAAAAACAACCAATTGAGCAACTAATAAACAATAATATTTTAATGGTTTTGCAATATAAACTTCATATTTAATAATAATTCTTAATATCTACAGGATTCTATATAATCATAATAATATAAATAATCATAAACCTTAAAGCTCTGCCATCCTACCTAAACGAGACCCTTCCTTTGAGATCAAGAAAAAACGTAAACAAAAATTATATATGTTATAAACAAAATAACTTACAAATAAATCTGTTATATAAATAATTATACACTATGTTTATTTATGACGTGATTGTAAACATTAATATATATCACATGGATTTTTTGCTAAAAATACCAAGTACATACATATATATCTCTAAATCGTTTCATTTTAACATGGTTTTATGTTCTATTAAAATAACAATTTCTCTCATAAGTAATGCATCTGTAAAGAAAATGTACATGTATACCTAAATCATTACATTTAGTAAATGTTGCCATTAATTTTTTTATGTAAAGAATACTGCTTAATTAAATGTAAATATAATTTACAGCAACTCTATAAATATTATATTATAAGTCAATATTATATTAAATGTCATCCCGCCTAACCAGCATTAACTGAGCAATCAAGTATCTAATCACTGTCATCAACGCTATTACTAGATTCATCAGACTCTAATTCTCTACAAAACGACATCCAAGGCTGAACCTTATCAATAGATACAACTGCTTCATACCTTCTACCATTTTTGCGAGTCATTGGTGTATCTTCTACCACGAACCGATCATTGGGAAGGACCTTTAGTATACGATAAGGGCCTTGGTACTTAACAGAAAGTTTTTGGGATTTTCCGTCGTGCGGAACCTGCCTTGCTAAGCGTACTAAATCCCCATCTTGGTACTGCCTTGCTGGTTTCCTATGCTTATTAAAATTGGCTGCATCTTTAACTTGTTGCCGTTTTATCTTTTCTCTAGCCTGTTGTCTGACTTCTGCCAATTCCTCAGCGGGACTCCTATTTAGGGTGTCATTGATTACCGTACTAAGTATGCCTTCCGCTCTACTAATTATGTTGAATCCAAATAATAGCTCAGAAGGGCTCTTTTGGGTAGTTTTATGTCGAGCTGTGTTCATACCAACCTGTATGTCAGCGATGTGGTTGTCCCACGACTTGTCGTCGCCGCCGTGACTGGCTGTCGATAGAGCATCTAAAATCGTTCTATTAAACCTTTCTACTTGCCCGTTTGCTCGAGGCGTTGCAACGGCATTTACAATATGTTTGATCCTGTAAGAGGTCGTAAAATCTTGAAATACCTTACTGGTGAAACTCGTACCTTTATCTGTAATGAGACGAGTAGGGACACCAAAATAACTTACATGGTCTTTTAGCACTCGCACGGGCCGTGTTAGATTTGGCGTTCCTAACCGGGGTTATATTAACGAATTTTGTTAACCCGTCAACTAGGACCAACAGATAATAATTGCCTTTCTTGCTTTTAACAAACGGTCCCAAATGGTCTGCGTGGACTGTATGGAACGGCACACTCACCTTTTCGATTGGGTGGAGCTCTCCTTCTCGTTTACCACCTGGAGCTTTGTGGTACGCACACTCAAGAAAGGAGGTAACATACTTCTGGACGAAACGCCGCATTTTTGCGAACCAGTAATGGCCTCGGATCCGCTGTAAGGTTCTTTCAAAACCACAATGGCAAACGTCGTCGTGGTTCATTTTTAAAATTTGCCAGCGCAGACTTTTGGGTGCCAACCATTTTATCTCGTCACCTACCACGCGGTAAACACGACCGTTCTTCAGTCTGTAGTTTTTGTGTATGTCCGCTACCTCCGCCGATGAAGGGTCGGAAAGAATGCTTTTGATTTCATTTACCTCATCATCTGCAGTTTGTACCGTCGCAATCCAGTCCTGTTCAATTTGCTGTATTTGTAAAACGTCTAGTACATGTGTATTACCTGAAGAAGAGTTCACTGGGTTTCTGCTCAGGGCATCCGCGTGTGCCATGCGAGCACCAGGCCGGTACTCGATTGTACAATCGTATTCCTGAAGCTGGACCCACCACCTAGCTATGCGAGCTATCAAGTCACGTTTCGTTAGAGTGGACCTGAGTGCATTGCAATCGGTCAAGATCTTAAATGGTATTCCCACCAGATAAACCCTAAATCGATTGAGCGATGCGGCAACCGCCAAAGTTTCAAGCTCGTACGAATGAAACTTGCGTTCGTCGCGGTAGTTTTCCTGCTGAAGTAGGAAACTGGTTGCAACGCGCCATTACAGTTACGCTGCAGTAAAATACCTGCTAGGCCTTCTTTGCAAGCGTCGGTGTGTAGCTCGGTTTCGGACTTAGGGTCGTATAGAGCTAACGGTCGCTCCACTCAGAGCGCATTTAGTACCTGTGAACGCCTGATCCTGTTTGGGTTCCAACTCCAGTTAGAGTCTTTCTTCAGTAGGTCCGTCAACGGTGCAGTTATCGTGGCATATCCCTTTATAAAACGCCTGAAGAACCCAGACAACCCCAGAAATTGGCGCAATTCGTGCTGGTTGGTAGGTGTTGGGAATTTTGAGACGGCTTCGTTTTTTTACTACCTGGGCGGATCCATTAGCACTCACCTCAAACCCTAGAAAGTCTATAACATTCAAAAGAAAGGCACTTACTTAATTTCAGTGTGAGTCCGCCTTTCTTCAGAAGCTGTAGAACCTCGCCTAGTCTTTGGATGCCTTCCTAAAATCCTTGGATGGTATCAGTATGTCATCCATGTAGACAATGGCATATTTAATTTGGGCCTCCTTTAATATTTTATGGATTGTCCTTTGGAACACAGATGGTGCATTAACTAATCCGAAAGGCATGCGGTTGTATTCATACTGCTCATCAGGCGTTACAAAGGCAGTCTTACTACGGGAGGCCACGGCGACCGGTATTTTGATAATACCCTGAAGCGAGATCCAATGATGTAAATAGAGTGTTACCTGATAACAAGTCCAACTGATCCTCGACTCTTGGTAGAGGGTAGTGTTCCTTCTTGGTCTTTCTATTAAGAGCTCGATAGTCTACACACTCTTTTATTGTACTAGAACTATAGGACTGGCATATGATGAAGATGACTCCCTAACTATACCATTATCTACCATCTCCTTAACCATGTCTCTTACCAATTGTCGCTCAGCATGTGACATACGGTATGGGCGATACACGATTGGCTCCGCGTCGTTAAGGTCGATCACCATCTCGGTGATGTTGGTAAACCCAAGGTCCTTGAGCCCCGAGAAGCAATCGCTATACTGAAGTACCTCTTGTAGTTCTTCACATTGCTGTTTTGTTAGCTCGGGATTGCAAGATCTCTCCATCAGTCCCTTATCTGCAAAAACGCTACAAGATTGGAGAAACGGTGTTGGATGCGTATTACGCAGTGCTCGTGTTAAGTGTCCTTCTACAAACCTTGTTTGAAGGCGTTATAAACTAAGAGTGCTGTGCGGTTGTATTTTATCTCGTACGTACCGGGAAAAAGATAGTACTCTTTTCCTTCAGTACCCTTAACGAGCCATGGACGTAGATGCTACTGTTTGCCTGCCCATTAACATTAACAGTTATGGGTACAACGTTACCACTTATTTCCGTGTCATTTCCACTACAGTCTTGTTTTATTACAAGTGAGTCTTTGAAATACGATCTCAGTGGAGTTTTAGTCATTATAATATCAGGCTTCTAAGTAATGTCCAAGTAATGCAGAGTAACTCAGTATAATCTTCCACTACATATATTTCAATGGTTTCTTCTCACCCTTGAACTTCTACATTCACAGTAGCTACACCTAAAGGGCTAGTCAGGTTTCCTCCTATTCCTTTTAATACTGGCATACCTTCCCTCACATCGATATTCAGGTTCAAATGCTTAGCGCTACTATGTCTAATTAACGAGCATTGACTCCCCAAATCTACATGACACTTGACCCCTGAGTTGTTAATCTTTATATCCAGTATATATTTATCAATAGCGCGATCATCGACAGTTACATTAGATACTTGTTTTTGTACATTATTTTTATCTAAGGCCTGATTATCGTCTTTATTAAGCGGAGTTTTATTTTTAAAACAGTTAATCGTCTGATGACCAATCCACCCGCAGGTCGTACATTTCACGAAAGGTTTTGCACATTTAAATCTAGGGTGACCTATTTCGCTGCAATTGAAGCAACGGATTCCGTTATTACTAGGGCCCGCCCTGCTCGTGCCAGAATGATTTGTTTTTTTCAGGTTGGCATCGTTACTAGAGTCACGAACTTTGCCTACCTTCACGGTCCTAAAATATTTGAGTACTTGCTCAGGTTGCTTAAATTGAGCGGCTTGAGCACCGATTTTAACAGCACGATCTTTAACCCCATACAGCAAACAGTCTACCGCTTCGCTTGCCATAAATTTTGCAACGATTTAACTTATTTTCCATAATAGTAGTGTTCTAGCGACTCACCGTATTTAACCGTTTTGCTAACATATTATGCGCCAACTCAGCATAGTCCTCGCTTTGAGAAAAAGATTCTATAAGTTTTCGTTTCCACTCAGTCCAGGTAAATAACAGGCTAGACAAAGCCCTGATACCCGTTTAGCGACACCACAAAGCTTGGGTAACGAATAGTGATAATTTCCCTCTTCCCACCCATATATGAGCACATTCTTCACTTTCGTTAGCCAGTAAGAATGGTTTGTTCCTTTACCATTGGGTCAGGGGATAACATTTGCGTTGAACGTAAGTTTGAGCCTATCTGAACTTTTACTTTGTCAAGAATGTTCAAGAACTTATCTAATAATACCTTCGTATCCGAACCGTTGTCCTCCTTACCACGCTTAACCTTGCACGGAAGCCGCGGTGACCCTATATCAGATGGAAGAGGAAGACGCACGCCGTCTCCTCTGTCCTGTCCTTGTCCTTTTCCGTCTCCGCCTTTCGTATTCGTCCCTGTCGTCAGAGCCGCTTGATCGTTGTCCGCTCGATCGCCGTCCACGCGATCGCCGTCCACTCGATCGCCTTCCACGCGACCGTCCTCTCCGAATCATCGTATCCTTGTTCATTTTATCCAATGGTACCGATTGCTCTATCCTCGAGCTCATCCTCCTAATCCTTTCCTGTTGACCTAAATCCTCAACCTCGGATGCTCCTTGGTCACTCCCATGTGTTAGTCCTTCCCCTCGACTAAGAACATGGGTTCCTTTTATCATTGAGCCACTTCCTCTTACTAGACGAGCACTAGACCCTTCCCCTCGGCTAGTGTCGTCCTCCATGTCACAGTTGAGCGTAACTGAAACTTACATTGTTGAGATTAGAATGATGATTATTATAAACTGCTTTAACTGGGTACAATAATTGCAAAAAGTAGAATAGGGTTATTTAAATGGCATAATATCGGGTACGTTCCGAAAAGCTAGAAGAGGAAATTGTATAAATACACTTCCCGTGGAACGGGGGGGAGAAAGAAAAGAAAAGAAACTTTATTATGCATGTTCATTCATCGAAAATCATGTATTTTCAAAGACCTGACGCACTCTAATACATTTATGTAAACATTTAAACCAATTTGCTATAACAAGTGTCGTTAGATTCTAATAGAATGAATAAGACCGTTAACTTTTCGTCACCATGCGAATGAAACGGTAGGTGGGTAGAATGAATTTGTTGTTTTAAGTTAATTAACATAATATCCTTTCAAATAACGTGAAATGTAAAACTGATACAACTAATAGATTCACCAAATATTAAGTCAAAGTTATAATCGTCATTGATAGTTTATTCAACTAACGCACATGCGAACATTACGTGGTTCGATTGTTCGGTGCGCTTGCACTAGACGGTTACAAGGTAATAATAAAAAAAAATGACTGGCGCAGGTTATAATATGAGAGGAGTAAGACAAAGAAAATTCACATAAATATAAGAAAAAGAGGCACAGAACAAAAAATTTAATCACAACCGCCAGAATTTTCAATATCACTGAATCACATGTAGATAATTACAAATTACTTACGTTTTTCCGAGCCGTGGACGTAGTAAGGGTAGTTTTCTAGAGCCCTATTTATCCCGCTTCTGACCTTTTGGGTGTCAGATGTATAAATTAAACAAACTAACTTTATTCGCACTCTGATTTAATCTGCCAACTTTACATTGATGCGTCTTATTCAACTACTTCTTCCCGACTGACTGCCTTCACTTCTGCCTGTCTCACCCGGCTATCCCCTCTTGGCCGATCACGTGGTTTAGTCACGTGACTTTAAAAGCAATCAATTAAGCAACTAATAAACAATAATATTTTAATGGTTTTGCAATATAAACTTCATATTTAATAATCATTCTTAATATCTACAGGATTCTATATTATCATAATAATATAAATAATCATAAACCTTACAGAATGTTCACCGATTACTCAAAGATGCCTGAACCGATTTAAAAAATTATTTATTTTGTTTCAAAGTGTATATTTCTCTGGTGATCCCATTTAAATTTTATTAAAATCAATTGAGAGGTTTTTAAAGAATCAACAAATCTATAACTCTTATTCAACTATTATTTAGGCAATGAACATAGGAATGAAGTTTTATTATATTTTCCAGGTTTATAAATGAAAACAAAGAAAACATTGACAATAATGATGTATCACAGCTAAGATATGGCGGATAGCAAAGTTGAATATAATTATGTACCTTAGTTTATGATTATTATGGTGACTGATACAGTGACAACCTACCTAATATGATTAATTTTACAGAGCTAGCGCACATGTTGAACTCTTAGAAGACATAGAAGAAGTTCTTGTAGACGATGATATATCTTGTGTAACGCTTGAAGTACAAGCAATTGTACATAACGAACAAGGAGGCGAATGTCAAACTAGGTGCAGTCGGTAACAATAGTTATTATTCTACCTATTTCATATATTATGCACAAAACAAAGTTATTTGTATTTTTTTTATAAAGAATAAAATATTTATTGTTTTAAGTTTAGATGAGATACTTCAAAGAAGTTACTGTAACAAATGAAGCACAGAACAAGGTTTTGATGAAAAAAATTAGATCATGGAATATGACCAATATAATGTCAATATTGATCGCAGTCTACCATTATTATCAATGTGAGTGATTTCTTCACTACTGTAATATAAAATGTAAATGAAAAAAAAATAAAAACAGACATGTCACGGTTTGCGTTTTGTTTTCATCTAAAACCGTGTATATTTTTTGTAGGCAACATCTTCAACAAAATAACGATGAAGAACTAGCTGAGGAAGAGATCAACTATTCGACCAACTTGAGCACACCATCTTTATCAGACAACGAGCTAATTGTTATAGAAGCACAAGAAAATATCAGTGAAACACCTTCTTTAGAGGGGAATCGATTAGTCGAAATCGGCTATGTTTTTAGTCAGCTTGCACAACCATGTCATCTATTTGACTGTTTTCACCTCTGAATTTTATAAAGAAAAAAGGGTGGGTTTCACGTCGAGCTCACTTTTATGTGAAATGTGCAAGATAGAAAGATAATACTACAAAAACCAACCAAAAGATTATATAAATGCCAGTATAGTAGAAGGCGTTTTCCAAACTGGAATGGGTATGCCCAATTGGACAAAATATGTGCTAGTTTTAATATGCCAAATATGACTGAGAGTTATTATATTAAAATATGTAGTAAGTTAGGTGATATACACAGAGATATTCACTGCAAGCATATGTTGAGAGATGTCGGTCTGCAACACATGCTTGAACTAAAGAAAAGAAAAACAATTATGATAGAGCAAGGTGATATTAACACAGATGGAATACCATATATAACCGTAATAACAGACGGATCTTGGGGTAAACGAAGTTACGGGACAAATTTCAATTCCTTGTCGGGAGTTGGTTGCATCATAGGGTTTAGGACTAAGAAAATATTATTCATTGGGGTCAGGAACTCTGCAAAGCTGCAAAGCAGAAAACTGAAGTTCTTGCTCACAAATGTTATAAAAATTGGTTTGGCCCTTCAACTGAAATGGAAACTGATGCGATCGTAGAGGAATTCAGAATTAGTGTTAGTATGCATGGACTAAACTATTCTAAATTGATTGGCAATGGTGATAGCAGCATGTGTAATGCTTTGAGAGATACAATACCCTATGGACCAAATATCTATATAAGAAAAATAGAATGCTCCAATCACTTGATGAGGAATTACTCAAATAAATTGAGGAAAATATTAAAATAATAAGAACTGACCTGTACCTGTCACACTACGCAAAACACTGAGTGACCGTATGCGACACCTACATAAATTAGTCACTGGAGCTATAGAACACTCTGTAAAGCTGGACTTACCATTAGAAGAAAAAATAAAGAGCTTGATGGAGGACCTACTGAACGGTTCATGTCACGTTTTTGGTTTTCATAATTCGTGCAAGAATTATTTTTTCAAAAGTGAAAATATAGTGGAGATGAATTTGGTCCCTCAACTGAAAACGTGTGGCATATGGGTTCACATTTATGAGAATCTGGGATGTTTGACACAGAATGCAGAAAGTCTTCCTCTAAAAGAAACGAATAACCCTGCAGAACATTTTAACTGAATCATAGCAATGTTCCTTTCTGGGAAGCGAGTAAACTTTTCCCTTCGAGGGATTTATGAAAAAGGTGCTACGCACCAGTTACGAGTACAACATCAAAGACTACAAGCTAGTGCAAGAAATACAGAAAAATATTATATGTGACGAAAACATTAAAAATGCATATACTCAAAAATATGTGGCAAAAAAGAAAAAAAATATTAAAAATAAAAGAAAACAGAGAGCTGAAGATGCACTACGGGGAATAAAGCGAGCAAAGCGGTCAAAGCCGACAGACCAGCATTACGGCAACGTAACAAGTGAGCCTGATTTGCCGATGGAAGTATTCATAATTTAAAAAAGCTAAATTCCTTGGTCACTGCAAAAGACACATTCGGAAATATTATCCTTAGAAAGAGATACTGTTGACCAATCTAACTCCGATATATGGATTGTGGAACGCAGAAAAGAATAACTGTAATTATTGGTAAATTTTAAAATGAGCCTACGGCCCCATGCACGTCCATAATCAAAATAATGCTGTATTCGAAATTTACTGGAATGATTCTAGATATGGAAAGTCAAACGAAATAATAGCCCTCAAAGAATTTGCAAACGAGGCTCAACATGGCTACTCTTTATGGGTTATTTTTGATGATGACTACTGTTTCCTGGTGCAAGTCCAGATGGTTTGATTGGAGACGACGGAATTGTCGAAATAAATGTCCATCTTCAACTGCGTTGACGCCATTAGACGCTATAAAAGTAAAAAGTTGTGTTCTGTACAGAAGATGGAGGTTACCACCTCCAAATTGAAAAGGAACCATAATTATTACCAGGTCAAGCCCAACTGAAAATTACGAAGAAGAAATTTTGTTACTTTGTTCTTTGGACGCCAAAGGATTATAGTATGAAAAGATATACAAATATCCAACCTCTTGGTCAGATGATAAATATTGAAATGACGCAGTTTTACTTCAAATGTGTTCTGCCAGAATTATTGACCCATTTTCCACAAACTGCCAATGAGAGATAGATTCAATGATTGTTATTAGATAATAATATTTTTACTAAATTTTCAATCACTTCTGACAGTGAACTGTTTGTGTTCGAAATCGGAATCTTCTCAACAACGGTTGTTATATTATGTGTTTATAAAGTGTAACAAAGTTCTTTAGAATAAAAATATACATTTATAACTGTATTTAGACTACTTTATTTGTGATCAACCGCCTGTACTACAGTACAAATTAGTACCCACACAAACATACATTTGTAGAGATTTACATACTGTACAAGAAAAGTACGTTACCTAATTTAGCTTCCTCATACAGACAGACAAGATAAATAGTTTATTCTGCTTATACTGCTACTACATAAGCCGAATAAATTATTTACCTTACTTTAGTGCTCTATTTAGGTATAACATGGACGAACAAAAAGTCGGATGGAACTCCCTGCTAAAATAAAACTGAGTCTGGTTTATGTGTGAGTATTGACCTTTGCGCGTGTAATGGCCGACTAATGTGAATGTGTGCGTGCGGGCTTTACGCGACGACAAATCAAGCTATAAAAACCAGTTTATGCGGATCTCTTATTTACGGAAATTGATACAAAGCGAGCCATGTTATACTGGAAAATTATAGCTTGATGTGTCGCCGAGTGTACCAGCAAGTTGGCCGAGTCTGAGTGACACAGTTTTTATTAGCGACATATTATTTTAAAATTATAAAATAGCGCACGTACGGTACCTAGATTGGAAAAAACACACATATCTCGAGGCCAAGCGGTATGTCCGTACTAGACAAATAGTAATATAATAAAATAATACGATACCTACTAAATGTAGGTATGCCTACATGTACAAAACTATGGCTATGCGCGCGCGATGCCATAATAGCGAGTCGTAAGTTACAAATGCCAACCGAGCGCTCAGGCGCTATCTCTCTCTTTTCGCTTTGCCTCTTTTTCTAACATTGCGCTGGATGAAACAACAAACTTTATAACTATGTTCTATAAGTTAATAGTAAAAGCTTTAAAGAAAAGTTTATTTTATTCTTTTGGCGCGTTTAAATAAAACTTGTTTTAAAAAAGTATTTTTTACTTTTTAATTTACCTTTACTTTTTAATTAATAGAATCAGGCGTTACTTGCAAATCCATTATATTAAAGTTGTAAATATTTACTTTGCAAACATCCGCTTAATAAATAAAATGATGTGTCTTACCAGTTTGAAGAGCACCTCCCGCCCTCCTCAATTGCGTGCACTATCCCGTCACCACTAATCCCAGCACCACTACTCCCAACACCACCACTAGGAAAGACACACCACCGATGACAATACGACACGTGTTTCGCCTCTACACGAGGCATCCTCAGGCGATGTAGACTCTGCGGTGGCTGACCGCTAAGTGAGCGGCGAGCCAAAACAACTGCCATTTATACAGCCCGCGCAACTGGCTCCCTACCTAAGTAGCGAGCGACTGCGTCATGCGATAATACTGTCCTGTTGTTAGAGAGCAGGCAAAGATATTTAAGAGTGAGTTAGAAACGTTTGTTTGTTCATTCAGCAGTGCAATGTTACTATTATTATTTTTAATATCTCTAACTGTTCCAGCACACACAGTCGCAGCCCTTTATTACATGTGTAAGACTTTAAAGGTGGTCGTTGGCTGGGTTGTGTCAGTGTCCAAAAGATGTTTAGCAAAATGGGATTTATCGGGATTGCAATTCCTGTACGCGGCTAAATGCTCTTTATAACGTGTCTCGAAGTTGCGACCAGTCTGACCCACGTAAACGTGGCATTCGTCACAAACAAGTTTGTAAACACCCGACTTTTGACGAATGTCTAACTTATCTTTATTATTACAGATATTCCTAAGAGAATTGTTTGTTTTGAACGCCACATAAACGCCGCTTTGTCGAAGAGTAGCTACTTTTTCAGATATGGGGCCTAAGTAGGTCAAACTGCTCATATCGACGAACACTTTGAGATTGAACTGCGTACAGAGAGTTGCGAACAACATGCTTTTGTTTCTTTTAATTAAATTGTTAATGAGATTTTTGAAAACCGTTAGAGACCGCTATTTGATAAATTACATTAAGCTCTTTTAAATAATTTTCTTTACTTAATGGGACAGTGAACAAACGATTAATATAACAATAAAAGCGGCTAATTTATGCCACGGATGACACGATGACGTGGGATGACCGTGTCGGTATGAGTTGGCTTTCGATAAATTTGGAAAACATGTGACGAATCTTTTCTTGTTATTGTTAAGTCGAGGAAATTATGAACAATTGAATATTTCTACAGCAACGGGATTATGTCACATCTACAAGATAAAGTTAACCTTTGAAAAAAAATGTCTTGAATTTGTATATTAAATACGAAGAAACTTTTTCCCCGACCTATTATTGATGTGCTTTCATTCACGTATTACTGCGGTTTAAAAACAATATAGGTACCTAATCTAATGAGAACAAATAGCGTGAATATTTAATACGAAATGTTTCAATTTCTAAACGCTGTCTGTCTGTCCGAGCTTATCTTCGGAATAGCTAAACCGATTGTGATTTCTTTTATGGGGGGAGCAAACAAGTATGCGGCTCACTTGATGGTGAGTGTTGCTCGCCGTTCATGAACAACTGCAATGCCTACCTAATTTACTAGATTTCCGCAAATTAACCATCGATTTTATTAATTACCTTTGAACAATTGTAATGAACATCTGTCTTTAACAAAAAATTATGCCACTAGACTTATATTAGGTGAAGTACCGCGATCAAACAAATATAGTAAAATCTGTTTAACCATGTGTATTCGAATTCATAATAAAGCACCTAATGACATCAAATCATAACAATAATTTATTTAGATAAAGATTGTTGGCTTGTCTCAATGAAAAGCAATTTTATGCCATCAGGACCTATTTATTAAAAATTAAATGTAATATGTAATTTTTTATGAATTAAATATTTTTATTTTATTTATGATGTTATTTATTTTAGTCTAATTGTATTGTATTGGATTAGATTATAAATTCCACTTGTATGTGTAACCTATGTAAATGTAATGCTACTGTTATCACATCATAGCAAGTGTGTGCTTAAGAATTGTACCTTCCTTATCTGTCCGTGTTTAAATAAATCTAATAAATAATAAATTGTGTTAAAGGAACCGTTGGTATATTTGTAACGATATGTTACGCTGGTGCAAAGTCATTTTTATTCCGTACTCCGTACGTACGTACCGTGGACTCTTCGTATAAGTATTAAAAGTCTAATTGATAAAACGTGTCGAGGATTACAACGAACGCCACTGGGAGCGGAAATTGCGAATCGATGTCCATTAAAGCTATGCCGTTTTTTAATACAAAGTTGCTTTATCTCAGTTTAGATTATTATACAAACATTTGTTTTGTAAAATTGACTTTCAAATATTATACAACTTATCAAAGTTCACTCAATAACATAGACATACTCAAATATTTCCTCAAAAAGGAGGGTTAATTGCCATAGATGCTACTCGTAGCAACTCGTAGCAAGCGGGTTGGCAACCGCAGTTTTTCTATTTTTAGTTGATATTAAGAAACGCTGCCTATCTCCTAGTTAGTTTCCTCTGTTGACTTTTACGATACTTACGGGACGATATGGGGTAGTGGATATTCTTACACAGCCACTACACAGTCGAATAGACAAACAAAACAACAAAGAAACAGACAAACTACTTAATATTGTAACCATGTTAATATTTTTATTTAATAAAATGGTTAGTTCAACGTGGTAGAGCCATACTGCAGCTATATTACTTGTATATTTGTAGCATAAATGGGTCGGCTCGACCGGGGTAGGACCACGTTCTTACAGGATACCAGAGTAAAATAGTAGCTTAATGCTTCTGTGTTTCGTATGGTGAGTGTAGAGAAACAGAGACCCTTTTTACTGGAAACGAGGCATTCCATCTTAGTCCTCAGGTGTGACAACACATCTCCATTTTGATTCTTAATTGAGGATGTATATGGGCCATAGCAACCACTTATCATCAGGTGGACTGTGTGCTTGTTTGTCACCCTTATTCTATAAAAAAAGGACTTTATCTAACGTAACGTAAAGATGGTCTAATTGCATGGGTATAAATTCAAAAACGTTTTTGCTCTCAGCAATACGTGGAATATCTTTTCTGACAATTTATCAACTTAAACTTGTGGAAAAAAGGCCCTCCCGGTCCGTCTATCGTCAACGCGAGCATAGTTAAAAAGCTTGTTGTTTCATACAGCGCAATGTTAGAAAAAGAGGCAAAGCGAAATGAGAGAGATAGCGCCTGAGCGCTCAGTTTGCATTTGGTAACTTTCGACCTCGCTGTTATGGCATCGCGCGCGCATAGCCATAGTTTTGTAAAGTTCTCTGCATGTAGGCATACCTACATTTAGTAGGTATCGTATTATTTTATTATATTACTATTTGTCTAGTACGGACATACCGCATGGCCTCGGAGATATGTGTGTTGTTTTTTCCAATCTAGGTACCGTACGTGCTCTATTTTATCATTTTAAAATAATATGTCGCTAATAAAAACTGTGTGTAGAAATACGCCAACTCGCTGTAAGTACACTCGGCGACACATCAAGCTATATTAATAATATAATTTTAGCTATATAGTTTTCCAGTATAACATCGCCTCGCTTTGTATCAATTTCCCGTAAATAAGAGATCCGCATAAACTGGTTTTTATAGCTTGATTTGTCGTCGTGCGTACAAGCCCGGCACGCACACATTCATACATTAGTCGGCCATTACACGCGCAAAGGTCAATACTCACACATAAACCAGACTCAGTTTTGTTTTAGCAGGGAGTTCCATCCGACTTTTTTTGTTCGTCCATGTTATACCTAAATAGAGCACTAAAAAGTAAAGGTAAATAATTTATTCTGCTTATGTAGTAACAGTATAAGCAGAATAAACTCTTTATCTTGTCTGTCTGTATTGAGGAAGCTAAAATTAGGTAACGTACTTTCTTGTACCGTATGTAAATCTCTACAAATGTGTGTTTGTGTAGGTACTAATTTGTACCGTAGTACAGGCGGTTGATCACAAATAAAGTAGTCTAAATACAGTATAAATATAAATGTATATTTTTTATTCTAAAGAACTTTGTTACACTTTATAAACAATACATAATATAACTTTTTTTACATTTACCTTTATACGTCATCATACACCAAAACGTAGGAGCACCACAATTTGCAATATACCACAAAATAAAACAAAATTTAAGCAAAAAAAATACGCATTGCAATCTATATCTCTTTAAAGTAACTTCAACAGCAGATTGAATATTTACCCTTTGACGTGGACTAAAGTTAAATGTGTAGTAACACAATTTTTATTAACACTAAACTACGAGGAAACTGAACAATTTATTACTTAACTTTTATACTTCAAACAGCCACACAAATTGTTAAAGCACTGCTTACATACCCACAAAACACACACACTAACACACACACACACACACACACACACACACACACACACACACACACAAACGCGTGCACGCTTATAATGTATACCAATTATTATTATATTCCAAATTACATTTAAAAAAATTTTTAGCTTTTGTTATTTATTGATTAATATTGTAGTGTCTTGGTAAATGAGCACGGTACCCAGTAATATAGGTTCCCAACCTAGTATAGGGGCACTTGCGACTGGTTTAATATGTATCATTGTAAATCAGTACATCATTTATTATTTTCATACTGTTTAAAGTACTGTACTATACATGTTTATTTATCATACTTTTGCTGATGATACTTCTATACAGCAGTCATATTCGAAGCCTTTAGTCCTTTTGAGGTTTACACAACGTTATGGGTTTTATCTTAACTGGTTGGATTATTTTTTTCTTTTTTGTGCATTTTAATAAAAGCTTGTTTTTAAACATTTTTTTGACTTATAATTTATTATTATTTGCCTAAAATGTAGGTATCCAACAAAAACGCATTAAAAAATTTGTTTTTAATAATTTATTTTAGTTTCTCGCCGTATTATGGCCTAAAAGAATCAACTAACCCATATCATCCGATGCGTGTCAAGAGGCGACAGAGGAAACTGAAACAGGACATGTTGCATCTTTCTGATAATAAAAAATACAAAACTACGGTGTCCAACCTGTTTGTTAAGAGTGGCAACTATATCAAAATCCTCCACAGTGGACTTTGATAGGGTACAACATTTCAGGTTTTCGTTGTTAACAAAAATGAATGCATTCTTATTTATAAAATAATTTCAATAGTGAGCTTAACGGCGTAAAATTTTATGTTATATCCGACAGAGCACTGAAGTGCTGGAAAAGCTTTGAAAAGAGAAGCCTGTTCTATCTGATATGGGTTTTGTGTTCATATGAGAAATCCCTGAATATCGTTGCTTTAAAAATGAAAATTCAAGCCAGTGTAAACTTTGTCCATAGTGTGATATACTTGGTAGGGCAATAATGGTTACTTTTTTTTTTTATAAAATAAGGGTGATGATGGAGCATACTATCCACCTGATGGTAAGATACTATGGCCCATTTGACATCTACATCTATCCTCGGTTAGGAATAAAAATGCAGATGGGTTGTCACACCTGAGTACTAAGATGGAATACCCTGTTTCTCGTCAGTTCTCTACACTCACCATACGATACACAGCAGCATTAAGCTGCTATATTAGGGGTAATCTTTGAAAGCGTGGTCATTCCCTGGTCGAGCAGTTCCCCTTGTGCTACAAGTTTAGTCTAACAAAAGTGGTATAAAGTAATAATAATATATCATTTATTTAAATCCAAATATAATATTTTTTATAGGATAGGATGACAAACGAGCACACAGTCCACCTGATGGTAAATGGTTGCAGTGACCCATAGACATCTACATCTATCCTCAATAAAGAATCAAAATGCAAATGCGTTATCACCCGTGAGGACTAAAATGGAATACCTCTTTTCCAGTAACGAGTCTCCGGTTCTCTATACTCACCATACGAAATACAGCAGTGTTAAGCTGCTATTTTACGCTGGTATTCTGTGAGAGCGTGGTACTTCCCCGGTCGAGCCGACCCGTTCGCGCTACTACTATACTACTAATATAGCTGACATGGCTGAGCATGGCTCTACCACGTATAAAAACAACCTATTTCATATGTATAATACAAAAAAATTAGGAAATAAAAATAAATCTCAAAACGTTAACTATAACATCGGTTTTTCAATAAACAAAACTTAACTAATCCCGTGGTCTAACATAAAAATAAAAAATACACTTACAAAGATAAAAAATGAATAGTACTAGATTAAAAGTAAAGTTGTAACTTTTATACAACCCGCTGCTGTGCATAGTCTTCTTTCTATTTCAGTGAGACTTATTGAGCATTTAGTATGTGTTTTTCCAGCACGTGTTAGCGAAGAAAACATGTCCTCTAAATATTTTAAATTCATTGGGCAGCGTAACGGATATTTTGCCTTAAAACCCTCTCAGATACCAGAGGCCTATGTCCACCAGTGTAAAGTAATGGATTGTTCCTACACCGCCACTACAAGGTAATTTTTAACTTTATTGCTATGTTAAATGAAGTTAATTTTACGGATTTTATCGCGTTTAATTTTAACTTTTTATTTCCCGACATTTCGGGTGCTTTACATTGCTGTAATGTTTGCGTAAATATAAGAAATCATCATATATATTAATATAATAAACTCTGGCGAAAAAGCGAACGACCCCGTGCCGCAGTGGCTTAGAAATTAGTTGCGGCGCTAAGGGCGCCAATTCAAACCCGTGTTGAATACCGCACGGAACAAGTGTTTGTATGGCCTACAAATGATTGTTCCGGGTCTGGATGTTTGTTTTTGTAAAATTTACTTATGTAAACTGCCACTACGATACAGGAGAAAATCCTAGTGCAGGGGTAACGTATTTTTTAAAAAACAAAAACAAAAACTTAGTTTAATTTGGTTTAAAGTAGTTTTGCCATATAAATATAAATGATTAACTTCACGTACATATTAAAACAACTCATTAGTTACAATATTAGTCGGTCCCGACGAATCTAAATGCATTCAAGTACATGTGAAATGGAGTGACAACATTGATATGTGAAGTCTAATGCACAGAGTTTGGGACCCAACTTTTGATTAAAGCTCTGACTAAATTTAATATCTTATAAGTAATTCTAATACTTTGAAACGTATTTAATAAAATAATAAAAATCCTTTTATTTCTTTCAAAAAGCAACAAAATTAGTGAACTAAGCTTAATCCTATCATTATAATTGAATAAAACTATTTTTACGGATTTAATCGCGTTTAATTTTACTAATTTTGATTCCCGACGTTCGGGTGCTGAGCATCCATGGTCACGGGGACTGAGGTGTTTGACGTCCATAATGTCATGAATTGTGGCTACCTTCAGTTTTTGAATATTAATTTTGGTCCGATCTACGCAGAATGAGCTTACAGTATCTTGAAGTCTTGCAGTGGTATGCTTAGGTTTGGATTTAATTTTGTTGATTATAGGATCCAAGCGAATGGCAGCACCCATCCATCTTCTCTATTAGAATTGGGACGTTTTTAATTTCAATAATAGCCTCGCGTATCATCATTGGTAGGAATCGGTGTTCTTTTGCAGGATTGTGGTCTATCAAATCGATGTAATGCAGGGACGATCTTGAACATGTTCACAGACTGCAGACTTCCCAGAGCGTCGGTGCCTCACGTCAGCTATATGTTCTTTCACGCGGGTTTTAATGGATCTTTTGTTTGTCTATGAGAGACCACATTCACAATCAAGCTTGTACCTCCTGCATCTTGTAGAGGATATTACACTTGACGGATGGTAAAATTGCTAATCTTCTTCGGCGGCTTGAAGCATACTTCACATATGACATGATAGACCACAAACTCGCAAAGAACACCGATTCCTACGGGATGATGCGCGAGGCTATTGTAAAACATCCTAATTTCAATAGAGAAGATGGATGGACTGCCTGCTTGGGATCCTAATCAACAAAATAAATCCAAACAACCCTGCAAGACTTCAAGATACTGTAGCTCATTCTGCGTAGATCGGACCAAAAATTAATATTCAAAACTGAAGGTAGCCGGCCAACTGACATTAGGACGTCAAACACCTCAGTCCCGTACCCTGGATGCTGTAAAGCACCCGAAACGTCGGGAATCAAAATTAGTAAAATTAAACGATAATCCGTAAAAATTTTATTCAATGTGTAGTGTTCGCGTAAATATAAGAAACCTATCATTATAATTTGAAGGAGGCCTTTAAACGTGTTTATAGTAGCTAATAGTTTAGGTGCGGACCGCGGACTTAAAGTCTGCGGGTTCGAATCGACACTGTCGTGAATCGCTCCTAACAAGCATCTTAAGTTTACCATACTTTTTACCTTTAATTTTATTTTTTTTGACAAAAAAGTAAAAATGTATAGTGTAAGTTTTTCAGTAAACAAGTATAGTCTTTACTTCTCATCACTTATTACAAATAAAGATAAATTATCATAAACATAAACACTCACGCCTGTCACCCAGAGGGGGGCAGAGATTATGGACTTCCATTTGGCACGATCCTGACACACTCTCTCGCCTCCACATCCATATACCTACGCATACACGCTCGTCGGTTAAGGGTACTCTTAATTTGGCCCATTTTCAGTATATCGCCAATTTGGTCGATAAACCTTCGTCTAGGGCGTCCCTTCCTGACTCTGCCGTTCACCTCTGCCCATAAATTTGCTTCACTCTTTTCTCATTGATTCTTTCTACATGACCAAACCACGAAGCATTCCTTTCTTAATCCTGGTCACAACATCATCTTGCAAACCACACTCATCTCTTATCACACTATTTCTCACTCTGTCATTCAGATTCAGCCCTAACATACTCCTTAATGACCGCATTTCTACAGCATTTATTCTACTCGTGCTTCTTCTGCCACACCCAACTGGGGATGAGTCGCCGCGTCCGTAGGCTTCGACCACTAACCCTAGGCCCACCCTACACGTGTCCCAGGTGGTGCTAATAAGCGACAAAGCCGAAAGTACAGAATTGGCTCCTCGCCGTGTGGTAACGGCGTAAAAAAATACCACCCCCTACTTTCGCACCATGAGGCACAAATATCATGTTATCTTGCCCTAATATTCTGTGAAAGCATGGTATATCCTTGCTTAAGCCCTAAATGCTACACCTAAACACACTGCAGCGTGATTCTACCACGAAAATTAATAAAAAATGTGAACGTAAACATTTGACGACTTTAATTACTTCATTTAGTTGCTAAGGAGCCGTCTCTGAACTCGAATTAATTTGACTACGGACAGTTCGAATTTTTTCTGTGTCGCAACAGTGTTGAAATTAAAGAGTTTCACATTGCAAGATAAACAAAGAAGCTTTGTGTCCCAACGTGAGCCCTTTGTGAAAACTCTATGTAATAAAGCACTCAAAACAAAAGCAATATAGTCTGTAACTTTGGAAAGGTCGGATGAGTTGTTAGACACGATTACGGGTACAGGATATTTATTTATTACATACATATACATAATACATAAACACTCACGCCTGTCACCCAGAGGGGTAGGCAGAGACTACGGACTTCCACTTGGTACGATCCTGGCACACCTCTCGCCCCTTTACATCCATATATCTACGCATACACGCTCGTCGGTTAAGGGTACTCCTAATCTGGCCCATTTTCAATATATCGCCAATTTGGTCGATAAACCTTCGTCTAGGCGTCCTTTCTGACTCTGCCGTTCACTTCAGCATAAATTTCTGTTTGTCACTTTTCTTCGTTCATTCTTTCTACATGACCAAACCACTGAAGCATTCTTTCTTAATCCTGGTCACAACGTCATCTTGCAAACCACACTTTTCTTTATCACACTATTTCTCACCCTGTCATTCAGATTCAGCCCTAACATACTCCTTAATGACCGCATTTACAGCATTTATTCTACTCTCATGCTTCTTCTGCCAGACCCAACTTTCACTACCATACATTAAAGTAGGGACTAACACAGCATTATGAATTGCAAACGTGCCTTTTGACACATTCTGACTCACAATAGCATGTGAGCCCATTCACTCTATTTCTGGTTTCACTCGTCGTTCTATATCCTTATCATTATCTACCATCCCTACTAAATAAACATCCCAAATATACAAACTCATCCACGCTCAATCAACTCCTTCTATTCTTATTTCACATACGTTTTACTTTCTTCTCTTTCAAAACCATCACTTTCGTCTTACTTGCGTTCACTTTCATACCTCTTTCTTTTAATGATCGGTTCATTAGTAACCATCATTTGCAACTCGGCTGCCGACGATGCAAATATGACTTGATCATCGGCGTACAAAAGGCATTTGACGGTTAACTCACCCATTCTCAACCCACATTCTTCAACTTTCAAAGTTTGCAAACAACTGTCCATAAATAGGTTAAACAGCCAGGGAAGCTACACAGCCCTGTCTGACACCTTTTGGATGCCAAACCAGTCCGAGTAGACCCGTTGATCCTGACACAAGCACTAGAGTCCCTATAAAGACTTCAATGCCTGTATCAAACAGCTCTCAAACCAAATGAGTTAAGTGTTTGCCATAACACATTCCTGTCCACTCTGTCATAAGCCTTTTCCAAGTCCATGAAGCACAAAAACTTTCTGGTTTTGGCCAAAAACTTCTCACCAATCATGCGCATGGAAAATACTTGATCCGTACACATTCCTTTCTAAATCCAGCTTGCATCCCAAATTTTTCCATCAGTTTCTTCCATAACTCTTTCAATTAACACCTTAGCATACAGTTTACCCACAATGCTAAGCAAGCTGATCCGCAGTAGTTTTACAGTCCTGCTGTGACCCTTTTCCTTTATATATTGGGACTATAACGGCTTTGCACCAGTCTTCCGGTACCCGCTTCAGTTCCCAACATAAATTAAACAAGGTGTACAGCAGGCCTGCCACCTCCCTCTCCAGCCCTTAGCATTTCGAGTGATACTCTATCATATCCGTGCCTTACCTGCTTTCATGCCTTTCATTGCTTTTATTATTTCATCTACACTTATCTCCCTACCTCTCTCCCTTCTTTCAGAATTTCTTTTTCACTTAATTCAGACGACCTTCACTCATAAACACGCTTTCAAGTATTCCTTCCATCTCTTTAAATTCGAAACTTCATCATTCAGCATACAGCCATTCTCGTCTCGTATAGCATTCATTCTAGGCTGTTTGAATTTCCCTAGCAGTTCTTACGAGTTTCAGAACATTTTAATATTTGCCTGGAAGTTATCAGATATCCTTCTATCATTCTTATCCGTTCTTTCTTGCTTTTCCTTTCAACAACTTCTTTTACTCTCTTATTTATAAGTCTAAAGTCTGCCTTTTTCTTTCAATCTCATTCATACCGCCAGAATTACCAGCTTTGGTTGCCAGTAAATCTAGCCATGCTATCTTCTTTGCTTCAACTTCCATCCGAATCTCATCATCCCACCACCACGTATTATTTTTCCTTTCATTCGTTCTCTTACTTACACCACATATTCGGTGGCTGCATCCACCAAAACTTTCTTAACATTATTCCATACAGTCTTCAGGTCTAAATCATTCATACATATTTCATTCAAACCATTTATATTCTCCCTCAGTCTACATTTATACTTCTCTTTCACACCTTCATCTTGTAACCTCTCTGTTCTTATACGCTGTAACGCAGTGGTGAGACACAGATGTCCGATGCCGCCAACGCCTGAATAGACCATTAATTCGGCATAAGACCGTAATGATCCGTCCTACGTTGGATCCCAGTAAACTCTTGTATCTACCTGCGCTCCGCATTCTTTCATCCACAATTATGAAATCTATCATGCGCTATCATTACCTCTTTCCATGTACATGTGAATCCTCTTATGGCGAAAAGTATTCGTCACAAAAGATTCTTTTCCTCACATACGGCGAGGAGGTCTTCACCATTCTCATTTACACTTTCATCGCCAAACATTCCTAATATCCTTTCATAACCAGACCTCTTCACCCCAACCCTTCCATTAAAATCTCCTAACATAATGATATTTTCATTTCTTAAATTTCATCAACACCATCCTTACCATGTCCCAAAACTGCTCTCGGATATAAGTGGCTTAGACATGTCTGGGGCGTACACCCCTAGCACAAACAACTTCTTTAAGCCCACTTTCATTCGTATCCACAGCAGCCCTTACATCTGCATACTCTTTCACATTGACCCATTCCATCTGAAAGGATGACACCGACTCCTGGCATGCCCGCTCGGTCTCGTCTACACCAGACCAGTAAGCGGTATACATGCCATGTGGTGGCATCCTTTCCTTCGTTTCGTCTCATTTACACATAACACATCTATTCCTCTATCATTCATCATTTCGCATATTTCATCCATCTTATCATTCATTGCTCCACATACATTCAGCGTAGCCAGACGGGCTCTCCAATCCACTTTTCGCCCTTATTTATTATACATCCAAAACAAAAGTACTAAGGAATGATAATCTCCAGACAAAAAGGCAGGTTTTTTATGAAACTGAAGGGACTAACGAACTTACAGTCCACCTGAGTGTAAGTGGTTACTGCAGTCCATGGACACCTGCAGCCACATTCAAACAAATGACCTGCAGCCTTATATTAACAATGAGTTGCAGCGCAGGGCCGCGTGATCGAATTACGCACGGAACAAGTATTTGTATGATCTACAAATAATTGTTCCAGCTCTAGATGTTAGTCCTCGTTAAAATTATGTTTGTAAACTGCCTCCACGATACAGGAGAATATAATTTTTGCCTCTAGCTTTCTTTAGATATACATTGTAATGACACATGAAATATTAAAAACTATAAGAATAAAAAAAAAAGTATAACTAGTAATTTAATTATCAAACAGTCCTACTCCACGCGGTATCGTGCCAAGAACGCTGGCTGCGTTTCCCCGCTGAATGGCTATATATAGCTATAATTTTTAAACAAGAAAAAGAAAAATAAAAAGAAAGAATGAAAGCTACAGATGCGTTGTCACCTCTGAGGACTAAGTTGGAATGTTTCACAGCATACTAGCATTCAATACCCTTCAGACCACAGCATCCAATACCATTGAAACAACTATAGTTTTTATTAGATGTGATTGTCACGGGCAGGACTGAGGTACTTGATGACCTGATAATATCGTAGTTAACCTGAGCCTCATTCAACTTTTTTATTTTTCGATCTATGCACAATTATTTTAGTTTGGTGTGTTGGAAAGCAATTAATTTTGAAGTCTGAGATTTTTTAAAGTACCAAAAGCTTTCTTTAAATTGTCAAAACTTTTACTACAAAATGAGTTTTGGAAAAAATACACGTGTTGACTTGCAAGAATGCATCATACCAATATTACTTTTTTATTTTTTTATTTAGGATAAGAACAAACTTACAATTTTAGAAAAATCAAATTTTACTAATAATAATAAAGAACAATTGCAGACTTTCATACATAAAATTAGTTGAGAAGGAATGGTAGCGTCTATATATCAAAAATAACTTAAAATTAATTAAGCGTCAGTCCCTGAATAACTTTGTCAAAGAATTTTGTCCTGAGAAGGCGTCAAAAAAAAAGATATTTAGATTTGAACCTTTTTAGATTATCTCTTATCTCACTTGGAAAAAGTCATGAGTCGTGGTTGTTTGATATTAGCTTAATACATTCTCAACATAATGTACTTAGCTACATAATTGAGAGTTTTTAGATTATTGTATCTCTATTATTTATTTGCATACAATAACTATATACTTCTGGCATGGCTCCAGGGCCTTTGTGTCATACAGTGACATTCTCAGAAGGGCTAGAACCCAGAGCCGTAAAGTCAGTTAAAAAAAACAGTGACATTTTGTTTTAGCTAGTGCTGCCATAAAATTAAATGGAATTGTTACATAGTACTATGATTGAGATAATGTATTATTGTAGAAAGTTCTTTGTAAGAGACTTATTTTCAACCATATTACTTTTATTTTTATTATTACTGATAGTATAGTTATGACTAAAAAAAATTTAATTTAAAAATATTTGGTGTTTCTGTGTTGTGTTGGTAGTCTTACAAAGTATATACGAAAATAGTATGAATATAGTAAATGGCAACACTTGAATAGAGTAAACTGATTAAAGTCATTTCATATTCCCAAAAATGTTTGTTTTTTCCTGTGGCTTTAATTAAAATACATTTTTATTTGAAAATCATAGAAAAATAATAAAACTCATTTTATATATAAGTTATTTCTAGACGCAATAATTTTTGTCAACTTTTTTTCTGCCCTTGTTATTTCGGGCAATAACAGTTATTCACTTACTATATTTAATATGTGCTAAACCCTTAAATTAAAATATAAATCAAAATATAATTGTATTAGAACCCTCTCACTGAATATGCATCACATAAACAACGTTATAATTACATACACACCATAATAATATTTAAAAATATATAATAATATGAAATTATACATTGAGAAGTGTAATATATGTAATAATATGAATTTTAATATAAAATTTAAAATGCACTGGCAATAAAACAGAAGAAATAAAAATAATTGTGTATATTGAAGTGAAATTAAGCTTAATGTTTTGTTTAAATGTATCCTTACAGCCAATGAAGGGATCAAGCTCCTGTAAACTTTATATTATAAGTTACTAGCTGTTACTCGCGGCTTCGCCCGCATGGTCACTGGGAAATGAACTATCCATTGCTTTTTGAATTGCAAGAAAACTGAGTTTTATAGATTTGTCAAAGATGCAGCTATTAAAAGGAAACTGAGCAAAATTGATTCGTCAGCCTATTTAAATGTTTTGAAACGCAGCGTATAGGAAAGCATGAAAATAGCTTGTTTATTCCGTGGAAATGGATATTTTTTAATTAAAGGAACTGAGCATAATTATCCGTCAGGGATGCAGACTTTTGAATAGAAACTGAGCTAAATTGATTCGTCAGAGATGCAGTTTTCTGAATTGAATGGAAACTGAGCCAAATAAAAGATCCGTCAGAGATGCAGCCTTTTGAGTTGAAAGGAAATGAGCTTAATGGGTCCGTCAGAGTGCAGCATTTGGAATTGAAAACTGAGCTAAATAGGAAATTTTGAATTGTAAGGAAGATCTGTGGGAATTTGATTAATTGATTGTGGGAATTTTGGAAAAAAAACTAACTGAACACTATTTTAAGACGCTACTGTACACAATGTTATATGTTTTCCATTCGGGGAAAGAATGTGGAGATTCTGGGCATTTGACACACGCGAATATGCTACATAGCTGACCATGAGAGAAGCATTTGGTTTTTCTAAGTTGACCCTGCTACCTGTAACGTTTGCCCTGCGCTTTATTAATTGTCATTGCAAAACTGAGCTTTAATAGGAACTGCAACCTTTGAATTGAAAAGGAAGATCTGTGGGAATTATAGGGATCCGTGGTATAATAACATTTTCACCTTTTCCTACGCCTGTCAAATTGTAGCACCGATTATGTTCCGTCCAAGATGTCACACTCAGCCTTGTCCCGTTACATAACCGACGAGCATCTAAATTTGGCATTAGCATGACTGGGACGCCTAATTTTATTTGAAGCTTATGTGAGGCACACCTGACAACTCTAGAGAATTTAGAAATCTACGGGATATGAAGTGCTCTGTTCTATGTCCATAACTGTGTCTACTGACAAATACTCTGTTATTTCCTGCTACTTCTTTTATATATATCTGAATTTATTTTGTTAACGCTCTAATTTTTGGTGCAAGAATCGCCCTTTCACATAACCATTTGTCTTCATGCATGTTGTTCGTTAAATCTGAATAAACGCTCGCAATTAATTCGAATAACTCTGTACTAAATTACAAAATCTCTCGTCATTTTAACGCAGCCCTCAGCATCCGTTTCCAACCACCCATCGCCAATTTTAATAGTGTGTCAGCATAGTTTCCAGCATTGATATCATTATACAAATGCACTCTCATATTCGTAGTTAAACTGAATTTTGTCACCTTGTTCCATAAAATAGACGACTTGAGGCATGCTTTAATTTCATCTGCAGGTGTGCCTTTGGAATGACAGGTAAAATTTACAGAAAGTCACCAGCCAGTAAACCACCATTCGTCCCATTACATCGGTATTGCTGCGCAAATCCTGAGCGTTCGATTTAGTGTTTACAGCTTTTATGCGACATTGTACTTTCGTCCCACACTAAAAGTTTGCATTGTCGTAGCATTATACTCGTGCACTATTTTTGCTAAAGTTGCAGATCGGCGATTCTTCCTGGCTAGATTTAGAGGAAGTTTTAAAACAAAATGTACAGTGCGGCCCCGCTTAGCAGCGTGGCGGCTAAACCAGAGAAAGCATGGCCACAGCAATGTTTTTATCTTTCCGTACTTGGCTAATAATAAATTTAACAAAAATGTCTCCCAGTTCCTCCAGGGGCATCTAAAAAAAGTGCACCATTTCCAGATTCAATTTGTCCTAATACTTTGTCAAAACTCGTTTTTGTTCAAACAAGCGGGTACAAAGCTGGTATATCGTAGTTTGTTTCACGTAATTTCATCACTAGTTCGTTTTCGTTTGTTCGCTGAGGGCTTATCATTCCAAAGTCGCTTAATTTTTTGCCTACCATTGCCATTACTTTATCTTCAATTTTTCCAAGTGCTTCATTATAAATGTGTTCATTGTATGTCATGTTCGCGTGTCTGCTGTAACCTTCGCAAATATCTTCCGCCATGTACTCTTTATATTTGTCCCACAATTTATGTGCATTAGATAGCCAAAGATGATATGAGAGTTGCATAAAGATCCCTAATTTTGGCTGGTGACTGGCACTGCTGAGCTTCCTCCATGGTTTCATCCCAGTGATTATCGTTTTCTAAAAGATGCAGAGCTTCACATGCTTCTCTATAAGTTGCACTCCTGACCGTTGACAGTTTTAAGGTCTTTATATCCTGTAGGACCCCGAACATGGTGCAGCAGCAATCGTAAACAGAAACATTAAAATTAGTAACATGGACGGTATACACACGACCAAGGGCATCTGATGACTTTACACCGGCCAATTTGCAACAGGCTTGAATACAACGTTTCCACTCCTTACTAGATGTGTTCCAAGTATAATAGCGGGGGACTTCAGAATATAACAACGTTTTTGCAGGGTCAGTTTGACAAAGTTGAAAGAAGGCTGTTAGTGTAGTTTTGGCGGTGATGCAATTCTTTCTTGGAAATTTCTTTCGGTGAAATATACGCTCTCCATTTTCTAAGTACAGCAAGGTGAGTAACTGTTGGTGCCTTTCGTGTAAAGGAAGCCAAGGAGACGCCACGCTGCCTCGTTACTGCTGACATAACGCCCTGCTTGAAAGGTCTGTACTTCATTAACGGATTTGCCTCACCTTCACTCCTGAGATTAAATATTGCTTGGTCGCTTCCTTTATTTATGTACTTACAGATATACTTGATTGCGCAGACAGAGCTACATGCTTCTACATTAATGTGGGCATTAAACATTTTACATAGAATGGGCGAATACGGGACAATCCAGCTGTTATCTAAGGTTTCGAACGCTCCAGAGCGAGATTTGATTGTAACTTCCTGCCACCATCTTCGGGAGCTCTGCGTCTCTGTAAAGGAGGTAGCCATATCATTGTGCAATGTTTCTCTTAATAGCTGTTTAGGAATTTTTTGTACATTTTCTTTCTCATATGGCGATATTGAATTTCGTGCTCCACATGGACCGTGAATCATATTTCGGACAATGGTATCATACAATTCTTTATCTTGCTCAGGATCCGGAATCTCGGCGCTTATTATGTCGTCTATTTAGCTGGGCCGCAACTTCTCTTTAAGCCATATTAGAATGTGGGCATGCGGTAATCCTCATTTTTGCCATTCAATTGAATACATGAAGCACTGCACCTCTCCGAAAATTTTCCCTTTGTTAATTACATACATTAATTTTTGTACTTTTAATCTAAATACTCTAGCAACTAAATCGTGTCCGTCAGTACTTTTTACAAAAACTAAACAGAGCAAACAAACACAAAATTGTCACACGAAAAACAAGCTCCTTTTTCTCAGGCATTCCACATTGTTGACAGATATTACTGTTTACTCACATCTTTTATCATGAGTGACCTTACCAACATGGAAATAATAATATTATATTCCCTTTTACAAATTTATGGCCCAAGCAGCCACCATAGACGTAGAAGAGGATATTAGTAAAACATTCTCTATAACATGTCACTCAATTCCTGATCTGGAACTCTGTGCAAACACATTACAGTCTTACTCTCTTCACATTACTAGGCTGTAACATAAAATACATCACAATTTTACTGACTTCCTAGTGGTTCTCTCGAGACTTAACGTACAATTTGACGCTATTATTTTATCTGAGTGTTTTTGAATGAAGGAACAATCATACCACAAATTTCAGACTACAAATCGTATCGTACTAATAAATTTATAAATAAAATGGCGGTGTCGTTGTACATAAAAGATGCATATAATGTTTTAGTATCGGAACCACATTAGATGACGCAAATTGTCTGCAAATAACAATAGAAAATACACTTACTTCTTGGGTTTATCGTTCTCCTTCTTTCAATAATCCGGACCGTTTCATAAATTCACTTGATTCTACGATTCATTCAAACACTAAAGTTCCTATTATTATTGCCGGTGACATTAATATAAATCTGCTATCTGACGAATTAAACTCTCACCTATCTGATTATCTGTGTCTAATGGCTAGCCATGGTTTATGCCAGCTATAACCATACCCACGAGAAACAACGCTTGTTTGGATCACATCTTTACTAATTCTACAAAACCAGCAATTGGTATAGTCTGTGATTCTGCATTAACTGATCACAAATTAACAATGATAGGTTTAGGGTTGCACAACAGAAACCGATTCAGATTAGCAGAGTGAGATCTATAACTGATTTTCTGGGGTTCTTACGGATTTGAAAAACAAAGACTGGTCATTACTTACTGGTGCAAGCGACGTTAACGAAGCGGTGCTTAACCTTCATAACTGTTGAAACGTCGGTACGCGCACACTCGTCGGGTAAGGATTAGTCGCTCAAAATTCAATCTCAGGCCTTGGATTACTCCTGGCCTAATGAGGTGCATGCGTCATCGCGACAGGCTACATAGTCAAGTAAAAAGCACCCCAATGATCTCGTGTTAGAACTAACGTACAAACAGTACCGTAATTTCTGCAATGATTTATTACATAGAGTCAAAGCGAACTATGAAAATGCAGAACTACATAAACATAATAAGAACCCAAAAACTCTGGCAATGTATAAAAACATTTGTGAGATACGCAAAGGTAATACCGATGCCAGTGAACTCACAAAAATTATGGAGACCCGCGAGACTCATTGAACGCATGTAACCAACACTTCATACAATAGGTAAAAAATTAGCTGATAAAATTCTAAATAGTTTACATATTACAGAAACGTTGGCCTCTGAATTTAATAATCAACTTTGTCATCAGGGTTCAATGTATCTCTTTCCAACGGATACAACCAAGAAGTCTCCTCAGTGATTGAGTCACTTAAGAACGATAGTGCTACCGGTTTTGATAGTAGTACCTTTATTAATAAAACTATTAAAATGTTATTCTAGAACCGTTGACGCATATTATTAATTTAAGTTTAGCAAGTGGGACCTTTCCTGAAAATGGAAATTAGCTATTGTCAGTCCAATTCACAAAACTGGTCCAAAAGACAACCCGGATAACTTTAGACCAATATCTCTTTTGTGCATTTTCTCAAAATACTAGAAAAGTGGTTAACAAACGTCTTGTTAATTACATTGAAACACAATATTCTTTCTCAAAGACAGTTCGGATTTAGGCGAGGTAAATCTACGGAGGATGCTGTAGTTTTGCTAACAGAGTTGATCACGGATTATTTAGATAAGGTGAAGCATGTATCGGCGTCTTCTTGGACCTCGCCAAAGCCTTTGATACCGTGTCTGTGCCTATCCTATTGAAGAAATTGGGCCGTGGGATCAGGGGTACGGTCTGGAATTGGTTCCATAGTTACTTAGCAAACAGGAAACAGTGCGTCCAAGTTCAAAATCTCAGAAGTGACAATCTTCCTGTTCTATGGCGTCCCACAAGTATTTTGGGACCGACCCTGTTCACTATCTACATGGATGATATCCTAAATTTAAATATCAATAATGCGGAACTGATTTGTTGCACAGATAACACAATAGTGCTTTTTCATGATCACAGGTGGAAAGAGTATATAAATTGGCTGAACATGGTCTTGCTCGTATAGCTCAATGGCTGGACAAAACCTCCTCACCTTGAATACCGCTAAGTCTAAATACGTAGCGTTTCATAAGACTCAGGCTTCTAGACCTTCTTCTTTCGTCAATTTAAAGGTTCATAGATGCACAACACCAAATTCTCCTTTTGGTGTCCTATCTTATACATTCCCAACGTGCAATTGCCAAACGATAGGTGCAGCGGACACAATAAAATATTTGGGGTGGTGGTTGATAATCTATCGTTCAGTCCCCATATTACCAATTTGGCTGCTCGAGTTCGAAAACTAATTTATGTTTTCAAACTAATACGTAACAGTGCTGAAATAAATATTCTCAAAATGTTATACTATACAATGTGCCAGTCCATTATGCAATACTGTATTACGGCATGGGGAGGTGCTGCAAAACTCACATGTTAAAATAGAAAGATCGCAACGAGCTTTGTTTAAGGTCATGCTTAAAAACCAGTGCGATTCCCCGCTAGAGAGGTCTATAATTTGTCTCGTACTATCTGTTCGCCAATTGTTCATCCTAAAAGTAATAAGGAGATGTCATAAAACGCTCCAAACCTGCCTAACTACCAACATCTTTTAAAAAAGGTATACAATCCCCCGTCCTAACATTAAAACGTCTTTGCTAGTCACCTACCACGTTTTCTACATCCACGCACTTATAACAAAATATCTCGATACCATAACATCAGAGAACTCAACACTCACAGGTCTGTCACCATATTAGAAACTGGCTAATGACGTTAACATATGAGGAAATTGAAGATCTAGTCAAACGCCACTAGAAGCGCACATACAAACACACACAAACAAACAAACAAACAAACATACATACACACACACACACACACACACACACACACACACACACACATTCAAGTAAAATTACAGTACACTAGGAAAATTTGTTATTCTTTTCGTTAGACTGTGCATGCAATTCTTTAGATAACTTGCGCTCCCGGACCCCAAGATACAGGATTATCCTAGTTTGGGGTCCAACAGAAAATATTGTTTATCTTATCTTGAACATTGTTTAGAGGTATAACTCACTGTTCTTGCTTACATTTGTTAAGTCTATATGTCAATAAAAACATTTATTATATTATTATTATTATTATTATTTGGCTGGGCCGCAACTTCTCTTTAAGCCATATTAGAATGTGGGCATGCGGTAATCCTCTTTTTTGCCATTCAATTGAATACATGAAGCACTGCACCTCTCCGAAAATTTTCCCTTTGTCAATTACATACATTAATTTTTGTACTTTTAATCTAAATACTCTAGCAACTAAATCGTGTCCGTCAGTACTTTTTGGCCCGGCATTAGCTCCTCGGTTATTTCTTTCCATTGGGATTGCAAGTAAAAGTAACAAAAGATCAGGTCTTCCGTAAGTTCGTACATAGGCGAATGCGTCTTGTGTGTACTCATGTAGGTAGCGGGGACTGTTAACGAATGATGAGGCAGAATTACCATTTTACTTAAATCTCTGGGGTTTACATTGGTGTCGCTTTAAAACTGCATCTTGTAAATATATATAATTCTCAACGCGCAGCTTTTTGATTTAAAGATATTTGGAGACGTTCACTTTCTACCTTCATACATGTCTACCAAAAATTTATAAAATAATTGTCTACACCGGGCTAAGAGGTTAAAATCATTTTCTCCCAACATCATATGATACATAAAAATCCATACATGATACTTTTTGTTGGAGTAGGCTCCTTTGTGACCAGGGTTAATGAGTGGAATTTGAAAATGATAACCCTCTTGTCCTTTGCAATAAATCAATGGTTATTGCAGAGCGTCATAAAACTTGTGTATCGGCTACCCGTTGCAACGTATCATCACGTGCTCGCAAGACAATGTCTCGTGAAGAAAATTGATCACCACTAATTACGGCTGCTATTTCGTTTATCAAAGGTGCATTGTAGCGCCTTTCATGCTCTCCTCGAGGGTCCGATCTGTGTGAATGACGACTTTATAATCCTCTTCAGGTAGGTTTTCTAAAGCAGTTTTAAATGTTTTGACTAAAATGTTACGTTCATGCAAGAATCTTTGAATTTTGAACACTGTGTCTCTCTCAACTCCTGGATAAATTGGCAGCGACGGTCTACCTCAATTTCTTCGTCACCATAAAATATACTTAAAATTTATGCTGTTCGTTTTCAGCTGGAAAAAGTGAACCTATTCTATGATAAATTGCCCTTGCACCGTAAATGTGGGCGAAAATCCCGGCATTATTCCCGGTCAGTCAACTCCGAAGGACGTCATTTGAAAGCATGAGTTATATTTCCGAATCCTGTTTAAAAGCGCCGTGACTCATTAGCATCATATAAAAGAGAGTTTTCAAAGTTCTTCTGGTTCCCCAAGTAACGGAAGAGACACTTTGCCATTGGAACAGCACATGCCTGCGGTCTCATCTTTCCATTTTAAAGCGCTGCAAAATCGACACGCCTTGTCCATCAGTCCGATAACAACTAACCTGTGATTTTTATAATCAATCAACGGATCATAATTGAATGCTGCGTCATTAAAACCGATCAATTGTTTCTTTGAAAATTTTGTCGACGTTCAGCTTGGAGCTGTGCATTTGCATCTCGTCGCGCCTGTGTCTGTTCTGGTGTTTCAGATGCCCTTATAGTAGATTGACGTTCAGCTTGCTCAATGACTCTGTGTTGAGTTTCATCAGGTCTTCCGCGGCTCTTAAGGCGGCCTGACGTTCCGCTTGTTCGAATAGCCTTTGCTGACTTTGAACAGGTGTTTCAGTAGCTCTTAAAGTAGATTGACGCTCTGCCTGTTCAAGATGCCTTTGCTGATTTTGATCAGGTGTTTCAGTAGCTCTTAAAGTAGCTTGACGCTCTGCCTGTTCAAGACGCCTTCGCTGACTTTGAGAAGGTGTTTCAGAAGCTCTAAAGTAGCTTGACGCCTGCCCTCAAGACGCCTTTCCTGACTTTGAGAAGGTGTTTGGAAGCTCAAAGCAGCCTGACGCCTGTCTGTTCAAGACGCCTTGCTGACGTTGAGAAGGTGTCTCAGATGCCTAAAAGCAGCCTGACGCTCTGCTTGTTCTTGCCTTCTCAGTTCAGCATCTTCTAAAGATTCTATGATCGAGCTAATCTTTTCGCTTGTCTTTGAGAAGATACTCTTGAAAGGCTGGACTTACGTTTGCGAAGCATTATGAAGTAAAAAAACCTATTTATAAAAACATTAAAATACCTAAAAGGAATTAAATTTTAAATATTTTTAAAGCAACTAAAATATCTAAAAGGAATAAATATTCCTTTTAAATATTTTTTAATCAAAACAACAAAACCTATTCAAGACACAACACGAAAACGATAGCCAAAAAATTAAATCAATTTAAACCAAATCACCCGTGTAGTGGCGGGTAAGAACCCACTACCCCATATCTTCCCGTGGGTGTCGTAAGAGGCGACAAAGGAAACTGATACAGAAGATGGGCAGCAGCATCTTTCTGATAAAAGCCAAAAACGATAAAAACTGCGGTTGCCAACCCGCTCGCCAAGCGTGGCAACTGGCGGCATATACCCCCATGAGCGACGACAATGAACGGCCTCCAGTCCCCGGCGGCCCCGCTATTCCTAGCTACGGTGGCGACCATGGTAGCGGCGGGCAGGGGTGCTAAGAATTCCGGTGGAGGTCGGTTGCCACCCACGACGACTCGACCTGGCAACATATAACGCACGCACCCTGAGGACTGACGAGAAGATCCTGGAGCTGGAAGAAGAGATAGATAAGTTACGCTGGAATATAATAGGACTATCCGAGGTCCGAAGAGAGGGGGAGGACACGGTAATCCTCGAATCCGGCAACTTATTCTATCACCGAGAGGGCAACCATCTGTCCCAAGGAGGTGTCGGATTTATCGTCCACAAGTCTCTCGTTAACAACGTTGTAAAGATCGGGAGTGTGTCGACGAGGGTTGCGTACCTTATACTCAGAATCACCAAACGGTATTCGCTGAAGGTCATACAGGTTTACGCACCAACCTCGGCACACCCCGATGAGGAGGTGGAGGAAATGTATGAGGATATCACTAGAGCCATGCATTCCTCCAAAACCCACTATATGGTGTTAATGGGAGACTTCAATGCAAAAGTAGGCACAAGAGAGAGCGGTGAGCTGAAAGTAGCAGCAGCTGGCCGACTTTATGGAGAAAGAGGGACTCTTTATGATGAACTCTTTCTTCCAAAGCGGCCCCACAGAAAGTGGACCTGTTCGAGCCCCGACGGTTCGACAAAAAATGAGATTGACTTCATTATGACGACCAGACGACAACTGTTCAGTGATGTCTCAGTGATCGCGAGGGTGAAAACTGGCAGCGATCACCGAATGGTGAGAGGCACACTGAACCTAAACGTTAAGTTGGAGAGGTCACGTCTAATGAAGTCAACGCTCCGTCCCCCTCGTGCTCTAATCCAAAGCACCGAAAACTTTCAGCTCGAGTTAGAAAATCGTTTTAAGTGCCTAGAAGTCTGCAATGAAGTGGAAGATGTGAATGACAAGCTTGTGGAAACTGTCCATGCGGTCGGATCTAACTTCTGTAAGACCTGTTACAGAAGGACACAAAAACTCTCCGATCACACTCTTAATCTCTGGTTGTTTGACGGAGATGAGCTGCAGTCTTCAGCAGATTTGACAGCATACAGGCAACTGAACAGACAGATCTCCAAACATGCGGCGGGATTTGCGCAACTTCAATACAGCTCGTATTGAAGAAGCGATCGAGCGGAACCAGGGCTCCAAAGTCTTTGCCAGAGATCTGTCTGCCAGAAAGAGCCAACTGTCGAAGCTGAAGACTTGAATGCATCATTTCCGGGACACCTGAGATTTTGATTGAGATTGAGAGGTTCTATGGGCAGCTGTACACGTCGTCGTTGGAGCCACACGCAAGTGTGAGTAACGATCCAAGAGCAAGTCTTATCCGACACTACACGATGATATCCCGGACGTCAGTCTGAGCGAGATTAGAATGGCTCTCCAGTACCTTAAAAACGGCAAGGCCCCAGGCGAGGATGAAATTACAGCGGAGCTTCTGAAAGCGGGTGGAAAACCGGTACTTGAAGTCCTTCAGAAGCTCTTTAATTCCGTCCTCCATGGTGGCATTACACCGGAGGCGTGGAGCAGAAGTGCGGTGGTCTTGTTCTTCAAGAAAGGTGACAACGCTCTCGTGAAGAACTACAGACCGATTTCCCTTCTGAGCCGCGTCTACGTGCTGTTTTCGAGAGTGTTACGAATCGTCTCGCATGCAGACTCGACGACTTCCAGCCTCCCGAACAAGCTGTTCCGAAAAGGCTTTAGCACCATAGACCACATACATACCCTTCGGCAAATTGTACAGAAGACCGACGAGTACAATCTGCCACTTTGCCTTGCGTATGTGGACTATGGAAAGCCTTTGATTCCGTCGAAATTTAAGGTGTGCAGTCCCTTCAGCGGTGCCAGTGGACTGTCGGTATATCGAGGTGCTGAAGTGTTTTGTACAGTAGGGCTACGATGGCTATCCGAGTACAGAACCAGAGTACGAAACCTATCCAACTGCAGAGAGGTGTAAGACAGGGTGACGTAATATCTCGAAACTATTCACCGCTGCATTGAAGACGTTTTCAAGCTACTGGACTGGAAAGGATACGGTATTAACATCAATGGCGAGTACATCACTCACCTTCGATTTGCCGACGATATAGTCCCATGGCAGAATCGCTGGAGGACCTAAGCACTATGCTCAATGATTCCCAATAGCCTCCCAACGGATAGGTCTTAAGATGAACATGGACAAAACAAAGATCATGTTTAATGTCCATGTCACACCTATGCCGGTAGTTGTGGGAGCACTAAGCTCGATGTTGTTGACGAATATGTTTACTTGGGACAAATAGTCCGACTAGGTAAGTCCAACTTCGACCGAGAGGTCAATCGACGGATTCAACTCGACTGGGCAGCGTTCGGGAGATTACGACCCATCTTCTCGTCAGGCACCTCAAACCCTCAAAACTAAATTGTTTAATCAGTGCGTGTTGCCAGTGATGACATACGGAACTGAGACGTGGTCCTTCACTGCTGGCCGTATGAGGAAGCTCAAGGTCGCTCAGCGAGCTATGAAGAGGCTATGCTGGAGTTTCTCTGCGTGATAAACTTAGAAATGAGGATATCCGCAGTAGAACCAGAGTAACCGACATAGCCCAAAGGATTAGTAAGCTGAAGTGGCAATGGTCCGGCATATAGCTCGAAGAACCGACAACCGATGGGGAAGAAAGGTTCTCGAGTGGCAGCCTCATACCGGCAGGCGGTAGGCGTCCCCCACTAGATGGAGTGACGACCTGGTAAGACATGTGAAGTCAATGGATGCAGGTGGCTCGGGACCGTGCTTTGTGGCATTCCGTGGGGGAGGCCTATGTTCAGCAGTGGACTTGTGAAGGGCTGTAATGAATGAAAAAAAAAACCAAATCACAAAACAAATCGCAGAAAACCGAAATCGAAAGCAGTAGTCAATATAAATATAACCAACGAAAAAAGAAGTAAGTGTATAGGTATATTACACTATCTATACTATTATATTCTTTGAAATATTGTTAAACAACCTAAAACAACGAAAACCAATTCACGATTCTAAATAAACAAAATCTAAAATCAAAGCCAGAGTCTAAATATGTATAAAGCTATAAAGGAATACCAACCAAATCAACAAAACGGATCCAAGAAAATACACAAACCGAAATGAAAGCCAATATAAATCCATTCAACCTTAACCAAATCACAAAGCAAATAACAAACAACCGAAATCGAAAGCAGGTAGTCGAATAAGCTACGAAATAGAAACAATTTAAGCGTATAGGTACCGTATGCACTATAAGTTGACGCGCGGCTCAACGGCGGGAGTTAAGTACATGTCAGGAAACATTTCGTTACCGCGTTTTAAAAACCTAGTGATGATATCTAGCGGAATCAATTTAAACTATGTATACGTTAGTTAATAAGAACTCTCAAAAAATATTTTTCTTATAATTTTGCACAATTTTTCTTATTGTTATACCGATTCATTCATAACCACATATAAGAACTGTATTCATTTCCGTTCAATAAATATTACTAAGGCTTATTAATAAGGCTTACTAAGAACTGTTTCTACCATTGTTAAGTAATAGTTAAGGGTGAAAGCGTGACAGGTGGTGATAGTATTTCTGATCCATAATTATAATCAGGCCTGTAACCCTTTCGGGGTAGGCAGAGCATCAACGGATTACTTAATATCGTCTGCGAGGTTATCGCCTATTCTGTGAATTACGATGCACCAAAACGTTTGAAGAAAATCAGCTGGTGAATTTTATGTTTTTATCGCTCTTCCCGGTCCTGTGGAAAAATACAGATCCATACATTTTTTATCTTAATTTTGGTAAAAAGACATAATAATCCAGATATTCTGACCTTCTGTGTTCGTTCATCACCGTCGTCCGTCTTGTAGAATCACGTGGCGCCACCTAGCTGAATTTAATTTTGCAACATATTCGATTTTCCCACGGAATGATAAGTTTTTCCGCTGAAAAGTAAAAGTAGCCTATGTCACTCACAGCCACCGAACTATCCCCATACAAAAATCATGCCATGCCGACGCTCTGTTGCGACGTGAAAAAGAAACAAACAAACAAACAAACAAACACACTTTCGCTTTTATAATATTAGTATGGATTAATATTCTAGTAAAAACCGCATTTAAACCATAGTTCGTTGGGTGAAAGGGAACTCATGTTCCCTTTCTTCCAACGTGGTCATTACTTATGTGCCATAAAAAATATTAAAATCAAATAACATCAACATTTTCCTGCATTAAAGTTGAAATATTAAAATTGATGTGAATCCCACCAAATTTATTATTTGCTTATGCCTAATAATCTACTTTAATGACCAATTTAAGAAGTGCCTAAGGTTTTTTAAGGAGATATAATAATGGAACTTTTCAGACCTAACTCAATAACTTTTACTAAGAAGGTTTAATCATGAAATTTGAGATTCCTATTCTGATTTGAATACCTATTTAATCTCATTAGATCTGCAAAATTGCAAGTGTGTAGGTCTAATAGCTTACGAGCTATGGTGGTTTCAAAATTGGCTTTAAATTTGTAAATATACATCCTGTCGCAACGGTGCGTCGTTATTCCTTTTCCGAACTTGGATGACACACGGCTGTGTTTCTAGGAAAAAATAAGCTTTCTAATTATATATATAATTAACGATGCCTTAACAGATCAAAGGTAACTTGCTGCTAATAATTAATATAAAGCCTTGATAATAAATTATGACAAAGTTCGTTACGCAGGGACGACAGATACCCAACATATTTGAAAATTAACAAGAGTAAACGATACCAGTAGATGCTTCGGGCTGTAAACTATGAGGTTAAAAATGCAAGTTCATTATTACTAAGGGTAATTACACAGGTCGGCGTAATTGTTTAATTGTTAGTTTAAAGCAAGTAGCAGACATTTTAGCGACAATATTTATTCTTTTCCGCCAACTTTAAAAAAAGGGGAGGTTCCCAATACGACTGTATTTTTTGTATGTATGCAAAACAGTCGTTTGCAAAATTTGAAATTTGAAGAATGTGGGTTGAGAACGGGTGAGTTAACCATCAAATGCCTTTTGTACGCCGATGATCAAGTCATATTTGCATCGTCGGCGGCCGAGTTGCAAGTGATGGTTACTTTAATGAACTGGTCATTAAAAGAAAGGGGTATGAAAGTGAACGCTAGTAAGACGAAAGTGATGGTTTTTGAAAGAGAAGTAAGTAAAACGTTATGTGAAATAAGAATAGAAGGGGAGATGATTGAGCATGTGGATGAGTTTGTATATTTGGGATGTTTATCTAGCAGGGATGGTAGATATGATAAGGATATAAAACGACGAGTGAACGCAGGAAATAGAGTGACTGGGGCTCTACATGCTATTATGAAAAGTCTGAATGTATCAAAAAAGGCACGTATGGCAATTCATAGTGCTGTGTTAGTCCCTACTTTTATGTACGGTAGTGAAAGTTGGGTCTGGCAGAAGAAGTATGAGAGTAGAATAAATGTTGTAGAAATGCGGTCATTAAGGAGTATGCTAGGGCTGAATCTGAATGACAGGGTGAGAAATAGTGCGATAAGAGAAAAGTGTGTTTTGCAAGATGACGTTTTGACCAGGATTAAGAAAGGAATGCTTCGGTGGTTTGGTCATGTAGAAAGAATGAACGAGGAAAGAGTGACAAAGCAAATTTATGTTGCAGAAGTGAACGGAAGAGTCGGGAAAGGACGCCCTAGACGAAGGTTTATCGACCAAATTGGCGATATATTGAAAATGGGCCAGATTAGGATTACCCTTAACCGACGAGCGTGTATGCGTAGATATATGGATGTAAAGGAGGCGAGAGAAGTGTGTTAGGATCGTGCCAAATGGAAGTCCGTAGTCTCTGCCCACCCCTCTGGGTGACAGGCGTGAGTGTTTATGTATGTATTATATGTATCATAACCTCAAGATTGCACTCAAGTGCGTGTACTTGATAATTAATAGAATCAGGCGTTACTTTGCGGAAATCCATTATATTAAAGTTGTAAATATTTATTTGAACATCCGCTTAATAAAATAAAATGATGTGTCTTACCTAGTTTGAAGAGCCTCCGCCCTCCCTCAATTGCATGCTATCCCCGTCACCACTAATCCCAGCACCACTACTCCCAACACCACTACACTGGGAAGACACACCACCGATGACAATACGACACGTGTTTCGCCTCTACGAGGCATCCTCAGGCGATGTAGACTCTGCGGTGGCTGACCGCTAAGTGAGCGCGAGCCAAAACAACTGCCATTTATACAGCCCGCTGACGCAACGGCTCCCCTACCTAAGTAGCGAGCGACTGCGTCATGCGATATCTGTCCTGTTATTAGAGCAGGCTTAAAGATATTTAGAGGTGAGTTAGAACGTTTGTTTGTTCATTCAGCAGTGCAATGTTACTATTATTTTTTAATATCTCTAACTGTTCCAGCACACAGTCGCAGCCTTTATTACATGTATGTAAGACTTTAAAGGAGTGGTCGTTGGCTAGGTTGTGTCCAGTGTCCAAAAGATGTTTAGCAAAATGGGATTTATCAGGATTGCAATTCCTGTACGCGGCTAAATGCTCTTTATAACGTGTCTCTCAGTTGCGACCAGTCTGACCCACGTAAACGGCGTGGCATTCGTCACAAACAAGTTTGTAAACACCTGACTTTTGACGAATGTCTAACTTATTTTTATTATTACAGATATTCCTAAGAGAATTCTCAAATTCTGGTCACAAAAAAAAATGGTCGCAACTTCGAGACACGTTATAAAGAGCATTTAGCCGCGTACAGGAATTGCAATCGATAAATCCCATTTTGCTAAACATCTTTTGGACACTGGACACAACCTAGCCAACGACCACTCCTTTAAAGTCTTACATGCAATAAAGGGCTGCGACTGTGTGCTGGAACAGTTAGAGATATTAAAAATAATAATAGTAACATTGCACTGCTGAATGAACAAACAAACGTTTCTAACTCACCTCTCTTAAATATCTTTAAGCCTGCTCTCTAATAACAGGACAGTATTATCGCATGACGCAGTCGCTCGCTACCGGGTGAGGACCGTTGCGTCAGCGGGCTGTATAAATGGCAGTTGTTTTGGCTCGCCGCTCGCTTAGCGGTCAGCCACCGTAGAGTCTACATCGCCTGAGGATGCCTCGTGTAGAGGCGAAACACGTGTCGTATTGTCATCGGTGGTGTGTCTTTCCTAGTGTAGTGGTGTTGGGAGTAGTGGTGCTGGGATTAGTGGTGACGGGGATAGTGCACGCAATTGAGGGAGGGCGGGAGGTGCTCTTCAAACTAGGTAAGACACATCATTTTATTTTATTAAGCGGATGTTTGCAAAGTAAATATTTACAACTTTAATGCGTGTACTTGAGCTGAGTAACGTTTATTAATACGGGCCTAGGTAGAAGACTTAAAGACTAACAGTATTAAAAACTTTTAAAGGTAATATAAGTGGTTATTATTTTATTCTTGTTTAACTTTTTAATAACAGTTTAATATTTTTCCTCAGCTTTTTATTTTGTAATCACAAAATTAGTAATGTATTACGTTAAATTTGAAATTTTTCATATTCTAAAACATCGAGACAATTTTTTTACGGGATAAGGCTGATAAACGAGCACAAAGTTCTACTGACGCTAAGTGAACGGTGTGGCCTAGAGACATATACGAGTACATCTATACCCGAATAAGAATCAAAATGCAAATGCGTTGTCACCTCTGAGGACCAAGATGGAATGCCTCGTTTCCAATTAAAAGGGTCTTCGGTACTTTACACTCAACATACGAAACACAGCAATTTTAAGCTGCTATTTTACGCTAGTATTTTATTTTCTGTGAGAGCGTGGTCATTCCCTAGTTCCCATTCCTAATACTACCATAATATAGCTGCAGCGTGGATCTACTAGGTTATCTGACTATTGTGTGCAAAACTAATAAAATCAATATGAAAAAAAAATTGGTTGCCTGTAAAGTCGGTATACGGGCGAAAGTTTTACGTGACAACAACTTTGAGTGGTAAAATAATTTTATTATGTCTGTCTCTCTCGCTCTTAGGCGGGCTAACCATGCCCGAGTGGAAGGGACGCGTGCCTCTCACTCGCTCTCATTGTGAGCGCATAACGTGAGCGGAGCGTAACGCAGTTTCTTGAAGTGTCACCCGGCAAACCAATTTATAAGACGTTGTCACGTCAAAACTTTTGCATGCTTAACCGCGGGGATGTAAGACATTCCTTCCGTGTCTCATCATTGAGTGGCTTATTTTATGGTTTTTTAAATGAGAATTATGGGAAATGTACTGCATAGAAGGTCTCTTTTTATGTCTAGAACGGACGTCAGACGGACGTCTGGGTAGATACCACCCACTTTTACATTTTTCTAGCGCCAAACAACAGTGCCAACTTTGTTGTGTTGAAGGGTATAGAGAGCCAGTGTAGTTACCAGCTGTTAGACTTATCTTGGTTCTCAGAGGTGACAACGTATCTGTAGTCTTTTGTTTGTTTGAAGTTGGTATTGCTTGCACTTTTCTGTAAAAATAATCAATCGATTGTTCTAAAATCGATAGCTTTAAATTGGTTTTCCTGTAAAATTCTAAAATGTCGCTGAAAACATAATGCCTTTAACACGTCGATTTACACATAAAAAAAACTAGCAAAGTAATGTAATATCATCCTTAAAAACTTGCACTAATTTTCATTGCAATTTTGAAACAGAAACAGAAACAGAAACATTTTTATTCAATATAAATTATAAATAATACTTATTGAAACTCACTCTTTTGTTTAATTACCACTGAAGCGAAAAAAAACCTGTGTCCACTTCCTCTTCTTCACACAGCAAGAAACCTAGCGGGACTTTTATTTTTTAAATAACAGCTTACAATCATGTATGTCACACAATTAACCACACAAAACAAATTAGAAATAGCTTGGTAGCGATAACCTCATTCCCAGGGGTTATCATCATCCATGAATTCCTTAATATTATAATAACCCTTTTTATACAAACTTGGTTTACTAAAGTTTTTGAACTTTGAGCAGGTCAAATTTTGTATATTTTCTGGAATTTTGTTGTAAAAGCGTATACATCGCCCCAAGAATTAATTACTGACTCAGTGGAGTCGAGTAACTGGTACTACTAGCTTGTGTCTATTCCTAGTATTTACAGAATGAATATCACTTATTTTTGTAAAATTGCTATTGTTTTTGTGTACATACATTACATTTTCATAAATTTATTGAGAGGCCAAAGTTAATATTTTAATTTTCTTAAATTTTTGTCGCAGCGACTCTAGGCTTTAAATCATAAATTGCTCTTATGGCCCTCTTCTGTAAAACAAATATAATTTCAGTGTCAGCCGCGTGTTCCCATAGCAAAATACCATACGACATTATGCTACGGAAATAGCTAAACTAGTCTAGCTGTTTCGACACTGGCAAGATTTCTGATCTTTTTACAGCATATTCCTCCCCATTTAAAATAACATTTGTATTTAATTGTTTGACATTTGGAATTCCTTAAATTCCCAGGGATTGCATATTTTTATGTAAAAAGTGGAAATTTATTGCGGTCGTAAAAGAGCAATATGGGGAACCACCGCCGAAGACAGGAAACGGAAGTCATTCAACGCCGCTGTACTTGGCCTATCCGCAAACAACGTACGTAAAATTAGCAAAGACTTCTATGAATACTACTAGGCTAGCACTACGGTACCAATACTTTGCGCACTAAGTTATGGTCGATTCTCCGTAACTTCTTTAGTCGACAACGAGCGGGCGAGACTTCTTTGTTTTGCATACCATGAACATTGTTTTTGACAATTTAACACTAATTGTGTTTAATGTGACTAAGAAAACGTTAGATAAAAGGTTTATTTTGTAATATTGTTCATAACACAGATGGGCATAAAATAAATGGTTGTGTGAACGGGCAATCTTAGCACCGTCGAATGAAACTATGGGACAGATCAATAAAAAAAATTATTCCATATTATGTGAAGAAAGTGGCGTGGTGAAAGGTACTCACGGTAGATAATATCGTAGATATAGAAAACGTAACGTCGTACCCTGTAGAGTTTCCAACCAACCTTCATCATAATCTTCTGGCAAGGCTCTTCTTATAAAACTGACGTAATAGCAGTGTTATTAAGAGTGCCTCCCTAGAAGTTGAGGCTGAAAGTTGGTTTTCTTGTCCTGTTAATTCGAGGTGTTGATGCTTCAATACTATGCAATGACACGCGGTTACAAATTACTCACCTGGGGCGAAATATTTTAAGAGCAATAATTATGACTGGAATAACAAAAGGAAATTTTTTTTAACATTACGATTATTCTGATGGATATGCCCTTCCAGTTTAATAGAGTGCAGTCCCATTACATAGTTGCATTTAATAGATCCTTCTAGGTATAGATCCACGAATTTATTAAGTCAAATTTATATTAAGTATATTATAATATCTAAATGTTAATGCGTGAACATGAAAATTTAGCTACCACAGGCGATACAATAGATTATTATATATGTTAAACGTTGAAACGTTCCAATAGCTAATAATACGAGTATTTCAACGCTATATTCGTAGGAATAAAGATATTTAATGACAGTGAAATTTAACATTAAAGACGGAGTGAATAATACATAAAGCCGGAATAGAATTTTTCGCGGTTCCCCAGGAAATATCCACTATCTTCCTCACCGGTAAAGAAATGACAAGCAGAATGGAAATCTTATTCCTATAATGTCGGGGCAGTATCGGTTTACTTCGATAACAAAACCTGTTCCAAATATAAAAATAAAAATGAATGTGGGGGCTATTCAGCCTGCCTTAATATCAAGTACTTAATATATATACTTAAATAAAAACTCTCTATTTCTCACACAAGCACGGACACACGCATGCACGCACGCTCGCATTTAGACACGCACGTACTCGCACTCACACACTTGCAATCACACACACACGCACACACGCACGCACACACGCACGCACGTACTCACAACTCATACACTCGCACTCACACGCTCACAGACACGCACGCACGCACGCATGAACGCATATACCTCAAAAAGCACGCACGCATGAATTCGTACATGGCAGCTGCATCTTTCTGATAACAACCGAAAATTAATCAATTGCGATTCAGCAGTGAACTTTTGACAGGTTGTAATGAATGAAAGAATAGTGGCTTAATATAACTGTGTATTCCACTGACATACGGAAAATGTCAATCATATTAATTCTGGGGTTCAAGAGACATTCGCAGTGATTTTCTTCAAGTTGACGTCTTTATTTTAAGCCGACTTCAAACAAGGATGAAGTTCTCAAATCAACTTTATTTTTTGTACGTTTACGTGATATCTTCGCCGATTTTATTTTACTAAATTAGATTAATAGATTATTTTTACTAAAAAGGCTACTCCTCAAGCGTGGTCCCATTTAAATTCGAAGTTTTCTTTTTCGAACTTTTAAATAAATGTTTTTTGCCTTTTCAGCTTATTCAACTGTCAGGCTATATTATATAGAGTAACCTACTCTTGTTCTACTCCTGATATCTTCATTTCATATTATTATGTAACGCATATAAATTCCGATATATGCATATATTGTTTATTTAAAAAAATACATATTATTTTTATAAAAGTTCAGACCTAAGGTAATCTTTCCTAATCAATCCTGGGAGTTCATTAAACAGATAAAAACTTATAATATTTAAAATGCAATGCAATTTAAATAATTCAATGTTTAATAAATTATACAAAATACTAATGAGGTAAGTTAGGGAATAAGATTCAATATTGCATCAAAAGAATGGAGTGCAATAGATGCCTTTAAACTTTCATACTTAACATTTTAGCACAAGGAAGTTGCAAATCTTTTGGATAAGCTTTTGCACAAAAATTTTATTCAACTTCATATTCAAAAAGTTTTAATGGCCTTCTAGCGTTCCTCACCTCAGTCTGCTGCTTTCTAAAATATACTTTAAGATCGAAATGTGGAGTAACTTCGGTTACATTTTTGAAATGCTTCAGTACAATGCTCTCGTAGGAAGTTGGACATATTTTTTATTTTGTTTCGTAACAAGAATTACAAAATTAATAAATCTTAAACATGTATCTGACCATGTATCATATATATATATATATATATATATATATATATATATATATATATATATATATCATTGCCCTAAGGTTGACAGGCAGAGAATGCTTTTAGCTTTAAGTACGTCTTTTGTTTCTTCACATTGTGTAAGTTTCAATAAATAATAGATAAATAAAAAACATTAATCATGAGCTGTGATCATTCTTATGCAAATATTAGTCAGTCATAATATTATTATTGGATAAATGTTGTATTCAATAATTTCAATACTCATTCGTAGTATGTCTGCAAAATTTCAGACTATTCATAATTTTGAGATGTTATCAGGAAGATGCTGCTGCCCATCTCCACTGTGGGCAGATTCCCTTTGTTTCAGTGTCGCTCTGTTGCCTTTTACGACACTCACGGGACGATATGGGGTAGTGGATATTCTTACGCCGCCACTACTCGTTACCCGCGACCACATCATCACAATACCAACTCTTTACAAGCTCACTGCTGACCATAGTCTTTCCCCAAGGAATGCCACAAAGCACGGTCCTGATTTACCTGCTACCATCGACATCTAGCATGTTTTATTAGGTCGTCACTCCATCTGGTGGGAGGAGTTCACTACTTTCTATTCTTCCACAGCTACTTCAACTTACTTATCCAATGTTTCACTTATCCTGGTGTTCGACTTAAAGTACTGAGAATTGAAAACCAAAAATTTATTATTAAATATAATTATATTTGGTTTCAACGTTATAAATATAGAAAAAATCTCATCACATCCACTTCTGAAACCCAACAGTTCAGATTTAAAATGATAGATTTTGTGATTCTGAATAACATGCCTCGAGATCAAGTTCTCAATCATTTGCTCTAAACGTTTATTCCAAGAAAGCTCTACTTTAAATTCTTCTTAACAAAGTCAACTAATTTCTGTAGTGCGGTACTCATGAAACGCCTCGAGCTACCGACTGAGTTTATCTTTCTTGTGGAAACTATTCTTTACTTTAAAATGTCTGTGAAAGAAACACTTGTGCCGTTAAGAAAGTAATGATGTACTAAGTAAGATACTTTAAAAATCCTTTATATATCCTTATCTGATCAATTTTTTATAATTTTTAATTTTTCTTTGCAATTTTTCTTAAGATTCGGGTGGAAATGTGTTATTTAAAAGAAAGAAATATATAAAAATATATAATTGGGCAAATACACAATATCAAAAAAAATACAAAAGACAAAATAGTAGAGCCACGCTGTAGTTACGGTATATTACGTTTGTAGCAAGAATGGGTCAGCTCCACCGGGCAAGAATCGAGCTTTAACAGAATACCAGCGTAAATACGTAAAAGTGTAAAAGTAGAGAACCGGAGACCCTTTTAAATGGTAACGAGGCATTCCATCTAAATCCTCAGAGATGACAACGCACTTGCAGTTTGATTTTTAATCTATAATAAATTCAGATGTCTATGTGCCACAGCATCCACTTACGGTCAGTTGGACTGTGTGCTATTTATCACCCTTTTTTTTAACTTATTATAAGCCAGTGCTTGACCACAATCCCACCTTGTGGTAAGTGGTGATGCAGCCTTTGATGGTAAATCGTACTGTCTTAGCGTAACAAAAGCCTATTCACTCTTGCCTTGAAGACGCCCAGATTGTATTCGGACGGAAAGATAGACGCCGGCAAATTATTCCATTCCTTTGCTGTACGCATTACAAAAGATGAAGCAAACCGTTTGGTTCTAATGCATGGAATATCGACAAAAAAGGGATGAAAACCCGCCGACCGCCTGGTAGTCCGATGGTGGAAAGGAGAGGAAGGAATTAAAGCGTGTAATTCCTACGCACACTCACAAAATGTTGTTGTTTTTGAGCGTGCTATGTTATTTTGTTGAATTGGGCTTTGAAGTACTATGGGAAGATGTCAAGGTGGTGAATATCGAACATTAATAATAACAACTAACGATTTTATATGAGACTAACAAACCGCCCCGGCTACGGCATTTTTTCTTAAATAAATTCAAGTTTTTCGGATAAATGAAGCCTATATAACTACTGGTGTTGCTCTCTATCTGTCCGTGAAGTTTCATTACAATGGGTTCAGACATTCCGAAGATTAGCCCGAACATACAGACACAGACAAACTTTTTAAAACTGGTTATTTGTGTCTTAGTAGCGGGCAAATAACCCCCTGAGCTTAATTGAGTCCAATTATTTCAATATAACAAACAGACACTTGATTTTTTATTGATAAATACCCGTGCGTTCTTAAAAATTACCTATTGTAACAAACAGGTAAATTGTAATAACTATACAATGACTCGTGCCGGTAAGCGAAGTGAGGGGCATTACCTCCAAATGAATTAAGGGATGACCTGATATAACATGCAGAAGGTTGAGAAATGCAAGTTTTAAAGGACCGTGTTTTGTAGCATTTCTTAGAGGATGCCTATAATGAGCAAGCTTTTACGAGCCGTAAAGGGCTATAATGTTGATAATGGTTATTATGTAATGACTCCACATATTCCCACTTATCTGAAATGTAGAAATTGAGAATACAACTCATTTGCAAGTTGGCTAAGAAATCGAAAGAAAGAATAGTTCTTAGGTAGATAAGATATTTAATGAAGAAATCCGCCGGCAAACCCACACAAAATACACATAGCCTTTCGGATCTACAAAAATGCTTCTTATGGTCCGAGAGCTCATGACGCATTTTTCATGAAGTGTTTGATGCATCATGAAACTTTATTGAAAAGTATCAGTCCACTCAATAAGCACATATTTGACTGTTTGCCTGGTCTACCTGCCTGGTACACTTAGTACTGCGCATACAGGTAAGTCGCAAAAAAATTCGCCCTAAAAAATTGTTTGATTCAAATAATAATAATGACTGTCCGACAGATAAGTTGATAAAGAATTAAGAAAAAAAAATGGGTGCGTGTGATAGTGTACACACGTAAGAAGTGAAACTTCCTTATGACATCATTTTCTACTATTTACTACTTAACAAAAATTGGTTGAGTAAGGTTTAAGCAAAAAAAAAATTTCGTATTAAATTAAAACTATTTTACTGTCATAGAGATGCATACAAATAACATGATCAATAAATTTTATTACTGCTCTTATGATTATTATTGTAGTTCATTAATTATGATCGAATCATTATTATATACTTTTGTAATTAATGACTTATGGTAGCTAAAATAAGAAATATTTGTTTTACATTCCACGGAATCTAGTAGCCTAGTGAAAACTGCGTCAATTGTAGTGCCGGATCTTGTTGTTGATATTTTTGGACTGCTTTGCATAGATAAATTCAAATTATCTCCTCGGTGGCACCTCCTGTTGTGTACGATAACAATGAGTGGTGAAGAAAATTAATAATATCATCTAACTTCTGATTAGGAGATATATACAATGCAACAATCAAAATATTTTGCCCATTTTCCATTTGGCATTAAGCCATACATAAATCACCAACTGCTGATGCCTAATGCTCTGCTGTTATTTTCTCACATATGTTGTTTGTAAATGTGACTGAAGTACTAATTTGCGAAAAATGACGATGATGGACATCAACTTCAACCATTATTGTATCTAAATACTCCATGGAATTTTCGGATTCTGCCATTATTGAATCTAAAAATCAGTTAATCGATGAATAAAAATATATAATGAAAGGAGACACAGAACAACATTACTATCTATTAGTTTACTCTTTCTGTTGTTTTTAACAACATGTACGGTGTCTTTTCAAGTAACTATGTACGATAGCATACACTCCAAATAGTGCAATATTATTACAACGCAATGTGAGTTTTCAGAGTAATTGTAGATGTGCGCCAAGCACCAACTTGTATGTGGATTTCTTGCGAGGTGAATACTTTTGATCCATTTTGTCTTAAGAAATGCAAAGAATATTATATCTTTTTAATTTTGTATAGGAATATTTGCCTTTTATTTGGTTGCAATTTTAAAAGCACATCAGAAAGCTGTGTTGTTATCTCTGCGGAAATGGATATTAATTTGTCATCTACTAAAGGTACTAAGAATATTGTTTATCTTAAATAAAACCATTGAAAATAAAAGTGTAGTGCCCACATTTTATTTTATTTTATTTTAATTTATTTAGAAAACCAACAGCGTATATAGTAATTATTAACATTAATGTAACAAACTAAAAGTATGGCCGATAACAGGTTTCCCTTATATTGCTTGATAGTAGGTATATTGTTGTTGGAAGAAAATGAAAGAAAAACAATAGACAAATTTTAAGCAATTCAATGTAAGGAAGGTGGTCATAAGCTTACAGATATCTTGAATGAATTCTTTGGAGAGTTAAGTAGAATGATATATTACATTACATTTATATATATATATATATATGTATGTATGTATGTATATATATATACACACACACATCAAATGTATAAATATATAAAACATAAAACATAAACATTTACCATTGATCACGACTTTTTGAGTTCTGTTACTTCAATATGAAGTAATAAGTCTCAGCGCCAAATTCTTTACACCGTAATGTTGTAGTTTCCTGATTAATGTCCTATAATGAACACAATCGAAAGCCTTGGAACGATCACAAAAAATACCTTAGACATCTTGTGAATTTTCCCAGCCATATATATATAAACACTCACGCCGGTCACCCAGAGTCCAATTTGGTCGATAAACCTTCGTCTAGGGCGTCCCTTCCCGACTCTTCCGTTCACTTCTGCAACATAAACTTGCTTTGTCACTCTTTCCTCGTTCATTATTTCTACATGACCAAACCACCGAAGCATTCCTTTCTTAATCCTGGTCACAACGTCATCTTGCAAACCACACTTTTCTTTTATCCACTATTTCTCACCCTGTCATTCAGATTCAGCCTAGCATACTCATAATGACCGCATTTCTACAGCATTTATTCTACTCTCATGCTTCTTCTGCCAGATCCAACTTTCACTACCATACATTAAAGTAGGGACTAACACAGCATTATGAATTGTCATACGTGCCTTTTTTGATACATTCTGCCTTTTCATAATAGCATGTAGAGCCCGATTCACTCTATTTCCTGCGTTCACTCATCGTTATATATCCCTGCTAAATAAACATCCCAAATATACAAACCCATCCACTTGCTCAATCATCTCCCCTTCTATTCTTATTTCACATAACGTTTTACTTACTTCTCTTTCAAAAATCATCACTTTCGTCTTACTTGCGTTCACTTTCATACCTTTTTCTTTTAATGACCAGTTCATTAAAGTAACCATCATTTGCAACTCGGCCGCCGACGACGCAAATGTGACTTGATCATCGGCGTACAAAAGGCCTTTGACGGTTTACTCACCCATTCTCAACCCACATTCTTCAACTTTCAAAGTTTGCAAACAACTGTCCATAAATAGGTTCAACAGCCACGGGGAAGCCACATAGCCCTTTTGAATGCAAAACCAGTCCGAGCAGACCCCATTCATCCTGACACAAGCACTAGAGACCTTTATGCCTGTATAAAACCAGCGCTCAAACCAAATGAGTTAAGTGTTTGCCATAACACATTCCTGTCCACTCTACCATAAATCATAATTCTGTCATAATTCCTGTCCACTATATCCTTTTCCAAGTCCATGAACGCACATAAATCTTTCTGGTTTTTGGCCAAAAACTTCTCCGCAATCGTGCGTATGGAAAAGACTTGATCCGTACACCCCATCACCTTTCTAAATCCAGCTTGCACATCCCAAATTTTTCCATCAGTTTCTTCCATTACTCTTTCCAATTAACACCTTAGCATACAGTTTACCCACAATGCTAAGCAAGCTAATACCACGGTAGTTTTACAGTCCTGCTGTGACCCTTCTCCCTTATATATTGGGTCTATAATGGCTTTGCACCAGTCTTCCGGTACCCGCTTCAGTTCCCAACATAAGTTAAACAAGTTGTACAGCAGGCCTGCCACCACTCCTCTCAGCCCTTAGCATTTCAGTGATACTCTATCATATCCGCTGCCTTACCTGCTTTCATGCTTTTCATTGCTTTCATTATTTCATGTACACTTATCTCCCTACCTCCCTCCACTTCTTTCGGAATTTCTATTTCACTTAATTCAGACGACTCTTCACTCATAAACACGCTTTCAAAGTATTCCTTCCATCTCTTTAAATTAGAAACTTCATCATTCAGCATACAGCCATTCTCATCTCGTATAGCATTCATTCTATGCTGTATTGAATTTCCCCTGGCAGTTCTTACGAGTTTCCAGAACATTTTAATATTTGCTGGAAGTTATCAGATATCCTTCTATCATTCTTATTCGTTTTTTCTTGCTTTTTCCATTCAACAACTTCTTTTACTCTCTTATTTATACGTCTAAAGTCTGCCTTTTTTCTTTCAATCTCATCAATCATATCGTTAGAATTACTAGCTTTGGTTGCTAGTAAATCTAGCCATGCTCTCTCCTTTTCTTCAACTTCCATCCGTACCTCATCATCCCACCAGAACTTATTATTTTTCCTTTCATTCGTTCTCTTACTTACACTACATACTTCGGTGGCTGCATCCACCAAACCTTTCTTGACATTATACCACACAGTCTCCAAGTCTAAATCATTCATACACAATTTATCCATACCACTTATATTTTCTCTCAGTCTACATTTGAACTTGTCTTTCACACCTTCATCTTGTAACCTCTCTATTCTTATACGCTGTAACGCAGTATTAGACACAGATGTCCGATGCCGCCAACGCTTGCATAGACCATTAATTAGGCATTAGACCTCCTCACCGTATGTGTGGAAAAGAATCATTTTGTGATGAATATTTTCTTTCGCCATAAGAGGATAGTTACAGCGTATAAGAATAGAGAGGTTAAAAGATGAAGGTTAAATATATAAACATAATACAAATAATTAATTATAATATATATTAAATAAAATAACTTAAGTACTTATATTAGCAGCCTCAAAAATACATATAAAAAAATAGAAGAGAGAATATGTGATTTTAACTTCAACTTAATATTTTTCTTGATGTCATCTTTAAACATGAATTTAGATTTCGCAAAGAGGTCAATGTGTCCAAATTGTTCAATATACGTACGAGCGAGTCGCGAAAGAACAGTGTTTCGGCAGTAGTTTGAATGATGCCAGGGAGTCTGTAAAATGTAGTATTGCGGTTACGGTATTTTGGAGTACCAAAGGTGATTCTCGAGACAAGATATGGACAGTCAATATTACTGTTTATTACATCATATAACAAAGCCATGTGAAGCAAAACACGCCTGTGTTCCAAAGATAAGAGATCGTGCTCAGTGTAACTGTCTGTGTAAGTATCGATTTTATTGCGACAGCGAAAGTTAAGGTCATTAACAAATATTTTTTGAATACGCTCAAGGCGGCTTTTGTAAACATTGTACTGTGGAGACCATATCGAACTAGCATTTTCCAAAACACTTCCGACATACGCAAAATAAACCATTTTAATTGCATTTAAATTCGAGAATGGTTTGCAGATGCGAAGAATACATGCTATTTAGATTGCAATAAGCACATATATAATAAATATATAAAGATAATATTAGGTCCTTACATAATAAATTAGCGTTTTGTCGTACTGACCACTTTGATCTGAAATATCTCCTCTTTTGTTAAGAATTCCAAATTCAAATTTATAAATTAATTTAGCTGGTACATTTGAGTTTTGAAAACAGTCATTCATTTGTTTTTTCCTCATTATTTTCTTCTTTAGCGTCGCTTATTACCGCACAATGGAAAACATGAAATATCGGTATTACGAGTACGAGTTGTACCGTGGCACCAGTGCTGCAGAAACAGCTCGAAGGATTAATGATGTGTACGGCGCTGGTGTCGCAAAAGAAAGCACGGTACGTTTTTGGTTTCAACGTTTTCGTTCTGGAAATTTTGACCTTCAGAACCAACACGTGGACGGCCGGAGACCAAAGTGGAAAATGAAGAATTAAAGGCTAATATGAAAGTGGATCCATCACAAAGAAATTCAGAGATATCTGCAGGCTTCGGGGTAAGATATAAAACTGTATTAATCCACTTGAAGCAAATCGGGAAAGTAAAAAAACTTAAACGATGGGTACTTCATGAATTGAGTGAATCGAACTTGCAAACACGCGTCGACTGCTTTGTTACTTTGCTCAACCGACACAATAATGAAGGGATACTGTACGTTAATCGAAAGCGCTCGTCGCAATGGCTGATCTTTGGAGACCCAGCCAAATCCAGCCCAAAACGAAAATTGACTCAGAAAAAGTTATTTGTGAGTGTTTGGTGGACTAGTGCCGGTGTCGTTCACTATAGCTTTCTAAAATCTGGCCAAACGATTACGGCAGATATCTATTGTCAGCAACTACAAACCATGAAGGAAGAACTAGCTGCTAAATAACCGAGATTGGTCAATCGCTCTAGGCCACTGCTGCTTCACGACAACGCAAGACTACACACTGCACAACAAACAACCACTAAGTTAGATGAGCTACAATTGAATGTCTGCGACATCCACCGTACTTCGGACCTTGCTCCAACAGATTACCATTTTTCCGGAATTCGGACAACTTCTTACAAGGAAAAAATTCAACTCCGATGCGGCAGTCAAACCGCCTTCAAAGAGTTTATTGATTGTCGCCCCGTGATTTTTTAGTAAAGGGATCAATGGACTACCTATGAGATGGCAAAGTGCATAGATAACAACGGTGCATACTTTGATTAATTAAATATATTTTACAAAAAAAAATTGTCCTTATATTCCTCCCGTACAACACGCCAATTTCATATGTAAGGACCTAATATATATAATAATAATAATAATTCTTATCAATATATTATTTATTATTACAATATGTTGTTAGAAAATAATATATATTTATTGATAAGAATTATTATTATATGTATATAGATTATCTTTATATGTATATTCTATATATGCTTATTGCAATCTAAATAGCATGTGGGGACTACACTTTATTTTCACTGGTTTCATTTAGGATAAAATTATTTTTAGTATCTTTTAGTAGATGAAAAACTAATATTCATTTCCGCAGAAATGAAAACACAGCTTTTGGAATTTCTTTTAAAATTGCTACCACTTAAAAGGCGAATATTTATGTACCCAATACTTTTATGTAATTACTACTATAAATAGTACTTTCTTGCAATTTCATACTAAATAATAATTCTTATCAATATATTATTTTTTACATACTTATTGCAATCTATACTAAATAAACTTTACAATATTCATTAACTTTTTTTCAGATGGATTGCTTAGAATAAATGCGTATACCTTGCAGGCTGAAAGCTTGCAGAGCTGTCCAAGGCAGAAACAAAATGATAACAGAAATATGGGAATACAGGCTATGGATATTGAAGAAAAACAGTCTTATCGTTGCAAAATGTCCTTCTGATTCATAACAAAATCATAAATAGACATGTTATCATCAAATTATTTTGGTGTGATTGCTGTTTGGGATTTATTTAGTTACCACACTGTTCTTGTCTCTCTGTGCTACTTTTCAGAAAAAATCCTTTAATATGATGTACTTTCTGACACGTGGCTGCTACTGATTTTAGAATAAGAAAAAAAAATCCTCTTGCAGCAGCTTCTCCCGACTCGATATTCTAAACCAGGACATTATCAGCAACAGCGTTAACGATCAATAAACCAATGAGGCAGTCAAGGCATACAAAGTGTATTGAAGGCTTAAAGGCCTGACTCCAGAATGTGACATTATATAATTCATTTTAGTTCTTTGAAGTCAGCTTTTACTTTTTAATAAGGCTTAACATTTTACCCTTTTGAGTGGACTAAGTAAAAACAGAAGTTCAAGATAGCAACTTGAATGTCGTTTTAGAAGTTACTATATAGCGTGTATAGGTAATATTATAAATGGACATATTATTTCTTACATCATCTTGGCTTTAATCATATTTCTTTAATTACGGTAATGTTGTTTGGGATCTATATTCACTAATCAATTAATACATGTAAAAAAATAATTAAAATTGATTGAATAAATCATTAAAAATTAATAATTTGAAAAAATGCACGATACTTACAATCAAAAAGTGAGGTTAACATAAAATAAATACCAAAATTACATCCATTTGTTGGATCTTTCAAAAGTAAAATAATTATAATATATATTAAATAATCTCTCCCTTTCACTATTAATTCACTTGAATTCTTTAATTCAGGTTTTATGTTTAAGTATTTTCATGATTTTTTTAATGAAATTATCGTTTCATTTAGCTTTATTAACATGATGGAGCGTGAATGAAGCTAATTAAACGTTGTGAAAAGTTTTTTTTTTCCTCGGGAACGATTTTCCTTCTGACCTATCATCAAAGGTATCGTTAGTACTATCATCTGTCTTCGTTTTCGGGAGCGTTTCATAAACACCCGGTAATATAATATATTATTTTAATTATATTATATTATATTTTGAACTCTTTGACGAATAGAACTACAATTTACAATTTTTATTTTTTCACGTTCATGTGAGCATTATGAGTCGTGCACTTTTGGATATTCCAAGCTTTTTTTGAATTGAAGTTTGACATAAAATTATCGGAAAATTGGAACTATAGTAATAATTATTAATATATATAATAATTAAACTACTTTAGATATTTACGTAAAATCATGTTATATGTAATTTTATTAATGCGCTTAAGGCATGCAAAATTAGATTTACCAATAGTTTTTAAAATAAATATACGCAATAAAATCCATAGATATTTTTATCAAATGTGTAGCATTAATAAAACGCGAAGATATAAGAATTTGTAGCGAAAATAGAATAAAATGAAATACTTACTAGGTGGGAAGACGCTTTTCTACCTAGGAACCTGTCTGAGTAGGTACCACCACTCACAATTGCTATTTCTACTTTCTACTCTTACCGACTTCTGCAGAAAAATATCAATGCTTGCACTGCTGTGTTCTGGTCTCTATAGAGAGCCAGTATTATTACAGGCTGTGAGGCATTGCATCTAAGTCCTGACAACGCATCTGTTGCGATCTTTGTTTGAAGTTGGCTGCAGGTGAACAAGAACTGCAGTAGCCATTTGCCATCAGGTGGACTGTAAATTCGTGTTTCACTTCAGTTTTATAAACAAATAAAATAAATAATTAAGCATACAACGTATTAATCAAACATGTTAATAAAAAAAAGGAACGATGAACGGCCCCGACCAGAGAAACGTCGTTCTGAAACAGTAGCGGAATATATAATGTATAATAGCGAAAATAAGCAATTTTTATATATTATTTTATCCAATCTTGCTACTAATATTTTAAATTTCTATACTGAAAATTGTATTTTATTTTTTATTTTATTTTTAAGGAATAAAGTGACCAACGAGCATGCAGATGACCAGATAGTCAGTGGATGTTTTGGCCCATATATATTTAAGTCTATCTTCGATTAATAATCAAAATGTAAATGCGTTGACACCCGTGAGGAGTAAGATAGGATGCCTCGTTACCAGTAAAAAGGGTCTCCGGTTCTATACATTCACTTAATGAAACACAACAGTATTAAGCTGCTATTTTGCGATTTTGGTATTCTGTGAGAGCGTTATTATTGTGCTGCAGCAGACCCATTCATGCTGCAACGGTAATGTAGCTGTGTTGTGTCTCTACCACGTGAAACTCAAAATAAGATTTATTAAAAGTCTCTGTATAAATTACTGTCGTAATTTTTAAAATACATTCCTGTATTTTAAACTGTTAACATATTATGTTAAGTCGATTATAAACTTGTATTGTTGCGATAAAATCCGTAAAATTAGTTTTATTAAATGTGCAGTATTTGCGTAAATTCAAGAAATTATTTAAATGTGGTAAAAGCACGCAGCAGCAATATTATGGTTCAGCTAGACCGGGATTCCCACCTCTTTCAGTCAATTATTTTGTTGGAAACATTTAAAATTCTTTGCCGACAATCTCTACTGTGTGCGACCGTTTGACCGTAGACTAATATGTGCTTGACAATTGACATTGGCAGTGTGAATGTTTTTATAAAGAGAGGGCAAACGAGCATGCGGCTCACCTGATGGTAAGTGACTACCACCGCCCATGAACATCTGCAACACCGAGAGAATTGCAGGTGTAAGCTTTTTCTTGAAGGTCCCTAAGTCCTATCGGTTCGGAAAAGTCGCAGGTGGTAGACTATTCCGCAAAGAGGTTCCACAAATGTTTAAAGATTGATATTGGTGGTATGAACGTAAACTATGAATGTTTTATTTTATTTTATATTATACACATTACTATATATACACTTATTTCTTATTTTACATATTCATGCTCCCACAGATTACCGGCATAAAATAGCAGCTTAGCTTATTCTATAAAAAAAATCATTTTTTGAAATTTGTTTGTTGTCAGAATTGACCAAAGACACATTTTCATTTGGGCAGATTTTTTTTTACATGCAAACTTGAGTGTTCTTAAACTAAAGGGCGCTCTCAAACTCGTCGTCCATTTTAAAAAGTGAAACGTTTTACGGCGGTACGTTCAGGTGTTTAAAATAAAGAAATATCTCTAACTTAATTTTTAGTGGAATCTAGTTTACGTGGCAAAAAAAAACATGGTAACGACTTAAAATACACGTGCTGCTGCTGGGCACAGGTCTCTTCTTAATTCTGTAAAGGATTTAGGGAATGGAAAACAGTAGTGTTAGCAACATTTTTGGCTAGATCTAGTAAGATTTATTGTTATTTTTAGAAACTATACCTAGTTACAAATACGAGGGTGATCCAAAAGTAATGATAATCAGTTACTTCAGGTCCCATAAATATCCAAAAAATATTTTTGCTTATATACTCACTACGTCAGCCTAAAAATCATATAAATAGATCACGATTTCCGGGAGATACATTCATTTGAATACGAACTGTCAAAGAGATAACATCAACATGGAGAAAAACGAAATTAGAGCTGTCATCAAGTACCTCTGTTTGAAAAAAATGTCTTCAAAATACATACACAGTGACTTAGTGGAAACATTGGGGGACTCTGCTCCTCCATATTCTACAGTTGCACGCTGGGCCAAGGAGTTGAAACTGGGCAGAACATCCACTGAAGATGAACATCGCGAAGGACGCCCATCCACGTCCTTCACTGAAGACAACGTGAAAAAAGTCGAAGATGTTGTGTTGGCAGATCGAAGAGTGACCATCAGGCATGTAGCTGAGGTCACAGGGATCTCATATGGCAGCGTTCAAAGAATCCTTGCGAACGAGTTGCATATGAAAAAGGTCTCTGCGCGTTGGGTACCCAGAATGTTAACTGACGAGCAAAAGAAAATCGAGTTGACATTTCGAGGTCAATCTCGAAAAGTTCCAAGCAGATCAAGAAAATTTTTTTGTTCCGTTTTGTGACTATGGACGAGACCTGAATCCACCATTTTGATCCTGAAACGAAACAACAATCGATGACTTGAAGCGAGCCTCACCGACGCCAAAGAAATTCAAAGTTTCAAGTTCGGCGGAAGGTTATGGCATCTGTTTTTGGGACGCTCAAGGCATAATTATGGTGGAATATTTGGAAAGGAGCCACTATTACGGGCTCTTACTACGCAGACCAAATAAGAAGATTAGGAGGCCATTAAGGAAAAAGACGCGGCAAACTGCGAGCTGGAGTGCTGTTTCACCAAGACAACGCACCGGCTCACAAAGCCGCAGTTGCGATGGCTGCCATTCAAGAAACGGGATTCGAACTGCTCGAACATCCTCCCTATTCGTCAGATCTAGCTCCTAGTGATTTCTACCTCTTTCCTCGGCTCAAGGAACGCCTCCGAGGCAAGAAATTCGAAGACGATAGCGAAGTAATGGCCGCTATTGAAGCGTTTTGGGAGGGTCAAGACAAAGAATTTTTTTCAATGGGAATCCTGGGTAAAAAAAAGGTGGACTAAATGTATTGATTTGTTAGGAGACTATGTAGAAAAATAAATTATTATTTTAACTTTAATTACCGTGTTTTATTTTCATTATCATTACTTTTGGATCACCCTCGTATGTATATTTTTGTTATATGCCAACACTGTTTCGAAAACTTTATAAAATAATATCTTTGGAGAATATTTTGTTATATGTTCTTAATATATAGAAGAGTATTACGATTTATCTGCCATTCAGATCATTGTAATTGAGAAAATTGCAATTAAACATTCGAATAACAATGTGTTCTTAAATGGGGAGGAGTTGAGTCTTGTAGGTAGCACTGTTTTTCTTGGTATTACTACTAAACCGAAGCTTCAATGGGGTCCCCACATATCTAAATTAGCAAGCAGACTTAGTTCTGCAGCATATGTTGTAAAAAATATTAGAAGTCTCACCAATGTTGAGTCAGCTAGATTAGTTTATTTTAGTTACTTTCATAGCGTTATCTCTTATGGAATTTCGCTATGGGGTAACGTAACTGACATTGAAACCATTTGTTTTGCAAAAGAGAGCCGTACTTATAACTTGAGAGCTGTATTACAAAAAAACGCGAAACTACAAGGTTCCCTCGATGAAATTGTATGTTTTTTGTTCGTTCCTTGATATAACAAATACATGGTTAAAATAGATCGTTTTCTCTACTACAATAAGCTTAAAGCGAATTTTAGATAACTTATTTATTTATTTAGTAATAATCATTCTCCCGATGCATGTTTAGGCAAAAACTCTAGGAGACACGATTTTTGTGCTCTAATTTGTAGATTCCATTGAATATCGACCATCAAAAAAAATTTTATCTCCCAAATATCCTATTCTTTAATAATCACAGAATATATTTTCGTTATATGCCTTTCACGTAAGGAAAAAGAAATCGACATAATTCAATTAACGACCAGCTTCGATACAAGCCCCAATATCTCGAAGTTTTACATCATTTTGACGTAAGTTTATAGCAAAAATAATCACCAACATTTGCTTAAACTATACTATTATTATTATTTTTAAATTGTTGCTATTATTTTTTGAATTAATTAAATAAAAGTACCATATATTTCACTGCGCCGGCTATCTGAGATCAGTATCGCGCGAGCGCTGTCGAGGTTGGACCTGCGTCAGTTGATTTCGCGCGCTGCGTCGCGCGATACTATCGTAGTGTGCGTCGATTGCCGTATAGGCGCTGCTAGTATGCGTTACAGAGCATCGTCAACTACGACCGCAGTTTTGATCGTAAATCAAAATGATGACTGGTTTTACCAAATCCAGGCCAGCTTCATATAGCAAATAAAATGTCTGCATACTTGCCATATGGACTGGCCCAGATTATCTGATAAAAGTACTAAAAATCTAAAAGACGACAAATTTAGGATTTTGAATATGTAACCAAGTAACAAGCTTTTTATGAAAAGTGTGTACTGCCTGAAATTATCGACTCGAGCAAAGCTCGGTCAATGCCGTTGCGGCAAATATTTTTCTAATAAAAAAATATGGTAATTGACTATAAGTACCGATTAAAAAAATATTAGTTACATTTGGTTGTTTTATTTATTAAAACAGGTTGCAACCGTACTATTTATTTATTTTTACCACTATGCTACCGGTAGTAGATATAATAGATTATTAATTGGCATCGGTTAACATTTGATTATTGCGTAACAATTAAAATATTTATGTGTACTAATTTCTACACTAAGTTTCATAAATAATGAAAAATATATCAAAATAGATTACAATAAATTAATTAGACAACATTAAAATGACACACCAAAAATTTTTCCATCCACTGAATTCCATCCTAAGATAACTTGTATTATGGAAGATCAAGATCGTTTAGTCGCCATACTCACAGTATCATAGTGAGCGAGTAAATAGATATGAAAGAAAGTATCGCTCGCGTAGCTCTCCGCCCGCTCGGTGCGTAAAATACCTAAATTTGGGTAACGCCAAAATGTAAGAGGACTCTTAAATTGCAAAAAGTCCCTCAGAAAATTTTTAAAGAAATAAACATAATATTAACTTTGGCATCGCTTTATATTTATGAAAATGTAATGTTTGTCCATGAAAACATGAAAAGCTTTGATAAGAATAAAGATGTTAAACACTTGGAAAAAACATGACACCGCAGAATTAATAATTATGGAGCAATGTAAACTTTTACAACAAAATCCCAGAAAATGTTCAAAGTTTGATGCAATATCTCGCATGCTATAACTATACTAGCTACAGTATCCACTTACCATCAGGATGATGGTTTGCTCGTTTGTCATACTTAGTCTATAAAAGAAATCGATTTTTTTTTATATAACATTAATAAGTAACAACTTTGTTAAAATATTATAAGTTCCGAGCTTTTATTTAATTTTTGGGACATTGTAGACAACTTGAATAATAGCTTTATATATTAACACGTGGTACACCCATGCTAAAAAATATTATGGGTGAAAAACGAATGGGCTGACTCAAAGTAAAAGGACTATGCCTGCAAAATATCAGCATAAAGTAGCAGCATATTACTGCTAATTTGTTACATTTTATTTTGTGCTGCATGTATTGCATGCAACTGCGTGTATTATGTTGTGATATTTTCGCATTTCAATGCATTTTATTTATAAATTATATGGTATATTTACTGTACTCTTAATATAGACTTAAATATTTTATTTCTGAACGAAATCCAACTAGTTTTATATTAAAGTCGTAATCACTTACTTGAACATAGTAGAAGATAGTACACGACGACAATTTGTTTGCGAAAAATCTCCGGAGCGCACTGATCTGATAACATCCCTTTGAAGGCTACTTTGAAAGTCATCCTAAGTGAATTACAGGCCAGGACAATTTCATTTTCTTCCAAGTATAATTCTCTACTTATTTTGCTGTGCACAATATATTTAAACATTTAAAATCAGATTTAAAAAAATTCATTTAAATTTACATTATTTTATATCACACGTAATGAATACGTTATGGACCAAGTGAATAATCAGGGCAGTATTAATAATGCCCGGGCAATATGAATAATGTCAATGAGACAAGTCAAATGAGGCTAATAATTATATTACTGATTTAAACTTCCTTATTTATCACATTGTCTGGTCATTACCTATTTTTACATGGGAAATGCCTACGCACCCGCCTCATGGAGCAAGGACAGGTTATGTCGCTTTCGGACATATCGCAGCTCTACCAGCGCTGGCCGCCCCTCCTGGGGAGGACTTCTCCTCCACATTCTCCTTCTCAGGCAAGGCGCATCAGGAACACAACGCACCTTCCTCCACGGCCTCCAACTAACCTGCGTAACGGGCCTCCCGAGTCTGATACGTGGAGGCCATGGGGCCAGAAAAATTGCGCGCTCGATAGCACCCGCTTTCCCAACCTCAGCGGCGGATGTGGTCGCCAACAAGTTTCGGCCACGGAGGATAGGGAGAGCGGTGCCTCGCAATACCGACACTCCTCTTCCCCCGTGGCCCCATCACCACCGCATCAACGGTGCGGCCCCGTCAGAGTCGCGGAGGATAGGGCGATTGGTGCATCGCCGTACCAACGCTCCTCTTCCCCTGCGACTCCGCCTCGGCTGCAGTGGTAGGGGGCACGCAGCCCACCGACACACATCCGAAGTGGGCTTGGCAAGCCTACTCGGAGTAGCCACTTCGGGCCGGCCATACACCACGGGCCAGCCAAGTGTGTTCCACTTTGTTCACTGCGGGTGACCAAGCTGCGGCTATAAGCCCCCGCAACGACAAGGCGGGAACCCGTTCGGGGGAGGGTCAACAATCTAAGCTCTTTTTATTACTCTGCCCAAATTTAGTTCTTTCAATAGTTTTTATGATATTGCCCACTCATATTGCCCATTTTTTGGACTATCTGCACATTATGAATTAATCACTTGTTCGATAATAAATATATACCTTTAAAAGTTCACAGTTTACAGAACTGAGCCACGAGCCTTCACTGTTTATCAAAAAAGGTTCACTGTTTATTAAGAATATTGAATATTCTCCCGTGGGTATTTTATGAGGTAACAGAAAGAAATTGAAACAACTGATGGGCAGAGGCATGTTTAACATATCAACTAAAACTAGGAAAAAACCTCATTATAATGACAAAATCCTTGTAATTGTAAAAAAAAAGTAAAAATATATGGAGGAGGGGGGCGTATATCCAGCAGTAAACTTTTAATAAGCTGTAATGCAAAAAGAATTAGTGAATAGTATACGGATTTGCCAAGTTACCACTGACTTCACCCATTCGTTCCATGCTAGCGTTACGGACAACTTTTTCTTATCTTAATTTCCTAATATCTTGTTTATTGCATGTCAATCGTTTTACATATAAAGGTCTAATTAAATAATAAGTAACTAAAACTTTCTTCTTCTTTTTAGATCCTTCTTGATGAATATTCGCGATTATAATGGCCAGTCGCTGACAATACAATCCAATAAGTTTTACTTTTTTTTTTTCTGGAACTCACAAAAGGAAGCATTCTTGATGTATTGATGACTCCATTGTGGTTGATATTGGAGTGCCAACGATAAGGTGGTTTCCAATCGCTTCAAAAAGCGCTTTTTCTGAATGCTTTGAAATATAATTTAGGTGGATTAAAATTACTTCCTATGCTATTCCTATATTTTTTTACTCTTCTTTTTTTGAATGTACACCTCACTTGTGACGTAAGTCTGATTGAAAAATATCATCGTCTAAGACCTAATGTACTTGAAGAATAATATAACGGCCTAATGAAACTTGATAAATAACATTAAAATGCAGAATAAAATAATAATAATAATAATAAAACGGGCTCTCGTGAGGGCTCTAAACCCAATGTTGGTGACCTATTAGGAAGCCATTTGCTAGACGGACTCAATTATTTTGGCACCGCAGTTGCGGTATGCTGTATTATTGGCGCCAATAGACAAAGTAGCGCCATCCTAGCCTGGAGAATTAGGGTTGAAGAACGTATCGCAAAGGCTAGGGCCCTCATCGGCAGACTGATATGCTTCAGGTCAGCAGAGAATCGCTGCTTGGGGAAAGCGGATTCGGCGATATACCGACAGGTCGACACGGTTTGAATAGATTCGTCTCTTCTAGAGTTATTAAAGAGGCTCTATGAATCATTGGAGCGGCCAATTGGCCGCAATGTACATGATTCATTAGGTTTTATTCAGTGAGCTCGTGTGGTACCCAAATATCGAGCTTTTTGTATAGGCAGACTTTTCAAATGGGTCAAAACTGTTTTGTGGTCAATTAACAATTCCTCGGCTATGTTCTAACTACTAATATGCCGATCTTGCTCCACTTTTTCAAAATGGCATCGACTTTATCCGTATGAGGGCGAACAGAGCGAGCATCATCTTTGTCATCAAAATTCCTAGACTGAAAACGCTTGAAAGTTGGTTCAAGTTTATTTCAAGTTTATAAAATAAGTTATATTAAACGCAATAAAATCCGTAAAATTAGTTTTATTCAATGTCAAGTATTCGTATTAATTTAAGGAACCATTCCAATTATAAAATATTACTCTCTGTGTAATAAAAATTTAAAACATTTTGATTCTCCTAATGTTTTTGAAATATGTGCGGATAAATTCTGTAATAATCCAGAACATAAAGTTCTGTTGGATAATTAGTATAACAAAATTGTATTTCTATTATGTGATGCTGCAAGAAATAGTTAACGCCCGGGGGGCATTGGAGGAAAATATAAGGGTATAAAGGGGTGGAATAAATATGTAAAAGAAATTCATAACAAAGCAAGGCTTAAGTTAAAATGTGGATGTGGTATGGCCAACCTTATAATGAATTCTAAATGTACAGAGATAGATGTAATTTAGACAAAGAAGCCATTAGCCTCCTACCGACGTGATTAGGGTCGTCTAGATATCGGTTGTTCATGTTGTGTGAGATGTGAACCGAGCGCAAAACTGTGTGAAATAAATACGAAATATAAATTTTATTAATTTGTGAAAATTTCAGTAATGCATGTAAAACAAGTCATAAATGTTTCAGGATTGTTCATCATCATCATTACAGCCTTCACAATTCCACTGCTGAACATAAGCCTCCCCAAGGTAGCCACAAAGCACGGTCCTGAGCCACCTGCATCCATCGCCTTCCTGCATGTCTTACCAGGTCGTAACTCCATCTAGTGGGGGACGCCTACACTTCGTCCGCCAGTACAGGCCGCCACTCGAGAACCTTTCTTCCCCATCGGTTGTTGGTTCTTCGAGCTATACTCATATGGCCGGCCCATTGCCATAAGCTTACTAATCCGTTGGGCTATGTCGGTCACTCTGGTTCTACTGCGGATAACCTCATTTCTAAGTTGATCACCTTGAGCTTCCTCCTTGGCCAGCAGTGAAGGACCACGTCTAAGTTCCGTATGTCATCACTGGCAACACACTGGATGTACAATTTAGTTTTGAGGTTTTGAGGTATGCTGACGAGAAGATGGGTCGTAATCTCCCGAACGCTGCCCAGCCGAGTTGAATCTGTCGATTGACCTCTCGGTCGAAGTTGTACTTACCTAGTCGGACTATTTGTCCCAGGTAAACATATTCGTCAACAATTTCGAGCTTAGTGCTCCCAACAACTACCGGCATAGGTGTGACATGGACATTAAACATGATTTTTGTTTTGTCCATGTTCATCTTGAGACCTATCCGTTGGGAGACATTATTGAGGTCATTGAGCATATAGTCCTTATGGCAGAGTCCTCCAGCGATTCTGCCGCCAGGACTATATCGTCGGCAAATCGAAGGTGAGTGATGTACTCGCCATTGATGTTAATACCGTATCCTTTCCAGTCCAGTAGCTTGAAAAGTCTTCCAATGCAGCGGTGAAGAGTTTCGGGATATTACGTCACCCTGTCTTACACTCTCTGCAGTTGGATAGGTTTTGTACTCTGGTTCTGTACTCGGATAGCCATCGTAGCCCTACTGTACAAACACTGGCACCTCGATATACCGACAGTCCACTTGGCACCGCTGAAGGACTGCAGCACCGCCAAATTTCGACGGAATCAAAGGCTTTCTCATAGTCCACATACGCAAAGCAAAGTGGCAGATTGTACTCGTCGGTCTTCTGTACAATTTGCCGAAGGGTATGTATGTGGTCTATGGTGCTAAAACCTTTTCGAAACCGCTTGTTCGGGAGGCTGGAAGTCGTCGAGTCTGCATGCGAGACGATTCGTAATGACTCGAAAACAGCACGTAGACGCGGCTCAGAAGGAAATAGGTCTGTAGTTCTTCAAGAGAGCGTTGTCGCCTTTCTTGAAGAACAAGACCACCGCACTCTGCTCCACGCCTCCTGGTAGTGCCACCATGGAGGACGGAATTAAAGAGCTTCTGAAGGACTTCAAGTACCAGTTTTCCACCCGCTTTCAGAAGCTGCGCTGTGATTCCATCCTCACCTGGGGCCGAGGACTCAGGATTATTGTATGGACAAAATAAGATAGTTCTGTGTTAAAAGTGTTTAAATTTGTGCTAAATATAGTGAAATAATTATAGTTTTATATAAGAAAATTAAAGTTTTTTAAGTGAAAATAATTGTAAAACGCGAATTAAACTAGTGTATTAGTTAAGTTATTCATGTTTATTAATAAAGATTGTTGTTTCAACCTTGTGTGTTAGATATTTAAGATTTCTAACTTTGAAAATGTGCCAACCCACTATCGTCCTTGAATACTTCGGCGCATATTCCACGCAAGTCACTATTTTTTTAAATTCTTTCTCACCAATAGATGCTATAGATTTTATACTTCCTATTAGAAATGACATTAAGTAACTAAACTTATGAAAAACTGGCCAAGTGCGTGTCGGGCCACGCACAATGTAGAGGTAGGGTTCCGTAGTAGCCCGTCACAATACGTGGGCTTCCTTGATAATGAGCATAATAAATGAGTTCGCGGTTTGACCGCTATAACGACTAAAAATGGGCCCAAATAGGAAGATCGTAACTGAAGGACTTATTTTCAAATCAACCTTATAGGGAGTGGTATTCAAAAATGATTAAAATACTTTTTGATTTTGATAATAATACCCTATCTATCCCGCAAATGAAAAAGTAAAGCTAATAGTAGTAATGCAAATAAGTCGTTTTCTTCATAAAATGTTTATTTTTAACAGTTTACAATAACATTACAATGTTATTAATGCAGCTAGTTTTAGGTCTTTTTCTATGGAGTTGTAACGAAATTTTTACTAATACAAGTGCATTTTATAAGTTGGTCGACTATTACTCTTTAACTCCTTAATTCTACTTAGCTGTGATAGTTTTACTTTTAACTTCATCATTTATATACTACTACTGTGTATACTTTTCACATTATGCATGACTCTAATGAAAAATACCACTTTATAGATAAATATTTCGCAAATGGACCCCTGTATCGAAAAGATGTTGTTGTACACCCCCAATGTTTTTGAAAGACCTATCCAACGATACCCCACATGATGGAATAGAGGGGTTTAAAAAAAATCATACTCCATTTACTTGTATGGGAAGTACCCAAAAAAAAGTGTTTTTTAAGATTTTATTTCACAGTTTTCTAGGCGTGATTAATATCTATAACTATGCTAAATTACAGATTTGTAGCACCTAGGGTCTCTGAGCAAAACCACGGACGGACGGACGGACATAGCGAAATTATAAGGGTTCCTTTTTTGTGTAACTACGGAACCCTAAAAACGCGATAAAATCCATAGATATTTTTATCAAATGTGTAGTGTTAATGAAACGCGAAAATATACGGTTTTTGTGAAAATAAAATAACATAAAATATTTGCTAGGTGTGGGGAATCACTGCCTAGAAGCCCGTCTAGGTAGGTACCACTTATAAGTACCCAGTACTACCACTCTCATCTATTTTTATTAGTTATTCTTGACAATTCTTGCTGACAAATTGCAGTGCTTGCATGTTCTGAAAGGGCAAGAGATACATGGTGAACCACGCTGCAGCTATATTATGGTTGTAACACTAACGAGTTGGCCCGACCAGGTAGGACCACGCCTCACAGCATACCAGAGTGAAAAGCAACAATGCGGTTGCTGTTGTTTCAGTGATTATAAAGAACTGAGACTGTTTATTGGAAACGAGGTATTCCGCCCTCAAGGGTGACGACGTGTCTGGTTTTGATTCTAATTGAGAATGTGTAGATGTTCATGAGTCACAGCATCCACTTACTATCGGCTGGAATGTGTGCTCGTTTGTCACACTTATACTATAAAAAGGAGCCAGTATAATTACAGGCTGTGACCGCGAGCATGCAGACCAGCTGATAGTCAGTGGATGTTGTGACCCAGATAGGAACATCTATACTGATTAGGATCAAATGTAAAAGCGTTGACAATCTATGTACTAAAGATAAAATGCCCTGTTACCATTAAAAGGGTTTTCGGTTCCATAAATTCACCAAAAGAAACACAACAAAATTAAGCTGCTATTTTACGATGGTATTTTTTGAGATAGTGATCCTTCCACGAACGAGCAAACCCGATTATGCTGTAGTAATAATATACCTGCAATGTGTTTCTACTACAAGAAACTGAAAATTTGATTTATTTGTCGGTGTATTTTTAAAATACGCTTCAATATTTTATAATTTCATTCATCCATTACAGCCCTTCACAAGTCCACTGCTAAACATAGGCCTCCCCCAAGGAATGCCACAAAGCACGGTCCTGAACCATCTGCATCCATCGACTTTCTTCTTGTCTTACCATGTCGTCACTTCATTTAGTTAATGTAGAATATTTTATACTATTAATAATTTACGTCAAGTCGATTAAAAACTTGTATTATTGCCATAAATTGTGGTGAAAATTATACAATAACATTAATTTCATATAGATATAGTATAATATATATATGTGTGTGTATATATATAGAAATGGCATAAAACTTACGTTCTAGGATAATAAACATATATTGATCTATCTCAAGGATCTTTCTAAAGGTTTAGTTATGGGCCGTTTAATAAATTTATGGCGTCATCGTCTTAGTTAGGACCCTTATACACTTGTATTTGTTTAGTAACACAGTTCTTTTTAGGTGTCTCTTGGAATAATGAATATTCACCAGAGCAGTCGAAAGCTGTTAATAGTGCCTTATAATTATTTTAAGCTAAAAAACACCGTTCACAAAGAAAGGGCTCAAATAGTTTAAGAACTGTAAATCGTCCTTATTCCACTTGAATGATGTTCACATCAATTAATTCCTTAATTAATCCCTTCCCGCTTGTAATAGGCTCACTACGTTTTAAAAAAATGTGGGGGAGGCACGGCTCCACATATACGCCGTGTGTGGTAAGCGCCAAGCAACCAACGCGCTCCCCCGAAGAGGGACGTTAAGTTGGGAACTCTGCTAGCCGCAGAGCGTGTCATGAGTCTACCGTTCACCTCACGGTAATGGGGTCTCACGTTGAGCGGCTATACTCGATAAATACATACATAATATAACTAATAAATACATTTCAATTACAAAAAGATATAAATACATAATATACAAGAGCAGAAAGGAGTAAACAAGTAAGTGATATAAAAGTCTTAGTAATCTATACAAATAAATATAATTGAAGTGTCTGTTCGTAATGTTAAAAGAACAGCTTTTTACTAAATGCATATGAAAGTATATACGGTACTAATAACAAAAAAAAAAACAATTTTAAAAAATTTTGTCTGTCTGTCTGTTTGTTCCGGCTAATCTCCGAAACAGCTAAACCCATTTTGACGCGACTTTCACTGGCAGATAGTTGATGTTATAAGGAGTAACTTAGGATACTTTTATTTTAGAAAAAGAATTAGAGTTCCTCGCAAAAAAATTAAAACCCATGAACTCGTAGTAAATTCCACGCGGGCGAAGTCGCGAGGGACAGCTAGTTTTTAAATAAACAATGTCAAGGAGAGGTAGGGAATGACTATTTAAGGAGGAAAGAAGTGCGCTTTGACAAGTATAAACTTTTCAATAGATTGCATACTTCTAATGTGCAGCGTTAAGGAGTTCCAGAGCCGAACAGTTTCAATAGAAAAGGATTTAGACTGAAGGTTTAGATGAAGGACTCAATTTGATTGCACCTTAGGTGTGCGCTTTACCTCTGAACGGCTGTAGTGTGATGAAGTTAGGAAACAGAACATCTGCACAGTAAATTATGAAGACTTTAGATAACAAAAGATGGATTGAATAATAATAGGGTGAACCAAAGTGAGGAAGCTTCATACAAGTATCACACAAAGCAAGCACACAAGCGCGAATTTCACCTAAAGTAGCAAAGATAAATTAACGCGACATGGAGTACTTCCGACGAGGGTTTCGTTTTATTAACATATAACATAAACAAACATATTTTAAGGGGAAATAAATAGCATCACGCATTACTATGCGGAATTCGAAACTATGTAAGACACATAATTTTTAGTATTCATTACGCGGATCTTAGCTAAATATTTGTAATTTTAATAATTTGACGGTTCTATACATTATAAGAGTACATGCTGGCGGGTCAAACGTTGTTCTTTCCTTCCGGTAAGTGGCGCGATTACTTTCACCCCCCTTCACTCTAGACTTATTTCAGTGTAAATATAAAATTTATTAAAAAGTCGACCACTGATTATAATATATTTTTATTCATCATCATCGTTATCATAAATACAGCCCTTCACAAGCTCAGCTGGACATGGGCCTCTCCCAAGTAATGCCATCAAACATGGTCCTGAGCCACCTTCATCTCTTACCATGTCATCACTCCATCTATTAGGGGGCCGCCCTACAACGAATTAGAAATAGCCTGGTAGCGATCACATCATTCCCAGCGGTTATTTTCATCCATAAATTCCTTAATATTATAATAACCATTTTTACACAAACTTAGTTTAATAAAGTTTTTGAACTTTGAGCAGGACGAGTTTTCTGGGATTTTGTTGTAAAAGCGTATACATCGCGCAAAGAATGAAATACTGACTCGGTGGAGTCGAGTAACTGTTTTTTTTTTATAGGATAAGGGTGACAAACGAGCACAGAGTCCACCTGATTGTAAAGAGTTGCTGCGGCCCATAGACATCTACATTTATCCTCGATTACAAATCAAAATGCAGATGTGTTGTCATCCGTGAGTACTAAGATGGAATGCCTCATTTCCAGTAAAAAGGGTCTCCGTTTCTCTACACTCACCATACGAACACAGCAGCGTTAAGCTGTTATTTTACGCTGGTATTCTGTGAGAGCGTGGTCCTTCCCCAGACGAGCCGACCCATTCGTGCTACAATTATACTACTAATATAGCTGCAGCATGGCTCTACCACGTATAAAACTTATTTAATATTTAATACGTACTACTAACTTGTGACTGTTCCTAGTATTTACATTATGAATATCACTTATTTTTTTAAAACTACTTTTATTTTTCTTAACGTATATTACGCCAAAGTTAATATATTAATTTCATTAAATTTTTGTCGGAACGACTCTTTTGGTTTTAAATCATAGATTGCTCTTATGGCCCTATTCTGTAAAACAAATATAATTTCAGTATCAGTCGCGTGTCCCAATAGCAAAATACCATACGACATTATGCTATGGAAATTGCTAAAGAAAACAAGTCTAGCTGTTTCAACACTGGTAAGATTTCTTATCTTTTTTACAGCATATGCTGCAGAACTAAGTCTGCTTTCTAATTTTGATAATTGGGGGCTCAATTGAAGCTTCGCGTCTAGTGTGACTCCAAGAAAAATGGTGGTATCAACAAGACTCAGTTCCTCCGCGTTTAAAATTATATTAGTATTTAAATGTTTGACATTTGGAGTCATGAATTTCATACATTTCGTTTTAGTGCCTTTTAAATGCAAATTATTAACATTAAATCAAGTAAATAATTTAGATATAGCATTATTTACTTTGTAATATTTTAATATTTGTCGTTTTAATTTGAAAATGAATGAAGTGTCATCAGCAAATAATACTATATTATGGTTATCCCCTACAATGTAAGGTAAGTCATTAGTATATACAAGAAACAGAAAGGAGCCGAGAATTGGGCTCTGAGGCACGCCCATTTGTACTATCGACCCGGAAGAGCTCATACTATTGATTACAACTTTTTGCGTTCGGTTACTTAAATACTAAATAATTAATTTAAGAGCATCACTTCTTACACCGTAGTGTTGAAGGTTCCTGATTAATATTTCACGGTGAACACAATCGAAGGCTTTGGATAGGTCACAGAATATACCCAAAGCATCCTGTGACTTCTCCCATGCATTGAAAATATATTTAATCAGCTCAACACCAGCATCAGTTGTCGAGCGACCCCTTGTGAAACCGAATTGATTTTTATGCAGGAAATTATTTATATTAAAAAAAATAAAAAAAATTCAAGAATATTTTTTTCAAAAATTTTTCTTGAAAAAGTGTTGGCAGTACAGAAATTTAAACCAGTACGAGGCTTACATTCGAGAACCTTTCTTCCTCATCGGTTGTTCGTTCTTCGATCTATTTAATAAATTCGTATTATAAAGATACCAAAACTTTTAGAAATGTTTTTTTATGAAAATACCTAATTTTTATTTTATTTACCGACGTTTTGGGCACTTTACAGCACACATTGCCGTGAAAAGGATCGAGGTGTTTGACGTCTTTATGTCATAGTTATTGAAGGCTACCTTCAAATTTTAATTATTAATTTTTGATCCGATCTACGCGGAACGGGCTTGCATTGTGCTTCGGTTAAGTAAGGGGTTAGTAAATTAAACTCGATAAGATCCATAAAAAATAGTTTTATTCCATGATTTTTTAATTCAATACCGCCCTCGAAGCGTTGTCATGGCGACAATAATAGCAATTTATTTTACAAAAGATCGAACTTTGTAAAACTTGCTAAATTGCATGACTGGTTTTATAAATGCATTAACTTCCGTTTGTGGAAACTTTGGACTGTAAAATATGTTTTACGAATAAGTTTGAGTTTTTGACTTAGTTAAAAGTACATTTTATTGAAGTTATTGTTACAAACGAGCATACATTCCAACTGATGGTAAGTGAATGCTGTGGCTCATTGAAATATAAATGTATCCTGCTTAAGAAAATGCAGATGTTTTTGTCACCTTGGTCGAAGATGAAATACCTCATTACCAGTTAAGATGGTAATCCGTTCTCGTTACACACCATTCAAAACACAGCAGCGTTATCTGCTATTTAACTTTGTATCACGCGGTAGTGGCGGCACCCCGTGTAGTGGTGGTTAGAAACACCCACTACCCCATATCTTTCCGTGGGTGTCGTAAGAGGCGACAGAGGGAAACTGAGGCAGAAGATGGGCAGCATCTTTCTGATAACAGCAACAATAAAAACTGGTGGTTGCCAACCCGCTCGCCAAGCGTGGCAACTATGGCAATATCCCAATGAAGAAAGTTACGAAGAGACGGGCCCTGGTCCCCGGCGGCCCCGCTATTCCTGGCTACGGTGGCGACCATGGTAACGGCGGGCAGGGGTGCAGAATCTCCGGTGGAGGTCTGCCACCACGACGACCTCGACCTGGCAACTTATAACGCACGCAATCTGAGGACTGACGAGAAGATCCTGAGTTGAAGAAGAGATAGACAAGTTGTGCTGGAATATTATAGGATTATCCGAGGTCCGAAGAGGGGAGACAGGTAATCCTCGAATCCGGCAACTTGTTCTATCACCGGAGGGCGACCATCTGTCCCAAGGAGGTGTCGGATTTATCGTCCACAAGTCTCTCGTTAACAACGTTAGAAAATTGGGAGTGTGTCGACGAGGGTTGTACCTTATACTCAGAATCACCAAACGGTATTCGCTGAAGGTCACAGGTTTACGCACCAACTGCACACCCCGATGAGGAGGTAGAGAAAATGTATGAGGATATCTCTAGAGCCATGCATTCCTCTAAAACCCACTATACGGTGTTAATGGAGACTTCAACGCAAAGCTAGGCACAAGAGAGAACGGTGAGCTGAAAGTAGGAAATTCGGATTAGGGCAACGGAACCTAAGGCCAGCAGCTGGCCGACTTCATGGAGAAAGAGGACTTTATGATGAACTTTTCTTCCAGAAGCGGCCCCACAGGAAGTGGACCTGGTCGAGCCCCGACGGTTCGACAAAAATGAGATTGACTTCATTATGACGACTAGACGCCAACTGTTCAGTGATGTCTCAGTGATCGCGAGGGTGAAAACTGGTAGCGATCACCGAATGGTTAGAGGCACACTGAACCTAAACGTTGTTGAGAGGTGTCGTCTAATGAAGTCAACGCCCGTCCCCTCGTGCTCTAACCAAAGTCCCGAAACCTTCAGCTCGAGTTACAAAACCGTTTTCAGTGCCTAGAAGATTGCAATGCAGTGGACGATATGAATGACATGCTCGTGGAAACTGTCCATGTGGTCGGAGCTGTTTTGTAAGACCCGCCGCAGAAGTTAAAACCTCCGATCACACTCTTAATCTCATGGCTGTTAGACGGGAAATGAAGCTGCAATCTCAGTAGATTTGATAGCATACAGGCAACTGAACAGACAGATTCCAAATGCATGCGGTGGGACTTGCGCAACTTCAATACAGCTCGTATTGAAGAAGCGATCGAGCGGAACCAGGGCTCCAAAGTCTTTGCCAGAGATCTGTCTGCCAGAAAGAGCCAACTGTCGAAGCTGAAGACCGAGTGGCAGCGTCGTTTCCGGGACACCTGAGATTTTGAGTGAGATTGAGAGGTTCTATGCAGCTGTACACATCATCGTTGAGCCACACGCGTGAGTAACGATCCAAGAGCGAGTCTTATCCGACACTATTCCGATGATATCCCGGACGTCAGTCTGAGCGAGATTAGAATGGCTTCCAGCACCTTAAAACGGCAGGCCCCAGGCGAGGATGGAATTACATGGAGCTTCTGAAAGCGGGTGGGAAACCGGTACTTGAAGTCCTTCAGAAGCTCTTTAATTCCGTCCTACATGGTGGCACTACACCGGAGGCGTGGAGCAGAAGTGCGGTCTTGTTCTTCAAGAAAGACAACGCCTTGAAGAACTACAGACCGATTTCCTTCTGAGCCGCGTCTACGTGCTGTTTTCGAGAGTCATTACGAATCGTCTCGCACGCAGACTCGACGACTCCAGCCTCCGAACAAGTTGAGCTCGAAAAGTTTTAGCACCATAGACCACATACATACCCTTCGGCAAATTGTACAGAAGTCCGAGGAGTACAATTTGCCACTATGTCTGGCGTATGTGGACTATGAGAAAGCCTTTGATTCCGTCGAAATTTCATGGTGCTGCAGTCCTTCAGCGGTGCCAAGTTGACTGTCGGTATATCGAAGTGTTGAAGTGCTTGTACAGTAGGGCTACGATGGCTATCCGAGTACAGAACCAGAGTACAAAACCCATCCAACTGCAGAGAGGTAAAGAGTGTGACGTTATATCCCCGAAACTCTTCACCGCTGCATTGGAAGACGTTTTCAAGCTTCTGACTGGAAAGGATGTGGCATTAACATCAATGGCGAGTGTACATCACCACCTTCGATTTGCCGACGATATAGTCCTTATGGCAGAATCGCTGGAGGACCTAAGCACTATGCTCAATGACTCAATAGTGCCTCCCAACGGATAGGTTCTGAGATGAACATGGACAAAAACAAAGATCATGTTTAATGTCCATGTCACACCTATGCCGGTAGTTGTTGGGACACTAAGCTCAAGTTGTTGACGAATATGTTTACCTGGGACAAATAGTCCGACTAGGTAAGTCCAACTTCGACCGAGAGGTCAATCGACGGATTCAACTCGGCTGGGCAGCGTTCGGGAAATTACGGCACATCTTCTCGTCAGGTATACCTCAAAACTTGAAAACGAGGCTGTACAACCAGTGCGTGTTGCCAGTGATGACCTACGGAACTGAGACGGTCCTTCACTGCTGGCCGGATGAGGAAGCTCAAGGTCGCTCAGCGAGCTATGGAGAGGGCTATGCCGGAGTCTCACTGCGTGATAAACTTAGAAATGAGGATATCCGTAGAACCAGAGTGACCGACATAGCCCAACAGATTAGTAAGCTGAAGTGGCAATGGCCGCCATAGCTCGAAGAACCGACAACCGATGGGGAAAAGGTTCTCGAGTGGCGGCCTCGTACCGGCGGACGAGTGTAGGCGTCCCCACTAGATGGAGTGACGACCTGGTAAGACATGCAGGAAGTCGATGGATGCGGGTATTCAGACCGTGCTTTGTGGCATTCCTTGGGGAGGCCTATGTTCAGCAGTGGACTTGTGAAGGGCTGTAATGATGATGATGATGATGATCACGCGGTGGTTTTATCTCGGTCGAGCCGACCCATTCACGCTGCAGTCATAAAACAGCTCAAACGTGGATTTACCACGTCCAAAAATTTTTGTCGTTTATAAAATTATCAAACAGACCATATCAATTAAAATCTTGTGTGTTGACAATGTAAGGAGAATCCATCACGGAATTCCGGCTCAGTAGTATTAGCGTAGTAGCCGAACCTTTGGCCGCGGCGCTGAGAGCTTCAGGTTCAAATCACACAGGAAAGAGTGTTAGTACGCTTACAAATTATTGTTTTGGATCTGGATGTTTATCCATGTGTAATTTATGTTTTGTAAAATTAAAAGAATAGTCTGCATAGAGACTGTTACCTCTATTACCTCTGTGATATTTTTTGCCCACTCAAAATATCATAAGGTCAAGTTAACAACTAGAATTTCGTTGAAATAGTTACATTATAAATATCATACTTGGTAGAGGCATTCTGCAGTATTATTATGGTTGTAACACGAATGGCTAGGCTCGATCGGGAAAGGACCACGCTCTCACAGAAATTAAATAGCAACTTTGTGCTGCTGTGTTTCGTATGGTGAGTGCAAAGAACCGGAGGCCCTTTAATGGAACGAGAGGTTTAGCGTCACCCTGGAGGAGTTCCTCAGTGACAATGCATCTGCATTATGATTCTTAATAGAGAATAACCGTAGATGTTTACGGGCCACATCCTTTACCATCTGGTTGACTGTGTGCTCGTTTGTCACTATTATTCTATGAAAAATTACATTATCACCTATTTTTCGAACCTCTACTTATAATTTTTAGTTGAAGATATCATCAAAAATACATTAATGTTGAAAGTAGTACATACATTCCTACTGAGAACCTCCTTTTATGAAGTCGGCAATAATAAGATATATATTATGATCTCATCACAATTATATGAGTTGTAAGAGGATATTCATTTCGAAACCGCAAGAAAGCAAAGGTTACATTGTTTTCAAAACTCAATGTAACATATGAAAGTTTTAAAACCCAGGAGAGCAGGAACTTTAACAAGAGTGCATATGGAATTTAAATTTTAATTTTCAATTTTGGAACTTAAAGAAAGATGCAGTTTTACTGTAGCAAATGAAACTTGAAAGTTTAACTGGAAATTCCTTTGTAATTTTACAGATTTTGATATAATAGCAATCTTATATAATACTAGCTGGTACCCGGCGCACACAGCCGCAGAAGAAATAATCGCGGAAATATCGTTTTAAATTTGGAACAGTATTGTTTTAATTAGGAATGATAATACATTCATTGAGGTTTAATGATATATAACTTTCAAATAAATTTGTCGGTACGATACGCGCGCTACCTACTTTAAGTTAATTGTACTATGCCTATAACATCCGCGCAAGTGCAAGCAATAAGTAGACAAAGTTTTACCGCAATCTGATGACCGGTATGGTAGTGTATAAAATGCATACTCTTCCTATATTTGTTTTTACTTTTCTTTCTTTGAATGTACATCTCAATTGTGATGTGAATCTGATTGAAAAATATCATCGTCTAAAGCTTAATGTACTTGGGAAATAATATAACGGCCTTATGAGACTTGATAAATAACATTAAAAATGCAATAAAATAATAATAATAATAAAATCGGGCTGTCGTGAGGGCTCTAAACCAATGCTGGTGACCATGTTGAAGCCAGCCGGACCTTTGCGAGACGGAATCATTATTTTTTGGCGCCGCACTGGCGAATGCTGTATTATTTGCGCCAAGCTCAACATGGCTGGACGTGCGCATACAGACAAAGTAGCGCCGACCCAGCCCGAAGAATAAGAATTAGAACGTATTGCAAAGGCTAGGGCCCTCATCGGCAGACTGATATGCTTCAGGTAAGGCAACAACAGGCTATGCGGATTGCGCACCGTCAAAATGGCGTTTGCTGGCTATAACACAAAACTGACGGAGCGCATAGACGACCTAAAGCAGAGAATCGATCTTGAAAGCGGATTCGGCGATATACCGAGAGGTTGACACGGTACAACCAGAATTGTTTCTTCCAGAGGATCAGAAGAGGCTCTTATGAATCATTGGAGCGACTAATGGTACGTGGAACGGGCCCAGCACCGAAATCAGGCCGACACTGCATTCTGGCGCGGCCCGTGATCAGAGCCCGTAAACCACGTTTACGTGGTAGAAACCTGCTGCAGCTATATTACTGGTATAGTTGTAGTACGAATGGGTCGGTCGACTGGTGAGGGACCACGCTCTCACAGAATAGCAAAATAGCAGCTTAACGCTGCTGTATTTCATGGTCAGTGTAGAGAACCAGAGACCCTTTTACTGAAACGAGGCATTTCATTTTAGTCCTCACGGGTGACAACGCGTCTCATTTTCATTCGTAAACAAGGATAGAGTTAGATGTCTGGCGGCCACAGCAACCTCTACCATCAGGTGTACTGTGCTCGTTTGTCACCCTTATCCTATAAAAACTACAGCGAGGGCCCTTGGACGGAAGTTGGGGCGAGTCAGTGTGCGAGTTACGCCCATAGACCACGTCATCATCTTCACTATGGGATCAATCATTTGTTCCAAAGACCGGATTCCACAGACCCGAACAAATACCGCCGCATTTTGTGTCTACCCACCATATATAAGACACTGACATCCATTTTGAGTACGCAAATCATTCGTCACCCTCGATTTAAATCAGGTGATGTCGCGTCCTCAAAATGGATATGACGGTGGTTGTGGAACCAAGGGACCGCTTCTCATTGACACGGTTATTGAAAAGTGTTAAACGCAACTATCGAAGTTCTACGCCGCCTGGATAGACTATAGAAAGGCATTCTGATGCGGTGCTCCAAATATGGCTAAAAGCCCTCGAGCTGTACAACGTTGACTGTACAGTTAGAGATTTCGAGCAGTGTATGGGGCAGTAGAGTACAATCTAGGTGAGCGGATGGCGGATGTGTAAAACCGCATAAGGATAAGAAGAGGTATCTTTCAGGGTGGTTGTTTGAGTCCAATCTGGTTTTGGCTCTCCTTGTCCTCTGTCCTGCCTCGGCCTGTCATCTGAGGCGACTGGGAATCCGAGACGGACCGCTCCAAGCTTAAATGCAGATGGAGGCGCTCCTTAGATACCGCCGCATCGTCCGCCGGTTTCTTTTTATTTTCCTCAAACCTCGGCCGGTTGGTCACCCCTGCCGAGGGTTTCAATCTGTTGGCTTTCTATTTATTTACATATTTTTATGTATTTATTTACTATATTAATATATGTATATTAATAATTTCATTTATATATTTGTACAGCCCAACCAGATGAGAGAACTATTTAAATACCCCATAATAATAATAAGTGGGTGTATGAGTAGCGTGATTGTTGAATTGCATAAATTTATTCGTATGGAGCTATTACATTTTCGTATTGATCGTACTCATATTCTTTGGAGCTAATTATGCAACATTCTTTGAATGTAAGATTTGATGCCTTTTTGTACACAGTGTTTTATGTAGTATAATATATAACTTGGGAGCTCGGTAATTATAATTCCTTTTGCCGAATATGGATTATACATCTGGGATACTCATACGAACAGTTCTTTTTGAATTTTGTAATTTGGAACACCACATCTATGAAAGCGCTTAGACGTTTTCATAGATGTGGTGTTCATAGATAGATTGATATATGAACAATTTGCGAACACTTAGTACTTCAGATAACTTGAATACCATTTCTGTCTAATATCTGTAAGGTGGGAAATTACTTTTTAGTACAGTCCTTTAGGCTCCTCTAACTCTATAAGATGTGCTTTAGCAGCGCAGCCCCAGGAACATATGCGTAATAATGATAACGCTCTGACATAGCGCTATGTATGTTTGTAGTAATAGGTTTTTGTTTGTCATCATCATCATCATCATTACAGCCCTCATAAGTCCACTGCTGAACATAGGCCTCCCCTGGAATGCCACAAAGCACGGTCCTGAGCCACCTGCATCCATTGACTTCCTGCATGTCTTACCAGGTCGTCACTCCATCTAGTGGGGACGCCTCACACTTCGCCTTGTCGATACGAGGCTGCCACCGAAAACTTTCGTCCCCATCGGTTGTCGGCCTTTGAGCCATATGGCCGGCTCATTGCTACTCAGCATACTAATTTTGGGCTATGTCAGTCACTCTGGTTCTACTGCGGATATCCTCGTTAAGTCTTCACGCAGAGAAACACCGAGGATAGCCTCTCCATAGCTCGCTGAGCGACTTTGAGCTTCCTCATCCGGCCAGCAGTGAAGGACCACATCTCAGTTCCATAGGTCATCACTGGCAACACACAGGTTAAAGTCTCGTTTTAAAGTTTTGAGGTATTTTGACGAGTCGATTGACCTCTCGGTGAAAGTTGGACTTACCTAGTCGGACTAGTTGTCCCAGGTAAACATATTCGTCAACAACTTTGAGCTTAGTGCTCCCAACAACTACCGGTATATGTGACATGGACGTTAAACATGATTTTGTTTTGTCCATGTTCATTATAAGACCTATCCGTTGGGAGACACTATTGAGGTCATTGAGCATAGTGCTTAGTCCTCCAGTGATTCTGCCATAAGGACTATATCGTCGGCAAATCGAAGGTGAGTGATGTACTCGCCATTGATGTTAATACCGTATCCTTTCCAGTCCAGTAGCTTGAAAACGTCTTCCAATGCAGCGGTGAAGAGTTTCGGGATATAACGTCACACTGTCTTACACCTCTCTGCAGTTGGATAGGTTTGTACTCGGTTCTGTACTGGATAGCCATCGCCTCCCACTGTGCAAACTTTCAGCACTTCGATATACCGACAGTCCACTTGAGGGCTGGTTAATGGTGCTGTAGCCCTACAGCACCACCCAAATTTCGACGGAATCAAAGGCTTTCATAGTCCCCATACGCAAGACATAGTGGCAGATTGTACTTTTCGGTCTTCTGTACAATTTGCCGAAGGGTATGTATATATTCGAATAGTGTCGGATAAGATTTGCTCTTGGATCGTTATCACTTGCGTGGCTCCAACGACGACGTGTACAGCTGCCCATAGAACCTTTCAATCTCAATCAAAATCTCAGGTGTCCCGGAAATGATACTGCCATTCGGTCTTCAGCTTCGACAGTTGGTTTCTTTCTGCAGACAGATCTCTGGCAAAGACTTTGGAGCCCTGGTTCTGCTCGATCGCTTCTAATACGAGCAGGTAAAGTTGCGAGTCTCGCCGCATGCATTTGAGATCTCTCTGTTCAGTTGCCTGTATGCTATCAAGTCTACTGAAAACTGTAGCTTCATTTCCCGTCTAACAGCCATGAGATTAAGAGGATCGGAGAGTTTTTGTGTTCTTCTGCGGCGGGTCTTGCAAAACTTTGCTCTGACCGCATGGACAGTTTCCACGAGTTTGTCATTCATATTGTCCACTATTGCAACCTTCTTGGTAATTGGAAAACGATTTTGTAACTCGAGCTGAAAGGTTTCGGGACTTTGATTAGAGCACGAGGGGACGGAGCGTTATTTCATTAGACGACACCTCTCCAACTTAACGTTTAGGTTCAGTGTGCCTCAACCATTTGGTGATTGCTACCAGTTTTCACCCTCGCGATCACTGAGACATCAATGAACAGTTGCCGTCTAGTCGTCATAATGAAGTTAATTTTGTTTGTAACTGTTTTTAAATTCTTAAAAACATAAAGAAATAATATTCAGTAAACAAATTTCTCTCAACAACAACAAATATAGGTTATTAAGTGTATTATATACCCTCAATCTCGAAAGAGTACGTAGGATTTCAGCACGATAATTTAGTCCCATGAAATGGGTGGTGGGTGGGGGGCATAATTTTTTTTTCCCAATGAGATAGGGGCACTCTAAAGCAGCCAGTACTATTTATTACCACGAAATTTGAGGAATTGTCATAAAGTTATTTTTGTAAAGTGTAATTTTATATGTTCCATATTCCTGATATTGTAAGTCATTGCAATCTTTTATTTTAATTTTAGTATTATGCTATAAAAATTCATTTTAATCTTATTGTTTTATTTTTAGGATTTTCATTTTGCTTTATCACGAAATACTGCGGAACTATCTACGTGTTCCAGTATACGTGTAGTTTGAGTTTATTCGAAGGGTTCAGCTCCAACTTCGCCAAAAGCAAGGAGATCAGCCTCTAATTCGCCTGGGTAGTATCTAATAATGAACTCATTTTTTTACAATTTGTCAATGGTAATTTTTTTACCAATTTTTAGGTCTCACAAAAAATATTCAGTTTTAGTGAGAGTAATGTAAGGGATTAACTATATTACTCCTTACATTACTCTCTACCTTCGTGAAGTTTCATTACGATCAATTCAGCCGTTCCGAAGATTAGCCCGCACTGTAAGACAAACAGACAGACAGATTTTTTTTTACAAATGACTGTGCAAGCAGAAAACTCCTGAACTAGTTAAAAGTTAGTTATTTCGATATTACAGACAGACACTTCAATTTTGTTTACATATATAGATGTTTATTTAGTAAAGCAAACTCTAGAGCAGCTCTAGATAATCTAATGAGACATAATAAATACAGATAGTCGATGGGAACAGGTGGCTCGAATTAGTAACGACTACCCCAATACATGCCAGCTGGACAAAATCCTCTCCTTGTTTGTAAGAGGCATTTAGAGCAGCGATGAATCCACCATGCAAAATAAGAATATCTTCAATTTTTATCACCATGCTTGCAAGTTTCCACACGATGTTTTCCACCACCGAAAAGCACGTGGTAAATTAACATGTGAACATGCAATTATAAATCCAATTATTGTCGGTCGTATAGAATCGAATAATATTACTTAAAGTAAGATTGTCAAAACTTATGTATTTTACATCTTAAATGAGGAAAGTTCTCCAGATAGTAATTGGACAGTGTGCTGTAAATACCTGCATCTACACTCGATTAAAAATCAAATGCAGATACGTTGTGTCACCCTCAGGACAGAGATGCAATGCGTCATTGTAATAAAAGGTTTTTGGTTTTCTGCACTCACCATACAATACATAACACAGCAGCAGCTTTAAGCTGCTATTTTACGCTGTTATGTGAAGTGGTCCCATTGATCGAGCTGACCCATTCTTACAGCAATTATAATAAAGCAGCATGGTCTACCATGTATAATATACCACAATTCACAGCGAGCGCTTGACCTTGCACTACCCCACAATAATACAACTACGTAGTTAATTAACATATCGGTCAAACATGTTCACATTGATGGCTCCGGTGCAGTAGCTCAGCAATGAGTTCCAGCGCTATGGCCGCATGTTCGATCCCGCGCGAACAAGCATTTGTATGGCCTGCAAATAATTGTTCCGGGTCTGGGAAATTTATGTATGTAACTGCCCCCACGATACAGGAGAAAATCCAATGTAACGTTTTTTAAACAAAAATAAAAAGAAAATATTTCATACACCTTTTAAGTAAATCGTATGGGATAAAGAAACTGTTAAAATTTAAATAAAATTGAAATTGTGTGAATAAGATGATTAAAATAAACATTTCCTTTGTCATGAAAGTCATTACTGCAATCTAGTATCTACGCAACCACACGGAAGAGACAGTGGGACTGAAGAGTGCGAAAATACAAATGAGCCTGTTACGATGCCTGTTTTCATATGACGTAATAATACAAATCTAACTATGGAAATATTTTACAATTTAAGAGATTTTATGTATATTGAAAGTATTCACTTGCCTAAATTAAAAACATGGGCCCAATTTTTTTTCGTGTTGTATAGAATGCCAATAATTAATGCTAGTATGTTTCCTATGGTGAGTATAGAGAACCGGAAACCCTTTTTATTGGAAACCTAACGAGACATTCCATCTTAGTCCTCAGGGGTGACAATACATCTGCATTTTGATATTTAACCGAGGATAGATATAGATGTCTATGGGCCACAGCATCCACTTACCATCAGGTAGAATGTGTGTTCGTTTGTTACCTTTATTCTATAAAATATATGGTAAACATATAGTAATATCTATCTCCACACAACAGCCTAAAGAAATCCACTGCTGAACTTAGACCTCCCCGAAAGATTTCCTTTTAGAGTAAAATTGCCATAGTTACCACGCTTAGAAGAAGGGCAACCGCAGTTTTTTATTATTTTGATATAAACCGATATTTGGTATTGTATTTTGGTAGTAATCGATTTAATATTAACAACAATTAGCCGTGTAGTGCCGGTATATTGTAATATATTATGACATTAAAATTAACGTTTTGGTATTTCCAAAGCTTATGTTAAACCAAAATGGAGAGGCCATTTTGGTTTTTCCAAAACAACATCTTTAATAACTAATTATACGATATGAAAAACTTTCTATTTTGATCTATATTTCGGTGCTTAGGGAGTGTATTAAGGTATAAGTACTTAAATCAATATCACAGCAGAATAAATTCGGACGCATCGAACTCGTCATTCTATAACATAGGTTACTTACGATATCAAGCGTTGGTACCACCGAGGGTGTAATTCGATAAAGAGAAACATCGTGAAGAATCCTGCAAATCTAATAATTAAAAATATTCGAGTCATTTATAGTACAACGGATATACTCTAAGATTCTTAGCGCTAGACTAAGAAGCATAATGTGGTATTTTCTGTACGTCTCAAAATATGCATGCATAAGAAATTCAAAGTCAAAATATCTATTTATTCTATCACAATCGCTTCATTGCGTTTCTACTGCGGAATACCTTGTGAGACGAAAAAAATAATGCTCAAACTTATAAAATGTATTAAAGGCAAGTCAAGAAAGTCATAAAAAAGCTATGTCATTATGTCCACTGAGTCTGTTTTCTCTTAGCGTCTCGAAATATAAATTTCAGTAAGTGCATAATCGATTCACAAATCCACTGTTGAACATACGCGTGTTGAAGAAATGCCACAAGCAGCTTGGTTCTGAGTCACCTACATCCAGCGACTTCCTTACCAGGTTATCACTCAATCTAGTGGGACGTCGCCCTGTACTTTGCTCACTTAAGAAGGCGCCACTCGAGAAGTTTTCTTACCCATTATTATTAATTAACACCCCATCAGTATTCGATTCGAGCTATATGGCCGGCCCATACGAATCGGTATATAACTTTACGTCTACAGTTTTAAGTATAAAGTTGTTTACAAATGTGTGTTCAACCAAATTCATTACCGTTGAAGTGGTTTAGGGTGAAGTTGGAGAATTATCACAAGTCGCATACATATTCAACAAATTTTGTAAATTCCAATTCCATCAAACTACTCGTAAAGCTCATAATCGGCTTTGTAAAACAAGCCATAACGTTGTGTCGGTGTAACCTTACCGACAATTAAATTATATCCCTTGTGACATTCTATGATATGGTATAGACCTTTATTATATACCTAACTAGTACATTTGACATATATGACGATAGGAAATTATAATTCTATAGTAACGTGGTGAGATTTTTCTAAATTATAGAATAAGGATGACAAACGAGCATACTGTCCAATTGATGGTAAGTGAATGATGTGGCCCATGGGCATCTAAATCTATCCTCGATTAAGAATCAAAATGCAGATGCGTAGTCACCCCTGAAGACTGAGGTGGAATGCCAAAATAATGAATTAGTAAGTTAAATGCAATAAGTTGAGTATGATTTCAATCATTTAATTGTTGCGTCATTTTACATGTACTGTTGTTGGATTTGGATGTTATGGATTTTACAAATTACATTAATTTTGTATAAAGTAATATAAACAATAAATTAAGAACTTACTACTGAAATTTGCAACTCTGGCTCCACGGCTTGATTGGTACAAATCCATTACAATAATCCGTATTTCCGCAGCATCTGATAACTTCACTCCCCTCCCAACTTACAGAAACACGAAACTTGAACATTATAACAAGAAAGGCTCAGGTTTCCGGCTTAAAATATAAGAAACAGATAAGTCATTATAAACTGTAGATAGATGTCGACTTACCCAGTGACGTAGGTAAGACAAATTACAATGGACACATTATATTGGGCGCCTATCATATTTCACCATCTTCAAAATTAATCCAAGGAGCTGGGCATGATGCAACCTTTTTTTTCATCAAGATCTGCGTAAATGAAATCAGTTTGCCACTCTGTATACTTTCTTTTTAACCAATCACCAGTTCAGGAATTTTCTCTGAGCGATGGAAGACGGCTCACATAGTCCCTATTTCAGAAAGTGGAAATAGAGCTATTTGCGAAACTACAGACCTATCAGTGTACTGTCTTGCTGTGAAACATTTCGAATCTGTTGTGTCTGAGCTCATTTGGAATCACATAAAACCTCTTTTGTCAACCAACCAACAAGATTTTGTTAAAATAAATCTACAATCACCAACTTACTAGAATATAAAACTATTTATGTTGTGCTTTTGCTAAAAATGTTCAGGTAGATTCTATCAATACCGACTTCTAAGGCTTTCGATGTTAGACCATCTTCCTTTGTCGAAAGCTTTGTCAAATTGGTATACATGGCTCGCTATTTCGGTGGGTTGAATCGTATTTGTCTCGAAGGAGTCAGCTGGTGGCTTTGAAGGTTGAACTTCCAACCCAGTTCTTATTACCTCAGGTGTTCCACAAGGCTCGATTTCGGTCCTTTACTGTTCATTGCCTTTATAAACGACCTTGTTGGGCAATTGAAATGTCCCAACTTACTATATGGTCGATTAAAAAATTCTGAAGTGGCTACCCTTGAAGACACTGGAAGCACTCAAACGGATATCGAAACCGTGGCGAGATGGTGTACTGATAATCACATGTATTTAAATAATAATAAATGTTTTTATTGTCCTTTACTAGAAAAATAAATAAAATTAACTTTAAATATATATGAAAAATTTAACAGGCAGAGTCAAGCTAAGGATTTGGGTGTAATTTTGATGATAAATTGAGTTTTTATGAGCATTACAATTATATTCTTATGAGGTAAATGCTGGGTTTTCCCTGCAAAACACTGCAGCTTAAAAAGTCGAACAGTAAGGTATCTGTATAATTCACTTGTCCGGTTCTGGAATATGGTTCAGTCATTTGGTCTCCGTTTTACGCCGTACATACTGACCGCATTGAGAGCATTCAAAAAGATTCTTGAGATGTCTCTTTTCGTCATGGTTACCATCGCATTTGGCTTCCTACAGATAGGCTGCAGAAATTTAACGTGGTTACACTGGAAACGAGATGCAAGCTCGGGCTTATATATTTACATAAAATAGTACACTGACGATTGATTCTCCGTCCCTGCTTGCGTCGATTATAAACACTACCACAGGGCCTGTGACCAAGCCTAAACTATTTTCACTCCAATTGTACCGTAACAACACATCATATTACAACCCAGTGTTAGGATGTGTCGCCTCTACAATGATATATCCCAGGACCATCCAAATATTGATATTCTAGGTTCAAACCAAATGTCTTCAATAGATCTATCCGTGATATTCTGAAATAACTGAAATAATGGTCTCATCTATATACTTATATACTTATATACTTTTTCTAGCTTTAAATCTGTAACAGGCCTCTAACCTGGTTGATGGTTGATTGCAAAGCCACTGTTTATTAAATGATTTATAACTTTAGCAGATGTAATTTTTTATAATTTACTTCAAAACACATGTTTTGGCTTACAGTTTAGTACTTAATCATTTAATTTTAAGAAACTTTTTATTCCACAACTGTAAACTGTATTGTGTTAATAAATAAAAAATAAATAAAAAAAAAGTTATGTACAAAATACCAATTATAGTTCTTGCAATCCACGTAGTCGAGAGGGCTTTACTTGTGGTTGAACGGTATATGCACCAACGATCCCCGTCTTTGATATCATGCACATTTTGACACGTATCTCATATAATTCAAATATTTTCTCATACATTGACGGCTCCGTAGCACAGTGCTTAGCAACGATTTGCAGCATCTAAGGCTGTGATCGAACTTGCACGAAATAAGTATTTATGGCTCACAAATGATTGTACCGGGTCTGGATGTTTATGCTTGAGAAAATTTATGTATGTAAACTGACCAAGGTACAGGAAAAGCCCAATGTGTGGGTGACGTTATAAAATAAAACAATAAATTAAAAAGCCTGTTCAATTTCGTGAATTACAAGAGCAGTGAACCGTGACGGAAATATGATTATTTTTCACCACAATATTATTAACTAACGAAATGATTAAGAAAGGGTTAAGTCAATATAATTTTCATTCAATCAAGTTCTCGTTCTTTGAGAAGGTTTATATTTAAATAAATTTTGTCATAATTTTATCTTTGTAAAAGGAAAGGAAAACGAGGCGGCAATACAAATTACACTGCAGGAAATCTGTTAATTGCTTCTGATTGAACACAAACTTATTTTAGGAAAAATCAAACTTTCAATAAAAGTAAAATGATTTCAAAGAACTAAAATACAAAATAATTTAATGACAAATTCAGTCTGAGTTTTTGTAGAAGAGAGAAATTGCTGATCCGATGTTTGATATCACAAGCAGTTTAATTGCAGGAGTGTTGTGGCCTTTAAAAATTAAATCGATCAAGGATAAATATTTAAAAGTTACAATTAAGGCTGTCTTAGAACACCCATATGCCCTAGGGTACCTAAAGTTTGAAAGGTCCTAGAGAAATTTATTTAATGATGAATGGTTATTTTAATTTGATTTATCTAAAATTTAAAAAGAAACAATAGATGTCTTTTTAATGTTTAAGTGGATGCTGTCTCCCATAGAGACCTATCCTCGATTAAGAATAAAAATGCAGATGCTGTCAACCTTAACATAAAAATGTTGTCAATCCTGAGGATTAAGCTAGAATGCCTTGTTTCTAATAAAAAGTGTATCTGGTTCTCTACATTCACCATACGAAACACAGCAACTTATGTTGCTATTTTACGATTCTGATTTGTTTTGCATTCTACGAGAAAATGGTCCTTTCTCGGTCGAACAGATCCATTTGTGCTACAGCCAAAATACAACTGCATCATGGCTCTACCACGCTGGCTTCTAAATTGACTTTGTGAAAATATAATATGAGCAAGTAGTTTCCAATTGCGGGGCTCTGACAAGCTGGGCACGTGCCCCACGTGCCCTTCAGATAAAGACGCCACTGTATATGTAGAAACGTCATTAGAATATAGAGAACTTAAATGGAAAGCTTCATTCCCACTTCTGATGAAGGATGTTATTATGATGTATAGAGTGACATTAAAAGGCTTTTAGAATAGAATAGAATTACTTTTATTCAATACAGTACTACTATTACCGGTTCGGATAAAACCTCTGTCCTGGGAAGAATCAGCAAGAAACACAGCGGGACTTTTCTTTTAAATAAGGTTAATTTACTATATATTAGTTAATACAAACTATAAGTCATACCAAGACTAATTTTGTAGTTGAGAATAATAATTAATTCAAGAATGAGCTAGTAACGGAATACGACAAGTGCACCATTCCACGACAGAGCCAAGATTCCCTTAACGGCGGCCACTCCTTCCGTTTTATACAAGCAAAACAAGTAGCTAAAGACACGTAAGCGCGACCGCAGTAATGGCAGGTGTGCGGTGCACGTGTTGTTTACAAGAATTCTGTCTATGACACCGGACGCCAAGCCGCACGTGAAATGGCGCAGGCGCCGTCATATACAATACATTACGATACAATCTTAATATGTATTCGTTAAGATATATTTGTTAACTTTGACGCTTTGTTAACTTAGACCCTTTTTACTGGAAACGAGGCATTCACCTCAGTCCTCAGGGGTGACTTCGGCATCTGCATTTTGATTCTTAATCGAGGATAGACTAAGATGTCTATGAGCCACATCATCCACGTATCATCAAGTGGACAGTGTGCTCGTTTGTCAACCTTAATCTATATTTTAAAAAACTCACCACGTTACTATACAACTATAATTTCCTTCAAATATACTAGTTCGGTATATAATGAAGATCTATACCATATCATAGAATGTCACAAGGGATGTAATTTAATTGTCGGCAAGGTTACACCGACACAAAGTTAAGGCTTGTTTTACAAAGCCAATTATGAGCTTTACGAGTAGTTTGATGGAATTCGCAACTCATTGTTGTTGGATATGTATGCCAGTTGTGATAATTCTCCAACTTCACCCTAAACTACTTCAATGGTAATGAAATTAGTTGAACACCATTTGTAAACATCTTTATATTTAAAACTATAGACGTAAAGTTGTGTACTGATTCGCATTGGCCGGCCATATAGCTCGAATCGAAAACTGATGGGGACGAAAATTTCAAATTCAAATAAATTGTTAATTAATAATAATGGGTAAGAAAACTTCTCGAGTGGTGCCTTTTTAAGTGAGCGAAGTACAGGGCAACGTACCACTAGATTGAGTGATAACCTGGTAAGGAAGTCGATGGTTGTACATGACTCAGAACCAAACTGCTTGAGGCATTTCTTGGAGGACGCGTATGTTCAACTGTGGGTTTGTGAATCGACTATGCACTTACTAAAATTTATATTTTGAGACGCTAACAGAAAACAGACTCAGTGGACATAATGACTTAGCTTTCTAAGACTTTCTTGACTTGCCTTTAATACATTTTATAAGTTTAAATTTTATTTTTTTCTTCTCATAAGGTCTTCTGCAGTTGTAACTCAATGAAGCAATGATGATAGAATAAAAAGATATTTTGTCTTTGAATTTCTTATGCACGCACTCAAATAATTTCAGACGTACAGAAAATACTACGTTATGCTTCTTAGACTAGCGCTAAGAATGTAAGGGAATATATATGACTTTCTGGATTGCAAGAACTATAATTGGTATTTTGTTACACATAACTTAATTTTGAAGATGGTGAAATATAATGATAGGCACTCAATGTAATGTGTCCATTGTAATTTGTCTTACCTACGTCACTCGGTAAGTCGACATCTACGTTTTATAATGACTTATCTGTATCTTATATCTTTGCCGGAACCTGAGCCTTCCCCTGTTATAATGTTCAAGTTTTGTGTTTCTGTAAGATGGGAGGGAGTGAAGTTATTAGATGCTGCGGAACGCGGCCAAAATTTATTATTGTAATGGATTTCATGCCAATTAATTTGTAGAGACCATAGATGAAAATTTCAGTAGTAAGTTGTTTAATTTATAGTTTATAATTACTTAATACAAAATTAACGTAAATTTTTAAAATCCGCCAGCATCCAAAATCCAACAACAGTACATTTAAAATGACGCAAAAATTAAATGACTGAAATCAAACTCAACTTATTGCATTTTACTTACTATTCATTATTTTTTCACACCTGTTATTATTTGAAAACAAAAACATGGTTTTGTTGCATATGTATACCTAGACTTAAACTTTACTAGCTGATAAACAAAGAAACATTAAAGATAATATGCATGAGCAGGTTGAGCATTGTTTCAGCGTTACTTGGAATGTACGCAGCGTCCATCCTAATTTGTTGTTTTGTTTTGTTCGTCTTCTATGCAACCTTTAGGATTTATTTTAGTTTAGGATGATGCAATCTAAGGTAAGTTGTATAAGAGCCCTGAAAATTTCTGACGAAAAATGCATATTTCTTTGTTTATTACTTCGTTGCTTCCTATACCTACCACTTTGTTATATATAATTTCCACATGTATGTGTTATTCATATACTGTATTGTACATATATGTATATAAATATATAAATATATATATATATATATATATATATATATATATATATATATTTATACATATATTAATCCTCTCAAGAGAGAGGCCTGTGCCCAGCAGTGTATATAGGCTCTAAATTTATATCAATATATACATCTATATATATCGTAAATATATATATATGTATATTCTATAATGCATTTTAAATAATATGTTTAAATAAGCTACACAAGCTACCCATAGCTCTCACCACACTACCATAGGTTAGCTGAGATTGCCTATTCAGCAATAAGTTCGCCTTTGTACCAAATTGTTTTGAGTAATAAAGAATTTTCTATCAATCTATTTATCTCACTCCTTGCATAAAACTTTGGAGAGTTGTCGTATTTAGCTACTAAAATGAAACCACATTAATGGATATAGAGACGATCATGAGAATAAGGAGACAAATTAGAATAAAAATAGTTTTTTTATGTCTCCAGCCAACTGCATTCGGTGTGGTTTAACTATACGAAAAATTACAAATTTTGAAACAGTTCACAAAGTTCTCCTCTCATCTGTGAGGGTTACAAGGCAATTATTATGAACTAACAACCATGATGATGTAGGTGGCTACTGCTGTCAATGGACACCTGCAACCAACTTCAAACAAAGAAGGCGTTGTTACCTTTGAGGACTATTAAGCTTACTAAGCTTGTAATTATAAAATAAAATGTTTGTAATAATAATAATGTCCTCCAGACGGAGACTGCTATCGGCGCAGGACAGGATTATAGTGCAAGCACAGGTGCACTCTCTATTCCTCACACTTATAGTCCAATGGGGTTAAACTGACACGACCGGAGAGATCAGGTGCAGGACCAACGGCTTGTAACTCCGAGGCACGGGGTGAGACACCGCCAACTTCCTGACTCCGAGCAGCTACTGAGAATTTCTTGACGGAAAAATCAATAACTGATTTTTTATGACTGACACAGGATTCTGAACCAGGAACCTCATGATCAGCAGTCGCACTATTACAACCACCAACGAGGCAGTCAATGTTCGTATAATTTATAATGAAAAATGTGTGGAATATGAAGTACTGGCTCTCTATATCCTTAAGACCTGAAACTCAGTATGCAATCTATTTGGCGCCTGTAAGAGAGTATAGAACATCCTCAGACGGACTCTGGCAGAAAGGAGTCCTACCAGTACTAGTAAAGTTTGCAATATCACAAACAATTTAGCGCAAGTACAAAATCAGTATTCCTCAAACTTGATTAAGGAACGTTGTTTTTATGTTGCTAAAGGTAACTGAATATAGTGCACAAAATACCTTAGTGCGGGGTCGCCATTTGTAGTTTTTGAGTGTGAGAACAAGGCTGCCATTTAAAAATATCTATTAATCTAATATAAAAAAATATTTTGTTTGTTCGTATTTTTGCACCACATACCGTTTATCAGATTACGATAAAACATTGTCAACTTATTGCTTGCACTTGCGCGGTTTCAGGCATAGTACAATTATCTTACAGTAGGTGGCGCGTATCGTACCGACAAATTCATTTGAAAATTCTATACCATTCAATTTCAATTATTGTATTATCATTCCTTATCAAACAATATAACTGCTCGAAATTTAAAACGATATTTACACAATTATTTCTTCTGCAGCAGTAACGCGCCGGGTACCAACTAGTCGAATATATAAAAATTATATTTGTTTGTTCGTATTTCATGCGCAGCCATACTGTTCATCAGATTACGGTAAAACTTTTTCAACTTATTAGCATTAGCGCGAAAGTTATAGGCATAGTACAATTAACTTACAGTAGGTGGCGCATCATACAGAAAAATTTATTTGAAAGTTATACATCATCCATCTTCTAGCATTCCGAATTAAACAACATAGCTCTACCAAATTTAAAACGATATTTCCACAACTGTTCCTTTGCGGCAGCAACGCGTCGGGCACCAGCTAGTTGTTCATAATTTTTTATATACTTACGTAATATTATACGTTTATTTCGTTCAAAAATTATCTAATAAATAAATTAAATTTAGAACAAGAAATATTTTGTTTTCGAAAACAGATTGATAAAGTACTGGCAAGGTACTGTCTTAAATTGAAAAGGATAAGATCACAATAGTATTAGTGTCATCTTTATGGAACAAAATGCTCCAATATAATGCCGTCTAATGAAGCAGATATAAAAGAATCAAAATATGAAACAAGATCTGAAAATAGAAAGGTATAAAGCTGAAGCCACCTTCATAGATTGCCTCATAGGGGATATTTACCATAGTTGCCACGCTTGGCAAGGGTTAACAACCAGTTTTTTATATTTGGTAATTATAAGAAAGACGCTGATGCCCATCCTGATTTGTTTCCCTCTGTCGCCTCACGACACCCACGGGCTTATAATATGAGGTATGGATATTCTTACACCGCTACTACACGGTTAAAATATTGTAAATATTTAATATAGTTAATAAAAGAAATATAATTGCGAAAATTATCTCACAATCGTTCTCGTGTGGAGGGTAAAGTAACGTTACTGCCTTACTGTAATTTACGGTTATACGTGGTAAAGTCATGCTGCACTTGTAGCGCAATGTGTTGGCTCGACCTGGGAAGGACCACGCCTCAAAGAATACCAGGGAAAATATCAGCTTGTTGCTGCTGTTTCTGTATAGTGAGTGTAGAGAACCGGATAACCTTTTACTAAAAAAGAAGATATCCGTCTTAGTACTCAGGATGATAACGCGTCTACATTTTGATACTTAATCGAGGATAGACGAAGATGTCTTTGTGCCACAGCATTTATTTATCATCAGGTGAACTGTGCTCGCCTGTCACGCTCGTTATATAAATTATATTAGTAGTATATATATATATATATATATATATATATATATATATATATATATATATATATATATTTATGTTAAATAATTTTAACTATTACTATTACAACATATCAAATCTCATTCAGCGTTCACTTGCCATCCAAATGGTAAATCTATACGTAACAGTTCTATCGGAGCGAGGAAATTTCCTCGCTTCACCAAATAGTTTGAACGGACTCGGTATACGATAACGTTAGTTTAATTAGACACAGCTTGCAAAATTATCTGTAATAAACAATAAAGTTTGGTACTTAAAGTTATGTTATATTCACCTAAACTAAATACCAAACTAAATCAAGGCAATAAAATTACATATTGGAACAAATATACTGTAATAATTTGTTTTAGAGGCCACTGAACCCATGAAAACATCCACTTCAAATCGAACAAAGTTACTGGATGAACACATGCGGTATAATTGCGAATGTTGTCCGAGAACCGTTCTACAAAGTGCAACATTAAATGTTTTAGGATTAGAAGACGACTATTAGCACAAGGTATTAAGAATTGTATGCGCTCTAAGATTATTGGTGAGTCAATATAACCATTAATCAATTTATACAAAAAATTATTTCAAACATTTTGAATTACTGAAGAATGAATTACTGACTCTGTGGAGTCAAGTAACTGTTACTACTAGCTGGTACTACTAATGATTCCAATCTCTATATTAACAGACTATTTTTCAAGGGTCAAAAGCGCGGGTAGGTATCTGAGCGGCTTAGGACTTGCTAATACTTCCACTGTACGACATCAACACAAGTTCGTTCTCCACCGGCACCAGTGAAACTCTTGATTTTATATTCTACGTCCTGATTTACTACGTGCTCTGTGGTGAAAGAAAACGTGAGGAAACCTTCACGTTTGTGGAATAAAATATTTGAAGACATGTGAAGTCTGCCAATACACACTGAAACAAAGCGGTAGACTAATCGTTCTATAACCATTTCAGAATAGAGAGAGGCTAATGTAATCAACCTTAATGTCGTCCGGAACTCTATTCGGTCACGGCGTCCAGTCACAGTGTATGCTGCGCAGGTTCACTTCCTATTCATCCACTTTCATAGTCCGATGGTGCGACAATTCGACATGACTAAAAGAGATAGGAGGAAGGGAAATTAGAGGCATGGACTTTTTAGATGCTACTGGGAATTAATTTACAGGAAAATCCAATAACTGATTTTTGCCAGAGCCGAGTTTTCCTCACTTACAATTACTAGATGAACTAAGCAGCCATAAATAGCTATAAAGTGGAACACGCGGATGTTGTTTTAGGTTACTAAAAAAAATTATGAAACCTATTAATTTCTATTTTTTTTTTAAATATATAAATAAATTTCTATTTTTTTTAAATATAAATAGAATTATTGTTTTTTTTACCATTTTTTGTAGCATTGGCATAAGCTAATGCTACAAAAATGGTAAAGAAAATAATAAAACATGATTGATTTGCCTGCCTAATCTCGTCAATGTTCTCTGCCGCTGAGCGATCTAGGATTATCCATTCCATTGCAGCTATCAAGTCCCACTGCTGAACATAGGCCCCCATAACTTGCCTCATAGGGATATATTTGCCATAGCTGCCACGTTTGGCCGTCGGGAGGCAGCCGCATTTTGTCATTTTCTAGTTTTAATCAGGAAGATGATGCTGCTCATCCTGGTTTGTTTCTCTGTCAGCTCTTACGACGCCCAAGGGATGATATGGGAAGTAAATATTCTACACCGCCACTAAATGTCAACGTAAAAGTCAGGACTATCATTTTTTTTAAAACGTTACCCCCACACTAGGATTTTCTCCTGTATCGTGGAGGTAGTTTACAAACATAAATTGCACGAGGACAAACATCCAGACCCGGAACAATTATTTGTAGGCCATACAATTACTTGTTCCGTGCGAGATTCGCTCAGATACCTACCCGCGCTTTTAACCCTTGAAAAATAGTCTGTTAATATAGAGATTGGAATCATTAGTAGTACCAGCTAGTAGTAACAGTTACTTGACTCCACAGAGTCAGTAATTCATTCTTCAGTAATTCAAAATGTTTGAAATAGTTTTTGTATAAATTGATTAATGGTTATATTGACTCACCAACAATCTTAGAGCGCATACAATTCTTAATACCTTGTGCTAATAGTCGTCTTCATAATCCTAAAACATTTAATGTTGCACTTGTAGAACGGTTCTCGGACAACATTCGCAATTATACCGCATGTGTTCATCCAGTAACTTTGTTCGATTTGAAGTGGATTTTCATGGGTCTATGGCTCCACAAAAACAAATTATTACAGTATATTTGTTCTAAGTATGTAATTTTATTTAGACTTGATTTAGTTTGGTATTTAGTTTAGGTGAATATAATATAACTTTAAGTACCAAACTTAATTGTTTATTACAGATAATTTTGCAAGCTGTGTCTATATATATATTAGAATACAATTTTTGGAATCTTTGTTTTATATAATACCCGTCAGCATGTTGAAATTGTGTTCTGTTTTGTAGATCAAATAAAGAGAAAAAATAAAAAATCTGGGACGATGTATACTTTTTACAACAAAATTGATGAAGCCCGTTACTTATTCAGCAGAGTAATAAAAGATGGAAGTGTCTATTCATACGATAATTGAACGATTTTATTCATACGATTATCGCGTATGATTTATTTATGTTTGTTAGTGGGATATATTATATCTTGCATTTGAATAAAATACAATTTCAAAAACGTGTTAATTCTTGTTCCTGCTCTGTAATATGTGCAGTAGCTCATTCGATTAGGAATGACGCCAAGAAAATGTATCTCGAGGATTTATTGTCATATAAAATTGTAATTATGCCATAATAAAATAAGATGAAAAAAGATATTTAGTTTTTTTAATAACTCAAAACTATTAATATTTAAGAACTTTGAAACAATATCCTTAAAGAGCAGGTAATTTACAATAGAAAGTGTCGACTTTCGGCATTCTATCTCGATTATTTATAATTTTTATTTAACGCCGAAAGAGGACTCATGCGCGATCATTACGGCTAGAGAGTATCACCGCTGAGGACAGTATATCACATAAATTTTTATAGTATTAAATATTAATTAAAAATTTGAAAAATTATGGTATCATCAAACACTTGAATAAATAAAGCCCTATTGGAAAAAAATCTCGATTTTCATTAAATATTTTTTCCAATCTCCGTTTTACAAGAGTCGACATAAAAGTTTAAATAATTTACCTATAAATTTTTACTTTTCGATTCCTTCTTATACATGCTGTTTGTGAAACACTTCCGAAAACGAAGACCCCGAAAAATCGATCCTGAGGAAGAAAAAGTCATCTTTTCACAAAGTTTTATTAGCTTTATTCACTATTCATCATGATAGTACAGCTAAATGAAACGATAATTTCGCGATTTAGGTTTCCGGAAGTATTTCGCGTGACGCGACGACAGCGCCGCCACATCACCCCCTGCATCTCCCGCCGGGCAAGGTGATCGGCCCAGGAGCGGGCCAACGCTCCTGAGTGGTAGTTCGAGCTATTGTATATATACTGTTTTTAATTCGGAACTTTGATAGCTCGATTAAGGCTTCGATGTATTTCGTGGCGCGACGACAACACCGCCACACCACAAAAGTTGCCGAAATAAATCCGAAAATTAAATGTGGTGCAATGAAGATAATTAAAAAGGAGTCATTCGATATTCATAAGTAACCTAACAAAATGTTAAGATAAGTATTTAGATTTCTTGAAAAAGGTTCTGACTTCGCCCTGGTTATCGATTTTCAAAATCCCGCTATTTCCCCGCATAATACCACCCTAAAATCCCCAACCAACTTTATCCCCCGCAATTTGGGAAATTTCGCATGTTGGCAACGCTGACATGTGTAAATTCACAGCGAGAGGTGACACGAGTTGGCCGGGCGGCAGCGCGTGTGGTGGACAGTCATGCATTGTTTCGTGCCGATCTAGAAGAATTCGGCTTCCGCGAGAATATTGTCCCTTTGTCGGCTGATTTTATTTTAAGTTTCACTGCTGGTTTTATGTTTAAGTATTTTCATGATTTTTAATGAAATTATCGTTTCATTTAGCTGTACTAACATGATGGAGCGTGACTAAAGCTAACAAAACGTTGTGAAAAGATGATTTTTTCCTCGATCTATTTTCTTTCTGACCCATCATCAAAGGTATCGTTAGTACTATCGTCTGTCTTCGTTTTCGGGAGCGTTTCACAAAGACCCGGTATACATACATATCAAGATCACGTGATAAAAGTCTATTAAAGTTTTAAATTTTGATTGTTATAATTTTTTTAAATTAATAAAAAGTAAATAATTAAAAAAAATTTAAAAATTTCGACAAATTTAATTATATTGATATTTTTGCATCTAAAATGACATTAGTAAACACAGGAAAAAAATTTACGTAATTATTTAAGAAATTATTTATAAACAAAAAGACAAGTAAAAATTAAAAAAAAATTGTATTGTCATGGCAAAATGATGATTTAATAAAAATCCTGAAATATATTTTTTAATTGTTTATAATCGTCTTTTTTATATTTAGATTGTTTAAATAATTAAGTATGATTTTTTTTTCTTTAAAACTCATAATTGGCATTTCTCTGTAGGTTAACAAAAACATTTTTTTATAAATAATTTCATTGTTTATTAAGTTACAATTTGTTACAATTTTTAAACCCCGGTTTATTTTTTCCTAAAAAAAAAATATACTAAAACAGCCATACATAACAAAGTAACTATATTTATAGATAGTCTTATGTATAAGAGTCTAATAATTTAAGATAAATATGAAATTGGGCACTCTTTGTCTTTTTTTTTTGTTAACTTTAAGTTTATGTAATTTTTTTTAATGACTGTTTGTGCTAAGATAAAGAGATAAAAATCCCAGAAAATATACAAAATCTGACTGCCGCCAAGTTTCAAAAACTTTATTAAACAAAGTTTGTATAAAAAGGGTTATTTTAATATTAAGGAATTTATGGATGATAATAACCCTGGAAATGAGGTGATCACTGCCAAGCTATTTCAAATTTGTTTTGTGTTATTAATTATTGTGTAACTTAAGTGCATGTATTCAAATAAGCGCAAGTCAAATTCTACACAATCGCTATAGAACGGCGTAAAATTAACGCACACTATAATTTTCTCCCCGTGTACATGACTGCGTGAGCGCTAAGCAACTAGCACGAATCATTTTGATACTATTATTTGTTATGATATTATTTAAATTTCACAGTACGAGCAATCCGTTCGATCCGCCGGCACCAATGAAATTGTTAGTTGCAAATTTAAGTGCTGTTTTACCACGTGTGCGGTAAAGGAAAACATCGTGAGGAAACCTTCATGTCTGAGAAATAAGAAAATAAATATTTCGAAGACATATGATGTTCGCCAACACGCATTGGGGCAGCGCGGCGGACATTCCCTTGCCCTAAAATCCTCTCAGAAATGAGAAGAGGCCTGTGCTCAGCAGTGGGATGTATATAGGCTGTAACTTTAACTTTAAATTTATTTTTTATGATTTAATTTTGTGTGTTATAATTTCCTTGATATCGCGTAACATACGCACAAATAATATACAGTCTAATCTAAGTAAGGTAGGTAATAAAAAATCGACTACTGAAATAAAACCTAATTATTACGAGTAAATCTATAGTAAAAGTAAATACTATAATGCATATTTAAAGTCACGTTATAAATCGTTCAAATGTTCCAAGTTCCAAGAGATTTTTCACTGTCTATTTTTGTAATTAAAAATAACACTTTTCCCAAGTCTAGTCGCCTCTACAACACCTCATGGAATGATATCAATATTCATATTATTCCGTGGGTCTTATATACGATAGTCTTCGCTGTAAAAAAAAAACTTAAAATATGATTTTGCTATGTAGTGCGCTAAATAGAAATTTCGTCTTTCTAAAACCGTATTTTCTGCAAATAATCTGCTCACATCGTTTAGATATCGCCTAGAAAACCCAATACATGAAGTTTTCGACGCGAATCGCGCTTACCCGCTTAAATGAGTGTAAACTATTATTCTTTCCATAGGGAAACAAACCAAAGATGGGCAGCAGCGTCATCCTAATAACGAATAAAAAACTGTGGTTGCCAACCCGTACAAGCGTAGCAATTATGGCAAATATCCCCCTATGATACAATCTATGGGCCTATGTTCAGCAGTGGACGTTAATAGGCTGTAACGGTAGAAATGAAACATAAGAGTGACTTTCGATATGTATTATTGATAATCTAAATATTGAATAAAAAAAGTTTGTTTTTCTGTTTCCATTACCTTCCGCGCGTCACCAGTACGTCGGCTCATTTGTATTTTTGCAAGCTACCGAGCCCAGCTGTCTGTTTCGTGTTGTTGGACTGATAATAAGCTTTGTAATATTTCGGAAGGATATGTGTTTGTTGTTATTTTCAATTTAGCCCTCGTTTAGCCACATTTTGCTAATCAAAGAGAGTGATACTAAGCCTATGTTTGTTTGATGTGTTCAGCCTAAGCTTTTAAATATAGTTCTATTGCGTCACCTTTGTAACGGAATCAATAATTCTATGTCATTATAAAAATAATAAAACATGAGCACGTTTTTATTTAGTGCTTGGATATAACAATTGGCGACGAAGATGCAATTGTAATATGGGCCTGATTCTTCAGTCATGTCTAGTGCTTTTCTAATATAAATCCACATTTACTCACACTCTACAAAAAAAAAACGGGTAACAATAATTCTTCTCCAAAATGTACTAATATCTTATGGCATAATCAAAACTGCATAAAAAGTAAGCGTAATGAAAGATCCTCATAGTGCTCGTGGTTGATAGTATCGAGGATGAAAAATACTGGCAAGAAGTCAGATCTGTAACTAGTGTAATTCGACAACTGTAACAGGAATATCGAAAACTTCTTTAACCCCCAATATATTACAGTCGCTTCTTTGTCAATTTGACTGTATTTTTTTTTCGCTGCTTGAAAGTATTCGTGAAGGTCTTTCTGAACCATCAGAAAATCTATGTGATACTACATATACAGTTGAAAAAAGTTGTTAATGTATTAGTACATCAAAGAAAAAGAATGAATAAAGATTTATGTTACCTGTTATTTTTTGTATACTGCATGATACATCATTATCGCTGCCAATTGTTAAATACAAACACAAAATTACAATGTGCTCATATTTTACAATTTTTATAATTCTATAGAATACAGAAAGTCGTTGAATAATAGCAGTGCAGATTATTTATCGCAATGTCCAGTTGACAAAACTCCAATACAAGCTAGCTACAAATTACAATAAATTTAAGTATACAGGTTGTTATTAGTGCAAAAAGCAAAGATTTCGAGTTCAAGCCAAATTAAGAAGCTCTACAAACATTCTGAACAGTGAAAGAGTTATAAAGTTAATGAATATACGCTACATGATAACTGTATTTACATACAGGTCTTCTAGGGATAGTAAAAATTAAATTACTAGCACGCAGTTTTGTGTATTGGAAGAACATAGAACACGATATATAAAGTAAAGTAAAGTCATGCCGATCCTGCCGAATGTAACAAAATGAAACTAAAAAGGTTCCAATACATCACCGAGAACATCCGAAGTCCATGGTAAAGAATACACATAGATTTTGATGGCCCGATTGCAAGATATCAACTATTAATTTTAGTGGAAGCTTAGTCAAAATGCGTCGTAATAAATTCAACGAAAAACTCCACGAGCGCTTGGTGTGTTAACAAACTTAAAGATATATTCTAACATTCGGTATCCCGCATCTTTTAGTGTCTGACGACGGAAGACAATTTACATCATCTGAATTTAAAGAATTCCTAAAAAAATTGGGAATCATACATCGAACTTCTGTTCCCTACCATCCTGCAACAAATGGGCAGACTGAAAGATTCCTACAAACTATTAAAATATCTCTTAAAAGTACGGAAGATAATTGTGGTAATATAAATGACAATATACTTTTAATTAAAGCTCAGTTAAGACGTACAACTAACGCGATAGGAGAAAATGCACACCAACGGATGTTTGGGAGGGAAATCAGAACGAAACTTCATGCATTGTTTCGAAAAGTCTAAGTATAACGTCAAAATATTATCATTTCACACGATTTATTTTAAAAAGAAAACCTTTTCTAAGGGAGATAGAGTAAACCGATTTCAAATATTCTTTCTTCTACCGACTTCAAAAAGGAGACGGTACTCAATTCGACTGCATATTTTTTTTTATGTGTGTTACCTCATAACTTTTTTCTGGGTGAACCGATTTCGATGATTCTTCTTTTATTTGAAAGCGGGTGCTTTTCCTGTGGTCTTATATAAATTAATCAAGATCTGACCAATAGTTTTAAAGTTATTTTTAATAATTTATATTAAAGTCGGTTGTACAAAATTTTTAATTTTAAATTATTTTTATTGAATAGGCTATACTGGGGGTAAACTTGAAGCAATACTACTCCTTATTAATGTGTCAAATGGTTGCATGATATTTGAATGTAACTATTTATATGAAAACTCCAATTAGCTATGTTAGTTAATATCACGAGCTCGAGGTAACAAGTCAATCAGTTCACACGAAAGAGTCAATAATACATTTATTGACCTTCTGATAAGTAATATTATTCATTGCGTATTGCCATCTGTGCAGAGGGCTGAATTATAAGTGCATGAGACTGTACGTAAGCACAGTTGCAATCTCTATTTTCAGTCTCATAATCCGATAGGATGGCGAACAGTATTACAGCCTGGGAAGAAACACCGCCAACTTCCTGACTCCAAATCCAAGAACTGATTTTGGCCAGACCCGTGATTTGAAACTGGGAACAGCTACAAGGCGGTTTTTTATGTTACAGTTTTTACAAGCCAGCTTTTACAAGCCTACAAGCTTTCCCAGCACGGGGGTTAAATATACCCCTACTACAACATGGTATTACTTCTTCAGTTCGTAAAGTTCACTGATGGACACGTGCCGCTCTCTTTGTTGGAGAAATTCGCTTCACTCTATTAATAGTCCACTGTTGAACATAGGCCTCCCGATTGATCGTCTCCTTTTTTATAGACTAAGGGTAACAAACAAACACACAGTCCTGATGATAAGTGGATACTGTGGTCTATAGACATCTACATTTATAGTCAATTAAGAATCAAAATGCAAATGCGTTGTTACCCACCAGGACTAAGATGGAATGCCTCGTTCCAAGTAAAAGGGGTCTCCGTTTATCTACACTTACCATACAAAACACAGCAGGATTAAGCTGTGTAAGCAGCTATTTCACGCTGTTATTCTGTGAGAGCGTTTTTAATACTCCGGTCGAGCCAACCTATTCATGCTCCAACCATAGTACATCTGCAGCGTGGCTCTACCACTTAAGTAGGGGGATTAACTTTTCACTTCTCTTTATTTCCTTTTTAGGTTGTCTGGAAGATTTATTTTTCCCTTTATTTCGTCTACAAAACATAACACAATTTCAACATGCTAACATGTGTTATATAAAAGGAAGATTTCAAAAATTGTAAAAATTGTGTGAATATATATTTTGTAGACACAGCGTGCACAAAATTTATCTGTAATTACCAATAAAGTTTGGTACTTAAAGTTATGTTATATTCATGCTTAACTAAATACCAAATTAAGTTATTTGTTTTTTGTGGAGGCCACTGAACCCATGAAAACATCCACTCCAGATCGAATAATGTTACTGGATGAACACATGCGGTATATTGGCGAATGTTGTCCGAGAACCGTTCTACAAAGTGGAACATTAAATGTTTTAGGATTATGAAGGCGACTATTAGTGGCACGAGGTATTAAGAATTGTATGCGCTCTAAGATTATTGGTGAGTCAATATAACCATTTATCAATTTATACAAAAAAATATATCAAACATTTTCCTACGCATTTGCAACGAAACCATTTTAAAATGTTTTAGCCGATCATTGTAAGAATGAAGTATATGGCATTTCTTCGCGGCATTGCTAAGGACATACAAAAAACGTTTTTGAACACGCTCTATTCACTCAGAGTGTATGGCATAAATGGGATTCCGAACAACACTGCAATAACCCAAATGGCTTCTAACGAGAGAATTGTAAATAGTTATGGTTAGTCCAGTTTTTAAAAATATTCATTTGCCTACATATAAAGCCTGAGAGTTTTGAAGATTTTTTGATAATGTAATCAAAATGGTGTCGAAAAGAAAGAGTAGTATCTACAAAAACCCCAAAATCTCGCAAGCAAGACACTTTTTTCATGACATCGTCACCAATATAATACTCAGCTATGTAACCCTTCTTTTTTCTACTAAATTTTATATGGTTTCATTTTTGTGTATCTAATATCATGAGGTTATCCTTACACCATCTATCAATTTTATCTTGATCTTGCTGTAAGGCGATAACATTATGGAAACTTTTTATAGTTCGATAAAATTTTAAGTCGTCTGCATACATTTTGAATTTGGAATTGAGGATTTTAATTATATCGTTCAAGCAAAACAATGGACTGATGTGTTTTTAGTGAACAATAAAGGGTATTGTATTGTATTGGGATTTTGCCAAAGTTGCCACGCTTAGGCGAGTTGACTTTAGTCGTTTAGTAGTTTAGTAGTTTTTTTTAAATATTTTCAATTGTTATCAGGAAGATGCTGGCCATCTTCTGTTTCAGTTTCCCTCTGAAGCCTTTTACGACACACACGAGATTATATGATGGTGGACATTATTTACTGATTATAACTTTTAGGTGTTAGAGCTTCTTTTCTGTATTAATTCTGTCAGTTTCCTGTGGCCGGTGGGAATCGAACTAGGTTTGCACTCATAAGCACTTACCCCTGAGCTTCTTCGATTCATAAATCTATATATCAGTCGTGTGCCCACATGAATATTTTTATTTTACAAATTTTTAAGCAATTTTAGTAACAGTAGCCTAATGGTAGGATGCGGATCGAGAATTTTAAAAGGAACTCATAAAACAAGCATTTTAAACTTACCAGGAGTGGTTCAAGCGAATATTAGTAATGGAAACAAAATAATAACATCTCCCAGTTCACGGCGGTACCGCTATTCCTGGCTACGGTGACGACCGTGGTAACGGCGGGGCAGGGGGTGCTAAGAATCTCCGGTGGAGGTTCGGTTGCCACCTAAGATGACTAGACCTGGCAACATACAACGCACGCACCCTGATGACTGACGAGAAGATCCTGGAGCTGGAAAAAGAGATAGACAAGTTGCGCTGGAATATTATAGGATTATCTGAGGTCCGAAGAGAGGGAGAGGAAACGGTAATCCTTGAATCCGGCAACTTTTTCTATCACCGGTAGGGCGACCATCTATCCCAAGGAGGTGTCGGATTTATCGTCAACAAGTCTCTTGTTAACAACGTAGTAAAGGTTGTGAGTGTGTCCACGAGAGTTACTCGTACCTATCTTATACTCAGAATCACCAAACGGTTCTCGTTGAAGGTCATACAGGTTTACGCACCGACCTCGGCTTCTTCCAGAAGCGGCCCCACAGGAAGTGGACCTGGTCGAGCCCCGACGATTGGACAAAAAACGAGATTGACTTCATTATGACGACCAGTCGACAATTGTTCAGTGATGTCTCAGTGATCGCGAGTGTGAAAACTAGTAGCGATCACCGAATGGTTAGAGGCACACTGAACCTAAACGTTAAGTTGGAAAGGTCTCGTCTAATGAAGTCAACGTTCCGTCCCTCTCATGCTCTAATCCAAAGTCCGGAAACCTTTCAGCTCGAGTCACAAAATCGTTTTCAGAGCCTAGAAGATTGCAATGCAGTGGACGATATGAATGACAAGCTCGTGGAAACTATCCAAGCGGTCGAAGCTAAGTTCTGCAAGACCCGCCGAAGAAGAACACAAAAACTCTCCGATCACACTCTTAATCTCATGGCTGTTAGATGGGAAATGAAGCTGCAGTCTTCAGTAGATTTGACAGCATACAGGCAACTGAACACGCAGAATCGACGACTTCCAGCCTCCCGAACAAGCCGGTTTCCGAAAGGGCTTTAGCACCATAGACCAAATACTTACGCTTCGGAAAATTGTACAGAAGCCCGAAGAATACACTCTGCCACTTTTTCTTGCGTATATGAACTATGAGAAAACCTTTGATTCCGTCGAAATTTGGGCGGTGCTGCAGTCCCTTCAGCGGTGCCAAGTTGACTGTCGGTATATCTAAATGCTGAAGTGTTTTTACAGTAGGCCTACGATGGCTATCTGAGTACAGAACCAGAGTACGAATCCTATCCAACTGCAGAGAGGTGTAAGACAGGGTAGTTTTATATCCCCGAAACTCTTCAATGCAGCGGGCATGGGAAGACGTTTTCAAGCTACTGGACTGGAAAGGATACGTTATTAACGTCAAGGGCGAGTACTCACCTTCGATTTGTCGACGATATAGTCCTTATGGCATAATCGCTGGAGGGCCTAAGCACTATGCTCAATTACCTCAATAGTGTCTCCCAACGGATAGGTCTTAAAATGAACATGGACACAACAAATATCATGTGTAACGTCCATGTCACACCTATGCCGGTAGTTGTTGGGAGCACTAAGCTTGAAAATGTTGACGAGTATGTTTAGGACAAATAGTCCGACTAGGTAAGTCCAACTTTGACCGAAAGGTTAATCGACGGATTCAACTCAGCTGGGCAGCGTTCGGGAGATTACGATACATCTTCTCGTCAGGCATACCTCAAAACAAGATTTTTCAACCAGTGCGTGTTGCCAGTGATGACCTAAGGATCTGAGACGTGGTCCTTCACTGCTGGCCATATGAGGAAGCTCAAGGTCGCTCATCGAGCTATGGAGAGGGCTATGCTCGGGGTTCCTCTGCGTGATAGACTTTAAAACTCCGCAGGATATCCGCAGAAGAACCAGAGTGACCGACATAGCCAAACGGATTAGTAAGCTGAAATGGCAATGGGCCGGCCATATAGCTCGAAGAACCAACATCCGATGGGTAGAAAAGGTTCTCAAGTGGCAGCCTCGTAGCGGCAGGCGAATTGTAGTGCGTTCCCACACTAGATGGAGTGACGACCTGGTAATACATGCAGGAAGTCAATGGATGCAAGTGGCTCGGGACAGTGCTTTGTGGCATTCCTTGGGGGAGGCCTATGTTGAGCAGTCGACTTGTGAGTGGCTGTAATGATGATGATGAATAATTATATATTTATTTACTCACACAATTTAGGTTAACAAAGGTAACGTATAAGAAATGTTGACTACAGGCAGAGAGTCAGGTACTGTACTAGGCGGAAGCATATGGTACGGATCACCAGGGTGCCCCTCACGATGCTATCAACATAGCATAACATGCAATTGTGTGTGTGTGTGTGTGTGTGTGTGTGTGTGTGTGTGTGGTGTGGTGTGTGGGCGTGCGCGTGCGCGTGCGTGTGCGTGCGTGCGTGCGTGCGTGCGTACGTGCGTTGCGTGCGTGCGTGCGTGTGCGTGTGCGTGCGTGTGCGTGCGTGCGTGTGCGGTGCGTGCGTGTGCGTGCGTGCGTGCGTGTGCGTGCGTGCGTGCGTGCGTGTGCGTGCGTGCGTGCGTGTACGTGCGTGTGTGTGTGTGTGTGTGTGTGTGTGTGTGTAACAAATGCACTTATAAAAACAATATACTTTCGTATTAAGTGTAGAATAAGATCACTAATACATATCATATCGATCTATACTGGGTGTTACAAAACTACCCGTAAAGCTAAAAAGAGGTTAAATGGGGCCTTATAACGAGTCTATTCGCAATATTTAAGAACCGTAGTAACGCTGTATAACATACCCCAAAAAAAAAAGAAAATTATTTTCACTGATGTGCAAACCCTATTTCAGTAAAATTAAAGAGTAAACTACGCATAATGTACCTACATTTCTACCTAATTCGCGGAACGACAAAATTTTTAAAAGACCTAACCTAACGAAACAATCTAAATGAACACTTACTTTTTCATAATAAACGTCAAATTTACAGAAACGGAAAAAATACACAACCTCGCTCGTCGGTATATGGCTTGTGTGGCATTTCGAACCATCGTCGGTGTTATTGATGCGAAAACCGATCTAACACGCTCTTCCATCTCGGCAACCGTTGGGTAATCGGAGAAATACACTCTGTCTTTCACATAACCCCACAAAAATAGGTCCAAGGGTGTGAGGTCCGGAGATCGATCAGAGAAGAGGAGCTCCATCATGCTGAAACACCATGTTTCTTTGGTTCTCATCTCTGACAGTTCCATATCCAGTCAGCCACAGGAAAGTCGTCAACCGCTTTTTCGAATTCCGTTTGTAAAAACGTTAGATAGTTGCTAACGTTCAGACGTGATGGCATAATGACGGGACCGATGACATGCCCGTCATGCCAGCCCACATTCAGCCGCCACTGGTGTTGAATCTGCCTGCCATGAAGCATGTGGATTCACGCGAGCTCAAACATAATCGTTACGCATATTTGAAAGTCCTGACCTCGTGAATGTTGCCTCGTCCGTCCAAAGAACATAGTTTACGTAATTAGGGGTTTTGCTCTTATTGTCTGAGGTACCACTCGCAGAAGTTCCTCCTGGGTGCAAAATCGGAGGGTATCAGCTCCTGTGTACGGCGATATTGATAAGGGGTTTATACCGAGTCTTGTTCCGGCTCGACTCATACTTGTGGTCGAATCTTCTCCAAAATGCTCTAACACTAATTCAGCTTGCCTGGCGTCGACTGCGCTTGGACGCCCACTTCCAGTAGACCGATAAAAAGAGCCGGTGAAATGTAGTCGTCTGGACATGTTCAGAAAACACTGGTACTGGTACGAAGGCAGCCGTCGCTGTTCAGTGGGGGGTCTACCATCGATAAATCGTTGCCGTACAGTTCGCGAGCAAGATTTGAATTGCTATCTTCATGGCCTACGGATAACATCATATCGTAATATTCCGAGTTAGAAAGCATCGTTATTTTGCAAAAAATGTTGGAAAAAAACTTGAAACATTTGTAGAATATCCATTAGAAGACTTTAAATTGACAACATATTTCTTTTTTCAACTTGACATTTTTTGAAGCCAGTACTTGAGTATAATGACATCCTTGTATTGAGGTAGCAAACATTTATGAATGAAAAATAGAAAAATTATTAAAGTAGACAATTATTAGGTAAAATTGGTACGTAGGACTTTCTGTTAAATAATCTGGTTCACTAACATGACAGCTTACTAAGAATGACAAAATTTTTGGCTTTGATAATTAATTATATTTTTTACGGGGTATTTTGTAACACGTTGTATACTTAAGTAAGTAGAAAAAAAGAAGTGGTACTTCAAGTGAGACTCATAAATGAAATCATAACAAAATTCTGTAAGAAATAATGTTACTCAACAAGTCCATTTGTGCGCAGATGATAATTGTATTCGTCCCAACAGTCTCAGGTCGCATACGTTTACTTTCGACCTATCCGTCTTCATTACCATGTCAATTATCTTTCTGATGACATGAAGTCAACGAAAGCGAAAAAAAATACGAAAGTCATATTAAAAATTGAAATTTTATGAGCAAAAATTACTGAACATTACACGTAGAAGCAAAGTGAATTTATCTGCCGTGTAAATCACTTGGGATTCATTTTAAAGCAACCTTCAAAGAGGTGGTATCAAGACAATGGGCTCTACTGGGTTTTTGCAAATAAATTGTTGCTTAATATTCTATCTTTGCAAGATACAAAAAAAATTTATGCAATATCAAAATGATTGTATTTTATCTATTATTTCTTTGTGTATCAATACTTTATTTAAGTCGCATAAATATAAGGCTTACAATGGATAAACTTAACACCTTGTGGCAAAAGCCAGTCAACCCTCATAGAAAAAGGAAAGTATTGGCAGGTGCAGATTTCGATGAAAATAAACAGAAAAAAATATCAAATACAATTCACATATTATACACACATTAATTTGAATGTGTTGATAGGGGAATGTGGTAATCCTTGGGGGAGGCCTATATTCAGCAGTGGACTTGTGAAGGGCTGTGAAGATGAAGATGATGATAGGAGAACAATATGTTATGTTATTGAATAAATCTAATTTTACAGAATCTATCGCGTTTCATTTCTCCGTTTTTTAATTTTGACGTTTTGAGCTGAAAAATTAAAATTCATAAGCCTTTCACATGTCTACTGAATATAGACCTGAGCCAACTTCATCCCTCCTTCATGTCACACCATCTAGTGGGATACTACCCTACACTTCGCTTACCAATACGAGGTTGCCTCTCGAGAACCTTTCTTCCCCATCGGTTATCGGTACTTCGAGCTATATGGCCAGCTCATAGCCACTTCAGCTTATTCAATTATTATTAAACTCTGAGCATAACCTTCTATATAGTTCGCTGAATGTCCTTGAGCTGCCTTATAAGGCCAGTAGTGAAAGGCAATTTCGGTTTCCAGCCCGCTCGCTAAGTGTGGAAACTATGGCAAACATCCCCATGAAAAATTCAAAAAAGATATAATAAAAATTAAAGATAAAAAAAAAATATAAAAACACTATATAATTTTTCACGATACTACGATTTTTGTCGTATTCATTTGTAAGCTTTATTCACGTCTGGGAATTGTTTAAAACCGCTAAATTTGTCTTTTATTTTATAGGATAGGGTGACAAGTGAGCACACAGTCCACCTGATGGTAAATGGTTGCTGTGGCTCATAGACATCTACATCTGTCCTCGTTTGCGAATCAAAATGCAGATGCGCAGTCACCCGTGAGGACTAAGATGAAATGCTTCTTTTCCAGTAATTTGCAGGTATTATTATAATTACTCAATAAATACGGGATTAAAATTTGAGATTGCCAAAAGTATATTTATTTGGGAATTTAACTAAAATATTTTTGGAGAGGTCTGGTAATATTTTATAATCGACAAAAAAGTCTGGGATTTTTTTTTTTGAATTATATAAAAACTAAATTAAATGATCTTGTTGTCAAAAAAACATTTTTTTGGATATTTTTTATTGCAAATGTTATATGCTGCGCAGTAACGAATAACTGCAAACGCTCTGCTGACAGACTCACGGGACTGATTCGCCAATTAAGGAAATTATTTTTTTTCACAATTTCAACTTGCCAAAAGGACCTTCCCAAAATTCGTTGCCAGCTCTTGAAATATCACTTGAACAATTCCGTCCCGTGGATTTTGTAAAAAGGCGACAGAAGGAAACTGAAACAGGAGATAGGCAGTAGCATCTTCCTGATAAAAACGTGATCAAAATTATAAAATATGTATATAGTTGCCAATCCGTCTACTAAGCGTGGCAACTATGAAAAAATCCCTTGACACAATGTATGTGAGAGGCCTATGTTCGGAAATGGACTTTAATAGGCTGTAATGGATGAAAGACGATGGTTTAAACCTAGATGGTCATCTCATAGAAATGAGGAACCTAGTAGAGAAAACAGAAAATAACACAAGGCATTTGAAGACTCCGTATTGCATGGCCTATACAAATTGTTCCGGATTCGGACGTTTGTTTATGTGCAATATGTATTAAAAATTCCTTCACGATAAAGCATGAAATCCTAGTGTGGGGAAACCGGTTTTTAATTTAACATCATTACTAATTATTATTAAAAAACTGTCTTGAATTTTTTCCGAACCCGTGGTGAAAGCATAAATAAATTTCAACAAATATCAATTGTATTCTATAACAAAAAACGTATTAATCTGTTCCACTCTATCTCCGTCAGTAGGATATAATCCAGATTGGAGAATGTGCTGTGGTATTTCTGGCCTTTTCCATAGTTTCCTCTTACGTTAGCCACGGGAAGGAATTGGGGTAGTAACTTTTTTTTAGGACAAGGCCCCGTTTCTGGTAGGGGAACACCATCTTCAAAGGGAGGGCCGTGACGAACGCCTTGATGGCGTCGTCTCCGAGTGGGATCTGTCCTCCTCCAATCCCGCTCAGCAGCCTCCTTCTGGACCATTACGGACTCATAGAAGGTGGCTACGGCCGTCCACGCCGAGTCCCCGCTCAACATCGCCGACACGACTGCTGGCAGGGAGAGGTCCCGACCGACCCGGTTTGCCAGGATCATTCGCCCCGTTCCCACGCTGGACATACCGCCAGCGTATGGGACGCGGAGTCCTGGTCCCGTCCACCACAGTGGAAGTAGTTCGCCGTCGCTTCGCGTCAGATTACATAGATAATCACCGAAGCACCCGTGCCCGGTAATTATCTGTGTGTTCGTAGGTGAGTCTTCCTACCGTCGCTGCATCCAGGCTTCGAAGACCGGCAGGATTGCGCCAATAACGCGTTTGCGGGCATAGCGCTCCTCGTTGAGTCGAGTGCGCCATATCGCTGCCAGCGTTTTGGCGCCCCGCCGTTTTATAGACTCGAGCGCCTCATCTGCTCACTGCCACCCTCTGACGGAGAATGCGGATTCGGTTGTACACCGCATCCATATCCACCAGTATATTTAGGGGTGGAAAACGAGCCAGGACTGTTGCCGCCTCAAAAGATATCGTACGGTATCCTCGCAATAACCGTACAGCCACCTCCGCTGGACACTGTAGACGGATCTACAGCGCCGGATGGCTAGCCTCGCCCACACAGTTGCCCCTGCATAAGGCTACGGATCGTACTATCCCCGCATAGAGGCGGCGTATTTCTCCTCGGTCCCCTAGATTGCAGCAGTCTGTGTAGCACCTGCCACCCTCAATCCGGGGATTAGGCGCTCAAAGTGCTCTTCGAAGCCCCAGCGACTGTCCAGGTGGAGCCCCAGGTACCATGTACCGCCCCACTGACCAGACCCACCCACGTAGACGCACGAGTCGGTGGCCCTGCTCCGGGTAATTTGTGAAACCATAAGGCCTCGCTTCTAGACCCAACTCGTGTGATTTGGCGATGACGACTCGTCCCAAGCTCAGCGATCTCCTTGGTCCCTCGAAGGTGACTGCTATGATCACCAGTGTGTCGTCGGCATAGCACACGATATTTACGCCAGCAGGAAACGACACGCAGAACCGCATCGTACGCGAGGTTCCACAGTAGCGGACCCAGCACTGAGCCCTGTGGAACACTACGTTAGATCTCTCCGATATTCTACCATCTTGCCCCATGTACAGAATGAATGTACCTGTCGCGCAAATAGTCCGATTACCCTTGCAGGTAGGCAGGCACCCAGTGTACGCTAATGCCCTCCTTATTGTATCCCAGGGTAGAGTTAAAGCGTTGATATATAAGACTTACTGCCAACGCCACCACCTCGGATACCGCTTGTTCCGGAGGAGCGGACGCGCATAATGGCATCTACAGTGGAACGCTCCCGTCGGAATCCAAATTGGCTATCAGCCAGATCGGGATCGACGCGCGACAGATGTCCGTTGAGCCGAGTGGCAACTATCCTTTCGAACACCTGCCAAATCTCGTCCAACATTCATAGGGGGCCGGTACGCAGAGGGAGAATCAGCGGCCCTGCCTTCCTTCTTCAAGAGACCAACCTGTTTTTTCCATGCTATGGGGAATCCCACACCGCAGACAGCCGGTAAACAGCTGTCTTAGCCTGTCCCCAGGCAGCAGACCCAGCACCAGAGCCCGACCAGGAATTCCATCAGGCCCCGGTGCGGTGTTTCTGCCTCAAGCGGCTAACGGCCGGTCCAGCCTCCACGGTCACCTCCATCTCATCGCCACTCCAATGACGACGGCAGGTGACCCAGGACTTGATCGGTCCTCTGGAAAGCGTGCCGATCACTCTTCCCAGCAGGTCCGGATCGAGAGTTTCCGTCAAGGGCAGCGACCAGGGCTGGAGTTTCCCAGCACCATCTGTACGGTCGCCCCAGGGATCTTCGTTGAGTCCTCTGGGAGCTCTTTCCAGACCGAGACCCGCGTTAGATAGCAATTTGTAACGCCTTTGTAGCCACTGATATGCCCCGTAAAGTCCGGCTATCTCCTCAAGTGGAGCTCGCCTTCTTCTTCGGGCTCTTGTGTAATGGCGCCGCCTCCGCAAGCAGATCGCACGAAGGTGTGCAATTTCTGCCGACCACCAGTACACCGCCCTGCGCTTGGGACGACTGGTTCTGGGCATCAAGACGTCGCATATTTGCGCCATCGTAGCCCGGAACCAGTTCGCTTCCACTTCCGGATTGAGCGAAACCTCTTCGGCTTTTTCTGGCCAGGCCGCGACAATGGCGGCAGCTTCGAGCTTGTCTCGGTCAAGCCGCTTGAGACACCAATGCCGCGGTGGGCTGCCTTCTGGACGACTGGAATTATTGTCGAAGTGGCGAAGCGACATCGAACACGATGCGGTGGTCTGACAACGTCACCACCTCTGTCGCAACTCGCCATCCTGACAGCATTCGCTTTGGTAGGAGGAGTCGCCCACGGGGTCTACAATGGACTCCCCTGCCACCGCACATATGTACTCTCAGATCCCCTGATTTAATAATCGAAGGTCCAGACCAGCCGCCCAATCCATTATGATCTCCCTTTGGATCGTCCCTTGAGCTGCCTCAAGCCCTGTTATGGGCGTTAAAACTCCCAGACGATCAACGGACGGGTAAGCATCCTGCGTACGCAATCCGCCAACTCGTCCAGGTACTCTCGTAGTCGGCGAGGGTCCTGTTGGGAGAGACATAGCAGCCCACTATAGCCAGGGTGCCCCATTGCACTAAAAGCCCTGCCCTTTGAAGGAGGACGCAGGGTGGAGCACCATCACCACCCCCCCAGTAGATGGCTACGGAGCCCAATTCGTCGCCGAACCTGCGAGGATGGTCGGGGACGGTATGGGGCTCTGCTACTACTGCAAGGGCAAATCATCACTCCACAATGGTCTGCATAAGCAGATGTTGTGCATTGCGGCAGTAGTTCAGGTTGCCCTGGAGGACTTTGAGGGGCGTGAATTTTACGTCTCAGCAACTTCCATTGCCGAGTTGGAGCTCGGTGCCGCAACATGTGCTGCTGTGAGCTTCACGCTGGAGGGAGTGAGAGAGGACTTACTCTTGCGTTTTGCAGGTTGAGCGCATTTTTTCCCTAACCTATGGTTGGAGGGGCGCCCGAGGTCAGAGCAAATGGGACATTTCAGCGCCAACGCAGTGCACTGGTTCGCTCTATACCGGGTTCGCCGCAGGCGTAGCAACGGGTGCTTCTGTCTGCCTCGTTAGGCACTTCCGCCCACGTGTCCCTTCTCGAGGCATCTCAGCAGTGCAAAGGCCTGGCTCCAGCAGTTCCACCGAGTGAACCCTCAGTTTACCGAAAATAATGGCTGAAGGACGGGCCTTCAGCCATTATTTTTCGGACCACCGTTACCGGGCACCGCATCCACCACGTCCCCATGCTGGTGGGGGTTCGGCGGACGTCACCAACTTTGATGTCATCTACTGAACAACCACCCAACTCGGCGATTGCGGCTGCTATCTCACAGGTGCTGACAGCGTCGTCAAGGTCTCTCAGTCGAATGTCGCGCGTTTTAATTGGGCGACTAATTCGGACGTTCAGATCAGAGAAGACCTCGCGCAGTTTCGCTGCCAGCTTGTCCGCCTTTGAGTTGCAATCATGTCCCGCAATCTCGAGAAGTAGACTTCAATACCTGTATCAACCCAGCGCTCAACCCAATTGAGTTCAGTGTTTTCCATAACACATCCCTGTCCACTCTGTCATAAGCCTTTTCCAAGTCCACTAACGCACAAAAAACCTTTTGGTTTTTGGCTAAAAACTTCTCCGCGATCATGCGCATGGAAAAGACCTGATCCGTACATCCCATTCCCGCTTGTACATCCTAAATTTTTTCATCAGTATCTCTCAAAACTCTTTCAATTAGTACCTTAAAATACAGTTTTCCCACTATGCTAAGAAGGCTGATACCACGGTAGTTTTTACAGTCCTGCTGCGACCCTTTTCCTTTTAATAGTGGGACTATCACAGCTTTGCACCAGTCTCCCGGTGCCCGCTTAAGTTCCCAACACAAATTAAACAAGTGTACAGCAGGTACCAGCACTTCCTCTCCAGCTGTTAGCATTTCGAGTGATACTCATCATATCCGGCTCTTGTATTGCTTTCTATACTTTTCATTGCTTTCTTATTATTTCATCTATACTTATCTCTACTTTTCCTTCGGAATTTTTATTTCATTTAATTTAAACGTCGCATCGCTCATAAACACGCTTTCAAAGTATTCCTTCAATCTCCTTAAACTCGAAAATTCGTTATTCAGAATACAGCCATTCTGGTCTCGTATAGCATTCATTCTAGGCTGTTTTGAATGTCCCCTGGCAGTTCTTACGAGTTTCCAGAACATTTTAATATTTGCTTGGAAGTTATCCGATATTCTTATTTCATTCTTATCCATTCTTTCTTGCTTTTTCCTTTCAACTACTTCGTTTACTCTCTAATTTAGATGTCTAAAGACTGCCTTTTTTCTTTCAATATCATCATTCATACCACTAGAATAACTAGCCTTGGTTGCTAGTAAATCTAGCCATGCTCTCTTCTTTACTTCTACTTCCATCCGCACCTCATCATTACACCATAAAGTGTTATTTTTCTTTCCTTTCATTCGTTCTCTTACTTACACCACATACTTCGGTAGCTGCATCCACCAAACCTTTCTTGACATTATACCACACAGTCTCCAAGTCTAAATCATTCATACACAATTCATCCATACCACTTATATTTTGTCTCAGTCGACATTTGAACTTCTCTTTCGCACCTTCATCTTGTAACCTCTCTGTTCTTACACGCTGTAACGCAGTGGTTGACACAGATGTCCGATGCCGCCAACGTCTGAATAGGCCATTAATTCAGCATAAGACCAAGTAATGATCCGTCCCTTCGTTGGACCCCCGGTAAACCCTTGTATCTACCACTGCGCTACTCATTTTTTCATCCACAATTATGAAATCTATCATGCTTCTATCACCACCTCTTTCCCATGTATACATGTGAATCTTCTTATGACGAAAGAAAGTGTTTGTCACAAAAAGATTCTTTTCCACACATTCAGTGAGGAGGCTTTCACCATTCTCATTTATATTTTCATCACCAAACGTTCCCAATATCCTTTCATAACCAAGCCTCTTCACGCCAACCCTTCCATTAAAATCTCCTAATATAACAATATTTTCATTACCCTTGCATTTCATTAGCACCATCCTTACAATCTCCAAAACCTCTCGGATATAACTGGGCTTAGATATGTCTGGGGCAGACCCCAGAACAAACAACTTCTTTAAGCCCACTTTCATTCGTATCCATAGCAGTCTCAAGCTACATTCATACTCTTTCACACAATGACCCATTCTTTCTGAAAGGATGATACTGACTCCTGGCATGCCCGCCAGCTCGGTCTTGTCTACACCAGACCAGTACGCGGTATACATGCCATGTGTAGATGCATCATTTCCTTCCGTTTCGTCTCATTTATACATAACACATCTATACCTCTATCAAACATCATATCGCATACTTCATCCATCTTATCATTCATTGCTATATTGCTATTGCATTCATACATTCAGCGTAGCCAGACGGGCTTCCGCAACCCACTTTTCGCCCCTCTTTTTTTATTTTCTTTGATAATATCGCAGAATCATTTTATTTATGTATACTTATTGTACAATTATTAAAATACATGATCTACCCTATCCAATAATACCAATAACCTTTTATAAATGTTAAGTATTTCTATGCAAGAATACCTAAAATATCGACATATTCCGTTCTAGAGTCTGATCTCTCGAGCGGCTATAAAATGTGGCAAGATGGCCGCCCGCTTTAAGGTCCGTTTCCACGACTATTTGAGCATGAGTTTATATAAAATATAATTTAAAAAAATATGTTAACAAAAAACTTTATTTTTTTAAATATATATAAAAAATATGTAAATAAAACACTAAATTTTTTTTTACTTTCTTATTTTTAAAAATTTTGTTTAAAATTATATATAAATACATACCTACAATTATATCTAACCAATTATATTTAATTAGCGAAACTCCGGGGAGAAGAATCAGTATTGGGGATATATTCCAAAACTTTTCATTCAATTTTTACCAAAACCGTTGAATGAAATGGGTAATATCATAAAATAAAACCCATAAAACAACAACCATAATAATATGTTATAATGGTGCAGTGCCAAATAAAATAAAAAAATACCAAAACGCAACAACCACCACACCAATTAAAACCCATTATTTTCTTAATTTTTTACCATAACCGTTGAAAGAAAAGAGAAATATCATAAAATTATACCTATAAAACAACAATAATAATTATATGTTATATACAACGCTATTTCAAATTAATTAGTGAAACTCCGGGGGAAGGATCAGTATCGGGGATACATTCCGAAAAAAAAAATATTTAAAGACTGAAAACAGACAGACTGTGCCTAAAGAAAGTCTCTGCAACCCCGCAGTGAGCAAATTTTACAAAGATACTGATCCTTCCGCCGTAGTTTCTATAATGTTGTATAATGGTGTAGTGCCAAATAAAATAAAAAAGCAGCCATAATTATTTATACCTATACCTATAAACCTATAAAACAACAACCATTTATATGTTAAAAAGATGCAGTGCCAAATAAAATAAAAAAGCAGTCACGAAAAATCATATTAAATACTCGTAATTTTCGATTGTTCGAACCCTTAATTTGATACATATTGTAAACGTTACGGGCGGCTGTAGTCGCCCGAACCTAAAACCTGGGGAACAAAATACAAAACGTAAAATACTTACTACTGTCACTATTTTCCTTTCACTTAAGTGTATTTAAATATTATTAACAACCTGTTCCACTAATTATAAGAAATATTTTATTAAAATATGTAATATATAATACAAAACTTAACGAAAAACCGACCCACAAAGGCGAAGTTTTCGCATGTCGACTTCATCACATATAAAAACATCATTACAGACTTTGGATTCATAAAACTTGTAGATATACGAAAAGAAAGCATCTTGAGGATTATTTTCATATATTACACTAGTACAAAAGTATAATAAACACATTATTACTAACATTTTAAATGCAGAACTCACAGTACTACCGGACACTACACAAAACTTGACACAACGCTTGTTTCTTTTTTTTTAAATGGCATCTGTTACCTGACATGGACATTTTACTAACCCGTAGATGCGTTTTTTAATATAGAGCCATCTAGTATAACACTCATAAAGCTTTTTGTAACTTCCTATAGATAAAGAGTCGTTTAAATTGTAGAAGTCAGCGAGGCCGCTCTAGTCGACCTAACGTTCAACCGGAAAAAGTTTTAGGCGACTATGGTCGGCCGGACGTTTGAGTGGCTAAATGATGCATCATCGATTTACAACGCATAAACATTTGCTAAACGCTTTGCATACGCTTAAACCAACATATCAAAAGACATTAATTAAAACGTGTGATGAAGAAGAAATAAATTGTATTTGTGAATGTATTCATAAAGTTTTACAAGGAAAGGTACCTCTTAAAGATCAAGATAAACAAAAATTGAATTAACACAAAAATATACTCCGTAAACTGGTGGGTAAGTGTAAACATAAACTAAGAAAAAATATAATTATACAAAAAGGAGGGGCTTTCTTACCAATAATATTAGGTACAATATTGAGTGGATTAGTAAGTGGACTAACCCGTTAACATGGAAAATACAAAGAAAATGATACTTATCGAACCTGGATTGATTGAAAAATTAAAACAAGAAAATAAGGTTAATAGTAATTTGTCTCGATTAGATATTGAAATGAAAAATATTATGAATAGTAAGATGGAAGACCAAAAGAAGCGGATGTTATATTTACAAATACTACAAAGATACCTTCATTTTACCGAAGAGAATCGTCAACCACTCGGATTAACAATTTATTCTGATACATCTAATGAAGATTCAAATTAGTCTAAAATTGGTTTTAAAAATAAAGATAGAAATCTAAAAACTTCAGTTGATGCCAAATTTTCGTTGAAGGAGAATGGATCCATTAAAAGTAAAGAAAATGATGCCAATCCACTTTACACACCAGCTCAAATACAAAGTTTAATACCAAAAACTTAAAATAAAAAAGGTCAGTTATTATAAAACTTAGTTAGAACAAGTAAAATAGAATACATTGGGATGATGGAGGAATAATTGATAATGAAAAATTACTGGAAGTAATATTGTTGATTTAATAAATGATTCACTAAGACCCTTAAAAATAAGTGACCCGATAGGGTGGATAGATTTGCTAAAGCATTAAAAGATATTAAAGTACCACTTACTTATATTGGAAATCCAAAGAAATGTGAGTTTATTAATCAGCTTCAAGCAAAAGATCTGAACAAACCCTCTAAGATTGAAGTTCAAGAGTTTTCTACACCAAGCAGCAGAGATAAAAATCTATAATTATAATACGTAAAAAGATGGGGATGATTGGGAAAAATGGAACCCGTACTAGAAGAAATTAACAGGATTTATTATGATCCATCTAATCCCGCTGGTTTTGGTAGAATTGATAAATTATTAAAAGCTATGAAGGGTAAAATGGATAAAAAGCAAGTAAAGGAATGGTTACAATCACAAGAAACATACACATTCCATAAACCCATTCGAAAAAAAATCCCGCATAATAGGTACATTCTATCAAATATTAATGAACTGTGGCAAGCTGATTTAAGTGATATGCGAAATCATTCTCAATATAATGATTGTTTCAACTGCATACTTTGTGTTATTGATGTATTTATTAAATATGCTTTTGCAAGACCAATGAAAAAGAAAAACTCAGAAACAACTAAACATTTTTTTTAAAGTATAATTACTGAAAGCAATTTAACACCTACTAACATACAATCTGATAAAGGTACAGAATTTGTTTCAAAAGATGTACAAAAATAATTTAAATCCAAAAAGATTAATTACTATACGATTAAAAATCCTGACATTAAGGCCAGTATTGTTGAACGATTTCAAAGAACTCTAAAAATGAAAATGTGTTCAGCAGTGAGCCATTCTTGGACAACAACATTATTATTCATTCATTCATAATAATGTCGTTGCTCATAGAGCTGTTGATTGGCATCAAGTTGTAACAATTAGTTATAATGATTAAATATTTTATTACAAACTAGCGATCCGCCCCGGTTTAGTGCGGGTGATTTCTAGAAATCGATAATAGAGCTACCTACCGGGTGCAACTTTGAATCTAAATCATCCCTCTCCAACACACAAAAATTTCACCAAAATTGATCCAGCCGCTTAGGAGGAGTTCAGTGCGAACACACGTACAGAAAAATTATTTATATAAAGACTAGCAATCCTCCCCGGCTTTGCACAAGTGATTTCTGGATCTCGACAACAGCGCCACCTACCGGGTTGAATTTTGAATCTGAACCATCTAGGGATCCACTTAAACATACACAAAAATTCATTTTATCAAAATCGGTTGAGCCGTTCTCAACTGATGATCTTTCATATTATATGCGGCAATTGATTTTTATTTATATAGACTAGCGACCCACCCTGACTTTGCCTGGGTAGTGTATATGAATGTAGCGTTTTTTTTAAATGTCCAAGGGTTTCGAATAAAATATCCTAGATCACTTATGGCATTACTCTCTATCTGTTCGTGAAGTTTCATCACAATCTGTTCTGACACTCCAAAGATTAGCCCGGACACACATGCTGACAAACAGACAGACAGACAGGCAGACAAAATTTAAAAAATATTTGTACATGTCTTTATGGCATGCAAATAACCTCCTCAGCTCAATATTAGGCAGTTATGTTAACATTTCAATCAGACCCTTCAGTTTTATTTAAATGTATATATAAATTACATAGCTAAACATGTTAGAATGCAAAAAGTACGGTGTAATAAATTTATGATGCAACCCTTGTTAATGACGAGCCTTAGTAATTTAAATTTATTTTAATTAAAGTAGACTTGCTTGCTTGTTTCTACTTCCTTGACGTAGAATACTTTTAAAATTTTAAAAGAAACAAAATTAATTGCATTTCCTTTAAGTGTAGGGTACACTTCCTACTTTGATTTTAATTATGAAATATCAACTTTCATTCTGAGTGAAAAAAATAAGTATAAATTGAAAGGTTTATAATGAAAGGATTAAAGAATCTTCATATTTCAAATTAGGACATTTATATGAATAATAGTTCTAACGTAATACTCTAGAAAAATAACTCTTTTAAACTTAATTTTTGCATTAGCATTACAGCTTATCAAAAGCCCAGAGCTGAACTTAAGCTTCTCCATAGAGTTCCACATATTGGAGATATTTACCATAGTTGCCACGCTTAGCAAGCGAGTTGGCAACTGCAGTTTTTTTTTTCAGCTGTTATCAGAGAGATGCTGTTGTCTGTTTCAGTTTCCCTCTGACTCTCATGGGATGATTTCGGGTAATAAGATACTCTTATACTGCTATTATACGGTGGTTCCACACCATTTCACATCACTATCCTATTTCATTCATTTCAAACCATGTAAAGGGTTTGTAAGAATATCCTCTACCCCATATCATCCCGTGGGTGATCCGATAAACGACAGAGTGAAACTAAAACATAAGATGAGCAGCAGTATCTTCCTATTAACAACGCAAAATAAGAAATAACTGCGATTTAAAGTGGGCTTTGGTTATGTGGTCGAGACCAGCGACGAGAAACAACTTCGATTGCTAACTTACCTGCCAAGGGAGTGATAACAGCAAATACAGAGCATTAATGTAAGTCAAACGTGTGCGGTTGACGTTTTTAAAGAAAATTAAAACTTATTTTTCTAGCCGCACGTGGTAAAGCCATTCTGCAGCTATATTGTGGTTGTGCTGGGTAGGAACCACACTTCCAATAACAGCGAAAATAGTAGTTTGTCCCCTGGTTCTTTTAAAATAGTTTGCCAGCAGTATTACTAGCTTGAATACATAATTACTTTCTGATCGCACATTTTTTAAAATTAAATTTTCACAAGAAATTCGTTTCCTGGCGAAGTAACACAAGAAATGAAATTATATCGAACTGCCAGAACTGCTGTCTGTAGCCTAAAGCGCCTTAGTGCTATCACATTGCTGAATAGATTAGTAAAACTCCGCAAGGTAAAGATTATAAGATATTGGGTAGGGGAAATGTAAGATGCAAAACAAAAAACAAATCCTTTGTATAATTCTGTTCATAAATTATTTTTTATATAATAAGGGTGACAAATGAGCACACAGTCTACATGATGGTAGGTGGATGCTGTGATCCATAGATTAAGGATCAAAATGCAGATACGTTGTCGCCCATGAGGACAAAGGTGAGATACCTCGTATCCAGTGAAAATGGTCTCCAGTTCTCTACACTCAACAAAAAATGGTGCGGACCGCGAACTTAAAGGTCGTGAGTTCTAATTCTCCATTAGTTTGATGTAGCTGAAATTCCTCACAAAATAATTCTAAGAATATTAGGGTTAATTAACGAGAACATTTGCAACTAGCTAACGAACCGCCCCGGCTTTGCACGCGTGCAATTTACACGTGGTGTCATTTATGTTTTAAATACACCGTTAGATCGATTTATAGTTTGTACCTAATCTAACTCCAATATTATTAATTATATTTTAAAGATGGACTGAAAAGGATACGGTACATATTAATGGCGGGTACATCACTCACCTTCGATTTGCTGACGATAGTTCTTATGGAAATATCGCTGGAGGGCAACTGAACATAGACAAAAAAAAGATCATGTGTAACTTCCATGTCATACCTATGCCGGTAGTTGTTGGGAGTACTACGCCATCGGACGGATTCAACTCGGCTGGTCAGCGTTCGGGAGATTACGACACATATGAAAAAATTCCAATCTGATAACAGAATTGTACGACCAGTGCGTGTTGCCAGTGATGACCTATGGATCTGAGACATGGTCCTTCACTGCTGGACGTATGAGGAAGCTCATGTAGCTCAGCGTCATGGAGAGGGCTGTACTCGTTTCTGCGTGATAAACTTAGAAATAAGGATATCCGCAGTAGAACCAGAGTGACCAAAATAGCTCGGGGTTTCTCTGCGTGATAGACTTAGGGCGGCGCTGTCGTCACGCCACAAGCAAAACGCACAGAAGCCTGAATCGCGCTATCAAAGTTCTGAAGCTAACACGCTATACATAGAAATGCTCCGAAATAACACACTGAGCATTGGCCGCTCTCCGAGATGAACATGTTGCCTGGCGGGCAATCTCCCCTTTTTGAGTTGGGTAGCCTCGTACATATAGGCGAAGTGTAGGGCGACCCCCTACTGGATGGAGTGACGACTTGGTAAGATATGCAATAAGCCGATGGGTGCATGTGGCTCAGGACCGTGCTGTGTAGCACTTCTTGGGGAAGGCCTGTGTTCAGCAGTGTACTTGTGGCTGTTAGATTGAGTGAATAATTTTTAAAGATAAAATTAGTTACTGTAAGTCAACCTTAGGAGATTGAGACTCTCGCGGACTTCTCTCTAGGATTTTCGAAGAAATATTGCATGCCTTAAGCGCAAAGCGCGAAGGTATGCTCTACTAGCGCGATTTTAACGTTTTGTCGCATGAAATCGTATCTAACAATCATATTGAACATATGAATGATATAAAAAACTCATTATTTTGATTTACCTCATAAGGTTTCTACTTTGTTTTATAATATTCACAGATCCTTTTTTTTATAAATATTGTAAGTTTATTTTATTTTAAAAATGGATAAATTATACGTAATTAAAAAAATGTTGCTAATCGTAAACAAGTATTTCTTATTTAATTGCATCATAATAACTCTTATCATATTACGTGTATTCCAATCCAATTTTTAGTTCGTATTTTATAGTATTATGTACAAAATTATTGTCCAACTTACAATGCCATTGATGTCACTTTACAGATGAAAAATTTTAAAAAGGCGGATTCTTATTCTAAATTTCCAACTCCAACAAGTAAATTATTATCCAAACCACAGAACCTACCTGCTAATAATTTTTAACAACTAATGAAATTAATAATTGAAATCTGGAATATTACCATTACTACCATAAACGATAGCGCATTTAACTTTTTATTTCTATAATTTTAGGTAGCAATATTGACGTCACATTATGTTTATGTTACCCTAATTCTAAAGTGTTTTATATGTTACCCATGCAATTATGATAAATCATTTATCAAAACCTGATATACAATAGATTATGTATGAAATTTTGATCGGCTCCAGCGGCGCAGTGGCTTGGCAAGGAGTTACAGCGCTGAGGGCAGCGGATTTGGATCCCACGGAACAAGATTTTTCCGGATCTAGATCTGGTCGGGTATCCTTGAGCAATATTATGCTTGTAAACTGCCTTAAGGTTACAGGAGAAACCAAGCGTGTAACGTTTGAAAATAAAATGAAAATCTAGAAATCTAGCCAAGTTCGGAAAAGAAAAGAGCGGCGTACCGGTAGAGTCTTATTTTTACATAATCCATTTCGAGCTACCTTCGATATCCATAATTTTTCTTAGTTTAACAGTCAATAAATTATGTACCTAACGTAATGTGTAAATTGCTGGTGGGTGTTTTCTGTAGTCTCTGCCTACCTCTAAAGTTGGAGGTCATGTACGTATGTACAGTATTAAACTATGTATTTTATTACATAGCTGTTTTAACTCTAATAAAATAAAATAACTTCAAGGAAATAATTCAAGTAAAGCAAAACCAGAGTCAAAATCATAATCAATTGCTTCATTTTGGATTATAAAACAATCTTGCGCCACTTTGTCTTTGCCATTTCATAATTTTGATTGTGAATAACTTTGTTCCTCGCTCAGTCGTAATAAAACAATCCAAGAAACAATCAAGCCAAATTATTTATTCAAATTGCGAAACAAAGCTTGTTTGTATTTCACTGTTTCGAATGAAAAATTAAGCAACTTCCATTGCCTTTGCTTTTCAAACTGCTGATAAATCTTCTGTTGTTTAAAATTTTGTCAAAGGAATTTTTTTTATAGTGATCAATTATATTAACTTTAGTAACCCATAGTTAGTCGTAGTTTAATGGCAAAAATATCCACTAACTCACATCATTTTTACGTGGTAGAGTCATGCTGCAGCTATATTAAAGTATAGTTGTAGCACGAATGGGTCGGCTCGACTGGGGAAGGACCATTCTCTCAGAATACTAGTGTAAAATAGCAGCTTAATGCTGCTGTGTTTCGTATGGTGAGTGTAGAGAACCGGAGACCCTTTTTACTGGTAAAGAGGCATTCTATTTAGTCCTCACGGCTGACAACGCATCTGCATTTAAATCGCAAACGAAGATAGATGTAGATGTCTATGGGCCACAGCAACCACTTACCATCAGGGTGGACTGTGTGCTCGTCACCTCTTATTTCATAAAAAACCAGTGGTAAGAGACGACAAAATTACATTGTTAATTATACTGGCTCTTTACCTACCTATTTGCGTTTTGATCGTTAATCGAGAATAGATTAAGGTCTACACAGCGCTCACTTATCATTATGTGGACTCAGCTGCTGAATATAGACCTCCTGAGTCCCGAGTTTACTATACCAATTTTTTAATTTTGTTTGCTTTTAAAAACGTTACCCACACTAGGATTTGCTTCTGTATCGTGGAGTCAGTTTATGTACATAAATTGCACAAGGACAATATCCAGACCCGAACAACTAATTGTAGGCCATACAAACACTTGTTCCGTGTGAGATTCCAACCCGTGGTTCTCAGCGCCGTAACCCATTGGTAACCTACGGCGCCACGGAGCCCTCAAATGTCAAGACCCGCTGAATGTCTTACCACATCGTCATTTTATATATTTTTCATCCTTATTTTAGTAAAGTTTTAATATCTAAATATATCTAATAAATATCTAAAGATATATATATTAGATATATCTTTCGCAGTAAAAACAGATTTATGAGTTACGTCCTCTTACCTAAACAAATTCGATGAAACGGAAGTAGGAGTCAAGCAATCCATCTCAATGCATTTATCTATGTCAGAGTCAATTTAAATCCCTGTCTTCTATTATATTATAGTACTTCATGTACTCAAGCCATGGGGGTCTGGGTCCGGGCAAGATAAGAAACAAATGTGTGGTATTTTTGGTGTATAATCAAGCCGGGCACGAGATATCACCTTGTGGCCGTTAAATACTTGATTGCGCGGGAGAATATATGTATCTTAAATTAGAGGAATTAAATTTACTTACCGAGAAGCTCGTACTCACAATCACTAATCGGCGTTAATTCTAAATATTGTGGTGTGTAATGTTGTAGGTGTAACTGTATGTCTATGATAGTGTATAGCCGAAAAACACTAGCGATTATAAACTTTAAAACTAATTAAATTAATAATGCGGTAAGACCCTTTCCTTTTGAAGGTGAAGTGACAATTTTTACTCACACCACCGCCATCTATGGTAACTGCCTCGTTGGTCTAGTGGTTGTAGTGTGCGACTGCTAATCATGAGGTCCTGGGTTCGAATCCCGGTTCGGGCAAAAAACTCAGTTATTGGGCTTTTCCATCAAGAAATTTTCAGTAGCTGCCCGGAGTCAGGAAGTTGGCGGTGTCTTACCCCGTGCCTCGGAAAGTGTTAAGCTGTTGGTAAACAAGATTTTTAAATAAAGTATTATTAGTAAAAAAAATTAAAAACTTAATGATAAAAAAGGGAAAGAAAATTCATAAATCAATTGTAATACTTATTCGGGGTTTGAACTATGAATTTGTAGAAGTTGCTTGATGTATGTGGCCGCTATAGCGATAGGCTATGCCTGTCGATGACGCTTCATTTTAAATCAGGATATAGTATTATCTTTCAATGTCCCCATATTTTTATAACAAATTCTAATAACACTTTGCCAGAGATGTGGAATAAGCGTTATTGTCGCAATTAAATACACAGCTTTAATATATAAGTAAACTTTACGCATTAATCTTCCAATGTCTGACAAGAATTATTCTTCTCGCGACAGCGGCTCTCCGCCGTCCGTCACCCACTTCTACCCTCCAATCTTTCCTCAAGTTCGGAAACATGACCCATCTCAATTATAACGTAAATCGTAACATTTTTTTTATTATCATCACATCCCGCAAAGTAATATTGATGTTTTTTTTTAATAAATTTAAAAAGTATAATACGTCCCACTGCTGGGCACAGGCCTCCTCTCATTTCTGATAGGGTTTTAGGACACATGTCTATGAAATATTTTTTTATTATTTCTCAGACATGCAGGTTTCCTCACGATGTTTTCCTTCACCGCCGAGAACGTGGTAAATCAGCACTTAAAATTGCAATTAACAATTCATTGGTGCCGGCGGGATCGAACCCGGTTGCTCGCGTACTGTGAAACTTACAGCGAGCGCTAACCATCTGAGCTACCACGGCTCTTTTAAAATAATGCGAAAATGTTGCTTTGTGTCTTTACGTGTGGAATCTATAAGGATATTTATGAAGGTTATACTACGTTGCCTCTGGTATAATGGTGCTATTGCAGTGCCAATGGTCGTTCTGGAACATAAATAGCGAGGATAGTGGAGCAAAGTGACTGCTTGTTGGACTAGCGATCATAAACGCTACCGCTGATCATTAGGTCCCGCGTTTGACAAGTCAATGTGTGAGTGAGTGAGTGAATCGGACGAGATGAGTATTTAAAGAACGATATAACAAAACTAATAACAACTACTTTTATAGTTTCAATTTTAATATTAAGCATAAAATCTAAATTATTTTATTATATTTTAATAAGGCTATTTAGCATTTAAAGAAATGTTAATAATAACTTTATAATAGGTACTTCTATTAATATTTAATCGGACCAGATGAGCATTAAAAGAACGATACAACAAAACTCATAACAACTACACTTAATACTGTTAATTTTACTAATAAATATAAAATCTTAATTCTTCTTTTTATTATTATATTTACAATTAGTTCAAAAATAAAAAAAGTAAAATAAAATCAAAAATTATTTCTACATCATTATCTAAACGAAAATAAAAAATGATGACAGACAAGGTTTTAGCGCGACAAAACGCGCTGAAATTGACGAAATCTTGAAACTTTCGTCTTCCGCGTCAACATTTTACTCCTGTTTCTGTTGCTTGCATAAACTTTTTGTAACTTGTTGTTACATGTATGTAACGTCAATGAAAAAGTATATATACACAGTTATACCATACCAATATATTTGAATGGCAAAAAAAAATATTTAATGCTTGACGGCTCGTTACCCAGTGGCTGAGCGCTTTGCAGTGATGCTGCGGGCCGTGCGTTCGAATCCCGCACTAAACAACTACATATAATACAATATTCCCAAATTCCTGATTCTCGTGATAAATTTTTAGCAAAGGTTAGATGTATAATAAAAATTACACATTCAATTTTGGCGTTATCTTGTTGATTACATTACTGTGATGCGTGAATGTTTCTTAAGGTAAATTGGTTTTTGAAAATTATTTTTATGCTATATAGATAGTCACGTATGTAATCCCCGCGGGTTGGGCAGAGTACAAAGTGCAGCAAGCCAGTCGGATCAGATTTAGCCAAAAAATATGGAAAAAATTGGAAAATTGTGAAAGAAGTGATAGGTGACTAGCCCATCGTCTATACAATCACAAACACGTTACGTCAACATTAGCCACCGTACATAACACATAGTACACCATTAGTTGCCCTGAGGATAAACTAGACAAGTAACACTGTTGGCACATTTCTTTTTGTTATATTATGTCCCAAATAAACATAGGACCTATAAAGTCGCAAACATGAGACTCACAGATAAATATGGAACTAAATATTTAATTATATCCCAAAAGCGATGGAGAAAGGAATCTTAAATGCTTATTGCGCTATCTCGTAGATCTTCATTTATCCTCAAAAATTCTTGTAATTTCTTCTAAACATGTTATTCGTAACTAAATGTATTGTATGACAAATAAGGAAGAGTGATGCCTCCTAGTATAAGTATCTTAATACTTAAAAAGGAGATCTCTACACTTCTTTATTTGTATTGTAAACGTACTGTTACTGAAGAAACATTTTTCGATTTTTTGAACATGGGACTCTTAGACCTACATGAAACAAACTGCACAAACAAGTATTACATGAAAACTTCTATTATCTAACAACCGCGCGGGGGCGGCGGCACTAGCGGAGGCGGGAAAGGAAGGCACTCACCGTTCAACAGTGAGCGCGGGCGCACAACACAACCGCACGGGGGCGGCTGGCGGAGACGGGAAGGCTCCCACCGTACGCGGACGGTGAGACAGCTAGCACAACCGCACGGAGGCGGCTGTGCTAGCCGAGGCGGGAGGGCAACTAAACCGTATGGGGACGGGAGTGTGGGAGGGCACTCTCAACCGTACGGGGACGGGAACGTGGTCAGCTAACACAACCGCACGGGGGCGGGAGCTAATGAGGGGACGGATGGACTGACGTCTATTCTGAAGAAACTGTACTGACTGAGGGAGAAGACCCGTACGGGGACGGGTGCTCAGTCAGCTGGCGTGGCGAAACAAGTGGGAGATTACCATTCTACCTTCATTTGTTCGTATTTCCTTTTATTTATTTTTTACCCTCATTCCCAACACGGCCTCTCCTGTCAGGAGTCCGTCCTCGGGCTCCCTTTAGCTTTAAATATTAGTCTCCATCAACGGAATGGGGGGTGCAGGCACCACGTAGGTCACAGTCGACGTGCTTGGCAATGGCTCTACGTTAGCACAACGTGTCGTCAGAGTAAGTCATAGGCACTACGTTCGTATAACTTAACACAAGTGGTAAAATTAAATTTTTTGGTAAAATTAAATTGTTAATAAATACGAATTATCAAGAATAACTCATAAACTACTGGTCAGATCTTGATCAAATTTTATGAGACCACATGATAAGCACCAAAACAAAAATAGTACCATCAAAATCGGTCTCCAAGGAAAAAGTTCTGAGGAACACCCATAAAAGACAGTCGAATTGAGAACCACCTCCGTTTTGAAGTCGTTTAAAAATAACTGATTAAGTCATAGGCACAGCGTTCGCATAACTTAACAAAATAACTGATTAAATCACATGCACGATATGACGTTAGTAGAAGGTAACAAAATAATAACCGATTAAGTCATAGGCACTACGTTAGCATAACTTAATATCTACTTAAGTCATAGGCACGACGTTAGCATAACTTCAACGTTAGCGTATCTCAATATTACTCTTTCAGAAAGGAAGCACTACGTTAGCTATTTCTGACACATGTGTAACTACTCACCCTCAAAGTAAGCATGGGGCAAGCACACACCTCGTGTAAAGGCTAAAGTAACGTTACTGGTTTAATGTAACTTTCCAGTCTCGGCCCTTTCTGAGCATGAAACGATAAAATCTTGTTTTCAAATCTTTACCAATTGTTATTCAACAGCACACAATGAGTGAGCCCTTAAATACATTTCCTACTGACTAAACTTTTACAGAATTAAAAACATCGTCCAAATCAGATTTTAGTATACAACGCTTCCTAATAGAGTTTACGCACGTCTTAGATAACAAATTTTTTTCTGAGGAACACTGCGCTCACGGCACAAATCGTACTGTACACTGAAGACACAGGGCACCCAGATAAACGCGCTCCAGCGAGCGGTTACGCTGCGTTCGCGCCATCGAGCTGTTTCAACGCACCAGGGCCAGCGAGCCACTGCGCCGCACCAGTGCCAGCGAACCGCTGCGCTGCACCAGTGCCAGCGAGCTGTCCAGACTTCAACACTCTAGGCATAGGCACCAAGTTTGCATACCTTCCAGTGGCTTCCAGTGACATAGGCAAAGCACAAAGTTAGCGTTAACTACTACACCTAAAACCTTTTAAATATTGGATTTTACTCTTAAGTAGTTTTAATGTAAAATTTAGAGTACACCACGGTAAAAGCAAAAGACATGGAAACAACTACGTCAGATGCACAAGCGTGCACTTAAGAAAATCCAACACAGGTCTCGCAAAATAGGTATCCAAAGTAATTTAAGATTGAAATAGATGTAAAACGTTTCAGGTGTTTGAATTCGGGGCTTCCAAAGTACACCACACATTCTCTTAAGAAACTGCAACTGTGTGACATGGCACTCACAAAGCATTGCACACATTGCAAAAACGGCAACTATGTGGAGAGACTGATCCCATCACATATTCCAAAGGGAAGGAGGCAACTGCTCAAGGTCTACGCATTACAAAAGGCAACTGCATGCAGAGGCGTAGTCCACTATACACATTGCAAATATAAAGAGCAACTGTATGAAAATATCACACATGGCAAAAACAGCATCACACAAATTTCAACAGTAATTTAATAGTCTCGGCCCGATAAAAAAATTCTGCGTGACATGGCTCACCACTCGTAACGAAAACTGAGCAAGCGTCAGAAGTCCATTTGCCGCGCCAAAGCACCATGTGCTTGGCGGCCGCTTGAGTTGTCTTGCCGCAAGATCCGCCGATAAGTTGCAGGCTGTAGCGGTGTAGCCTCAAACTTACCAGGGCTCAGCCGCACCTGACCATGTCCAATTAGCCATCAAACCCCAATTTTGTCGACTACATAATATTCGGAGTAAACTGTAACACTTATCAACATGTTAGAATACAAAACGGCTACTTATTTTTTCAATTCACAGCTCGATAAAGTTAAACATTTATTTATAGTTACATCACTATACGTTTTGAACTTTAAAATCTAGCCCACGCAAATCATATTTCACATGAACTATCAAATTATAACAAAATTTGAGCAAGTTTAATTTCCACTGAATGGTAAATTATAACTCGTCTATACCACCAGCATTTCTTTCGACATATTTGGGTATGTTAAGAAACAAAAAGATTTAACTTTTGGCTTAAAACATTTCACTTTATACTTTTACTTTACACTCTAATGATACGTGAATGTCGTAAATAGAACAGCAAATTTCATTAAGATATGTAACATAAAAACAAAGGCGATAATATGATACGCGAGTCGCATCGTATTCCTTCACAAACGTAATAACCCTCACACTATTCAAAGATTATATGTGGACGGTAACAGGGATCTTTATCCCACTTCTGATGTAAGAAACTATTCCACTTCTGTTGTTAGAAATTATTCTCAAAAGTATTTAAATAAAAGAACATTACTCGGTAACAAACCCTGCTTAATATCAGGGCCCCAATTACATGATAACACCAAAGTATGCAAACCAACAGCATCACTGCCCATCTCAATGTAACACAGGGCAGCCTCTCAGCAACACAACCTTCCTTGCCTACACTAGTAGAATACCCCAACGCGTATTGTAACGACAGTGGGACTCTTAGAATTATAGACTGATGTCTCTTGGTCGCCTGTGCGATACTTTATACTGCTAGAACAAGTGGGAGATTACCATTCTACCTTCATTTGTTCGTATTTTTTACCCTCATTCCCAACATTAGATTTTCATGAAATTTTCATGACATTGATGTAATTCATGTTATCATAAATTGCCTTATAATGCATAGAACTTCATAGATGCGGATAGGCTTTTTCAAGTCTGATATCTTTCAAGAACGTATTCGATACTTACATGTTAAGATATGATATTATGATATTGTATAATACAATATGGTATAAAATAATATTAAATTAATTTTGCATTTATTTACTTACCATATACAATATTTATTATCATAATAAAAAAAACTGAAACTTAAAACTTAAGTTATCATACAGTCCCACTCCATGCGGTACAGTGCCAAGACCGCTGGCAGCATTCCCTCGCTGAATGGTTACACGTTGCCTTTGAGCGAGAAAATAACCCGCCCTCTTATTACCAGCAGCGACAACCAGTGGCGGATATAGTTCCTGTAGAAACTTTACCGCACTTCGACCCAACGGACCGATAGTCTACAGCAAATGGCACAAATATGTAGTAATCACTCAGAGGCTCATATTTGCGTTTTATACTAAATTCATTTTTTTAACTAAATTAGATCATTTAATCAATCTATCTGTGTAAAACCAAGATATATAATTAAATAAAACGTTTAGGCTAAAGTCGAAATCGATAAGCAAGTTCTACCCTTAATGGCGATCGAAATCTACGACAGGTTTATTCAATTAGAATTTAAATACTTTGCGGAAGTTTCCGGGGGCTAAGCCATTTGATTCGTTCGGCTCTGACTCTGAACTCATTAAGAATTAATTGTTGTAAATAAGAACACCGAACCACATTAACGCGTCTTCCATTAATTAAGTATTATGGAATTACATTTTAACCTCGAGTTTATAATGTCATCCAGACCGAATTTCGGTCACAGCGGCCAGTCTCAACGGATACTAGCCATTTGTGCAGGACAGGATTTCAGTGCCCGAGATTGTGCGTTAGAACAGGTCCACTTTCTTTTCCCTCACTCTTATAGTCTGACGGGACGGCAATCAGATACGACCGAAAATCGATCTGGCGCAAGAAGGTTTATGCTTTCCGAGGCACGGAAGTGCGCCAACGCCAACTTTCTGACTCCGGGCTGTTACCACAGAATAAATAATAGATAAAAGAATACTGAGAATTTCGTGACAGAAAAACCCAACAGCTGATTTTGGCCCAACCCGGGATTTGAACTCACCCAAGATCAGCAGTTACCTTTACGACTACTAGATTGACGAGGCAGTGAAAGCATTAATGACTCTGTAAATTATCTAATAATGATATTAATCCATAGTAAAAAGTGTTTTGTTTTCTTTGAAGAGCTGTTTTTCAGTAAATGATATACATGAAAACCCTTTTCTTTATAACAAAACCAGTTCAAAAATAAAAGTTATTTTTAAGTTATCCTAAGTTGTGGAATGAACAATGTGTAATATTTTATTTTATTCTTTTTTGAAAACTTACAGCTAACATTAACAGTAAATAAACGAATAACAACTTGAAGGCCATTTAAAAGTTTTCACCTATAGACAATATAACCAAAATTATTCAAATGTTTTCACATGCACCTCGTATGTAATAGAACGGATTGTTACGGAGAACGGGACGTTTCTTGAATATACGAAACGGGTATTAATGGCATGCAAATATCCCCTGAGCTTAATAGAAGCTAGACAACAACAGACAGATACTTCAGTTTTATTTATAACTTTAAATTAGATGTAGTATCATCATCATCATCATCATCATCCTGTGGCAGTCCACTGCTGGACATAGGCCTCTCCCAAGGCGCACCACTTAGTCCAAAAAAGCTGAAGATATAATATAACAGTTATGAGTTTTGTCAACAATAGTAACATGCTGAAATATGTTGGAATTAATGTATGTCATTTTCCAGGGATATATTTCACAGCTTTCCTTTTTGTGTATAAACGAGTGATGAGCCTCCTCATCTCATGAATATTTTCACCTCGCTGCCTCTGAAAGTGGGTTACGTACTTGACATGCTCTCATTAACACAAATTTGACTTGCCTGCCAATTGCTGTTAAAAATGCTATTAAATTCTCAAAACCGCCTCTAAAATAAAACAGATTCGTTGTTTCATTAATGTTATAATTTGTACAAAAATGAAAAGCCTTTATACGTCCCAATGCTGGGCACAGGTCTCCTGTCATTTCTGTGAGGATTATGGAGGAATTAGTCATAACTGCTTGCCGACTTCGTGTTAGCGGACTTAACATGTCTTTGATTTATCTTTATTCCGCAGATATGCGTGATTACTTAAGAAGTTTACTTCATAACCGAGCACGTGCATCAGCATTTGAAAATGCAATTAACAGTGTAATTAGGGACGGTGGATATTGAGCCCGGGCTTCTTGCTGAGCTGTTTGCTGTTTAATTTACTACACAATTATTTTATTCTATTTAAAACTAGATACCTGCCCGGGTTCACCTGCATATAATCATTTAATGTGGCATTATTTAGATGTAAAATAATTAAAAAAAACATTATTTGATCAACTATTCTCGTTTCTTAAAAGCTATTCTCTCCGTTCAAAAAATGTTCTTGGTGTAAACAAATAGAAGTTCCAATAAAAACTAGTCAAAATTGTGTATAAAACTAGCATGAACCTTATGTGCACCAACAGTAATAAAAACTTGTAGATTTATTATACCAGAAAGTAACACGGTGTAATCATTCATCATTATCGTCATTACAGCCCTTCACAAGTTCACTGCTGAACATAGTCCTCCCCCAAGGATGTCCCTGCATGTCTTACCAGGTCGTCACTCTATCTAGTGGGGGGTCACCCTACACTTCGCCTACCGGTACGAGGCTGCCACTCGAGAATCTTAAATATAAGGAATATTAGAGGATATTAAAATATAGGGCTTATAAATTACACAAATACATAATATGAATACAAACAAATACATAGTTATAATTAAATATCAATTATCTTTAACACACATACATACATATATACATATAAATACATATATACATACATAATTTATCTGGATCAAGGTAGCGATACTAATTGATGTTATATAGACGACGTTTTTCTTCGAAAGTTTCCAAACTAATCTTTGGAAGGCTACCTTATTAACTTAACATACTTTTTATTTCAATAACTATTTATTGAATATATGATAACAGTGCATGAAAGTTACATGGGAATTAAAAAATATATTTGAAAAATGAGAAGAACTTGAAAGAATCGTCGCCTGCAAGTGACGTTAAAGTTATTGGTCGCTACAACGCTGATATTCAGTGCTATTGTTCACAGAGTAATGCAACGGCTCATTTAGATTGAACTTCTGAGACAAACTAAATGCAGATTTCATATAAAATTACTGAAAATCTTATGAGTTTATTCATAATACATTCATTACATCCTATAAAAAGGTCACTGATGATAGCCCTCGCCCATAGATTGCTCCATATAAGGGATATTTGTCATAGTTGCTACGCTTGGCAGGCGGGTTGGTAACCGTACTTTTTTATTATTTTGATTTGTGGTCAGGAAAATGCGTTCCTAATGTGTTCTTCTTATGTGCAATGTTCCTCAGGGTTTTTCGATAAAAATAAATTATAATATAGCTGAAGCATGGCTGTACCACGTAAAATTCTCTATTCGACTGTATTTTACTCGATATTTTCGCCGATCGAAGCCGAAAGGATGAGCTCGGCTCCTCGCCGTATGGTAGCGGCGTAAAATCTACCACCTTAGACGCACCATGAGCCAACACGTTAAAAGGAATATTTGAGTTCCCAGCGCCCCTTTAATGGGGCGGGGTGCGAAGAATCTAGGTAAAACCGGCGACGAGTTCGCCACCCGTCACGTTCTGTCTCCCGGAGAACAGTGTGGATTGCAGGCCCGTCTGGCTACGCTGAATGTATGTGGAGCAATGAATGATAAGATGGATGAAATATGCGAAATGATGAATGATAGAGGAATAGATGTGTTATGTGTAAATGAGACGAAACGAAAGGAAAGGATGCCACTGCACATGGCATGTATACCGCTTACTGGTCTGGTGTAGACGAGACCGAGCGGGCATGCCAGAAGTCAGTGTCATCCTTTCAGAAAGAATAGGTCAATGTGTGAAAGAGTATGAATGTGTGCCAAGGCTGCTGGATACAGATGAAAGTGGGCTTAAAAGTTGTTTGTGCTAGGTGTACGCCCCAGACATATCTAAGCCACTTATATCAAAACAGTTTTGGGACATGGTAAGGATGGTGTTGATGAAATGTAAGGAGAAAATATCATTATGTTAGGAGATTTTAATGGAAGGGTTGGGGTGAAGAGTCTGGTTATGAAAGGATATTAGGAATGTTTGGCGATGAAAGTGTAAATGAGAATGGTGAACCTCCTCTCGCCGTATGTGAGGAAAGAATCTTTTGTGACGAATACTTTCTTTCGCCATAAGAGGATTCACATGTATACATGGAAAGAGGTAATGATAGAAGCATGATAGATTTCATAATTGTGGATGAAAGAATGCAGGCGCAGTGGTAGATACAAGAGTTTACCAGGGATCCAACGTAGGGACGGATCATTACCTGGTCTTATGCCGAATTAATGGTCTATTCAGGCGTTGGCATCGGACATCTGTCTACCACTGCGTTACAACGTATAAGAACAGAGAGGTTACAAGATGAAGGTGTGAAAGAAGTATAAATGTAGACTGAGGAGAATATAAATGGTTTGAATGAAATATGTATGAATGATTTAGACCTGAAGACTGTATGGAATAATGTTAAGAAAGTTTTGGTGGATGCAGCCACCAGTATGTGGTGTAAGTAAGAGAACGAATGAAAGGAAAAATAATACGTTGTGGTGGGATGATGAGATTCGGATGGAAGTTGAAGCAAAGAAGAGAGCATGGCTAGATTTACTGGCAACCAAAGCTGGTAATTCTGGCGGTATGAATGATGAGATTGAAAGAAAAAACAGACTTTAGACTTATAAATAAGAGTAAAAGAAGTTGTTGAAAGGAAAAAGCAAGAAAAACGGATAAGAATGATAGAAGGATATCTGATAACTTCAGGCAAATATTAAAATGTTCTGGAAACTCGTAAGAACTGCTAGGAAATTCAAAACAACCTAGAATGAATGCTATACGAGACGAGAATGGCTGTATGCTGAATGATGAAGTTTCAATTTAAAGAGATGGAAGGAATACTTTGAAAGCGTGTTTATGAGTGAAGGGTCGTCTGAATTAAGTGAAAAGAAATTTCGAAAGAAGTGGAGAGAGGTAGGAGATAAGTGTAGATGAAATAATGAAAGCAATGAAAAGCATGAAAGCAGGTAGGCAGCCGGATATGATGAGTATCACTCGAAATGCTAAGGGCTGGAGGGGTGGTGTGAGCCTGCTGTACACCTTGTTTAATTTATGTTGGGAACTGAAGCGGGTACCGGAAGACTGGTGCAAAGCCGTTATAGTCCCAATATATAAAGGAAAAGGGTCACAGCAGGACTGTAAAACTACCGTGGTATCAGCTTAGCATTGTGGGTAAACTGTATGCTAAGGTGTTAATTGAAAGAGTTATGGAAGAAACTGATGGAAAAATTTGGGATGTGCAAGCTGGATTTAGAAAGGGAATGGGGTGTACGGATCAAGTATTTTCCATGCGCATGATTGAAGTTTTGGCCAAAAACCAGAAAGTTTTGTGCTTTCATGGACTTGGAAAGGCTTATGACAGAGTGGACAGGAATGTGTTATGAAACACTGAACTCATTTGGTTGAGCGCTGGTTTGATACAGGCATTGAAGTCTCTATAGGGACTCTAGTGCTTGTGTCAGGATCAACAGGGTCTACTCGGACTGGTTTGGCATCAAAAAGGTGTCAGACAGGGCTGTAGCTTCCCTGGCTGTTTAACCTATTTATGGACAGTTGTTTGCAAACTTTGAAAGTTGAAGAATGTGGGTTGAGAATGGGTGAGTTAACCGTCAAATGCCTTTTGTACGCCGATGATCAAGTCATATTTGCATCGTCGGCGGCCGAGTTGCAAATGATGGTTACTTTAATGAACCGATCATTAAAAGAAAGAGTATGAAAGTGAACGCAAGTAAGACGAAAGTGATGGTTTTGAAAGAGAAGAAAGTAAAACGTTATGTGAAATAAGAATAGAAGGGAGTTGATTGAGCAAGTGGATGAGTTTGTATATTTGGGATGTTTATTTAGTAGGGATGGTAGATATGATAAGGATATAGAACGACGAGTGAACGCAGGAAATAGAGTGAATGGGGCTCTACACGCTATTGTGAAGAGTCAGAATGTCAAAAAAGGCGTTTGGCAATTCACAATGCTGTGTTAGTCCCTACTTTAATGTATTGTAGTGAAAGTTGGGTCTGGCAGAAGAAGCATGAGAGTAGAATAAATGCTGTAGAAATGCGGTCATTAAGGAGTATGCTAGGGCTGAATCTGAATGACAGGGTGAGAAATAGTGTGATAAGAGAAAGTGTGGTTTGCAAGATGACGTTGTGACCAGGATTAAGAAAGGAATGCTTCGGTGGTTTGGTCATGTAGAAAGAATGAACGAAGAAAGAGTGACAAAGCAAATTTATGCTGCAGAAGTGAACGGCAGAGTCGGAAAGGGACGCCCTAGACGAAGGTTTATCGACCAAATTGGCGATATATTGGAAATGGGCCAGATTAGGAGTACCCTTAACCGACGAGCGTGTATGCGTAGATATATGGATGTAAAGGAGGCGAGAGAGGTGTGCCAGGATCGTGCCAAGTGGAAGTCCGTAGTCTCTGCCTACCCCTCTGGGTGACAGGCGTGAGTGTTTATGTATTATGTATGTATTTTCGCCGATTGCGAACCTAAGTTAATAATTTAATTTTTCTATAAATATATTTATCACTTTGTATTAAACGAACACTCTTAAGAGTGGCCCCATAAATTTAGTAAATCCATTCCTACGGGTGGGAAAATAGGGATGAAGTTTACCTAACAGTTTAGACGATATACTGAATTGGTACATGAGCTGTAATATTGTAAGTCAACTCAAGATGATCAAAATTAAAAAAAAAAATCTGAAAAGCAGGTGACCCTGCAGGCCATCCCTTGAACTTCCCGCTCATTTTCGGGCGCAATGCTTAAACAATCAATTTTTTTGAAAATCTTTGAAACGGTTCGACTGATCGACTTGAAAATCTAATCAGCTCAAAGTCTCAATGAACACTTTCGAACGCCGTGTCGCCCAGCGCGCGGCTTTAATTTTTGAAGTTTAATTTTTGTTTTGAGTTATTTGAATTTTGCTTCTTAAGAGTTTTTTAAATATTTTATCGTGGCTTGTTTGCAAATCTGACGATCATATTTTCAAATGCGAACGTATACGAAAAAATATGTTAAGAAGTTTTCTTCCTGTGTTAATATCCTTTCCTCATTTACACAAGCGCAGCTCGCATACGTTAGCTTTTATTGAACGTAGTAACTTCATTACCATGCAACTCTTAATTTAAAAGGCGTGCCAATTTGATGATAAGGAATTCCTGAAACCATTAAGATATTGGGTCTAAAGTGGCAATTTCTTTCTTTTAATATAAAACAGTTTGGTAGTTAGAAGCCTGTAAGCCGAGGTGGAACATATATATAGGCTATTTCAGTTAATGGGCATTTATTGTCATATATTTGTGTGCCACAACGCATATTATATCATAAACATTATTTTGTCATCATCACGATTATTATTACAGCACTTCATAAGTCTACTGATGAACATAGGCTACTTCAAATAGTTTTTTTACTTATTATAAGCCAGTGCTTCATTAATCCCACCTAGTGGTAGTGTTGATTAGATGGTAAATCGATTGTGTCTAAGCGTAACAAAAGTCTATGCACTTTGCCTTGAAGACACAATTTTATTCGTACGGAAGATAGACGCCGGAAAATTATTCCACTTCTTGCTGTACGCATTACAAAAGTTGTAGCAAACCGTTTGGTTTTAATGCGTGGAATACCTACAACAAAGGGGTGAAGACCTGTCGATCGCCTGGTCGTCCGATGGTGAAAATGAGAGGGAGGAATTAAAGCGTGTAATTCCTCCTTCAAATAATGTCTTAAAGCAGGGTCCTAAGCAACCAGCATACATCGAATCCTAAGTCTTATCAATTTCACACGTGCTAGAGCCACGCTGCAGCTATATTATGGTTGTAGCATGAATAAGTTGATTCGACCGGGGAAAGGCCATGATCTCACAGAATACCAGCGTAAAATTGAAGCTCAATGCGGCTGTGTTTCGTATGGTGAGTGTACAGAACCGGAGACCCTTTTTACTGCAAACGAGACATTCCATCTTAGTTTTCAACAGTGACAACGCATCTGCATTTTAAATCTTAATCGAGGAAAGATGTAGATGTCCATAGGCCACAGCATCCGCTTACCACCAGGTGGACTGTGTAATCGTTTGTCACTATTATTCTATTAAAAAGGAGTGATTACCTTTTTTATGGAATGCTGCCCACTAGATAGTGGAGAGTACGTACTACACTCAATAAGTTTAAAGATATACAAAAATTATTCTAGATACTATTAATATTTATTTTACATCTTTTAAAATATTCTCCATCATGCTCTACAAATTTCCATTCCTTCAACCAACTCTGAAAACACTTTTGCCAGTCTTGATCTTGAGGTCGGAAATCCTTCTTCGTAAAGCAGCCACAGCTTCTTCGGCCTTGAAAAAGACACTTTTTATTTTTCTTTGACTCTTAGGAACAAAAGAAAACAATCATACAACAACAAAAATAATCACAGGAGCTAAGTCAGGGCTGTGGGTGGGTGACTTAGAGTTTCAACACCAGATTCCTCAATAAATGCTTTTGTTCTAAGGGAGGTATGTGAAGAGGCGTTATCGTGATGCAACAGTTCCCCGAAGCCCGGTATTGATTTTCTCTCCCTTAGCTTTTTTTTTATGAAGAGGGGCAAACGAGCATGCGGCTCACTTGATGGTAAGTGACTACCGCCGCCGCGAACAACTGCAACACCAGGGAACCAAAGGAATTGCAGATGCGTTGCCGGCCTTTTAAAAAGGAGTAGGCTCTTTTGTTGAAGGTCCCTAAGTCGTATCGGTCCGGAAAAATCGCTGGTGAAATTATTCCACAAGGAAGTTGTGCGAGAAAGAAACATCTTCTTCGCACAGTGGTGGACCGCCAATCATCCAGATGGTGTGATCAGGAGTTCTGGCGATGTGCGTTCGTGAAATGTGGCTGGGATTAATCCGAACAATTCCTCAGAGCACTCCCGTGGTAAATGCGAAAGAAAATGAGATGCAACATCTCTTCGCAGCGCCAATGAATCGAGCCGATCGGAAAGGACTCGGTCGTCGACGATTCGAGCCGCTCTGCGCTGGATGCGGTCAAGTGGAGCTGGCACTGGGGCCCCAGCGAGATGGGAACAGTATTCCATGTGAGGCCGAACCTGCGCCTTGTAAAGTTGCAGGAGTTGTGCCGGCATGAAATATGTCGCTCTGCTGAGCACGCCAAGCTTTTAGAGGCCAATTTGGCCTTCTCTTCAAGTGACCGCGAAACTGCACGCCACTCGATATGTCGACGCCGAGGATTCCGATTCTGGCTGAGGCAACAAGGAGTGCTTGAAACTGAGGAGATACGACAAAGGGTTCTTTTAGCGGTAAACGCGCAAACTTGTGTCTTCTGAGGATTAAACTGGACTAGATTTAGTCGCCCCAATCGAGACTTTGTTCAGCAAAGACTCGACTTCAGACACAAGTTTGTTCCGGTACTCGGCGACGTTTTCCCGAAATATTCACTTTGACCGGCGTATAGAGCATCACCAGTGCTATCATCCGCATAGCAATGAATGCTACCGGTTTGCAACATATCATTGATATGCAGAAAACAGCGTTGGTGATAGCACGCAGCCTTGTGAACACCAGCGTTAATAGGCTTGTAGTCGGACATGCACCGTCTACAACGATGATGCTCCGATCTGCAAAAAGCTGGTGATCCATGCAATTTCTCGGGAAGCCCATAGGAAGGAGCTTCGAAAGAAGCGCTTTGTGCCAAACCCGATCGAAAGCCTTCGCAATGTCTAAACTAACGGCCAATGCTCCCCCTTGGACTCTGCCTCCGCCCATCTATGAGTCAGGTGAACCAGAAGATCACCAGCTGATCGACCCCGACGAAAACCGTATTGGCGGTCACTAATCAGCTGGTGATCCTCAAGGTACCATGAGCTGGCAGTTTATAACGGACTCCATTATTTTGGAGAACAAGGGGTGATGGCGATAGGCCTGTAGTTGGACGGTCTGAGCGGTCGCCTTTTTGGGGATCAGTTGGACAAAAGCTGTCTTCCATGATTTCGGGACTACGCCTAGGGTAGGAGTACCGAAAAGACGCGTTAGAACCGGTGCCAACTCCGGGCACGTCATCAAGAAAGTTGTGTTTGTTCAATAAATGACCATCGCTTGGAGAGGTTTAGAGTAATATAATAAAAGACTTCATCACTTTCATTTAAAAGTAGTTATTTCTATGGTATGTTATTTAAAATTATAACTTGTGAATTTAGTACAATATTTACTTCTAAAACTTTCTCTTTTAACAGTGCAAATCATTTAATGAATGGGCGACAGTAGATTTATAAAAGTAGCGAAAGTTATACCAGTATGAGCTTTATAATGAAAGATCATATAACACTAGTGTAATATTTAGAGATTATGTAAAAACATATTCTAAAATATTTAAAAAAGTGTGCTACACAGCTAAGGCTTTACATTTAAGTAACAAAATTAAAACTGCATCTTACAAAATTAAAATGACCTGGATAATAATAAATAGTGAAACGGGCAAGGTCAAACCGCACAACTCGGATATTCAATTGAATATTAACAACAGTTTAACTCGAAGAAGTTGCTATGGCTTTTGAGAAACATTTTACTGATATTCCTTTTTTGACAACAAAATCATTAAATTCTTCTCCTACTGTCGCCGAATCATTGCTTAAACAAAATGTAAAGGCTTGTTCAAATACTTTTAAATTCATAGAGTATTGCCAAAAGATATCGTTAAATATTTTAAAACAATTGATGTTAAAAACGGCAGATTTAAGAATTTCCGTTAAAGTTATTTATCTATAATGATATAATAGCACCTTATCTAGCCACTATATTTAATACAAGCGTCGAATCTGGTGTGTTTCCTGATTTAATGAAACATAGTAAAGTCATACCTTTATTTAAATCTGGTAGTACATTAGACCCCGCCAATTTTAGACCAATTTCATTACTACCAACATTTAGTAAAATTTTTGAAAAAATTTTAGATCAGATCTTAAGTTTCTTTAATATTAATAAATTGCAACATAAAAATCAATTCGGTTTTACAAGGGGTCGCTCGACAACTGACGCTGGAGTTGAGCATTAAACATATTTTTTATTCATGGGAGAATACGGAGGATGCTTTGGTTATATGTGACCTTTCAGGCCTTCGACTGTGTTCACCATGAGACATTAATCAGGAAGCTACAGTACTATGGTGTCAAGAACACAGCGCTTAAACTTTTATTTCATATTTAAGTAATAGAATGCGAAAGTTATTATCAATGGTAAAAGTTCTTCGGGTCACCTGTACTAATGGGTGTCCTCAGGGCTCGATTCTCGGCCCATTTCTATTTCTGGTATATATTAATGACTTACCTTCCTTGTAGGGGATAATCATGATATAGTATTATTGCTGATGATACTTCCTTGATTTTTAAACTTAAACGTCAATCATTTAAATGTGACGAAGTGAATAATGCTATATCAAAATTAGTGCATTGGTTTAACGTTAATAATCTACATTTAAATGGAAATAAAACTAAATGTATTAAATTTACAACAACGAATGTTAAGAATCTGAACCAATGTGTTTTAAATGAGAGAACTGAGCCTGTTGAATCCACTGTTTTCTTGGCATCACTCTCGACGCAAAGCTTCAGTGGGGCCCCATATATCAAACTAGCAAGCAGACTAAGTTCTGCAGCCTATGCTGTAAAAAGATTAGAGGTCTCACTAGTGTCGAGACAGCTAGACTAGTTTAATTCAGTTATTTCCATAGCATAATGTCTTATGGGATTTTGCTATGAAATGCAATGATTCAGAAACTATTTTTGTTTTACAGAGGGCCATTAGAATATTACAACCTTAAACCAAGAGATTCTCTTGAGATAAATTTAAAGAAATAAATATATTAACTGGCCTCTCAGTATATTACGAAAATTTAATGTATGTTCATAAAACAAAGGTAGTTTTAGTAAAAATGTGATATACATTCTGTAAACACTAGGAACAAGCACAAGCTAGTGATACCAGTTTTCGACTCCACAGAGTCAGTAATTCATTCTTGGGAATGTATGCTATTACAACAAGGTCCCGGAAAGTGTACAGCTCTCTCTATTACCAAGTTTAAATGTTTTGTTAAGCTGAAACTGTATAAAAAGGGGTTATTATAGTATAAATAAATATATAATTGATAATAACCCCTGGGAATGAAATTAGTCGCTACCAAGCAGTTTCTAAAATAAATTTGTGTAATAGTTTGTACAATCATTAATGTAAATTTACTTTAAAAAAAGTCCCGCTGGGTTTGCTGGTTCTTCCCAGGATAGAGTTTTTTCGAACCAGTGGTAAAGTAAAAGTACTTTCAATAGAATTACACATGTAATCTATATTGAATAAAAATTATTCTATTCTATTCTATTCTATTCTATTCTATTCTATTCGATATGTCGACGCCGAGGATTCCGATTCTGGCTGAGGCAACTAAGTGCCTTGAAACTGAGAAGAGATACGACAAAGGGTTCTTTTGGCGGTAAACGCGCAAACTTGTGTCTTCTGAGGATTAAACTGGACTAGATTTGTCGCCCCAATCCGAGACTTTGTTCAGCAAAGACTCGACTTCTGACACAAGTTTGTTCCGGTACTCGGCGACGTTTTCCCGAGAAATATTCGCACGGCCGGCGTATAGAGCATCACCAGTGCTATCATCCGCATAGCAATGAATGCTACCGGTATGCAACATATCATTGATGTGCAGAAGAAACAGCGTTGGTGATAGCACGCAGCCTTGTGGAACACCAGCGTTAATAGGCTTGTAGTCGGAGCATGCACCGTCTACAACGACCTTGATGCCGATCTGCAAGAAAGCTGGTGATCCAATTGCACAACTTCTCAGGAAGCCCATGGAAGGAGCTTCGTAGAAGCGCTTTGTGCCAAACCCGATCGAAAGCCTTCGCAATGTCCAAACTAACGGCCAATGCCTCCCCTTGGACTCTACACCTCCGCCCATCTATGAGTCAGGTAGACCAGAAGATCACCAGCTGATCGACCCCGACGAAAACCGTATTGGCGGTCACTAATCAGCTGGTGATCCTCAAGGTACCGCATGAGCTGGCAGTTTATAACGGACTCCATTATTTTGGACAACAAGGGGTGATGGCGATAGGCCTGTAGTTGGACGGGTGAGCGGTCGTCTTTGGGATCGGTTGGACAAAAGCTGTCTTCCATGATTTCGGGACTACGCCTAGGGTAGGAGTACCGGAAAGACGCGTTAGCACCGGTGCCAACTCCGGGCACGTCCTCAGCACAATTGGGGATTCCGTCAGGCCCACTCGACTTGTGGATGTCCAGGAAGAAGTGCTTTGCGAACTGAGCGCTGTGAGAACCGCACATCCGGCATGGAGCACTCACCGCGGGATGGTCGGCGGTGTGTTCCCCGTCATCAAGAGTCGAGTTGGACGCAAAAGTGATCCTAAAAGGTCGGCTTTCTCTTTTGCGGCGTGGGCCAGTGAGTCGTCCTCCTGTGCAGAGATGGTAGTGATGGCACAGAAATTCCTTGGACAGCCTTGGCGAGACCAGAATGCACGGGTTCCCGAAGGCGAACTAGTTTCTCGCAAAATCTGCCTATGTGCTCTGACTTTGCTTTGGCAATAACACTTTTGAAGGACCTGGAGCGAGTTATACTTCTTTTTAAGCATGCTGGTGTTTACATCCCGAGCCGCCGAAGCCTCAGCCCAGGCCTGATAGCACTCCTGCTTACTGCGTAATGCAGTCTTACAGAACGACCAAACCAAGGCTGCGATCTGCCTCCGATGGGTACCACAGATGATGGAATAAATAGTTCCATTCCTGTAGCACCACATCAGTGACAGAGTCAGCAACAGCGCTGGGATCATCGGTGAGAAGCAAACCCGCCCTCATGGGTAGGATGCAAGAAAGACCGCATTCCGTCCCAATCCGCCGACCTGTAATGCCAAACGGCGGCAACCTGCGAATGCAACCGCGAGGGCGTGGTGGCACCGTACTCCGGATCAGACAATGGTCCGAAGAGCCGAGAGGGCATCGACGAAACCTGATATCCGTCGGGATGAGAGGTCAGCAGAAGGTCCAACAGGAAGGTGTATGATCCTTCACATCTGGAATCCGCGTAGCGGTAACCAGCTGTGTCAGACCATATGCCAAAGGCAATGTCATAAACAGATCTCCCGCATGATCGGTTAAACGTGAACCGAGCCATTCGGCGTGGTGGGCGTTAAAATCGCCAGGATCACGATCTCTGCGGATGAGACCTGTTGGCAAGAGAATCTGTAGCCATTTGGACGTGGTCGATGAGTCGGTCTGTTTCGGCATTACCGCTATGGGACCTATAGAGGCACCCGTAGATGCGCGGATGGTCGTCGTTATCTTCGCGTAGCCAAAGGATGGATAGATGGGGTAGTCTAAGATTTAATTCCGCTACCATGTTGATGGGGGAGAATTGGGCCTCGGTCACCTGCACTCACCAGACGAAACGCAAAAGCAGAGCTACCACTTCACGCCGGTATTCTGTGAGGTCGTGGTACTAACCCGGCACAAGCCGTATACGATGCAACAGCAAAGCTGCTGCGTGGCTCTACCGTTAAAAGCGAAAAGATTTGGGTAATGCAAGTGTAGTATACCATTCAGACTGACTGACCTACAATTTTCCAGCATTGAAGTCGACAAATGTCGATCCGAAAAAAACTAGCCACCATTTTTTGCCGACGTTGCGAGGTCTTTGGAGTTTTGTCGGTAACTGTCCTTCTGAGTAGACCCATACCGATGATTGCCTTTTATTTTCCGGATCATATTGATAGATCCATGTCTCTTCACCAGTAACGATTTCTGAAACACGCCTAGATGCCCCGTTTTCAAAACGTAGACGCATTTCATGGCACCAATCCACACGAGTCTGTTTTTCGCTTTCGGAGAGCAAACGAGGGATCCATCGACAAAAAAGCTTCCTCACTCCAAGATGTTGATGTAAGATGATATGAATGCTCCCCGAACTAATGCCTACAATCTTTTCAATGTCCGTATATGTGATTCGTGCGAGAAGACGCACCAACATTTCAGTAGTCCATATATTTTCTGCCGTTACAGCTGTTTGCGGGGCCCCGGTTCTTTGGTCATCTTTAAGATTAATTTTATCCCTTTGAATTCAGCAAAACACCTAAAAATTGTTGCGCGTGAGAGAAGACCCTAATGCTGATTGTAACCGTTGTAAACTTAATTGTTCGAAGTCAAATTTAAAATCGTAATATATCATAGCGCGCAAATGTTCAAGGTTATCCATCGTTTTAAATGAAAAGCGGGAAGCGTTGCAGGAAAATGAATAGAACTTCGTACAAATAGATTCAGATTGATGTTGTTTCCGACCTTCATGCACATGAGTAAAGCAACCGTACCGTACTTCATTCGAGCGAAGCACAGAAAATAATTTCACATTCTGATGTCGGTGCTAAAATATAGTGTAAAGAAGAATTAAAGCCCTGATAAAGCTTCAGAAGGTGAAATTATTTTATTTCTTTATTTCTTTGAAGTCGACTTTTACTTTTGTTAAAAGTTATAATTTTTACCCTTTTGAGTGGACTATCACAATCTCAATGTCATATAAGTAGTTAAATTATTAATTATATTCACTATTTTTCCACCCTTAGGGATGAAATTTCTTCTCCAAATTTATATGGGACCCTTGATGTATAACTCATTAAAAAAATATTGCAAAAATCAATCAGTCCACAATTGACGGAGACATCAGTAAACATACTCGTAGAAGCAAATCGACACCAAAAGTTGTTGGAAAATTATATTAATCAAATGTACAAACTTGAATATGAGTGTATTATAACCAACAAGTTTCAGGCAATTGCTTGCGTACATATAATGGGCATTGTTAAAGCAGTGTCGTGGACCCTCGCCCTCGCCGTCGGAGAGTATCCGCCGTGGATCAAACAATTAGATTGAACTAACCGCAAGAGGGATAACGTGTACGATCTTTATCAGAAATTAACTGTATAGCTTTGCGCTTAAATTCGTTAAATAAAATTTGAAATTTTCATAGTTAAATTAATGTTTATTAGCGGCATATGAATATCTACTACCACTGTGTATTAGAGCTGATAGAGGGAAATGAAACATGGAATATATCGAGGAGTACAATTTGCCACTATGTCTTGCGTATGTGGACTATAAGAAAGCCTTTGACTTTGTCGAAATTTGGGCAGTACTATAGTCCTTTCAGCGGTGCCAAGTTGACTGTCGGTATATTGAAGTGTTGAAGAGTTTATACAGTAGGGCTACGATGGCTATCCGAGTACAGAACCAGAGTACGAAACCTATCCAACTGCAGAAAGGTGTAAGACAGGGTGACGTTATATCCCTGAAACTCTTCACCGCTGCATTGGAAGACGTTTTCAAGCTACTGGATTGGACAGGATAAGGTATTAACATCAATGGCGAGTACATCACACAACTTCGATTTGCCGACGATATAGTCCTTACGGAAGAATCGCTGGAGGACCTAAGCACTATGCTCAATAACCACATTAGTGCCTCCTAACGAATAAGTCTTAAGATTAACATGGACCAAACAAAGATTATGTATAACGTCCATGTCACATATGCCGGTAGTTGTTGGGAGCACTAAGCTCGAAGTTGTTGACGAGTATGTTTACCTGGGACAAATAGTCCGACTAGGTAAGTCAACTTTGACCGAGGTCAATCAACGGACTCAACTCGGCTGGGCAGCGTTCTGGACTACGACACATCTTCTCGTCAGATATATCTCAAAATTTGAAAACGAGACTGTACAACCAGTGCATGTTGTTCTGCACTGGTGGTTCTACTGCTGGCCGTATGAGGGACGCTCAAGGTCGCTCAGCGGGCTATGAGAGCTATACTCAGGGTTTCTCTGCGTGATCAACTTAGAAATAAGGATATCCGCAGTAGGACCAGAGTGACCGACATAGCCAACGGATTAGTAAACTGTGGGCAATGGGCGGCTATATAGCTCGAAGAACCGGCAACCGATGGGGAAAAAGGTTCTCGAGTGGCAGCCTCTATGCCGGTAGGCGAAGTGTAGGCGACCCCCACTAGATGGAGTTACGACCTGGTAAGACATGCAGGAAGTCGACGGATGCAGTTGGCTTGGGACCGTGCTTTGGCATTCCTTGGGAGGCCTATGTTCAGCAGTGGACTTGAAGGGCTGTAATGATGATGACATGGATGATTCGTGTAAGCAAGTAACAAGTACCAACTTTTTAAAAGCATACTATTGTGATTTCCATTGTCATCAGGCAAGTAGTTCCAAAGTCGTGTAACCTGAACTATGAAAGGTTACCATAGAACTCTGTGAAGTGTACCATGTAACTCTGTGAACAGAAGCATCCACTTACTATCAGTTGGACTTTGTGCGCGTCTGTCACCCTTATTCTATAAAAAAACATCCAATTAGGTGGACTGCGTACTTGATACATTTATTATAAAATATTTGATATATAGGTGAAAGTAGTATCTTGTCTTACTGCTCTTCTGTACTTAAATTAATTAGATTTTGTGTATTATATCTGCAGAAAAATAACGGAAGTTAAAAACACTCTACTATTTTGGTGATGCAGAAAGAAGCTAAAATTATTATCCGACCAACCTTACGAATAATTTTATTTCGTTTATTTTATATCATTTTTTTAATTATAATTATAAACTATTTTATGCTGGCCACAAGGTGCAGCCAGTTATGTTTAAAACTTAGGTGCATTCGATTTATTTATGGTAAAGACATAAGAAATAATAAACTTAGCTAACCTAGAATTTCTTAGAATAACCCATGATTTCTGAGTAAAGTCCAAATAATTAATATATTAAATATCCGCGATTTTGAAGTGACTTTAGGGCCATCCCAACCGTATCTCGAGATACTGTCGAAAATAGTTTTGATAAGTGCTATCGTATTTTGATTGAATAATAATTTCTATGAAAAACAACATAAATCATAGTTATTTAATTATTTTATTTAATTTTTAAAATAGCATTAACGAAAAATTTTCTCATGTACATGGTGGCGTTATACATACATAAATTATAAGGACATACATCCAGACCTGGAACTATTATTTATAGGCCAAATGAACCCTTATTCAGTGTGAGGTTCATACCCTGGCACCGTGACCGGACACTTCGGAGCCGACAGTTAACATGCTGAATTATTATTAAACTTCACTATGTCTAGTTTAAACCGAGATGTAACCGCTTACACTTACTGTTAGTCTGAATACGACAACGCATTATTCATTTTACCACGTTTTTTTACACGCTTTCGTGTATGTTTGCTCGTGTCGAATTTAGTAATTGATTTTAAACTAATTTCTCGATGAGCTAGAGACTTGAAATTTTGAACATAGCTCAGAATCGAATGAAAATGTAAAGAGAGATATGTAAAAAGAATTTTACTTTTCGGTCCGTTTTAAAACGAGGTTAATAATATACCATTATATTTAAATATTTTTTATTTAATTTAAAATTAAAATAACATACAGAGTATAATTCTCTCATGTATCATGGTGGTGGTTTACACATTTAAATTGCATAAGGACATACATCATTAAGTAAGAATACGTAGAAAAATATTTTTTTACTTTTTAGTCCGTTTAAAAAACGTGGTATATTAAAAAATATACATAAATTTGTTGATTCTTAATCGTGGATAGATGTAGGTTATTTAAGGCCACAGCATTCACTTTGTTTTACTTATCATAAGTCACTGCTTGACCACAATCCCGGTGGTCAATCCTGAGTGGTAAGTGGTGATGTAACCTTAGATGGTAAATCTCTGTCTTTACGTAACAAAACCTATTCACTTTTCCTTGAAGACGCCCTGATTTTATTCGAACGAAAAGATAGACGCGGCAAATAATTCCACTCCTTGCTGTACGCATTACTAAAGACGAAGCAAAACGTTTGGTTTTAATGCGTGGATTATCGACAACAAATGCGTGATGACCTGCCGACCGCCAGGTTGTTCGATGGTGGACAGGAGAGGGAGGAATTAAAGCATGTAATTCCTGCGCCACTCACCGAAGTGCATCATATAGAATACCGAGTGACTGGCTACTCAGCGCCTGTGCTCGAAGTTGTCGAGATTCGTTTAAACCAAATCAAGGTTACCAATGAGCCTCTTAGAACGTCTCTCCACTGGGTCAAACGTTGCTAGATGGCATTTGCAGCACCAGCCATGTGTGATAGTACTACAAGCGACGACTTGCGCTTTATATATATGGTAAAGCTGCCCGTCGTGAAGTTCCGCCACACCTTGTGGCACGACCTGACTTGCTCTTTATATAAGATAAAAAGCTGGCGGCGTGAAGTACCGCCGCACCAATGTGAAACACTTACCATCAGGTGAAATATGTGCTCGTTGGTCATCATTATTTTATAAAAGAGACATGTGTTAAATAGTAGTAATAAATAGTTTAACTAACTGCAATCGACTGCATGTATTTGAAGATGACTAAATCCTCATAGTCCAGCCGTGGTAGTTGAAGCTTAACGTTCGCTGTAAATATCACTGAACGCAAACAATCCGGCTTCAATCCCCCGACATCAATGAAACTGTTAATTTTAAAAATTGATTTGTTACTCGCGCTCGGTTGTGTAAGTAAACATCGTGAGAAACTTTCAAATCTGAGTAAAATAAAATTTCGATAACATTGTATATCTGCCAATACACTGGAGCAGCATGGCGGATTAATTGCTGCATCTTTCATCATAAATGGGAAACAGCTTGTGTCAGTGAGTAGAAGAGCGCGCGATTTTTACATTAAGCCATTAAACGGTTTACCTCGGTTACCGAATCCTTAGTCATTTACTAAAAACCTAAATATTTTGTGAAAATACGACTGTATTTGTATCATAAAATAATGATTTATATCATTTAAATATATCCCTTGACCGGTCTTTATTGTAAGTTAAGCCGCTGTAAGTTGAGGTGGAACGTATCGCAGAGGAAACCGCGTTGTGGTTTGTCAAGAACCCTCACAGCAGGTAGCTTTAATAAAAACCCCTCCGTTGTGTAAAGGTTTAACTGAAGTATATGCTCAAAAAATTAAATCGCGTATTTCGTATAAATTTAAAATGATGTTTTTATTGAATACAGGTGACAAGCGAGCGCACAGACTGTGGCCAAAAGATATCTACAGCTTTCTTCGATTAAGAATCAAAATGCAGATGCGTCAGTAGTAGTGACACTGAGGACTTAGATGGAATGTCTCATTTCTAGTAAAAGGGTCTCCGGTTCTCTACACCTGTACGAAATACAGCGAAATTGAGCTGTTATTTTTCGCTGGTATTCTGGAAATTGTGTTCCTTCTCATGTCGAGACGACCTATTCGTGCTACAACCCTAATAATGCCACAGCGTGGTCTACGTATAAATTATTAATAACGTATTAATGATAAATAATAATATAACCAGTTAATATGGTTAAATAATTGCTTAGTTCTTTTACTAAATAACATTTGTGTGTTTATTAAAAGAATTAATTTCAAACGACAAACTATAATATCACCTGATGGTAAGTGGCTACTACAGTCCATGGACACCGAGACCAACATCAAGCAACAGAGGCTACAGATGTGTCATCTGAGGACTTGGATGGAATGCCTCAAGTCTGTAATTTAATTTGCTCTCTATATACTAAAGACCACGCAGCAATGTGTGCTTTATTTTTCAGATTTCACTTATTATGAACCCAATTACTTAAAATTTACTACTTAAAAATTTTAAGAAGACCTTTACAGAGAGGAAAGGTCAAGAAGGTGTGAAATTTATTTCTTTTTAATAATGATGATTACATTCAACATAGAGCCGTGGTAGCTCAGACGGTTGCGCTCGCTGTAAGTTTCACAGTACGCGAGCAACCGGGTTCTATCCCGCCGGCACCAATGAAATTGTTAATTGCAGTTTAAGTGCTGACTTACCACGTGCTCGGCGGTGAAGGAAAACATCGCGAAACCTGCATGTCTGAGAAATAAGAAAAATATTTCGAAGACATGTGAAGTTCCTCCAACACGCATTGTGGCAGCGCGGCGGACGCCTAAAACCCTCCCAGAAATGAGAGGAGGCCTGTGCCCAGCATTGGGACATATATAGGCTGTAACTTTTAACATTCAACATAATATCATATCATATAGGATCATATCACCATCCTTTGGCAGCTTACTATTGGATATTGGCGTTTCAAAAATCCACTTTTTAACTTTTAAATAGTCTTCGCATAAATATAAGAAATCATTATTGACTGTTACTTTATCAAGTGTTTTCTTCCCCGAGTAGTGGCGGCGTAAGCGATCCACTACCCCATATCATGTGTAGGTGTCACTTACAGGTGGACTGTTAGTTCCTTTGTCAGTTTATCACTTCCGTTACAGCATGTCAAAAGCCCATTGCTGAAAATAGGCCTCACCCATTGATTGTCTCATAAGGGTCTCAGTTTTTATTTTTTTATTTTTTATTAGGATAAAGCTGCTGCCTATGTCCTGGTTTGTTTTTCTCTGTCGTCTCTCACCACATCCACAGGATAATGTGAAGTAGTGGATATTCTTACACCGGTACTACGCGGTTTATTACTTCAGTTTAATTTAAAAAAAGTAACAATCCATTTAATAAAACTACTTTTACGGATGCTATCGCGTTTAATTAACTTATTTTTAAATTGCCGCCGTTTCGGGTACTTTACAGCACCATGAGGTCCCCGTGACCAAACGTAGTTTTATTCAATTTGTATGTTCGCGTAAATATAGGAAATTATTAAGTAACAATCCATTAAAATTAAATGAAAAAAAACTTAGTCACCTATTTTTAATCTTTACTCTTTTAGTACTGGGCTCTACAAAATTGGAAACAAGTAAAGCATTTTATAATGGATATTCAAACAAAATGAAAGGATTGTGAAATTGTAGAAAGCAGCGGTAAATACGAATGAGCCCTCGAGCTCATAGCTGCATTTCAATTACAGCTATTCGAATTGCACAATTAACTGTTGATAATTATGAGTATTTAAACGCCTCCTGGACTCGAAGATAATTCCGTGTTCTGGTCGGCGCGTAGATGTTCAATTTCCTGCAATTAAATATTAAGTTTTGAGCCTCATGCTTCAATTGATAATGAGCATTGTTTGCATTGAGTGCAATTGCGATGAAATTTTTATCTATATGTTACGGTAGTGCCGGTGTAACTGTGCATCTGAATAAATATAATTAATTTTAAATAGATAATATTATAGATATAATCTTAAATAGATAATAGTAATATATTCTAATCTTAAAATAAAAACAAATCAATTATTACATTTTATTACTTTTTATTTAACAATAGCAAACATTGTAACTGTTCTGCTTAATTCCTATCTCTTCTGCTGAGGCTGCTTAGTGCGTAGAATTTTAACTTCCTAGAAGGGGTGCTGGAATTCGACTAGGGCGAATATAGTGCTATTGGAAGTTTCCTAATGCTGGCCTCCGTCTGGGTTCCAGAATCACCTACCACCTAAGGCCTACTTGCCTGCCGTGCCGCGAGCTAACAGGTGTTGGCCTCCATTCTACCAACAGCCATCATCACCGTCGGGCTTGGGTATCATCGGCTTTTTCTGCTAGCTGGCTGTCTACGACTCTGAAGGAACAGCGCGGACTTCGCCCCTACGCACAGGCAGTGATCCCTTCCTAGAACCTTACTTTGTACGTGTGCGGAAGTAAAATAAATAAAAATAATTAACTATAAACCTTGACTTTTTAGAACCCACCTACTTCAAACCTAACGCTACACCGGACCAGTTAGTGCAAATAAGTCAGGCGACTGGCAGGCCAATCTAAACTTGTGATGTCGTATTCTCGGAGCAGCATTGACTAGTTGAGCTCGATGTGCGGGCGCATTATCATCAACCAGTACTAATTAGTGCCTATGTTTTACTCGGAATGGTCTGACAGTTCCATCAGTAGCAACTGTTTTGTACCTATCTGCCGTCATGGAGCCTCGATAACGATCAAAGGTGTTCTCGCTCCAATCATAATTCGACCTCAAGGACACCGATTTCCCGCCTTGCTGAACGGTTCCAGTGGCATTTCTTTGCCTTTCATAGTCTCCAGGTCTTCTCCAGATACGGATACGTCGTTTATTTGGATGAGTAATGATTCGCGATTCGTCAACGAAGAGACAGTTTTGCCAAATGTTTTCCTTCTCGTCTTCTTCATATTCTCATTCTTTCCTCTTGGCATTTTTACAATCACAATTTTACTTGAAAAAATATTTTAAATCCGTTAAAGTTGACTAATTGTAAGTCACATTTTTAAATGAGCATAAGCTTGGATTGAATTTATTTTTATATAGAAAAGCAATTCAATTTGTTTTATTGTTTTATATTTTAATTCTGTATTTAAAAGTAAACAATCTAAAAAGAAGAAGAAATTATTATATAGTCTACCGTAACAAAAAAGATTTCGATTTTTCAAACTGATCGCAAACTTTTTTTGATGTGTGTAAATTCAACATAATTAACATAATATTTAGTACACATTTATATTATTTTAAACTGCTATTACAGCATGTTGGTGACGCGAACTCATACGTTTTAAACCATCCAAAAATATAGTTCTGGATAAATATTAATAATAATTATGTTTGCAATAATTTTCCTTTGTGTTGGCATCACGACACCTCGTCATGTCTGCGTGTCATCTTCAACAATGTAAATTGTGCTCTGATATATAAATTTGTTTTTACTTAATAAAGACTTAAAAAACCGTGAAATATACGAGTATTATGTTTTATTGTAGCGTTGTACTCTATTACAGTGTAATACAAAATATCTAATATTGTTAATAGTAATAAATTACTGAATATTCTAAAATCATTAACTTAGTTGGATGTTTCGAATACTCATTATGGCTCATGTATAGTATTACGACTCTAAATAATTTAATCTGTTAAACCTCACGCAATCGGTTAACTGTTCAACACTAATCTCTGGTCGTAGGCATATAAGCCAGTCATTCCTTTCCTTGCATTTTGCAAACAAACGTTTACATTTAATAAGACTCTTGTTAAAATTGTATTATTCTTATTTTATAGATTTTACTAATTATTTATTTATTTCAGTGTTTGTTGCTCGGGTTCTACTACTAGAGTTCTTCTACTGAGTCCTACTACAGGCCTTCCAGTGTAGTAAAGAGCCGACGACGACCGCCCTACCAACAAGGCCGGACTTGACCAGCCGCACACGGCCCAGACCATCCAGGCTGGACTGCTACCAGCGAAAACTTTTATCACTCTGTGGCGGTAACTACAGTAGTAGTTTGTACCAGTTCTGGCTCACTGATTCAGAACTGGTATAACTCCCTCATCGGCTGACGGTGGATCAACGGTTCCTTAAAAAAAGGTGTTAAATTACCAGTAAATATACTTTCAAAACATTCTTTAGTTGTTTCTGAATTTTCTTTTTCATTGGTCTTGCAAAAGCATATATTCTAAATACATTAATAACACAAAGTATGTAGTTGAAACGATTATATTGAGAATAAGTTCGCATATCACTTAAATCAGCTTGCCACAGTTCATTAATATTTGATAGAATGTACCTATTAGGCGGAATTTTTCGAATGGGTTTATGTAATGTGTATGTTTCTTGTGATTGTAAACATTCTTTTACTTGCTTTTTATCCATTTTACCCTTCATGGCTTTTGATAATTTATCAATACTACCAAAACCAGCAGGATTAGATGGATCGTAATAAATCCTGTTAATTTCTTCTAGTACGGGGTCCATTTTTCCCATTCAAGCTTTTACGTATTTTAGTTATAGATTTTTATCTCTATTGCTCGATGTAGAAAACTTTATTTTAGTAATAGATTTTGTATCTCCACTGCTCGGTGAAAACTCTTGAACTTCAATATCAGAGGATTTGTTCAGATCTTTTGCTTGAAGCTGATTAATAAACTCACATCTCTTTGGATTTCCAATATAAGTAAGTGGTACTAATATCTTTTAATGCTTTAGTAAATCTATCCACCCTATCGGGTCACTTCTTTTTAGGGTCTTAGTGAATCATTTATTAAATAAATAATATTAGTTCCAGGAATTTTTTCATTATCAATTATGACTGTGCCTTCATTATCGCAATGTGTTTTACTTTTACTTGTTCCAACTAAGTTTAATAATAACTGACCTTTTTTATTATAAGTTTTTGGTATTAAACTGAGTATTTGAGCTGGTGTGTAAATTGGATTTGCATCATTTTCTTTACTTTTAATGGATCGATTCTCCTCCAACAAAAATTCAGCATCAACTGAAGTTTTTAGATCTCCATCTTTATTTTAAAACCAATTTTAGACCCATTTGTATCTTCCTTAGATGTATCAGAATAAATTGGTAATCTGAGTGGTTGGCGATCCTCTTCGGTAAAATGAAGGTATTTTGTAGTGTTGTAAATATAACATCCGCTTCATTCGGTCCTCCGTCTTTCTATTCATAATACATTTCAATATCTAATCGAGACAAATTTACCTTATTTTCTTGTTTAATTTCAATCAATCCAGGTTCAATAAGTATCATTTTCTTTGCATTTTCCATGTTAACTGGCTAGTCCACTTACTAATCCACTCAATATTGCACCTCATATTATTGGTAGAAAGCCCTTTTGTGTAATTATATTTTTTCTTAGTTTATGTTTACTTACGCCAGTTTACGGGTATATTTTGTGTTCATTCAATTTTTGTTTATCTTGATCTTTAAGAGGCACTTTTCCTTGTAAACCATATAAATACATTCACAAATACAATTTATTCTTCTTCATCACATGTTTTAAGTAATTCTTTTGATATTTTGGTTTAAGGGTATGCAACGTTTAGCAAATTTTATGCGTTGTGAGTCGACGATGCATCATTTAGAAATTATTTGAATTGTTTGATTCTTGGTGTATTTAAACTCTTTTTGGGGAGATAGACTGTACAGAAACCATTAAATGGGAAGACATTTGTCTTGATACGACAAAAATCATTGGTATTCTGTTTAAATCTACCATTAAATGGACCCATTTACGCAAAAGGAACCAACCCACAGTTTGAGTGAAATTAAGTTTGGTACATAGATGGCGCTGAAATAACGCTTACTATCTTCCCAAAAAAATTGTAGCTTTCGACGACTAAAACAGAGATACAACACTGTCATTATGGAACCAACACTTTGGCAACATTAAAAAAACAGATGAGAACTATGCTGCATGGTTCACTATTCAGTATCAATTTAAACTTAAAAGACCCATACCACTTGATACTTTAGTTGTTTCTGTTTGGCTCAAAAGTACAATATTTTAGTAACTAAATAGGACCAACCAACTTTGGTTCTTGTTTGTATAATGGAAATGCTTAGGTCCTGAAGGCACCAAGTAGCATGGTTCTTTTAATCGTTCAAATTTGGCACTGTATAGTGAACCATACAACATGAATTTCTTTTAAGTTGGCCAAAGTGGATTAGTTCCTAGTGATGTTTTATCTGTTCTTGGCTTAGTCGTCGAGCTACAAATGTATATTATAAGAGATTTTTAACTACTTCTTAACTTAGGTAACTTGGTACCTAAACACTAATAATTTGTTTTATACCCTAAAAGTAGTCAACTCTGATTTGAAATTAATATTTTGATGATAAATTGAGACACATCCTTCTAATAAAAAAATCCCTGCATCTTAAATTATGAACGTGTAAACTACAGGTTTAGGTAGGTTTAACAACTATTTTATTATATAATATGTCAGAAGATAACATTTGGGTTTCTTCTGTAGCTGCATGTTGCTGATGACAAACCACTTTTGTCTGGGAAAAGGTGTTTATTTCTAGCTTCGACAATTAACAATGAAAAGAATCAGCTGGAAAAAGCATTAGCTCTCCATCATGTTCCCTTAACTCCTAGACCTCCTGTGTTACGGGAATGGGAATGTAAAGCTTCAAATGAAAATGCTGTTTAGGATATTGGGAAAAAGTATAGAGCCGCCTCCCTTTTCTCCCCTTACATCTTGTGCAATCGCTTGCTAGCATGTTACATACACAAGTGATGGTAAACAATGCATGAAAATTTCTTTATCCAATGACAACGAGCTAACTAAAATCGGCGCGCTGCCTTACGGAAGTTCAAGAAGCATCGAATCACTAGGGTTTTGTCCTTCAAAAGCAGATTCAATAAAAAAGTATCCAAACACTGACTGTCCATCTTCCCCACGACCGATGTCGCCAGGATAACAGAATTATTTAATATCCTGCAAATTATATAATAATCATGATAAAACTGCTAAAATTCACCGGTTTCGTTCGAAATAACAAACATAATGATGAATAGCGATGATTCTGAACAGGATCCAAATTTCGTGTCATGATGAAAATAGTATGTTTGGTGATAAAAGCTCTGAAAATTCTATGTCATTGATAACAACATTAACAGAAGTCCATTAAACTCGAATGACTCCGGTACTTGAAGTATTAGTACCAGTGAAATATTGCGAAAAAAGCTGAAACTGAATCTCTATACCAAACAAGACCAACCAGAGGTAGAAAAAATTATATGATGGAGCGCTAAGAGAAAGAAGGACAGTACAATAACCAAAGCTATGTGAACTCTAAGAAGCAAATCGTCGATTCCAAGGTTTTCATCGATTATAGCTAATTGTGTAAAAACGTCAAGAGAAGATCTAATGAAGAGCATAGATATAGATGTCTATAGGCAGCAACCACTTACCATCAGGTGGACTGTGTGCTCCTTGTTATCTTTATCAAACTGCATTAAAGATAAGCGTGGTCAGCAAGAGGGTCATAATGTGGCTCAACGAAACGGAAAGTGCGACATCATCAGATTTGTCCAAGTGATATGAACTTGCTTTGGCTCACTGGTAAACCCATTTCAAGGCAAAATTAAGAGATTTAAAAGTATTATACCTTATACCGAAAGATGCAGGGATTTTATAAAAAAAATAAAAGGCAGCAATGATATAGAAAATATTGATGGTTATAACGGTACTATTGATTTTGAGGTAGAAGATGAAAATGGAGATTTTAGCTTAAATTCTTTGTATTCTTTTATATGTTTTTGTATGTGAGATATAAAAAAATGCTAAAATATATATTTCACAGCAACAAAAAGTGTTTAAAGTGAAAACTTTTTATTTTAAATATTATAGAAATTAAACCCGTTCAATTTGAAAACCAAGACACAATTTGCTTTTGCCAAAAGAACCAACCCGTTTTTAATTATTACCTAGTAAAATCTTATAAATATACTACCTATATAATACCTAGATAGACTTCGATGTCCCACATAAGTTTAGTAAATATTTATTTTTAATATGCTTCATATACATTTTGCACACTCTTTTTACAAAGTCCCATTTTCTGAAATCAATCTGCTGTGGGTTGGTTCCTGTTTGCTTTTTGTTTGGTTCTTGTTTAAATGGGTCAAATATCCATGCACCTCAGAGTTGCATCCTTTAGGCATCTTCAATGAATTGGGTTATCTGGTGACACTTGTCGTGTAATATCTTATTTGAGTTTTATCTCGAGGGTTTTAAAATATATTATATAACTTCAGTTTAAAGAAATGTCTCTTAGTGTATGTTAAATACACTAAGATTTCTGTGATAACAACCTTTTGTAAATATATCACAATTCTTCCATCAGACTCTCTCATTAGATCATCAATAATAACAAAATGTATAAACTAATGCGATTTAATATTTACAAATCACTATCATTGATCATTCCTATGTTAACCATTGAATAGATTGGTACTGTAATAATTTACTAATAGCAGTAATATCATGCATATACTAGATGTACAACAACATCAGAAAAAGATTCATCCCAGTCTAGAAAATAATGTTGAATAATGAAAAATAATGTATACTGCTAATAGACTGCCCATGTATACCACGTACCGATGTAGATAATATGCAATTTGGATACAAATGATAAACCAGGCTCATTGTATAGCTTTATATCGATATGAATGGCATCGGTCAGTATTTTTATTCAAATGGACGATCACCTGCACGATATCATGTAGAGTTTTAAAAAGGAATGTAAAAGATGGGACTTGAATGTTGATAGGATCGGGATGCGTGGACTTAAGTTTGTGGTGAATATTGCTTAATGTATTGCTATATAAGTTTCAGGGATGTTCAATGCATAGTTTATGAGCATATTTGGGAACACTTTGTATAACGATATTTTGGTGTATGAAATGTTTCGCTCCTATTTTAGATAATAAGCAGTAATATTTTGGATATAAAATTGTAACTAAATTAAGGAACGTGTTTTATTGATGATTCAGAATAGCGTGGTAGTTGTGAACTAAGAAGTATAATACAATAGCACTGATAAGCAGGGTCTACAACGAGTAATAGATAAGAGCAGCAGTGTTCAAGGAACAATAGATAACAGGATAGACTGAACAATGGAACGCTAATGAGAGTGCAGGCCCACCGATATCAATAAGATATTAGTTAATTGATGTGCAAATCTCCGGAACCATGCATCCTATAAAACAGATCATGCCAAGATGATCTACCTCCCGCGTGGTATAAATGCAAACCTAAGTGGCCTGTAACTCCGACCTCGCCATGGCAATCTAAAATGTAATTCTAAATTTAATAAACTTAATATTCTGGGACATTATAAACTCTAATTTATTTTTCTACCTCTATTTACGTAAAGACCAACAAGTCACATTGTATACTGTTTGCGCGGGACCTTAAGCAAAGTGCGGGACAAGGAGTAGGCGTCATTGAAGTGGTTTCGAGCTCCAGAAAAGATTCCGAGCGTGCAATCTTCTAATTATTAATTATTACAATGTCACAATTACTTAATTATTACTGTTTGTCGAAATAAAATAAAAAATCTTCGTAAGTTGCGGGATTTCCTAATATAATCTTTAATAGTAATCATTCTTCTTTAGCACACTTCTTTAGCACCTACGGTAGGCTAAGCATTAATTTTCCTTTTTTAAGGAAACTGCGAACGATAATAACAACTGAATTGTTATTATCGCATATTGATTACATAAGTTTCTAATTAATTACCACTATGACCTACAATAATATGTGGTGCATCAGACATCTGCGTGATTAGTTCAACTGTGCTATTAATACTAGATTGATATTTGTCATGTTAATATTATTAGTTATGTATGAAGAAGTGTATTTTACCACGTTTTTTTAACTTGCTATCTTCTCTGTTGTCTGTCTGGTTTGAACATTGCAAACTATTTTAAACAGACTTTCCGGTGAGCTAGAAACTTGGAACTTCAAAAATAGCTCAGCACTGGGATTTTTTTTAAATTACAATTATTTAGTTTTATGAATAAGATTTTGAGAAGTTGAAAATTAAAAATACTAAGACCATCTTATCGATTAGACATCGCAGAGTCTATTCCGCAATTAATGCCTCGTTTAGAGGCGAAACAGGTGTCGTATTTGTAATTGTGTATTATCTACAATGGTGTGTATTTCATAGTGTAGTGGTGTTGGAAGTAGTGGTGACGATGATAGTGCAGGCAATTGAGGAAGAAAAGAAGGTCCTTTTCAAACTGGATATGAGTGTGTCGTCTGATTTTAGCTAATTATTTTTCAAAACTTGAATATTACATATTTCCGCAAAGTAACGCTTGATTCTATTAATTATCTCAAAAAGAAGTAGTGATGTGCCTTACTGGCTGAAGGTTAATGGATTAAAAAAAAAACATTATTTCCACCCAATCTTAATACACGAAATACTAACAGTAGACCTTACAGTTACCATACTAACAGTAGACCATGGAAAAACATTAGAAGTAGAATATGACACTGCTGCTGTTACAACTACGGCACAAATCGGTAGGCTCGACCGGGGTAGGACCATGCTCTCACAGAATAGCAACTTAATGCTGCTGTATATTACTAGTATTTCATCTAATTCGTTAGGGCTGCAGGATGTAAGTGTGTTATCAAACCTGCATTTTGATTCTTACCAGCAGGCGAACTATATGCTCATTTGTCACCCTTATTTCTATAAAAGCCACAAAAACTACTCTTCAAAAACTCACTAACAAAAACGTTTGGAATGCTCATATGTCTAGGGGCTATAAATAAAAATGCTTGTCACTCTATGTAAGGCGCAAGTCATACGCGAAATGTAGTTAAGCATTACACACACAATTTATCTACTTGCTGTCTTCATAGAGCAAGTGATGAAGCATTTTCATTGTGCCTTATTTCCACCTCATTTTTGCTTTTTCATATGCAATATATTTTTAATCTGATATAAAGTGAAATATACAATCTGAATTAACGAAGTAAAGCCATGCTGCAACTCTATTATGGTTGTAGCACGAATGAGTCCAGCAAGGACCACGCTCTCACAAAATACCAACGTATAGTAACAACTTAATGTGCTTAAAATCGAAGACCCTTTTTAGTATAAACTAGGTATTCCATTTTAGTCCTCATGGGTGGCAACTCATTTTGTATTTTGATTTTTAATCGAGGATACATGTAAACATATGGAGGTGGACTGTGTGCTCGTTTGCCACCCTTATACAATAAAAAATTCTAGACAAATACTCACTACAACGGAAGAGTCCGAACGAATAAAAGAAAGAAGGGGAATAACAATGAGAAAATCTTTTGAAGCTGTTTGGCTCTGGAACATCTTACCTCTTCACATTAGATGAGTGTAATCTATTGAAAAATTTATAAAAACTTATCAAAGCGCACTTCTTTTCTCCTTAAATAGTCATTCCTTTATCTCTCCTTGAACTCACGTCTTTTATTTAAAATAACTACCTATTTTTCTTACGCTTTTATTTCACTTGCTAGTTTACTCCTTTATGCTCTTTTATATATAATATTTTTTTAATATTTTTGTAACTGAAATATATTTATTTATTATATTATGTATTTATTTATTGAGTATATATCTATATGTTTGTCGTATGCATTTTCAAATAACTTGCGTACGCCGGTACTCTCTTTCACAGTTCATTTTATTCTTTGCAATATTGTTGCCATGTAGAGATCGCTTCTTGCCGCCAATTGTACTTTAACTAGACTACTAACACTAGAAATAAATATAGTTTTATCACACAACAAAGTAAACTAACGTCATCAATAAAATACATAAATATAAAAGAATGGAACAAGAAACGCTTCACTCATAATAACAAAGAGAAAATTACTCACTTCAGAAATGACTTACGTCATTATCGTAGCAACAATAACTTATAACTTTACAAAAGGACCCCACCGCGACCCTCCACAAGACACTCCACAATATTTCTGCTCCAGTTGTCAATCAGCTCTACAAATTATACCATTAGAATAATTAGCCACTGTTTCATTTCGTACTGTTACTTAAATTGTTTTTTAATATATTTGCTGCGTACTTCCGAGTGATATTTTGAATGGTTTTAAATTTCAGTTATCTGTTATGATTCACATAATGATTTCTTATATTTACTCGAACACTACATATTAAATGAAACAATTTTACGGATTTTATCGCGTTTAATAAAACTTTTTAATTGAATCTGGACGTCAAATACCTCGGTTCCCCCGTGACCATGGGTGCTGTAAAGCACCTGAAACGTCGGAATTAAAAAGTTAAATTAAACGCGATATAATCTGTAAAAACAGTAAATGTTAGGATCCAATTAACAAACTAAATGATTGCTTCTAGACATATAAAAGTTTAATTTTTATCGCAAGCCGTATGCCATATCATCCCGTGGGTATCGTATATAAAATAAACAGAAGATGGCAGCTTACCTGGAGTGGTTAAAGGGAGCTATTTTTTATTATGAATTTAATATTTAGATGTCAATTTGGTCTAGCCTCCTAAGGCCCAATGTTCTCATACAAGAACTTTACAAAAAACTGGTTACGGCCCAGCCACAGTTGACGTAATGAAGTCCTGATGACGCAATGTTATTATACGAGGACATAACAATTGTTCTAAGATAATATTTCGAAAATTCGCGCCAATATGCAAATTTGCTTTGTGTTATCTGATTGAAGAATATATTATACTCGTAAGTGACAGGTTTTAGCTTCATTGTCAGTGACAATCAGAGACAATCTACCATTTTGTAGCCGAAACGAAAAACATGGAGCGCACACGCAGTGGAAGTAAGTCACATCGCAATTGTTTTGCTTAATTATGTTATTTCTTAAATTTAAAATGTTATAGACAAAACAGCCAAGAGTAGTTGTATTCTGTTATTTATGTTAATATTTATTTCGTAAATGGTTTTTTTACCAGTCATTTATTATGTTCAAGTGTGAGAACATCTGGCGTTGATCTTCCATGTTCTTCATGATCTGATGTTCCATTAGTTGCCCGTTATAATTTGTTCTCATGAAAGAACAATTAGTGTTAATGACTTTTATCTTTTTTTAGAATTGCGGAGTGGAGAAATTAAAGAATTGCTAAATGATTCGGATTTGGAAGATATTTCACTTTTTGACGAAGACACATATAATAGTATATAAAGAAAATAGGATGTCAAGCTCCAGCGAAACGGATTCAGACGAAGATGCGCAAGTCAGATCAGTAAACCGTGGAAGCCGTCCTCTACGAGCTCTTCCTATTCTGTAACTACGGCGGTAGGAAGAGAAAAAACAAGAGCTGTTTGAGGCATCTAAGAAACTGAACATTACTATGAAAAAGATCCTTCAATTACGGGCATTCAAAAATGATCTTGGCAAACTCCTAATTGAGACCTATTCAAGGCTGGAGGCTACTGAAATTTATTATTCGCACTTGAATGAGCCTGTGCAACGCAAGAGGAAATTCTACTGCTCCACTTCCGTCCAAAAAACGACGTACGCAAGGTGCCAATCACATGCCTGTCTTTTCTGACAAATAATCTAGATGCCAACTATGCCACTATAAAATCTTGCATCTCTTGTAGATCATACAATGTCAAATTTTAAGGTTAAGAATGTGATTTTAAGTAAGTTTTAATCACTGATTATTAAGTTTTGATCTCTCATTTTTAAAGTTTTCATTATTTACCTTAGTTGGAATGAAGAAGTTAGTTTTTTTGATTTACGCCCTTGAAGAAGTTTTAAGATTTATTTTCATTTTTTTAGTTATGAAAAAAGTGATGAAATAATTTTAATATAAATGTTAAGATTTTGAACTGTAGCCAAATTGATGAAAAATAATTTATGTGATAAAATAAAACAGCTTTTTTATTGCTTAACAGCCCAATTACATCCACAGAGAACATAAAACATATACCTAATTAATACGTAACAGCCCATTGTTCTTAGACATGAACAAAATATTTTGAATGTTTGTTTGCCTAAATTTATTCATTCTTATATAATTAAAGCTAGGAAAAAAAACGGCATCAAAATACTGTAAGAAAGTTATTTTTAAAATTTTCGGCGTTATCCACGTTGGCACAATATGTTCACGTAGAAGGACATTGGGCGATAATCTAAACCGAGGCAAATTTCGCTTGGGTCTTAGGAGGCTAGCAGTCGTAAACGCGACTGCAGTCGGACAAAAAAATCAGTTATTAAGTTTTCCTAGAGGATAATATCCTGCTCAGATCTAGCTAGCCTCTAGCTAGCCTCTGACTGCCACGATTGTAATTCGGTCTAGAGGACATTATTATAACATTTAATATATGAGCGAGGTACTAATCACAACGACGAGCGTAGTAACGTAGTGAGGGAATGAACATTTAAGAAGTATTCCTAAACAACAAAATTCTGACAAATAATATCAGAAAGTAATGTTCACATATCTTTTTCAATTCCAATTGTGGATGGGTCCAATTTCATGAAGTCAAAATTTTAACATATCATAGGTGTAATTTATCGTTCAATTTTCTGATGACTACTTCTAGGCAGTAAAACTCTTGCTGACCGTCTGGGTGAGTAGGTAGTACTTAGCCAGACCTCATACCTATTTCTGTAACCAAACAGCAGTTCATGTTCTGAAAGGCATAGAAAGCCAGTATAGTAACAGGCTGTGACGCATTTCATCTTAGTCCTCAGAGGTGACAACGCATTTCTGTTCTCTTCTTTTTTTAAGTTGATTTCAGCAATATACTACACACTGTGATGTGTCTCTAGCCTTATATTCGGTTGTGTAAAATATGTACACAAAGATGAATTCTTAATGCACTATATATTATATTCCATTATGATAAAGAGCTCTTATTTATTTATTTACTTTATTGGAGGCAAAACAGAAACAAAAGATATGAAAAAAAAACATACAAAGAAAAATAAGACAATAGAAATTACAATTGTTCCCTACAAAATGTCTCACTGAGAACATACATATCTATATTATGAAGCAGATCGTAATTGGTGTCGTCTGCACAACAAGCAGGGTAACAAGTCTATACTTAAATAAAAAGAAAACAATCATCTGAAAACTAAAATGTACTAAATATCCTTATATATCAAATTCATAATTGTTACTAAAATACTTTTTTTAATTTAGTTTTGAAATCTGAACGGGAGATAGAGATATCGATGTCGTTAAGCATTTTACTGTGGAGGACACACATTCTGTGTACTGGTGCTCTTTTACCAATATTGGTGCTGGTTTTTGGTATATGAAATAAATTTTTTCATCGTTTGTTTTTGGATGGTATTCGAAACCTTACCTCGGACAATAACTGTGGACACTTAATCTCACCAACACAGACATTCCTAAAAGTGGTGGCGTCGATTAAAGGGCGTCGGTCTTTTAATGATAGCATTTGATATTTTGTTAAGAGATTTTCATTCGAATCGCGAGGTGAATGCTTTCGATAGTTAACAATGCGTAAGAATTTCTTTTGGACCTTTTCTATTTTATCTTCATAAGCCGAGTAGAATGGATTCCAAACAGGGACATATTCTAGATGAGATCTAACCAATGACTGATAAAGGCAGGTAAGAGTATCTTTGTGTTTAAATGATTTTGTTATACATGTAACGAAGCCTAGCATTCCGTAGGATTTATTCAATATTCCTTTGATGTGCCTATCTAGTGTGAGTTTGGTATCTAAATATACTCCAAGATCGCGTATAATAGAGTCCGAACACTTCACAAAACTCAATATTAATTTGTAATTATTTGATATAGTTTTAATTGCAGAATACTTTAACATTACCAAAATGTCACTGACTTTAGTTGACTTAATAAAGAACTGTTTACACGATAAATGAGACTTAAGCACTCACTACAAACCCATTATTTTATTTAAATTAGACAGACGAAAAGAATAAGGTATTATGCGATAGACTGCTACGTTGGTAGTGAGTACAAAAGGTCTTGAGTACAGAAGGAGTCAGACGTCACTGTACATAAATATTCAGACAGTTGAGTGCTACTACAAGTATTTACAGTTTGCTAAAATTAACACGTTCGCGTGAGAAACGTCTTACAACGTCGTGTTGATAGAATTATGAAATGGCGCGACGTCATAGGACGTCCTCTAGATTGTATAAGTTGACGCCTATGAACGTTGTGTCGTTTAGTATGGTATATTATCAGACCTGCGCGGTGACGTAGAAATCTGAACTTTTTACAATGGTTGCTTTTTAAGACGTAGGCATTAACTAAAAAAGGATTTTTGAAAATTCTACCGCTAAGAGGGTGAAATAGCATGCAGTTTGAATGAATCTTTTTATTTTACGAGGCGATTGTCTCAAGACTTACTGAATAGCAAGCAGACTTAGTTCTGCAACATATGCTGTAAGAAAGATCAGAAGTCTCACAGATGTTGAGACAGCTAGATTAGTTTATTTTAGTTACTTTCATAGCGTAATGTATTATTTAATTTTGCTATGGAGTAATGCGACTAATATTGAAGCCATATTTGTTTTGCAAAAGAGAGCCGTACGGGCGATTTATAACTTAAATTGTAAAGAGTCCCTCAGATAATTTTTTTAAGAAATAAACATAATAACTTTGACATCGCAGTATATTTATGAAAATGTAATGTATGTACATAAAAACATAAATAGCTTTAATAAGAATAAGGATGCTCATACTTTAAACAATAGGAACAAACATTAGCTTGTAATGCCAGTTACTAGACTCCACAGAATCAGTAATTTATGGGGCAATGTATACGCTTTTACAACAAATTCCCAGAACATGTTGAAGAAAAACTGTACAAAAAGGGTTATTTTAATATCAAGGAATACATGAATGAAAATTACCCCCGGGAATAAGGTGATCGCCACCATGCTGGTTCTATGAAAATTCATTTAAAAATTGTATAAAAAATTATTGTTAAATGAAATATGTTTAAAAAAAAGTCCCGCTGGGTTTCTTGATGGTTCTTCCAGGCCTGTGGTATTTTCCGAACCAGTGGTAAATAAACAATGACTTTTAATAAGTATTATGTAATGATCAATATTGAATAAAAAATCATTATATTCTATTCTAAATATATAATTTTAAGCGTCCTCCCAGATCCTGAGGAACTCCACCAATACGTCACAAAAGTTCTCAAAATACATCGGAAATTTGATTTACGGCTTAGGGTGAAGCCAAGGCGCATTCGATGACGAACGATAATCGTCTTTACCCTTAATTTCGTGAATTCTCCAGATAAAACAAGCAAATATTGTTTAGGGATCACGGCCTTTACTTTCGCTAGAAAGTTCTTTCTATACTTTTAAAAGAGTCGTTAGTGAAACAGGAAACTGTTTGTCTGTTGACATATGCTACTGAGCCATGGTGGCTAATGGTGTGTAGTGTAGGGTTTGGCTTGTAGTGTAGGGCTCTTTTCCACTAAGGAGTCCGTCTTTTTAGTGACTAATTCCTATCTATTTCTGCCGCCAAACAGCAACTTTTGCAATGCTGTATTCATATCTGAAGGTTAAGTAATGCCAATTACAGACTGTGAGACATTCAACCTTAAGCCTCAGGGTCACAATGCGTATTTATATTGCTCTATTAGAATTTGGTTGTAGGTGTTAATGTACACTTACCTTCAGGCGACCTGTAAGTTTGTTTATCACTTCAGTTAAAAAAAATTTAAATGTTGTATTTTTTTAATATACCACTTTTTATCATATTTTTGCATTGTCATCCGAATTTGAGCTATATTCAAAATATCAAGTTCCCAGTTCATCAGGACGTTTGTTTAAAATCAATTACTAAATTCCACCCAGAACGACATACAGACAGACAAACAACAAAGTGACTTAATAAAAACGTGTTAAAAAGGAAACTAGCAGGCTTGAAACGTCCCTCTGTTGGCAACAGGAAAAGTACCAATAAGGATATTAACATTTATAAGTAAATTACTTTTATGTACATATGTCTTATTAAAGTTAAAGTTACAGCCTATATACGTCCCACTGCTGGGCACAGGCCTCCTCTCATTTCTGAGAGGGTTTTAGGGCAAGGAAGTGTCCGCCGCGCTGCCCCAATGCGTGTTGGCGAACTTCACATGTCTTCGAAAAATTTTTTTTATTTTTTTATTTTGATTTCTCAGACATGCAGGTTTCCTCACGATGTTTTCCTTCACCGCCGAGCACGTGGTAAATCAGTACTTAAAATTGCAATTAACAATTTCATTGGTGCCGGCGGGGATCGAACCCGGGTTGCTCGCGTACATTGAAACTTACAGCGAGCGCTAACCATCTGAGCTACCACGGCTCTATGTCTGTCTTATTAGGTAACCGTACAAGTGCGTTATACAGAATCAATTTAGTGTGAGGATTCGTAAATATCTTCGCAGCTTTAATAACGATACCCAAAGATTTAGAAGCCATGCATATACGATTTTTAACACTTGGTATAAAAGAAAATTTTGAGTCAAAAATACTTTTTATAGTTACGAAACACTACACATTGAATGAAACTACTTTTATGAGTTTTATCGCATTTAATTCTACTTATTTTTAAGTACCGCCGTTCCGGGTGCTTTGCAGCACCCATGGTAATGAGGTACTGAGGTGATTAACGTCCCGATGTCAGAGTATTCCGGGAGTACCTTCAGCTTTTTAATTATTACTTTAGGTCCGATCTACGCGGAATGAACTTTTTGTGTCTTGAAGTCTTGCAGTGGTATACTTGGGTTTAGTTTTACCTCCACTCTAGGAATTTCTCCTCTATCGTGGGGGCAGTTTATTTGCATAAATTTCACAAGGACAAACATCCAGACCCGGAACTATTATTTGTAGGCCATAAAAATACTTGTTCTGTGCGGGATTCGAACCCGCGGCCCTTAGCGCTGCAACTCGTTATTAAGCCACTACGCTAAGAAGCCGTCAAAATCTGTTGTAATCTAATCAAAACTGATGAAATAGTGGAAGCCGTCTAGGATGTGATCACTAATTGCAGACTTCTTGGAGCATTGGTGTTTCACGTCAGCTATAAGTTCTTTTACGTGGGTTTTTTTAGATCTTTTTGGTCGCCCTATATATGAGAGACCAACCATTCACAAGCTTGTACACTCCTGCGTCTTGTAGAGGGGGTACACTTGACGGATGGTAAGAATTGACTAATCTTTTTCGGCGGCTTGTAGAATGTTCTAATAGAAGCTTGCTTCAAGATGTAGCAAATATTGTTTGTGACACCTCTGACGTATGGTAGTACAGCAGGCACGCGCTCGACTGCGGCCGGCTTCACTTCGTCACTGTGACGTAGGCGTGGAACCCGAAGCTTGTTGTTGTGTAAAACCCGCTTGACGTGATCAAGTTCGTTGGCCATGTGTTTGCTGTCACAATATATCAGCAACAATCTTTACTAATATAATAAAGCGAAACACGCTAATCTTTGGAACTACCAGTCCGATTTGAAAAATAAGTCGTCTTATATATTATAGCAAAATTTATGAAGAATAGTATAGGCTATCTAGCATTAGAATACACCCCTCAGCTAGCCTAAAATATTGATTTTGTTAAGCAAGTCATAAGAAAAAGCATTTCCGAAATTATTTATCCGCGTGCGCTGGCGTATTGGTTAGTGGTACGTAGATATAGTGTTCCACAAATATATAGATCTTTTTTCTATCTAAAAAAGTCCCAGATATCATATGCCTATTTCTTATACATAAGCCACAATAAAATATTTTGTGATAAAAAATATTGAAAAAAGTGATTTATAAGCGTTATTATAAGGCATGGTGTATTTATCCTTACGAACGAAAGTTACTTCATCATCAAGACAATTTTATGAAGATAAACTTTGCTCTTTATATAGCATGTTATTTGGACGCATAGTTTAAGAGATATGATATGATCCGATAATAATAAATGAAAATAAATCAATACTTGGATCGGCGCGCGAACGACGCATAAACCCTAGCCACCCGATGAGAACCGAGAAAAACCAGCAGTGAACACTTCTATGAGCGATGTTATGTCATATCGCGGGGCCGTGAAACCGTGGGGCACAGCTAGTGGGAGATACAGGTGAGCCCATCGCAACACCATCTACTTGCTTGTAAAACTCTTCCTTCCACAATAGATAGCCAGATGTAAGGCAATGTCTAAGTAATAATGCATATTCTGGAAGCATCTTGTTTTTCTCTAGTTTTCTAGTTACATTTGAGATGCAGTCTTCAATAGGTAGGCATGTAAGTAGAGACTGAGCATCAAAACTGACCATTGTTTCATTGTCAGTAAGACATAGGTCTTTTATCTCACTGACAAAATTAATAATTAAAAATCTGAAGGTATATCTCCAGGTTAACTCCGACATCGGGACGTCAATCACCTCAGTTCCCCCTGGTCGTGGATTCTGTAAAGCACCGAAACGTCGGGAATTAAAAATAAGTAGAATTGAACGCGAAATCTGCAAAAGTAGTTTTATTCAAAAATGATTGATGATTTTTTTTTTGAAATATATTTTAAATCAAAATTCACATTTTGCAGCATCTTGCTGGAAAATGTCATTCCGATATAATGGCCGCACTTTCAATGTAAGAAAACTCTCGAGAGTAGTTTGCGAAAGAGATTGCGATCAACTTACAGTAAGCTTTACCACGTTCTACCACAATACACAAGTTTTACCATAATCTGATGAACGGTATGGCAGCGCATCAAATATGAACAAACAAATATTAATTTTTATATATTAGATAGTACTTTTGATATATTAGATTTGCCATTGTTGCCTCGTTTGGCAAGCAGGTTGGTAAACACAGCTTTTTTTCAGCTGTTATCAGAAAGATGCTTCTGTCCATTTCCTGGTTTAGTTTTCTTCTGTCTCTTATGACACCCACAGAATGATATGGATATTCTTACACCGCCACTGCAAGGTAAATGGATACATTATAAAATTTCCCATTAATTAAGAAACAATATCACTCAAATGGACTTTAAATGAACCTATTGAAACTTTCAAAAAAAGTGAACACCAACTCCAAAAACAATAAAATATGTAAATATTTTCACAGCAGTTAATTGCTTCTGAAGTAGTTGCTATAAACTATTATATGGTAATTATTTTATTTTTAGTAGTATTTTTGCCGTCTGTTTTAAAATTCCTCTCAGATGTGAGAGGAGTTGTGACTTTAGTTTAATTAATGAAAATAGTTTTATTAATGTAACGTAAGTTTATAAAAATAACAAACAATAAACATTTAGTTCGGGATGTTGTTCTTCATCATCGCATAACAGTTCATTGTTGACTGGGGTCCCCTTTTTTATAGTATAAGTAAGTTGACAAACGAGCACATAGTCCACCTGACGGTAAGTGGATTCTGTTGACTATGGACATCTACATCAATCCTCGATTAAGAATCAAAATACAGATGCGTTGTCACCCGTAAGGGATAAGATGGAATGCCTCGTTTCCAGAAAATAAGGTATCCGGTTCACTGCACTCACTACACAAAACACAGCAGCATTAAGCTGCTATTTACGTTGATATTCTGTGAGAGCGTGGTCCTTCTATTGTGTAACTTTCTATTGTAATATTATTTACATTCAAAATGTTTATATGCTAATTAGACAGTTGAATTGTATTGTATTTTTTTAATTTAGGCATTGTTACAATTTATAGCATTTTATTATCTCAAAAAGGTTTAATATTACCGCAGACGTTCGCTACTTTGCAGATATATCATTTAAAATGAGAGGGCATTAACAAAATTAGCTTGGTAGAATCAGTCGTCATTATTTTTTATATTATATGAATGGCAAACGAGTACACAGTCCTCCTGATGTTAAGTGGATGCTGAGGACCATAGACATCTAAACTTGATTAAGAATCAAAATGCAGATGCGTTGTCACCCCTGAGAACTAATATGAATTGCCTCGATACTAGTGAAAAGCTACTATTTTACGCTGAGATTATGTGAGAGCGTAGTCCTTCCCTGGTCGAGCCGACTCATTTGTGCTAAAACCACAATACAGCTGCGGTGTGGCTGTACTACGTATAGATATATTATATTATAATATTAATTATCTTATTAAAGTTGACTTATAAAAGTTGGTTTAAGTAGTACCTATGCGTATATAATAATCAATGCGATTGTGATTAATTTTTTAAATAAATTTCCACAAAAACCAGTAATATTGCTGCAGAATAGCTCTATCAAACAAAGAAGATTTCATAAAACATACATGGAACGTTATTGTAGAATTTAGATAATATACCGAAAACGCTTTTTCTAAGTAAAGCTGTCTTTGATGAAATTGTATAACTTTTATTTTTACGCCGAATGTTTGTTACTGGGTAATCATTGAATATTTAAGGATTAGTTTTTACAAATGTCACAACTTCATAAATATACAGCGTCAAAACAAATATCAATAATTTTAATTTTTTTTAAATTGTGGTTTCTATGCTCATTATATTTGAAATAGCACGCACACACTTTCTTGCGCTTTAAATATATCTTCGCGCCTTGATGTAGCATTGCCCCAAAAAATTACGCGGTAGCGTACAGTAGAAGATACGAAGCCGTGATATACCGTCCGTAAAGCATTCTCGATTACGAATTAAAATGCAGATGCGTTTTCACCCGTGAGGACTAGGATGGAATGCCTCGTTTCCAGTAAAAAGGGTCTCCGGTTCTATATTTTATATCCGGTTCTATATCGAGCTTTTGGAGTGGCAACCCCGGGAATTAGTTTGTAAAATATTAGCTCCCAATAAAATGTAATTATTAATATCCACCTCAATTTTGTGTTGCAATTGTTAATGGTATTCAAATTATACTGTGCATTAAGTAAAACGTAAGTTACATACCTAAATATATTATATTTAAAAGATCGGATTTTAAGTGACAGGTAACGTACATATTGTTTGAATATTACATATTGTAATTCTTGTTATCCCTTCTTACAACATAATTGTTCAGTTTGGTTTTACATTTTTAAATATTTTCTTAAGCGTTTCATTTAAGATCTACAAATATAACCTAATAACACCTTAACTTCTTGACTTTATTTACGCTGCTACTTCTGTATTCAGTAGTTCTAGTTTTAACATTTTTAAGTAATAAATACATAGCAAAAAGAAAACTCGTAATACCAAGGCGCGCCAGCTTGAGACCCAGCTTGTGCTCCAGGAACTAAAGGTGTGCAAGGAGCAGTGTGAAATATTACTAAAAGAAAGGGATGACAAGGAAAAAGAAATAGTTGATATAATTAAAAATAATACACAATTAAAGTGTGACATAGCAATGTTACACACAGATTATTTTAATGTATTAAAGGAAAGGGACCAGCTTCAGGGAACTTCAATAAGTTTGATCAATGCAGCAAGGAATATGAGGTAGTTCTCAAATTCATTGCTGCATTGCAATTACAATTGAATGAAGCCCAAGGGCAAATTTGACAATTAAACAAAAATTTTGACAACTTAACAGCCCCCAAAACTCAGACTCTGTTCCATGAACTTGTAGAATGCACAACCTCTCAAGCATCCTCAAAATTGTTACAAACATCATCAACAGTGGATTTGACATGTGAAGATGCCTTCATATCGAGAGCAGCAGGAAGAATCGCTTGCAGTAACAATAAATTAAAGAAATACATTAAAATTAATAATTACATTAATAAATTGCAAAAAAACATAAAAAATAAAATAAGTATAAAAATCATGTATGTAAAGAAAAACAGGAATAATTTATAAGGTCAAAATATATTCAATTGAGGTGGATGGCATTAGGAAAAGTTATGAGACTGACATGGAGTATCTTAATTTAGAAATTTCTTCACTTCATCATGCATTACAAGTTATGACAAATAAATATGAATCGGCTCAAAATGAAATAAAGGAACATATACTGGCCATGGACGAACTGGTGACACTGTGTAAATATAATGAGGAACGTTTTGAGTCATTAGTAAAACAACAGTGTGAGTGTCAGCTCTCATTACCGGTTACTTCATGGACAACAATAATATGGACAAAAAGAACCCCTCTCCTACTTATAAGCTCCATGACAGTTCCAGAACAATAAATAATTTGGATAACTTAAATGTTAGCAAAAATAATATTGTTATGTACAGTGATGATATAGGTAAAAACTTAGGTTTAGTATTAAATAACTGTCTGAAGGAACAACAAATTACTAATTAGTGTATGCCTGGAGCAACATTAAGCCAAAATATAAATAAAATTCTAATTAGAGGCCATAGTCCTAATAGTATATTGATACTTCTTATTGGGAGAAGAGGCAATGTGAATTAAAATTATATTGAAATTCCAAATAATTTTAATGTTCACAAGATTGTTTTGTTAAAATTGTCTTACTTATGGGGTCTGCCACAAGAAAATAAATTAAGACATGACTTAAATATCCAAATGAATAATTGAATATGCAATAATAATGTAAAACTGACATATAATTGTAATAATTATAAATTTCATTTCATTGACTTAAATAATTTAATTAAGAAGTTTTTGACAAGAGATAGGTATTAGCTATCAAAGTATCGTTTAAGACTGGTAGCAAATACGCTATCTTATTATTTATATTTTAACTCAGCCAATGATTTGGCTACCTTGACACCTGCTTTTATTGAGCAACAAAATAATCTTACATTTGATTTGGAACCAGTTGCAAGTAATTTAAATTACATAATAAGACAATAGAGGTAATCTCTAGGAAAGATGATTAAATAGCTTAGAATACAACTTACCAATACATAATTGTGTAATTTCACAAAATAGCAATAATAAAAGCTGTATCAACCTGGTGCATCAAAATATACAAGGTATGTTATTTTTAAATAGTAACAATATACATATTTATGTATTACTGAACATTGGTTAAAAGATTACAATTCCATATTTAATTTCAGTAATCACCAGGTGGTCAGTTCGTTCAATAGAGATACTAAATTACGTGGTGGCTCCTTAATATTAGCTAATAAATCCTTATCGTGTAAAGAACGTAAAGACATTGTGAGCCTCTCTGTTGAGCGTACTGTAGAAATGGCATGTATTGAGCTTAAGCACCTTATTGTTGTCAGTGTTTACAGACCCCCATATTCAAGTTATGAAAAAACCTTTGAAAAAATTATGGAAGAAGTTTTAGTTACGCTTAATAAACAGAATGTCTTGTAGTATGTGGAGACTTTAATATCAATCTTCTCGAAACTTCTTCCATCAGTATTAAATTTTGCTCTTTGTTCAAATCCTATAATCTTGATAATTTATTCTTTGAAGTTACACGTATTACAGGTTACAGGTGTTTTACCAATCAACAAATCAATAACTCAAAAACTTAGTTCAGATCACTGTGGACAACTGGTTTCATTACCTTATATGCACAAAAAACAGGTAATTGAGAAAATTGTGTTTGTTCCTATTAATGCAAAACGCCTTAAGAGATTTAGAAGTAATATGGTTAAAAACCTTCCATCGCTTTCTTATAAGAACAGACTATTTATATGAAGAATTATTTACCCTTATAAGCAATGAATTTAATAAAACATTTACTTCTAAAACATTCTCCAGAAACAGTCGCAAAGCATTTAATGAGTGGGCGACAGTAGGAATTCATAAAATCAGACGAAGGTTATATGACCTTTACCATGAAAGATCATATAATCTTTCCGATGCTTTTAGAGAATATGTCAAAAATTATTCTAAAATGTTTAAAAGAGTTTGCTCCACAGCCAAATCTAAACATATGAGCAACAAAATTAAGACGGCTAAGAATAAAATTAAAATAACGTGGAGTATAATTAACTGCGAAACCGGTAAAGGGAAACCTCGTAACTCAAACTATCAATTAAAAATTAACAATGAATTGACTAAATCAAATCAAGAATTCGCAGCGGTGTTTGAAAAATATTTCACTGAAATTTCTATCTTGACAACAGAGTCATTGAATACTTCTCCAACTGTCGCCGAATCATTACTCAATCAGAATGTTAATACCTGTTTAAAAGAATTAAGATTTGAAAAAGTAGTACCGCAAGATATTGTAAAATACTTCAAAACCATTGATGTAAAGAAAACCGCAGATTTGTGGGGGATTTCCATTGAAGTTATTGCGTCCATAATAGATTTAATTGCACCTTATCTTGCTATTACTTTTAATACTTGTATTGATTCTGCTGTGTTTCCTGATTTAATGAAATAATACCTTTATTTAAATCTGGTAGTACATTGGACTAGGCTAATTTTTGACCTATTTCTGTACTACCAACTCTCAGTAAAATTTTTGAAAAAATAATTTTGGATCAATTGTTTTTTTTTTTAATACAAATACATTACTTCATAAAAACCAATTTGGTTTTACAAGGGGTCGCTCGACGTCTGACGCCAGTGTTGAGCTTTGAAATATATTTGAATGCTTGGGAGAATTCACAAGATGCGTTAGGTATTTTTGTGATCTTTCCAAGGCTTTCGATTGTGTTCATTATGAAACATTAATCAGGAAACTACAACATTACGGTGTAAAAAATTTGGCGCTTAGACTTAATACTTCATTTCTAAGTAACAGAACTCAAAAAGTCGTGATCAATGGTAAAGGTTCCTCCGGATCGGTAGTATGAATGGGCATTCCTCAGGGCTCGATTCTTGGCCCATTCCTGTTCTTAATCTATATTAATGACTTACCTTATCTTGTAGGGGACAATCACGATATAGCATTATTTGCTGATGATACCTCTTTAATTTTCAAACTCAAACGGCAGTCAATTAATTATGACTATGTAAATAATGCTCTATCGAAATTGGTACATTGGTTTAACGCCAACAATTTGCTCTTAAACGGCAATAAGACAAAATGTATTAAATTTATAATACCTAATGTAAAACATTCGAATACCAATGTACTCTTAAATGGGGAGGAGTTGAGTCTTGTGGATACCACTGTTTTTCTTGGTTTTACTATTGACGCGAAACTTCAATGGGGCCCCCATATATCTAAATTAGCAAGCAGACTTAGTTCTGTAGCATATGTTGTAAGAAAGATTAGAAGTCTCACAGATGTTGAGACAGCTAGATTAGTGTATTTTAGTTACTTTCATATAGTAATGTCTTATGGAATTTTGCTATGGGGTAATGCGACTGATATTGAAGCCATATTTATTTTGCAAAAGAGAGCCGTACGAGCGATTTATAACCTAAATTGTAAAGAGCCCCTCAGAAAAAAATTTAAAGAAATAAACATATTAATTTTGGCATCGCAATATATATATGAAAATGTAATGTATGTACATAAAAACATAAATAGCTTTAATAAGTATAAGGATGTTCATACTATAAACACTAGGAACAAACATTAGCTTGTAATGCCAGTTACTAGACTCCACAGAATCAGTAGTTCATTTATGGGGCAATGTATACGCTTTTACAACAAAATCCCAGAACATGTTCAAAGTTTGTCAATAAACAAGTTTAAATGTTTTATTAAAGAAAAACTGTACAAAAAGGGTTATTATAATATCAAGGAATACATGAATGAAAATAACGGCTGGGAATAAGGTGATCTCTACCATGCTGGTTCTATGAAAACTCATTTAAAAATTGTTAAGTGAAATATGTTTAAAAAAAGTCCCGCTGGGTTTCTTGCTGGTTCTTCCCAGGACAGAGGTATTTTCCGAACCAGTGGTAAATAAAAAATGACTTTCAATAAGTATTAAGGAATAATCAATATTGAATAAAAAAATAATCCTATTCTATACACTCACCATACGAAACACAGCAGCGTTAAAAAAATATATTTATTTCTCAATAAGCTTTTTCATAAATTTTTGGTGAAATACCTCCACAGAGTAATTTAATATACTCGTGTTGGGGTTTCACTCTTACCCTGGTGCTTAACATTTATCAAGATTTTTATTTCATACACATATTTATGTATTACATAAACCTAAACCAAAACTAAAACCTCTCGTATGTCAACGTTCGAAGCCATTGAATAAGCACTTTTTTGTATTCGCAATATGGCATACGATATATTTCTAATTTACGATTTATAATGTTATATAGATAAGTACTTTGAGAGGTGTACTGACGACTCGCGAAAACAGTACTAACAAGGCCGGAAGGAGCTACAATATCTTTTCTTCTTTTATTTAATTTAATTGTATCATACGGCAGTGTTCTGTGAAAAGTTAAGGTCAAATTTAGAATGTACAGTTTTCTTATCGATAAGAGGTTGCAAAGCTTATGAAGGTTTTCTGTGGAGAATTTATAAATCGTTAAGCTGCTATTTTACGCTGGTATTCTGTGAGAGCATGGTACTTCCCCGGTCGAGCCGACCCATTCGTGCTACAACTATACCAGTTATATAACTGCAGCATGGCTTTACCGCGTAAAGAAGATTTCATGAAACATACATGGAACTTTATTGTAGAATTTAGATAATATACCGAAAACGCTTTTTCTAAGTAAATCTGTCTGTGATGAAATTCTATGAGTATTATTTATACGTCGATTGTTTGTTATTAAATAATCATTAAATATTTCAGGATTAGTTTTACAACTGTCACAACTTCTTAAATATACAGCGTCAAATCAAATATCAATATTTTTTTATATTTTAAATTGTTGTTTACAGCTTTCAGTACTCGGTATATTTATAATAGCACGCACACACATTTTTGAGCTGTAAATATATCATCGCGCCTGTAATTTAAAAAATTACACCGTAGCGCACAGTAGAAAAAACGAAGCCGTAATATAAAGTCCATAAACCATCCACATTTACTACTTTGGATAATGCATGATAATACATGTAGAGCGTAAGAAAATTGATTTAACTTTTTGCATATACTTTTTAGTATATTATTAGTGAGTTTTAAATACACTCACTCACTTTCAAGTCAAGCCAAATTAAACTGAGGTATTTTTATTTAGAATTATCCTTTACAAAAACTTTTTGATAACTATATAAATCACACCATAGTCGGTTTTTTTTAATTGTTCGTTGATAATTATAATTTACGTCCATTGCTATGATCGATATTCTCCATGACGACTGCCTCGTTAGTCTAATGTTAAGCACGGCTGCTGATCATTTGGTTCCGGGTTCGAATCCAGAGTCAAGCCAAATCCAGTTATTAGTTTTCTCTTTAAAAAAATCTCAGTAGCAGCCAGGAGTCAGGTATTTGGCGGTGTTTCTCCCCCGTACATCGGAAAACAGTTGGTCCTATGCCTAATCTCACTCCAATCCAGTCAGATTACCTCCCATCTTAGAGAGTGCACTTGTGCTTGTACGTAATCTCGTGCACTATAATCCTATCGTGCGCAGATGGCTAGACTTCGTTGAAACTGAGCACCGACCGAAATTCGTTCTGCGCTTGCTCTCCATCGTTTCAATGACGGGACCGTGTCTTGTGTTGAATGTTTGGAGGAGGCTATGATCATCGTACTTGAATAGGTTGTAATGATTAATAATATTATTATTTGTTTTTTCATTCCGGTTCGAAGGAACATATGTTAGGGTCACTAGAAACTTCAATAAAGAGACTGTGAACTATTAACAACGCAATATTTTCCGTGTTATATACAATTATTACAGTACAGTCTATCACTGGCGGGTTTTGAATGGCGAGCTAGCGACATCGATGTGTTGAGTGTGGGCAAGCTTCCGCGATGCCCTCACCTCACCGGCACGGTCGCCGTTGTTTCTTATCCAACACCAATCACTATAATTTATGCATTTAGAAAATTGCTTAAGCTTTAACTAAATTTCTTCATTATTCCACCTAATTTGGAAATTGTAAGAATTATAAAAAAAGTGCGCAGCAACCCTTATTTGTCAACGTCGGAACTAAGTCATTAAAGACCCTCGCAAAACTTGAAATCATTGACGATAACTTTGGACACGCTCGGTCATCGAGTTAACGGTGTGTCGGACAGCTTAACAGACAGTACTTAATGACTTATTAACTTAATCGTATTATAGACTGCGCACGTAATATATCTGTGAACATGGTTTTTTGGACTTAATCACCGATTGTGGGCGGTGTTTTAGCGCATTGCGTCGTTATGATACGTCGGCTATCTTTCGGGTCAGGGAAATTGTGTTTGGTAGTACTTTTAAGTGCAACAAGCATAACTCACTCCATGTCTTAGTGCAATAGACCTAAGATACATGGATATTCGGTTACTGGTACCTTAATAGCGTGCTACTTAAATACGTTGGTGCTATTTATAGTTAACATTTTATTGCCAAAGTCGATGAATAATCCCTCATATGGGTGTGTTGTAAGGTGGCGATATCCGTATGATAGTTGCATTGTTGCTTACCGCTACTTGCGGTATTGCCTCAAGCTTAATGGTTAAAAAAGTAATTAAAAATCCAACTGCGTCAAAAAGTTGATTGAAAACAGAAAAAAAAATCTCTATGTCACTTTCACAACTAAGATGAATCTAACGACACCTCAAAGGTTAAAATCTATTAAGTCGTTTAGGGTACAGAATATGCCAAAGAAATAGACATACATACATACATGAAAAATATAACCCTCCTTTTGTGGCAGCCGGGTAAAAATTTTGGAGGTGGGCAGCAGTAACTTACTAATAACCACTAAAAAAATAAGCGTGGAAGCTATGGCAAATATCCCTCCTTTGATGCAATCTATAGGGGAGGCCTATGTTCAGCAGTAGGTTATTGAAAGGCTGTAACAGTTACGGATTAGAAGAGAATTGTTTATAATATGGATCTTAATTTTGCGACGATCACTGAAAGCGACCATCCAGGGCTCGAACCCGGAATGCTCGCTAATCACAATAATTTAATAATAAATTCAAGCAAAACAAAGGTTATACATTTCAGTCAACGCAAATACGATAATAGTAAACTCATAATACAATATAATAACTATAACATTGCCGAAGTCGAAAGCACGAGATTTTTGGGGTTGGAAATTGATGAAAAATTGAATTGGAAATCGCATTAGGAATCTTTAAAAATATAAGTAAGTCTGCTTATGCTCTAGGCATATTGTCAACTATAATTTGTACGGATGGACTCCTTACTGCGTATTATGGTACGGTAGAAACATACCTACGATATGGTGTAATATTTTGGGGTAACTCTTGCGAAAAAGGAAAGGTATTCACGGCCCAAAAAAGGTGTATACGCTCCATGTTTAAGATGAAGAGTACCAATAGTTGCAAGCCATATTTTAAACAATATAAAATATTAACTGTACCTTGTACATATATATTAGAGATGGCAGTCTTTGTAAAGTCGAACCAGAACCGTTTTAAGTGCCTAGCAGACCTTGCCCCAAGAAACAGACGTGACAATAGTAGAGTTTACATTCCTAAGGGAAAAACAGCACTAATACGCAATAGTGTCTGCTGTATGGGGCCGGCTATTTACAACAAATTACCCAAGTGTTGGAGGGATCTCAACACTTCATTATTTAAGACAAGGCTACGAAACTTTTTAGCAGACAAGGTGTACTATAATATTAATGAATTTTTAATGGACAAAATGTTATGTTAAAATTTGTACGTTTGTCACATGGATATTTATTTATAAATTGTATTATTATTAATGTAATTAATTTGACGATGGCTTATAATAATTAAATAATAGTGATAATAATGTACCGATTGACTTATTAGAATTATATGTAATTTGAAGAGACTTTTTTTTTTGTTAATCTAATGTGATATTGTGTTATGAATGACATATCTACGTAAATTGATAAAAAAATTAATTAATTCATATTTTTTGCATGCCTTCTGGTAAAATATGGTGGAATCTATACTATATATTTGTCACCACATTCTGTATCACCCATATTTGCAAAATAAAGAAATTCATTCATTCATTCAAATTCATTCATTCATTCATTCGCGTTCCGTGAAATTTACAGCGAGCGCTTAACCCCTGAGTAACCAAGGCTCATTTGTTATAATTATAAATAATGGGAAATTGCATAGTTATCTTATGCTAGATTTTAACTGTTTATATCGACGTTTCCTCAGTAGCTCCAGTGTGTTAGTGGATACTGGATATCACATGTCTTCTAAATATTCTTATTCTTCAGTTATACAGGTTTCCTTCACCGTCAATGTCATTGGTGCTAATGGGGATGTAACTCGGATTGATCGCGTACTGTGAAATATACGTGAAATGCTCAACCTCTGAGTCCCCACAGCTCTTTGTTTTATTTCCATTGCAATCTATAAAAGCCTACAGATTAACAGATTTCCTTTTTACTGCAAACAAGGCATTATATCTTAGTCCTCAGGGGTGACAATGCATCTGCATTTTGATTCTTGATTGAGGATAAATGTAGATGTCTATAAACCACTGCATCCATTTACTATCAGGTGGACTGCATGCTCGTTGGTGACCCTTATTCTTAAAAAAAAAAACAGATTGCCTCATGGCATGGGATATTAAGCCATAGTTGCCACGCTTGGCAGGCGGATTGGCAACCGCAATTTCTCATTATTTTTAGTTGATATTAGGAAGAAGCTGCTGGGTTTCTCTTGGAATGTTACCATCTGTCGCCTCTTACAACACCTACGGTACGATATGGGGTAGTGGATATTCTTATATCGGAACTACACGGTTTATTTAATTATATTTAATTTTTTTTATTTTGTTTTTATTATTTTGTATTGTTTCTTATGTGCTTTGTGGCAATCTTGGGGGATACCTATGTTCAGCAGTGGACTTGTAAAGGGCTGTTATGATGACGATGATTTGTTTTTATTTAACTTTTAAAGTAATTATTTCGTATATCTCTCTAAGCCATTGTGCACTCACCCGTATAAGGTTTAGAATTCCTCACATCCTCTGCAACGTATAAAGACAAATCCGTCGAAATAAAAAACTATGTAACGCTTCATTTAATCGGCTTCCGCGCAATTTCATTGGGCTCGCTGTAATATGAGATCCAACATATGTGTAATTTATAGTGTACCTGTTGCCTCTGTGATTGTTTGTCGGTCTTTCACAGAGTGTTTTCTATGAAAATGCTTAACGGAGTTTTTTTAAACGTTTAATCTCCACACTAGGATTTTTCCTGTCTCCTGTACGCGTAACAATTATTTGTAGGCCATACAAATACTTTTTCCATGCGGGATTGAATCCCGCGGCTTTTATCGCTGCAATTCATTGATAAGCCACTGCGCCACAGAGCCGTCATCATAGCGTAACGTTTAATGTAGATGATTGGAATTTGTCATAGTTATAAAACGCAGTTATAAAAATACAGTGAAATATTTGAGGGCTTGGATTTCTGGAGTGATGAAGTAGTGATGTCTTATATTTACGCGAACACTACACATTAAAGAAAACTATTTTTACGGTTTTTATCGCGTTTAATTTTACTTTCTTTTAATTCAGGGCCTAAGGTGTTCGATGTTAAAAAAAATACTACATATCATGTATAAATTATAAATATTATAAATTAAAAACTCTATTAAACATAATTATTAAATGTGTGATTAATAGTACTAGTAAATGCAAATGTGTTAAAGTAAATACTTGCAGTATGTAAAAAATTATAAATTGTAACCTATAAATATAACGATGATAACGGAGGATGTAACGGGGGGAATTCACCCGTGCGTATTGTGAGGATGAATTATAGAAATGATAGATAAATCAGATGACTGCCGGTAGATGACTGCATAACAATCTTGAAACTGCTCACCAAATCTCAGCTAATCCATATCTCAACTAATTTAATAAAACATTTACTTCTAAAACATTCTCCAGAAACAGTCGCAAGGCATTTAATGAGTGGGCGACAGTAGGAATTCATAAAAGCAGACGAAGGTTATATTACCTTTACCATGAAAGATCATATAATCTTTCCGATGCTTTAAAAGAATATGTCTAAAATTATTCTTAAGTGTTTTAAAGGGTTTGCTCCACAGCCAAATCTTTACATATTAGCAACAAAATTAAGACGGCTAAGAATAAAATTAAAATGACGTGGAGTATAATTAACTGCGAAACCGATAAAGACAAACCTCGTAACTCAAACTATCAATTAATATTTAACAATGAATTGACTAAATCAAATCAAGAAGTCGCAGCGGTGTTCAAGAAGTCGCAGCGGTGTTTGAGAAATATTTCACCGATATACCTATTTTGATAACAAAGTCATTGTCGCCAATTTATTACTCAAACAGAATGTTAATACCTGTTTAAAAGAATTTAGATTTGAAAAAGTATTACCACAAGATATTGTAAAGTATTTCAAAACACTTGATATAAACCGCAGATTTATGGGGGATTTCCGATATAGTTATTGGGTCCATAAGAGATTTAATTGCACCTCATCTTGCTATTATTTTTAATACTTGTATCGAATCTGGTGTGTTTCCTGATTTAATGAAACATAGTAAAATAATATATTTATTTAAATCTGGTAGTACATTGGACACCGCTAATTTTAGACCTATTTCTGCACTACCAACTCTCAGTAAAATTTTTGAAAAGATAATTTTAGATCAATTGTTAAATTTTTTTAATAAAAATAAATTACTCCATAAAAGTCAATTTGGTTTCACAAGGGATTGTTCGACGACTGATGTAGGTGTCGAGCTTATCAAATATAGTTTTAATGCATGGGAGAGTTCACAAGATGTTTTAGGTATTTTTTGTGACCTTTCCAAGGCTTTCGATTGTGTTCATCATGAAATATTAATGAGGAAACTTCAAAATTACGGTGTAAAAATATTGCGCTTAGACTTATTATTTCATATTTGAATAACGGAACTCTAAAAGTCGGTATCAATGGTAAAGGTTCCTCCGGATTTGTAGTATCAATGGGCATTCCTCAGGGCCCGATTCTGAGCCCATTTCTGTTCTTAGTCTATATTAATGACTTACTTTAACTCGTAGGGGACAATCACGATATAGTATTTTTTTTTTTTATTTTTTTTTTATAGAATAAGGGTGACAAACGAGCACACAGTCCACCTGATGGTAAGTGGTTGCTGTGGCCCATAGACATCTACATCTATCTTCGTTTGCGAATTTAAATGCAGATGCGTTGTCAGCCGTGAGGGCTAAGATGGAATGCCTCTTTTCCAGTAAAAAGGGTCTCCGGTTCTCTACACTCACCATACGAAACACAGCAGCATTAAGCTGCTATTTTACGCTGGTATTCTGTGAGAGCGTGGTCCTTCCCCGGTCGAACCGACCCATTCGTGCTACAACTATACTATTAATATTGCTGCAGCATGGCTCTACCACGTATTATAATTTGCTGATGATACCTCTCTAATTTTCAAACTCAAACGACAGTCAATTAATTTTGACAATGTAAATAATACACTATCGAATTTAGTACATTGGTTTAACGCCAAAAACTTGCTCTTAAACGGCAATAAGACAAAATGTATTAAGTTTACAATACCTAATGTAAAACATTAAATTACCAATGTGCACTTAAATGGGGAGGAGTGTAGTCTTGTAGATACCACTGTTTTTCTTGGTATTACTATTGACGCGAAACTTCAATGGGGCCCCCATAAATCTAAATTAGCAAGCAGAATTAGTTCTGCAGCATATGCTGTAAGAAAGATTAGAAGTCTCACCAATGTTGAGACAGCTCGATTAGTTTATTTTAGTTATTTCATAGCGTGATGTCTTATGAAATGTTGCTATGGGGTAATGCGACTGACATCGAAGCTATATTTGTTTTGCATAAGAGAGCCGTACGGGCGATTCATAACTTAATTTGTTGTGAGTCCCTTAGATAAAAATTTAAATAAATTAACATATTAACTTTGGCATTGCAATATATTTATGAAAATGTTATGTATGTACATAAAAACATAAATAGCTTTGATAAGAATAAAGATGTTCATACTTTAAACACTAAGAAGAAGCATAAGCTTGTTATACCAGTTTCTAGACTCCACAGAATCAGTAATTCATAATGTATAAGCTTTTACAACAAAATCCCAAAAATGTACAAAATTTGTCAATAAATAAGTTTAAATGTTTTATAAAAGAAAAATTGTACAAAAAACCCCTGCGAATGAGGTGATTGTTACCATGCTGGTTCTATTAAAACTCATTTAAAATTTGTACAAACAAAAAAACAAAATTATTGTTAATTGAAATATGTTTAAAAAAAAGTCCCAGGTATTTTCCGAACCAGTGGTAAATAAAAAAATGACTTTCAATAAGTATTATGTAATAATCTATATTGAGTAAAAATTATTCTATTCTATTCAGTACATAGACGTTTCTAGTAGGGGAGCCCCCTTTAATTTATGATTAATTTTTATTTTTATTATTTGCTGTTGTGGCGGCGCTGTTATCGCGCCACAAGCGAAAATACATTGAGGCCTAAATCACGTTATCGAAGTTCCGAAGTAAAAGCAGTATATATAGAATAGCTCCGAGCCACCACTCGGAGCGTTGGCCGCTCCCCGGGCTGAACACCTTGCCCGGTGGGAGATCTACCCTTTTCCTTAACACGGCTACACCTTTATAGCAGCAACAGCAGTACATATATTCTGTGAAAATTTCAACTGTCTACCTATTACGTATAAGATACCGCCCGCTGACATACAGACGGATGTATGGACAGACGGACAGCGGAGGTTTAGTAATAGGGTCCCGTTGGTTACCCTTTGGTTACGGAACCCTAAAAAGTAACGCTATTCGTTCTAGAAGACATTATTTTATTAGCATTAAAACTGCAAAGAGATACAACAGATCAGAAAGATCTCTATCGGTGACGATTCCGGCCGCTCTTAGCTGGATGTGGTCAAGTGGAAGAAGCTAGTACTGTGGTATCTCGGTGCAGGAATGATAACAGTATTCCATGTAACAACGAACTTGCGCCTTGTAAAGTTGTGCTCACCTGAGGACGCCAATTTTTTTAGAGCCTACTTTGAACTTTCATTCTAAGTGACCACCAAAGTGAACGTCACTCTATATGTCAACCCCAGTGAAGGAGAAATAACAAAGGGTACTTTTAGTGGTAAACGCGCCAAACTGAATCATCTGAGAGTTAAACTGAAATTAAACTGGATATGATTTAGTCGCCACTAGTCCACGAAAGGTGAAACTTTCTTTTACAAAGTCTCAACTTTTGATACACGTTTGTTCCGCACTCAACCACGTGTTCCCGAGGTTTCACTTGCTATATGTGAGTGTACTTGCTATATCCAAAGGGTCAATATAAACGTGCAATGGTGGAAGATCTTCTATTTTCCTTTAATATAGTACAGGCGGTAAAGGTGGGCAATGGCTGCCACATGCGTCATACTTGTAAACATTTGCTGCTTTTGGAGATTGGTCTGCTCGATTTCGCCATGAACTGATTAAATTCATTTTTTTAATGTTATCTTTTATGTATTTAGTGCATCACAGAAATTACTTTCCTATGGGTCTGTTATACTTTTCTTTCTGTCTTATAACATAGACTATCTTTATAAATAAAAAACCAATTGCCATGCGTTAGTCTCACAAAAACTCGAAAATGTCTCGACTGATTTTTATGAATTTTTTGTGTTTGAGTGGATGCGTGGATGTTCAGATTTACAATTGAACCTGGTAGGTGGCGCTGTTGTTGAGATCCAGAAATTACCCTTGCGAAGCCGAAGCGGATTGCTAGTTGTATTACAAACTTTAATATATAACAAAAAAGAATCTTCTTTGTGCAGAGGAACCTTATTTGAAAACGGTAGTAGATTTAAAAAAAAATTGGTAAATCCAATTGGGCATGCCCTAAGCGTATTAAAAAAATTACGTATAACATGATGATACGGAATTTTTAAAGTAGTTTAAATACATACGAGTTTTCACTAATAACCTTATAATACTTTCAATTTTCCGATAATTTTATGTCAAATTTCAATTTAAAAAAAAGTTTGGAAAATCCAAAAGTGCACGACTCATAATGCTCATATGATCATCATATCATCATTCAGGTCACTCCATAAAGTCCAAGACGTATTTAAGTATAAATATTACATCCTACTTACTTTTAGTACGTACTACTATTATTTATTCTGTGCTTTTAAAATATTGTAATAAAAATCTCTGATTATTATTATAATCAAGTATGTAAAAAATTTGGTTTTTCGAATATTGTGTATTTGTACAGCGAACTTTTTGAGCCGCTGCAAACAACCGATACAGTATCCACTCACGACGGCGATTGACACCGAACCAGGGTGATGCAACTCTGTATGAAGCCCGAGAAACCTGCACACAATCATAATTTTATCTATGTGTGCAGTGGGCATGTAAAATTAAAGCGAGAAAGAGATATCGCGATTTCATTCTTTCGCGTTGTTTCAGATTGCCATTTTAAAAATTAGATACAAAAGTACATATTATATCGGAAGAAACTGAAAATGTTAATTCTGTGTTAAACTTTTTTTTTGGTTGCTCATTAGAGTGTAATTACATATATATTACTCTGAGACTTCCACAATTAATTCACCTATTAATTGATTAAAATTAAATGATTGAATATAAGCAGAATTCTATCAAAAGAAGCCATGAACTAAAAGAAAAAAAAATGACATTTGTTTGTCAACGTCTGTCATATTTAAAAAAAAAATCTGAAATTGATTCAAATTTATTTAATAGGTTTAGATTTTAATATTTGTTATTGCGTTTTGCTTAAATTCAGTTATTATCGTTTCAGAATACTTCATTTTCGTTTGTAGGCAATTCGCCGCGATTGTGTGTGTAAAGATTTTTTGTAAGATGCTGACACTGTATGAGATATTAAGTATAAATAAATTTATTATTTAAAAAATTTATGCACGATGTGTGATCAGAATCGAAAGTAAATTAAGCGTTTTGCAAACAAAAAGCACAAAATCATCTGATCACTTTCTGCAGGTTTCCTAAAATAGAAGAAGAAAAACTTTTGACAATATTAATTAAGTCCTTAAGCATTTTGAATTTATTCATCGTTATTTGTAGGGATTATTACTATATTAACTCGAATTTTATCTGTTTCAGATAATGTATTTGGGCTGAGTTAAGTTTTTGACATGAAAATTTTGCTCATTTCAATTTACGTTAATGTTCTGTGAAGAATAGCTCTCACGATAACATATGTTATAAATCAATATTACGCGTGGAAATGTTATCTGCAAAAGCATTAAAAAACTTCAATAATAATATATAGTGTATAAAACAATATCTTCCAAAAATAAAATTACATAACTATACCTATTTTTAGTTTTATTTTATCTCACATAATCCTCTAAAGTAAATTAGAGTAATTTTGGTACAACCTCTCAAATGTATGGGAATTCACCCAACAGGTTTGTGAGGCTCGAGCCAAAATTACTCAAATTTGCCTTAAATAAATAAAAAGTTTAAGAGTTACAGAATACAAGGTTTGAAATTCCCGCTAAAAAATTTTTATATGGGCGCCCACCGTGGCGCTTTTCGTGTACATTCATAAAAACGTGTTTCCTTTTTTTAGTATGAAGTTGGCGTTCTTCTCTCGATAGAGAGTAATTGTGTTCTGTGCACCGACCTAACTGAGTGAGTGAGGCAGTCTCTATTTAGTAAAAAATAAATTCAACAATCATTTTTATTTCTGACAATGTGCTTTTTACGTCACTTATATGTACAATATAATTGCTAGATACGATTTCATGCGACAAAACGTTGGAATCTTAATTTTTAGGCCCTAGTAGAACATATCTGCGCACTTAGCGCTTACGGCATGCAAAATGATATTTTTCACAAATGAAATTTAATTTCATTGTGAAGAATAAAGTTTTCATTTCATTTCAGTGTCTACTATTTCTTTCTTGTGCAAACCTGAGCATTCTTGGTTAGTTTAGAAACTTTTTTGTACTAGTTACCCTTCCCTTTGAATCTTGTTTGACTAGACAATAGCCAATAGACTCTAGTGTAAAGCACTATCATCTATAAGCTCTTTCTAGCTTACAAGAAATTTTCTTCCTCGCACAACTTCCTTGTGGAATCGAATCCACAAGCAATTTTTCCGGACCGATAGGACTTAGGGGTCTTCAAAAATGTGCAATTTCTGGCGTTGTAGTTGTTCATGAGCGGCGGTAGTTACTTACCATCAGGTGAGCCGCATGCATGTTTTAATTAGTTTAAATTACATACATACATAATAAACACTCACGCCTGTCACCCAGAGGGGTAGGTAGAGATTATGGACTTCCATTTGGCACGATCCTGACACACCTCTCTAGTTTAAATTAGGGAAATTAATTTTACTACAAAATTTATTTTTACTACGAAATTATATTTACGTGGTATAGCCACACAACAGCGATATTATGGTTGTAGCACGAACTAATCAGCTCGACCGGGGTAGGACCACGCTTTCATAGAATACCAGCATAACATAGCAGCTTTATGCTGCTGTGTTTCGTATGGTGAGTGTAGGGAACCGTAGCCCCTTTTTACTGGAAACGAGTAATTTCATCTCATTCTTCAGTGGTGACAAAGCATCTGCATTTTGATTCTTAATTGAGGATAAATGTAGATATCTATGGGCCACAGCGTCCACTTACCGTCAGGTGGACTATGCTCGTTTGTTACCCGTATTCTATAAAAAAAGAACTTAAATATGGTCGATACTAAAATGAGGCAATTTATGGGGATGCAGCGGACTTTTGATAGGTTTTAGTTCTATCATCGCTTTCGTAGCAAAATAATTGACTTGAATAATGAACCTCATACTGCCCGACCAAGATCCTTCGCAAAAGCATAAGTTATCTACCATCGAAAGGACAAAAATTTATAAGGTATTAAGTGTAAATACTTCCGTAGCATAAATATATTTATTGTTTTATTTGACTGTTAGACGGGAAATGAAGCTGCAGTTTTCAGTAGTCCGCCGCTTACGAAAATTAAAATTGCGTAAGCGGCGGGACTTACGCAACTTTAATACTACTCGTATTGAAGAAGCGATCGAGCGGAACCAGGGCTCCAAAGTCCTTGCCAAAGATATGTCTGCCAGAAAGAGCCAACTGTCGAAGCTGAAGACTGAATGTGGCAGCATCGTTTCCGGGACATGTGAGATTTTGAGTGAGATTGAGAGGTTTTATCGGCAGCTGTACACGTCATCGTTGGAGCCACACGCAAGTGTGAGTAACGATCCTAGAGCAAGTCTTATCCGACACTATTCCGATGATATCCAGGACGTCAGTCTGAGCGAGATTAGAATGGCTCTCCAGCACCTTAAAAACGGCAAGTCCCGAGGCGAGGATGGAATTACAGCGGAGCTTCTGAAAGCGGGTGGAAAACCGGTACTTAAGTTCTTCAGAAGCTCTTTAATTTCGTCCTCCATGGTGCTACTACCCCGGAGGAGTGGAGCAGAAGTGCGGTGGTCTTGTTCTTCAAGATAGGCGACAACGTTCTTTTGAAGAACTACAGACCGATTTTCCTTCTGAGCCGCGTCTACGTGCTGTTTTCGAATAGAGTCATAATGAATCGTCGCGCACGCAGACTCCCGAAAAAGCCGGTTTCCGAAAAGGCTTTAGCACCATAGACCACAGAACAAACAAATTGTACAGAAGACAGAAGGGTACAATCTGCCTCTTTGTCTTGCGTATGTGGACTATGAGAAAGCCTTTGATTCCTTCGAAATTTGGGCGGTGCTGCAGTAGGTTCAGCGGTGCCAAGTGGACTGTCGGTATATCAAAGTGCTGAAGTGTTTGTACAGTAGGGCTACGATGGCTATCCGAGTACAGAACCAGAGTACGAAACCTATCCAACTGCAGAGAAGTGTAAGACAGGGTGACGTAATATCCCCGAAACTCTTCACCGCTGCATTGGAAGACGTTTTCAAGCTACTGGACTGGAAAGGATACGGTGTTAACGTCAACGACGAGTACATCACTCACCTTCGATTTGCCGACGATATAGTCCTTATGGCAGAATCGCTGGAGGACCGAAGCACTATGTTCAATGATCTCAATAGTGTCTCCCAACGGATAAGTCTTAAGATGAACATGGACAAAACAAAGATCACGTTTAACGTCCATGTCACACCTATGCCGGTAGTTGTTGGGAGCACTAAGCTCGAAGTTGTTGACGAATATGTTTACCTAAGACAAATAGTCCGACTAGGTATGTCCAACTTTGACCGAGAGGTCAATCGACGGATTCAACTCGGCTGGGCAGCGTTCGGAAGATTACGACTCATCTTCTCGTCAGACATACTTCAAAATCTCAAAACTAGATTGTATAATCAGTGCGTCTTGCCAGTGATAACCTATGGATCTGAGACGTGGTCCTTCACTGCTGGCCGTATGAGGAAGCTCAAAGTTGCTCAGCGAGCTATGGAGAAGGCTATGCTTGGCGTTTCTCTGCGTGATAGACTTAAAAAGGAGGATATCCACAGTAGAACCAGAGTAACCGACATAGCCCAAAGAATAAGTAAGCTGAAGTGGCAATGGGCCGGCCATATAGCTCGAAGAACCGACAACCGATGGAGAAGAAAGATTCTCGAGTGGCAGTCTCGTACCGGCAGGCGAAGTGTAGGACGTAGGACTAAGATCCTTCGCAAAAGCATAAGTTATCCATCAAATCATCGAAATGACAAAAATTTATTAGGTAATAAGTGTAAATACTTCAGTAGTATAAATATATTTTTTCTTAGGAAAAAAAGGTGTTTTAATTATTCAATATAAAACAGCAATTTCATACTTTAGCCCCTAAATATATTCAAATTCAAATGGTATTAATTGCCTACTGTTTGACGTAACCTGCTGTTAGTACGTGTGTTGAATTCACGTTGTCCACGTCTATATACTACTGCTATTTACTTGCTTTTTTTATTTGACCTTCATCTGAACTTGAGAACAATGCATTAACGGGAGATCAAGCAATATATCTCAATTTACAGCATGTGCCCGTTCATCACATTAAGTTGCTATTACATTGATTATCATTATCAGGACGTTAAATTAATTTAACATAATTATTAGAACTGTGAGATGTGAAGTGTGTATTTGGTATTACATATCTCAAATTAATACATACCTTAAATTAATTTTTATGGCCTGGTAGCGGCGGCGTGAGAGAATATTATCTGGGAAAACCGAAACAAATTGAATACAACCACACAAACTGATAACAAATTAATAATAACAATAATAAACTAATTAATAGAATCAGTTGTTACCTTGAGTGGCGTTTTAAGTGAGCAACTTAGCGGTAAGCCACCGCTGAGTATATTTCACCTGAGAATGCCTCGTTTACAGGTGAAACACGTGTCGTATTATCGACAGTGGGGTGTCTTTCCTAGTGTAATAGTGTTGAGAGATTAGAGTAAGACATATAATTTTTTTTATTTTAATGCGGATCTTAGGTAATAAATTATTGACATCTTTAATACAATGGATTTCCGCAAAGTGACTTCAATAACTAACGAACGTTTTTCATAACAAAAACTATTCTTCAAGCCCAACACTATCACTAAACTTCGTTTTGTGATAATACCAAAAGTGTCCTCGGTCACACTCGTTCGTTGTTGAAAACATAAGCTTTTATGAAGCATAAACAAATTAGCCTTTTTGTCGGGATGCTCACTTAGCTTCAATTTGTGACCAAGGTTCGCTGCGGGCTGCAAATTTGCTGAAATATATTGTGATTGAAAACCGACTTTAATTAAATATTCTATGAACGGGAATTGAAGCTATAATCTTGATTTAATTAAAAATATCATTAAATATATTATGGCTGGGACTATTCAGCGTCAACTATTCACAATTAGTTTTTAGCAGAATTCAAAAATGCAGGAGGTTTCAATTTCGACTGTATGTGGGTTTTTTTATAGAAATTTTTATAGAACACAGTATCCACTTACCATCAGGTGGAATGTGTGCTTGTTTGTAACAATTACAAGCACACATTCCACCTGATGGTAAGTGGATACTGTGGCTACCCATAGACATCTATATTTATCCTCAATTAAGAATCAAAATGCAGATGCATTTTCAACGCTGATCACTAAGATTGAATGCCTCGTTTCAAGTAAAAAGGGTGTTCGGTTCTTCACACTCACTATACGAAATACAGCACCAATAAGCTGCTATTTTACACTGTTATTCTGTGAAAGTGTGGTCCTACCACGCTAAAAAAAACTCGAATACTCTGTCACACTGTCTGTAGTTGTTAAGATTTTTCAGACACAAATATTTAAAAAAAAAACTTCCTCCAGTGATAGCACAGTTTTTAATGTAAAATTTTGCTGTACAGATAAACTGTAATAACTATAATCAGTGTCGTCACAATTTATCCAGACACAGTAGTACGAAACATTAATATGTATTATATCCATTACAATAAATACAGATATTTCCTCCACTCCGCAAGCGAAACATCGCAATGAATGCAACAAGGGTACTTGTAATTGCTCCGCAATAATTAAAAATAAAATACAGATTCAAAAAGTAAAGAGATGTTTCGAACTTTGCAGAAATGAAGCAAACATTTTTTTTAATGAACGATATAATAATTTTAATGAATACTCTGATGCTGTATTACGCATACATTCAATATCCAATAGTTGTTTGATTTGCTTTAAGTAATCATATAAATAAATGCATAAGGAACATATTCTAACCTTGCCGTTGCAATAGCAATTCTTCCTATATCATGGGGCGTTTTACATGTTAAATGAAACTAATTTTTACGGATTATATATGAGATCTATAAAAACCCGCGTCAAAGAACATATAGCTGACTTGAAGCAGCGACGTATCGGGAAGTCTGCAGTTTGTGAACATGTTCAAGATCGTCCCCGCCATTACATTAGATTTGATATACCACAAATCCTCGCAAAAGAACACCGATTCCTACCAAGGATGATTCGCGAGGCTATTGAAATTAAAAAACATCCTAATTTCAATAGAGAAGATGGATGAGTGCTGCCATCTACTTGGAATCCTATAATTAATAAAATTAAATCCAAACCCAAGTATACCACTGCTACACTTCAAGATACTGTAAGCTCATTCTGCGTAGATCGAAGCAAAAATTAATTTAAAAAAATTTAAGGTAGCCGGGCTAACTATGACATCGGGACGTCAAACACCTCAGTCCCCCCCGTGACCATGGGTACTGTAAAGCACCCGAAACGTCGGGAATTAAAAAGTTAAAATTAAACGCGATATAATCCGTAAAAATTAGTTTCATTTAATGTGTAGTCTTCGCGTAAATATAAGAAAACATTATGCGTCTTACATGCCTTAATTACAAATATAAGTAACATAAGTAAGTTCTTAAGTAAAGTAAGTACATCCAGAACGGGAATAATATCCGTTGTAGGTCTTACAAATATTCGTTCCACACGGAATTTGAGCTTGTGCCCGTAGTGCCACCACCAAACTTTTAGCTGTCTTTCTAAGTCAAAGGGAAACAGAAACACGAGAGGCAGCAGCATATTCCTGAAGAATATTCAAAATTATAAAACCTACGGTTGCCAAGTTGCTTGCCAAGGGTGGCAACTATGACAAAATCCGAGAAATAGGAAAAATATGAGGCAACTACGGCGAAGGCCTATGTTCAGCAGTGGACTTTTATGGACTCTAATGGAAATTGTAACTTTACTGCAAATAAAGTGACAGGAATTTAATGGCAGGGTGCGGACCACGAACTCCAAGGTTGTGGGTTCGAATCCACCATACGGCTACTGTCGTGTCGTACCACTCCTAACACAAGCATTTCCAGCTTACTAGTAGTGGTTAAAGGGAATATTAGTAATGTTAAAAACATTGCTAGTATTTTTTTCATCGTCCATTATTTAATGTGGAAATGTAGTGTATTATCTGTCATTTTTATACTTCGAAAAAAACAGCATATTTTTGTGAAATTAATTTTCATTGTTGTTAATATCAATTTATAATACGCGTATCTGCAATTTTTTTCTTCCGATGTATATTTACGATTTTATATTTTTAATTTGTAAATTTTCCAGATCACTGTACAGACTTCTTTCCAGTAATAAACTTTCACGTGCTTATGAAGAAGAATGGGTTACAAAAACAAAGTACATTGTAAGAATAACCACTACCCCATATAGTCAAGCCGGTAACGTAAGAGGCAACAGACGGAGACTGAAAGGATGGCAAGCCGCATTTTTCTGATGACATCTAAAAATAAAAACAAACTTACAACTTAAAATGGAAAAATAAAAAAAGAATGGGGAAAATTTCTCGGAAAAATTGGCTCTACAAGGGAAGGACAACGCTCTCACAAAATACCAGCGTAAATTAGCAGCAATGCCAGCGTTAATACTGCTGTGTTTCGTAAGGTGAGTGTAGAGAACCGGAGATCCTTTTTACTAGAAATTGGCATTTGATCTTAGTCCTCAGGGGTGACAACGCATCTGCACTTTGATTCTTATTCGAAAAGAGATGTAATAGTGTATGGGCACTTACCATCAGGTGGACTGTGTGTTTGTTTGTCAACCTTTTTTTTTTAAGTACAAAGACATGCGGGAAGACGATGAATGCAGGTGGCTCAGGACCGTATCTTGTAGCATTTTTTGAGGGTTGTAATGGTTTTGTTGATCATAATAATATAATGGTATTAAGTACAAGTAGATATTTTAAACTGTGGGATACTCGTTGATTGCTCTCTATTTACAGCTATAATGTAGGCTCCACGAAAATATATATTAGTGTAAAGGTAGAATAAGTGAGTAGTTTTATTAAAGTTCTAGACAGACCAACACGTCTCCTTCTCATTGACACCTTCCAATATTACATTTTATTTTGATCTGTTTATGGCTTTAATATGACTACTCACTTATTCTACCTTAACACTAATTTATTATATTGTCGTGGGGGTTACACTACACAACCTTAAGCTGTGATAACATAAGGAAAAAAGATGATGTATGCTGTGATAATATAAGAAAAAAAAAGTGATGTATACATACTGTCTAAATTTATTACCTCGTACCGAGGTCAGGTTACAGTCATAGAAAATATCATTTAAATGTGTTTAGGAAAAATATAATGTTCTTGAATCAACGTCGATGTGGGGTCGTTAGTACAGATTATAGGATAAGCGTGGACTCCGACTCCCAGCAGGAGCTCTCCTTAACGCGATCCGATGCCCGCAAAAATCGACCCCTCGTGGCATTCCACAACGCAATCACAGATTCACAGTAGGCAAATAGCTGGCTCTTGAATTTTTATTTTTATTTTTAAGGTTCCATAGTTACACAACAAGGAACCCTTATAGTTTCGTCCGTCCGTGGTTTTGCTCAGAGACCCTAGGTGCTACAAATATGTAATTTGGTATAATTATAGATATTAACCACGTTTAAAAAAATATGAAATAAAATTTCACAAAACATTTTTATTTTGGGTACTTCCCATACAAGTAAACGGAGGATGATGTTTTTTTTACCCGTCTATTCCATCATGTGGGTTAACGCTGGATAGGGGATTTCCTTTCGCCAAGTAGAGATCAGCGGATTTTACGAAATTCCACCCGTTAGGGGGTTGCAGAGCGTTAAAAAAATTACATTTTCAAACTATTGCCTTTATAGGTATAAAACTTGGCCAGAATATTATTTTTGTATGTGTGAGAATGGATCCCTAAATGGTTTGGATTCACGATTAGAGCCGGTAGTCGGCACTGTTGTCGATATCCAGAAATCACCCGTGTCCCGCGGCACATTCTCATTTATCCTTTAATATATTCTAAATATCTTTATATTTATATTATTTAATTCTACTCTCCGTGTGTACGTAACTGAACTCCTCCTAAACGGCTGGATCGAATTTGATGAGATTTTGCGTGTGTGTGATTCAGTTGATTCGAGAAGGGCTTAGATTCACATTTGGACCCGATAGGTGGCGCTGTTGTCAAGATATAGAAATCACCCGTGCGAAGCCGGGGCGAACTGCTAGTATTTGTATACAGGTTGGTTATTAAGTCCGACATTGATAATTATAAAGAGATAAATAGATAATTACAGAAAATGAAAATATTTAGATTAAATCTAATATAAAGTTTTGTATATATAGTGCAAGGTAGTGAATATTCTTACACCGTCACCATGTAGTGAAGGTATAAGAATATTTACTACCCCATATCGTCCCGTGGGTAACGTAAGAGGCGACAGAGGTAAACAAAAAAAGAGATGGGCAGCAACGTCTTCCTAATAACAACTAAAAAAAAAAACTGCGGTTGCCAACCCGCCTGCCAATCGTGGCAACTATGGCAAATATACCCCCTAAAAGTTTATTTATAAGAGGCCTATGTTCAGCAGTGTACTTATAGGCTATAACGGTAACGGTAATATTAAGTTTTACGTATTATATTTTATACGTTCAAGACATAAATAATAATAAAACTATCAATTTTAAATCACTGTCGTAAAATTATACTTATAAAAGCAAAATTAACTTCAAAATTTAAAAAATATAGGATAATCATTGCCCTAAACAATTACATTATAAAATTGGAACAAGCTACTCGTATCGAAACTCTCCCCAAAATGCGGAAATTATACCATGCACAAACTTAATCCCGCTTTGTTTCAGCGCGACATATTGCTTCCGCCGTCATTGGGGGCCGACTCATATTAAAATCCCCTTCAATTCCTCCGCGCCCACTTCATCACACAAAAATCCGACTTTTAAAGAGTTTCACTTCGCGCAGTAAATATATTAATTTTGATCGGGATGGACCATTCTTATTTTTATTTTTTTCTCTACAAAAATAACTATAATTATTATTTCATAGATATAACACTACTTTCAAAAGGTCATAGGAAATTAATATATTCTGTGCAATTTTGTGACAAAGTTGTACAAACTATTTTGTCTATATTGTCTGGACTAGAAAGGCTGGACTTGGGCTTCTCCCGTTGTTAGGAGGATTTGCGCTTGATCACGTAGAGCCAAAGTTACCTACGTTGGCGAAATAGGAAATAGAAATATAGAAATTCTTATACAGTATAGATTGTAAATAATACCAAATGGAAGTCATTCTTATGTTAATTTACAACTGGTTCGGAAAATAATATATAAAATACAATTCCCTATCATCTGCCGGCTTTTCAAGTTAAGCATAACAGCTATTTACAACCCAATGTTACATCATTACGCAGAGTAATTTCCATTGCTAGCTGATGCGGGGTTTCAATATTGAAAACGCTTTGTTTTCTTTAACGAGCAGTTTTTCTGTAAAAGAAGTGCACGAAAACCCCTTTTTTAAAACAAAATACCAGTTAAACTATTTATGAACCATTTAAAGTTTTTTTTTTTATTATAAATCATCCTAAGTTGCTGAATGTATAGTTTGCAGTATAAACTGTTACATGCATCTCGTTTGTAATAAAACGACGAAGAACGAAACGTTTTTTGAATAAAGGAATCGGACATGAGTGACTATGAGCTTGCTCATACAGCCAACAGTAAACATGTAAAGGACCATGATTCGGTTTCGTATGTCATCACTGGCAACACGCAAATATTGTACACTTTTATTTTAAGACTAATATCCTCCAGACCAAATTTCGGTCACGGTAGGAACTATTTTTGACTTATTTATTCATTTAATAGGTGGTAGTACTCCTTTTCTGCGTAAGAATCCCTCTGGGTATGTCCACCCACTACCCTCTTATCTATTTCTGCCACCAAAAATCAATACCTTCACTGCTGTGTTCTAGTCTAAGAGTATAGAAAGCTAATATAATTAAGGGCCTTTTGGCATTCCATCGTTGTCACCGCTTACTTCAGAGGTGACAACACATCTGTAGTCTTCTTTCTTCGAACTTGGCTGCAGGTGTCCATGGGCTGCAGTAGCCACTTACCATCAGATGGACTGTGTTACTTCAGTTTTATATAAAAGTCCATCAACATAACACGTTTTGCATTTAGACATAAGGTAAAGAAAAAAAAGAAAGAAATACGTTTATTTGGCATATATACATCATAACAAAGAAAAAAAAAACAAGTAAGACAGAAAAAAAGAAAAAATAAAATATTTTTCATCTTAATAGAAATAACATACTATGTACCAAAATGTTCTCTACTCAGCTTTATATCACGAATTAAAGTTAAACATCAATTTGTAACGTTGATTTTCAATGGAGCCAGGATTGTGAGGCAGATGACAAACAAAAGCAAAAAAAAAACATATAAGATGACCCGAGGTTATTGTAAATATGGGGTATCTTGTATATTGTGTATGCTATCTCCGTTTGACGTTTTATATTGTTTATTTAGGTAGCGTCTTGTTTGCATCAATTAGTTTAAGCGTTGTGAATTTTTAAGCCTAGACATTTTACTAACTTGACAGAGAAAATTGACCATTATCATCGGGAACACTTTAATGTGATAAAAAAGTCTTAGAACTTACTTAACGCAAATTGCGTCTTTAAAGCCTTTATCTAGGTTGTAAGCCATGTCACAGGGCATAAATTATTTAGGCTTATTATGAGCTACTTATTTTGCTTCATTTTGCATTGCTAGCAACTACTCGCTGTTAGCTTCGGGCTGTAATTTCTCTTGTGAATTGCGGCGTGATTGAAAATTGACTGTAATTTAATGTTCTATGAGCCGGTATTTTTGGTATCAATTTAGATTCTGTATGATAATGTAGATTTAATTTTGAAAAAGTTAATAGAATACACGAGTATAGCATATATTCATAACAGTTATAGATACTGGAATAAATAAAATTAAACTTTTAATAGAAAGTAGAACTTCTATTAAAAGTTTAATTCACTTTACACTTCAAGGAACAGAAAAAGTAATAAATTATTTCCACAAAATAACATTTTTATATAGAATATAGGTGACAAACGGGCACTCAATCCACCTGATGGTAAGTGGATGCTGTGACTCATAGACATCTACATTTATACTAGATTAAGAATAAAAATGCAGATGCGTTGTCACCCCTGAGGACTAAGGAAGGAACTACCGGAAACGAGGCATGGAATGCGGTTCTCTACACTCACCATACGAAATGCAGCAGCATTGTGCTGCTGTTTTACGCTGGTATTCTGTGAGAGCGTGGTCCTATCCAAATTGAGCCGACCCATTCGTACTACAACTATAACATATATGCAGCGTGGCTCTACCACATATAAGCTATACAATAGCTTCAGAAGTCAGTCCTACGTGACTTCAGAATACAGTGTGATGGAAGAATTAAAGCCTCGACTTCATAAGCTGTTATGAGGAAATTATTGTATTCTTTTCATTTCTTTGAAGATGGCTGTTACTTTAAATCAGTTTAATTTTTGACCCTTTTAAGTAGACTAAGGAATATCATAATATATGATATAGTAGTGATATAGTATGATATAATAATATCATTTAAATAGTCAAAAAAATTCATCCCCTATTCTGCCACCCTTAAGTGTAACTGTAGTTGCCGACTCGCATGCCAAGCATGACAACTATGGCAAAATCCCTCTGTATGTCTGTTACGAGATATTTTCGTCAACGGTGAACCGATTTTATTTTAATTCTTTTATCTTATTTGCTGTATTTCACGGGGGTCCCATACAAATTTTAAGAAAAAATTCGACACATCCATTCCATTCCATTCCATTACAGCCTAACAAAAGTCCACTGCTGAACATAGGCCTCCCCCATAGATTGCCTCATAAGAGGATAATTTACCATTTTGTTACGCTTGGCGAGCAGGTTTGCAACCGCACTTTTTATTTTTAGTTTTTATTGGGAAGACGCTGTCCTGATTCTCTCTGCCGCCTCTCACGACACCAACGGAAGAATATGGGGAACTGGATATTCTTACACCGTCACTACACGGTCAACTGTACCAATAGCAACGTAAGGTCACGGTCTACTGTATATCAACGTATATAGGCTTTTAATTATATTTTTATTAAGGTCCAAAATAGCATTGCAATAATGCTTAGATTATTATCTAATGTTTTGATTTAATTTAAAAAAATATCTTCATTCATTTTCACAGACCCCGCCGCACCGTGCCATCGCTACGTAATTAAACTATTTCCAACGAGCTGAACGAGAGCCCTCTTAATTGCTATTTAATATTTCCCCAGCGTCATGTAAACTAGAGAAAGGTACAAAATGAAAAGCTAAGATACATTAACCTTCGTAAGTTCTTAAACGAAATATTGATTATAGTTATGTCATGGTTATTTAATAATTTAGATTATTTGAGCGAGTGTAGTTAATAACTTGTTTGATGACTGGTGTAATAAAGTTATTTTACTAACACAACCTGTAACATATAGTTACTCGTGTTATAGCCCTAACAAATGTCAATATAGTATAATGGAAATTATTAGTAAAAAAACATTTTTAAAAACTAGCTATTTTTTAAATGCTTTAAAAAGAAGAAAATAAACTTTAAATTAAATCAAACCTATCAATTTATTACATTACACAATTTATATGATATAAAAGCTTATGCATTTAAGTAATCATACATTGTCACGAGAACCAAACGTGTGGGCCAAATTTTAACACGATAGATACTCGTATAGTGGAAGGGGGTGAAATATTGATTGCAAACATACATACAAGTGAAGTTAAATAAAAGCTTTAAAAAAATTAAAAACAATATGTATTGACTTTAGTAATAGATATTATCTATACGTATAATTAAAATTGATGTGTCTGTCTGTAATATTGAAATAACTGGCTTCTAGTAAGCTCAGAGGGTTATTTGAAAGCTATTGAGACATAAATAACCATTTTTTTAAATCATGTCTCTCCATCTCTGTCTGTCCGAGCTAATCATCGGAATTGAATCAATCGGGATGAAACTTTGTGAAGATCTAGAGAAAAATGGCAGAAGGGATCTATGCTAAACTTTATCCGAAAAACATACAGATTTTTTTAAATAAAAAGAAAACAAAATAATTGTTATATATGGTCCTTGATTATCATTAATAAATCCTATCCAGGTGAAGCAAGGGCGGGTCGCTAGTAGAAAATAAAAAAGACAGAACAGAAGTTTCTATTTTCAGCAATGTACAATCAGTGGTAGCAGTGATGATGATTATGATGAAAAACACTTTTAAGAAACGGAAATATATCAACAAAATGTTCGATGTATAAAGATGGGCCAAATTAAGAGTACTCCAAACCGACGAGCTTTTGTACGTTGATATATTGATGTGAAAGAAGCGAAGAGGTGTGTCATGATGATGGTAATGTCTGCCTCGTAGGTCTTCGTAGGTCGTAATACGTATGTATATATACATTATACATGTTTGTGTATATATACATACGTATTATATATATTATAAATATTATAATATATATTATAATATTATATATTTATTATAGTTGTGTGTTTATGTTTGTGAAAAAAAAAGGATTGTGATAAGAAAAACTCACAGTTATTCTTATCACAATCCTTAACCTAAGTGAAACAAATAACAAAAACATTTATTTACACATATTAAGACATTCCATATTTTATATAAACCTTAAAAACTTTGCTATAAAACAAATGCCGACAGACCACGTACTCAAGATTACGCCGTGACTTAACCGCCTCAATAATGGGACTTTATTTCAATCGGACGTAGAAACGGATCGGTTGAGATTATATGAGAGCGCGTACAGAATACTAACGACTTGTGATAGCTGCTGATTCACTATCGTCTTGTTACCAATATTAACGCTATTTTGCCCTGGTATGGAAGAAAAGGAGAGATCTTTAGGCGAGTAAGTTTTTAGCTTGTTCCCTCTTTATTCAAGTCAACTTACATTATACCTCGTCAAGACAGATTTCTTTTACTTTTTAAACAGACACCCCATAATGTTATCAGGTCTATTATTTATATTCAATTAAAAAACAAAAAATCTGTCCTTTATCTTTAGTCGAATACAAAAAAGAGGGAGTTCTTATTTACTTTTATAGAATAATATACTGTGGCCCATAGACATCTACATATAACCTCAATTAAGAATCAAAATTCAGATGCGTTGTTACTACTAAATAAATTAAAAGTAAAAAAAACTTTTTTAAAAACAAGCTTTTATTTAAATGCGCTAAAAGGAATAAAATAAACTTTTCCTTTAAAACTTTTACTATCAACGTCATTACACAATTTATATGATATAAAAACTGGTCGCGAGCTTTACTTGTGTAGATAAACAGGATATGATTGATTTTAACTTTTAAAATTTTCAAACTAAGTAAATACAAGTTACAAGCTTTTATATCATAAAAATTGTGTAATGACGTTACAAGTCTATAGAAAAAGTTTTAAAGGAAAAGTTTATTTTATTCCTTTTAGCGCATTTAAATAAAAGCTTGTTTTTATAAAAGTTTTTTTTTACTTTTAATTTATTTTTACTTTTTAGTTACCGCTGGACAGGTTTCTCAGTCTATTCATCTCATTCAACGCATCATTATTGCAAGGTCGTTTGTCGGTTAATTTCGAACCATCTAGCTCTTCAATAAGGAAACCTTCTAATGATTTTACCCTACTTAAGGCCACGTATGCTTGACCAGCAGCATGGTCGACAGTACTACCCTGCATTTTGTGTACTGTGCAAGCCCAACGTAATATAATTGGCAGTATTCTTCGTTCTGCAGTGCCGTGACTATATTTTGCTGGAAATTGCAGTTTTGGGTTGAATAAGATGAACACCGACTCTACCGAAGTCTATACGGACGGATGGTATGTCAGTATTATATATTTGTGCTCTCCGGAAGCAGGGCCATGTTATTTCTGTAATATGTCCAATGGCACCATTCACCAGACCTTTGGGCAGTCAAAGTTTACCAACCGATGCTACAGACTCGAACAATTCGACCTCAATAGCATAATCGAGGACTCCAAAAGCCAGACACAAAACCAGACACCAAATTTTCAAATTTCAGACGGAGCAACGGAGTTTATGATCACCATCTTATTTTTTTAACTTGCACTCGTATTCTCAGCAAGTCCTTTCATTTGATATCCATATTGTAAAAAAGCATAAAAACTTAGTTCGCCATCTTTAGAAGTCCACCATATTGGATTTAGAGTGATGCCACCATTATTTTTCGAGTTATACTTAGCAAGCCCTTTCATTTGATACCCATATTGTAGGAGTGCATTAAAAATAACTAGTCCGCCATCTTGGGTGTTCCGCCATGTTGGATTTAGAATGACGTCACATAACTAGCCATGCATTGTCATCCAAACTTAAAGTGTATACAAAATTTCAGCTCAACCGGTTGAAGATATCTGCTTCAAAACTGAGTTGCAAGATTCCACCAGAACAAACATTGCAAGTTAAATAAAAGCTTGTAAAAAAAACTATCCCGTTCTTTAAACTCATCATATGAAACACAACATTATTTGCTGTTTTACGCTGGTATTCTGTAAGAGGCTTGTACTACCCCGATCGAGTCAATTCAATCGTGTTGCAGCCATAATACAAGTGTAGCGTGTTATTTTGTTGTTATTTTTTTAATATATGTTACGCGATATCGTCGTCATGGTATACCGATTTTAATGATTCTTTTTTTTAATGCGTCATACTTCAGGGATGGTCTCATATAAATTTAGAGAAAATTGGGGTGAGGATGAGGAAATGTAAGTTTCTATGGGCCATAGCATGCACTTATCATCAGGTGACAGTTCACTTTTGTTTGTCTCTCACTCTTATTACATTAAAAAATCCACCTCAAAGCTAACCTGATGATACGAGATTACTACAGCTCATATATATCTGCGACTAATTTGAAACAAAAAACTTCACAGATGCAATTACTGCTCTTATAAATAAGGTAAAGCATCTTCATCTGTTCCGCTTGGCGGCAGGAATAGATAAAAGTGTAGCCAATGGCCTAGAACTTGGGTGCAACGATGTGTGGCCGCGGACTTGAATCCCTGAAAGGAATCCCGGAATGGAACGAAATTCGCAAGGCCTATAAATATTTTTTCCGATAAAATATACCATATTAAATTATTCTACAGAAGTTTTCATTCATCTCATTTGTACCGCAGTTTTGCAATCGTAGCATTATAATCAACGAAATAAGAGCACTCTAGATTCGTCGCTATTTTTTTTATTTTGTTGTCTAAATGAATTTAGTCCAAAAGGAAAAATAAACTACGATGGATCGAAAAGAAGCGAAATTTTACAGAGGTTTGCAAACATTTAATAAGCCAGTAGCGTATTTCAAATGTAGATTAAAAAAACATTTGAAATACGCTAATGATATTTCAAATGTTTAAATGATTCACGTGCGGTAAAATTCCAAAAGGAACTATATTCACGACTGATCACCGCTGCTGGTGTTAAGAGGACTGGTTTCTTTCTAGCTCAAAGGCTATAGCCATTTAGCTAGCGATCTTGACATTATACCGCGGTGGGTAGGACTGTATGATAATTTTCAGTTTTTAGTTTTATTTTTTTATTATAGTAGTTCTACCAATCAAAAGTTATTAGATTGTTTAATGACTTTTTATATTCACGCGACAGTCAGTTAAAAGTCAGTTATTGAGATTTTGCATCGAGAAATTCTCAGTAGCTGTCCTGCGTCAGGAAGTTGGCGGTGTCTCAACCTCGTGCCTCGGAAAGTACGTAAAGCCGTTGGTTCTGCTCCTGATCTATATCCGGTCGTGTCGGTTTAACGTCCCATCGGATCATGAGAATGAGGAAATAGAGAGTGCATCTGTGCTTGCGCATACACTTCGGCACTATAATCCTGTCCGGCGCCGATGGCTAGTCTCCGTTGCGGCTGGCCGCCGTGACCGAAATTCGGTCTGGAGGACATTATTATTACATTATATTTATGGGGTGTTACCGCCACTTCCCAAATTGAAATATTCCGCGTTTTTTTTGGTCAATCTTATTGACGAATCAGATTTCCTCTACAATACCTTTCATTCATTCCATTCGTTCCTTCTTGCGACCGACAACCGGGTAGAAGAGGAGTCTAAGTAAAAACACGCCCGCACGCGGAAGCATATTGTGTCACGCTCGCTATATCTATTTAATTATCATATACTTTAATTCATGGGCGTGAATTGTATCAAATAAGTGTAAATCGCGCAAGAAAACTAGGAGTGTACCACGCGAGTGTCAAGCTCAAGAACCTCAAGGCTATCGTCATTGGGAGTCGTCGATTGGTGTCACAACTTAACATATCTGAACTACCATCCATTCATTACGAAAACTGCGTAATTCCCTTCAGCTCCAGTGTCAAGGATGTGGGTTTAATTATCGACCTGTCTCTTAGTTGGATATTACAGGTATCAGAGATTTGTCGTAAAGTCACAGGCATAATTCATTCCATATATCGCCTTAAGTTCTTTCTGCCTCCTTCAACTAAACTTCTTCTCGTCCAATCTCTAATTCTTCCATTATTTGACTATGCCGATGTTTGTCTCACTAATATTTCTCAGGAGCTGCTAAACAGGTTGGACAGGTTACTTAACAACTGTATACGATTCATCTTTGGCCTGCGCAAATATGATCACGTTTCAGAATTTCGCTCTCAGTTAAACTGGTTGACTATACGCCAGCGCAGAGATTTCCGAATCTTTTCCACCCTGTTTTCAGTTCTTTATGATTCTTCTTCATCATCAATTCATCTAAAAGAAAGATTTCAATTCCGTAGTGACAATCATTCTATCAACCTCCGTTCTTCACACAGTTTATTACTGTCTACTCCTCTCCACCATTCTGGGTTTATGTCAAATTCTTTCACAGTTACTTCCATCTCCCTTTGGAATAAATTGCCTGTTGACTTGCGAACAATACCTGCCAAAAATGTTTTTAAAAGAAAATTATACGAGCATATAACCGTAGCCTACAAAATTGAGTCAACTTACTTTATATGTTTATAGTTATTTATATATACATTTATTGAGATATATATGCATAAATGTGTGTATTTATTTATATATGTGTATCAATTATATCTATTTTACATATATGTGTATATTATATGTGTGTGTTGCATGTATATATTTTAACTTAATTTGATCATAACTACTTAACTGCCCATAACTCACTCTCTGTTCTACCCAAGGTTAGCTGGTAGAGAATGCAATATAACATTAAGCTCGTTTTTGGTACAAATATTTGGTGCAATAAAGAATAAAATAAATAAATAAGAACGAAGAGAAGCCGCTGGCGTTCTCCAGGTACCTTCAGTTTTATGTGTCGGTTGCAAATTTCAACGAAATCCAATTCCAACTACCTATTACAGTCCACTTTATACCAATTTTAAATCACGCATCACCATTTTGGTCACTTCGCCCGGATTGGAACCATATTCTCCGGTCCATTCGACCGTATTAAAATATTTCAATTCGATAACCATTTTTTTTGCCACTTCGTTGGAATATTTCCATGCACAATAGGCATAATACGAGTGTATAGCCATATGTGACCCACATATTTATATACCATTGGGGTAACCTATCACATTTCACGACATGATTTTTCTCATAAACTATTTCTTCCAATTTTTCGCATATATACACGCATTGTATATTTATTACATTAATTTAAAGTCGTATATTCATCGCTATTATGTAGTTTACCATATACTTACCGCAATACATAATACAATGTCTACATACCCGCTCGCTCACAAACAAATTTAGATCAGTTTAATAAATCTACCTGATATTTTCGCGATAGATTAGTGTTTACCACGCTTTAATAAATTGTGTATTTGTTCATCGTTCGCCAGTTAAATTTTAAACTTTACTTATGAGCTTAATTTTTCTTATATATATTACTGACTCCAAATTAATGATGTTATTGAATAAAGCTATAGCTAGGCGCGATTCTTTATTTAACCGCTTACAAACAATTTATGATCGCTCTCAACAAGTAGATAGTGAGGTGGACAGGTAAGAGTTTCTTTCAGGCGCGATTTCGATTGATGCATTACGAAATGATTTCGAAAAGGTATTTACCGAGTACAATTTATATAATATGCAAGTCTATCAGTCACGGGTCGCGTTCGAGAAATTATACTGTCATATAAAACGTGTAATGTATCGTCTTACAAGTCGAATAACAAATGAATGTCCGAAATCGGCCACAATATCGCGACAGTCTTTACCGCCTATAGAGCTAGCGTTGTTTGATGGCGATATCCGCTCATGGTCATTATTTTATGCAAGTTTCAAATCCACTGTGCATGATAATCCGTCCCTATCAGACGCCGATAAAATGTATTACCTGCTAGGTAAATTAACAATCAAAACGCATTATGTGTTCGCCGGTATTACTCCTTGTGCTGAGAATTATGAACTTATTTTGAACGCGCTTATAGAGAAGTTCGATGATAAACGCATGCTAGCATCGACCTATATCAATCAAATTTTCGACTTTAAACCAATTTCTAACTCTTCTGTTCGAAACTTAGGATTATTTTTACATACATTCGTAACCGCGGTTAGTACATTAAAAAACTTACAAGTACCTGATTTAACTGATTTTATTATATAACATACCGCTTTAAAAAAGTTAGATCCCGAAACAGTTCGTTCTTTCCAAATGCATTCTCGAAAGGATAAAATTCCTAAATTTAAAAGTTTAACCGACTACGTAAAAGAACAAGCTAATATATTACAGCGCTCTTATCATTCGACTTTGACTTCGAATTCGAACCCGAATCACCGACCCACCGCAAAAGCTCCACAAACGCAATCTTATGTCGCTATGGCCGATACATCAAATGTTTGTGCAAGGATATTGTGCATGATCATTTATACAAGTGTCCGGCATTTTGTAAGATGACAGCAAACGACCGTTATAAATATGTTAAAGGACGACACGCTTGTAAAGTAAATTGTTTGAGTGTTATACATAACTTGCAACTCTAATTCTAAATGTAAAATTTGCAAAGGTAAATTACTAGTTATTAAGTAAATTACATAGTTTACTCCATTTAGACGTTTTCAAACCTACTAACACTCGCGTTGTGACCACTGCCGCCGAGTCATCGGGGACAACGCGCGCGACCGTACCGACAACAGCTGTTCCCGCGTCGTCGCCCGATGCACGTAGAAAGAGCGTTTCGTTGTGTACAACGTCCATTGCCAAGCCGCTATCAACGCAATCTTGCGTATCCGAAGATTTATTTACACGCAATGTATACACTACAGTTCTGCTATCTACTGCAACGGTTATGGTACCCGACGCATATGGCACGAGCCGTAGTGTGCGTTGCTTATTAGATAGTGCATCGCAGAGCAATTTTATAACGTCGGAATGTTGTGATAGATTAGGTTTATCAGTAAATGACGACAATATAAAGGTAAAGGGTATCGGGGGTTCAGAAAAATACGCAAAGGGAGTGATGCATTCTAGTTCACTTGTCGTTTTAACCTTAACATAGGATACAATATTTCGTCGCTCGTCGATAGAATAACAGATGACTTACCGTCTACGCCTGTCGACGCATCCGCTATGCCATTCTTACAAGGTTTGCGTTGGCCGATGATAAATTCTTTGAGCCATCACAGATCGATGTTTTGATCGGTGCATCTTTCTTTTCGCAACTTTTAGTGCTCGGTATAATAAGGGATAATTCCGCTGTACCGCCCGCTATACAAACCACGCTCGGTTACGACATTATGGGCACCGTGCCCGCTCTTCTCGCTCTCGAAAACGTAACCTTGACGTATTGTAGTACATTACCCGCACACGCAGATGAAGACCCGCTAGATACGCTAGTAAAAATGTTTTGTCAAATAGGTGAATCTCCTTTGAGAACTCCTCCCACTCAGTCCCCGGCTGAGATAGAGTGTGAGCATTTCTTTCGCGAAACCACTGAACAAGATAAAGAAACAGGCAGATACAAGTCTCGTTGCCTTTTCGGGATGATATATTTTCGATTGGTGATACTTATTAAACTGCTCGGAAACGTTATTTGGTGTTGAAGAGGAAGTTTAAAGCCGCTCCTGAGTTTAAGGCCGCGTATGACTCAGTTATCCACGAATATTTAGAGAAAGGCTATCTGTCACCCGCGTCGCTTGTTGACAGTGATAATTGCTATCCCGTGTACGTCATACCACACCACAGTGTTTTGCGTGCAGATAAGACCACTACTAAACTTCGCATGGTTCTCGACGCGAGTCATAAATCGAGTTCAGGCCGCTCACTGAACGATAATATCCATAGTGGTCCTAATTTACAAGGTGATCTGTTGGCAATTATTTTAAATTTTCGTCTTTTCGCTACCGCGCTTTCCGTTGATTGTAAACAGATGTTCCTTCAAATTATAATGAATAGGCGCGATTGTCGCTTTCAACGCATGTTATATCATTTTCACTCGCAAGAAGAACTTACCGAATATGAATTTAATAGTGTTTGTTTTGGACTAAGGCCCAGCCCGTACCACGCGCTCCGTGTCATTCAGCAATTCATTGCGGATGATGGAGATTCATTTCGGCTAGCAAAGATAATTGTTTATGTTTTGTTTTTAATTTAAAGTAACCACGCCTGACGAAAAGTGTTCAAAACTAATACACAAGCGCACAACTGGTCGCACGAGGGTACCCCTTGCCGTTTTTACAGTAGCGACATGAACTATACCGTCCTTAGACGGGTGCAAAGTTAATTGGCGAAGTTTCCACATCAGGTGCAGGTAGAGAATGTAATGGTAACAAGCCGGGGGTTCAGCTGGATCGGAGCCAAGCACAGTAATAGGACGAGAGTTTAGTAAACATTCTATTTGAGCAAGGACTGTGATTAACTCCTCATACGCAAGGATCTGCTGTCCAATAACCTTAAAAAGATGTTTCTTTACACATTTTACCATACTCTCCCAACAACTACCGAAATGTGGGGCGGCAGGCGCTATGAACTTGAATTCAATGCGACTTTCGGCCAATTCTTTTTCTAAACGCGGGCGGTATTCCTTTGTGATAAAATTATATAAGTCTTGTAGATAAGATCGTGTGCCTACAAAATTTGTTCCGCGATCAGAATAGAGGCATTTCACGGGACCCCGTCGCGATAGGAAGCGCTTTAAAGCTGCGATAAAACTCATAGTGGAAAGATCCGTGGCTACTTCGATGTGGAGTGCGCGCGTAGTAAGGCAAGTAAATATACATAAGTAAGCCTTGCGAGTTTTAACACCGCGAGCTCGTATGGGCGTATACGATATAGGGCCGCAATAATCACAGCCAGTATGAGCGAAAGCTTTTTCTGCTTGCGTGACTCTACGTCCCGGTAAAGCAGCCATTAAAGGAAATTGCGGGCGCGGTTTTAATTTAAGGCAAACGTTACACTTATTAATTCTAGACCGAATAATTCGTCTAGCAGACAATATTCAAAATCGTTGCCTTAAAAAAGACATGAGCAGCTCTGAGCCGGCATGTAAATATTTTTTATGATAATAGTCGATCAACGACTCTACAAGAGCGTCGTGACACGGTAAAATAATCGGATATTTGTATTCTGAACTTTCAGCGGAGTTGGTTAGGCGGCCACCAACGTAGATAAGGCCATCACATAAAAATGGTTTAAGCTTCATTAGCGCAGGAGAGCAATTAGTCGAATGTCGAATGCAAAATGTCTTTTTCGAATATCGCCTATTATCATATGCTCGGCGGCGCATATATCGAACTCGGTAACTGCTATCGAACCGGAACCAGGAAGTTTATTTATAAATCTGCAGATATAAACAAGGATACGCGTGAGCCAACTCCATGAGGAGATGCGTTTATTAAGATCTGAACTAGAGACATTTCTGGACCTGACGTAGTAATGGGGTGTGTGATTATTTTCTCTTCCGGTACGCTATACTATTATAATATATATATATATGGACGATATCGTTTTTAGCGTTATGTCGGAGGAAGAAGCTACATCAGCTGCTAATGAGCTGATTGAGTTATCTAAAGGTGCGCAGTTCGATTTAGTAAAATGGACATGTTATTCCGACTCGGTCTTAAGCGCTCTGCCTTCGTCAGATAAGATGTCTGAGCCTCTTGAATTTGATAAACCGCTCAGTTAAAATTTTGGGCTTGAGTTGGACAATCTCGCGATTGTTTTGAATTAAAGTAACCACGCCTGACGAAAAGTGTTCAAAACTAATCATTTTAGCCACTGTAGCTAGAATTTGGGATATAATGGACCTGTAGCGCCTGTTACCGCAAGTTGTTCTCGTCGCTGTTGTTCTCACGGCAAGTGTCAACCTCAAGAACGAAGAGAAGCCGCTGGCTGGAAGAACCTTCAGTTTTAAGTGTCAGTTGCAAATTTCAACGAAATTCAATTCCAACTACCTATTACAGTCCACTTTATACCAATTTTAAATCACGCATCACCATGGGGTATATACAGAGTATTCTCATTTGGTTGGGGTGAATAAATAAATAAAAGGAAATGATAAATATTATACATAAATATATATAAAATAAACTGAAATAAATAAATAAATAATACATAAATAAATAAAAGCCCAACCAGCCAGATGGAAGCCCTCGACAGAGGAGACCATACGGCCAAGGGTTAGGGGGAAAGGGAAAGAAACTGGCGGACGATGCGGGCGGTAACGAGGAGCAATAATTTCGGTTGGCAGACCACCCCACATGTCGGCCACCTCCTGAGTCAGGTCCAGATATTTTGTCTGCTTATCTGTTTCAGCTTTCACGAAGTTCTCGTCATAAGGAATGGTAATGTCGACCAAAATATCCTTGAACGTGCCCGGTCCATCAGCAAAATATCAGGTTTATTCGCAAGAATAGTCCTGTCTGTGATTATGGCCCGGTCCCAGTCGAGCCTGGAGCGGTCATTTTCGAGCACGGCTTCTGGCAAGTACTTATAATAAGGCAGTTTCCGAACCCACCACCTCCCATGGCCCCACCAACCTTGCGGTTCTAAGGGCCGAATCTCGAGAGATGCACGTGGTAATTTATCGGGGCTCTTTCCCGCTATCGATATCCGAGCCTAAAAATAACATATAGAGGAGTGTTTGTATCTACGCTTACATACGCGGCGGAGTGCTGGTACGAGCATGCGAATATGAACACAGTTCGTAGCGTACTGCTGAGATCGCAGTGATCAGCCCTTATATTGCTGATTAAGGCATATCGATCCACCAGTACGGCGGCCTTACTGGTACTGGCTGGCATTCTCCCTTCCGACCTGGAGGTCATCTGTGCTAGTAGGATGGGTATAGCACGTTTGACCGCGCCCAAAGAGGAGTTGAGCAGACGGAAGCGCGAAATTTGGACTTAGGTGATCGGTGTTTGGCAGGATCGATGGACGAATGAATGAAAAGGACGCAAGCTCTATCAATTCTTCCCGGAAATGGCGTTTCGACTCAGGTATACCTGGGTCTCACCGGACTATCAAACCTCTCAGATTCTCACCGGACATGGAAGCTTTCGGAAGAGACTGTGCGACATACGACTGTGTGAAATTAGTATGTGTGAGTGTGTTACGACAGAGGAGGATGTTCACCATGTTCTATGGGAATATACTCTGTATGAAAACCTAAGAGCGAAAATGAAGGATGGATTAGTTCGTACGGTTCAAGGACCGATCTACTACTCGGATCTCGTCAGCGATGGGGTGAACTACGGGCAGTTTCTGAAACACGAGACCGTATTTCAGAGCGAGCTCCTGGTGTAGAATACTGTCTACTAGGTTGTGCCTGTGCAAGTACTCAGAGTTACAAAGCGCCGAACAACCGGAGATGACATACCTAAGTGACTCACCGGGATGGCGTCTAGCTCGACAGATGTCGATGGTGCTTAGGATATATCTCCGATAATTGTTGGTCTCATAACCTGATCCTGTATTGCACAGACAAAACCATCGGTTTCTCCGAATAGGTCACCAAAACTTAGCCAGTGGAGGAAGGTAACTGTGTCTATGAAAGGCTCATGAAGAGCCTTGTAAAACCTCCCGTGGAGCTCCTTCTTCCTTCATAATGTATCCCGGTCCGAAATGCACTGTACTGCTGGGACTTGTCATTGCTCATTGGCTCAGCTAATAGAGGGATTAGCCCTTTATCACAAGAAATGATGTACCTGTAGAATGGATCATCCGATCTTGCCAGGAGGTAATTATGGAGGCTGCACACTTCGCAATTATGAATGGTGAGAGCGCTTAAAAAACCGCGCCCACCATGTTTCCGCGGCAACTACAGCCTCGGAAACATGGTGGTTGAATGCCTCATTACTGACGATCTCGGATGATGAATCCTGACATCATAACAGTGCGGGCTTTTCTATCCACAGCGTTCAGTTCGCTTTGAGTTCACCTGAGTATGCCGAAGGTATAGATGAGAACAGGCATGACCCAACCGTTATATGCGCGTGTCTTATTAACGCCCGACAAAAGACTGTTAAGCACTTTTGTCAAGCGCGCATAAAACACATCGCAAACTGACAGTTTCATGTCCGCCTCATCGATACCTATGTTCTGTGACATACTCAGGTATCGGTAGGTTTCAGCCTCGGACAGGGTCCATATGTTGATGGGCATAGATAAGTCTATGCCCTCAGAGTTAACAACCCTGCCCCTTTCGACATGGAGGACCGCACACTTATCCGTCCCCAGCCCCATACTAATAGAATTGCTAAAATCACATGTGATGTTTAGCAATTCCATAAGATGGGTGCGACTGGAGGCGAATAACTTGAGATCATCCATATAGATAAGGTGGGTCACTTTTGTACCTCCTTTCCGAAGCTAAACTTCCCTCCCGAAAGCCTCCAGAAAGGTACTGAGAGGGTTCAGAAAGTGGCAGAACCAGATTGGACGTAAACAATCGCCCTGGAAGATACCCCTTCTTATCCTTATATAATTCTCCGCAGCCGTCAATCGCTCGCCTAGATGACAAAAGATTGTACTCCACTGCCCCATACACTTCCCGAGGAAGTTTCGAACTATACAGTTAACCTTGTACAGCTCGAGGACCCTCTTCAGCCATATATGGGGCACCGAGTCGAATGCCTTTTTGTAGTCTATCCAGGCGGTGGAGAGGTTCCGACGGTTGCGTTTAACCAGCTTGCCAATGACCGCGTCAATGAGGAGTGGTTCCTTGGTTCCACGCCCACCGCCCCGACATCCATTTTGAGCGTGCGACATCACCTGATTTGAGTTTAGGTGACGAGTGATAATGGATGTTATTGTCTTGTTTATGGTAGGTAGACACGTTATGGGGCGGTATTTGCTTGGGTCTGTGGTATCTTGGTCTTTAGGAACCAAATGAGTGATCCCAGTAGTGAAGAGGTTCGGGAGCGACTTAGCGTGATACACCACGAACCCCTTCAGCCAGTAGTGATGCAGTCCATCGAGCCCCGGACTTTTCCAGTTCGGGGCCCTTCGGATCGCCTCAGCTACGTCGTCCGGTATCATAATGACGGGGTCCATGGGCGTAACATTCGCACACTGACTCGCCACAACTTTCGTCCAAGGGCCCTCGCTGTAGTTTACGGGCTCTGACCACAGGCCGCGCCAATATACCTAATTCGATGCTGAGCCCGTTCTACGTATCATTGGCTGCTCCAATGATTTATAGAGCCTCTTCTGATCACTCTGGATGTGACTATTCTGGTTGAACCCTGTCGACCTATTGGTGTATTGCCGAATCCGCTTCCCCCAAGCAGCGATTCTCTGCTTCAGGCCGTCTATGCGCTCCGTCCGTTTTTGCATTATATCTGGCTGGGACAAACTGATATTACAATATATTATTATTATATTTACGCGAACATTACACATTGAATAAAACTACTTTTATAGATGTTTTCGCGTTACGTTCTACTTATTTTTAATTCCAGACGTTTTGGGTGCTTTGTAGCACCCATAGTCACGGGGGCTGTCCCGATTCCCCGATGACATAGTTAGCCCGGAGTACCTTAAGCTTTTTAATTATTTGATCCAATTTACGCAGAATGAACTTACAGTATCTTTAAGTATTCTAGTGGTATGCTTGAGTTTAGTTTAAATTTTATTAATTACAGCATTCCAAGCAGGTGGTAGTATGCAGCCTCCTTGCGTATTCAAATTAGGATGTTTTGTAATTTCAATAGCCTCAAGTATCATCCTGTCTATCAAATCTGATGTAATGGCAGGGGCCGTCTAGTATATGATCACTAAGTGTAGACTTTCCGGAGAATTGGTGTTTCACGTCAGCTATATGTTCTTTTACGCGGGTTTTTATAATCTTTTTGTTTGCTCTATATTTGAGAGACCACATTCACGATCAATTTTGTACAATCCTGCATCTTGCGGAGGGATATTACAATTGACGTATTGTAAGAACTGACTAATCTTCTTCGGTGGCTTGCAGAATGTTCTAATAAAAGCTCGCTTCAAGATGTAGCCAATCTTGTCTGTGACACTTCTGACATATAATGGTAGTACAGCAGGCAAACGCTCGACTGTGGCCGGCTTCACTTGGTCACTGTGACGAAGGCACAGGACACGAAGCTTCTTTTCGTGCAAAACCTTCTTGTGCTGAAGCTCGGCGGCCAGGTGTGAAACCATGGTCAATTTTGATGTTCAGTCTGATGATGAGATGAATTTACATGCTTTACTACCTCTTGAAGGCTGCATTTCAATTGTAACTAAAACTAGAGGAAAACAACATGCTTCCAGAATATGCATTATTACTCAGACATTGCCTTACATTTGGCTATCTATTGTGGAAGGAAGAGTTTTACAAGCAAGTAGATTAGTGTCAAAAGTAGTTTTATTAAATTATTAGATTGATTATTTACCAACCTATTTCATGATTTCCATATATTTTATCATTTTGATAAAGATCCTTCTAAAGATAAGGAGATCTAAGATAAGGTTAAGGAGGTAATAAAGAAGCAAGTTTTAAACAATTAAAATCCTCAACGCAGGAAACATTTTTCCTATTCCTTGTCCCACACACTAACCTCTTTTTTATTTTGTCTTACTGTATTTTAAAAGCTTGCCAAATTTCAATCATAAACTCATTGGAGTAGTGGAATAAAATAAATAAATAAAAGGACCAATATGTCGTCTCAAAAAGTAACTGATGAACGAATCAAATTTCTTTATTTTGCAAATACAGGTAAAATATTCTTATCCCGTATCGTCCGTGGGTGTTGTAAGAGACGACAGAGGAAAAATAAGCACGAAATGGTTCATGGTCTTCCAAATAAATAATAATAAAAACCGTACAGACTTCGTCATAATTTACCAGAAGGCATGCGAAAATATATAATCAATTCCATTAATTTTAGGAATTTAAATAAATATGTCATTCAAAACAGGGCAGCGGCGGTATAAGATTCACTACCCTATATCGTCCCGTGGGTATCATAAGAGGCGACAGAGGAAAACAAATGTCCTGGCATAGGCAATAACATGGAAAACTAAGATAACTGCGATTGTCAGCCCGCTTGCCAAGCGTGGCAATTATGGCATATATCCCCCCTATGAGGCTATCTATGGGAGAGACCAATGTTCAGCAGTAGATATTTGATAGCCTTTAAGGGCAACAGAAATTCAAAAATCATTACAGTAGACTAACAATTATAGGTCTATTCAATTACCTTAAGCATATTATGTCAATTGGTAAATTCATCTTTTTCATCTCTTTTTTTAAACGTAACCACTCTAGGATTTTCTCCTGTATCGTGGGGGCAGTTTAGATACTATAATTCACAGGACAAATATCTGGATGTTTGTCCTGACCAGATCCAGAACAATTATTTCTAGGCCATAGAAATAATTTTTCCGTGCAGGAACCGAAATCACGGAAATCACATTAGCGCTGCAACTCATTGCTACGCTACTGCGCCACTTGCTAAGCCAGCCATCGCTACGCATTAAAACTATTACTTGATGATATACATCTTCGTCAAATTAATGAAATTATTAACCAAATACAATTGTATAACACAACACGTATAAACTGTCGTCATAATTTAACATACAACGAAACTTAATTAGCCGAGTACATGTAGGGTTAATACAAGTACCAGGGCGGCTGAAAAGTTCGCGGCTAGGGTACTAACAATGAGCAATTAGCTTGTTACTCATGTCACTAGCTGCAACACTCAGTGGTATTATAAAGCAATCACTAATTAAGTTTGCACTCATAGTTCAATTATTTATTGAACAACAAACATCAACATGCCAGCCGAATGGAAATTCTCGAATTTTGAACACCGCGCCGTGATAAAATTCCCCGTAAAGAAGGAAATACACCGAAAGACATTTTTGAAAGATGTCATCAGCTTCAGGATTCTGTGCCTTCATAAACGATGGTGAAAAATGGGCCCGCATATTTCAACAAGGACGAGAGAGCTGTGAAAAGACCCTCCCAGGTCGTTCTGTCACGGTACTGACCGAAGAAAACGTCCGAAAAGTCGAAAAAAATCGTTCTGGCCGACCGAAGAATTAAATTGTGGCAGATTGCTAAAAACTGCAGATTAGAAAAACGAGTTGGAGAAATTTTACATGAACATTTGAATATGAGAAAAATTAGCGCGCTGGATACCGAAAATGCTCACACCGCTCAACAAGCAACGTCGACTCGCAAGTTGCAAAGATTTTTAGGCTAGTCGGCGATAACAAGGAAGACATTTGGCTACGGATAGTCACCGTAGATAAAACATGGATTTGCCAATATGATCCGGAGTCAAACAAGAGTCCATGCAATCGATAAAAAAGGAGAAAGGCCGCCGAAGAAATTCAAGCTGGAAAAGTCGGCGTCCAAGCTATTTGCGACTGTTTTCTGGGATAGCGAGGGAATTTTGCTTATCGACTACCTACCTACTACCCAGAGAAACTACGATGAATGGCCAATATTACACCAATTTATTGACTCAGGTTCGCGAGGCTATTGTACAGAAACGACGTGGGAAACTGACGCGCGGAGTGCTCTTTCTGCAAGACAACGCGCCCGTTCACACCGCACATGTTGCGAGGCAAGCCCTGATAGACACGGTATTCTCAGAGATTGACCATCCTCCGTATAGCCCAGACCTAGCACTTAGCGATTTTTTTCTGTTTTTTAATTTGAAAAAAGACTTACGGGGCCGAAGATTTGCAGATGACAACGAAATGAAAGCTGCGGTTGATCGTCATTTTAAAAAGAAAGATACAGAATACTTTTTGGGTGGGTTAAAGGCATTGTATGCGAGATCTGAGAAATGTATTTCACTTGAGATACATTTCTCAGAGATCCATTCTTGAGATAAAAATATTCTATTCTATTCTATTCCATTCTGTTCTATTCTATTCAATTCAATTCCTTCACTCTCATAGTCCGATGGGACGGACATTCGACAGGCGCAGGTCGGCGGGGGTGAAGTGCCGCCAACTTTTGGCCCGACCTGGGAATCGAACCCGAGACCTCATGATTGCAATCGCGCTTGACCACTATACGAACAGGGTAGTCAATTTAGTGGCAGTTTATCAAAATACTAAGTTTTTAACTGTTGGTATATTTGACGTTCACAAAAGCTTGATTTCAACTTAAGGTTAACAAAATATTTTGAAAGCTTTAACGATAAAAGGTTACGTTAAAGCGTTTGAAATTAAAATAAATAAAAGTAAAAAAAAACTAAATAAAACACTCTTTTGTAGATAACTGAACTAAAAAGTAGAAAATAATTGTCAATTAGTTTAAAATAAGCAAATAGTGATTAACATAAAAATTAATTATTGTAAAAAGCGTGGGGTGCTTTTTAGATATTTTTATGATGACGCAAATTTACAAATATCCACAAAATATTTACAAAAATGACATCAAGCACTCCACTTTTTACAATAAAATGTCTTTTTATGTGAATTACTATTTTCTTATTTTAAACTTATTGAAAATTATTTTCTTTTTTTCAATGTAGAGTAGAGTTAAGGCAAGACTAGGTAAGACACGTAATTTTTCTTTTTATGCGGATATTATCTAAATACTCGTAATTTTACATCTTTAATATAATGGATTTCGTAAAGTAACGAGGCGGTGGACTCATTTCTACTCGAACACCTTGTCACTTGTCTGCATCCAGCAGATGGACGTATGTAAGCTGCTCTTAGTTTTCTTTACCATGAAAATCCACTGCTGGACATGGGCTTCTCCCGGTGTAGGGAGGATTTGTTATAATCGTCACGCTTAGCAAACGTCTCGCATCTTAAACGCTGGGTTGTGTGTTTTACGTCTGTTGTGAAGGCCTTGGTCATAGCGCCATCTTTCGAAAGACATATTCTTTTGAGCATATCCATAGTCGCTCTTACGACTCCTACAGGACAAAATGGGGTGATGGATTATCTTATGCCCCACGCCACTACGGCAATTGAAAACGTATTACTTTCCATTTTACATAAATTTGTATTCATTTCAAATAAAATGAACGATTAAAAATAATTTCTTTTAATAAAAACAAGTAAAAGTAATCGTTTTCGATTTAATTTTAATGCAACAACCTGTTCAATTGTTTCGCAAATATCATTAAATCAGAATGAATTGATCGAATTATGAGTGCGGGTTTCAACTTATTTATCTTATAAAGTGAAATTGAATTTTGATGGATAATGGCCGAATCAAAAATAACTTAGGGTCCATAACAGTATTATTCAGTTTATTTTTATTTACCGCCTCATTAATGTACAGTAAAACCTAGCCCTTTACAATATTTTGCTTACGGACGCTGGCATACTTTTTCCTCTACTTTGCCTGCTCCTTTTCAATTCTATTATTCACTTATGACGGTTAGACGAAAATGATGCTGCACCGCGGCCGTATAAACGAAACGTTATATCTGTGAATACACCTATAATTTCGCGCCGAATTATTCAGTGGTAGGGAAGTGCGGGTATCCGATTAATTGGTTCCTGTGTCGATTGGTAACGTATTACCGTTTTGCTTACTATTATCCTTTTGCATTTCCTTAATATTATTTCCCCGCACCATATCTCTAACAATAGGATGTTGTCCTATCTGTTGGAAGCGTTTTACATAAATTGCATTCTGACTCGAAACAATTATGTCTAGGCCAAACAAACTATTACTCAGTGCGGAAGAAAAACCCGCGTCTGGGCTGTCTAAATAATTACTTTTTATAATTTCATGTGTAATTTCAGAAACCACCAGGTGGTCAGTTCCTTCAATAGAAAACAGTTTAATATGTGGTGGCTCCTTAATATTAGCAGATAAATCATTATTATATAAAGAACGTAAGGATATTGTGAGCCTCTCTGTTGAGCGAACTGTAGTAATGGCTTGTCAAGCTCGAGCACCTCATTGTTGTAAGTGTTTACAGATCCCCATGTGCTACTTATGACTATTTAGAAAGAATTGTGGAAGAATTTTGCTCAATCTTAGTAAACAGAACAAGTCTGTTGTAATATGTGGAGACTTTAACATCAATCTCCTTGAAACTTCTTCCATTAATATTAAGTTTAGCTCATTGTTTAAATCGTACAATCTTGTTAATTTATTCTTAGAACCAACACGTATTGCTGGGCCTAGTGCGACCTGTATAGATAACATTTTTACAGATATTAAGCCCTTGCATAAATCAATTATTCAAAATTTAAGTTCAGATCACTGTGGACAGTTGGTATCATTGCATTACATACACAAAAAACAGAAAAATAAGAAAGTTGTGTTTGTTCCAATAAATGACCATCGCTTGGAGAGGTTTAGAAGTAATATAATAAAAAGGCTTCCATCACTTTCATTTAAAAATAGTGTTAATTATTTGTATGGTATGTTATTTAAAATTATAAGTTGTGAATTTAGTAGAATATTTACTTCTAAAACTTTCTCTTTTAACAGTCGCAAATCATTTAATGAATGAGGCGACAGTAAGAATTATTAAAGTGAGCGAAAGTTATATGAGCTTTATAATAAAATCATATAATACTACTGTTATATTAAGAGATTATGTAAAACATATTCTAAAATATTTAAAAAGTGTGCTCCACAGCTAAGGCTTTACATTTAAGTAACAAAATTAAAACTGCATCTAACAAAATTAAAATGACCTGGAGAATAATAAATAGTGAAACAGGCAAGGTCAAACCGCGCAACTCGGATTTTCAATTGAATATTAACGATAGTTTAACTCCATCTGATCAAGAAGTTGCTATGGCTTTGCGAAACATTTTACTGATGTTCCTTTTTGACAACAAAAAGTTTACATGCTTTACTACCTCTTGAAGGCTGCATTTCAATTGTAACTAAAACTAGAGGAACAACAACGCTTCCAGAATATGCATTATTACTCAGACATTGCCTTACATCTGGCTATCTATTGTGGAAGGAAGAGTTTTACAAGCAAGTAGATTAGTGTCAAAAGTAGTTTTATTAAATTATTAGATTGATTATTTACCAACCTATTTCGCGATTTCCATATATTTTATCATTTTGATAATGATCCTTCTAAAGATAAGGAAAGATCTAAGATAAGGTTAAGGAGGTAATAAAGAAGCAAGTTTTAAGCTTTTAATTAAAATCCTCAACGAGAAACATTTTTCCTATTCCTTGTCCCACAACACTAACCTCTTTTTTATTTTGTCTTACTGTATTTTAAAAGCTTGCCAAATTTCAATCATAAACTCATTGGAGTAGTGGAATAAAATAAATAAATAAAAGGACCAATATGTCGTCTCAAAAAGTAACTGATGAACGAATCAAATTTCTTTATTTTGCAAATAAAGGTAAGATATTCTTATCCCGTATCGTCCCGTGGGTGTTGTGAGACGACAGAGGAAAAATTAAGCACGAAATGGTTCACATGGTCTTCCAAATAAATAATAATAAAAACCGTACAGACTTCGTCATAATTTACCAGAAGGCATGCGAAAATATATAATCAATTCCATTAATTTTAGGAATTTAAATAAATATGTCATTCAAAACAGGGCAGCGGCGGTATAAGATTCACTACCTATATCGTCCCGTGGGTATCATAAGAGGCGACAGAGGAAAACAAATGTTCTGGCATAGGCAATAACATGGAAAACTAAGATAACTGCGATTGTCAGCCCGCGCCAAGCGTGAATTATGGCATATATCCCCCTGAGGCTATCTATGGGAGAGACCAATGTTCAGCAGTAGATATTTGATAGCCTTTAAAGAACAGAAATTCAAAACTCATTACAGTAGACTAACAATTATAGGTCTATTCAATTACCTTAAGCATATTATGTCAATTGGTAAATTCATCTTTTTCATCTCTTTTTTTAAACGTAACCACTCTAGGATTTTCTCCTGTATCGTGGGGGCAGTTTAGATACTATAATTTCACAAGGATAAATATCTGGATGTTTGTCCTGACCAGATCCAGAACAATTATTTCTAGGCCATAGAAATACTTTTTCCGTGCAGGAACCGAAATCACGGAAATCACATAAGCGCTGCAACTCATTGCTACGCTACTGCGCCACTTGCTAAGCCAGCCATCGCTACGCATTAAAACTATTACTTGATGATATACATCTTCGTCAAATTAATGAAATTATTAACCAAATACAATTGTATAACACAACACGTATAAACTGTCGTCATAATTTAACATACAACGAAACTTAATTAGCCGAGTACATGTAGGGTTAATACAAGTACCAGGGCGGCTGAAAAGTTCGCGGCCTAGGGTACTAACAATGAGCAATTAGCTTGTTACTCATGTCACTAGCTGCAACACTCAGTGGTATTATAAAAGCAATCACTAATTAAGTTTGCACTCATAGTTCAATTATTTATTGAACAACAAACATCAACATGCCAGCCGAATCTGGAAATTCTCGGAATTTTGAACACCGCGCCGTGATAAAATTCCCCGTAAAGAAGGGAAATACACCGAAAGACATTTTTGAAGAGATGTCATCAGCTTGTCAGGATTCTGTGCCTTCATAAACGATGGTGAAAAAATGGGCCCGCATATTTCAACAAGGACGAGAGCTGTGAAGAAGACTTCAGGTCGTTCTGTCACGGTACTGACCGAAGAAAACGTCCGAAAAGTCGAAAAAATCGTTCTGGCCGACCGAAGAATTAAATTGTGGCAGATTGCTAAAAAACTGCAGATTAGAAAAAACGAGTTGGAGAAATTTTACATGAACATTTGAATATGAGAAAAATTAGCGCGCGCTGGATACCGAAAATGCTCACACCGCTCAACAAGCAACGTCGACTCGCAAGTTGCAAAGATTTTTTGGAGCTAGTCGGCGATAACAAGGAAGACATTTGGCTACGGATAGTCACCGTAGATAAAACATGGATTTGCCAATATGATCCGGAGTCCAAACAAGAGTCCATGCAATCGATAAAAAAGGAGAAAGGCCGCCGAAGAAATTCAAGCTGGAAAAGTCGGCGTCCAAGCTATTTGCGACTGTTTTCTGGGATAGCGAGGGAATTTTGCTTATCGACTACCTACCTACTACCCAGAGAAACTACGATGAATGGCCAATATTACACAATTTATTGACTCAGGTTCGCGAGGCTGTTATTGCAGAAACGACGTGGGAAACTGACGCGCGGAGTGCTTTCTGCAAGACAACGCGCCCGTTCACACCGCACATGTTGCGAGGCAAGCCCTGAAAGACACGGTGTTCTCAGAGATTGACCCCTCCGTATAGCCCAGACCTAGCACTTAGCGATTTTTCTGTTTTTAATTTGAAAAAAGGACTTACGGGGCCGAAGATTTGCAGATGACAACGAAATGAAGCTGCGGTTGATCGTCATTTTAAAAGAAAGATACAGAATACTTTTGGGTGGGTTAAAGGCATTGTATGCGAGATCTGAGAAATGTATTTCACTTGAGATACATTTCTCAGAGATCCATTCTTGAGAGATAAAAATATTCTATTCTATTCTATTCCATTCTGTTCTATTCTATTCAATTCAATTCCTTCACTCTCATAGTCCGATGGGACGGACATTCGACAGCGCAGGTCGGCGGGGTGAAGTGCCGCCAACTTTGCCCGACCTGGGAATCGAACCCGAGACCTCATGATTAGCAATCGCGCTTACGACCACTATACGAACAGGGGTAGTCAATTTAGTGGCAGTTTATCAAAATACTAAGTTTTAACTGTTGGTAGATTTGACGTTCACAAAGCTTGATTTCAACTTAAGGTTAACAAAATATTTTGAAAGCTTTAACGATAAAGAGTTACGTTAAAGCGTTTGAAATTAAAATAAATAAAAGTAAAAAACTAAATAAAACACTCTTTTGTAGATAACTGAACTAAAAAGTAGAAAATAATTGTCAATTAGTTTAAAATAAGCAAATAGTGATTAACATAAAAATAAATTATTGTAAAAAGCGTGGGGTGCTTTTTAGATATTTTTATGATGACGCAAATTTTACAAATATCCACAAAAATATTTACAACAAATGACATCAAGCACCCCACGCTTTTTTTTACAATAAAATGTCTTTTTTTATGTGAATTACTATTTTCTTATTTTAAACTTATTGAAAATTATTTTCTACTTTTTATTTCGGTAGGTAGAGTTAAGGCAAGACTAGGTAAGACACGTAATTTTTCTTTTTTATGCGGATATTATCTAAATACACGTAATTTTTACATCTTTAATATAATGGATTTCCGTAAAGTAACGGGGCGGTGGACTCCTTTCTACTCGAACACCTTGTCACTTGTCTGTATCCAGCAGATGGGTGTATGTAAGCTGCTCTTAGTTTTCTTCACCATGAAAATCCACTGCTGGACATGGGCTTCTCCCGTTGTAGGGAGGATTTGTCATAATCGTCACGCTTAGCAAACGTCTCGCATCTTTAACACTGGGTTGTGTATTTTACGTCTGTTGTGACCGCTGTGGTCATAGGGCCATCTTTCGAAAGACATATTCTTTTAGGCATATCTCATAGTCGCCTCTTACGACTCCTACGGGACAAAATGGGGTGATGGATTATCTTATGCCACCACTATACGGCAATTAAAAACGTGTTACTTTCCATTTTTACATAAATTTGTATTCATTTCAAATAAAAATGAACGATTAAAAATTAATTTCTTTTTAATAAAAAACAAGTAAAAGTAATCGTTTTTCGATTTAATTTTAATGCAACAACCTGTTCAATTGTTTCGCAAATATCATTAAATCAGAATGAATTGATCGAATAATGAGTGCGGGTTTCAACTTATTTGTCTTATAAAGTGCAATTGAAATTTGATGGATAATGGCCGAATCAAAAAATAACTTAGGGCCCACATAACAGTATCATTCAGTTTATTTTTATTTACCGCCTCATTAATGTACAGTAAAAACCTAGCCCTTTACAATATTTTGCTTACGGACGCTGGCATACTTTTTCCCTCTACTTTGCCTGCTCCTTTTCAATTCTATTGTTCACTTATAATGACGGTTGAACGAAAATGATGCTGCGCACCGCGGCCGTATCTACGAAACGTTATGTCTGTGAATACACCTATAATTTCGCGCCGAATTATTCAGTGGTAGGGAAGTGCGGGTATCCGATTAATTGGTTCCTGTGTCGATTGGTAACGTATTACCGTTTTGCTTACTATTATCCTTTTGCATTTCCTTAATATTATTTTCCCCACTTTCATATCTCTAACAATAGGATGTTGTCCTATCTGTTGGAAGCGTTTTACATAAATTGCATTCTGGCTCGAAACAATTATGTCTAGGCCAAACAAACTATTACTCAGTGCGGAAGAAAAACCCGCGTCTGGGCTGTCTAAATAATTACTTGTCTAATAATTTCATGTGTAATTTCAGAAACCACCAGGTGGTCAGTTCCTTCAATAGAGAAAACAGTTTATGTGGTGGCTTCTTTAATATTAGCAGATAAATCATTATTATATAAAGAACGTAAGGATATTGTGAGCCTCTCTGTTGAGCGAACTGTAGTAATGGCTTGTGTCAAGTTCGAGCACCTCATTGTTGCAAGTGTTTACAGATCCCCATGTGCTACTTATGACTATTTAGAAAGAATTGTGGAAGAAGTTTTGCTCAAACTTAGTAAACAGAACAAGTCTGTTGTAATATGTGGAGACTTTAACATCAATCTCCTTGAAACTTCTTCCATTAATATTAAGTTTAGCTCATTGTTTAAATCGTACAATCTTGTTAATTTATTCTTAGAACCAACACGTATTGCTGGGCCTAGTGCGACCTGTATAGATAACATTTTACAGATATTAAGCCCTTGCATAAATCAATTATTCAAAATTTAAGTTCAGATCACTGTGGACAGTTGGTATCATTGCATTACATACACAAAAAACAGAAAAATAAGAAAGTTGTGTTTGTTCCAATAAATGACCATCGCTTGGAGAGGTTTAAGTAATATAATAAAAGGCTTCCATCACTTTCATTTAAAAATAGTGTTAATTATTTGTATGGTATGTTATTTAAAATTATAAGTTGTGAATTTAGTAGAATATTTACTTCTAAAACTTTCTCTTTTAACAGTCGCAAATCATTTAATGAATGGGCGACAGTAGGAATTTATAAAAGTAGGCGAAAGTTATATGAGCTTTATAATAAAAGATCATATAATACTACTGTTATATTAAGATTATGTAAAACATATTCTAAAATATTTAAAAAGTGTGCACAGCTAAGGCTTTACATTTAAGTAACAAAATTAAAACTGCATCTAACAAAATTAAAATGACCTGGAGAATAATAAATAGTGAAACAGGCAAGGTCAAACCGCGCAACTCGGATTTTCAATTGAATATTAACGATAGTTTAACTCCATCTGATCAAGAAGTTGCTATGGCTTTGCGAAACATTTTACTGATGTTCCTTTTTGACAACAAAAAGTTTACATGCTTTACTACCTCTTGAAGGCTGCATTTCAATTGTAACTAAAACTAGAGAAAACAACATGCTTCCAGAATATGCATTATTACTCAGACATTGCCTTACATCTGGCTATCTATTGTGGAAGGAAGAGTTTTACAAGCAAGTAGATTAGTGTCAAAAGTAGTTTTATTAAATTATTAGATTGATTATTTACCAACCTATTTCATGATTTCCATATATTTTACCATTTTTGATAATGATCCTTCTGAAGATAAGGTTAAGGAGGTAATAAAGAAGCAAGTTTTAAGCTTTTAATTAAAATCCTCAACGCAGGAAACATTTTTTCCTATTCCTTGTCCCACAACACTAACCTCTTTTTTTATTTTGTCTTACTGTATTTTAAAAGCTTGCCAAATTTCAATCATAAACTCATTGGAGTAGTGGAATAAAATAAATAAATAAAAGGACCAATATGTCGTCTCAAAAAGTAACTGATGAACGAATCAAATTTCTTTATTTTGCAAATACAAGGTAAGATATTCTTATCCCCGTATCGTCCCGTGGGTGTTGTAAGAGACGACAGAGGAAAAATTAAGCACGAAATGGTTCACATGGTCTTCCAAATAAATAATAATAAAAAACCGTACAGACTTCGTCATAATTTACCAGAAGGCATGCGAAAATATATAATCAATTCCATTAATTTTAGGAATTTAAATAAATATGTCATTCAAAACAGGGCAGCGGCGGTATAAGATTCACTACCCTATATCGTCCCGTGGGTATCATAAGAGGCGACAGAGGAAAACAAATGTCCTGGCATAGGCAATAACATGGAAAACTAAGATAACTGCGATTGTCAGCCCGCTTGCCAAGCGTGGCAATTATGGCATATATCCCCTATGAGGCTATCTATGGAGAGACCAATGTTCAGCAGTAGATATTTGATAGCCTTTAAGGGCAACAGAAATTCAAAAATCATTACAGTAGACTAACAATTATAGGTCTATTCAATTACCTTAAGCATATTATGTCAATTGGTAAATTCATCTTTTTCATCTCTTTTTTTAAACGTAACCACTCTAGGATTTTCTCCTGTATCGTGGGGGCAGTTTAGATACTATAATTTCACAAGGATAAATATCTGGATGTTTGTCCTGACCAGATCCAGAACAATTATTTCTAGGCCATAGAAATAATTTTTCCGTGCAGGAACCGAAATCACGGAAATCACATAAGCGCTGCAACTCATTGCTACGCTACTGCGCCACTTGCTAAGCCAGCCATCGCTACGCATTAAAACTATTACTTGATGATATACATCTTCGTCAAATTAATGAAATTATTAACCAAATACAATTGTATAACACAACACGTATAAACTGTCGTCATAATTTAACATACAACGAAACTTAATTAGCCGAGTACATGTAGGGTTAATACAAGTACCAGGGCGGCTGAAAAGTTCGCGGCCTAGGGTACTTAACAATGAGCAATTAGCTTGTTACTCATGTCACTAGCTGCAACACTCAGTGGTATTATAAAAGCAATCACTAATTAAGTTTGCACTCATAGTTCAATTATTTATTGAACAACAAACATCAACATGCCAGCCGAATCTGGAAATTCTCGGAATTTTGAACACCGCGCCGTGATAAAATTCCCCGTAAAGAAGGGAAATACACCGAAAGACATTTTTGAAGAGATGTCATCAGCTTGTCAGGATTCTGTGCCTTCATAAACGATGGTGAAAAAATGGGCCCGCATATTTCAACAAGGACGAGAGAGCTGTGAAGAAGACCCTCGCCCAGGTCGTTCTGTCACGGTACTGACCGAAGAAAACGTCCGAAAAGTCGAAAAAATCGTTCTGGCCGACCGAAGAATTAAATTGTGGCAGATTGCTAAAAAACTGCAGATTAGAAAAAACGAGTTGGAGAAATTTTACATGAACATTTGAATATGAGAAAAATTAGCGCGCGCTGGATACCGAAAATGCTCACACCGCTCAACAAGCAACGTCGACTCGCAAGTTGCAAAGATTTTTTGGAGCTAGTCGGCGATAACAAGGAAGACATTTGGCTACGGATAGTCACCGTAGATAAAACATGGATTTGCCAATATGATCCGGAGTCAAACAAGAGTCCATGCAATCGATAAAAAGGAGAAAGGCCGCCGAAGAAATTCAAGCTGGAAAAGTCGGCGTCCAAGCTATTGCGACTGTTTTCTGGGATAGCGAGGAATTTTGCTTATCGACTACCTACCTACTACCCAGAAACTACGATGAATGGCCAATATTACACCAATTTATTGACTCAGGTTCGCGAGGCTATTGTACAGAAACGACGTGGGAAACTGACGCGCGGTGCTCTTTCTGCAAGACAACGCCGTTCACACCGCACATGTTGCGAGGCAAGCCCTGAAAGACACGGTGTTCTCAGAGATTGACCATCCTCCGTATAGCCCAGACCTAGCATTAGCGATTTTTCTGTTTTTAATTTGAAAAAAGGACTTACAGGGCCGAAGATTTGCAGATGACAACGAAATGAAAGCTGCGGTTGATCGTCATTTTAAAAGAAAGATACAGAATACTTTTGGGTGGGTTAAAGGCATTGTATGCGAGATCTGAGAAATGTATTTCACTTGAGATACATTTCTCAGAGATCCATTCTTGAGAGATAAAAATATTCTATTCTATTCTATTCCATTCTGTTCTATTCTATTCAATTCAATTCCTTCTCTCATAGTCCGATGGGACGGACATTCGACAGGCGCAGGTCGGCGGGGGTGAAGTGCCGCCAACTTTTGGCCCGACCTGGGAATCGAACCCGAGACCTCATGATTAGCAATCGCGCTTACGACCACTATACGAACGAGGTAGTCAATTTAGTGGCAGTTTATCAAAATACTAAGTTTTTAACTGTTGGTATATTTGACGTTCACAAAAGCTTGATTTCAACTTAAGGTTAACAAAATATTTTGAAAGCTTTAACGATAAAAGGTTACGTTAAAGCGTTTGAAATTAAAATAAATAAAAGTAAAAAAAAACTAAATAAAACACTCTTTTGTAGATAACTGAACTAAAAAGTAGAAAATAATTGTCAATTAGTTTAAAATAAGCAAATAGTGATTAACATAAAATAATTATAAAAAAGCGTGGGGTGCTTTTTAGATATTTTTATGATGACGCAAATTACAAATATCCACAAAATATTTACAACAAATGACATCAAGCACTCCACTTTTTACAATAAAATGTCTTTTTTTTGTGAATTACTATTTTCTTATTTTAAACTTATTGAAAATTATTTTCTACTTTTTATTTCGGTAAGTAGAGTTAAGGCAAGACTAGGTAAGACACGTAATTTTTCTTTTTTATGCGGATATTATCTAAATACTCGTAATTTTACATCTTTAATATAATGGATTTCCGTAAAGTAACGGGGCGGTGGACTCCTTTCTACTCGAACACCTTGTCACTTGTCTGCATCCAGCAGATGGGTGTATGTAAGCTGCTCTTAGTTTTCTTTACCATGAAAATCCACTGCTGGACATGGGCTTCTCCCGGTGTAGGGAGGATTTGTTATAATCGTCACGCTTAGCACACGTCTCGCATCTTAAACGCTGGGTTGTGTGTTTTACGTCTGTTGTGAGGCCTTGGTCATAGCGCCATCTTTCGAAAGACATATTCTTTTAGGCATTTCCCATAGTCACCTCTTACAACACCCACGGGACAAAATGGGGTGATGGATTATCTTAAGCCGCCACTATACGGCAATTGAAAACGTGTTATTTTCCATTTTTACATAAATTTGTATTCATTTCAAATAAAATGAACGATTAAAAATAATTTCTTTTAATAAAAACAAGTAAAAGTAATCGTTTTCGATTTAATTTTAATGCAACAACCTGTTCAATTGTTTCGCAAATATCATTAAATCAGAATGAATTGATCGAATTTTGATGGATAATGGCCGAATCAAAAAATAACTTAGGGTCCACAGTATTATTCAGTTTATTTTTATTTACCGCCTCATTAATGTACAGTAAAAACTAGCCCTTTACATATTTTGCTTACGGACGCTGGCATACTTTTTCCTCTCTACTTTGCCTGCTCCTTTTCAATTCTATTATTCACTTATAATGACGGTTAGACGAAAATGATGCTGCACCGCGGCCGTATAAACGAAACGTTATATCTGTGAATACACCTATAATTTCGCGCCGAATTATTCAGTGGTAGGAAGTGCGGGTATCCGATTAATTGGTTCCTGTGTCGATTGGTAACGTATTACCGTTTTGCTTACTATTATCCTTTTGCATTTCCTTAATATTATTTTCCCCCACTTTCATATCTCTAACAATAGGATGTTGTCCTATCTGTTGGAAGCGTTTTACATAAATTGCATTCTGGCTCGAAACAATTATGTCTAGGCCAAACAAACTATTACTCAGTGCGGAAGAAAAACCCGCGTCTGGGCTGTCTAAATAATTACTTTTTATAATTTCATGTGTAATTTCAGAAACCACCAGGTGGTCAGTTCCTTCAATAGAAAACAGTTTAATATGTGGTGGCTCCTTAATATTAGCAGATAAATCATTATTATATAAAGAACGTAAGGATATTGTGAGCCTCTCTGTTGAGCGAACTGTAGTAATGGCTTGTGTCAAGTTCGAGCACCTCATTGTTGCTAGTGTTTACAGATCCCCATGTGCTACTTGACTATTTAGAAAGAATTGTGGAAGAAGTTTTGCTCAAACTTAGTAAACAGAACAAGTCTGTTGTAATATGTGGAACTTTAACATCAATCTCCTTGAAACTTCTTCCATTAATATTAAGTTTAGCTCATTGTTTAAATCGTACAATCTTGTTAATTTATTCTTAAAACCATATTGCTGGGCCTAGTGCGACCTGTATAGATAACATTTTACAGATATTAAGCCCTTGCATAAATCAATTATTCAAAATTTAAGTTCAGATCACTGTGGACAGTTGGTATCATTGCATTACATACACAAAAACAGAAAAATAAGAAAGTTGTGTTTGTTCCAATAAATGACCATCGCTTGGAGAGGTTTAGAAGTAATATAATAAAAGGCTTCCATCACTTTCATTTAAAAATAGTGTTAATTATTTGTATGGTATGTTATTTAAAATTATAAGTTGTGAATTTAGTAGAATATTTACTTCTAAAATTTTCTCTTTTAACAGTCGCAATCATTTAATGAATGGGCGACAGTAGAATTATTAAAGTAGGCGAAAGTTATATGAGCTTTATAATAAAAGATCATATAATACTACTGTTATATTAAGAGATTATGTAAAACATATTCTAAAATATTTAAAAAGTGTGCTCCACAGCTAAGGCTTTACATTTAAGTAACAAAATTAAAACTGCATCTAACAAAATTAAAATGACCTGGAGAATAATAAATAGTGAAACAGGCAAGGTCAAACCGCGCAACTCGGATTTTCAATTGAATATTAACGATAGTTTAACTCCATCTGATCAAGAAGTTGCTATGGCTTTGCGAAACATTTTACTGATGTTCCTTTTTGACAACAAAAAGTTTACGCTTTACTACCTCTTGAAGGCTGCATTTCAATTGTAACTAAAACTAGAGGAAAACAACATGCTTCCAGAATATGCATTATTACTCAGACATTGCCTTACATCTGGCTATCTATTGTGGAAGGAAGAGTTTTACAAGCAAGTAGATTAGTGTCAAAAATAGTTTTATTAAATTATTAGATTGATTATTTACCAACCTATTTCGCGATTTCCATATATTTTACCATTTTTGATAATGATCCTTCTGAAGATAAGGTTAAGGAGGTAATAAAGAAGCAAGTTTTAAGCTTTTAATTAAAATCCTCAACGCAGGAAACATTTTTTCCTATTCCTTGTCCCACAACACTAACCTCTTTTTTATTTTGTCTTACTGTATTTTAAAAGCTTGCCAAATTTCAATCATAAACTCATTGGAGTAGTGGAATAAAATAAATAAATAAAAGGACCAATATGTCGTCTCAAAAGTAACTGATGAACGAATCAAATTTCTTTATTTTGCAAATACAAGGTAAGATATTCTTATCCCGTATCGTCCGTGGGTGTTGTAAGAGACGACAGAGGAAAAATTAAGCACGAAATGGTTCACATGGTCTTCCAAATAAATAATAATAAAACCGCAGACTTCGTCATAATTTACCAGAAGGCATGCGAAAATATATAATCAATTCCATTAATTTTAGGAATTTAAATAAATATGTCATTCAAAACAGGGCAGCGGCGGTATAAGATTCACTACCCTATATCGTCCCGTGGGTATCATAAGCGACAGAGAAAACAAATGTTCTGGCATAGGCAATAACATGGAAAACTAAGATAACTGCGATTGTCAGCCCGCTTGCCAAGCGTGCAATTATGGCATATATCCCCTATGAGGCTATCTATGGAGAGACCAATGTTCAGCAGTAGATATTTGATAGCCTTTAAGAACAAGAAATTCAAAACTCATTACAGTAGACTAACAATTATAGGTCTATTCAATTACCTTAAGCATATTATGTCAATTGGTAAATTCATCTTTTTCATCTTTTTTAAACGTAACCACTCTAGGATTTTCTCCTGTATCGTGGGGCAGTTTAGATACTATAATTTCACAGGACAAATATCTGGATGTTTGTCCTGACCAGATCAGAACAATTATTTCTAGGCCATGAAATACTTTTCCGTGCAGGAACCGAAATCACAAATCACATTAGCGCTGCAACTCATTGCTACGCTACTGCGCCACTTGCTAAGCCAGCCATCGCTACGCATTAAAACTATTACTTGATGATATACATCTTCGTCAAATTAATGAAATTATTAACCAAATACAATTGTATAACACAACACGTATAAACTGTCGTCATAATTTAACATACAACGAAACTTAATTAGCCGAGTACATAGGGTTAATACAAGTACCAGGGCGGCTGAAAAGTTCGCGGCCTAGGGTACTTAACAATGAGCAATTAGCTTGTTACTCATGTCACTAGCTGCAACACTCAGTGGTATTATAAAGCAATCACTAATTAAGTTTGCACTCATAGTTCAATTATTTATTGAACAACAAACATCAACATGCCAGCCGAATCTGAAATTCTCGGAATTTTGAACACCGCGCCGTGATAAAATTCCCCGTAAAGAAGAAGGAAATACGAAAGACATTTTTGAAGAGATGTCATCAGCTTGTCAGGATTCTGTGCCTTCATAAACGATGGTGAAAAATGGGCCCGCATATTTCCAAGGACGAGAGAGCTGTGAAGAAGACCTCGCGGAGTCGTTCTGTCACGGTACTGACCGAAAACGTCCGAAAAGTCGAAAAAAATCGTTCTGGCCGACCGAAGAATTAAATTGTGGTTGCTAAAAACTGCAGATTAGAAAAAATGAGTTGGAGAAATTTTACATGAACATTTGAATATGAGAAAAATTAGCGCTGGATACCGAAAATGCTCACACCGCTCAACAAGCAACGTCGACTCGCAAGTTGCAAAGATTTTTGGAGCTAGTCGGCGATAACAAAGACATTTGGCTACGGATAGTCACCGTAGATAAAACATGGATTTGCCAATATGATCCAGGTCCAAACAAGAGTCCATGCAATCGATAAAAAGGAGAAAGGCCGCCGAAGAAATTCAAGCTGGAAAAGTCGGCGTCCAAGCTATTGCGACTGTTTTCTGGGATAGCGAGGGTTTTGCTATCGACTACCTACCTACTACCCAGAGACTACGATGAATGGCCAATATTACACAATTTATTGACTCAGGTTCGCGAGGCTATTGTACAGAAACGACGTGGGAAACTGACGCGCGGAGTGCTCTTTCTGCAAGACAACGCGCCGTTCACACATGTTGCGAGGCAAGCCCTGAAAGACGGTGTTCTCAGAGATTGACCATCCTCCGTATAGCCCAGACCTAGCACTTAGCGATTTTTCTGTTTTTAATTTGAAAAAAGGACTTACAGGGCCGAAGATTTGCAGATGACAACGAAATGAAAGCTGCGGTTGATCGTCATTTTAAAAAGAAAGATACAGAATACTTTTTGGGTGGGTTAAAGGCATTGTATGCGAGATCTGAGAAATGTATTTCACTTGAGATACATTTCAGAGATCCATTCTTGAGATAAAAATATTCTATTCTATTCTATTCCATTCTGTTCTATTCTATTCTATTCAATTCCTTCACTCTCATAATCCGATGGGACGGTCATTCGACAGGCGCAGGCCGGCGGGGGTGAAGTGCCGCCAACTTTTGGCCCGACCTGGGAATCGAAACCGAGACCTCATGATTAGCAATCGCGCTTACGACCACTAGACCAACGAGGTAGTCAATTTAGTGGCAGTTTATCAAAAAAGTTTTTTTAACTGTTGGTAGATTTGACGTTCACAAGAGCTTGATTTCAACTTAAGGTTAACAAAATATTTTGATAAATTTAACGATAAAAGGTTACTTTAAAGCGTTTGAAATTAAAATAAATAAAAGTTACAAAAAAACTAAATAAAACACTCTTTTGTAGATAACTGAACTAAAAATTAGAAAATAATTGTCAATTAGTTTAAAATAAGAAAATAGTGATTAACATAAAAATAAATTATTGTAAAAAGCGTGGGGTGCTTTTTAGATATTTTATATTGACATAAATTTTACAAATATCCACAAAATATTTACAACAAATGACATCAAGCACTCCACGCTTTTTTACAATAAAATGTCTTTTTATGTGAATTACTATTTTCTTATTTTAAACTTATTGAAAATTATTTTCTACTTTTTATTTCGGTAGGTGAGTTAAGGCAAGACTAGGTAAGACACGTAATTTTTCTTTTTATGCGGATATTATCTAAATACTCGTAATTTTACATCTTTAATATAATGGATTCCGTAAAGTAACGAGGCGGTGGACTCCTTTCTACTCGAACACCTTGTCACTTGTCTGTATCCAGCAGATGGGTATGTAAGCTGCTCTTAGTTTTCTTCACCATGAAAATCCACTGCTGGACATGGGCTTCTCCCGTTGTAGGAGGATTTGTCATAATCGTCACGCTTAGCACACACGTCTCATCTTAAACGCTGGGTTGTGTGCGTCTGTTGTGAAGGCCTTGGTCATAGCGCCATCTTTCGAAAGACATATTCTTTTAGGCATATCCATAGTCGCCTCTTACGACTCCTACAGGACAAAATGGGGTGATGGATTATCTTATGCCGCCACTATACGGCAATTGAAAACGTATTACTTTCCATTTTACATAAATTTGTATTCATTTCAAATAAAATGAACGATTAAAAATAATTTCTTTTAATAAAAACAAGTAAAAGTAATCGTTTTCGATTTAATTTTAATGCAACAACCTGTTCAATTGTTTCAAATATCATTAAATCAGAATGAATTGATCGAATTATGGTGCGGGTTTCAACTTATTTATCTTATAAAGTGAAATTGAATTTTGATGGATAATGGCCGAATCAAAAATAACTGGGTCCACATAACAGTATTATTCAGTTTATTTTTATTTACCGCCTCATTAATGTACAATAAAAACCTAGCCCTTTACAATATTTTGCTTACGGACGCTGACATACTTTTTCCCTCTACTTTGCCTGCTCCTTTTCAATTCTATTGTTCACTTATAATGACGGTTGGACGAAAATGATGCTGCGCGCCGCGGGCATGCTAAACGAAACGTTATATCTGTGAATACACCTATAATTTCGCGCGAATTATTAAGTGGTAGGGAAGTGCGGGTATCTGATTACTCGTACCTGGTTCCTGTGCCGATTGGCAACGTATTACCGTTTTGCCTACTATTATCCTTTTGTATTTCCTTAATATTATTTCCCCACTTTCATATCTCTAACAATAGGATGTTGTCCTATCTGTTGGAAGTTTTACATAAATTGCATTCTGACTCGAAACAATTATGTCTAGGCCAAACTATTACTCAGTGCGGAAGAAAAACCCGCGTCTGGGCTGTCTAAATAATTACTTTTTATAATTTCATGTGTAATTTCAGAAACCACCAGGTGGTCAGTTCCTTCAATAGAAAACAGTTTAATATGTGGTGGCTCCTAATATTAGCAGATAAATCATTATTATATAAAGAACGTAAGGATATTGTGAGCCTCTCTGTTGAGCGAACTGTAGTAATATTGTGTCAAGCTCGAGCACCTCATTGTTGTAAGTGTTTACAGATCCCCATGTGCTACTTATGACTATTTAGAAAAATTGTGGAAGAAGTTTTGCTCAATCTTAGTAAACAGAACAAGTCTGTTGTAATATGTGAGACTTTAACATCAATCTCCTTGAAACTTCTTCCATTAATATTAAGTTTAGCTCATTGTTTAAATCGTACAATCTTGTTAATTTATTCTTAGAACCAACACGTATTGCTGGGCCTAGTGCGACCTGTATAGATAACATTTTACAGATATTAAGCCCTTGCATAAATCAATTATTCAAAATTTAAGTTCAGATCACTGTGGACAGTTGGTATCATTGCATTACATACACAAAAACAGAAAAATAAGAAAGTTGTGTTTGTTCCAATAAATGACCATCGCTTGGAGAGGTTTAAGTAATATAATAAAAGGCTTCCATCACTTTTTAAAAATAGTGTTAATTATTTGTATGGTATGTTATTTAAAATTATAAGTTGTGAATTTAGTAGAATATTTACTTCTAAAATTTTCTCTTTTAACAGTCGCAAATCATTTAATGAATGGGCGACAGTAGGAATTTAAAAGTAGGCGAAAGTTATATGAGCTTTATAATAAAAGATCATATAATACTACTGTTATATTAAGAGATTATGTAAAACATATTCTAAAATATTTAAAAAGTGTGCTCCACATAAGGCTTTACATTTAAGTAACAAAATTAAAACTGCATCTAACAAAATTAAAATGACCTGGAGAATAATAAATAGTGAAACAGGCAAGGTCAAACCGCGCTCGGATTTTCAATTGAATATTAACGATAGTTTAACTCCATCTGATCAAGAAGTTGCTATGGCTTTGCGAAACATTTTACTGATGTTCCTTTTTGACAACAAAAAGTTTACATGCTACTACCTCTTGAAGGCTGCATTTCAATTGTAACTAAAACTAGAGGAAAACAACATGCTTCCAGAATATGCATTATTACTCAGACATTGCCTTACATCTGGCTATCTATTGTGGAAGGAAGAGTTTTACAAGCAAGTAGATTAGTGTCAAAAGTAGTTTTATTAAATTATTAGATTGATTATTTACCAACCTATTTCATGATTTCCATATATTTTATCATTTTGATAATGATCCTTCTAAAGATAAGGAAAGATCTAAGATAAGGTTAAGGAGGTAATAAAGAAGCAAGTTTTAAGCTTTTAATTAAAATCCTCAACGGAAACATTTTTCCTATTCCTTGTCCCACAACACTAACCTCTTTTTTATTTTGTCTTACTGTATTTTAAAAGCTTGCCAAATTTCAATCATAAACTCATTGGAGTAGTGGAATAAAATAAATAAATAAAAGGACCAATATGTCGTCTCAAAAAGTAACTGATGAACGAATCAAATTTCTTTATTTTGCAAATACAAGGTAAGATATTCTTATCCCCGTATCGTCCCGTGGGTGTTGTAAGAGACGACAGAGGAAAAATTAAGCACGAAATGGTTCACATGGTCTTCCAAATAAATAATAATAAAAAACCGTGAACTTCGTCATAATTTACCAGAAGGCATGCGAAAATATATATCAATTCCATTAATTTTAGGAATTTAAATAAATATGTCATTCAAAACAGGGCAGCGGCGGTATAAGATTCACTACCTATATCGTCCCGTGGGTATCATAAGAGGCGACAGAGGAAAACAAATGTTCTGGCATAGGCAATAACATGGAAAACTAAGATAACTGCGATTGTCAGCCCGCTTGCCAAGCGTAGCAATTGGCATATATCCCCTATGAGGCTATCTATGGGAGACCAATGTTCAGCAGTAGATATTTGATAGCCTAAGGGCAACAGAAATTCAAAACTCATTACAGTAGACTAACAATTATAGGTCTATTCAATTACCTTAAGCATATTATGTCAATTGGTAAATTCATCTTTTCATCTCTTTTTAAACGTAACCACTCTAGGATTTTCTCCTGTATCGTGGGGCAGTTTAGATACTATAATTTCACAAGGACAAATATCTGTGTTTGTCCTGACCAGAATCAGAACAATTATTTCTAGGCCATAGAAATACTTTTCCGTGCAGGAACCGAGATCACGGAAATCACATTAGCGCTGCAACTCATTGCTACGCTACTGCGCCACTTGCTAAGCCAGCCATCGCTACGCATTAAAACTATTACTTGATGATATACATCTTCGTCAAATTAATGAAATTATTAACCAAATACAATTGTATAACTAACACGTATAAACTGTCGTCATAATTTAACATACAACGAAACTTAATTAGCCGAGTACATGGGGTTAATACAAGTACCAGGGCGGCTGAAAAGTTCGCGGCCTAGGGTACTTAACAATGAGCAATTAGCTTGTTACTCATGTCACTAGCTGCAACACTCAGTGGTATTATAAAGCAATCACTAATTAAGTTTGCACTCATAGTTCAATTATTTATTGAACAACAAACATCAACATGCCAGCCGAATCTGGAAATTCTCGGAATTTTGAACACCGCGCCGTAAAATTCCCCGTAAAGAAGGAAATACACCGAACATTTTTGAAGAGATGTCATCAGCTTGTCAGGATTCTGTGCCTTCATAAACGATGGTGAAAAATGGGCCCGCATATTTCAACAAGGACGAGAGAGCTGTGAAGACCCTCCCAGGTCGTTCTGTCACGGTACTGACCGAAGAAAACGTCGAAAAGTCGAAAAATCGTTCTGCCGACCGAAGAATTAAATTGTGGCAGATTGCTAAAAACTGCAGATTAGAAAAACGAGTTGGAGAAATTTTACATGAACATTTGAATATGAGAAAAATTAGCGCGCGCTGGATACCGAAAATGCTCACACCGCTCAACAAGCAACGTCGACAAGTTGCAAAGATTTTTGGAGCTAGTCGGCGATAACAGGAAGACATTTGGCTACGGATAGTCACCGTAGATAAAACATGGATTTGCCAATATGATCCGGGTCCAAACAAGAGTCCATGCAATCGATAAAAAGGAGAAAGGCCGCCGAAGAAATTCAAGCTGGAAAAGTCGGCGTCAAGCTATTTACGACTGTTTTCTGGGATAGCGAAATTTTGCTAATCGACTACCTACCTACCCAGAAACTACGATGAATGGCCAATATTACACCAATTTATTGACTCAGGTTCGCGAGGCTATTGTACAGAAACGACGTGGGAAACTGACGCGCAGTGCTCTTTCTGCAAGACAACGCGCCCGTTCACACCGCACATGTTGCGAGGCAAGCCCTGAAAGACACGGTATTCTCAGAGATTGACCATCCTCCGTATAGTCCAGACCTAGCACTTTGCAATTTTTCCTGTTTTCCAATTTGGGAAAGGACTTACGGGCCGGAGATTTGCAGATGACAACGAAATAAAGCTGCGGTTGATCGTCATTTTAAAAAGAAAGATACAGAATACTTTTTGGGTGGGTTAAAAGCATTGTATGCGAGATCTGAGAAATGTATTTCACTTGAGGGAGATTATATGGAAAAATAAAACATAGAAACCATATATTTTCTTTCATTAAGTACCTTAGGCCGCGGACTTATCAGCCGCCCCTCGTACTTTGTTTTCATTACGTTAGGCGAAGGATCATCAAATAATTAATTTGTCTAGTTTAAGATAATAACATAAGACGAACTTGTAACGAATTTAGGTCGGGATTTACTAACATTAATTTGTACTGTCGTTATTGTGTAATACCAAGTAATACCAAGAACATAATACGAACTATTAGTGTTGTCTGCTACGTCTAATTAAAGTAATAATGTCCTTCAGACCAAATTTCGGTCACGGCGGCCATTCTTAACGGAGACAGGCCGTCTAAGCAGGACAGGATTGTATGCGGGTGCGAGAGAGTGTAAAAACAGAGAGACAGAGAGCACAAGTACAGGTGCACTCTCCTTTATACATGAATGAAAATAACCCCTAGAAAAAAGGGGATTTCCACCATGCTGGTTCGATTAAAATTCATATAAAAATTTACAAAATTATTGTAAAGTTATATATTATGTTTAAAAAAATATATTCCCGCTGGGTTTCTTGCTGATTCTTCCCAGAACAGAGGTATTTTCCGAACAAGTGGTAAATAAAAAAATTACTTTCAATGAGTATTATGTAATAATCAACATTGAAAAAAATATTCTATTCTATTCTATTCCATTCTGTTCTATTCTATTCTATTCAATTCCTTCACTCTCATAATCCGATGGGACGGTCATTCGACAGGCGCAGGCCGGCGGGGGTGAAGTGCCGCCAACTTTTGGCCCGACCTGGGAATCGAAACCGAGACCTCATGATTAGCAATCGCGCTTACGACCACTATACCAACGAGGCAGTCAATTTAGTGACAGTTTATCAAAATACTAAGTTTTTAACTGTTGGTAGATTTGACGTTCACAAAACTTGATTTCAACTTAAGGTTAACAAAATATTTTGATAGTTTTAACGATAAAGGGTTACGTAAAAGCGTTTGAAATTAAAATAAATAAAAGTTAAAAAACTAAATAAAATACTCTTTTGTAGATAACTGAACTAAAAAGTAGAAAATAATTATCAATAAGTTTAAAATAAGAAAATAGTAATTAACAAAAAAAAATATTGTAAAACGCGTGGGGTGCTTTTCATATATTTTTATGATGCCTAAATTTTACAAATATCCACAAAATATTTACAACAAATGACATCAAGCACCCCCACTTTTTACAATAAAATGATTTTTTTATGTTACTCACTATTTTCTTATTTTAAATTTATTGAAAATTATTTTCCACTTTTTAATTCGGTAGGTAGAGGTCGGTAGAGTTAAGGCAAGAATAGGTAAGACACATAATTTTTTTTTTATGCGGATATTATCTAAATACTCGTAATTTTTACATCTTTAATATAATGGATTTCCGTAAAGTAACGAGGCGGTGGACTCATTTCTACTCGAACACCTTGTCACTTGTCTGCATCCAGCAGATGGACGTATCTAAGCTGCTCTTAGTTTTCACCATGAAAATCCACTGCTGGACATTTGTCATAATCGTCACGCTTAGCAAACGTCTCGCATCTTAAACGCTGGGTTGTGTATTTTACGTCTGTTGTGACCGCTGTGGTCATAGGGCCATCTTTCGAAAGACATATTCTTTTAGGCATATCTCATAGTCGCCTCTTACGACTCCTACGGGACAAAATGGGGTGATGGATTATCTTATGCCACCACTATACGGCAATTAAAAACGTGTTACTTTCCATTTTACATAAACTTGTATTCATTTCAAATAAAAATGAACGATTAAAAATTAATTTCTTTTTAATAAAATACATGTAAAAGTAATCGTTTTCGATTTAATTTTAATGCAACAGCCTGTTCAATTTTTTCAAATATCATTAAATCAGAATGAATTGATGGAATAATGAGTGCGGGTTTCAACTTATTTGTCTTATAAAGTGCAATTGAAATTTGATGGATAATGGCCGAATCAAAAAATAACTTAGGGCCCACATAACAGTATCATTCAGTTTATTTTTATTTACCGCCTCATTAATGTACAGTAAAACCTAGCCCTTTACAATATTTTGCTTACGGACGCTGACATACTTTTTCCCTCTACTTTGCCTGCTCCTTTTCAATTCTATTGTTCACTTATAATGACGATTGGACGAAAATGATGCTGCACACCACGGCCGTATGTACGAAACGTTATATCTGTGAATACACCTATAATTTCGCGCCAAATTGTTAAGTGGTAGGAAGTGCGCGTATCCGATTACCTGGTTTCTATGTGGTAACGTATTACCGTTTTGCTTACTATTATCCTTTTGCATTTCCTTAATATTATTTCTCACTTTCATATCTCTAACAATAGGATGTTGTCCTATTTGGTGGAAGCGTTTTACATAAATTGCATTCAGACTCGAAACAATTATGTCTAGGCCAAACAAACTATTACTCAGTGCGGGAGAAAAACCCGCGTCTGGGCTGTCTAAATAATTACTAAACAAGCAGTGTGATGTATTTTTTGATCGTGTATGGGCGATGTAAGAATACCCAGTACCCCATATCGTACCATGGGTGCAGCATCTTCCTAATAACCCGACAACGACTTTTTTCGAGTCCCAGGATCATGCTTTTTTCCAAGGGAATTAACCAACGTGCAAAAAAGTTGTATTAGCTTAAAAGGCGATTAGGCTGAAAAATAAATTCAAATTCAAATTTATATTCAATAAAATGTAGTCGAAGTATTCATACTTTTTCATTAATTATCGTCAAAAAATTCATTTAAAGTACAATAAAAGTTACAGCCTATATACATCCTACTGCTGGGCACAGGCCTTCTCTCATTTCTGAGAGGTTTTTAGGGCAAGGAAATGTCCACCGCGCTGCCCCAATGCGTGTTGGCGAACTTCACATGGCTTCGAAACATTATTTTTTCTTATTTCTCAGGTTTCCTAATGATGTTTTCCTTCACCACCGAGCACGTGGTAAATGAGCAATTAAAATTGCAATTAACAATTTCATTGGTGCCCGCGGGGATTGAACCCGGGTTTCTCGCGTACTGTGAAACTTACAGCGAGTGCTAACCATCTGAGCTATCACGGCAAAATTAAGTACAATAACATTTATTAATAAGGAATGTTTCTATTTACTTATTAAATTGCCCTTGGTTTTCTAGGATTTTTATATTATTCGGTAAATGGTTTTTAAATCTTTATTGACATAACGTGGAGGCTAGTTGAAACAAATTTTAATTTGGAGAAGGGTATCGTAAGCTAAAACAAATTTCTATTATTTTTTAGGTGTTTCCTGGCGAATTTACAAGACTCGAGGATGTATAATAGAATCGAATAGAATAATTTTATTCAATATAGATTACAGTACATAATACTTATTGAAAGTCATTTTTTACTTTTACCACTGGTTTGCAAAAAAACCTCTGTCCTGGGAAGAACCAGCAAGAAACCCAACGGGACATTTTTTAAAAGCGCAATTAACAATATAATATTTTATACAATTTTTATGAAAACATATAGAAACAGCATTTACATTTCATTACATGATTTCATTTGGTCTAAATTCGTTAATATTCGTAGACTATTCTTTTTTATTAATAATTTGTTTACATCACAAGAGCTTCCCCACTAGATGATTCCATAGGAGAGTAACGAACGAGCATGTGCATAGTAAGCCGCAAGGGCAGTCTTAAAATCTGTCACACGTTTAAAGTATTGTAGAGCGTAAATAAAAGAGGATACTTTCTTACACCTTTTTATATGTGCTTTTTCAAGCTCAGATGAAATATAATTTACATATACTTATCCTAGAGTTTCATTGCGTTTCCAAAAACTTATTGATCAACCAAGTATAGACTGTGACTGTATCGAGCTTTGAACCATTTCATCTTAGACCTTAATAGTGACAACGCATCTGTGGGGTTATTTGTTTGAAGTATTTGGTTGCAGGTGTCATTGGACTGCAATGCCCTTTACCATCAGATCGGCTATTAGCTTCTTTGAAAATTTTCTGAAGAAATAAGATTCTAAATGAAATGCCTTATTCCAGTTAAAAGGGTGATGATTGAACCGGAGGGTTAACGTCAGCCACCATAAAACCGGAGGTTTTAGTCTGGCACAAAGCGCTTTTTTCGCAGCTCCCGAGGCTTCCTGAGAATGCAATTGGATCACCAGTTTTAGTAGACGGTGCATGCTTCGATTACAAGTCCATTAACGCTGGTGTTCTACAAGGCTGCGTGCTATCACCAACGCTGTTTCTTCTGCATATCAATGATATGTCTCGAACCGGTAACATTCATTGCTATACAGACGACAGCACTGGTGATGCTTTATACACCGGCCGTATCAATATTTCTCGGAAAACGTCTCCGAGTACCGGAACAAACTTGTGTTTGAATTCGAGACTTTGTTGTACAAAGTCTCAGACTGTGTGACTAAATCTAGTCCAGTTCAATCCCCAGAAGATACAAGTTTGCGCGTTTACCGCTAAAAGAAACCCTTTGTCTTATCTCCTCAGTTCCAAGGCACTTGTTTCACACTTCACCTTGTTGCCTCAGCCAGTATCGGAATCCTCGGTGTAGACATATCGAGTAATGTGCAGTTTCGTGGTCACTTTTAAGAGAAGGCCAAATTGGCCTCTAAAAGCTTGGCGTGCTCAGGAGAGGGACAGTATTTCATGCCGGCACACCGCTTGCAACTTTTCAAGGCACAGGTTTGGCCCATGGAATACTGTTCCCATTTCTGGGCAGGGCCCCAGTGCCAGCTCCTTCCACTTCACCGCATCCAGCGCAGACCGGTTCGAATCATCGACGACCGAGTTCTTTCCGATCGGCTGGACTCACTTGCACTGCGTAGAGATGTTGCATCTCTTTGCGTATTTTATCGCATCTATCATGGGAAGTGCTCTGAAGAATTGTTCGGACTAATTCCAGCCGCTCAATTCACCATCGCACATCGCGACAAAACTCGCGATGCCATCCATACTATCTTAATGATTGGCGGTCCACATCTGTGCGATTTAGAAGAAGTTTTCTTCCTCTCACAACTTCCTTGTGGAATCGATTACCACCAGCGATTTTTCCGGACCGATACGACTTGGGACCTTCAAGAAAAGAGCCTACTCCTTGTGTTGCAGTTGTTCATGGGCAGCGGTAGTCACCATCAGGTGAGCCGCATGCTCGTTTGCCCCCTCTCCTATAAAAAACCATTCAGTTTACAGTTGCATTAAGCTGTTATTTCAGGCTGATTTCAAAAAGCGGTCTGTTCAAGTTTTATTGCCGTTCTTAAATAATTTAATTTTTTATACAAAAACAGTATACAAAATCAACAAAAACACTGAGGTTCCCGTTAAGTGCGTTATAAGAAACTAAACGATAAAAAATCAAGTTAAATTCATCATTCATCATCATTTAAGCCCTTCAGAAGTCCACTGCTGAACATAGGCCTCCCCAAAGGAATGCCACATAGCACGGTCCCGAGCCACCTGCATCCATTGACTTTCTGTATAACTTACTCTCTAGGCTGCCACTCGAGAACCTTTCTTCCCCATCAAATGTCGGTTCATCAAGCTATATGACCAGCACATTGCCACTTCAGCTTACTAATCCGTTGGGCTATGTCAGTTACTCTGGTTCTACTGCGGATACCCTCGTTCTTAAGTCTATCACGCAGAGAAACCCCGAGCATAGCCCTCTCCATAGCTCACTGAGCAACTTTGAGCTTCTTCATGCGGCCAGCAGTAAAGGACCACGTGTCAGATCCATAGGTCATCACTCGCAACACGCACTGGTTGTGCAATCTAGTTTTGAGGTTTTGAGGTATGCCTGACGAGAAGATATGTCGTAATCTCCCGAAAGCTGCCCATCCGAGTTGAATCAGTCTATTGACCACTCGGTCGAAGTAGTTCTTACCTAGTCGAACTATATATCCCAGGTAGACATTACTCGTTAACAACTTCGAGCTTAGTGCTCCCAACAACTACCGGCATAGGTGTGACATGGACGTTAAACATGACTTTTGTTTTGTCCATGTTCATCTTAAGACCTATCCGTTGGGAAACACTATTGAGGTCATTGAGCATAGTGCTGAGGTCTCCCATCGATTCTGCCATAAGGACTATATCGTCGGCAAATTAAAGGTGAGTGATGTACTCGTCATTGACGTTTATACCGTACCCTTTCTTCTTTTCTTTTTCTTTTGAAGAGTTTCGGGATATTATGTCACCCTGTCTTACACCTCTCTGCAGATGGATATGTTTCGTACTATGGTTCTGTACTAGGATAGCCATCGTAGCCCTTCTGTACAAACACTTCAGCACTTATAAAAATAATAACCTTGGTCAAGTATGTATTAATTGGGTGTTTGGCATCGTTCGTAACAGTCATACAAATATATATGAAGGTAATAAAACGATAAACTATAAGCATAATTAAAGGTTTTATTTCTGTAATACATGGGACATTCATAAAAATATTTTTAAACTGAAAATGAAAACTAACGCTTTTATTATAGCAAAAACAAAACGTTTTAAATAGTTTTCTGTATTTAATGTCTACTTCATTATCTATCGTGTTTTTAATTTCGTGGATTAATTTAACTTGACCCTTGGCGTTTCTCTCGCATTACAGGACAGAAGGTTATTGCGCACACATAATGACAATAATGTGGTAATTGGGTTTTGGAAGAATAGAACAGACAATGTACAGCCTCCGGCTGCTTTTGTAGATGACATTTTATTAATAATTGCCGAAAATAATTAAAAAAGGTTAAGATTTATAATACTTTATTTAATAATAACTACAAAACTGCATTATTTTGTATCCTTTTCAATTTATTTAAACAACTTATCACAGGAACGAGTAATTTTACTATATAACCTACAAAATATAACATAAAATGAAAACAAAACCCAATTCCTACAAAAATATGATTTTTTGACATAAGTAGCAAATGTTTAAATCTTCAAAATATGATATATTTGAACTTTGTTCACGCAGGGCCCAAGCTTGTATGGAACCAAGTTAATCTCCTTTGATTTTTGTAATATATTATATTTCTACAGCGATCGATATTTTTGCTATCTATTACCGCTGCTATAAGCAAACCGAAGCAAACGATACAGTAATCCACACACGTGCCTAAAATTGGAAATCCTCTTAGTAGTCTTTGCTCACGACGACGGCCGAGCTTGGAGTGAGAGTGAGTGAGTGAGGCAAAGCAAAGTGTATTTAGTAAAATAAATTATTACAAGAATTACAAAAACACCGAAAATTTCAGTATTTCTCAGCCGAAAAAAATTAATTATAACTAAACAAAACAAAATTAAACTGCCATTTACATACCATGGCTTCCCACATGATAGATGAAGAGATTAAAAAATAGATTGAGTTAAACAATTGATATTTTCAAAAGTTATCGTGTTTACCCCTCTATGCGGACTTGATAAATATACACTATAAAATATAAGTTCATATCAATCATTTATCCTTCTGACAATGTGCTTTTTATATCAAATAAATGTTCAATATTATTGTTAGATACGATTTCATGCGAAAAAACGTTGGTATCTTGATTTTTAGGCGCTAGTAGAACATATACATGCATATAAACATAAACATAAACACTACGCCTGTCACTCAGAGTGGTAGACAGAGACTACGGACTTCCATTTGGCACGAACCTGGCACACCTCTCTCGCCTCCTTTACATCCATATATCTACGCATACACGCTCGTCGTTTAAGGGTACTCTAATCTTGCCCATTTTCAATATATAGCCAATTTGGTCGATAAACCTTCGTCTAGGGCGTCCCTTTCCGACTCTGACGTTCACTTCTGCAGCCTAAATTTGCTTTGTCACTCTTTCTTCGTTCATTCTTTCTACATGACCAAGCCACCGAAGCATTCCTTTTTAATCATGATCACAACGTCATCTTGCAAACCACACTTTTCTTATCACACTATTTCTCACCCTGTCATTCAGATTCAGCCTAGAATACTCCTTAATGATCGCATTTCTACAGCATTTATTCTACTCTCATGCTTCTTCTGCCAGACCCAACTTTCACTACCATACATTAAATTAGGGACTAACACAGCATTATGAATTGCCAAACGTGCCTTTTTTGACACATTCTGACTCTTCATAATAGCGTGTAGAGCCCCATTCACTCTATTTCCTGCTTTCACTCGTCGTTCTATATCCTTATCATATCTACTTTCCCTGCTAAATAAACATCCAAAATATACAAACTCATCCACTTGCTCAATCAACCCCTTCTATTCTTATTTCACATAACGTTTTACTTTCTTCTCTTTCAAATACCATCACTTTCGTCTTACTTGCGTTCACTTTCATACCCTTCCTTTTAATGACCAGTTCATTAAAGTAACCATCCTTGCAACTCGGCCGCCGACGATGCAAATATGACTTGATCATCGGCGTAAAAAGTCATTTGACGGTTAACTCACCCATTCTCAACCCACATTCTTCAACTTTCAAAGTTTGCAAACAACTGTCCATAAATAGGTTAAACAGCCACGGGAAGCTACACAGCCTTGTCTGACACCTTTTGGTTTCCAAACCAGTCCGAGTAGACCCCGTTGATCCTGACACAAGCACTAGAGTCCCTATAAAGGGACTTTAATGCCTGTATCAAACCAGCGCTCAAACCAAATGAGTTCAGTGTTTGCCATAACACATTCCTGTCCACTCTATACATGCAATATAAAGAAAAATAAACTCATGCAAATTCTACACTCGTAACTGTATCTACCAAACCAGGACTGCGTGGCCATTAGGTATGTCCATATTTTCCTCAAATAACAAAGAAAAACAAATGAAGGCAATAAAAAACTAAAATTATGTCTACAAATTAAATAAGAGTGACTAACCGGTTTAAATTAAAAAATACAGGTAAAAAGTAAAAGATAAAATTACAAACTACTTGACTTCTTTTTCTTCTTCAGTACTAGCCTATAAAAGTCTACTACTGGACATGGGCCACTCTCGTTGTAGCCAGGATAAGATCACCAATCCACCACTTGGATCATAAATTCACTTGGCAAGTGAATTTATGATCCAAGCACTAGACGTCTGTCGTAAGCCATAAGATCTTTCCTTTTTCTAGCATATCCCATAGTCGCCTTTGCGACATCCACGGGATGAAATGATGTTATGGATTCGCGTACACCGCCACCAAACGCTAAATATCTAATGGCGTAACATGCATAGATGAAATTTTTATATTTAATACAAATTATGTACAATACAAGCTGTAACACCATATTTCACCCTTCAGTGTTTAATTTTCAGGGTTGGTGTCCAGGTAGAGAAAGGATATATATATATATATATATATATATGTATATATATATAGTATCGATATGGTAAACCCAAAAACATTATACCATTTTTAAGGACTCTGTCGATGTTACTCTCGATATTAGGGAGCAGTTTTATTGATGAGGTTAGCCGAAATCTGAAAAATAGCTCATAATGATTATTTTGCTAATAATGCCCACTGTAACGTGAAAAGGTCTGAAATTGGAATCTACAACCACATTAGGGTCAAAAACTTCAAAATTAAGTTGTTGTATAGCTTATTTACTATAAAATAAGATGTCACGTGACATGCATACAAAAAATACAGTTGAATTAAGAATCTCTTCCTTTTTTAAATTCAGCTCAAAATCGATAATTACAATTAACATTTTAAGAACAAAAAAAAAAGATATATTTTTATTAAAAGAAAACATACAATAAATTCAAACGTTGACACAGTTCAAGTTTACTCGTATTACAAAAAATATTATTTATTTAAAGGTCAACAAAATGAACATTTTCCATTACGAGTCCGCCCTTAATTAATTCCCTAATGGGTTGTTCCAAATGTGTTAACTGTTGGTCAAGCTTTTATTCCAAAACGATTAGAAACTCTCTAGAAGGTCTCTCGCCAAGGCTGTCCAAGGGAATTTCTGTAAGTCATCACTACCATCTCTGCGCAGGGAAAACGACTCACTGTCCCACGCCGCAAAAGAGAAAGCCGACCTTTTGAGGCTCCCTTTTTGCGTCCAACTCGACTCTCGATGACGGGGGGAACACACCGCTGAACATCCCGCAGTGTGAGTAGTCTATGCCTGCAATTCACACAGTACTCAGCACTCACTCCTCTCCCTGGACATCCACAAGTGGGGCTGATGGATCGGGCGAGTGGGGCTGATGGAATCCCGCCCATTGTGCTGAGGACGTGCGCTCCAGAGTTGGCACCGGTTCTAACCCGTCTTTTCCGGTACTCCTACTCCCTAGGCGTTGTCCCGAATTCATGGAAAACAGCTTTCGTGTACCCGATCCCTAAAAAGGTAACCACTCTGATCCGTCCAACTACAGGCCTATCGCCATTACCTCCTTGATCTCGAAAATAATGGAGTCCATTATTAACTGCCAGCTCATGCGGTAGCTTGAGGAGCACCAGCTGATTAGTGACCGCCAGTACGGTTTCCGTCGGGGTCGCTCAGATGGTGATCTTCTTGTTTACCTAACACAAAGATGGGCGCAGGCAATCGAGTCTAAGCGGCAGGCTTTGGCGGTTAGTAGTAGACATAGCGAAGGCCTTCGATCGGGACTGGCACAAAGCGCTTCTTTCGAAGCTTCCTTCCTCTGGGCTTCTCGAGAAATTGTACATTTGGTCGCCAGTTTTCTGTCTGATCGGATTATCAAGGTCGTAGTAGATGGTGCATGCTCCGATTACAAGCTTATTAACGCTGATGTTTCACAAGGCTGCGCGCCATCACCAACGTTGTTTCTTCTACATATCAATGATATGTTGCAAACCGGTAACATTAATTGCTATGCGGATGACAGCACTGGTGATGCTCTATACACCGGCCGTGCCAATATTTCTCGGGATAACGTCACCGAGTACCGGAACAAACTTGTGTCTGAAGTCAAGTTTTGCTGAACAAAGTCTCGGATTGGGGGCGACTAAATCTAGTCCAGTTTAATCCTCAGAAGACAGAAGTTTACGCGTTTACCGCTAAAAAGAAACACTTTGTCGTATCTCCTCAGTTTAAAGCTCTCCCCTTGTGACCTCAGCTAGTATCGGAATCCTCAGCTTCGACATATCCAGTGATGTGCAGTTTCGTGGTCACTTGGAAGAGAAGGCCAAATTGACCTCTTAAAAGCTCGGCGCGCTCAGCAGAGCGGGATAGAAATTAATGCAGGCACACCACCTGCAACTTTACAAGGCGCAAGTTCGGCCTCCAATGGAATACTGTTCCCATCTCTGGGCTGGGGCTCCCAGTGCCAGCTCCTTTCACTTGACCGCATCCAGCGCAGAGCGGCTCGAATCGTTAACGACCGATTCCTTTCCGATCGTCACGATTTACTGGCCCTGCTAAGGAATCTTGCATCACTTTGCATTTTATTTCGCATCTATCACGTGTAGTGTTCTGAGGAATTGTTCGGATTAGCCGCCAAATTTCACGAACGCACATCGCGGCAAAATTCGATACTATCCACACCATCTGGATGCTTGGCGGTCCACCACTGTACGTTTCAGTAGGAGTTTTCTTCCGCGCATGACCTCTCTGTGGAATAGCTTACCATCGGCGATTTTTCCGGACTGATTCGACTTAAGGACCTTCAAGAAAAGAGCTTTCTCCATTCTAAAAGGCTGGCAATGCACCTGCAATTCCCCGGGTGTTGCAGTTGTTCATGGACGGCGGTAGTCACTTACAATCAGGTGAACCGTACGCTCGTTTGCCCCCCTCTCCTATTAAAAAAATCAAAGGAAATTCGTATTAAATTACTAGCTCAAAAAGGGTCTGATTAACACATTAAGATCAGGTCTGGAAAAACCAAGTTGATCTTTAAATATTTATCAGTGAAATGGTTAATTATATTTAAATAACTCTGTAGAGACTACCGATCCATGGGCTCCTTGTGCGGTGAAGTTCCTAAGGGAACTCCATCCGCGGCTGGTCGTTCCTGCTGGTGATAAGAAGGCTGGTTATTTACTCGCTCAAAGGCTAAGTATAGCCATTCAGCGGGGAAACGCAGCCAGCGTTCTTGGCACGATACCGCGGGGAGTAGGACTGCATTTTAATAAAGTTACTAGTTTATTTTTTATTATTATTATTATAGTTTTTAATATTGTATATAATAAAATATTGTATTTTGTGTTACGTAAATAAAATAAAATAATGTAAATTTATTAAAATAATAAAATTAAATTAAAATTTTGTACTTTCACTTCTTCTTTATTAGCTCTTAGAGTTGAATAGAATAGAATTATTGTTATTATTGTTATATATTATACCTTTTTAAAGAATGTTTCGAAAAAACGTCCCTGAGAAGAACCAGCAAGAAACCCAGCTGGACTTATTTAAAAAAAAAACAATATGAAATTTTTTACAATTATTATGAAAAAAAATTAGGAACAGCATGGTAGCGATCACCTCATCCCCAAGGGTTAATTAATATTAACATTCATAAACAACTTTTGCTAAAAACAAAATTTTTGATAGATAAGGCCTGCTAGAATCTCACTGCTGGACATGGGTCCCTTGCGCAGTAAGAAAGCCTTTTGACTCGCACCTGCGACTTTGCTGCCCGTCGTGGCCCTGGATATTTTACACCAGGCGTAAACGACAAGTAATACTATATTTTACCTATAGGAAGCCATAAGATGTGAGCGTAGAATCTCGCTCTAGCTTTTTTATGGTTGCAGAACGAATGGGTCGGCTCGGCCGAAGTAAAACCACGCTTTCATAGAACTTAATGCTTCTGTGTTTCGTGTGTAGAGCTTAGAGAACCGGGCCTTATTTTACTGTTAACATTGGGCATTCCATATTAGGTAACGAGGCATTACATCGCAGTCCCCAAAGGTGATAACGCATCTCCATTTTGATTCCTAATCTAGAATATTCCACTTTCTCTAAATTATTTAGTATATTGTACGTAGAAAATAGTTTTGCACTTGGCAAAGACTCAACGACAAGAGCCTGACAGGAGCCTGATAAAGTGTAGGATCATTAATTTCAAACTCAAACTCAAACATTTTATTGCGTTCATGTGGTTACATAAATAGTTCTTATGTTGGATATAATAGAGCCAAACATGAGCCCTGATAGGGCTTAACATTATATATCAATTTGATTTAATTGATTTAGAAAGAAGAATTACTAATTTTATTTACTTAAACTAAACATTACTTTTAGGTTTAATAAACATTTGCAATAATTTTTAATACCATGTTAATAAAAAGTATAATATATATGTCTATATTCAATTAAACAATTATTATTTTTCACCGAAAAACTCCGACAACGAATAGAAACTTTTTTCAATTAAATATTTTTTAAGCTCTCTTTGAAATTTATTTAATGATTCTTCTTTTTGTAAACATTTAGGGATTTTATTATAAATTTTTACACACATACCATAGGGTCCTGATTTAACTGTTTGTAATTTTGTGATAGGTGGAGCTAATTTATTATTAGGACGTAAAAAATGAGGCCGGGAGTATATTGAAAAAAGGTGCATATTCTTTTTAACAAATGTGCATACTTCTAGTATATATATAGATGTAAGTGTTAATATTTTTAACGAAATGAAGTAAGGTTTACAGCTGTCAGTGTTATCTATGTTTGTAATTATGCGGATACATTTTTTTTGTAGAATAAATAATTTATTTACGTCTGTGCTGTTTCCCCACAGTATAATGCCATACTTGAGCCATGCATGGGCATAAGCATAGTATGCACACGTGGCCGTTTTTGAATCTGTGACTTTTTTAAGTTCGTATAGAGCATACGAGAAACGGGAAAGTTTAGATGATACTTTCTTTATGTGTTCTTTCCAATTTATGCCCGAATCTATGTTTATACCTAATAACGTATATGAATCAACACATTCTAATTTAGTATCGTTGTAAGAATAATTTATACATAGGGCGTATTTTTGATACGGTTTAAATTGCATTAGCTTAGTTTTTGTGTTATTTAATACGAGATTGTGATTTATTAACCATTTAGAGATTTCTATTAGTACACTATCTAGACAGTTGTTAAGATTGTTATTTTTATTATTGTCGAATGGGATGACTACAGAAAGATCATCGGCGAACAAGGTACAGGGAGCTTTGATTATTTTTGGCAAATCATTTATATAAATTAAAAATAATAAACAACCGAGAACACTACCTTGTGGTATTGATTTAGTGACAGGTGCAAATTTAGATCTGACTTTAACCACGTTTCCACTGGTTAGGTCATGGTGTTCTATCTCCACGCACTGCTTTCGATTGGTAAGGTATGACTCGAACCAGTTGTAGGGTGGGCCTCTTACTCCTATTCCGTGTAATTTCCGTAAAAGTATGTCAAATCGAACTCGATCATAGGCTTTGGTCATGTCAGTAAAATACCTATCGCATATTTCTTTTTATTGAATATATTTAGTATTTCATTGACATATTTGTATACTGCTATAGTTGTTGATCTGTTTTTGCGAAAGCCATATTGATTTTCATTTAATATATTGAACTTTTCGCAGTAAGAGTACAGTCGATTATACATAGCAGATTCAAATATTTTGAAAACGTTGGAAGAATAGCAATTGGGCGATAGTTATTACAGTCAGTTTTAGAGCCTTTTTTATGGAGTGGTTTAATTATTGAAATTTTTAGGTGGTCTGGAACTTTACTTTCTGTAAACGATTGATTTATTAAGAATGTCATAACTGGGGCTAGTTCTTCGGCGCATTTTCTAATTAGACAAGGCGGTAATTCATCGTGACCGAAGCTACGCTTGTTTTTTAAATTACGTATAGCTTTTATAATTTCTTGATTGGAAGTGAGTTGTAAAAAGAATGAATTTTTTACTGGATCAAGGACAGGCTGGCCGGTCGCACTTGTTGAGCCAAAAGTAGCATTATCGTTTCCAACCGATAAAAAGAAATTATTGAAACAATTAACTATTTGAACAGGGTCCTCAGTGATACTATTTTGGACATTTAATTTTATGTTCTTTTTATTTTGTGTAAGCTTATTGGTTTGCTCCTTTACAACATTCCACATTGATTTTATGACATTGTCTGAATTCTTTATTCTTTTAATATTATGGTTCTTTTTTGAAATATTTATAGTTTTTTTAAGTATTTTTGAGTAATTTTTATAATACATGTTTAGTACTGGATTTTTTGTTTGAGATAAGAGTTTTTTTAAGAGTCTTTTATTTTTGCACGATGTTTTAATTCCATTTGTAAGCCATGGCTTTTTCTTTGTGCTTCTAATTTTTATGCGAATTTTTGGTATAGTTTCGTTAAGTATTTGATTAATTTTATTACAAAATGAGTTATAATTTTCATTAATGTTTTTATCAATGGTAATTATTTTGCTAAAGTCTACTTCTCTTAATTTAGATTTGAAATTTTGGATATTTTTTTCACTAAAGAATCTTTTTTCTAGAATCCACGTATTACGTACGAGTATGTTTCGTTCTTTTGTAGGTATATTAACTATAACGCCTTTGTGGTCAGAGAAACTCAACTCTACAACATTAATTACGACTTGTTCGACATCAAAATTTGTGAATGTTAAATCTAAGCATGAAGCTGTAGTCTCTGTTACCCTAGTTGGTTCTTGAACATGTTGAATGAAATTATAACTACGCATTAAATCTAAAGTCTTAGAGTTGATGTACTTTGTTTTAGCACATCTACGTTAAAATCTAGCACATCTACGTTAAAATCTTTGTTGTGTAAAATTTATTTTGTTAGCAACACGAGCGACCCAGAAAAATGTAGACGAGACAACTTAATCAATGTTATTGTTACCAAAATACCGAAAATATTGAACATCTTGTCATAAAGTATTTAAGGAATAATTTTGAAATTTTATCGACCACTTTATGGAAATGTATTAAAAAAATAAAACCAAAAAATTATGTATTTATATTGGGAATGAAAGTAAAATTATTTTCATGTGGATATTAATTCTTGTGCAATTTTTTTTAAATTTTTATTTTACATTCCTTCACGATGCAGAATAGAATAGAATAATTTTATTCAAAATACAATACTAGAATACTTAATAAAGTCATTTAAGCTTTTTTCACTGTTTTTTATTTATAAAATCCACAGTCTTGAGAAGAACCAGCAAGAAGCCCAACTAGAATTTTTTAAAACATTAATTTATTATAACTCTTTGATAGGTCCTGCATATTTTCTGGGCCTTTGTTGTTAATGCGTATACATTGCCTCATGAAGGAATTACTGACTCTTTGGAGTCAAGTAACTCGTATAACTTACTTTGTACTTCTTTTATTTAAGAAAAACCTAGTGTTGAGGTAACATTGTTTAAACAGTAAAATAATAATGATCAATATTTTAATATATATATATATATAAATATATATAAAGATGTTTAACATCTATAATAATAGATCTTCACCTATGAAATTGCCGTTCTGCAGTACTGACCATTTAAAATCAAAATAATTTTTGTTTAGCTAAAAGCTTTAAAATTTGGAATTCTTTTTCAAAATTAGTCAAAAGTAGTAGTTGAAACTTTTCGTCATCATAATTACTTTAAAATTCGAGTAATTTGACCTTCTTGTACGCACTTTACGTAGGGTTACGTACGTATGGTCAAAACAGACCCTACAACCAATGTGCTTAAGACAACTAGCGATCTAATAAGGAATTACTCCGAAAAATTTAATCTTGACGTAAATTCGATAATACTACCGTGTCCCAAGCCACCGAGGTTGTATGGGTTACCAAAATACACAAACCAAATGCTCCACTACGTCCCATAGTGAGCCAAATTGATTCACCAACTTATAAGTTGGCTCAGCACTAGCAAAATTCTGTCACCGCTGAGAGACAAACCAGAGCACACCTAAAGGATTCGCACCATTTTGTTAGTGAGATAAAATACCTACATCTCCTGACAATTAAACTATGGTCAGGTTTTATGTTCAGTCACTATTTACATGCTTACCTATTAAAACTGCATCTCAATTGTAACCAGGCTAGAAGGAAACAACATGCATACATTATATGCAGTATTACTCAAACACTGCCTCATATCTGGCTACCTATTGTGGAAGGAGGTTCTACATGCAAGTAGATGGTGTAGCGATGGGCTCACCAGTATCTCGCATGGTCGCCGACATATTCATGGCGGAGTTTGAGGAGAAATTCTTTCTAACTGCTCCTGTAAATCCAAGATTCAACAAGCGGTACGTAGACGATACTTTCACAATTTTAGCATCTGACAAAATAACTCGATTTTTGGATCACACTAATTCCATAAACTCTAAAATAAAATTCACAATGGAGTTAGAGACAAACAATTCTTTAGCTTTCCTAGATGTTTTAATCATCCGAAACCTGATAACACTATTGGTCACACTGTGTATAGGAAAAGATCCATACCAACCGATATTTAAATGGTGAATCTCACCATCATCCATCAGAGTTAGCTACCGTGGAAAATCTTTGTTTCATAGAGCGCGAGCGATCTGTGACAGAAAACATCTAGCCGCCGAGCTTCAGCACGTCGAGCAAGTATTGCAAGGCAACAAGTTTCGGGGCCCGTGCCTGCGTCACAGTGACCAAGTAAAGCCGGCCACAGTCGATCGAGTGCCTGCTGTATTACTCTATGTCAGAGGAGTCACACATAAAGTTGGCTACATCTTGAAGCGAGCTTCCATTAAAACATACTTCAAGCCGCTGAAGAAGATTAGCCAATTTTACAATCCGTCAAGTGTAATATCCCTCTACAAGATGCAGGTGTACAAGATTGATTGCGAATGTGGTCTCTTACATAGGACAAACAAAAGATCCACTAAATCCCGCGTGAAAGAACATATAGCTGACGTGAGGCACCGACGCTCTGGGAAGTCTGCAGTCTGTGAACATTTTCAAGATCGTCCCCGCCATTACATCAAATTTGATAGACCACAAATTCTCGCAAAAGAACACGGATTCCTACCAAGGATAATACGCGAGGCTATTGAAATAAAAAAAACATCCTAATTTAAATAGAGAAGATGAATAGATGCTGCCATCTGCTTGGGATCCCATTATTAACAAAATTAAATCCAAACCCAAACATACTACTGCAAGACTTCAAGATAATGTAAGCTCATTCTGCGTAGATCGAACCAAAAATTAATATTCTAAAATTCAAGGTATTCGTGCTAACTATGACACCGGGACGTCAAAATTCTCAGTCCCCCATGACAATGGGTTGCTGTAAAGCACCCGAAACGTCGGGAATTAAAATAAGTAAATTAGTTTTATTCAATGTGTAGTGTTCGTGTAAATATAAGAAATCATTAAGGCCTTCATCCATTATAAATGTGTATATAATATTTCATCCATTACAGTCTTAAAGTTCACTGCTGTACATAAGCCTCCCTCATAGATTGCCTCACAGGGGGGATTTTGCCATATTTGCCTCGCTTGAAAGGCAGGTTGGCAACCGCAGATTTATAATTTTGATTTGTTATTAGGAAGATGCTGCTGCACATCTCCTATTTCAGTTTCCCTCTGTCGCATCTTACGAAACCCACAGGATGATATGGGTAAGTGGATATTCTTACATCGCCACTACACTATATATGAATGAAAAACCTTAATGAGAGTATTAGATGTTAAATTGCTATCCACAAATGCCCCCCTGAGCTACCACGGCTCATTTGTGGATTGAGGAAACCTGCATGTCTGAGAAATAAGAAAAAAATATTTCGAAGATATGTGAAGTTCGCCAACACGTATTGGTGCAGCGCGGCGGACACTTCCTTGCCCCAAACCCTCTCAGAAATGAGAGGAGGCCTGTGCCCAGCAGTGGGACGGATATAGGCTGTAACTTTAACCTTTTACTTTAATGGCCCACTGTGAAAAGTACACAAGTAATAACCGCTGTACTTCGCATGTTAGCAAATTGGACATATTGTTAAAATATTGCATACCTCGGAGTGAAAGGAGAGTGAAAAATAATGCAATTTTCTCAGCTTCAATCGTCTCCACTACATTCATAAATCATAACACACGTTATATCGCAGTGAAATATAGCAACAATATTTAGAGGACATTTTAATCAACCAGTCTTACGATTTTATAAACTAGGTACTTTGTTATTATAAAAAACAATTGCTTTAATAATTTATAATCAGTTTGCTAAGTGGCTACTGCGGTGCATGGACACCTTCAGACAACTTAGAATCAACAAGGACTCGATCCCTGACGGCACTAATGAAATTATTTATTGAAATTGTAACTGATGATTTACCACGTTCTCAGCAGTGAAGGAAAACAGTAGAAATAATTTATTTATAAACCCCGTGCCTCCTTTCATTTCTGAGAAGAATAATATATATTTTGTGTTGGTTGTAACTTGTGCCCTTACGTCATGGATACAATTGTGCAATGCATTTCTTTTCAATAAGGAAAAAAATTATAAATTATAGTATAGGTATAAATAATAATATAATATAGGTATAAATTAAAAATTATAGTATAGGATATCCATCACACTTTTCCTATATTCGTGATAATTTCATAGTGCCCGAGTTCGATCTCCTTCGGCACCAATGAAATTGTTGGTTGCAATTTTTCGTAATGACTTAACACATTTTTGGCATTTAAGAAAAACGTCGTAAGAAGTCGTCGTAAGTTTCTGATAAATAAAATATTTTGAAGACATGTGAAGACGCCAACATGCACTATATATGTGCGGCGGACTATACGCACCAAAAATTTTCCGACCAGCGCAATTAAAATTTTATTATCTTAAATTCCTGGTAAATGAGAAAGAGGATCACAATTGGACTGTGTTTTTTTTCTTGTATGTATAGTATGTGAAATTTTTCGCGATTACTGAACCAATATTAATGATTCTCTTTTAATTCAATAGGTGAGGGTTCAAAAATGGATGATATAGACGACATTCTAGTTCAGCTTGTGATATTACTTAATCCACTCTAGGGGTCAAATAAAATTAAACGTTACAAAAAAGTAAAACCGACCGCAAAAAACTATAGTTTCAAAATAATTTAATAGCTTCTGAAATCAGTATTAAGACAGGTGATTGGATTTATTATATTGACGAATTAAATGACGAATACTATAATATTAGTTTAATGATACGAATGATTTGATAGACCAAAATTCCTCGCAAAAGAATACCAAGTCCTACTAAGGATGATTCGCGAGGCTATTGAAATTAAAAACATCCTAATTTCAATAGAGAAGATGGATGGGTGCAACAATCCGTAAAAAGATAGTTTTATTTAATGCATAGCGAGTAAACAAAGATACGACGAAGCTTTTAAATTATGGACATTATGATGTTTTGAATTAGTAATTTTTAATAATTTACATAACATTGGAATATGTTTTAAACGTGGTAGAGCCATGCTACAGCTATATTAATTGTATAGTTGTAGTATGAATGGGTCGGCTCGACCAGGGAAGGACCATGCTCTCAAAGAATACCAGCGTGAAATGCAGCAGCTTAATGCTGCTATGTTTCGTATGGTGAGTGTAGAGAACCGGAGACCCTTTTTACTGGAAAAGAGGCATTCCATCTTAGTCCTAAAGGCTGACAACGCATCTGCATTTTGATTCGCAAACGAGGATAGATGTAGATGTCTATGGGCCACAGCAACCATTTGTCATCAGGTGGACTGTGTGCTCGCTTGTCACGCTTATCCTATAAAAAATGTATGATATTAAAAAAAATCTGTAACAAAAAACTTAAATTATCATACAGTCCTACTCCCCGTATTTTCGCGTCTAGAATGCTGACTGCGTTTCCTCGCTGAATGGCAATACTTAGCCTTTGAGCGAGAAGACAACCAGCCCTCTTATCGCCAGCAGCAATGACTTTAATAAAAAAATTAAAGCGAAGAACTATGTTTTTTTTTTTTTTAAATTGTAGTCAGTTTTTACTAGTTTTTATGTTTAATTATCAACAGATAACGAAACGTTTCATTTTAGTTCTCAGGACGAAACGCATCTGCAAGAAGATCTTAAATATTTAAGTGGTGTATTCTATTTTTATATCAGACTTAGAGAAAGCGGTTAAGCTTGAAATAACAAACAGTAACAGGATTATGGTTACGGTTCGTTAGCGAGTGTTGCGATGCCAACAACGCGTTGCGGAGAACTGCGCAAATTGAATAATGTTTATTTTAGGATATCAAATTGAGTTTGAAAAACCTTAACGTGATAGAGCCTAATTGTAGCTATAATATTGTTGTAGCATAAGTGGGTAGGCTCACCGAGGAAAGATCACGCTTTCACAGAATACCAGCGTGAGATAGCAGCTTAATGGTGCTGTGTTTCATTTGGTGATTACAGAGATCCGGAGTCCGTTTTTTATGGTAACGAAACATTTAATTCTAGGCCTCAGAGGTGAAACCGCATCTTCTTTTGATTCTTAGTTAAGAATAGGTGTAGGTGTCTATAGGCAACAGCACTTTTCAGCAGGTAGACTACGTGCTCGTTTGTTACCGTTATTCTATGAAAGAAACCTGCATGCATCTGAGAAATATCGGGGTAGAACCACGCTATCACATACCACCAGCGAGATGTTTCGTATGGTGAGTGTAGATAACCGGAGACCCTTTTTACTAGCAACTAGGCATTCCTTCTCATTCTTCAGTGGTGGAAACGCATCTGCATTTTGACTCTTAATCGGTGCTGATGTACCTAGATGTCTATGGCCCATAGCAGAATAATTCTGTTGTGTTTCGTAGAATCAGGTAAACTAGGTGTATGCTCGTTTGTCATTATTACATACTTATGCCATAAAAAGCTAAACTTTTAGCCATTACCGATATAAAAGTATGTTGTTTTTTAAACGAAACATGCAAAAGCATCTCCGCGCCAAAACTATTATTACAATCGAGAAAATACTTGGCAAAGTTACATAAAGAATCCAACGGAAGTGAAAGAGTTAACATTACTTATGTAATTTATAGCCCGCTGGCACTACAATTCAGACAACTGTCTGTTTATGGTTGAGCAAAAACGGTCAAGAGTATCGTTAGCATGAAAACAAATAAACAAATCATAGTCCATATTTATTATACACTGGCTGTGCCCGCGGCTTCGTTCGCACAGATTCTTTGTTAGTACTTTATTTGTGTAGCAGTTTTATTACTTAGATCCTTATTGATAATATTTAATACACTACACTACTGTTCCAACTGAAACAGTAATATTATAGATATTTCTATAACCCATAAGAGTAATTTTATCATAAAAGCGATTTTATGATGAAATTACTCCTATATGATTTTAACGCCGAGGGTGTCGTATTCATTTTGTCAACATTTTTAATTGCAGTATTATATTTAAAAATATAATACACGAAAAAGTAAAAAAGAAGAAAGATTAACAATCACTCTACAGAAAATATCCCTATAATCATTAACAATACTCATAATATAGACAAATATATTTTCTTAGATTACAAAGTTCAATGTTAAGGTGGGAACAATAAATCGTTTGCCGTGTAGTGGCGGCGTAAATAAATTCATCACCGAGTTACTTCCCGGGCATGTAAGAGGCGACTATAGGAAACGCTAGAAAGATCTTTTGGCGTTCGATATAGTCATCCCATTTCAATAGAGAAGATGGCTGGTGTACCATCTGCTTGGGATCCTATAATTAATAAAATTAAATCCCAACCCAAGCATACAACTGCAAGACTTCAAGATACTGTAAGTTCACTGCGTAGATCGGAACAAAATTAACAATTTTTAATCTGGAGGTAACCGTGGTTAACTATGACATTAGGACGTCAAATACTTCAGTCCGCCCCGTGATCATGGGTGCTGTAAAGTACTGAAACGTCGGAATATAAAATAAGTTAATATACGCGATGAAATCCGTAAAACTAGTTTTATTTAAATGTGTAGTGTTCGCGTAAATATAAGAAATCGTCATCACAGCTATTCCATTCAATTTTATTTACATGTATAGACTAGCAACACACCCCTGTTTTGTCTGGGTAGGCTCGATTAATGCGACGTTATTTCCATTTAAGATAATGAAAAACCATTTTATTTTATCGATTTTTCGTTTTTTCAAAAATCTTTTTAGTTTTTCCGATAAAATGTAGCCTGTTTGTCCGTAAAGTTTCATTATTATCGGTTCAACAATTCCGGAGATTAGCCCGAACAGACAGACAGACAAAATTTCGATATTATTATTGATGTCATATTGGTATGCAAAAAGCCCCTTCAGCTCATAAGGCAGTTATTTCGATATAACACACAGACATTTAAATTTTATTGATATGTATGTATATATTTAAGTCAATTAGCTTTTTTTATATTGTTTAGTTATTGTTTCTTGATTGTTAAGGGTTTTTTTATAGAATAAGGGTGACAAACGAGCACACAGTCCACCTGATGGTAAAAAGATGATGTGGCCCATAGACATCTACATTTATCCTCAATTAAGAATCAAAATGCAGATGCGTTGTCACCCATGAGGACTGAGATGGAATGCCTTGTTTTCAGTAAAAAGGGTCTCCGGTTCTCTACACTCACCATACGAAACACACCAGCATTAAGCTATTGTTTTACGCCCAGAAGATCCGACCGATTTGTGCTGCAATCACAATATTATAGCTGCAGCATGGCTTTACCATATAAAGGTTAAAGAATGTTAGGTACCGTTGTTACATAATTGCTTCTTTTTTTTTGGGAAATTTCAAGCGATACAATTTTTAAGAACAGTGTGAAATTTAATCCTCTAGTGAAATTCATTCATTCATTCATAACAGCCTATCAAATTCCACTGCAGAACATAGGTCTCCCCATAGATTGTCTCAAAGGGGGACACTTGCCACAGCTGCCACGCCCGGCAGGTGGATTAGCAATCGCAGACTTTTTTATTTTTAGTTGTCATTGAGAAGATGCTGCGGGTGGCACGGGATGATATGGTGTGATGGATATTCTTACACCACCACTGCACGGTAGTCTATTAATAAATTACGAGGCAACACTGAAAGTTCTTAGAACTGGCCACTTGTGATGATTTTATGACTTTCGATGTCATTCAAGTCAACAAGAAAGTTATGATAGACTTCGATTGGCCTTTCACGATGAAGCCCCATCTTGTGCCACTGTTTACAACTGGTTTAATGAGTTTAAACGCGGTCGCACTAATCTCACCGATGATCTGCGTGAGGACGGCCTTCTACGGCGACGACTGAAGATAACATCAGTGTTGTGCGGCGTATGATAGGGACTGACATAAGAGTGACTTATCAGCAGATTCGGACCAGCTTTGGCATTGGTATGAGTCAAGTGCACAAAAACTCCATGAACATTTAGCGGTCAGGAAGCTTTGTGCCCGGTGGATACATCATAATTTGCCAGAGGCCCAAAACTCCGTCGTGTTGATTGGTGTCGTGAAATGGTTCAAAGATTTAACGGAGGTGACTCAAATGCTGTGTTCGAAATACTTACGCGTAACGAAAGCTGGATTTATTGTTATAATCCTGAAACTAAGAGACAGTCTGCTGTCTGGGTGTTTCCTTCCGAGAGTTGCCAACTAAAGTGAAGATAGGCCGAAGCGTGGGAAAAGATGGTGGTCTCGTTCTTCGAAGTACAGGTCATTACGCAACAATTGTTTTAGAGAATCGAAAAACAGTTACTGCAGAGTGGTACACTAACAATTGTATGCCACTTGTCTTGGAAAAGTACGAGAAACGACCTCGCAGTAGGATCCTCCTTCACTACGACAACGCCTTGTCGCACACCGCCAACAAACAATTGACTACTTGGCGACGTCATACGTGGAATTACTTGGTCACCCGCCTATAACCCCGACCTCGCACCTACGATTTTTATTTATTTCGAAAATAAAAGAAAACTTCTAACTTTAAACTAGGAAGCAGAGGCTGCGTTTCAAAATGCCGTCGAAGAGACCCCTAAGGATGAGTGGGCAAAGTACTTTTCTCAGTGGTTCCATCGGATGCAGCGATGTATTGTTGTAAATAGACACTACTTTGAAAAGATATAATAAAACTTATAACTGGCTAGTTTGTTCAGTTTTTGATTTTCTAAGAAACTTTCAGTGTCACCCTCGTAATATGTAAATTCAGAATGTAGGCATGTTAAATATTTAATAAATGCGTTATAGGTATTTTATTATTTTAATTACTGATTATTGATTTCTTTATTTATTACTTTCAATAGATAATAAATTGAATATTATATGTATGCTGTGTGCATGTCTGCAAGAAAATTAATATTGAAAATAGAATTTCACATTTTCGAACATGATAATCATATAAATCTGCAAACAATTGACCCGTTTAAGTTTATCCATTAAATTACATTATGGTCTGATTCGCACCGTCTACTGGCGCAAGTTAATGTTCGCGCACTTACTTTAGATGCTGTCGTTGTATCAATGCCAAGTTTATAACTATATTTATTGCCGCTTACTCTTTGTATTTTTGGCATAGAACACAATAACATGTTGTTTAGTTCAAAGTTTTCGACACCACGCCCAGACGAAGTAGTAAATTGTTACTATTTATTGTTATTATGTATATCTATATGTATACATATAATTAAAGTTGAAGTGTCTGTCTGTCATATAGATAAACATCGAGCTAGTGTATAAAAATAGTGAGAAAATAGTTTTGAAGTGATAATAGCCTAATACGTGCAATATTTCTATGTTAATTGTAGTACGCAGTTGCAACTGCTATTAGTTTTTATTTTTGTATATGCTTTACGTGCCACTAAATAACGTTATTTTTTTTTTTATAGGATAGGGTGACAAACGAGTACACAGTCCACCTGATGGTAAGTGGTTGCTATGACCCATAGACATTTACATCTATCCTCAATAAAGAATCAAAATGCAGATGCGTTGTCACCAGTGAGGGCTAAGATGGAATGCCTCTTTTCCAGTAAAAAGGGTCTCCGGTTCTCTACACTCACCAGCATGAAACACACCTGCTATTTTACGCTGGTATTCTGTGAGAGCGTGGTCCTTCCCCGGTCGAGTCGACCCATTCGTGCTACAAATATATAACTAATAAGTAAGAAAAGTGTGTTGTTGTTATTGATAAGTTCTGAATAATAAGAAAAGATACGTGCTGAAGCCATTACACACTTGAAGCCTACCTGGCCTCATTAGTCTAATAGTCGTGAATGCGGTTGCTGTTCATGAGGTTCTGGGTTCGAATCCCGAGTCAGACCAGACTCTGTTATTGGGTTTTTCTGTCAAGAAATTCTCAGTGGCAGCCCGGAGTCAGGTAGTTGGCGGTGTTTCACCCTCGTGCTTCGGAATGCACGTAAATCCGTAGGTCCTGTGTCTGATATCTTTCCGGTCGTGACGGATTACCCACCCGTTGGACTATGTGAGTGAGGGAATAGAGAGTGCACGTGTGCTTGCACACGCAATCAGGCACTTGAGTCTGGTCACCGTAACCAAAATTCGGCGTGGAGGACATTATTATACAGTCGAAACATGGTTTTTTCACGTTAAATGATGCTTTATTTATTCCTGTAAATTACATACTTAGATTTGTTTTAATTAAGTTATACCTATTTCTCCCGTGTAGTGGCGGATAAGAATACTCACTACCCATATCTTCCGTGGGTGTCGTAAGAGGCGACACGAAACTGAGGCAGAGGATGAGCAGCATCTTTCTGATAACAGCAAAACAACAATAAAAAACTGCGGTTGTAACCCGCTCATAAGCGTGCAACTATGGCAATATACCCCCCATGATAGTAACGAAGAGACGGCCCCAGTCCCCGGCGGCCTCGCTATTCCTGGCTACAGTGGCGACCATGGTAACGGAGGGCAGGGGTGCTAAAATACCTATTTATCAAAATTATTATATTGTAATAACTATATTCGTATTTATTTACGTAGAAAGTACAAATTATAAAGATCAGTCACATCCACAAGTACTCGTACTTTACGGAATTTCGAAGTTTGATAAAGTTTGATGTTTTCGAGAATTGCTGTATTTCGTATGCTCTGTTCCTTCAAGCGTACTTCCGAACCGCAACAGGCCTTTCCAATTAAGTATTTAAACGTTTGATCAAAAGTTGATCGTAGAATCTTATTCTTATAATTTCTATTTTAGTAGATAACCCAGTAAAACTAATTTCAATGGTCATTTCATGACGTTTTTATATATTTTTCAATTAAATGAGAAAGATGTAAGAATATCCACTACCCCATGTCATCACGTAAGAGGCGACAGAGGAAAAGAAAACAGCAGCTTCTTCCTAATAACAACCAAAAATAAAACCTGCGGTTGCCAACCCCCCTACCAAGCGTGGCAATTAAGGCAAATATCCCCCCTAAGAGGCAATATATGGGGGAAGATTATGTTCAGCAGTGGAGTGTGCTTTTAATAGGCTGTAACGGTAATATATTATTAAATTGATGGTAAAGCGTTTAACAATGTTAAAAAATTTATCAGCTAAGATCCGAGTAATAAAATAATACGATGTATCTTACCTAGTTTGAAGAGCACCTCCCTCAATTGCGTGCACTATCCTCGTCACTAATCCCAGCTTAGCAGTCAGCCACTCGTGTAGAGGCGAAATGCGTTTCGTATTATCGACGGTGGTGTGTCTTTCTTTGTGTAGTGGTGTTGAGAGTAGTGGTGCTAGAATTAATAGTCACGGGGATAGTGTACGCTATTGAGAAAGGGCGAGAGGTGCTCTTCAAACTTGGTGAGAGACATCGTTTAATTTTATTGTGGGGATAAATGTGTTGGCCATATAGTCAAAGAATCGACAACCGGTGGAAAAGAAAGATTCTAGAGACATACAGAAGTAGTTTCGTATCGGTAGGTAGTAGTGGCAGAATCTACGGCGGCCTCCTACTAGATGAAGTGACGACCTGGTAAGACATGTGTTCAGTCATAGTATGCACCTGACTCAGAAAAGAATTTTGTGGCATTCCATATTTTTTTTTAGGATAGGGTGACAAACGAGCACACAGTCTACCTGATGGTAAGTGGTTGCTGTGACCCATAGACATCTACATCTATCTTCAATAAAGAATCAAAATGCAGATGCGTTGTCACCCGTGAGGACTATGATGGAATCCCTCTTTTCCAGTAAAAAGGGTCTCCGGTTCTCTACACTCGCCATACGAAACACATCAATGTTAAGCTGCTATTTTACGCTGGTATTCTGTGAGAACGTGGTCCTTCCCCGGTCGAGCCGACCCATTCGTACTACAACTATACTACTAATATAGCTGCAGCATGGCTCTACCACGTAAAAAAATTGTTATCTCGCTTTCGTATATATAATTAAGTAATTGATTTTAAACTGACTTCCCAATGATCCAGATACTTGAACATAGTGTAGATTCGGATGACAATGTAAGAATATGAAAGAACGTGGTTAAAAAACAAAAATATTTTTTGGAAAATGAATTTAATTTTACAAAAACTTTATTTCCGACAACGTTGCGTGTTGTATTACGTTGCACGAGAATATTCCTGAAGATAGGAGTCAATGGTCTCATCCTATCTAGCCCTAGTTCTTACATACATTTATATTAAAATCGTAAATGATTGTAAGGGAGTGTAAAGGGGAATGTTTCACAAAATAAAGCAAAAATAAATAATCACGTGTGCAGTTGACGTTCATGCGGTAGATGTGAAACTTTCAAAAAACAAAACTTCTAGAGAATGAGACGAATGCAGAGTATCAAGAGTAGGATAGTTGTAGAGTTTATGTAATTAAAATAATAATAAACACTGTAAACTGTATACTATCTCATTCTCTTATAGGCTTAATCCTATGGATGTACGAGTATATGTTTGTCTCTTTTTAGTGTCGCTTTTTTATTTAATCGAGTTTCAAATCACATCGATTCTAAAGAAATTTTCATTTCAAAAAATATCCTATCGAAAACTGTAAACAGACTTCTGACACTGAACATGGTAATAATAAGGAAACATTAAAACATTCGCGTTATAAAATAATAAACACAATTGTATTAAAGTATCTTTCGTTTTACGGGTTCGTTACAATACAGGCATTAGCATAAAAACAACTGTTGGAATTTGCATTATAAAGAAATAAATGAACGGCTTCGTAATTTTTATCCCCGGCCGAAGTTAAATTGTGAAAGCAACAAAAATAAAAGATCATTTCTTTATTTGAAGGTTTTCGGGAAATAAAAATACATATTTTTTATTCAATATCTAATATATAAAAATTTATGTTTGTATGTTCGTTTAATATGTGCTGCCATACAGTTCATCAGATAGTGGTAAAACTTTGTCAAATTATTACTTGCACTTGCACGATGGTTATAGGCATAGTATAATTAACTTAAACTAGATGGCGCACGTATCGTATCGACAATTTATTTGAAAGTTATAGATCATTCAATTTCAATTATTGTATTATCATTCCTATTAAAACAATATAACTCTTCCTAAAACGATATTTCCACAATTATTTCTTCTACGACAGCAATGCGCCTAGTACTAGGTAGTAGATTATAAAATAGTTTGGAAAATCCAATAGTGCACGCCTCATAAGCGTTTTATTTAATTGTGATGAAAAAAATAAATTGTATTCGTAACTTTTAAAATATATTATTTACGTGTATTAAATTTAGCGCTCTATTATTTTAACAGGTAGTGTGGACAAGGGAAAATGTTTTTACCAAAATAAATCGATTACACAAAGTATAAAATCGATATAGGCTGTATGGTACATTTGTCCTTTGTCTATCAAATGCAAAAAGAATATATGACAGCGGCTTTGAAAGCGCACAGTTGAAAAAATTTTTATTAACCAACTACGTATACTAGGCTATTAATATGAAATAGGAAACAAGTTGATGTAATTCTGAAGCTAATAAAAAAAACCCGGTCTCGATAGGTCAATTTTTTCCGAAGTTATCGTGACCACATACAAAATCAACATCCTTACTTCCACGTAAATTTTTTTCAAACCGTTTTTTTCAAAATAGCAATATGAAATGATTTTTTAGAAAATATAAGATGGATTAGTTAGAGTGTTTTCTTGATATACGGCTACTCATATTATCGTATAAGTGCAATATGGTTATGATAGAGGCATTTTAAGAACACACAATTGCTTGACCTTGACGTGTCTAGAGTAGAACACACCTATAACGCTTCGCGTTATGAGGTGCAAAATAAGTAGTCGTTCTATTTTCAAGTTACTATTGATTCGGAATAATACTAGAATGAGGTATTAAGTAATAAGCCGCACTATTTTGAACAGTTGATATACGCCGGGTTGCTGGATCGTGGATCTTAGCTAATTAATTTTCAACATAATTAATGTAACGGATTTCAGCAAAGTAATGCCTGTTACTATAAATGATTCACGTATGTACCATGCGGCGTCCGATTTTTTAACCCCATCTTATTCGAATGTTCATATTCGTATTTCATGCCAAGTCTGAGTTACAAAGAATCCTGTGAATATAAAAGGACGCAGCTTCCTCACCGCGAAATACATTTTTATGTTATTTTTGCGAGGCGTGATGGGCGTGCAGCCACGCGTAACAGACAGCGGGACTTGTATAAAACTTGCACCGCAAACACGAATTGGCGCCCGATAAAAATAGGATGTGCATGCAGTAGCTTTAAAAGATCAATCAAAGGTTTGTTTTCATTGTAATAATCTGCCTCGTTGGTTCAATGATCATAAATTCCGAATCCCGAGTTCGAAACCCTGGTCGGCCAAAATCAGATATTGTGTTTTTTTATCAATAAATTATCAGTATCAGCCCGAATTCAGGAAGTTGTCGGTGTTTCACCTACGTACCTCAGAAACCATGTAAAGCAGTTGGTCCTGCGCCTAATCTCTCTGGTCGTGTCGAATTTCCGTCTCATTACACTATAAGAGTAGGACTCGGGCACTATAATCCTGTCCTGCGCAGATGGTTTCCGCTGAGAACTCCGTGAATGAATTTCGGTCTCCAGGACCGAACTTCATTTATTACCATTGTAGTAATTTTTACTTATTACTAGCGATTTTTCGGGTCAAATACAACCTAGATCCTTCCTGGCGTTGTTCTATCTGTTCGTGAAGATTCATCACTATCGGACAGACAGACAAAAACTTTTAAAATGGTTATTTGTGTCTCAATAACATGTAAATAACCCCATTAACTTAATAGAAACAAGTTATTTCCATATTATAGACAGACACTTCAACTTTATTTATATCTATAGATAGGCCAATCCATATCTACAATCCCGCCTAGTGGAAAGCGGTAATAAAATTATGAAACGTAGACGGTAAATAGTAATGTCTTAGCATAACAAAAGCCTACTCTTTTGCTTTGTAGACAACCAGATTCCAATCGGACGGAAAGCCAGACGCCTGCTAATTATTCGACTTCTTTGCTGTACGCAATACAAAAGCGACAACAAAGGGGTGAAGACAAGTGTCGAGGTTATCGCGAGCAAATGAAGGAATGAAAGGAGCGGGAATTTGAAAATTATTCATAAATACGATTTTATTTTACAAATGAGGACGTAAATTGAAAAGACTTATTTTATACGTGTTAGAGTCATGTTGCTGCTATATTATGGTTGTAACACGAAAGGGTCGGCGCGACCGGAGTAGAACCACGCTATCACAGAATACCAGCGTAAAATAGCAGCCTAATGCTGCTCTGATTCTTATGGTGACGGTAGAGAACCGAAGACCCTTTTTACTGGAAACGAGGCATTCTATCTCAGTCCTCCAGGGGTGAAAACGCATTTGCATTTTGACTCTTAGTTGAGGATAAAATAAAGATATCTATGGGCCACAGCATCCAATTATCATCAAGTGGATTGTGTGCTCGTTTGTCACACTTGTTCGATAATAAAAATCTAGCCAAAACCCAGTCTTAATCGATGTTCGTATAAATATTATGATCCTTATAAATATTATAAATCCAAGTGCTCGCCATAAATTCCCAAGCACGCGAGCAATTTTGACGTAGTTGACCACCAGCATCAAGTGGTAAAGGTAAAGATCGTGGTATCGTATACAAAAGTGATAAATAAAATTTTTTGAAGATATAATATGAGGTTCACCAACACCCATTGTAATAAAATACCTGTTTTATATTTATTTTAGAAATAAGAAGTAAATAAATGGACAAAGATATCCAAATATTAGTCCATCAGCTTATCTTGATAAATCTCTAGCGAAAACTGCGGGAGATATGATAGATGATGCTTTTCTTATATTGCTAGCATGCAGTGACTGTTACGTACTGATCAACCATAATATATCGGGACTGACGAAAAGACCATCATCCAAGAAGCAAGGCTCTTGTTTTGTGAGCATCGATATCCCATATTTAAAAGAGTCATTACCTCTTATTTCACAGAGGTGAAACCACTTCTTAATCAAGAATATAAGCCCTAGCATCCACCTAACATCAGGTGAATGATCGTGATCTGTATGATCGTTTCTAAAAACAAAAACTTCATGCTCATGCCAACTACTGTATAGGTTAAATTTGCATGCTACATAAAGGCAGAACGTACAAACAATCACAAACAAAATGTAACACCTCTTTTTTGTACCTACATTCATTGACATTAAAGTTATCTAATCCATGCTATTATTCTATATCAATTGTGATGATTATAGTGTTTCCATCGAAATGTTAAATAAACAAGAACTTAATAAATATACATAACGAATGCAAAAATAAAACGTATAAAAAAATATCAAAAATTAACGAGCAAATTAAATGTTAAACATCTATGTCAATGTTAGAATTAAACGCAATTGTTGACCACAAACACGTATCATAGGTTAACCGTGGTCTATAATCGGTCACAACAAACTCTGGATGATGCAACAATTAGAATATTATCGAAAGGAATGAATTTCGCAATAACACCGTGAAGATTACCGTAGGAAGAAATTTTTTGTAGAGTCGAGGACTGTTTATTTAAAAATAATATGCGAAAAGAAGATTTGGAGGCGATACGTCAAGACATTTCGTCTATATTACGTCAAAGTTCAGCGCCAAAACCGAATCTACCCAAAGACGAATTTATAGCGTTGAATAACCTACGCAATAATCCAGAACTCACGATTCTCCTCGCAGATAAAGGAAATGCCAATGAAACACTCCGAAAAATCAAATCTGGACGTAAAATCGATAATACCTACGTGTGCCAAACCACCGAAGTTGTATTGGGTTACCAAAAATACACAAGCCCATTGCTCCACTACGTCCCATAGTGAGCCAAATCGACTCACCAACTTACAGATTGGTTCAAAACTTAGCAAAAATACTATCACCACTCAGGGGGCATACAAGAGCACACGCAAAGGATTCCTACCATTTTGTCAGCGAGATTAAAGACCTACATCTGGCTGCCAGTGAAACTATGGTCAGTTATAATGTGCAGTCACTGTTCACATGCTTACCTATTGAAGACTGCATCTCAATTGTATCTAAAAGGCTGGAAGAAAACAACATGCCCGTAGAATATTATGTAGTAATACTCAGACACTGTCTTACATCTGGATACGTATTGTGGATGGAAGAGTTCTACAAGCAAGTAGGGCGATAGGCACACCTGTATCTCCCATTGTCGTCAATATACTCATGGAAGACTTGGAGGAGAAAGCCCTACTAACTTCTCCCGTAAATCCAAGATTCTACAAGCGGAACGTAAACGACACTTTCAGAATTCTACCTTTAGATAAAGTATCTGCATTTTTAGACCATCTTAACTCCATAAATTCTAAAATTCAGTTCACAATGGAGTTGGAAGCAAATATTTCTTTAACTTTTCTAGATGTGTGAGTGTTTTGTGAGAAATCCGAGGCCTGCACTGTAATCTCAATGCAGTCCACTACCACCTTGAGTCTGACAAGTCGCACTTACTCTTCTTGACTGAGACGCAGATCAGATGTCTTTTAGATGCGGCGTACCTTGGCTACCTTGGGTACATATTGGAGCATAATTTCCATCTGCGCGCCGGAGTCTGTATTTACGTCTACAACGATATCTGCTGTAAGCGTCTCCGTCACCTTGAAAACCCCACTTTCTCTACGATCTGGATATTGATAGACACAGAAATTGATAAAATTATTTATTTTTGTGTCTACAGATCGCACAGTGGTGACCAGAAGACAACTAGGCTATTTGAATACCTCAGTGAAGCCTCTGATGTGGTTCTGAATCGGCTGTAAACCTAATGCAAAGTTGGTTTTTCTGGGGACTTTAATGCCTGTAATCACGACGGGCTGATCCCATACCAGAAGACCGACCATGCTGGGAGAGAGCGTGGAATTTTGCCTTATCGCTGGGGCTCTCCTATCTGATACAACAAGCACCTGATAGGGACTTGATGTAGATGGGTACACAGCCAACTGCCCTGAACTTCTGCTGACCACCGATCCAGACAGGTACAATGTTCAGGTTACCTCACCCTTGGCAACTTCTGACCACTGAAACTTTATTCAAAAATATAAAAATACTTATTGAAAGTCACTCTTTTGTTTAGTTACCACTGGTTCGAAAAAAAACCTCTTTCATGGAAAACCCAGCGGGACTTTTTTTAAAACAACAAGCTGTTATGTTACAATCATGTATGTTATACAATTAACAACACAAAACAAATTAGAAAAAACTTGGTAGCGATCACCTCATTCTACCTTTTTATACAAACTTAGTTTAATCAAGTTTTTGAACTTTGAGCAGGTCAAATTTTGTATATTTTCTGGGATTTGAAGAATGAATTACTGACTAGGTGGAGTCGAGTAACTACTAGTGCTACTACTAGCTTGTGTCTGTTCATAGTATTTACAGAATGAATATCATTTATTTTGGTAAAACTACATTAATTTTTGTGTATGTACATTAATTTTCATAAATGTATTGAGAGGTCACAGTTAATACTTTAGTTTCCTTAAATTTTTGTCGCAGCGACACTTTACGCTTTAAATCATAAATTGTCTGGTAAAATCAGTGTCGTTTTATTCCCCACCTAACAACGATTTCCAAGGTGTGCGGCGAGTGTGGCGATACAAGTCAGCAGATTGAGATGAGATGCGGCATTTCTTTGCATCTTATCACTGGCGGCAGGTCTGCTTCTCGTCTGGAGATTCGTCGAGCTGCGCGGATGCCATAACCGATGCGATATGTCAAGCGATGGAGTATTTCATCCCCTTTGCTGAAGTTCCCATTGGTGGTAAAGTTCGCCCATGGTTCAACGCCGAGTGCGCTCGTGCTGAAATGCACAAACATACAATACTTATCCTGGGTTGATGCTCGAGACCCCAAAGCTCCGGATGTTAGCCTTAAGAAGAGAGCTTTTAACCAATCCGCCAAGTCTTGCAAAAAGGCATTAGGGCAAGCCAATTTCTGCGCATTAAGCGCATCGGTACAAAGCTCTCTGTCAAACCATCTGGCAGTAGAGCTTTGACAAGAGACCAAAACTCTTGTCAAAGCGGTCGGGACAAACTTCTGTCGGTCTACACTGCCTCCGCTAGTAAAACCAGATGGCTCACTGGCGCATGCGCCTAAGGAGAAATGGATTTGCTTCTCTTTTTGCTTGCAATTCACGTCTGGACAGAAGCAATAGCGTACCATCTCAATTACTTCACTGCGGTTTCTCTATGTCAGAGGTCCTTATCAACAACATTTTTTGAAGGTTCTTAAAACCTTGCGAAGTCTAGACGTGAACAAAGCTAGTGGACCTGATGGTATACCAGCTATAGTTCTAAAGGTCTGAACACCTGAATTATCTCCTGTATTGACGCGCTTGTTCCGCCTCTCATTCAGAACTGGAATAGTGCCTAAATCTTGGAAGCTGGCCAAAGTGCAGCCTGTGGCTAAAAGTTAGCCGTGCCGACCCTGCCAACTATTAGCCAAATTCAATTACCTCCATACTCTGCAAGATTATGGAGCGTATATTGAACGCCCGCTTAATGGCATACCTAGAGCAGAATGACCTCCTTAGTGACCGGCAATACGGGTTTCGCTGAAATCGGTCAGCTGGGGACCTTCTAGCGTATGCCACACATTTTTTTATAGGATAGGGTGACAAACGAGCACACAGTTCACCTGATGGTAAGTGGTTGCTGTGACCCATAGACATCTACATCTATCCTCAATAAAGAATCAAAATGCAGATGCGTTGTCACCCGTGAGGACTAAGATGGATTTCCAGTAAAAAGGGTCTCCGGTTCTCTACACTCACCGTACGAAACACAACAGTGTTAAGCCGCTATTTTACGCTGGTATTCTGTGAGAGCGTGGTCCTACCTCGGTCGAGCCGACTCATTCGTGCTACAACTATACTACTAATTTAGCTGCAGCATGGCTCTACCACATAATATGTATGGGGCGAGGCACTCGAGAACAGTCGGGAAGCTCTTGCTGTTTTCCTTGATGTCTCGAAGGCCTTTGACAGTTTGACAGAGTTTAGTACGCTAGCCTTTTGGGTAAGCTTCTAGCGTACGGTTTATCCCCTAATCTGATTGAATGGGTAAAGGACTTTCTGAGTGAAGGGTTTCTCCGGGTCGTCATCGATCGCAGCTCATCCGATCCTGTGGCGAATAACGCCGATATTCCTCAGGGGTCCGTTCTCTCCGCAACTCTCTTCCTGCTGCATATTAATGATCTGCTTATGCGCGGTATCTATGGGTACGCAGACGATAGCACAGTTGTGGAGAGTTGACGGCTCCGTGGCGCAGTGGCTTAACAATGTGTTGTTGTGCTGGGGCCGCGGGTTCGAATCCCGCACGGAACAAGTATTTGTATGGCCTACAAATAATTTGTGTTTCGACGTTTGTTGTAATAAATCCATATCATGCAAAGAATGTAAAGAACTGTAGAAATGGCATGTGTTGAGTTTGAGCACCTCATTGTTTTCAGCGTTTACAGACCCCCATGTTCAAGGTATGATACCTTTGAAAAAATTATGGAAGAAGTTTTAGTTAAGCTTAATTAACAGAATAAATCTCTTGTAGTATGCGGAGACTTTAATATCAATCTCCTGGAAACTTCTTCCGTCGGTATTAAATTTTGGTCATTATTCAAATCATATAATCTTGATAATTTATTCTTTGAAGCTACACATATTGCAGGGTGTAGTGCAATTTGTATTGATAATAATTTTACAGATGTTGTACTAATCAAGAAATTCATATTTCAAAAATTGAGTTCAGATGTTCACTGTGGACAACTGGTTTCATTACCATATATGCACAAAAAACCGTAAATTGAGAAAATTGTGTTTGTTCCGATTAATGCAAAACGCCTGAGAGATTTAGAAGTAATATGGCAAAAACCTCCCATCGCTTTACAAGAACAATTCAGACTATTTATATGGAGTATTATTTACCTTTATAAGCAATGAATTTAATAAAACATTTACTTCTAAAACATTCTCCAGTAACAGTCAGTAGGAATTCATAAGAGCAGACGAAGATTATATAAACTTTACCACAAAAGATCATACAATCTTTCCGATACTTTTAGAGAATATGTCAAAAATTATTCTAAAATGTTTAAAATAGTGTGCTCTACAGACAAATATTTACATATTAGCAACAAAATTAAGACCGCTAAAAATAAAATTAATATGACGTGGGGCATAATTAATAGTGAAACCGGTAAAGATTTGTCTTTACCGGTTTCCTCGTAAAACAAATTATCAATTGAAAATTAATAATGAATTGACTAGATCAAATCAAGAAGTCGCAGCGGTGTTTGAGAAATGTTTCACTGATATACCTATTTTGATAACAAAGTCATTGAATACTTCTCAAACTGTTGCCGATTCATTACTCAAACAGAAAGTTAATACATGTTTGAAAGAATATAGATTTGAAAAAGTATTACCACAAGATATTGTAAAATATTCCAAACCCTTGATGTAAAGAAAACCGCAAATTTATGTGGGATTTCCGTTACAGTTATTGCGTCCATAATAGATTTAATTGCACTTCATCTTGCTATTATTTTAATACTAGTATCGAATCTGGTGTGTTTCCTGATTTAATAAAACATATTAAAGTAATACCTTTATTTAAATCTGGTAGTACATTGGAACCCGCAATTTTAGACCTATTTCTGTACTACCAACTCTTAGTAAAATTTTTGAAAAGATAATTTTAGATCAATTGTTAATTTTTTTTAATAAAAATAAATTACTCTATAAAAATCAATTTGGTTTCACAAGGGGTCGCTCGACGACTGACGCAGGTGTCGAGCTTATGAAATATATTTTTAACAAGAAACAAAATTATTGTAAAGTGACATATGTTTAAAAAAAAGTCCCGCTGGGTTTCTTGCTGGTTCTTCCCAGGACAGAGGTATTTTCCGAACTAGTGGTAAATAAAAAAATGACTTTCAAAAAGTATTATGTAATAATCTATATTGAATAAAAAAATATTCTATTCTATTCTAATCTATTCTGTCGATATTCCACGCATTATAACCAAACGGTTTGCTTCGACTTTTGTAATGCGTACAGCAAAGGAGTGGAATTATTTGCCGGCCTCTCTCTTTCCGTCCGAATACAATCTGGGCATCTTCAAGGCAAGAGTGAATAGTTACGCTAAGACAGTGCGATTTACCATCTAAGGCTGCATCACTTCTTACTACCAGGTGGGATTATGGCCAAGCACTGGCTTATAATAAGTTAAAAAAATGTGTTAGTAATTTGGAATCCTGATAACACCTTGAGCCACACTGTGTATAGAAAAAAAAGACTCATACAGATAGATATATAAACGGTGATTCTCACCACCATCCTGCACAGTTTGCTACCGTGGGCAAATCTTTGTTTCAGAGAGCACGCGGGATCTGTGACAGTAAACACCTGGCTCCGTGCTATAACACGTCAAGCAAGTTTTGCACGGAAAGCTTCGGGTTCCGCGCCTACGTCACAGTGAACGTAGTGAAGCCGGCCACAGTCAAGTAAGTGCCTGCTGTACTGCCATATGTCAGAGGTGTCACTGACAAGATTGGAAGTATGAAAAACATACTTCAAGCTGCCGAAGAAGATTAGTCCGTTTTTGCCACCAGTCAAGTATAATGTCCCTCTGCAAGATGCAGGAGTGTACAAGCTTGATTGTGAATGTGGTCTCTCTTATATAGGACAAAAAAAACCCGCATTAAAGAACACATAGCTGATGTGAAGAATCGACGCTCCGGGAAGTCTGCAGTCTGTTAACATGTACACGATCGCTCCCGTCACTACATCAGATCTGATAGACCAAAAATTCTCGCTAAAGAACACCAAAAGAGGCTATTGAAATCAAAAAAAAACATCTTAATTTCAATAGAGAAGTTTGCTGTGTGCTACCATCTGCTTGGGATGGTATAATTAATAAATTAAATCCCAAACCAAGCATACAACTGCAAGACTTCAAAATACTATAAGTTCATACTGCGTAGATCTGAACAAAAATTTATAATTTTTTTCTGGAGGTAGCCGTGATTAACTATGACATTAGGACGCAAACACCTCAGTCCTCCTTGTGACAATGGGTGCTGTAAATTGCTCGAAGCGTCGGGAATATAAAATAAGTTAATATACGCGGTAAAATCGTTAGCGTTAATGTAAGAAATCATTATGTTTACTATGATGATATGAGGTAAACTATTATCGGATAGACCCATTGGATTATACACGGTCTTAACCTCATGAACCGACTTTTGCTTTTATCAAAATATAAGTGATAAAGGAATTATTAATAAACATTAAAATCTTAAATAAAGAGAAAAAATAAGCAGACAGATACTACAGACTTCTAAATGGCACGATCCTGACACACTTGTCTCACTTCTTTACATTCATAAGTCTACGCATACATGCTAGAATAAAATAATAATAAAAATAACTTCCAAAATTATAAAATAGTCAAAAATAATTTCAACATAATTTAATAGATTCTGAAGTAGTAGCTGAGACACAGTGTATCGAAGAATAAAAGCCCCGAATACAAAAGCTAATTAATGATATGAAAATTATTTTATTATTTTAGTCATTAGTGTGTCGGGGTTTACTTTTTTAATTTTGACCCTTTTGAGTGGACTAAGTAATATAAATATCACAAGTCAAGTTGTATACAAAACTTATTTTCCACCCCTTGGAAAAGAATTTTCCTCTAAATTTAGTTCGTATAGTATAAGCTATTTAATAAAAAAATATATTAAAATCGGTTTACAATTGACGGAGATATTGTATAACATAACACAACGTGTAAAGTACAAATATATGTCGAATTTAGAACCTAGTCCTTTTATAAAGTGGGTCAAAAATGGTCATGAGTATTTTACGTTTCAGAATTTTACGGAAGTATTGTAATATCCTATCGAAAATCTTTTACAATGAAGATAAATCGGGCACGATCGAGCGGTCCACCTCGTCAACGTGATGTTGGTTTGACGAAGGTCTTTCGACGTTATCAATTTAGTGATAAATTTATCAGTCCCTTTCTATTGACATCAGGTTGACTGGCTGCTAAATGCCTTTTTATATATTTTCGGGAATGTTCTTATCTACTGTGCTTTTATTAAACACAAAAATAAAATGTTACAAAGAAAATATTAATGAGATATTGTTATTGCTTTTAGGGCTGATTTTTCAATTATTCGTTAAAAAATTTAATAGCATAAAATGCAAGATATACAAATTGAAACTAATAGGTTTATAAATAAAATAGTTCAATGGGTTCACTTTTGTATTGATACAATTATATTTTATTCGATGGATAACTGTTATCTGTGAATTAAAAACTATGCTCTTAGTCGTTTAACGGGACTAAATTCTCAATTCGACTGTTTTTTGTAAGTACGTTACGCGAAATGTTCGCTTATTTTGAACCAGTTTTAAAAATTATTCTTTTATCGAACAGAATAATACCTCAAATTTTGGGCATAAAAGACAGGAGGTTAAATTTTTAGTGTAATTATTTCAACACTATTCTAATTGTAAGCGTAAGTGATATTTTCTTAGTCCACTAAAAATGAAACGAAAAAGAATAAAATGATTTACATATGATTATACCTAGTAGAGCCATGCTGCAGCCATATTACAATTGTAGATCGAAGAGTTTGGCTCGAACAGGAGAGGACCACGCTCTCACAGAATGCCGCAGCGTAAAAAAGCAGCTTAATGCTGCTGTGTTTTGTATGGTAAGTGTAGAGAACCGGAGACCCTTTTTACTGGAAACAAGGCATTCCATCTTGATCCTGAGGGGTGAAAATGCATCTACATTTTGATTTATAGTCGAGAATAAACGTAGATATCTATGGGCCATATAGTAATCACTTATTATCGTGAACTTTGTGCTCGTTTGTTATTCTTATTATATGATAATAATATAAATTTAATATAGAATAATAGAATAATTGAAGTCTTGTGATTTTAATTGTTTTAAGTATTTTAATCTTTAATGTTATTTTATTCTTACATATAAAAGGAAAACAAAGGGAATTTGAAAGCGTGATATTCACAAAGGCCGTGGGTGTTGGAAACGCATTTCATAGCAATATCCGGCTGTTGGCACAAGTCGAAATTGCTTTAGCTAGCTCGTACGATTTCCTTGTTTGTTGTAAAATCAGTCATTTTAATGGTTCATTTCATATTCATTATTCATTCATTCATTACAAGCTAACACAAGTCTGAAATAAGACCGCCCTCATAGATTAAATAGGGGGGATACTTGTCAGAGTGGCCACGCTTTATAGACGGGTGGGCAACTGCAATTTTATTATTATTGAGTCATCAGGAATATACTGCTGTCCATCTCCAATTTTCGTCTGTCGCCTTTTATAAGTACTTAACTTTTTAGACGGATATATCCGGCAGTATATCAACTTTTAAAAACATTAGCCAATTGCAATAAAATAGAGTTGCTAAGATGCTTGCCAAATGTAGCAACTATGGCAGATTCAGTAAGAGGCGGAGAACCTATGTAAGAGGCCTTTTAATGGGATGTAATGAATGAATGATTGAACCTCCTGGAAGAAATATTAAGTAATAGGAAGGAACAGAAAATAATTATTTAAAGTGGTAGAGCTATTATACCCTACATGGTATTATGGTGGCTTTAAGAATGGGTCAGATGCACCGGGGAAGGACCCCGCTCGCACAGAATACCAGCGTGAAACTGCAACATAATGCTTTGGCTATTCGTATGGTGTCTTTAATAGGTGACAACGCATTCTGCATTTTGATCCTTAATCGACGTTAGATATAGATGTCTTTTTCATATTATGTGAAGCTGAAGTGACAAAGGAACTAACCTGATGGCAAGTGGCTACTGCACTTTATAGACACTTGCAGCCAACTTCAAACAAAAAAGGCTACAGATGTGTTCACATCTCTTTAGACTAAGATAGAATATCTCACAGCCTATAGCTGGCTATAAAAATAAGTAATAAGGGTATAGAGCATTCAGACTGGAACACAGCAAACACAAAAAATTTTTTTTTTGGCGGCCGAAAGAGTTGCACTTACCTAGACGAACTTCTAGATGGAAAAGGAGTCCTACTACCTAGTGACCGTTTTTACCCTTACTTCTATAAAATAAATAGAAAAAAGTAAACTAAAGTAACAGCCTAAAGAGGTCCCACTCTTTCGCACAGGATTTCTCTCATATATGAGAGGGTTATAGAGCGACTGATTCGCCGTGCTACTCCAGTGTGTTTTGACAGACTACATTTACTCGAAATATTTTATTTCTTAGCCAAGAGGTTCCCATATAATGTTTTCTTTCACCGTCTAGCTCGTGGTAAATCAGCACTACTAAAAATTGCATTTAACAATTTCACTGATGTCGGTGCGGTTCCGGATATCGCGCGTACAGTGAAATTTACCACGGCTCAAAATAAATATATAAAACAAAGAGTTACTTTTTAAATTCTATAGAACAATAACTTCGCTTCTATAAAATTAAATTCCACTATGTAATCATTTGACCAAAACAACAATGCGACTCTTGTCTGCAAATAGATAAAAGTATCATACTCGTGCGCCATCGATGCGAATAGAAGAGTCGACGTGGAATGTTTTATTTTGTGTCGGATAATTGACTTGCTGTTCGCAATTGCTTTCCATTTTTACAAAGAATATGAACAAAAATAATTATAATAAAAATATATCAGAAAGTCTTGTGGTGTCATAGATAACAGTGGCAGTTTCAGAGAATCGATCATTAAATTTTGTCCCGTGGGTATCGCACGTGTAAAAGGTGAATATGGAAATGCCAGAAAGATCTAATATGGTTCCCGGTATATATCTATATAGAATAAGGGTGACAAACGAGTACATATTCCAATTGATGGTAAGCATCAGTTGGAATATGTACTCGATATGTATTGACATCTACATCTACCCTCTATTAAGAATCAAAATGCAAATGCGTTGTCACCCTTGAGGACTAAGATGGAATGCCTCGTTTCCAGTAAAAAGGGTATCCCACGGCAGCATTATGCTACTATTTTACGCTGGTTGGAAAGATTTTTTCGCTAAATCGCTTCTTTAGACAGCTATGGATCCAAATGGGGTATATAATTCTCTCACTCCGGCACTAAACGACATTCTTTGGTTTGCTTCGAATGCATGGTATTTTAGTGTCCGTTAGAAGACTTCAAATAACCAGTAGATGTATTTTAATTAGATACCCATGCATAATTCCGCATAATATTGTACCACATGTCACCAAGACAAGGAACTTTAAATAAACATATTATTAACAAATTTCCTTGGTATTAAAAATGTATACATAGCATCATGCCTGTTATACTCAAAGTTAAGTCCAAAGACCAGCAAGATACTCGGACCACATTCAGCCGTAAAAATGTAGGTTAAGATGGAAAATTGTGAAAGAAGTAATAGGTGACTAGTCCATCGCTACACATTTACTAACCCAATATCCCACTAGTTAGCTTTTACGACATGCTAGGCAATTAGCTCAGTCGGTACATTCTTTTTATTTCAAAAGTCCCACATATAAACATGGGAATTAAAGTTCCAGTCCAACGTGGGACAATCCGCGTGAAAAATAAAATGATGTGTCCTAGTTTAGAGAGTCCATGATGATGCCTTGTTTAGAGGCGAAAAATGTGTCATAATATCGATGGAGTGTCAATCAATCAATCAATATATTCTTTATTGTACACCAATAAACATTAAACAAAACAAACTGTAATACATTACATAGAAGGTACAATAGGCGGCCATATCACTCGGTGTCAAGCTGTTATATTGAAATAACTGGCTACAATTTTAAGCTGTATACCAGGAAGGATCTAGACTATATTTTATCCAGAACCTTGAAGATTTTTTTTAAACGAAAAAATGATAAAAGAAATGGTTTTTATTATCTTGAATCTAAATAACGCCTAAATAGATCCTATACAGGTCAAAGTGAGGTGGGACGCTAGTATATTTATAAAATACTGCAAATTTGATTGAAGCTGACTATATTTAAATACATACAGCGTTTTTAATTAAGAACGCTCGTTTTTACTAACTTTGAAATGAAATAAAACAACCCGTATAAGTGATATAGCTACAATTTTTATTTCATTTCAAAGGTAATTCGATAAAATTATGTATGGAATATAATTTCTGCCAAATAGCTGCCGCGACTCCGCTGTAGGTTTATTTTTAATTAAGACGCAATTTTAGACGACTTCTTCGCATAAATGGGCTCAATTACATGAAGAACATAACTCGCGTTCTTCATGAAATTGAGCCTTCAGGGCGGCAATTGTCTGTGGTTTGTCTGCATAGATCAGAGATTTCAAGTAACCACAAAGAAAGTAGTGGAGCGGTGTTAAGTCACACGATCTCGGTGGCCAGTTGATGGCGCAACCACGCGAGATGACGAAGACCTCGAAGTTATCATCTAATAAATTCAATGTTTCCCATGCAGTATGGCAAGTTGCACCGTCCTGTTGGAATCACATGTTTGTTAGGTCCATACCATCTATTCTAGGCCACAAGACAATTATTATTATTGTCCGATATCGGTCGCCATTGAAAGTGACAAGAACCAGCTCTTGCGCACGACGCGCAATGGACTTTCTGGGATTTTCTCGCAAAATGTCTTACGTTTCTTTGACGTACAGGCATTGCTTTATTATCATCGACCCGGTTGTCACAAATTTATTCATTAAACGATGGATTCTGGACTCTGCAGGATGGCCATGAATGCCATAAATTGGATGCAACACGCGAACGTTAGACGAACAGAACACTGATTTTGATAATAAATTTTAACAAATTCATCATGTTTTTGAACGCGTTTAGCGTTTTATAGTGATATGTCAAGACTTTAGAGTAATTACATTTATGCGTTTGCATAGAGAAAACTTACAATTTTACATAAATTGAGTCAATATACTTGTCTTGCCTTTCCTAATTTAATTTTTAAATAAGGCAAAAAGAGACAAATCTATTGAAAAATGTTGAGTGTGATTCATGTGATTCATTCAAGTGTGATTTATTACATATCTAAAAAAATAAATAAAATAGGACTAGACTTATTATTATTCGAACGATGTGAAGTGATGATTATTATTGTATTACATAACAAATATTCGTTTCGCAATGTTTAAAAACTAGTTACGGAGGTATTAATACTAAGTCTTGACAGACACAGGGTACATAAGCGAGTTGGATCCCATTTACAATCCCAATTTTATATGCTGCCCCAGCTTCGCACGACTGGTTTCTAGATCTCGACAACAGCGCTACTTACTGGGTCCAATTGTGAGTGTGAGTGTTTATCAAAATCGGTCCAGCCGTTCTCAAGTGATGAACTTTTATACATGCAGCAATCGTTTTTAATTTATATAGATTAAACACTTGTTAAGCGGAAAACCTTCGACTATATTCAACAAAGCTGCTTTCATAATAATAATAATAATAATCTTTTATTCAAATAAAAGTACAATAATAAAGTGAAGACTCTGATCCCCAAACTAGACAAGTCTGTATCTTAGGGATCAGCGGCCTCTCCCAGTGTTGTGACAAACAGTATTTTAATCTTAATAACTAATTTAGTAACTAAGCTTAACATTTTAAGTAACTATATAGCTATTTAAATGTATTTATTTACAATTAAACATAGACTATAACTTAATGCGAATAAAGTAATTAATATTTTATATAATCGTAGGTATATTAAAATTAGTTTGTAATTGTAATTATATATATATATATATATATATATATATATATATATATATATATATATATATATATATATATATATATATATATATATATAATATATATATATATACATACATATATGTACGTATATGTATATATATACACATATGTAGAATAAATAATAAATAGAGAACATATATAGAATATATTATTACATAATTTCATACAGAATATATATTTTATTCATTATAACCTATAATGAATAAATAATTGCTTTAAACAAAGATTGCTATTTATAATTTTATAATTTTATGCGACATACATTTCTTACACACATTTTTACAAATTATATCAGGATATTTTCTGTTTTACTATAATCAAGTGACAATAACCAATCTCGAACTTTAACTTTACACTCATGCCTGGAAAGAGGATAAATATTTAGATTTCTATTTAGCTTATTATAAAGTACTGAGGATAGATATGAACTTTGTCGCCTAGAAAAAGCAGGTCGACATCTGTCAATAATCAGTACATCCGGTATTCTGCGTTTATTACAACAGATCTCAGGGTCATAAGGAGTTAGTGCATGTTTCTTTAAGATCAATTGTTGGATGTACAACTGCCTGACAGTCAGCAGTTTGCATTCTTGGTAAAGCAGATTTGTAGGATACCTGAACGGTTTAAAAGTCATAGTTTTTAGGAGACATCTTTGAGCTCTTTCTAATTTTATTATATATGTTTTGAATGCTCCTTCCCAGGCAATTATACAATATCCTATAATTGAATGTGCTAAAGCGTAGCATACAGTTCTTAATAAATCAAAGACAGCGATGTGCCTTAGCCTTTTAAATGTCCAAATAAGTATCAGAGTGTGCGATGAAATAATGTCTATGTGTGGGAGCCAGCTTAGTTTTTCGTCTATAATTACTCCGAGATATTAAATTGATTATGATTTCGTCATTTTAGGGCAGAGGCAAGTATCTGTCGACTGTAAACCACAAGAGTGTACTGTTAGTTGTATATCTTTAACAGTTTGGGTGTTGGTTATATGGAACTGCATATAGGTGGACTTAGATATATTAAGAGTCAGTAGATTCTCTTCAAGCCAATTTGCCACAGTTTGAAGGCCCTTCATTGCAAACTCCTGGACCTCAGGCCAAGTCTCTCCGTAGAAAATTAAGGCTGTATCATCAGCATAAGTAAATACCTTGCCTTGAGTTAGTGTCATTGAGCACAGGTCATCATCAGGCGCAGCTGGTACGTAGTGGGCGGACGGTCGCACTAGCGTGTTAGTGTTATCTGATTTTGGTTTCTTACTTTTCACATTCATCTTCTTCAGTCTGCTTCAAGCTGCTTGGATGAAAATATTTCAAAATCATGATGTTAAGGCAGGATCTTGATAATTCCGTGTAGCGGCGGCGTAAAGTAAACTACTACCACCTAACAAATAATACTTATTACTGAGAATATTATTACTTAGAAGCTCTAAGACCCCATACCATCCCATAAAGTATCGTAAAAGATGACATAGGGAAATGAAACATGTTCAAAGTTTGTCAGTAAACAAGTTTAAAAGTTTTATTAAACAAAAACTGTACAAAAAGGGTTATTATAATATCAAGGAATACATGCATGAAAATAACCCCTGGGAATAGGGTGATCGCCACCATGCTGGTTCTATGAAAATTCATTTAAAAATTGTATAAACAAAATTATTGTTTAGTGAAATATGTTTTTAAAAAAATCCCGCTGGGTTTCTTGCTGGTTCTTCCCAGGACAGAGGTATTTTTCGAACCAGTGGTAAATAAAAAATTACTTTCAATAAGTATTATTATGTGATCAATATTGAATAATCATTCATTCATTCATTCATTCATTCATTCAAACAGGAGATAGGCAACAGTATCTTCCTGAAAACAACTCAAAATAATAAAAATACGAGTATTGCGGTTGCCAAACCACCAACCAGCTAATTAGGGGGAATATTTACCATAATTCCCCCTCCCCTGGACCATAAGTCCAGCAGTGGACTTTTGATAAGCTGCTATTAATGAATTAATCATAGATAATATCTTGAGGGAGCAGAGAGGAAAACGGGTAATACGTTTGTAATCGATTTACTGGTAGTTGTGATCTAGCGACAAAAGAGAAGGCAGACCGCAGTCATGCCGCTTTTGTTGTACTAACGTAGCAGTTCGCTCTGTGTACGTTCCCTGAAGCAAACCCAGTTTCGATTAAACAAACACAGTTATTATTCCATGTGAAAGAAATAAGATGAAAATAATATACAACATGGTACAAAATAATATAGCTATATTATTTCGTACCATGTTAAACGTCATATTTATAAAGAGTTCAGCTATAAGAATTTTGTTCTTATTTTAGGACTCTCTCTATGCTAGTAATTACTCTGAGGTCAAGACTAAATATACTTATTTCCTTGTTAAATTTGAGAGCTATCGCTTTACTAAGATGGCCGCTATACGCTGTCAAAGTTTGAGCGTCCCTATATATAGTTAATGGGTTTTAATACTTTTGTTTATTATTGTAAATATTATAAGAGCTTAAAAAAACTAGAACAACACGCATTTCTCACGAGCTGTGTGTATCCTGATCAGGATGCTAATATAAAGTTATTAAATTATTGTATTGTCATCGGTCCTTGATACAATTGTAAATTTTCAAGTCAATCGGCCGTCTACAAGTTGCTGATAATTACATTAAAAGAATCCGTTACAGAGGTAGATAGATAGATAGACCGACCGACAGACAGATAGTTAGATATATAGATATATACCTAATAAAAGCGTGTTAAAAATAATTTCATAAAAAAATACAATACATTTGATGTGAAGACAATCTTGCCTTTACTTTGTGTTCGCGTTAGGGCTAATTTGATTTATTCCTTTGGTACCAAAATCCTGAGAATAGTGGAAACTATTGCCAAATAATTTTCTTTTTATTTCCGCGTGGAAAAGAAAACAGGATTTGCGCTATTCGACAAAAGACTTGAGTGAACAAAATAAAGTTTTGATGAAAAAGAATTTCCAATCGAAGGATATCAAATTGGATTAGGCTTAGAGTTGAAAATTAAAGTATGAAGAAATCACAAAAATATTGCATGGATAAATTCTCGACTAGCTTAACTTTTTAATACAATATTCTACTAATTACCGGTTTATAATTGGTGTTAGGAATTTCAACAATTAATTTTGAAAAAACTCGTCTGCAGTTCACACGCGGTAGAAGTGAAACCTTCGGAAAAGGAGACCTAGATAATAGGAAACACTACTGTATTCTATCTTATTATCTCGCAGGCTAAATCCTATAGACGTATATTGTAATGTTGGAAAGGTGTCAATGAAGGAGACGTGTTGATCTGTCCATGTCTTTAATTATACTACTCTAACAACTACAATTAATATTAATATATAAGTCGTCTGGGCTACTCAACACTACACCTCCCACCGACAAAAAAATATAAAAAAGAAATGAATACATTTTTTGATTTTTGAGCTAGATTAGTTTATTTTAGTTACTTTCACAGCGTAATGTCTTATGGAATTTTGCTATGGGGTAATACGACTGATATTGAAGCCATATTTGTTTTGCAAAAGTGAGCCATACGGGCGATTTATAACTTAAATTGTAAAGAGTCCCTCAGAGAACATTTCTAGATGATTTCTAGTGAAATATGTTTAAAAAAAAGTCCCGCTGGGTTTATTGCTGGTTCTTCCCAGGATAGAGGTATTTTCCGAACCAGTGGTAAATAAAAAATGACTTTCAATATGTATTATGTAATAATCAATATTGAATAAAAATTATTCTATTCTATTCTATTCTATTCTTTTTTGGTAAGATTTCTTTAGTTCGTCACATTTACATTTTATTATTTAGTAGTTTACTTTTATTATTGCATAAAATGTACATATAATATCACTATATGTACATTTTACATATATATTTTGAACATCCAGAATAAAAGTAAAAAGTGCTAAATTTTGCAAATTAAAATAAATAAAAACTACGCTTGGTTCATTGGGGAATCATGTGACATCAACCGAGTATGGGTATTGGGTATCAAACCAAAAAATCAAAATTCCACGAAGTCAAGTGGACGTGTGCTAAGGCCCGGTTGAGAATCATTGTTCGAGTTTTGCTGCAAGTGATGAAAGCTTCACATTTTCTTTATCTTGTAATGAAACATGTCTAATCGGCATACCGCGTGAATGCGTAGGGTATACTTTTTCTGGTAACTAAACATTATAAATAAAATTTTACTATTATTCGTTTAATTTTTGTCTTTCAAAAATTGTCATCTTTTCAAATGCGTTCAATACAATACAACGAAACGGTCGACAGGTCGACTAACGAAAGGTTCGTTTTCATTCGCCCGAATTCCAAGGAGACATATTTTCCGTTCGGTCACGTATAGTTGCCTTTGTACCTGGTCGTAAAAATCACTTTTTTTGTTAAATGTTATGGTGCTAGATTTTTTATCATATTTCAATATTTTTATTTTATTTGCCTTAATTGCATTCATAAGGCTTTTTTCTTCTGCAATAGGACACTTCACCTGCATTAGAATGTCATCACGAATTCCTCCATTTTGCATTCGAATCAAATTCCCGCCTACTGTGAGTTTTGAAAAAAAATTGGGTGTAATTTTTAATTTAGTTATTTCTGGCCTCCGCTTCTAACTAACTTAAGATTCGAAAAAATAGAACGCATTCTATAACTCATTGATTCTATTTTATTTCGAAAAAAATTTTGATTAACTTAGTAAATTATACGTTGTAAAAGTAATTGTTGGGAATGAGGGTAAAAAAAATAAAAGGAAATACGAACAAATGAAGGTAGAATGGTAATCTCAACTTGTTTTAGCAGTATAAAGTATCGCACAGACGACCAAGAGGCATCAGTCTGTAATTCTAAGAGTCCCACTATCGTTACTATGCCCGTTGGGGTATTTTAATACTGTAGGCAAGGAAGGTCGTGTTGCTGAGAAGCTGCCCTGTGTTACATTGAGATGGGGAGTGATGCTGTTGGTTTGCATACTTTGGTGTTATCGTGTAATTGGGGTCCTGATAGTAAGCAGGGTTTGTTACCGAGTAATGTTCTTTTATTTAAATACTTTTGAGAATAATTTCTAACAACAGAAATGGAATAGTTTCTTACATCAGAAGGGGGATTAAAGCCTTTTCTTGTAGCTCTATATTCTAATTTCTTACAATATAATAATAATTTATTACTGCATAGCAATGAATTTACATAAATTATATAACATACATGTTTTAATATAACATCTAAGATTATATTAGAACCTCTGACTTCTAAACTAGCATTAAAACTAACATAAAACTAATATTTTACAATCGGCGTATAACATCGATGTGTGGTATAAAATTGGTTTAAAATTTATAAGTTTTAAAATTGCCCGCTCAGTTCTTTCCAAAGATATTAGAACTGTTTTATTAGCTGCACCCCAAACCGGAATACAATAAACAAGAAGCGATTGACATAGGGCACTGTATACCATCTTTATTATGTGTTTATCAGCTACTTTCCTTAAAGTTTTAAAGATGTATATGAGTTTTCTCATACGACTAGTAAGTTGTGCAACATAAGTACTCCAGTTTAGATTACTGTCAATGTGGATACCCAAATACTTTATGTTATCTAATCTTTCATTTAAATATACATATAGGGAGACCCTTTTTACTGGAAACGAGGCATTCCATCTTGGTCCTCAGGGGTGACAACGTATCTGCATTTTGTTTCTTAATTGAGGATAAAAATGTAGATGTCTATGAGCTAAAGCTTCTACTTGCCATCAGGTGTACTGTGTGCTCGTTTGTCACCCTATTCTATAAAAAAATAGTTTTCGGCCATGAAGATCACATCATATCGAGACTTAGAAAATTATTATCAACCATAATCTTTAGGTCGGCTTTCAATGCTGGAGGATCTAGTGTTAAAAATGGAGTTTTCAGGTACATCAGCTTCAAAGTTTTTTTCAATTTGTTCCATCTTTCTGAAAAAGAAATCACAAAGTCAAACTGACATTTTACACCTTTTTCAACTGACAAAATAATCGATATTAGCAAAACAAACTACGTATGTCTAATAATCTAGGTGTATGTCTATGATTTGCGTGGGAATAAAATCAATTTGCATATGCTCAATCAATGCCCGTTGGGTACTTACTGTTCTTCTGTGCATTTTTATGTGCCAAGGTACCTTTCTCAGAGCGAGGTATTGATGCACTGTAATCAATAAAGTCTGCTTTATTTGTTTACATAGACTTATTAAAATAACTTAGACACATCTTCGACTACAATAATGTTCTTACTGTACGCTTACACTGTAACTAAATCTTCATAGAAATACATTTTCGGAAACAATAATGGTCGTACTGATTTCCTTAGAATAATAATGTTACTGTGGTCACAAGATGTTTTTTGTTTTTCAAATTTTATATCTTATTTTTATACATATGACATCTAAAAAAACTTGACACAGGTCCAACCTTAACGACGTCCGGCTGGACCACAGAACACAATTACTCTCTACCAAGAGGGCTGGACACTAAGCACGGGGCGCGCGTCCCGTTTTTTTTGTTAACAATACTATTGATTTTGAAAAAATTATCCATTAAAATCAATATGTAATACGATTACCTTTAAGTTCATGCAATTTTAATAACGTTGTAATTACGATTTAAAACGAAAAATGGTTTTAAAATCGACACTATTTCGGATTTTTTTTGATCGAGCAAAGTACAATGTATCGTGTTTTGAACCTTTAATATCACTCAATAAAGGATGTATCTATGAAATATATATTTTTTGTGGACTTAAGTATAGTAATTAGACTATTTCAAGTTAATTTTATAAGAGCCAATAATGGGATAACCTGCCGTTAATACATAAGTCGTCTGGGCTACAGTAGCCAAGACGTAGTGTAGAGTAACTCTACACAGCACCTCCCACCGACAAAAAAAATATAAATATAGAAACGAATACATTTTTTTTTGATGTGAAACATCTATAGCGGCGGGTCAGACCGACTGTTGGTGCGGCGACGCGTTGCCACGGCATGCGTCGCCTATTACCTACACATAGATATTCTATGGGTAGGTCGGGTAGCCAGATACCCCTGCTCCATAGTGATTTCGATGTCACAATCTTGTTACTTGTACATAGTTTCATAACAGTATATTAGTATTATACGTCTTCATACGTTTACATATTTCCTTATGAAATATTTTTTCCACAATATATTTGTAGTGCTTTTTTATTCAGTCACTTAATTATTATGTCATATAGTTACTTAAATCATCTTGTCATGTTTCCACTTATCTCGTCCGGAGAATACTTTTTTCATTCATATTTACGTATCCGTAAGTCATAAACTTTACTCACATCATTTACAAGAATATATTCTTTATATCCCTTTCTTCACGGACGAAAACGGACGTTCATACATACGTACGAATACATACCAGCCTAAAATATTACCCTTCTTTGCACTCCTGTTGTCGGGTAATAACGAGAAAACCGAAATATCTAACGTACATAATACTTATTTATTGCAAAGGTAACTATTTAATATCAAAAGCCTACAAAATCCATGATATATTGCCCATAAATATGTATTCAATTCGCAATACACGACGAAACCACTACAAATTTATTCATTACTTTCCACTTATATCGTTCTCTTTATTATTATTTTATTGAAACAGTTTGAAAGTTATTTAAAAATTACAGTTACACGTGGTTGCGCTACGATTCAGTTATAGTGCAGCACAAAAGGGTCGGCTCGCACAGAATACCAACTTTAATTTAACTTGAATTTGAATATTGCCCGTATCGCATGATTTTGCAAAATTGTTTCCAATCCAGCACAGTAATAAATGATAAGGCATGATACTGTGCAAGTAAGTAAAGCAGCTAATTTAGCTGTCACTTCATCAGTCAACTCTCTAAACCTTCTAAAAGCCAAAATTGCAGAATTTAAATTCGAAGCTAGTCCATCAATAACTGTTTTCCTATTGGAGTTTAGAATCAATAAAAGTTCCGAGAAATACGGTCAAACTTTTGAAATCTAAATTCATATGTTGTTCGTGAATGAGACAATGTAAACTGTAAACATTTTGTTTTTCTGCATTTAAAAGAAAATTGTTTGCTGCAAGCCATTTGGAAACATTTATGGGTCATTCCAGTGCGAAGTTGTTTATTTTAACTTTAAATAACATTATAGTTTAAAAAATAATATATCAGACATTTTTGTACCATACTACTCCTACTACTACCACAGCCCATCACAAGTCCATTGCTGAACATAGGCCTCCACCATCTATCTATATGTTTCATTCGGTTGTCACTCAATCTAGTGGGGTTACTGCCCTTGCCAATATTAGGTTGCCCCTCACACATTTTATTCATCGGTTACCGATTCTTCGAGTTATATGGCTGGCCCATTGTCACTTCATCTTACTGATCCGCTATACAGAGGAGATCATTTATGTAGACCATGAACAAACCATTCACTTCTATCAGAAGAGCTGAAAACATTCAAACCGCAGTCAAACGCTTGGTCACTGCGCTGCGTTAAGAAACCACCAGTTTTTTTTTTAACTAAGATTTTTTCATGCATCGTGGTGGCAATTTACATACATAAATTTCACAAGGACAAACTTCCAGACCCGCAACAATTATTTATAAGCAATACATTGTTCCGTGCGCGATTCGAACCGTGCCCTTCAGTGCCGAAACTCATTATTAAGCCTCTGTACCACGGAGCCGCTGAGGATTCACGTTCTACTTTCTTTTAAATATAGCTTATATTATCATCATAAATTGAGAATATTCTTAGTAACAATACATTTTTTTCAAATAGAACAGAAAAATAAGAGGTGTTTTTAAGGTCTACGAGGCGTATCTAATTGATAACCGCCCATTCAAAGTTCCTTTGTAAGTCGGCTCCAGTTGATCAAAGGAAAAGCGAATTACATTAATTAGTTCGCATCCACGTTTCTGTTTTGAGCTGACTTGTATTTGACTAAGCAATTTGTTAAATCAGCAAGTTACCTCCTATGAATGAAATTAAGAATATACTTTTTCAGCAACTAACTATGTAATACACGTTTTTCGATTACATTGGACTAACTGTACCTATGTTTTATATATTATATATGTGTCGTAGGATAATTAGATTAATCTGTGCTAAAATCCTAGCACGATTGCAAGAGACCGACTTTTTGGAATCTAAGACAGATTTAGTTTTGTTTGAAGATTAATACTCGATATCTAGTCAATTTAATTATGACTAAAACCAAATACTTCTTATGTACACTACTAGACGGACACTACGGTACTAATACATTGCACACTTTGTTACGGTCAATTCTTCGTAACTTCTTTAGTCGTCTGCGAGCGGGCGAGAAGATATATTTTCTTTTGTAAATAGCGAACGGTGTTTTTGACAATCAAACACTGATTTTGTTGCATGTAAAAATAGTTTTATTCATAAACACGGTCTTACAAGTAAATATACAATGGTAGACTTCTTCTTTTAAACGCGAAATGCGCCCATATCAGAAGTAAGCCCCTCTTCCTCATCATAAAATTTACTAAAGCAAGAACCGCTAATACTAAAATTAACGCTGAGCGTAAACAACATAATTTAAAAAAAACTGGAAAGTAAAAATGTGTGTAGTGTTTGTGTATGTAGTGAATGTGTAGTGTGTGTGTAGTGTATATGTGTGTAATGTGTGTTGTGTGAATCTGTTCATGCGTTTACTCACTATACAGCTCTACGAAATAACAGATCTTGTCTTATGTGACTAAGAAAACACTGTCATTATTATGTGATTGTGATTTGAAGTTTTTTTTCAGATAAGTATGTAACTCTATTTCGAATTTGCCTTAAAACAGTATCCTAAATGAAAATACAGTCGCGTGGCTTATTTAACGTGCCAGCTACGGACGCCGGCGGGGCGCGGGTGCCGCCCGGGTGCGCCCGCGCATAACATAACTCTGTCACAGTTTTTGTTCTGAATTACTGAATTATCTAGTAGTAAACATAGATGTCTTTGACTAAAACTAGGTGTAGCCATTTCATACGTGATAGAGACATGCTGCAGCTATATTACTGGTATAGTTGTAGCACGAATGGGTCGGCTCGACCGGGGAAGGACCACGCTCTCACAGAATACCATCGTAAAATAGCAGCTTAACGCTGCTGTGTTTCGTATGGTGAGTGTAGAGAACCAGATACCCTTTTTACTGAAAACGAGGCATTCCATCTTAGTCCTCACAGGTGACAACGTATCTACATTTTGATTCGTAATCGAGGATAGATGTAGATGTCTATGGGCTACAGCAACCACTTACCATCAGGTGGACGGTGTGCTCGTTTGTCACCCTTATCCTATAAAAAAAGCCAGTTGCCAGGAGTTTAAAGTAAAAATCACGTGATTTTTACTTTTAACAAACATTTGTATGATATAATAAATGTAAGAGGTATCGAATACTGGCCTCCTTAATTGCAATTGCTCTAAGATTTTTGCAAATATTAGATTTTTCCAAATATCCAACAATATTACACGAAAAAAAACATTACCATCTGATTATTATGCAAAAAGATATAAAAGCAAACATGAACGGATTTTTTCGAATTCGTGTTTTTGAATTATATTTCCAAGGAATGGCGTATTATGGTTTAACATTAGTTATATTTTTTAATTATTTATTAGTTTATTTAATTATTTTTCTTTGTTCTGGTAGATCATACCTATTATTTTAATTTTTTTTATGGCTTAACTTTTATTCTAATTTATCAAAACTGTTTAGCTTTTCGGTTCATACCAATATTATGTCTTTAATATCTTTGGTTCTGAATACCTCGGCTTCATCTATTTCACACATTGAATGTTGCAGTGAGATAACTTACTATCAAATGACTTTGTTTGTGTTTCATAGGCTTACCTTCGTAGCGTCTTAAGGTGTTGCCAATGCGAACGATCCTCTGGAATGGAGATAAAGTCATTCAACATATTCTGAAAGGAACGACCTCGAGACTTAATAGCTAGAGTACCTGCTACTGCGTTTTGAGTCCTCAGCTCGATTCCCAACTGTGGCCAAAATTTATCCAAAATACAAAATATTTATCTTAGAGCATCCATAAAACATGTTTTGGTGGCGTAAGAGAACCCACTATCATCCCGTGGGAATCGTAAGAGACAGAAGAGAGAAAAATAAGAGATGAACAGCATCATCTTCCTGATAACAATTTAAACTAATAAAAAAAACTGTGGTTACCAACTCACCAGCAAAGCGTGGTAACTACGGCAAATATCACTTCTATACAGTAGTAGACTTTGATCCATTACAGCTTATGAAAGTCCAATACTGAATACAGGGCGCCCCCATAGATTACTTTATAAGGGGAATTTTGCAGTAGTTCCCACGCTGTCAGGCGGCTTGGCAACCGCAGTTTTTTATTATTTTCAGTTGTTATCAGAAAGATACCGCTGCCTATAAACTGTTTTAGTTTCCCTCTGTTGCCTCTTACGACACCCACGGGACGATATGGGGGAATAAATATTCTTACACCGCCACTACATGGTTTACTTCGTAATAGACGAGTGAACGAGTCTCGATGTGTTGGTATTGTTCGTTTGTCTGCATAGTAGCTTACTCTCCATCTTTTATTTACACAGGCGGATTGACTAACTAAAAATTATTCCTATTACCTGACTTATAGCGACAGTAGACTAATGGCAGGGTCCGGACCGCGATCCCAAAAGTTCGTGAGTTCGAATCCACCATTCGCCTACTGTCGGAATCACTCCTAACACAAGCATTTTAAGCTTATCAGGAGAGGATAAAGGGAATTTTAATAATGTAAATAGCAGTGCTAGTATTTTTTTTATTTAAAAAAATAATAAATTTACGAAGTTTAAAATTAAACGTGATAAAATCCATAAAAATAGTTTTATTCCATATGTAGTATTTGCGTGTACATAAGAAACACTGAAACTACAACTGAAAATTTTTTGTGTTTATATTTTACATATAGAATTTGAACAGTATGAATATTTGTAAGCAATGACTACAGTGCTCCCATTTTTCGTACATTACAAGAATATTCAAATAAGTTCGTCTCTATCTAGGGCATGTGACGAATGAGAATTTTATTCATCATTTGTATTATTTTTTGAAGCCCTTTCGCTCTTTAATTTTACAGCGTTCTTTTTTCACGGAAAACAAAGGACTAGTGTAATCTTTATGTGTGCCTTCTCTTCAGGTGAGTTATTGCTGATGCCTGATGTAACATTAGCTAAAACTAAAGATTATTTTCTTCAAAAACACATATATTTTTACAATAAAATCTTTAATAATATGTAACAACAATCTACTATAATTTAAAAAAAAACGTTTTAATTTTTTTATATAAAGGTTGTTTTAAAAAAAGTTTGCTATAAAATATATCACTATTCTGTGTGCATAAAAACTTACAATCTCTTATAATATAGTGCAACAATCTTTAATAAAATCTAAAAATGTATAAGAAAACATTATCTAAAAATGTTTTTAAAATTTTATGTAATTTTTTTTTAATTAAAAATACCTATTATTATCAATATTCTTGAACAATGATGTGTGAAAATCACTTTTAATATTACTCGCATGTCCCTTGGCTACTGATATAACAATATTGTTAAAATTGACATTTAAATATAAATAGGTATATTTTGATTTTGTATTGATTTTATCATAAGTTGTAAATTAAATTATGTGTGGGTTTCGTATGAAGTGATAGACGGAAACAAGACAGGGCATTGGCAGCAGTATCTTCCTAAAACCAACTGCGGTTGCCAACCCGCCTGCAAGGAAATCCATGAGCCACAGTATCCACTTACCATCATGTGGACTGTGTGCTTGTTTGTCACTCTTCTTTCTATAAAATGTAATTTTAGGTATTGAACAATAAATAAACGTAGCGCATAGAAAACTCGACGCTATACCGAGCCGCCAATGTTTTTCAATGCAACGTTCATACAAAACTAGAATGTAAATGTAGGTAGTGCTTTGATATGCAAATACTTACTGTATAGTGTTTTCCCTTGTTAATATTTACGCCTTTTTTAAGTGTAAATTTATAGTGTAAAGTGGGATGGTCGTATGGTATAGGTATTTCGACGAAACTTGGTCAACTTTTAAAATCGGTTGAGACATCAGATTATGTTGAATTTCATGTAATCTCTTTAAGTCAATAGATTTGAGGTGTATGTGAGACGAGTTATCCAGATTAGTAGCTAGGTTATAGGTAAGCTTCGTGATCTTCAAAGGCTGCCCTTTCACTCGGTCGTTGATGTTAATGATAGTAAACTCCGTAGTATACAGAAAGCAGTTAATTGGGAGGGTAACCAGGTAAGTACCATTTAAGATGCTGTAATCCTCTCGGCCGCACCGAGTATGTATCATCGTGGCGTTAATCATCCGGCAGGTCTTGCTAAGGGATTGATTGATGATGAGTTTTTGCGTGCAATCTGAATGCTGTCGAAGCTGGTGGTCCATCTTCTCACTACAGAGGTACAGGTGTACACATAACCTTTCCTGTTTGTTGCTATCAATGAATAAGGAGGGATGAGAGCCTGCCGGTATTTATTAGGAGCTACACATATTTTATATGAGTCGTAAGTATCTAGGGCGAATATAGGTAATTTAAATATAATTATTATTTTATTTCTCAAATAATAATAACCAAGTTTTTTTTATATTATCATAATATTCTCTAGGTTCTAATTCTAATATATTATGTTCTTTACTGTATATAGAGACTAATTTATGAATCATGCTAATAAGAACACTGACACTTAACATTGAGTGGTGAGTACTTGAGGAACGAATGAAAGCTAACATATTTTCGATCCGAGTCAGCTCGTCTAATATGTCGTCTATGTTTTCCGTTATGACAGCTGAATATTGGGCGAAATTAGCGAATTTTATGAGACTCGAATTTCTGTAAGCATCTGAATCTGAAATAATTTTTAAAGTTTCATTTATTTTTATTTGATTTTCAATTAATTTAGTCATTATTTTAGAATTCTGGGTCATCCACTCGTTATTTAAGCTTATATGGGTATTAAATTGACTGGTAAGTTTATTATTATTATCCTGAAGAATTTTGATAGCATTATCATACCTTATAGCGTTTGAGTTGTCTAAGTTTCCGGTGATAGTCTTAACAATTGAACCTAATCCATCTATGAGACCTCTTTTTACGCGTGTTGACTGTAAAGTTTCTAGCTGCTTTGTAACTTTTAGTAATTTAGAAGACAAATATTCTATTTGCAGTTCGTACAATATGTAAGTATCAGTTTTCAACTGAAGTTTGAATTCTGCTAATTGTACTTGTAATAATTCTATTTTATCGCTAATGTCTTTAAGTTGTATAAACTGCAGGAACGTATGGTAGTGCGTAATGAACCTTGTCGATCCAAATCGAAATGGTAATAATCCAGGACCATCATGAAGGCTCTCAAGTGTTACCCCCTGAATGGTTTCCTGGGCCGTTTTCAAAGGAGCAGTCAGGGCCAGAAGCAACCTGCAACAATTGGGCACTTTTAGGGACTCTCTTTAACCTAGTTTTAGCGACAGGTCCGCGTTTTTTTAATGTATATATATGAATGGGCAAATCTGCGAGAACAGTATCCTGACTATACCTTGGGGCTAACTTTTGCCGTCTTGCTAAGGGGTTACTTACAAAGACGCGTTGTTGGGGCTGGTATTCAATTTCCCGTCCGCGAGTTTTATTCCGATTCTCTATTATATGAGTACGCTTATCTAGGGACATATTGTTAATTGCGTTATATACTAATTTCATTTTCTCTCGATGATTTTGGACGTATTGTTGCATTAAATGTTTAGTCATATCTACGTCAAATAAATCTCGTGGATCAAAGTGGCCGGTTATAACGTCATACGGTCTGCATTTCGTAAACCTATGGATGGAACTATTGTACGCTAGAATTCCATAGGGGATGAGATTAATTATATCCTGATCTTTGTGACTTCATTTTAAAATACGAAGATGTTCCAACAGAACAAACCTGTGTTATATGTTTCTAAAGAGAAAATTTATTTAAAAATAGAACTCCATAAGCCAATTGCTCAATATTAAAAAAAAAACAAATTTCTATTAATTTTCCTGCAACGCTTCCCGCGCTTTTCATTTAAAACGATGGATCTTAACAGTGAACATATGCGCGCTATGAATATATGAAAAACAGACTCGTGGGATTGGTGCCATGAAATGCGTCTACGCTTTAAAAACAGGGTATGTATCAATATGATCCGGAAAATAAAAGTCAATCATCGGTATGGGTCTACTCAGAAGGACAGTTACCGACAAAACTGTAAAAACCTCGCAACGTCGGCAAAAAAATGGTTTCTAGTTTTTTTTTTAGCGGAGCAGACATTTGTCGACGTCAATGCTGGAAAATTGTAGGTCAGTCAACTCTGAATGGTACACTACAGTTGCTTTTTGCACTACAAAGCTTTTCAAGCTGTGCGGGAGAGACGACCAAAGACCGGGCTTCGGGGAATCATGCTGCATCACGATAACGCCTCCTCACATACTTCCCTGAGAACAAAAGCATTTATTGAGGAATCTGGTGTTGAAACTCTAAGTCACCCACCTTACAGCCCTGACTTAGCTCCTTGTGATTTCTTTTTGTTCCCAAGAGTCAAAGAAAAAATAAAAGGTAAGTTTTTTTCAAGCGCCGTAGAAGCCGTGGCTGCCTACGAAGAAGCGATTTCTGACCTGTCAGATCAAGACTGGCAAAAGTGTTTTCAGAGTTGGTTTAGGCGAATGGAACTTTGTACAGAGCATGATGGAGAATATTTTGAAAAGATGTAAAATAAATATTAATAGTATCTAGAATACTTTTTGTATATCTTAAAACTTATTGAGTGTCCTACGTATACCCTTGCGTGGCCAACATAAGGTCATTGTAAAGAGCTGTCTCGTCTCTTTGGTCTGAAAAATTATTGATGAGGGCATTTTTTATGCTATCCCAATCTTCAGAAATGCCATTAGAACGTATAATATGTGCGGATGACCCAGTAATTTTATTTAAAATACCGTTTATTAGATATAGCTTAGCCAGTTCTTTGCCAGGATTTTCGCTTATATATTCAGAAACGATCTGATCATACAAATGAATGAAACTAAGCAATATATTCGGGTTCCCATTAAAATCAGGTACTAAACGTAAGGCTTTAAAGATAATGTCTACGTCTGTCATTTCGGGTGATTGATAATCTATCGAATCTACCGAAGAGTTAATTGTATTATCTAAATCTACACTAATGTTTTAGTTATACGTCGCTTTTCTAGTATAGCAACAAAACAACACTTAGTGTAACGAAGCGTTGTAGTGTGCGTACGCGTATTAGATACAGGCTGATTTCTATCGCAATATTTGTTTTTGTATTTATACTTCTTTCGGCGCGTTTGGAAAAATGATGAGAGTGAATCACACACACCGCGCACACCGACACCTAAAAGTGACACCATGAAGTTGTTACGATGCGCGCGCACACCGATACCTAAAAGCAACACCATGAAGTTGGTTTCTCACCCTCAAGTTTTCGTGAGAACTGATAACTATATTCAAGGTAGTTATTTAATTAAACCGTTATCAATTGTATTTAATCTTTATTGTATTAAGACTTTTTTCACGGACAAAGTACTGGCACACGGGATAATATTTTTAGTGATTTTTGTTTTGTTACGCTAAAGAAGTATAACATATTACGTGCATACATAAGTACACACACACACACACACACACACACACACACACACACACGTTCTTTTTAAATTATTTAATATACTAATTTTGTATTGTTTTTAGTTTCTACTCAGGTATTATATCATTTCAGAATTGATTAAGGAACACTTATTTCAGGTTTACGAGTATATAATATTTAAATTTATATTTTAAACTTTTTTTCTGTCATTTCGTTCTTAACTTTTTCTGGAAGATCGCTTAGAATAGAATCTAATATATTAAGTGTTCGCCTGTCTCCATAAAAGTTATTTGATATTATATTTGCTACCGTTTTTTATAACATTGTCGTGTTCTATTACAATATCGACTTTGTTCGCACAAACGGACATGATGTTTTTACTTACTTTAATTCAAGTCTGGTACAAACTTGATTAATATTACTTTAACTGTTACACTTATGCATAAAGGAGGCTATTCAGTGTTTAGAATTAATATTAGTAAACATATTTACTAATATTAATGCTACAATGGCGTCCGTGTTAAGAAATCTAAATTTCTTAATAAATATTGAAACTTGTTACGTACGCCATAGTGTTCTATGGCTTTACTAAATTATATTCATTCATTCAAAATGCACATTTCAATTTTAATTACTTGCTAGTGTCAGGCGTAACTTTGCGGAATGCTGTTGGAACTTACCTGCCTTTAACGTGCACTTACGTGTACTATCACTGCTACTACTAATGTTAATACCACTACGCTAGGAAAATACAACATTTTCGATAATATGTGTTTCGCCTCAAAAAGAGCAATTATCAGGTGCATGTATGGATGGTATTAATATTGTTTCTATTAAAAACTCATAAGACTAATCTGATTTCTCTGACTGTAATGTTTGTATCTAAATTGACTGGTCACAGTTAAAATATTATAGTTTGTTTCATCTTGCAATGACGATCAATTGTGATTTGTTACTGGCGCAGACTGTTGACAGTGTGAACATTATCAAAAGACCTATATAAGAAGTATATAATAGTATATAAGAGTATCTGTTGTTAATTATCTAACAGTGGATTATATTGAAACCATTATTGAGATGAAAATAATTCAGAATATTCATTTTACGAAGTTTATTAATTTTGTTCGACTTCTTAGCCAGTGGATCTATTAATTGATGTAAAATAAAATAAGTTTGACTAAGCAATTTGTAATTAAATTGTTCGAGAGTTCGCTACAATGCGCGGCATAACAACCCCCTCTTGGATCTATTGATTCAAGAGAGTATTGTATTCTTCATCATTGCGTAACAAGAGTCTTGAGTTATTTTTATTCAGTCGCATGAATGCTTCGAAATATTTGTTTCATTTTATTGCGAACAACTCTTCAAATGTTGTCAGTTATTTTGTACTTAGATAGCATGCCTGATGGATATTTTAATCATTAATTTCAATCAAAGTCCATTCTCAATTTTGTGGCGTTTCTTGGGGAGGCCTATTTTCAGCAATCGACTTGTAAATTGTTGTAATGATCTAATAATTAATGTAACAATTTACCACTGGAATTTTTTTCGAACCGATACGACTTAGGGAACCTGAAGAAAAAATATTACTGCAATTCTCCTGATATTTCAGTGTTCATGGGCGGTGGTATTCACTTACCATCAGGTGATCCGCATGCTCGTTTGCCCCTAATCTATGAAAAAATGAACAACGTCTTTGCGTAAATGAATAAAGATTCTTTCTCTTTATTAGACTTTAATCCTATTATAGTAATATAATCCCAGATTTATTTAAAAACGAAAGCTAGGTCAGAAGCAGATTCATGTGTTAATTAATGTGCGTTCCAGTTTCCCCTATTTATTCGCGAAAGGCTTTTGAGCTACACTAAGAAAACTTGAGTCTTTAAATAGGATTTAAATTTTTCTGTTAAATATTTTTTAAGTTTCTCGTATTTGTTCGTTGTATATTGGAGAAATCAAACGTAAAATTGTAATTTCATTTATGTTACTACTAGTGTTAGGATTCCTTTTCTTATTAGTTTTTCATCTGTATAGATATACCTTCTTATCTATTTCTTCCGCCAAGCAGCAGTGCGTGTACTCTTGTGTTCAGGTCTGAAGGGAATATAGAGCCAGTTTAATTACAGGCCGTAAGGCATTCCCTCTTAGTTCTTGGAGGTAATAACTCACCTGCAGCCTTCTTTTTTTGAAGTTGCCTGAAGAAGTTGATTGGTTGCTGCAGCCACATACACTTACTTGCTACTTACATAGGACAAGCTTGATTTTCACTTCTGTTTTTTTTTTTAAAGTTAACACTTTATTATTTTTTCTATAAAAACTGCCAATTGCTTATCATAAGCCCCTACCACAGCAGTAGTGACATGGTCTCACTGATATAGCATGTAAAAAATAAGGAAGTTATCCTGATTACCAACAAGAATATAATATGTACCATATTCCTATATTTTGCGATGTTTTCCGTCATAATATAATAATTGTATTTTGACAACAGAAAATTCACATATTTAGTGGTGTTTTCTGCCATAATTTCTAACACCTTTTTCATTTTATTATAAAACGTGCTCCAGTAACAGTACACAAAACACAGTATACCTGATATTGAGTAGATACACTCTGTTGATATCTGCAATTATTTTCGAACGTAGAAAACTCGTATGTGGTGGAGCCATGCTGCAGCTATATTTTTGTTGTAAAATGAATGGATCGGCTCCACCGGGGTAGGACTACGGTACAGCTTCTGTAGAGAACCGGAGACACTTTTTTATTGGATACGAGGCATTCCATATTAGTCCTCAATGGTGACAACGCATCGGCATTTTGATTCTTAATCGAAGATGAATGTAGATATCTATGCCTTAGCATCAACTTACCATCAGGTGGACTGTGTGCTCGTTTATATCTCCATTTCCATAAAAAAAACTTCTTTGCTCTATAAAATTCTCAGAAATTAATGTTAAAATGAAGGAATTATATAGGCTATAACTTTACTCTCTTATTTTTAATAGGATAAGGGTGACAAACAAGCACATAGTCTATCTGGTTGCTGTGACCCATAGACATGTACATCTATCCTCAATAGAGAATCAAAATGCAGATGCGTTGTCACCCGTGAGGACTAAGATGGAATGCCTCGTTTCCAGTAAAAAGGGTCTCCGGTTCTCTACACTCATCATACGAAACACAGCAGCGTTAAGCTGCTATTTTACGCTGGTATTCTGTGAGAGCGTGGTCCTTCCCGGTTGAGCCGACCCATTCGCGCTATAACCATACTACTAATATAGCTGCAGCATGGCTCTACCACGTATATCATATAAAACACAGAAGCATTAAGCTGCTATTTTACGATGGTATTCTGTGAGCGTGGTCCTTCCCGGTTGAGCCGACCCATTCGCGCTATAACCATACTACTAATATAGCTGCAGCATGGCTCTACCACGTATATCATATAAAACACAGCAGCGTTAAGCTGCTATTTTACGCTGGTATTCTGTGAGAGCGTGGTCCTTCCCCGGTTGAGTCGACCCATTCGCGCTACAACTATACTACTAATATAGGTGCAGCATTGCTCTACTACGTATACCATACGAAACACTGAAGCATTAAGCTGAAATAATGTTATTGTGTATACTATATAATATACAACATGAAACAAAAGCCCATTATTAAAATTAATGTCATTTTTTTTAATGTTCGAGTTCTCTAAAGTTAAGTTATTTTTATACTTTTGAGTACTGATTCTGATACCGCACTTGTCGGGAACCACAAGATTATTGTTACGGGTTGTACATGAAACTAAATGAACAACTTTTAGAAATGCATTGGGCACTAACAAACCGAACTGCGGCAATTCTAACTCAATTATAGTTCGTTACGTTTAGGCAACTTGCTGGAATGCAGTAGTCTCGTTTACGTAACAATCGTAAACTTAACGTTAGAACTTATAGTTTTGACGCAAGAGAAGGCAAGGCTTTTAGAATTAATTACATACATATTATTATGATTTAAAATTTTGCTCGAGATAAATAGCTTAATACTTATTGAATATCTTACAAGAGAAAGGTCGTTTTTTTAGAAAACACATTTTATTAAAGAATTAGGGTAACAAACGAGCACACAGATAACCTGATAGTAAGTATTTATCACCAATTAATAATCAAAATGAATACAGACTCAAAATGCAGATGCGTTGTCATCCGTGAGGACTAAGATGGAATGCCTCGTTTTCAGTAAAAAGAGTCTCCGTTTCTCTACACTCACCATACGAAACACAGCAGCGTTAAGCTGCTATTTTACGATGGTATTCTGTGAGAGCGTGGTCCTTCCCCGGTTGAGCCGACCCATTCGCGCTATAACCATACTACTAATATAGCTGCAGCATGGCTCTACCACGTATATCATATAAAACACAGAAGCATTAAGCTGCTATTTTACGCTGCCGTAATCGGTGAGAGTGTGGTCCTTTCCCGTTTAAGCTGACCCATTATATTATGGTTGCAGCGTGGCGCTACCACGGATATACCACGTACAGAAGATAGATTATAGTACACGAGTGTGTGTGCAAGCACTCATTTAAATTAACGGTTGCGCCTAAGGAGACGATTTTCATCTATGAAATGTTAAATGGTGTAAATTCACTCGACATTTTTGTAAAATAGGAACTTGCCTGAATTTTGTGACAAATTTAATAGCGAGAGATTTAATTTGTAGATTCAATTGGCTGAACTCCACCGTACATACATCACTTCACACAACATTAACTAATGAATTGGAGTTATAAGTACGTAACGTAAGATTTATTGCTGATTTGTCCACAGCTACACTACCCAAGGTTATCTGATGTACCATTGTAGCATTAAGTAACATTTTGTTTGTGGTAGATTCATGCTGCAACATAACACCAGTATAAAATAGCAGCTTAATGCTACTGTGGTTCGTTTGGTGAGTGGACTCTTTTCACTGGAAACGAGGCATTTCAAGGCAGGGTGCACGAGTGTAGAGAACCGAAGACTCTTTTTACTTACAAAGAGGCATTCTATCATAGTCTTGGGGGTGATAACGTATCTTCATTTATATTCTAAATTGAGTACAGTATCCACTTACTATCAGGAGCACTGTGGGCTCGTTTGCCATCATAATTTTATAAAAATAAGTTCCCTTAAAATAAATAAATATTTTTATCCACTAGTAGTTTCCATCTAGAAGTTTATTAAATTTTCATTGAAAAACAAAATATATTAGAAACTTGAGCATATCTCATATTTAGCACCATTCTTAAAGAGCAGCAGCATAAAAATTTAAGTCTTCTGCAGTGAGAGAATTTGCCATGTCTGGCAGTTTAAGAATGTCCACTACTCCGTATCATCCCGTAAGATCCGCTACCCAATATCATCGTGTCGTAAGAGGCGACAGACGGAAACTGTAACAGAAGATGAGTAGCAAAATCTTCCTGATAACAATAAAAGAGCTATATATAATTTATGTATGCCAAATATTCCCACTGTTAGAAGACCTATGGAAGAAACCTACTTTCCTCCTATTTTCACTATTTGCCTTTATTTTACATATATAAATTATATATTATTTAGACTTTTGATAGCAATGAATGAATAAATAAATAGGTAAAAATATAACTTACATTGGATTTAAATTAATGGAATAACACATTTTAACTTATCCAAATTGATTCTATAAACATTTAATCAACAAAGACTGAGCCTAAACAAATGTTACTGTGAAGAACAAGATAAAAGTGGAGCTTTGAACTCGACGGTTTAATTAATTTAATTCGTTTGGTAATGGAGACAGTGTAGCTGATATATAAATGGATCGCTCGATCTGATGTAATGGCGGGATATCCAAAGAATCGATACTTCGGGCTCGTGACACAAGACTGTAAGACTTTAAAATAATATTAGTTCTTTCTGCGATCGGTCCTAAAATTAATAACATAAAGATTTTCTTGGAATTTTGAACATACCATTAGGACGTCGAATACTTCAGTCCCCTCGTAACCATAGCTCATTCAATGTGTACTGTTCTCATAATTACAAGAAATCCATAAGTTTTTATTCCAAAAAATTTTATGGCTGCTGAAGACAGAAGTATGTATAACCATCTCGTTTAAGCCAAGCGTAAAAATCAGTATTGTAGAGATCAGTGACGGGAGGCAGCGACAAAGCCAAGAAATCTGGAACTGCGAACGTCAATCTGCCCGCCTAGCGTGACGATTGAAGCAAGCTCACCCTACAACGGGAGAGTCCTCTAACCGGCAATGAACTTTTATGCGCTGAATAAAAAGAAGCAAGATGAAACACTAGATAGTATACACTAAAGTTGCAGCAAATTTAAATTGTATAATTGACTAAGGACATTAATTAGACGTTAATTTTATGGTTGTAGTAGCAGTGCCTGAATATTACGAAAGGGTTCGGTGTAAACTCTTAGTCATAAGATGCCTCGTTAGTCTAGTGCTCGTAAGCGCGACTGCCGATCAGTAGTCCCGGGTTTTATTCCTGGGTCGAACCGAAATCATTTATTGGGTTTTAATGTTAAGATATTTTCAGTAGCAGTCCGAGGTCAATCCAGTGTCTCGGATGAGAAGAGATCTCTCTCCGTTCTTGTCAGATTGCCGTCTCATCGGACTATGAGAGTGGGAATAGGTACGCTTGCTTGTGCATGCACTCGTTTACTACATAATTCTATCATTCGCAGATGAACAGAATGCTTCGTTATCAGTGGAGAGGGTCTCCGGTTCTCATCGCTTAATAAACAAAACACATCAGCTTCAAACCGCTAATTCATACAGGTATTCTGTGCAATCGTGGTCCCCGGTCTAGCCAAAACATTCGTGTTGCAGACAAATATAGCAGCGTGACTCTACCATATTTATCTTTATTATATCATTACACTACAAAAATATCCATATTTGGTGTCGCATTAATATATTTTTATCACCGGAGCTAATTTCAAATACAATGCAAATTTTGTTCATATCTGGATCTATGAATAATTCATGTTAGGCCATCAAGAATTCTCTTTACACTGAGTGTGCAATAAAGTTCCAAGCCCAAAACTGTCCCTGCCTATCTAAGCGAAATGCAGAATTTTTGGTAAGTGCTGCTAAAGATTATTTTATTCATTTTATACATATAGTCAACTTAATAGTTAATTTTATATACATAAATAGAAACTGAATTTTTATACAGTCAGTAAGTCCATCCATCCATCCATCTAATACAGTTTATAAAAGTTCACTGCTAACACAGGCCTCTCCCATAGATTTTACTTAAAGGGTGGATTTTACCATACTTGCCACGCTTGGCAAGTGTGTTGCCAACCGATTTTTTTAATTATTTTAAGTTGTTATCAGGAAGACGCTGCTGCTCGTTCCCTGTTCCAGTTTCCCTCTGTCGCCTCTTACGACACCCACGGGATGATACGGAGTAGTGAAGTTCTGTACAACCAGTACGTATTGCCATTGATCACACATAACACTTATGGATCTGAGACGTAGTCCTTCATTGCTGGCCGTATGAGGAAGCTCAAGGTCGCTTAGCGAGCTATGGTTGGGCCTGTGCTCGGGGTTTTTCTGTGTGATAGACTTAGAAATGAGGATATCCGCAGTAGAATCAAAGTAACCGACATAGCCCAACGGAAAGCTGAAGTGGCAATGGGCCGGCCATATAGTTCGAAGAACCGACAACCGATAGAGAAGAAAGGTTCTCGAGTGGCAGCCTCGTACCGGTAAACGAAGTGTAGGGCGGCCCCTACTAGATGGAGTGTGGACCTGATACGATTTGATAATATATAAATTGAATGATATGATATTTAAATATGATATGATGAAATGATGATGATGATGATTAAAATAAAATAAATTGTAAGTGTTTATTATATTTAATGCATTTCAGAGAGTGTGCTTTAACTCCTCTCTCCCGTTTTAAAATAGTATAGTATACATATAATAACTCTTAAGCTATAAAATTGCCGTTCTGTAGTACTGGCAATTCCAAAACAAAATAATTTTAGTGTGGCTAAGTATTCTAATTTCAAATTAATTTTATTTGAAAAACATGTAATTCTTTTTTCATCATCATCATCATCAGCCTACGGCAGTCCACTACTAGACATAGGCCTCTCCCAAGGCGCGCCACTTAGCCCGATCTTCGGCTAATCTTAATCTTGGTTCTCCGACGGATTTCTTCGTTTCGAATTTTATCTATCAGAGAAACTCCGAGTATAGCTCTTTTCATCGCTCGCTGAGTGACTTTGAGCTTGTGGAGTAGTCGTATCGTTAGTGTCCACGTTTTGGCACCGTAAGTGAGTACAGGCAGGACGCACTGGTTGAAGACTTTTCGGTATGGGCGACGAGAATACCCGACGGAACTTTCTAAATACTGCCCAGTCTAACTGAATCCTCTGATCGGCTTCCTTCTCGAAGTTATTCTTACCTAGTTGCAATATCTGCCCAATGTAGGTATATTCCTGGACAACTTCGAGAATTTCACCATCAACGGTAATTGGAACTGGCATGAAGTGATCGTTGAACATAACTTTTGCCTTGTTCAGATTCATACACAGACCAACACGTCGGGAGAATTCATTCAGTCTGTTCAGCAAGTTCTTGCAGCGATTCTGCCATGACGACGATATCATCAGCAAAGCGTGAGTGTGAGATGTACTCACCGTTTACGTTAATGCCGCGTCTTTTCCAGTCTAGCGTCTTAAAAACATCCTCCAGTGCATTTGTAAACAGTTTAGGGGATATAACATCCCCTTGTCTCACTCCGCGATACAACTGGATTGGTTTTGTTTGATTGCCCTGTACTTGGACGGACATCGTACTAGTGTTGCAAAGCCATCTCAGCACTTCAATGTACCGCCAGTCAATTTGGCACCACTGCAAGGAATCCAGAACAGCCCAAGTTTCGATGTAGTCAAAGGCTTTCTCGTAGTCCACAAATGCAAGACACAGGGGCTGGTTATACTCTATTGTCTTCTGTACTATTTGCCGCACTGTGTGAATGTGGTCTATAGTGCCAAATCCTTCTCGAAACCCAGCCTGTTCTGCAGGCTGAAAGTCGTCGAGTCTTCGCGCGAGTCCATTTGTGATGACCCTCGAAAACAATTTATAGACGTGGCTCAGAAACGAGATGGGTCGATAATTTTTCAGCATAGTCTTATCACCTTTCTTGTGAAACAAGACTGTAATGCTTCTAATCCCCGCCTTTGGAGTTCTCCCATCTCGTAAGATGCAGTTAAAAACTACAGAGCTCTTTTAGCAAGGGTTGACCCCCAGCCTTTAAGAGCTCTGTTGTAACTGCATCTTCTCCAGGGTTTTCTATTTTTAAGTTGGCCGAGGGCCAGCTCAATCTCCTCAAGGCAGATGTCTGGCAACTCGTCGGTATAGTGGCGGGTCAGTGTGGCTCTGGGATTATCGTATTAAGGGTCAGGTTGTGGCTTATGTGAGGCATATATTTTGCCATAATAGTCTTCGATCTCAGAGAGAACCTCAGGTTTTTACGTGAGGACTTTGCCATCATGCGTCTGCAGTCTTGCCATGTTACTTCTTCAAAGCTCCTGAGCAAAGAATTTGGATCCCTTGTTTCGCTTTATTGCCGCTTGTATCGCAATCGCATTAGAGCGACGCAGGTCCCGCCTCACAGCTTTCCTCACAAGCTTGGTTAATGTCACCTGTTCCGATGGCGTTGCTGTTGTTAACTCACGCCCTCGTTTCATAAGCTAAAAAGTAATGTTATCGGGACTGCGCCAGGTCCACTTCCTTTGAGGCTTCTTCTCGAAAACCGAATTCATCAGAAATAGCCCCTCTTTTTCGAGGAAGTTGACCAACATTTGTTCCCTGTGATTTCTGCTTCCAAAACCGTGTGGTCCCAAAATCAACTCGACGCCCGTGTGCTTACCCACCTTGGCATTAAAATCCCCATAACAACATTGTAGTGTATTATGTAAGACCGTAGAAATGTCTTCATAAAGTTTCAACTTCATCATTCGAATGTGCTGAGGTTGGGGCATAAACTTGTACGATCTTCAGAGAGTATGTCTTTGATAACTTCAGTACAAGATATACTACCCGTGTCGACACACTGGAGATTTTTACAATGTTGTTAGTGAGGATCCTGTGAACGAGGAAACCTACTCCGCCTTGGGAAAGGCCGTCTCTCTCCCAAAAGTAGAGCAGATGGCCCGATTGCAGGGTAAGTGTATCGTCCCCCTACCTTCGGACTTCACTTAACCCTACAATATGCCATCTTATATTTTCCAGCTCATCTTTTAGTTCGTAAATGTTTCCGTCTTGCCGCAGAGTCCGTCCATTATACGTCGCCAAGTCCAGTTTTTGGTGGTAACATGTCCTCTCCCGGGGATTCTTTGCACCACTGCCCTACCGTTGCCATGACCGCCACCACGGTCAGGAATAATTGGGCGACCGGGAACTGGCGGCCGTGTTTTTGTGGTGCTGTTCATGGGAGGATTTGCCCTTAATCGCCACGTTGGGCAAGTGGGTTGGCGATCGCAGAGTCAGACACATCGCACCTGTAATGCTGCTGCCCACCACAGGCCTGGGCATTTTTGATATGACTTGATTCTTTTTTCAAACTTAGTCATTTATTTATTGAATAGCGTTATATTTTCATCGATTTGAATATTTTTCGTCATCATGGATACGTTAAAAATTCAAGGAATTATGAAATACGAGTATCAACGTGGCAGCTACGCGCCACAAGCGGCACGCAACATCAACGACGTTTATGGATATATTCTGTTTGACTGTTTGGTTGGTTGGATCCTGGTTCATCAACTAAACAATGCCTAAACGAAACTTACCCTAGAAAAGTGACGGTCACTGTTTGGTGGTCAAGCGCCTGTGTGATTCATTACAGCTTCTTACCAAACGGGATGAGCCTTACTGCAGATATGTACTGTGAATAACTGAACACAATTATATAGAATCTCGCACATCTCCGACCACCTTTGGTCAATCGCTCGTCCCCGCTGCTCCTGCACGACAACGCGCGACCACATACTGCACGACAGACGGTTTCCAAGTTACAAGAGCTGGGATTGAAACTCTCCGTCATTCGCCGTACTCACCAAACCTTGCGCCTACAGACTTCTACTTTCACAGAATTTGGCAAACTTTTTGTGGTCGTTTCTGCGAACGGGCTAATCCCAGTCAGCCTCTCCAGGTCATTTGAGGCGACTGGGATTCCGTGACAGACCGCTCCGTGCTCAAATGCAGAAGGCGGTTCTCCTCGACACCGCCCTCATCGTCCGCCGGCTTCTTTCTCTTTCCCCAACCCTCGGCCGTTTGGTCTCCACTGCCGAAAGATTCCATCTGGCTGGGCTTTTATTTATTTATTTATTATTTATGTTTGTATATTTATATTTATATGTATATTTATTTACTATATCCTTTTATATATTTATTCAGCCCAAAAGATGAGATTTTTTTATAGCATAGAATAATGACCGCGAGCATAAAGACAATAAAGATAATAGAATAAAGACAAACGAGCACACAGTCCACCTGATGGAAAGTGGGTACTGTGGCCCATAGACATCTACATTTATCCTCAATTAAGAATCAAAATGCACATGCGTTGTCACCCTGAGGACTAAGATGGAATGCCTCTTTTCCAGTAAGAAGGGTCTCCGGTTCTCTACACTCTACCTTGAAACACAGCAGCATTGAGCTGCTATTTTACGCTGGCATTCTGTGAGAGCTTGGTCCTACCCCGGTCGAGCCGACCCATTCGTGCTACAACTATAATATAGTTGCAGCGTGGCTCTACCACGTAAAAAAATACTTTATAAATACCCAAAATAATAATAATAATAAGGCTCTATAAATCATTGGAGCAGCCAATGGTACGTGGAACAGGCCCAGCACCGAATCAGGCCGACACTCTCGCATTCTGGCGCGGCCTGTGGTCAGAGCCCGTAAAACACAGCGAGGGCCCTTGGACGGAAGTTGTGGCGAGTCAGTGTGCGAATGTCACGCCCATGGACCCCGTCATCATAACGCCGGATGACGTAGCTAAGGCTATCTGCAGTTAAACTAGGGTAACCGACTTAGCCCAATGGATCAGTAAGCTGAAGTAGCTCGAAGAACCAAAATCGATGGGAAGAAAAATTAATTGCGGAACATAGGCCTCTCCCAAAGAATGTCACAGAGCACGGTCCTAGGTCACCTGCATCCATCGACTTGCTGCATTTCTTACCACTCCATCTAGTGGGTGGGTCAACCTACACTTTGCTTATCGGAACAGGCTTCCTATCTCGAGAATCTTTCTTCCCATCAGTTGTCGGTTTTCGGGCTATGGTTGATTTATTTCCACTTCAGCTTATAGTCTGTTCGCTTAGGTACGGTCACCTATGTGTAGCGCCACCTCGACACGTGCCACATTTGTTAAAGGTGCCGCCGCAATATCAAATTTCGCCGCGTGCAGCGTACACCCGGAGAAAAATTTGGCATTTTAAAACGAAACGCCCGCCGTAGTGAAAGGTTGTTTTGTTGACTCTGCAACGTAAACATAAAATGTTTTGATATTGGGAGGACAGTGAAGTGCCTCAAGATGAAAATTAAAGTGAACCAATAACAAAATACTATTTTACTATGGATTTAAAACGTGATGATGTTGATTGCCGTATTATAAATTCTGGTAGTAGTTTCAAGAGGATCTCGACAAAAGTCGCTCCCAAGTCTCTTCACAACTGGGATCACTCATTTAGTTCCTAAAGACCATGATTTCACAGACCTGAGCAAAAACCGCCCCATTACGTGTCTACCCACCATATATAAGACACTGACATCCATTTTGTGTACGCGAATCATTCGTCACCTGATTTAAATCAGGTGATGTCGCGTTTTCAAAATGGATGTCGAGCAAGTAGTCGTGGAACCAAGGAACCACTACACATTGACGCGGTCATTGGCAAGGTGGTTAAACGCAACCGTCGGAACTCTCCACCGCCTGGATAGACTACAAAAGGCATTCGATTCGGTGCCTCATACATGGCTGAAGAGGGTCCTCGAGCTGTACAAGGTTGATTGTATAGTTAGAGACTTCCTAGGGCAGTGTATGGGGCAGTGAGTACGATCCTTTGTCATCTGGGCGAGCGGATGACGGCTGCAAAGAGCCACATATTGATAAGAAGGGTATCTTCCAGGGCGATTGTTTGAGCCCAATCTGGTTCTGCCTCTCTGAACCCTCTCAGTACCTTACTGGAGGGTTCCGTGAAGATTTCAGCTTCGGAAAGGAGGTACAAAAGTGACCCACCTTTTCTATATGGATCATCTCAAGTTATTCGCCTCCAGTCGCTCCCATCTTATGGAATTGCTAAACATCACTTGTGGTTTTAGCAATTTGTTAAGATTTTGGAAGCAAAAACAATAAATTTATAAAGTTACTTTTATTCTACTACGCACTAAATTACGATTACAACCGCCATTACAAGGAAAGGTACCGTACTTACACAGAGTATTATATTTAGTAAAAAAAACATCAACCACAGACAATATGACACAGAGATAAAAACAATTTGTTGGTTTTACAACACAATTCTATTAGAATGGAGCTGGGGAAGGATAAGTGTGCGGTCCTCCATGTTGGGAGGAAGGGTTGCTAACATAGATGGGCATAGACTTATCTATGCCCATCAACATAAGGACCCTTTCGAGGCTGAAACATAGCGATACATGGGTATGTCACAGAACATCGGTATCGATGAGGCGGGTATAAAGCAGTCAGTTTGCGATGTGTTTTATGCACGCTTTACCAAAGTGCTTAACAGCCTTTTCTCCGGTGTGAATAAGACACACGCATATAACGGTTGGGTCATGCCTGTTCTCATATATACTTTTGGCATACTTAGGTGTACTCAAACTGAACTTAACGCCCTGGATAGAAAAGTCCGCACTACTTTGACGTCCCATAGGATGCATCACCCGAGATTCTTTCGATTCGCGGCAAGTACACCGAGGCTGTACTTGCCGCAGAAACATGGTGGAGTGGCTTTTTAAGCGCGCTCACCATACATAATCGCGAAGTGTGAAGCCTCCGTAATTACTTTTGATGAGAGCGGATGATCCATTCTATTCTATAGGGCGTCATTTCTTGTGATAAAGGACTTACCCTCTATCCTTAGCCGAAAAGCAATGGCAGGACCCAGCAGTACAGAGAATTTCGGACCGGGAGACACTTAGTGAGTCACTTAGGCATGTCATCTCCGGTTTTTGGCGCTTTCTAACTCATGAGTACTTGCACAGGCACAACCTAGTAGCCAGAGTTCTACACTAGAGCTCGCTCTGAAATACTGTCTCGTGGATCGGACATTGCCTTATTACAAGTACTTGCCGGAAGCCGTGCTTGATAATGACCGCCACAGGCTCTACAGGACTGGGCCATCATCACAGACTGGACTATTTTTCGAATAAGCCTGATATTGTGCTGATGGACTGGGCACAGTCAAGGATATTTTGGTCGACATTACCATTCCGTATGACGAGAACCTCGTGAAAGCCGAAACAGATAAGCGAACAAAATATCTGGACCTGGCTCACGAGATGTGATCGTCCTGTGGTCGTATCTGCGTACGGGTTAATTCTGGTCAGCCTCTCGGGTCAGCTGAGGCGACTAGGACTCCATGACGGACCGCTCCGTGCTCAAATGCAGAAGGCGGTTCTCCTCGATACCACCGCATCGTCCGCCGGTTTCTCTCCTTTCCCCTAACCCTCGGCCGTTTGGTCACCCCTGCCGAGGCTTCCATCTGGTTGGCTTTTTATTTATTTAGGTATTCTTTATGTATTTATTTCACTATATAGATATATTCATATTTATCTATATTTATCATTTCCATTTATATATTTGTGCAGCTCAGCCAGATGAGAAAACTATTGAAACACCCACAATAATTCTAATAAAAGCCTTTATTCAGACAAATATTGGTATATATATTCTTCCATATTTACTTAAAAAAACTAATTTTTTACTCAAAATCCCTGTCTATGTGCCTCTTTCGACAAAGGCCTCCACCAATTTTGACCATTTTCTTTGTCACCAGCCACTCAAAAAGCTGAATATATTGTACACAAATTATAGTATGTGACACGAGAATTTCTAAGATCAAATTTCTAAATCTTGATGGCTTGGAATCTCAGTATGGCTATTTAGGCCCAAGTTCTTACTGTATGTCTTTATGGCGCAATGACAGTTCTTTCGTAAACGTATTAAATCCAGATCCAGAACTAATACAAATACCATGATATTGATCAAATTAAAAGTTGACTGCCTTGTAGATCTAGTGGTTGTAAACGTGGCTGCTGATCATAAGGTTCCAGTTTCGAATCCTGGGCCGTGCAAAAATCAGTGATTGAGTTTTCTATCAAGAAAATCTCAGTAGCAGCCTGGAGGATGTTAACGGTGCTTCACCCTCGTACCTCGGAAAGCACGTGAAGCCGTCGGTTCTGCGCCTGATCTCTCTCCGATGGTGTCGGATTGTCATCCCACCGGACTATGAGAGTAATGGAATAGAGAATGCACATGTGCTTGTGCATACACTTTTGCACTATAATTCTGTCCAACGCAGATGGCTAGTCTCCGTTGAGACGATTATACGTGAAAGATCGACGAAAGACGAAGACGAAGAAGACGAACGCTCTCACACAATGGCGGCGCAAAATAACAGCTTAATGTTGCTGTGTTTAACACCCTTTTTACTGGATACGATGCATTTCATCTTAGACCTCAGTGGTGAAAACGCATCCTCATTTTTATACTTGGTGAAGGATAGATGTAAATTTCTATGGGCCTCAGTATCCACTAACAATCGGGTGGACTATGTGCTCGCTTGTAACTCATATTTTATTTAAAAAAAGGACTCGCCACCGTGAACGAAATTCGGTCTAAAGGACATACCTTATTACAAATGTATTGACTAAAGACTAATTAATATCAGGTTTAATGTCATTATTCATCATCATTATAAACTGTACAAAGTTAGACTCAGGCCTCCCTCATATATTGACCTCATGGGTATATTTGCCATAGTTGCTACACTTGGAGGCTAGTTAGCAATCGCAGTTTCTTTATTATTAAGTTATTATCAAGAAAATGCTGCTGTTTGTCTCCTGTTTCAATTTCCCTTCGTCACGTCTTACGACATTTACGGGATGACTTGGGGTAGTAGATTGTATTATGGCACCACTTCACGACGTAGATTGTAACCAGCTGATAACAAAGGAAAATAACAAAAACACATATAATAAGAACTTTTAATGACAATTATTTGAAAAAGAAAAGGGAAAACTTTTTTTAATTTGAAGTTCTCAAAAAGAGAGGAGAAAGCTTTGTTTCGCAATTCGAATTTATAATTTGTCTGATTGTTTCGTGGATTGCTCGTTACAACTTTGCCACGAAGAAACAAAGTTATTTCAAATCAAAATTTCGAAATCACAGAACCATAAAATATCACGGAAGTGTTCTATTGTCAGTAGTAATGAATCTTGGAAACATGTCTTAGGTTTTTTTTTTTTTTATAGGAGAGGGGGCAAACGAGCAACTTTTTTAGCGCAACTGCTGATTACGAGGTCCCGGGTTCGAATCTCGGGTCAGCTCAAAAATCAGTTTTTGGGTTTTTCTGTCAAGAAGTTCTCAGTACCAGCCCGGAGTCAGGTATTAGGCGATGTTTTAGCCCAGTACCGCGGAAAGCACGTAATGCCGTTCGTCTTGCACCTGATTACTCTCCGGTCGAGTCAAATTTCCGTCCAATCGGATTGAGAGAGTGAGGAGGTAGATATTGCACCTGTGTTTGCGCACACACTTTATTCCTGTGCTGCGCAGACGGCTGTCTCCGTAGAGACAGACAGCCTAGACGGTTTTTACGATCCGTTGTTAATTGCAGACGTGCTTCAAAATTTAAAATATTAAATTCAGAAAATTTTTCTTATAAGTATATAGATATCGTAGATCGCGACTTTAAAGTGTTAAAATCCGCCTGCTAAACCGGAGAAGTCCAAGTCGACTGTTATGGAATCTGATAAAGGCACCACTTTTGGTTGCAACTACTAACTAACAACTAACTACTACATTAGCAACATTTAATAGCAACATTTAGTAACATTAAATAGTTTAATAGCAACATTAAGTAACGCGATGTTTTAGTTAAATAAATCCGAGGAAACATTTTATGCAAACCTATTCACATTGTGGAACCCTGAATCGCAGTATAATCCGAATGCATAAGATATGACCTAAACACATTTATCACAAAGGAGCCGCCCCAAACTTTTTAAAACGAAATTTTATAACGTTTCAGGAACCGCGTCGAGAGTTCATGCTAAATAAGTTAAATTAAAACGAAAATTTTATGCTGTATATGAATGTTAAAATATGCAAATATCTAAAATTAAATTCCTTAAAACTAACGAGACTTTGCATCTTAGTCTTCAGAGTGACAACGCATCTGCATTTGATTCTTACTCAAGGATAGAATATAGGTTGCTACAGCATCCACGTACCATCAGGTGCGCTCATTTGTCGCTATTATTTCTATAAAAAAATGCTTTACTATGGAAGGAACCATATCCAACTGTAAACTATTACAGTTACATTTTACTTCTATTTCTACTATCCACTTCTTTTTTTAAATGTGATAGTTTGTATGTCTGTTACTCAATCTTCTGAAGGATTTTGATGTATCTTAGCAATATTATAGATAACAAACCAGAGTATGACATCCATGGTCCTACAACTTAACCAATAAACATCTTTGGGTCAGCCACCACAGAGTCTACTTTGTTTGCAGGATGGCTCGTTTAGAGGCGTTAGATGTGTCGTATTATAGACGGTGGTGTCTTCCTAGTGTTGGGAGTAGTGGTGCTGGGATTAGTAACGGGGATATTGCACGCATTTAAGAGGGCGGGCGGTGCTCTTTAACCTAGATAAGACACATATTTAAAAAAAAAAGTCCCGCTGGGTTTCTTGCTGGTTCTTCCCAGGACAGAGTTTTTTTCGAACCAGTGGTAATTAGACAAAGAGTGACTTTCAATAAGTATTATTTATAATCTATATTGAATAAAAAGTTTCTGTTTCTGTTTCTGTTTCTGTTTCATCATTTTATTATTGACACATCATTACGCGGATCTTACCTAATTAATTTTTCAACATCTTTAAATTCAATAAAATATAGTTTCTTGTAGCGCTCTTCGTTATTTATAAAGATAAACTATAAAATGTACTAAAAGAATTGGACTTCTCATCAAATTCTTTAAAAAGTCCTATTTACTATGTTATCTGTCTATCAATAACGGTTCCTTTACAACTTTTGCTTACAAAATACCAAAAACCTTGCGAGCAATAGCAGTAGAAACGTTCTGTAACTTTTACATAACATTATTTTTGTAATAAAAATTTGTCGGCGTCAACTAAGCGCGAGCAAGACCGCCGGTGTAAATCAGTAGAGACAAAGGAAGAAAATTCATAATGATGAAATAACTAATTCCTATATTGCGAGTATTTGATTAAAGAGCTCAGAGACAATCTCATTTTTTTAAATACGTGACAAATTTATTTCACGGTAAATTCGCGAAATGTGGAAAAATAACCTGAAAATCTCATTGCAGTCTTTAAAAACTTTTAGCAGATTGCATAAAGCTATGTGTAAACTATCGAGCAATCCCACAAGATTACCTTACACAATCATCATCATCATCATTACAGCCCTTCACAAGTCCACTGCTGAACATGGGCCTCCCCAGAATGCCACAAAGCACGGTCCTGAGCCACATGCATCCATCGACTTCCTGCATGTCTTACCAGGGCGTCACTCCATCTAGTGGGGTCGCCCTACACTTCGTCCGCCGGTACGAGGCTGCCACTTGGAACCTTTTTGTCCGTTGTCAGTTCTTCGAGCTATGGGCGGCCCATTGCCACTTCAGCTTACTAATCCGTTGCGCTATGTCCGTTACTCTGGTTCTACTGCGGATATCCTCATTTCTAAGTTTATCGCAGAAAACCCCGAGCATAGCCTCCATAGCTCGCTGAGCGACCTTGAGCTTCCTCATACGGCCAGCAGTGAGGACCGCGTTTCAGATCCATAAGTCATCACTTGTAACACACTGGTTGTACAATCTCGTTTTCAGGTTTTGATGTATACCTGACGAGAGATGTATCGTAGTTTCCCAAACGCTGCCCAGCCGGTTGAATCCGTCGATTGACCTCTCGGTCGAAGTTGGACCTACCTAGTCGGACTCGTCAACAACTTCGGGCTTAGTGCTCCCAACAACTACCGGCATAGGTGTGACATGGACATTAAACATGATCTTTGTTTTGTCCATGTTCATCTTAAAGACTTATCCGTTGAGAGATACTATTGAAGTCATTGAGGATATTGCATAGACCCTCCAGCGATTCTGTCATAAGGACTATATCGTTGGCAAATCGAAGGTGAGTAATGTAATCGCCATTGATGTAAATACCGTATCCTTTCCAGTCCAGTAGCGAAAACGTCTTCCAATGCAGCGGTGAAGAGTTTTGCGGAAATAACGTCGTCCTCTCTTACACTTCTTTGCACTTAGATAGGTTTCGTTCTCTGATTATGTAATCGGATAGCTATTGTAGCCTTACGGTACAAACACTTCAGCACTTCGATATATCGACAGTCAACTTGGGACCGCTGATGGGACTGTAGCACCGCCCAAATATCGACGGAATCGAAGGCTTTTTATAATCCACATACGTCAGACATAGTGGCAAATTGTACTCTTCTGTCTTCTGTATAATTTGCCAAAGGGTGTGTATGTGGTTTATGGTACTAAAGCCTTTTCGTAAACCGGCTTGTTTGGGAGGCTGGTGATCGTCGAATTTGCGTGTGAGACGATTCGTTATGACTCTCAAAATAGCACGTAAACGCGGCTCAGGAGAAATCAGTCTATAGTTCTTCAAAGAGCGTTGTCGCCTCTTGAAGAACAAGACCACCGCACTTCTGCTCCACGCCTCCGGTGTAATACCACCATGGAGAACGGAATTAAAGAGCTTCTGAAGGACTTCAAGTACCGGTTTTCCACCCGATTTCAGAAGCTCCGTTGTAATTCCATCCTCACCTGGGGCCTCGCCATTTTAAGGTGCTGGAGAGCCATTCTAATCTCGCTCAGACTGACGTCCGGGATATGATCGGAATAGTGTCGGATAAAACTCGCTCTTGGATCGTTACTCACACGCGTGTGGCTCCAACGATGACGTGTACAGCTGCCCATAGAACCTCTCAATCTCCTCAAAATCTCAGGTGTCCCGGAAACGATGCTGCCACACTCGGTCTTCAGCTTTGAAAGTTGGCTCTTTCTGGCAGACAGATCTCTGCAAAGACTTTGGAGCCTTGGTTCCGCTCGATCCTTCTTCAATACAAGCTTTATTGAAGTTGCGTAAGTCCCGCCGCATGCATTTGGAGATCTGTCTTTTCAGTTGCCTGTATGCTGTCAAATCTGTTGAAGACTGTAGCTTTATTTCTCGTCTAACAGCCATGAGATTAAGGTGTGATCGGAGAGTTTTTGTGTTCGTCTGCGGCGGGTTTGCAGAACTTAGCTCCGACCTCATGAGACAGTTTCCACGAGTTTATCATTCATATCGTCCACTTCATTGCAGTCTTCAGGCACTGAAGACGGTTTTGTAACTCGAGCTGAAAGGTTTCGGGACTTTGGACTAGAGCACGAGGGGACGGGCGTTGACTTCATTGAACAGAGCTCAACTTAACGTTTAGGTTCAGTGTGTCTCTAACCATTCGGTGATCGCTACCAGTTTTCACCCTCGCGATCACTGAGACATCACTGAACAATTGTTGTATTGTCGTCATAATGAAGTCAATTTCACTTTTTGTCGAACCGTCGGGGCTCAACCAGGTCCACTTCCTTTAAGGCCGCTTCTAGAAGAAAGAGTTCATTATAAAGAGTCCCCTTTCTCCATGAAGTCGGCCAGCTGCTGGCCATTGGGTTCCGTTGCCCTATTCCAAATTTCCCTACCTTCAGCTCACCATTCTCTTTTGTGCCTAGTTTTGCATTGAAGTCTCCATTAACACCGTATAGTGTGTTTTGGAGGATTGCATGGCTTTAGAGATATCCTCATACATTTCCTCCACCTTCCACCGGATGTGCCGAGGTTGGTGCGTAAGCCTCTATGACCTTCAACGAATACCGTTTGGTGATTCTGGTATAAGGTACGCAATAGTCGTCGACACACTCACAATCTTAAAACGTTGTTAACGAGAGACTTGTGGACGATAAATCCGCACCTCCTTGGGACAGATGGTCGCCCTCCCGGTGATAGAACAAGTTGCCGGATTCGAGGATTACCGTGTCCTCCCCTCTCTTCGGAACAAAAGGTATACAGTGACTTAACAAAACATGTCTTTATTAAAAATAATAATAAAATATTTTTATTTTTAAATCAGCTTGTCAACAGTCACAAGCCTTTAAGCCTCTCGCATAGTAAAGAGGTATTGCCTCAATCTCCAGGACTTGTATGTGGATTGGCGATCGCAGTACGTTGCCAGACGTCTGGCTACTTAGACTGCTTCTCTTCGTCGTTGTAGGGTTTTTATGTCAGTCTCAGCGGTGACTAACCATCTGCAAATAACATGATTAAAGTGGCCCAATGTATACGCAAGTACAGGTGCAATTTCTGTACCTCATTCTTATAAAATAATTCAAGAAAAGCCACACAGCAGAATAAAACCTTCTCCGTTTTGAGGTCGTTAAAAAGTTAAAAATAAAGATACAGTATAGGTAATTTAACGTTACATTTCTTAGAGTGTTACAAGGCAATTAGTCCGCTGCGTTTTTCCAATTTGTGTTGGGAATTCACATGTCCTCAAATATTTTATTCCGCCAACCTATTTCACCGCTCCGTGGTCCAGTGGCTTAGCAATGATTTACGGCGCTGAGGGCTGCGGGTTCGAATCCTGCACAGAACAAGTATTTGTATAGTCTTCAAGTCATTGTTCCGGGTCTGTATGTTCGTCCTTGTGCACAGTTGGGCTTGCTTCCGCTACCTTGCATATATATTAGGGAAGCTTGCCATTTTGTAAAATCCTTCCCCAGCTTTTACAAAACACGCGGAGAAGTCACATTGAGACAATTAAGACAACAATACACAAACCTAATACATCAACCTCCCTGTCGCAAGGATATATATAGAAGAAACGTTCATAATATGACTATGTATATATATAACTTGCTCCCGGAAGAACTCAAAATACTTAGTGCTCAAAATACTAGTGGTAACATACATTATCATTTAATTTGAATTATATAATCAATTAAAAATTTTTTTGCACGTTTTTACGTTGGTATTCTGTAAGAGCGTGGTTCTTCCCCGGTCTAGCCGACTCATTCGTGCTACAACTATACTACTATTATAGCTGCAGCATGGCTCTACCACGTAAAACGTCTGCAAGCAGGCTGAACACAAGTAATGTACTTATATTTATTGTGATCTTTTATAACTGCAAATAAACGTTTGAACTGAACTGAACTGTGCAATTTATATATGTAAACTGCCTCCACGATACAAAGACAGGAGAAAATCCTAGTGTAGAGGTTACGTTTATATATTTTTTTAAAACACCTGTATATTTGCTCTCGATATTTTCCTTCATAGCCACGCACGTAGTAAATCACCGGTTGAAATCGAACCTCGGTTGCTCGACTACTGTGAAATCTACAGCAAGCACTTATCCCCTGATCTACCAATGCCGTTATAATATATTACTGAGTAAATATAATTACTTATGAGGGTGGCGAATATCATTCAGTACGTTAGGGTGTAACCCAAGCTTAGACGTGACTTGGTTAAAATACTGGTTTATAATGGAGTCACGTCCCAGTTTCAGCTAATTGTGTGTTCGTTTAGTGGCTCTTTTGAAATTAAAAGCAAAATTAAAATGTAAATCCTTATTTTTCGTGTTTCGTGCTAAATTCATCTAAACGGACACTTATGAAAAATCTCAGTGTCTTTCTGTCTGTCAGAAATATAATCTCTGAGTATGTTTATGAAATGTGGTTACTTTTTTTATTAAACAATATCCTCACAATAGGATTTTCTTCTGTATCGTAGAGGCAGTTTAAAACATAAATTTCACAAAGACATCCAGACTCGGAACAATTATTTGTAGGTCATACAAATTCTTGATCATGATGTCCCGGGTTCGAATCCGGGTCGAGCCAAAATCAGTTACTTGGTTTTTCTGTCAAGAAATTCTCAGTAGCAGCCCGGAGTCAGGAAAGTTGGCGGTGTCACACCTTCGTGCCTCGGAAAGCACGTCAAGCCGTTAGTCCTGCGCCTGATCTCTCTCCGGTCGTGTCGGATTACCGTCCCGTCGTACTATGAGAGTGAAGGTAAGTCTTCAAGGCAAGTGTGAATAGGCTTTTGTTACGCTAAGACAGAGCGATATATCATCTAAGACTTCATCAACATTTACCATCAGGTTGGATAGTGGTCAAGCATTGGCTTATGATCACTAACAAAATATGTTTATTCAAGTGCAATGAGGGCATCAACGACATTTTTCTTTCGTTTCTTTCTGAAATATTAGTTCTATTTTGTAATAATTTGATTAGAAATGGATAAACCAAACTACTAATAATCCTAAAAGTTGAAGAATTAAAGTGTAAAATGTAAAAAAATTAATAAAGATATATTCTTTCAAGAAAAAAAAATAAGAATACAGCACTGAGGCACTGTTTTGTGTGTGTGTATTCACTGCGAACCGAAAAATTACAATTGAATCGCATTTTTTCAATAATAATGACACTTAACTGAAATAACCTTATTTGTTACGCAGATGGTCACACAGGACCAACTCCGTAACAAATAAGTTCACCTTAGTCTCAACTAGCGACATCTGATGAGCGTTTATGATTGTATTAAAAGCATCCCATGATACAAGGTAAAATCCTAGTGTAAGCAACGATTTTTTCTCTAAATATAAAAGTGTTTAATCAATTATAACATTAAAAAAAAAACTTTTCGGATTCACAAAATTCACTGGTTATGACAAACTAAAAACTTTGTAAAGCTTTTGAAGAAACTTTTAATTGGCTTGTTAGCGTTTCTCAGTTCAGTCTGACTTCAAACATATGTGGCCAAATCTTTATCTTGTATTTGTGGTTTGTCTGTTCTATATGTTGAATTTTAATTTTTTATAATCTCATATTATTTAGTGAATTTTTACATAGGGTGACGATGATAGTTCTATGGTGCCCAAACTTATACTGAAATAAATCATTCATTCATTCATTACAGCCTTTCAAAGTCTACCGTTGAACAAAGGCCTCCCCATAGATTTCCTCACACAGATCTCCTCTATTTTTTGCCAAAGTTATCTTTTTTGTCTGTTCGTAAAGTTTCATCACAATCAGCTCAGCTATTCCGAAGATTAGTCCGGACAGACAGACAAGAATTTTAGCTTAGTAGAAGCCAGTTATTCCAACATAACAAACATTTCAATTTTATTTATATTATGTATCGATAATAGACTCGGATATTTATAACGTAATGTACACCAGACCGAATTCCAGTCTCAGCGGCTTGTGTCAATGGAGACTAGCAATCTGCGCAGGACGGGATTATAGTGCACGAGTGTTTTTTTATAGGAGAGGGGGCAAATGAGCATGCGGCTTACCTGGTGGTAAGTGTCTACCGCCGCCCATGAACAACTACAACACCAAGGAAATTGCAGATGCGTTGCCGGCCTTTTAAAAAGGAGTAAACTCTTTTCTTTAAGGTGCCTAAGTCGTATCGATCCGGAAAAATCGCTGGTGGTAATATATTCCACAAGGAAGTTGTGCGAGAAAGAAAACATCTTCTTAATCGCACAGTGGTGGACCGCCAATCATACAGATAGTATGGATGTATCGCGAGTATTGTCGGGATGTGCGATGGTGAAATTGAGCGGCTGGAATTATTCCGAACAATTCCTCAGAGCACTCCCCGTGTTAGATGCGATAAAATACGCAAAGAGATGCAACATCTCTTCGCAGCGCCACTGAATCGAGCCGATCGGAAAGGACTCGGTCGTCGACGATTCGAGCGGCTCTGCGCTGGATGCGGTCAAGTGGAAAGAGCTGGCACTGAGCAGCCCCAGCCCAGAGATGGCAACAGTATTCCATGTGAGGCCGAACCTGTGCCTTGTAAAGTTGCAGGCGGTGTGCCGGCATGAAACACTGTCCCGCTTTTTAAGAGGCCAATTTAGCCTTCTCTTTCAAGTAACCACGAAACTACACGTCACTCGATATGTCGACGCCAAGGATTCCGATACTGGCTGAAGCAACAAAGGGAGTGCCTTGAAACCGAGGAGATAAGACAAAGGGGTTCTTTTTAGCGGTAAACGCGCAAACTTGTCTCTTTTGAGGATTAAACTGGATTAGATTTAGTCGCCCCCAATCCGAGACTTTGTTCAGCAAAGACTCGACTACAGACACAAGTTTGTTACGGTACTCGGCGTTGTTTTCCCGAGAAATATTGGCACGGCTGGTATATAGAGCATTACTAGTGCTGTCATCTGCATAGCAATGAATGTTACCGGTTTCCAACAGATCATTGATATGCAGAAGAATCAGCGTTGGTGATAGCACGCAGCCTTGTGGAACACCAGCGTTAATAAGCTTGTAATCGGAGCATGCACCATCTACTACAACCTTGATGCTCCGATTAGCCAGAAAACTGGTGATCCAATTACACTATTTCTCGGGAAGCCAATAGGAAGGAAGCTTCGAAAGAAGCGTTTTGTGCCAGACACGATCGAAGGCCTTCGCTATGTCCAAACTAACGGCCTATGCCACCCCCTTGGACTCGATCGCCTGCGCCCATCTATGTGTTAGGTAAACAAAAAGATCACTAGCTGAGCGATCCCGACGGAAACCGTACTGGCTTTCACTAATCAGCTGGTGCTCCTCAAGGTACCGCATGAGCTGGCAGTTAATAATGGACTCCATTATTTTTGAGAACAAGGAGGCGATGGCGATAGGCCGGTAGTTGGACGGATTAGAGCAGTTACCTATTTTAGGGATCGGGTGCACGAAAGCTGTCTTCCATGAATTTGGGGCAACGCCTAGGGAGTAGGAGTACCGAAAAAGACGCGTTAGAACCGGTGCCAACTCTGGAGCGCACGTCCTCAGCACAATTGGCGGGATTCCGTCAGGCCCTCTCGACTTGTGTATGTCCAGGGAGAGGAGTGCTTAGCGTACTGAGCACTGTGTGAATCGCACATCAGGCAAAGAGCACTCACACTGCGATATGGTCGGCAGTGTGTTCCCCCCGTCATCGAGAATTGAGTTGGACGCAAAAAAATTGCCTAAAAGGTCGGCTTTCTCTTTAGCGGCGTGGGCCAGTGAGTCATCCTCTCTGAGCAGAGATGGTAGTGATAGCTTACAGAAATTCCCTTGAACAGCCTTGGCCAGAGACCAGAATGCACGGGTTCACGAAGGAAAGCGAACTAATTTCTTGCCAATTCTGCCAATGTGCTCATACTTTGCCTTGGCAGTAACTCTTTTGAAGGACCTGGAGGCGAAGTTATACTTATTTTTAAGCATGCTGGTGTTTACATCCCGAGCCGCCAAAGCCTCAGCCCAGGCCTGATAACACTCCTGCTTACTGCGTAATGCAGTCTTACAGGAGTGACCAAACCAAGGCTGAGATCTGCCTCCGATGGGTACCACAGATGATGGAATAAATAGTTCTATTCCCTGTTAAACCACATCAGTGACAGAGTCAGCAACAGCGCTGAGATCATCCGGCAAAATGCAAACCCGCTCCCATGGTTAGGATGCAAATAAAGACCGCGTTCCGTCCCAATCAGCCGACCTGTGATGCCAAACACGGCGGCAGCCTGCAGAAGGCAACCACGAGGGGAGCGTGAGTGGCACCACACTCCGGATCAGACAATGGTCCGAAGAGCCGAGAGGGGCATCGACGGAAACCTGATATCCGTCCGGATGAGAGGTCTGCAGAAGATTCAACAGGGAAGGTGTATGATTCTCCATATCTGGAATCCGCGTAGGCGAATTAACCAGTTGTGCCAGACCATATGCCAAGGAAAAATCTTAAACAGATCTCCCCGCATGATCGGTTAAACGTGAACCGAGCCATTCGGCGTGGTGGGCGTTAAAATCGCCAAGTATCACGATCTCTACGGATGGGACCTGTTGTAGCAAGAAATCTGTAGCCATTTGGACGTGGTCGATGAGTCGGTCTGTGTCGGCATTACCGCTATGGGACCTATACAGGCACCCGTAGACGCGTCGGTCGCGATGGTCGTCGCTGTCTACGCGCAGCCAAAGATGAACAGCTCCGTACCTTCAAAACTGCCGAGGTATCGAGAACAGATATCCTCTCTGACGTATACGCAAACTCTAGCACGGGGCACAAAGAAGTGTTCTAATTTGTACCTCGGGTAGGACAGGTACGAAGTATCAGCCGGAGATGACACCTGCGTCTCGGTCAAAAAGAGCAAGGCCGGCTTCGCCGTCTCTAGATGGTAGTGGACGGCGTTAGGGTTCGAGTGAACTCCCCTGATGTTGCAAAAGTCCACGGATAGCGTGGCAGTGGTCGCCATGGTTTTATTGCTCTGTTTGCCCCATGCATTATAGAGCGAGATTTTGCCCCCCCCCCTCCCAAATACGCAGGGCAGCCTGAGCACCAACGCTCAGGAAGAAGGGGGTAGCTTGACCGTGGATGCTCAGTAAGGGATTCTCCATTACCAGGGGTGCTGGTACCCTCCTGAGGTAGTCCTTTGTTTTTGAATTCCGCTACCATGTTATTGGGGGGAGGGTTTGAGACTCCGGCCACCTGCACTCACCAAGCTAAACGCAGAGGTAAACTTCTTCTTCACGCTGGTATTCTGTGAGGTCGTGGTACTGCCACGGTTCGAGCCGGCCCATCCATGCTATAGCAGAAGCTGCAGCGTGTCTCTACCACTGTTAAAAGTGTTTGCGCAGGCACAGATGCACTCTCTATATCCACACTCTCATAGTTCACAGATACGAATGGAAACACCGCCAACTTTCTGACACCAAGCTGCTTCGGAGAATTTCTTTACAGAAAAAGTTAATAATTTATTATAATTCGACCAGAGATTCCAACGTGTGACTTCATGTTCAGTAGTCGCGCTTACAACTACTTGACCAACGAGGAAGTACGGCGAGACAGACTTGAATATTATTTTATACGATATTTATAATATATAATTCAGTTTATTTAGCGAGAGTCTGTATTTTCTAGTAGAACAGATGCCTTACGCTCTATGCTTTCTAACGTTTAATTCTGATATCACTGCATCAGACAATTAAGTAGTAGCTGCTACAATAATTCAGCTCTGCAAATTATAGCTTGAGATAAAGGAAGCAGAAGAACAGAATCTCCTATTTCAGTAAGCAAAATATTTTTTTGTACAGCAAAAGTAAAGAAAAGTAACAGCACAAATATTCGACCACTGGACCACCACTAGCTTAAAAAAATTTGAGAACATTTTCAAACACCTGGCTTATAATAATACCTAATACAATATAAGGCCTAATACGAGCGTTAGATCGAAAATTCGCAATTCGATGTAAATCCTGCAATTTATTAGTTACTTCAGTGATATCGCTCGATTAGGAATTTAAAAGCAGATATCGCCTCTGATGAATATATAAAGTCCCGGTGCTCGTCATTCACCTTACGAAAGACAGCAGCATTGAATTGCTGTTTCGCGCTGGTGTTCTCTTCAAGTCTGGTCCTTCCCAAGTCGCACGCACGCACGCACGTACGCACGCACCCACACACACGCACACACACAAATATTCAAAGAAGTAAATTACGACAGTTGCTTACAAATAGCAAGCACTCCTCGCGTCCCCGCGTCGCGTCGGTGTACTTTTGTAATGAATAGTCGCTATTTTATTTCATTCATAATTAGATGGTATAATTTTTAATGACTTATAATAAACATGATGATGCATTTATGAGAGTGTGCGCACTCCCTTTCACCATCGGACAACCAGACGTTCGGCCAGTCTCCACCCCTTCGTTGTTGACTTACCACGCATTCGAACCAAACGGTTTGCTGTATCATTCATCACGCGTACAGCAAAGGAGTGGAATAATTTGCCAGCATCTGTGTTTCCATCCGATTACAATGTGGGTGTCTTCAAGGCAAGAGTGAATAGGCTTTTGTTAAGTCAGTGCGCTTCACCATCTTAGGCTACATCACCACTTACCATCAGGTGGGATTGAAGTTAAGCGCTGGCTTAGAATAATACAAAAAAAAACATGCTGTGTAGTGGCGGCGTAAGAAATTTCACTATAACATTTTGTTTAGAAGGCGTCGTAAGAAGTCACAGTGGGAATTGAAACAAATATACAGCAAACAAATATAAAAATATGACAGCAGCATTTTCCTAATAACAACTCTTATTAAAAAAACTCTGTTTGCCAAACCTAAAATTATTAGCACGGCTTAAAATCACTTTGTTAGCTACCAATAAATGGGACATGCGCCATTCCCATGAGCTACAGATCTATGAGCGATCTACAAGAACACAGTCCACCGGATGATAAGTGGATGCTATGCCCAAGCCACCTAAATATATAAATGATTAAGAATAAAATCGCAAATGATTCATCAATCTTGAGGATTAAAATAAATTCCTTTTATACTGGTAATCTGTAAGCGTGGGTCTTCTCCGGTTAAGCCGACATATTGGCCATTCAGCTGGAACACGGCTTTACCATGTTTTTTATTTTAATTTTAAAAAACGTTACCTCCACACTAGGATTTTCTCCTGTATCATAGGAACAGTTTACATACATAAATTTCACAAGAACAAACATCCAGATCTGAAATAATCATTTGCAGGCCACACAAATACTTGTTACGTGCGGGATTCGAACCCGCGGCCCTTAGCCCAGCAACTCATTGCTAAGCCGCTGCGCCACGTAGCCGTCAATGTTGTGTGATTAAAACAGTTTTGACATATTTTGATGCTGAACAGAAATATTTTGTATTCCTTAATTACAGCCCATTAAAATGCCATTGCTGAACATAGGTCTTCTCCATAGATTGCCTCATAGAAAAGATGTTTGCCATAGTCGACACGCTTGGGGGTTGCAATACTAGATGTTTTGCGTCTTTGACGTTGCTCACTGTCTGATCTTTGTAGTTTATATCTGTCATATATACGAGACGGTTCACCGCCATATATCTTAGGCTTCGAGGTCTTTCTGGCCTTACCCATAGTTCCCTCGTGCGACACCATAGGACGAAATTGGCTGATAGATGTCTCTTACGCTGTCAACGCACTTAGGTAAATAATACTACATACTCATTAGTCTTTCCATTTGATACAATGTAAGTGTTTTCAAGGCAAGAGTGAATAGGATTTTGTTAAGCTAAGTCAACGCTTTACCATCTTCGACTGCATTTCTACATACCATCAGGTGGGATAGTAATAATATGTCTTCCTGACCAAAGTTTGGTCAAAGCTGCCAATCTCAACGGAGACTAGCCATATGTTTTTTTTTATAGGAGAGGGGGCAAACGAGCATGCGGCTCACCTGATGGTAAGCGACTACCGCCGCCCATGAACAACCGCAACACCAGGGAAATTGCAGATGCGTTGCCAGCCTTAAGTCGTATCGGACCGGAAAAATCGCTGGTGGTAATCGATTCCACTAGGAAGTTGTGCGAGGAAGAAAACTTCTTCTAAATCGCACAGTGGTGGACCGCCAATCATCCAAGTGGTATGGATGGTATCGCGAGTTTTGTCGCAATGTGCGATGGTGAAATTGACCGGCTGGAATTAGTCCGAACAATTCCTCAGAGCACTCCCCGTGGTACATGCGATAGAATAGGCAAAGAGATGCAACATCTCTACGCAGTGGCAGTGAGTCAAGCCGATCGGAAAGAACTGGACTGAAAGTGCTGGACTGGATTAAAGTGTCCGAGTGTGCGTGAAAGCACAGGTGCACTCTCTATTCCCTTACTCTTATAGTTCGATTGGACGGTAACCCAACACGACCGAAGAGAGATTAGGCGGACCTACGACTTTACGTCATTTCCGAAGCACGGGTGTGAAACACAACAAACTTTCGGACTCCTTCCTGCTACTAAGTACGCTTGAAAAAAAACTCAATAACTGATGTTTCTAGTGCGAACTGAGATTCTAAATTGAGACGTCATGATTAGCAGCCGCCTATACGACCATTAGACCAACGATGCAGTCAAGTAAGATAATAGTCAAGCTCTACTTATAAAAGTTGAAAAATAGCATAATCAAGTCTCAAAATTTAGCGCGATAAAGTAGAATTGCTGGTCGTAGACGCAATATTTTTATATCGTATTTTAACCATTACTTGCTTTAAGAAATCAAAACCACGCTCGTCTGCCGGAAAGGAAAACCATTAATACCGCTACAGTTGGCTGCTTCGCCAATGTAAACGACTCTGTGACAGTTTGAGGAAAATGTATCTATGTATTTAAAAAAAACCTTTTTTTTTAACACCACTTTGGTTTTTAATATAAAATATGTCACAATACAAGTAAAAAATAGGTTAGAATTAGATATTTACTTTTTTATAAAACTGAAATAACATTCGAACTGACATACAGGTAATGATGGTAAGCGGTTAAAGAAGCCCATATACACTTACAACCGACCTAAAATAAAAAATAAACTACAGATGCGTTGTTGTCACCTCTTAGGACACTGGTGTATAACGTCACAGCCGATTAATGTACTGGCTCTCTATCACGTCCAAATATATAATATTTGGACGTGAAGGAGGCGAGAGAAGTGTATCAGGATCGTGTCAACTGGAAGTTCGTAGTCTCTGAGTACCCCTCTCGCTGACAGGACTTTATACAAAAAGCATGGGTAATTTCAAGTAAGCTCAACAAAACCAAGATTTTTTTTATTTACCCAACTGCCCAGAAGGAGGGTGATATTTTGAGTGTAAATATGTATATTTCTTTATAGAATAAGAATTGATCTGTATAGATATTTTAACTATTATAATTTTTTTTCAATGATATCTATTATAGAATAAGTACGACAAACAAGAACAAGTACGACAAACAGCCCGTGTAGTGGCGGGTAAGAATACTCACTACCCCATATCTTCCCGTGGGTGTCGTAAGAGGCGACAGAGGGAAACTGAGGCAGAGGATGGGCAGCAGCATCTTTCTGATAACAGCAAAAAACAATAAAAAACTTCGGTTGCCAACCCGCTCGCCAAGCGTGGCAACTATGGCAATATACCCCCCATGAGCGACGACACAAAGAAACGGCCCCCAGTCCCCGGCGGCCCCGCTATTCCTGGATACGGTGGCGACCATGGTAACGGCGGGCAGGGGTGCTAAGAATCTCCGGTGGAGGTTCGGTTGCCACCTACGACGACTCGACCTGGCAACATATAACGCACGCACCCTGAGGACTGACGAGAAGATCCTGGAGCTGGAAGAAGAGATAGATAAGTTACGCTGGAATATAATAGGACTATCCGAGGTCCGAAGAGAGGGGGAGGACACGGTAATCCTCGAATCCGGCAACTTATGCTATCACTGGGATGGCGACCATCTGTCCCAAGGAGGTGTCGGATTTATCGTCCACAAGTCTCTCGTTAACAACGTTGTAAACATTGGGAGTGTGTCGACGAGGGTTGCGTACCTTATACTCAGAATCACCAAACGGTATTCGCTGAAGGTCATACAGGTTTACGCACCAACCTCGGCACACCCCGATGAGGAGGTTAAGGAAATGTATGAGGATATCTCTAGAGCCATGCATTCCTCCAAAACCCACTATACGGTGTTAATGGGAGACTTCAACGCAAACTAGGCACAAGAGAGTACGGTGAGCTGAAAGTAGGAAATTCGAGTAGGGCAACGGAACCCGAGGGCCAGCAGCTGGCCGACTTCATGGAGAGAGAGGACTTTTATGATGAACTCTTTCTTCCAGAAGCGGCCCCACAGGAAGTGGACCTGGTCGAGCCCCGACGGTTCGACAAAAATGAGATTGACTTCATTATGACGACCAGGCGACAATTGTTCAGTGATGTCTCAGTGATCGCGAGGTGAAAACCGGCAGCGATCACCGAATGGTGAGAGGCACACTGAACCTAAACGTTAAGTTGGAAAGGTCACGTCTAATGAAGTCAACGCCCGTCCCCTCGTGCTCTAATCCAAAGTCCCGAAACCTTTCAGCTCGAACTACGAAACCGTTTTCCAGTGCCTAGAAGATTGCAATGCAGTGGACGATATGAATGACAAGCTCGTGGAAACTGTCCATGCGGTCGGAGCTAAGTTTTGCAAGACCCGCCGCAGAAGAACAGAAAACTCTCCGATCACTCTTAATCTCATGGCTGTTAGACGGGATATGAAGCTGCAGTCTTCAGTAGATATGACAGAATACAGGCAACTGAACAGACAGATCTCCAAATGCATGCGGCGGGACTTGCAACTTCAATACAGCTCGTATTGAAGAAGCGATCGAGCGGAACCAGGGCTCCAAAGTCTTTGCTAGAGATCTGTCTGCCAGAAAGAGCCAACTGTCGAAGCTGAAGACCGAGTGGCAGCGTCGTTTCCGGGACACCTGAGATTTTGAGTGAGATTGAGAGGTTCTATGGGCAGCTGTACACATCATCGTTGGAGCCACACGCAAGTGTGAGTAACGATCCAAGAGCGAGTCTTATCCGACACTATTCCGATGATATCCCGGACGTCAGTCTGAGCGAGATTAGAATGGCTCTCCAGCACCTTAAAACGGCAAGGCCCCAGGCGAGGATGGAATTACAGCGGGCTTCTGAAAGCGGTGGAAAACCGGTACTTGAAGTCCTTCAGAAGCTCTTTAATTCCGTCCTACATGGTGGCATTACACCGGAGGCGTGGAGCAGAAGTGCAGTGGTCTTGTTCTTCAAGAAAGGCGACAACGCTCTCTTGAAGAACTACAGACCGATTTCCCTTCTGAGCCGCGTCTACGTGCTGTTTTCGAGAGTCATTACGAATCGTCTCGCACGCAGACTCGACGACTTCCAGCCTCCCGAACAAGCCGGTTTCCGAAAAGGCTTTAGCACCATAGACCACATACATACCCTTCGGCAAATTGTACAGAAGTCCGAGGAGTACAATTTGCCACTATGTCTGGCGTATGTGGACTATGAGAAAGCCTTTGATTCCGTTGAAATTTAGGCGGTGCTGCAGTCCTTCAGCGGTGCCAAGTTGACTGTCGGTATATCGAAGTGCTGAAGTGCTTGTACAGTAGGGCTACGATGGCTATCCGAGTACAGAACAGGAGTACGAAACCTATCCAACTGCAGAGAGGTGTAAGACAGGGTGACGTTATATCCCCGAAACTCTTCACCGCTGCATTGGAGGACGTTTTCAAGCTTCTGGACTGAAAGGATACGGTATTAACATCAATGGCGAGTACATCACTCACCTTCGATTTGCCGACGATATAGTCCTTATGGCAGAATCGCTGGAGGACCTAAGCACTATGCTCAATGACCTCAATAGTGCCTCCCAACGGATAGGTCTTAAGATGAACATGGACAAAACAAAGATCATGTTTAATGTCCATGTCACACCTATGCCGGTAGTTGTTGGGAGCACTAAGCTCGAAGTTGTTGACGAGTATGTTTACCTGGGACAAATAGTCCGACTAGGTAAGTCCAACTTCGACCGAGAGGTCAATCGACGGATTCAACTCGGCTGGGCAGCGTTCGGGAAATTACGGCACATCTTCTCGTCAGGTATACCTCAAAACTTGAAAACGAGGCTGCAACCAGTGCGTGTTGCCAGTGATGACATACGGAACTGAGACGTGGTCCTTCACTGCTGGGCGGATGAGGAAGCTCAAGGTTGCTCAGCGAGCTATGGAGAGGGCTATGCTAGAGTCTCACTGCGTGATAAACTTAGAAATGAGGTTATCCGCAGTAGAACCAGCGTGACCGACATAGCCCAACGGATTAGTAAGCTGAAGTGGCAATGGGCCGGCCATATAGCTCGAAGAACCGACAACCGATGGGGAAAAAAGGTTCTCGAGTGGCGGCCTCGTACCGGCGGACGAAGTGTAGGGCGTCCCCCCACTAGATGGAGTGACGACCTGGTAAGACATGCAGGAAGTCGATGGATGCAGGTGGCTCAGGACCGTGCTTTGTGGCATTTTTTGGGGGAGGCCTATGTTCAGCAGTGGACTTGTGAAGGGCTGTAATGATGATGACGACAAACAAGCTAACAGTCCACCTAATGGTAAGTAGATGCTGTGACCCATAGACATCTACATCTATTCTCGATTAATACTCAAAAATTCAGATGAGTTATCACACCTGAGGACTAAGATAGCATGCCTCGTTTCCTTTCAAATGGTCTACGGGTCTCTACACTCACTTACCTACTCTACGCCTAATGCTGTGTTTCGTATCGTTTTCACGCTGATACACTATGAATGCATGATCTCTCCCCGGCCAAGTTGACCAATCCGCACTACAACCATGATATAGCTGCAGCATGGCTCTACCACATAGCAATTTGATATAAATCTTACTATGATTTAATTTTTTTTATAGGAATGGGGTGACAAACGAACACACAGTCCACCTGATGGTAAGTGGTTGCTGTAGCCCATAGACATCTACATCTATCCTCGATTACGAATCAAAATGCAGATGCGTTGGCACCCGTGAAGACTAAGATGGAATGCCTCTTTTCCAGTAAAAAAGGTTTCCGGTTCTCTACACTCACAATACGAAATACAGCAGTGTTAAGTTGCTATTTTACGCTGGTATTCTGTGATAGCGTGGTCCTTCCCAGGTCGAGCCGACCCGTTCGTGCTACAACTATTTGACTAATATAGCTGCAGCATGGCTCTTCCATGTATAAAATATGTGGTAGAGTAATGCTGCAATAATAAGACTCCATTCGGGTTTACTTTTTACTCTCATTAAGTAACTTACGACACATTGTAATAATGGAGCGACAAGAAAGTTTCGGTGAGATGATATAACGATCGTAGAGTTGGCGTGTTAAGCTCATTTGTTATTGGGCAAAGTTCCAAGATATATAAAATATAGCCTGCTGTTTTGTAAACAACTATGTAAGTCACTCAAGTCGAAGATATAAAGGATGGAGTAAGATATATATGGTATGGTATTCTGTGAGAGCGTGGTTCTTCCCCGGTCGAGCCGACCCATTCGTGCTACAACTATACAATTAATATAGCTGCAGCATAGCTCTACCACGATTAAAATCTGATCTGTAATTCGTTAACATCATCATCATATTGAAAGTGTCCTATTAATCCACTGCTGTCACACAATATAGGACTTCCTGCATATCTTCCCAGGTCATCACTCCACATAGTGGGGGGAGTCTGCCATACACTTCGCTTAAAAGTTTTTATAGGTAATCCACCCACTTATCTATTAGCAGTACGTGCGCTGCTGTGTTGTAGTCTGAAGGATATAGAGAATCAGAATAATTACAGGCCATGATGCATACCATCATAGACTTAAGAGGTGACAACGCATTTGTGTTTGTTCCAAGTGTACATTGGCTGCCGTAGCCACTTACCTTCAGTTGGTCTGTATGTTCGTTTGTCACTTCAATTTTATATAAAAAAACAGTAAGGGCCGCTTGGGAGCATTTATTCCTCATTGGTTGTTGGTCGCTATTGTACCAGCCTATTGCCACTTTATAATTTTTATATATAATATTAATCTTAGGCTTGAGCATTCTATAGGCTAAAGCACAATGAGATAAATAAAATAAAATTTAAAAAATATGCCTAGCTTTATAAAAAAATATTCAACCATTACAACGAGTAAAAATAAAAACAGTGGTTAATAAATCTAAAGCTACGTGGTCAATAATAAATAGATCAAAAATGAATGTGCCAAAGCATATGATCACTTCTATAATAGTAGGTAATAAAACTTTAACTAGTCTACAGGAGATCACGAATGCCTTTAACATTTTTTTATAGATAAAAATAAATAAAACCAATGTCGGGCCCGTGCCCGACATTGGTTAGGAAAGCAAGTAACTTCAGTTATTGTCAAATCAACTCAGTCAATCTTTATGGCACAGAGAACACCATATGATATACTAAAAATCATAAGATCACTATGAAATATCACAAGCTTAGGGCATGATGGGATCTCAACTAAAATTATAAAGTATGTTTCTTATTATATTTGTGATAATCTCAGCCATATTTTGAATATTTGTATAAGCACAAGATCTTATCCGGAAAGTTTAAAAACTTCAATTGTTAAGCCATTGTTTAAAAAAGATGACAAACAAAGTATGAACTGCTGTAGACCCATTCTTATATTATCAAAAGTTTTTTTTTATAAATATATATATTTAGATATTTATAAATTTTTAGAAAAATTAAACACTCTTACAGAAGACCAAAAAGGATTCCGCTAAACCAAAACCATAAATATGGCTATTTATGATTTTTTAAATAGAGTTCTGATGAATGTTGAAAAAAAGACACCGGTATGCATGATATATATGCACGATATTGCGACATGACTCAGGCTTTCGATTATGTTGACCATGACATCCTGCTCAGTAAATAAGAAACCTATGGCATGAGAGGAAACGTATTAAATCTCATAGAATCCTATCTTAAAAATCGAACACAATATAACACAATAAAACCCGCAGTCTCGTACAACAGCCTGGAGAGCCGCGCCGTGTCAACCGCCGTGTCATGAAGAAGCAGCACTCCCTTGGTCAGCTTTTCTCTTCTCTTTTTTTATTGCTTCTCTTAAACGGCGTAAAGTGGCTGAGTATTTGTCTGCGTTGATTATTTTGTAATCGATCAATAGTAGTCCTTTGGGATCCCAAAACACTGTGGCCATGATTTTACCGGCCAATGGAGTGACTATGAACTTCTTGGGGGGTCTGATCCCTTTTTATGCCAGTGCATAGACTCCTGTTTACTCTCAGGGTCATAGTGGTGAACCGACGTTTCATCTCCTGTAACTATCCTATCGAAAACACTTGTTGAGTCGTCACCACATAGCTCTAAAAACCCCCTACAACAGTCAAACCGCGCCTGTTTTGAAGCGCAGTGAGCTTTCGCGGCACCAATCTTGCACTGACTTTTGTGAGGTTGAGATGGTCATGCAATATGGTGTGTATGGTACCAACGGATAGGTTAGTCATTTCTGCTAACATCTTAATTCTTACTCGTGCATCTTCTAATACAAGTTTTTAATAATTTAAAAAAAAATCTGTAGCCACTGTGATTGGACCACTCGAGCGGGGTCATCAGCCTCTTTTGAATTCATTTGACTACTTCTGTACGGTTGACATTGAACGAACAGAATCTTATTAAACGGCCACCATTTTTTTATTGATGTTTTTATTTTCAAAGTGGAAAAACTCAAGTTTTTCCTTGTTTAGTGAGGAATTTAATCACCGCACGGTGTTCGATTTTTTCAACATTGTCGAGTCAGTCATTTCCGTCGTCTATGACTGAAGGTTACATAAGAAGTAATGAAGTTATCAAGACCAAATTTTATATTTATACCCTCAGGTAGTATCGTTAGCTAATGATTATTTTTAATTACCCACCTTTTTAGTAAATCACCCTAATACCGAGAATACATTGAACGCCCCTCGTACCATACGTTCGTTAAGGTCCTATGGATTTCCAACTGCAAAAGGCACGTTTATTTTTTTAAATAATGTTTTTAAATTCCAAAATTATATATGATGCTATTGGTAGTCCAATGGCCGAAATTATATATTCGTAAAATTTTTATGTTTGTATGTTAAGCAATAAGTAATAAGTAATAAATAATAAGTATAGCAAGCTGATTTAACTTTCAACTCTCAGTATAATATATATACTCACTGACTCATTCACTTATAACGAGATCTTCAAAACTGTAAGCCCGATTTACTTGAAATTTGCCATAAATATTTCTTTCTCGATTTAGTCAGCCATTAATAAAGAATTTTGGAAAATTCAACCCCTGAGGGGGTGAAATAGGGTGTTACAGCTTTTATGTGTACAAAATATAAAGTAAACATTTTTTTCCTTGACATACACTCTACAGATTATTGACAAGGATCATTAGAACTCACAAATATTCACAGTTTATTCATTCAATCTGCTAGTAGTTACTAACCGAGTTCAAAAAGAGGAGGTACTCAATTTGACTGTATTTTTAATTTTATTTTTATGTGTGTTAACCTCATAACTTTTTTCTTCGTGAATCGATTTTGATTATTCTTTTTTTATTTAAAAGCTGTTGCTTCTCATGCTGTCCCATATAATTAGTTTATCCAATATAGTTTTTGAGTTATCCTTAATAATTTATATTGTTTATCTCATATAGTTTTTGAGTTATCCTTAATAATTTATATTGAAGTCGATTGTGAATTTTTTTTAATTTTACCACTTGTTTTGTTGGCAATATTTTGAAATTATTTGGCAAAATTCTCTTCCCTGTGCAACTGCTTGATCACAGACGATTATATCTGTTTTAAAATTGACATTGGAAGTACGAAAGTGAATATTAATTTTTAATAGACTTCAAAAAAAGTAGGTCCTCAATTCGAGTGTATATTTTTTTTTGTACATACAATATTGCGTAACATACATATGTTACGCGATATTTTTGCAGATTGTGAACCAAATTTATTGATTCTTTTTATTAAATAGGCTTTACCTCAAGGGTGTTCCCACTAAATTTTGAAGAAAAAATAAGGGGAAGATGTAGATAAAAGTATCTTTAAACACTGAACGATTTGTCTATGGTTTTATTTATAAAACATAGATCGGTACGTTGCTAAATCACCATTATTAACAACTTTTTGCTTGCCTGATTTAAGATCTTAGCGCTTCCTCGAATGTCTTTTTAGCAGATATCTTGACACACGTAGGAAATAGACTATGGCCTTTGCATCAATTCAAGAAATTTTAAGATATTACGTATCTTGCGCGCTTGGTCTTGAGATCTTCTAATCGGCGTATTTTATTTGGTATTTCTAGTCCGTACTGGTTTACGACTTTTGAAACTTGATTATAAGAATTGCATGGAAACTTTAGATAAACGCGAGACAACTAAATATAATGAATATAAAAATAAACATATAGATAAATAACAAAAGAACAACCAAATCAAGAAAAGAGAAAGCCTTTTAGAAAAGAGCTTATTGCTTTATAAAAGGCCGGAAACGCACCTGCAATTCCACTGGTGTTGCAGTTGTTCATGGGCGGCGGTAGTCACTTATCATCAGGTGAGCCGTATGCTCGTTTGCCCCCTCTTCTATAAAAAAAATGTCCAACATCAATGTCAACGTAAGATCGGAACGCAACCATTGACAACAGACTAATAAACAACAAGCGAATTAATTATCCAAAAAAACACCGCGAATAATCCCGTATGAAGACTTTATCTGTAGTTTTGAGGATTGTCTGTATAAAATAATATTGCTAATTAAGATTTAGAGACCATACGTCATGAAATTTCGTCTATGTTACATCGAAGCTCAGCGCCGAAATTAAATCTTCCCAAAGATGAATTTAATTCATCGAAAAACTTACGCAACAGACCGGAGCTCACGATACTCCGCGCAGATAAAGGTAATGCTACGGTTATAATGGATACGTCGGATTACAATTCTAAAATACAACAAATTTTATCGGATGAAAGTACGTGCAGAAAGGTCAAAACAGACCCTACAACTAATAAGCTTAAAACAACTAGCGATCTAATTAAGAAATATTCCGAGAAATTGAATGTAGACGTTAATTCAATAATACCTGCGTGTGCCAAACTACCGAAGTTGTATGGGTTACCAAGAATACACAAACCGAACGCTCCATTACGTCCAATAGTGTGCCAAATCGATTCGCCAACTTACAGATTGGCTCTACACTTAGGACAAATACTATCACCACTCAAAGGACACACAAGAGCACACACTTATGATTCATACCATTTTGTCAGAGATAAAAGACCTATGTCTTACTGACAATGAAACCATGGTCAGTTTTGATGTTCAGTCTGTATTTACATGCCTACCTGTTGAAGACTGCATCTCAATTGTAACTAGGAAACAAGAGGAAAACAAGATGCCAGCAGAATATGCAGTATTACTCAGACATTACCTTACATCTGGCTATCTATTGTGAAAGAAAGAGTTTTACAAGCAAGTAGATGGTGTTACGATGGGCACACTGGTATCTCCCATTGTCGGCGATATATTCATGGAGGACTTTGAGGAAAAAGCCCTGCTTGCTGCAACTGTAACTCCAAGGTTCTACAAGCGGTACGATACTTTCACAATTTTACCATCAGACAAAGTAACTGCATTTTAAAACATCTTAATTCCATAAACTCTAAAGTTCAATGTACTATGGAGTTAGAGGCAAATAATTCTTTAACTTTCCTAGATGTCTTAGTCATCCGAAATCCTAACAACACCATAGGTCACACTGTGTATAGAAAAAAGACCCATATGAACCGATATTTAAACGGTGAATCTCACCATCATACTTCCCAGTTAGCTACCATGGGCAAATCTTTGTTACAGAGAGCACGAGAGATCTGTGACAGCAAACAACTGGCCGCCGAGCTTCAGCACGTCAAACAGATTCTGTACGACAACAAGCTTCGGGTCCCGCGCCTACATCACAGTCAGCGAGTGAAGCCGGCTACAGTCGAGCGAGTGTGGTCGGCTGTGCTACCATATGTCAGAGGTGTCACAGACAAGATTGGCTACATCTTGAAGGGAGCTTCTATTAGAACATTCTTCAAGCCGCCGAAGAAGATCAATCAGTTCTTAACATCCATCAAGTGTAATATCCCTTTGCAAGATGCAGGAGTGTACAAGCTTGATTGTGAATGTGGTCACTCGAATATAGGGCATACAAAACTATCTATTAATACGCGCGTAAAAGAACACATAGCTGACGTGAAACACTAACGTTGCGACGGCCCCCGCCATTACATTAGATTTGATAGACCACAAATACTCGCAAAAGAATATCGATTCCTACCAAGGATGATACGTGAGGCTATTGAAATTAAAAAAGCATCCTAATTTCAATAGAGAGGGAGGCTGGGTACTACCACCTGCTTGCGATCCTGTAATTAATAAAATTAAAACTAAACCAAAGCATACCACTGCAGGACTTCAAGATACAGTTAGTTCATTCTGCGTAGATCGGACCATAACTAATAATTAAAAAGCTAAAGATACTCCAGGTTAACTCTTACATCGGGACGTTAATCACCTCAGTCTCCCGTGACCATGGGTGCTGGAAAACACCCAAAACGTCGGGAATTTAAAAATAAGTATAATTAAACGCGAAAAATCCGTAAAAGTAGTTTTATTCACATGCAACTTGAAAAGCAAATATGCAAACTTAAAAGCTTCACACATTTGTTCATACTTCACACAGAGTTGAATTTTACGCGACAATGCAAAGTCAGCGGAAGCCAACGGTCCGCTTCCGGTCGCCGGTCACGCGCGTGTTCGTCGACACTCGCGTTGACGGTAAATAGCGGCTTTTATCCTTTGATACTGGACCAAATGTGCTCCGTGTTTCAAATTCTAAAAATCGCAATATATCAAACAGTGGTGTCAGTTTTGTGTCATTCGTTAATTAACAGAAGAGGGAAAATAGGGATGCAGTCTCTCATCTTCCACTTTTTTGTGTACCTACATCTAAATGTGATAAAAAAAGCACAATTCGACCTGATTATACCTATATGCTGCAGACAATAGACATATTTTAGTACATTCGATACGGTAGTAGGTGGTTTCAAACCAAAAATTGAACTAAAAATTAAATTGCATTCCGTGGTATAGCCACATTGTGGTTGGTTGTATGTAGTACGAATGAGTCGGCTCGACCGGGAAAGAACTAAGCTCTCAAAGAATACCAGCGCAAAATAGCAGCTTAATGTTGCTGTGTTTCGTATGGTGAGTATAGAGAACTGAAGACCCATTTTACAGGTAACGTGGTATTCCATCTTAGTCCTCAAGGGTGACAGCGCATCTGAATTTTGATACTTAATCGAGGATAAATGTAGATGTCTGTGGGCTGCAGCATCCGCTTACTATCAGATGGCCTGTGTGCTCGCTTTTCACCCCTATTCTATAAAAAAATTGTTTAACAGCGATATTATAATGTTACACATTTTCTAAACTTCGGTTAATAAAACCATTCAAAAGCAGCGGTAGTTAACGGCTTCCGTGTCCGGTCGTTGGTCACGCGCGCAGTGCTCCACTGAAAGGACGCATTGACCGTGAATAACGATTAAGGTCCTTTACTACTCTACAGTTTTAACCGCAAAACTAGACACTGAGCAAATTTTAGAAGATATGCAATTGCGGCGATTATGGCTGTAGCACGAATGGATCGATTCGATCGGGGTCGGATTACGCTCGCACAGAATACTATCATAAAGCAGCTTACGAGAAAGGGATACTCTTTTTCTGGTTCGTAGTTTTCAAGGCTAAAAACGCTTCTGCATTCTTAATCACCCGAATTCCCAAACATTACTATGAGGTCTCACATTGTGTTTGAATGCACAGGACACAAAAAACTTAATCATTAATAACACTTGAAGGACGAAATACACTACAATTAAAGTAACTTGCTAGCTGCTTTATGCTACGCACAGTGCGACAAACACAAATTACAAACTAGTAGTTTGTGTTGTTTATTGCCTCAGTGATTTGAGTGATTTACTACGTGCTTGGGGTGCATGACTGAGGAATAAAAATATTTCAAAGACATGTAAAGTCCATCATAACGCACTGAAGCTGCGCGGCGGATTAATGAGGACCAATTATTTAAGACTCACCAGATGTCGCTAGTTAGGACTGAGGTCAAGATAATTGTTGCACAGTGTCGTACAGAAAACAATGCCTCAGTGATTCTATTTAACATTTTGCACATTTTAACTCTCTTTAATTCTTTTACTTTTAGAAATATCTGTAGTTTGGTTTATCCATTTTTATCTCATATAATAAAATATTGCTAATATTTCAAAAAGAAACATTAGACTTATTTAATTTCTTAACGATTTAATTATCTCTATGAAATCTGTCAAATATTTCACCTCCTTCCAAATTGGCGCCGCCCTGGTGAGAGAAAAAGTTGTGAATGATAATTTTAAGCCACATAACCATCTCAGAAATAAGAGGAAGCCTGTACTAAGCAGCAGCATATAGCCTGTAACTTTTTTACCAAAAGAAAAGAACAGTTAGGAAAAGGCGCAAACTTTTTAAAAAGCTTAGTAGAAACTGGAGCGCACTCAATTAACACTGCAATTTACTGCTTGTGGCCTACTTTAAGATTTTTACTAAAGTCTTAGAGTAAATTTTCTAAAGGCAGTAATAAGGTTACGGAAATCTTTTAAATTACTTGGAATTATAAATAATGTTCTCAAGACCGAATCTCTATCCATCTGCGCAGGACAGGATTATGATGTCCGAGTATATGCGCAAGCACAAGTGTACTCTCTATTCCCTCACTCTCATAGTCCGATGGGACGGTAAACCGACACGACTAGAGAGTGATCAGGCTCAGGACCAACAGCTTTATGTGCTTTCTGAGGCACGGGGGAGAAACACCGACAACTTCCTGACTACGAGTAGCTACTGAAAATTTCTTGACAAAAACACTCAATGATTTCTTATATTTACGCAAACACTACACATTGAATAAAATTATTTTTACGGATTTTATCGCGTTTAATTTTACTATTTTGATTCCCGAAGTTTCGGGTGGTTTACAGCAACCCATGGTCACGGTATATTTAAAAAACTGAAGGTAGCCGGGCTAACTATGACATCGGGACGTCAAACATCTCAGTCCCTCCCGTGACCATAGGGAACAATTTTTTTTTACACAAGTAAGGCTAACGTGCAAACAGTCCGCCTAATTGTAAGTAAATGCTGCGGTTCATAAACATCTACATCTATCCTCAATTAAGAATCAAAATGCAAAATTCGTTTCCAGTAAAAAGGATATCCGGTTCTCAACACTCACCCTACGAAAGACTGCTGTTTTACGCTAGTATTCTGTGAGAGCGTGGTCCTTCCCGGTTGAGCCGACCCATTCGTGTTACAACCATTATATAATATCTTAACGTACATAGTTATCACGTTTATACACTCTGCATAGTAATGAATCTCCGTTAATCAAATTTATTCAGATTCAAAAAAAAATTATTCGCTCCCATCGCTTTTCAATGTAAGTTATTGTACTTATACTAAACAATAATTTTATTTTCACTCTGTTGCCAAAATTCAATAAACTTACGAGGGAATATATTGCGCAATGTTCCGAGGCAGATAAAAAGATATGCACAGGAAGTGAACACGATTTCTTGGCGCCACCATCAACATCGACTTGGCGAATTTAAATTCATGTGTATGCCAGTCGACATTCGAAATACTAGTTTGGTTTTATTTACCGTACCGTTACAGCCGATTACAGGCCACTACTGAACATAGGCCTCCTCCATAGATTACCTCATAGGGGGGATATTTGTTACAGTTGCCTCGCTTGGCAAGCGGGTTGCCAGCCGCAGTTTTATATTTTTAGTCGTTATTAGGATGACGATGCCTATCTCCTGATTTGTTTCCCTTTTTCACCTCTTACAACACCCACGGGATGATATGGGGTAGTGGATATTCTTAAAGCCCCATTACATGTTTGGTTTAATTTACAAAACTTTAATTAATATTTACCGTTTATACCAAAATATAAACTATGATAATACTTAAAAAATTAATTATAAGTAACGTAACAGTCCACCTGGTGGAAAGTGGCTAGAGTGGTTCATGAACAAATTAAATAACTTCATACAAAGAAGGCTACAGAGACACTATGTCACCACAAAAAACAAAGATGAAATGTTTCGCGGTCTGTAATTTAATTATATAACTTACATTCGTAACGTTTATGGTGAATTTTATTTATTTTTGTAATGTTTATAAAAGTAAATGTCAATAGCAGTAACATTGCTACTAACATTATTATTAATATTCTGTTTATGTAATAAAATGCTTGTGCTAGTAGTGTTACACGACAGTGGTCGAATGGCAGAATCGAACTAAAGACTTGTGAGTGTACGGTACGTACCCTAAAGTTTAAAAATAAGGAATTTATGGATGATAATAATCTCTGGGAATGAAGTGATCATTCATTCATTCATTACAGCCCTTCACAAGTCCACTGCTGAACATAGGCCTCCCCCACGGAATGCCACAAGCACCTTCCATCCATTGACTTCCTGCATGTCTTACCAGGTCGTCACTCCATCTAGTGGGGGACGCCCTACACTTCGCCTGCCGGTACAGGCTGCCACTCGAGAACCTTTCTTCCCCATCGGTTGTCGGTTCTTCGAGCTATATGGCCGGCCCATTGCCACTTCAGCTTACTAATCCTTTGGGCTATGTCGTTTACTCTGGTTCTACTGCGGATATCCTCATTTCTAAGTTTATCACGCAGAGAAACCCCGAGCATAGCCCTCTCTATAGCTCGCTGAGCGACCTTGAGCTTCCTCATACGGCCAGCAGTGAAGGACCACGTCTCAGTTCCGTATGTCATCACTGGCAACACGCACTGGTTGTACAATTTCGTTTTGAGGTTTTGAGGTATGCCTGACGAGAAGATGGGTCGTAATCTCCCGAACGCTGCCCAGCCGAGTTGAATCCGTCGATTGACCTCTCGGTCGAAGTTGGACTTACCTAGTCGGACTATTTGTCCCAGGTAAACATATTCAACTTCGAGCTTAGTACTCCCAACAACTACCGGCATAGGTGTGACATGGACATTAAACATGATTTTTGTTTTGTCCATGTTCATCTTGAGACCTATCCGTTGGGAGACACTATTGAGGTCATTGAGCATATTGCTTAAATCCTCCATCGATTCTACCATAAGGACTATATCGTCGGCAAATCGAAGGTGAGTGATGTACTCGCCATTGATGTTAATACCGTATCCTTTCCAGTCCAGTAGCTTGAAAACGTATTCCAATGCAGCGTTGAAGAGTTTCGGGGATATTACGTCACCCTGTCTTACACCTCTCTGCAGTTGGATAGGTTTCGTACTCTGGTTCTGTACTCGGATAGCCATCGTAGCCCTACTGTACAAACACTTCAGCACCTTGATATACCGACAGTCCACTTGGCACCGCTGAAGGGACTGCAGCACCGCCCAAATTTCGACGGAATCAAAGGCTTTCTCATAGTCCACATACGCAAGGCAAAGTGGCAGATTGTACTCGTCGGTCTTCTGTACAATTTGCCGAAGGGTATGTATGTGGTCTATGGTGCTAAAGCCTTTTCGGAAACCGGCTTGTTCGGGAGGCTGGAAGTCGTCAAGTCTGCATGCGAGACGATTCGTAATGACTCTCGAAAACAGCACACTTCTGCTCCACGCCTCCGGTGTAATGCCACCATGGAGGACGGAATTAAAGAGCTTCTGAAGGACTTCAAGTACCGGTTTTCCACCCGCTTTCAGAAGCTCCGCTGTAATTCCATCCTCGCCTGGGGCCTTGCCGTTTTTAAGGTGCTGGAGAACCATTCTAATCTCGCTCAGACTGACGTCCGGGATATCATCGTAATAGTGTCGGATAAGACTTGCTCTTGGATCGTTACTCACACTTGCGCGTGGCTCAACGATGACGTGTACAGCTGCCCATAGAACCTCTCAATCTCACTCAAAATCTCAGGTGTCCCGGAAACGATGCTGCCACAATCGGTCTTCAGCTTCGACAGTTGGCTCTTTCTGGCAGACAGATCTCTGGCAAGACTTTGGGCCCTGGTTCCGCTCGATCGCTTCTTCAATACGAGCTGTATTGAAGTTGCGCAGTCCCGCCGCATGCATTTGGATATCTGTCTGTTCAGTTGCCTGTATGCTGTCAAATCTGCTGAAGACTGCAGCTTCATCTCCGTCTAACAACCATGAGATTAAGAGTGTGATCGGAGGTTTTGTGTTCTTCTGCGACGGGTCTTACAGAACTTAGCTCCGACCGCATGGACAGTTTCCACAAGCTTGTCATTCATATCGTCCACTTCATTGTAAAATTCTAGGCACTGAAAACGATTTTGTAACTCGAGCTGAAAGTTTTCAGGACTTTGGATTAGAGCACGAGGGGACGGGCGTTGACTTCATTAGACGTGACCTCTCAACTTAACGTTTAGTTCAATGTGCCTCTCACCATTCGGTGATCGCTGCCAGTTTCACCCTCGCGATCACTGAGACATCACTGAACAGTTGTCGTCTGGTCGTCATAATGAAGTCAATCTCATTTTTGTCGAACCGTCGGGACTCGACCAGGTCCTTTTTCTGTGGGGCCGCTTTTGGAAAGAGTTCATCATAAAGAGTCCTCTTTCTCCATAAAGTCAACCAGCTGCTGGCCCTTGGGTTCCGTTGCCCTATTCCAAATTTCCTACTTTCAGCTCACCGCTCTCTCTTGTGCCTAGTTTTGCGTTGAAGTCTCCCATTAACACCGTATAGTGGGTTTTGGAGGAATGCATGGCTCTAGAGATATCCTCATACATTTCCTCCACCTCCTCATCAGGGTGTGCCGAGGTTGGTGCGTAAACCTGTATGACCTTCAGCGAATACCGTTTGGTGATTCTGAGTATAAGGTACGCAACCTCGTCGACACACTCCCGATCTTTAACGTTGTTAACGACAGACTTGTGGACGATAAATCCGACACCTCCTTGGGACAGATGGTCGCCCTCCCGGTGATAGAATAAGTTGCCGGATTCGAGGATTACCGTGTCCTCCCCCTCTCTTCGGACCTCGGATAGTCCTATTATATTCCAGCGTAACTTATCTATCTCTTCTTCCAGCTCCAGGATCTTCTCGTCAGTCCTCAGGGTGCGTGCGTTATATGTTGCCAGGTCGAGTCGTCGTGGTGGCAACCGAACCTCCACCGGAGATTCTTAGCACCCCTGCCCCGCCGTTACCATGGTCGCCACCGTAGCCAGGAATAGCGGGGCCGCCGGGACTGGGGCCGTTCTTTGTGTCGTCGCTCATGGGGTATATTGCCATAGTTGCCACGCTTGGCGAGCGGGTTTATTAAATATGTATATATATATATATATACACTGTGTTTTGGCAGGATTTAATATTAGTCCATGACAGCTTGCCCACTGATGAACTGCAGCAAGGTCTAAATTCATTCTGTCCACAGATTCATTTAGGTCGTTTACACTAAAATGCTGATACAGCTGGACATCATCTGCGTACAGGTGATACTTGCTGAAATTTATTACGGAAACAAGTGCATTGATAAACACAGAAAAAAGCAACGGAGATAAAACACCGCCTTGAGGAACAACAGCAACTAACTTATAACTCACGGGTCAGTAAAATGCTTAAGATTCAATTGTAAAACTTTATTCTTAAATTTTTTTTAAAAACTATGGAACCTGTAATGGGCCCAAAAACCCCTATCAAAGGTTGAATATATATATGGAAAAAAAATATTTTTTTACCGAAGACTAAATTATAACTTACTTTTTAAACTTAAAAAATGAAAGACTTGCATAAAAACCTCCACCCTCTACATTTACCTCATCATTTTTGACTTTCTCCGTACCAAAATTTAATCATGGGTTAAGTGATTTAGCTACGAAAGTGTAACAGATAGAAGAGTTACTTTTGAATTTATAATATAAGTGTAGATTAATAATATAAATACAAAAATGTGAGTGCTGCAATGATCGGTGAGAAATTGTTACTTGGAATTACAAAAGACGTAGGAAAATTAGGTAAAACTTTCTACAGTAATCCTCTTTCATAACTGTCTGGTTATATCCAGTTATGAAAAACTCGACGTTGTTAGTAGCTTAAAGAGCTTATTTGCTATTTTTAAAAGCTTAACTATGGTACAGACGCCTTTACGGAAAAATGATGGATAAGATATTAATATTTTTTATTCACTGCAGGCCGTATAAGGAAGCTTAAAGATTACATAGCGAGCGATGGATTGAGCTATGCTCGGGGTTTCTCTGCGTGATAAAATTTACAACGAAGAAAACCGCAGAAGAACTATGATATGAGTAACTGAGATAGCCCATCAGAACGGACAACTGGTAGCGAAGATAGGTTATAAAGGTTATACAAAATCTAACCTTCACCAAGTTTAAAAATAAGGAATTATGGATGATAATAATCTCTGGGAATAGAGTGATCGCTACCATAATATTTATAATTTGTTTTATGTTGGTAATTATTCATCATCATCATCATCATTACAGCCCTTCACAAGGGCACTATTGAACATAGGCCTCCCCCAAGGAATGCCACAAAGCACGGTCCTGAGCCACCTGCATCCATCGACTTCCTGCATGTCTTACCAGGTCGTCACTCCATCTAGTGGGGAGGGGGGGACACGCCCTACACTTCGTCCACCGGTACGAGGCCGCCACTCGAGAACCTTTTTACCCCATCGGTTGTCGGTTCTTCGAGCTATATGGCCGGTCCATTGCCACTTCAGCTTACTAATCCGTTGCGCTATGTCGGTCACTCTGGTTATACTGCGTATATCCTCATTTCTAAGTTTATCACGCAGAGAATAGCCCTCTCCATAGCTCGCTGAGCGACCTTGAGCTTCCTCATCCGGTCAGCAGTGAAGGACTACGTCTCAGTTCCATAGGTCATCACTGGCAACACGCACTGGTTGTACAGTCTCGTTTTCAAGGTATGAGGTATACCTGACGAGAAGATGTGCCGTCCTTTCCCGAACGCTGCCCAGCCGAGTTGAATCCGCCGAATGACCTCTCGGTCGAAGTTGGACTTACCTAGTTGGATGATCTTTGTTTTGTCCATGTTCATCTTAAGACCTATCCGTTGGGAGACACTATTGAGGTCATTGGTCATAGTATATAGGTACTCCAGCAATTCTGCCATAAGGATTATATCGTCGGAAAATCGAAGGTGAGTCATGTACTCGCCGTTGATGTTAATACCGTATTCTTTCCAGTCCAGAAGCTTGAAAATATCTTCTAATGCAGCGGTGAAGAATTTCGGGGATAAAACGTTACCCCTGTCTTACACCTATCTGCAGTTGGATAGGTTTCGTACTCTGGTTCTGTACTTGGATAGCCAACGTAGCCCTACTGTGTGTTTGTACAGTAGGGCTACGATTCAGCACTTCGATATACCGACGGTCAACTTGGCACCGCTGAAGGACTGCAGCACCGCCCAAATTTCGACGGAATCAAAGGTTTTCTCAGTCCACATACGCTGATATAGTCGCAAATTGTACTCCTCGGACTTCTAAACATTTGCCGAAGGTATGTATGTGGTCTATGGTGCTAAAAGCCTTTTCGAAACCGGCTTTTCGAGGCTGGAAGTTGTCGAGTCTGCATGCGAGACGATTCGTAATGACTCTCGAAAAGCAAGCAGACGCGGCTCAGAAGGAAATGGTCTTTGTTCTTCAAGAGAGCGTTGTCGCCCTTCTTGAAGAACAAGACCCCCGCACTTCTGCTCCACGCCTCCGGTGTAGTACCACCATGGAGGACGGAATTAAAGAGCTTCTGAAGGACTTCAAGTACGGGTTTTCCACCCATTTTCAGAAGCTCCACTGTAATTTCATCCTCGCCTGGGGCCTAGCCGTTTTTAAGGTGCTGGAGAGCCATTTTAATCTCGCTCAGACTGACGTCCATAATATCATCGGAATAGTGTCAGGTAAGACTTGCTCTTGGATTGTTACTCACACTTGCGTGTGGCTCCAACGATGATGTGTACAACTGCCCATAGAACCTCTCAATCTCACTCAAAATCTCAGGTGTCCCGGAAATTAAGCCGCTACACTCGGTCTTCAGCTTCGACAGTTGGCTCTTTCTGGCAGACAGATCTCTAGCAAAGACTTTGGAGCCCTGGTTCCGCTCGATTGCTTCTTCAATATGAGCAGTATTAAAGTTGCGTAAGTCCCGCCGCATGCATTTGGAGATCTGTCTGTTCAGTTGCCTGTATACTGTCAAATCTACTGAAGACTGCAGCAGCTTCATTTCCCGTCTAGCAGCCATGAGATTAAGAGTGTGATCGACGAGTTTTTGTGTTTTTCTGCGGCGGGTCTTGCAAACTTAGCTCCGACCGCATGGACAATTTCCACAAGCTTGTCATTCATATCGTCCACTGCATTGCAGTCTTCTAGGCACTGAAAACGGTTTTGTAGCTCGAGCTGAATGGTTTCGGGATTTTCGATTAGAGCACGAGGGGGACGGAGCGTTGACTTCATTAGACGAGACCTCTCCAACTTAACGTTTCGGTTCAGTGTACCTCTCACCATTCGGTGATCGCTGCCGGTTTTCACCCTCGCGATCACTGAGACATCACTGAACAGTTGTCGTCTGGTCGTCATAATGAAGTTAATCTCATTCTTTGTCGAACCGTCGGGGCTCGTCGTAGTTTTGCGATGAAGTCTCCCATTAACGCCGTATAGTGGGTTTTGGAGGAACGCATGGCTCTAGATATATCCTCATACATTTCCTCCACCTGCTCATCGGGATGAGGTTGGTGCGTAAACCAGTATGACATTCAGCAAATACCGTTTGGTGATTCTGAGTATAAGGTACGCAACCCTCGTCGACACACTCTCAATCTTTACAACGTTGTTAACGACAGACTTGTGGACGATAAATCCGATTACATGGTAGAGCCATGCTGCAGCTATATTAATAGTATAGTTGTATATAATCACAAGGTGTGAGGCATTCCATGTTAGTATTCATAGGTGAGGATGCATCTGTAGCCTTCTTTGCTTAAAGTTGGCTGCAGGTGTCCGTGAAATTCAGTAGCCACTTACCATCAGCTTGATTATAAGTTCATTTATCACTTCAATTTTATTGAAAATATACTTCTAAGAAATAACCAACTTCCAAAAATTAAAAAAAAAGTTCTACATAATTTAATGTCGAGGCTATAGTTTTTCCACGCTCAGCCTTAGCTACGGCTTCTTGTATTTATTAGATTCCTTTTTTTCTTATTTTAGGGTTGTTATTTTACGATTTTAATTTTAAGTGTAGTGTGTCTGGCGTAAAAGAGAAACGAGACTTTTTAGAAATTTCCCGGAGTCACCTCTTACGATAGCCACGGGACCAAATGAGATGATGGATTCTCTTATACCGCCATCACACAGCATTTTTTAATAGACTACCAGGTGGTAGAACTCCATTTCTGCTTAGGAGTCCATCTGGGTGGGTCCTCCAAACAGCAGTGCTTACACTGCTGTGTTTCAGTCTGAATGGCATAACAAGCCAGTGTAAGTTGACAATTAGATTATTTGTCACTTAAGTTTAATTTAAAAAAAACTTATTCCGGCTACCAAAGAAATACGACATTTAAAATATATTCTCACAAAATAGGCACCTTACAAAATGTATTGCAAATGATGATCATAATTTCCGTCACTTGAGCACAATAGGAACGAACATTTGAATATTTTTGCAATATACAACAAAGATTGTTTAGTGCCGTGCGCTTTATCCTACGCACAAATAAAATAAAAGTAGGTCGAGAAGATACATGACCAGAAATTAAAAAAATAAAGAACATACTAATATCTAGGCAACCATAAATTTCTTGATACGTTCGATATTCAAAAACTAGACACATTTTTATAATATGTACAAAATATATGATTATAATTATTATGAAATATTATACAAAAATATTATACGTTAGCAGCAATCAGGGGTGGGGGGAGCGCCAGGTATATATGACTTAAAAAAAACCCTGTCCGCGAAAAAACACAATAGAAATGTTAACTTATAAATAGATAGAAAATTCTTTATTGCACTCAAACAAACAAACATTTGGTAATGAGTTTAAGAAATGGAGTTCTACCACCTGGTAGTCTATTAAAAAAATTGCTGTGTGATGGCGGTATAAGAGAATCCATCATCTCATTTGGTCCCGTGGCTATCGTAAGAGGTGACTCCGGGAAATTTCTAAAAAGTCTCGTTTCTCTTTTACGCCAGACACACTACAGTTAAAATTAAAATCGTAAAATAACAACCCTAAAATAAGAAAAAAAGGAATCTAATAAATACAAGAAGCCGTAGCTAAGGCTGAGTGTGGAAAAACTGAAGCTTCGACATTAAATTATGTAGAAGTTTTTTAATTTTTGAAGTTGGTTATTTCTTAGAAGTATATTTTCGATAAAATTGAAGTGATAAACGAACTTATAATCAAGCTGATGGTAAGTGGCTACTGAATTTCACGGACTCCTGCAGCCAACTTTAAGCGAAGAAGGCTACAGATGCATTGTCACCTATGAATACCAACATGGAATGCCTCACAGCTTGTGATTATACTGGCTTTTATTCTACTTTCTCTTCAGCTTGGAACACAGCAATGCAAGCACTGCTATTTGGGAGCAGAAAAAGGTAAGATGGTGATACGTACACAGACGAATACCTAGAAAGAAAAGGACTTCCAACACTTTGTAACGTCTGGAAAAACTAAGCAGAGCAAATATAAGTATTAGAGGATAACTGTTCCGCTTAAAAATTAATTAAGGTCCAGACGGAAAACTAGCACTGTGGTACCCCCCAGTGTATCACTGAGGCGGAATCCTTTTTGACATCACACAACAGCATTATTTCCAATTTGTAATTTTTCCTACGAATTTCTGTTCACTAATGTTGTGTGTTGGTCAAAAAATGTTTCTTTGTTTCTTTCTGTCTTTCTTTATTTTTTTTTTCTTTCATCCTTTCTATTATGCAGGCGATAGGTCCATGGGTTGTCATTCTCTTTTCTGTATGTGGGTGGGGCCCGATGGTGACAAGAGTGGTGGTTCATTCGCCATCAGAAGTGGTACAATTTAGCAAGGAAACGGAACCATTTTGCAAGTTAAATACCCTTGGAGCAATGCGGTACTATTTTTATTAAAGGATTTTTACGTATGTGATGGGAAAATTAGTTTAAAAATAAATTTTACTTGATAAAGTACGTAATTTTGTAACAGAAATATAACTTACCGAGTAACAATTTGCATTTCAAAGGTGAAGCGATTAATTAATGATGATGTTACCGAATTAAATTACAAAGTACTTATTGTAAAACATTGCCACACGTCCTTTGTAATTTATTAGCGTTAAAGTTCAATTTGAGCGTTTTATCTAGGGATTGAGTACAGACACTAATATATTCAGAATAGCTTGTTACATCAAATGTCGTTTTTTATTTATGTTGCTCGTAATACTAGTAACATTACTGCCTATTCACGTCGCAATTTTGGGCAAAGACCTACTGTAATTTTAAGATAATTATGAATCAGGGAAAGTCCGTGAGTAGTATTAAAATGATTTATTTTGAATAAAATATTCTATTCTACTCTATTCCAATATATTCCATTCCATTGGATTCCATTCAATTTCATTTAATTTCATTTTATTATATTCTATACTACTTTATTCCATTCAGTTCCATTTTATTCTATATTATTCTATCTACAAGTCTATGTGCTTACAATTTTTTATATCTTTTTTTGTTATTATTATGTCTTACATATTTATTTGAATGAACAAAATGTCAAAATGTTTAAAAGGGGCCTTTTCTATTTATTAAAAATTTACGCTGAGCTTATTCGTAGTTATATACAAATAGCAACAATTCATCCTGCAAATTTGTGTTAACGTGCTAACATAATATCACAATTTTAAGGAATTCCAAACATGCACTACATAGTTACATAATTACATGTATATATGCACTCTTTAATTGTATCGATATAAAGTTAAGATAATTCCATTATAAGTATGATAATATGAAAAATTGGATTATGAAATAAAAACAAATATTACGGATTTTGTTGCTATAAAATGTTTTTTTTAAATGTTTTATTACTATGTTTTGTTTAGTTTTGTAGCTTGTTTGTTAAGTTGTTTTAATATCCAGAGTCTAAAACCCGAAAAATAAGGTATATTCAACATTTTGTCGACCATTATTATCGAATTTTTTATAAATTTATAATTGGACACTGTTCAAATGCACTCTTTCGATAAATAAAAAACCAGTGAAATGAGTTAAGTATCCTCAAAGATGTGACATTACATATATTTAAAAAGTAACTACCTAAGTTCTCTAATTTCTGAAATAGTTTTAGGGTAAGAAAAGTTCGCTGCGCTGCGCTGTCCCAATGCATGTTGGCGGGCTTCCTATTTGTTCAAAGAATATTTTTTAATTTCTTAAAGTTCCGCATATACCTAATTATATGTAAATAATATGTCGGATTAGAGTATAAAATTAACTTTGCAGTGGAAATATAGTTTCATCGGGCTAGATTACGGTCGATGCAAATGTAAAATTGTAATCGCAAAAATATATTTTTTTATATAATACCACTATCAATGATAAATTTTCGGATTTTTTTCCTTTACTTGTGCTGTGCCTTGCTTCTTGCTAAATTTCATGATTCTAAATCAACTGGAAGTATAATGAGTGTGCCATAATGTATTTTGATGTCATTAGCTTCAAAGGAGACGAAGGACCATAGATCTTAGTATTTTGATTATTTTCAACTTGATGAACTGGTTTCTGTGAAAAAAAGGTCTCGACAAATAGACAGACGTACGGAAAACAAAGTGACCTAATAAGGGTGTTATTTTTAAAGTACGGAACCCTAGAGAATCACCTAGACCCAAAGCTCATTTTAATGGACCTAAAGCTAAAGTTTAATGGAATATAAAACTTAGTAAAATTGGCAATTTGCTTTGGTTCCTTAAGCCAGAAGTAACAATTTTTTTTTTCGTAAACAACACTGGCTAGTTTAATTTAAATCAAATGATTTTTTAAATGTTTCATGATATACTTACGATATATGGACTTAAGGATATATTTATATGATATCGACTCGGTTTTCTCGATTTAGAGAAGCGGTAGGTACTTATGCTCGCAGGAAAAACTATAAATACTGAAGGCATCAAATAAAAAATTAATTTAAATCTTTATTACGGATAGAAAGAAGAGCAAATATTTGAGAAAACCAAAAACACTACGTCATTGGCAACAACCCTTCCGAGTGATGATATCATCATTTGTATGGTATAATTAAAGAGAATGTAGAAAATACGTCGAGTTAAGTAGGAAATGTCAGTTTTATTCTAATTATTTTGTTCATTTGTATAATCATTTTGTCATATTTGCCACGCTAGGCAGGTTTTGATTTGTCATCTGGAAGGTACTGTTGCTGCCGTTTTCTGTATCAGTTTCCATCTGTTGTCTATTACGGTACCCACGGGACGAAATGGGGTACTTATTTGTTCTTAAAATGCCACTAAATGGTATTTATTTCTTATAGAATATAAATGTTATACTTATGTATGTGTGATAAATCGTATTATGTCAATTTTTTTATTTAATATAAAATGATGCTAAGTCATAAAACATATAACAAAAGGAAGGAAAATACTACACGAAACATAGTCAAGCCCTCACAGCCCTCGTTATGCTGAATAATTTGCATTTAATTTTGTATTTATCGTAAGTTCGCCAACTATCTGAACAACTCGCGAGTTTAACTGCCGCATGGCTCCTAACGTTGGAGAGCTGTGGTTGTCTAATTACACAACTATTAAATGAGTGAACAGTACTGACGGAGGACTACGACAAAATAATTCTTCTGAAATACTAATTATTTTTGACAAAATGCTCTGATATTGATTTCATCAAACGTTTTCTGGGTGAAATGACCATGACGGCTAAATATATTTTATACGTGGCAGAACAACGCTGTAGCTACGAGAATATTATGCTATAGCACGAATAGGTCAGATCAACCGGGGTAAGACAGCGTGTTCTCACAAAATACCAGCAACCAGCATACCAGCGCAAAATAGCAGCTTTATACTGCCGTGTTTCATATGATGAGCGTAGAGAACTGGAGACCATTTTTACGGGAAACGATGCATTTCATTTTAGTCTTCAGGGTGACAACGCATCTACATTTTGATTCTTAATTGAAAATAAATGTAGATGTTTGTAGGTCGCAGCCATTAAGTGGACTTACCTATAGGTAGAATATGAGCTCATTTATCACCCTTATTCTATAAAAATATATATAATATATATTAATGATTAGAAACTGTATTTTATAATATCCGCGTGCAAAAGTTATTTTTGTATATTAGGTTACACACTAGTCATTTTAAAAGCTTTTATTTAACTTGCAATGTTTGGTATGTTTGTTATGGTCAAATCTTGCAACTGAATTTTAAAGCAGTTATTCTCAACCGATTGAGCTGAAGTTTTGCAAACATGTTTAATTTGAATGACAATGCATGGTTAGTTAAGTGACGATATTCTTAATCCAATATGGCGAACTGCCCAAGATAGCGGACTAGTTATTTTCTATACACTCCCACGATATGGATATAAAATGAAGGGATTTGCTGAGCAAAATACGAAAATAAAATGACGTCACTCTAAATCTAATATGGTGTACTCCCAAAGATGGCGGACTATGTTTTTTATACAATCCCATGATACACTTTTTCAATATCAAATGAAAGAGTTTGCTGAGAAGAATACGAATAAAATGACGTCCGCGTTCAGCTCTTCTAGGAGGTAGTTTACTACTGCCCAGCTAAACAATAAGACTTAGTGGAGTAGTGTCTTAACTAATATCGACCTACACCATGAGCGAATTCTGGCAGTGGTGAAAAATAATTAAAATGGCGGAAACAAAAATGGCCGCAATACCAATTTTAAAAAGTTATAACTCGGTTAAGGTTACATTATATCATATCATCGTATATTATATCATCATAGTTCGGTGGTGCTTGAACAAATGTAGGGACCGACAAGTGTCAATTGCTGGAGATAAAAAAAATTCATGATGGCGGTTCTAAGACAATCAACTCAAAAACTTAGTTGCTTCAATCTGTACGTAATTTTGTTATTCCGGATTTTCGGAGTCCCCCATTAACATTTTGGGGTCGAATTATTCGGGTCAAATTAAGCAACTGAATTTTAAAAGTATGCCTAGCTAAGTGCGAAGTCCAATATGAAATAATGAAATAACAGACTTAGAAACATGTCCAGCTATAACTAAAAAATATTTAAAAAAACAAGATACAAATAAAATAAAAAGTAAAAAAGGGTCTCCCGTTCTCTAGACTCACCATACGAAACACAGCAGCGTTAAGCTGCTATTTAACGTTGATATTATGTGAGAGCGTGGTTCTTCCCCGGTCGAGCCGACCCATTCGTGCTACAACTATAATATGTCTGCAGAATGGCTCTACCACGTATAAAAGAAGAGAGAAAGAACGCACGTATAAGACAAGTACACTTTTACTTTTTATAAAAAGTAATTTTTTTAACCTTTTGGGTGACTACGGGCTATCACAATCTCAGAGTTATCTAAATATTAATATTTAAAACTTCATACCCTATTTTACCACCCTTAGGGGTAGAACTTTCTCTCCTTGTTTATATGGGACCACCCATAAAGTATGTATATATTCTGTAATAATAATAATCATCAAATAATAAAAAAAATATCGTGTAACTTACAGTAGAAAAAAATTGTGACAAATTAAGAACCTTCATCAGGGAATCAATGAACTTATGTAAAAAGGTTGTTATTAAATAAATATTCATCTTTTTTCCGTGTCAACTCAAGTTCGCATAACTTTAACTTTAAGATGCATACTTTTTTAGGGTTCCGTACCCGAAGAATAACCAACGGGATCCTATTACTAAGCCTCCGCTGTCCGTCCGTCTGTCTGTCAGCGAGCTGTATCTCATGATCCGTAATAGATAAACAGTTGAAATTTTCACAAAGTGTGTATATCTGTTGCCGCTATAACATCAAATAATAAAAATAAAAATAAATTAAAAATCAACAGGGGTACTAGCAACCTGTGATGGTACGGAACCATTCATGCGCGAGTCCGACTCGCACTTATCCGGTTTTTTTTTATGAAAGAGGAGGAAAACGAGCATACGAATCACTTAATGGTAAGGAATTACCGTCGTCCATGAACGCAACACCAGGGGAACTTGCACGTGCGATGCCGGCCTTTTAGAAAGAAGTAGGTTCTTTTTTTCAAGGTCACTACATCGTATCGGAAAACGATGTAGTGACCTTCAAAAGAACTAAGTCAACGACAGTTATTTCTCATATTTTCCCTATATTTACGTGATACTTGCTGATTTTTGCGAGGTTGTCACTCAAAAACTTTACTTATTCATCAGTTGTTGGTACTTCGAGACATAACACGATTTGGGTCATCGTGTTATGTCTCAATCATATAGCTCAAAAATTTCAAAATACATAAAAGCAAAACGCTTTCTTCATTTCGTGTTGGCAAGTGAGTCTTATGTGATCCTTTATTCGTACACATTGTCCTTATTTGAGAAGGTCTAAACAACTAATTGGTCGGCGACAAGATAAGACCTGTTCTAAATTACTGGATTTACCGATGTCACTCTGACGCGTGCTTCAAGCCTTACATATTAAGTCTGTGAAGGTGACACTAGTATTACGTTCAGACAAAGCGATTATCTTCAGGTGTTGACTAAATCGTGATTGTAATTCATGAATGTACTAAGTAATAACCATGCAATGAGCATTTGTAACTATTGTATCATTGTTGGCTTATAATTTTTCATAAACCTTAAGTAAATAAAAAAACAACTTACAGTTTACCTGATGAAGTGGCTATTGCAGTCCATGGACACTAATAGACAACTTCAAACAAAGAAAGCCACAGAATCCGTAGTAGTCACTACTGAGGACTTAGACGGAATACCTTTCATCCTATAATTGTACTGGCTCTCTACACCGTTTAGACCAGAACACTGCAGTACAAGCACTGCTATTTGGCGGCAGAACTGGGTTTGTACTGTTGTACTGGAGTTGTATATACACAAACGGACTCCTGGCAGGTAAGGAATCCTAACACCTGGTCAATCACAATGAATCAAATTAGTGAAGCTATTTTAATAAATGTTGAAATATTTTGTGTAGAATATTTTTGACAGCGCCGTGGTGCAGTGACTAAAGCAATGATTTACAGTGCTAAGGGCCGCGGGTTCAAATCCCGCACAGAACTAATATTTTTAAGGCCTTGAAGTAATTGTTCTGGGTCTGCATTTTTCTCCTTGTGAAATTTGTGTATGTAAACTGTTTCCACGATACACGAGAAAAACCTAGTGTGGAGGTAACGTTTTGAAATAATAAAATAAAAAAAGAATATCAAACAGTTTGTAAATTCAAAATGTCAGTTCAAACAGTTCTCATAGTGATAACACTCAAACACAAATATGTATCACGTCGCATTCCGCTGACTGCGTATCAATTAGCGGTATTACAATACTCTTGTTTTGAACGATGTTTCATGCATCAGTGCGTGTGGCCGAATGATGACGAACGGATAGGTAATTAGCTTATTAATTTCATAGTAATAACCTGTGGCCATATTTGCATAATATAAGCATCTTATCTCTGTCTGTCCAAAAATATTACAATGCGGAAACGATAACTACAAATTTTCGTTTTTAATGTATATATTCGCGTAGTTTTTCAACAAGTGTCGGATTATATTATACAGGTTAGCCAAATATTAATATTCCATTATGTATTTAATTCGCCATTGACATTTGAAAATGAAAACTGACGAAGTTTAATTAAAAGTCAATGTGGTGTATAATACAAGATTACTTCTCCTCCTAGAATTTTTGGAAATCTATTTATGTTGAATTACCTAAAACAAATGACAAACACAGGTCTTATTAATAAGTTAAAAGTTTAAAAGTGTCAAAGTATTGAAGTTTTATGTTATTGGTGAAATCTAATTTAATTAATAGATAAAATAAAATCACACAAAATATACACAAATATATGTTAAAAGGTATCAATAACCTATTGGTCAAGGGATTTAAGTTATGTGTTTATGTAATAAATCTGGTGTCTGTTAATCAGAAATGAAAGTCAAAAGGAATATAAATGTATTAATATTTATAGTAGGAATAAAATATTATATAATTATAAAAACTCCTTTGTAAATATTTTGTGTGATTTTATTAGTACTAATAATATTAAACTATAAAATCCATACTAATATTATCCATACTAGTCCATACTAATATTATAAATGCGAAAGTGTGTTTGTTTATTGTTTGTTTGTTTGTCCTTCTTTCACGTCGCAACAGAGCACGTCGGCATGGCATGCTTTTTGTATGGGGATAGTTCGGTGGCTGTAGGTGACATGGGCTACTTTTTTTCCACGGAAAACATCTCATTCCGTGGGAAAATCGAATATATTGCACAAGTTTGTCCTTCTTTCACGTCGCAACAGAGCGTCGGCATGGCATGATTATTTGTATGGGGATAGTTCGGTGGCTGTAAAGTGACATAGGCTTTTCAGCGGAAAAACATATCATTCCGTGTAAAATCGAACATGTTGCAAAAATTAAATTCAGCTAGGTGGCGCCACCGTGATTCTACAAGACGGACGACGGTACGATGGACGAACACAGAAGGTCAGAATATCTGGATTATTGTGTCTTTACTAAAATTAAGATTAAAATGTATGGATCTGTATTTTCCACGCAGGACCAGGAAGAGCGATAAAACAGCAAATTCACCAGCTGATTTTCTTCAAACGTTTTGATGCATCGTAATTCACAGAATAGGCGATAACCTCGCAGACGATATTAAGTAATCCGTTGATGCTCTGCCTACCCGCAAGGGTTACAGGCGTGATTATAAGTATGGATCAGAAATACTATCACCACCTGTCACTTTCACATAACTATTATTACTTAACAATGGTAAAAACAGTTCTTATTAAATGTATTAATAAGCCTTAGTAATATTTATTGAACGGAAATGAATACAGTTCTTATATGTGGTTATGAATGAATCAGTATTACAATAAGAAAAATTGTGCCAAATTATAAGAAAAATATTTTTGAGAGTTCTTATTAACTAACGTATACATATTTAATTGATTCCGCTAGATGTCGTTACTAGGCTTTTAAAACATGGTAACGAAATGTTTCTGACATGTACTTACCTCCTCCGTTGAGCCGCGCGTCAACTTATAGTACATACAATTCCTATACCTTAAATTGTTTCTATTTCATAGCTTATTCAACTACCTGCTTTCGATTTCCAGTTGTTTGTTATTTGCTTTGTGATTTAGTTAGGTTGAATGGATTTATATTGGCTTCCATTTTTGGATTTGTGTATTTTCTTGGATCAGGTTTGTTGATTTGGTTGGTATTCCTTTATACATATTTAGACTCTGGCTTTGATTTTGGATTTTGTTTATTTAGAATCGTGAATTGGTTTCGTTGTTTTAGGTTGTTTAACAATATTTCAAAGGAATATTAATAGTATAGATATGTGTATACGGTACCTATACACTTACTTCTTTTTCGTTGGTTATATTTATATTGACTACTGCTTTCGATTTCGGTTTTCTGCGATTTGTTTTGTGTGATTTGGTTTAAATTGATTCGATTTTTTTTGGCTATCGTTTTCGGATTCGTGTTGTGTCTTGAATTGGTTTTGTTGTTTTGATTTTAAAAATATTTAAAAGGAATATTTATTCCTTTTAGATATTTAGTTGCTAAAAAATATATAAGATGAAATTTAATTCCTTTTAGGTATTTTAACGTTTTTTTATAAATAGGTTTTCTTACTTCATAATGCCTCAAAACGTGTCCAGCCTTTCAAAGTATCTTCTCAAAGACAAGCGAAAGATTAGCTCGATCGCTAGAATCTTTAGAAGATGCTGAACTGAGAAGCAGAACAGACAGGCGTCAGGCTGCTTTAAGAGCTTCGAAATACCTTCTCAAAGTCAGGAAGGCGTCTTGAACAGGCAGAGCGTAAAGCTACTTTAAGAGCTACTGAAACACCTGCTCAAAGAGTCAGCATAGGCGTCTTGAACAGGCAGGCGTCAATCTACTTTAAGAGCTACTGAAACACCTGCTCAAAGTCAGCAAAGGCGTCTTGAACAGGCAGGCGTCAATCTACTTTAAGAGCTACTGAAACACCTGCTCAAAGTCAGCAAAGGCTATTCGAACAAGCGGAACGTCAGGCCGCCAGAGCCGCGGAAACACCTGATGAAACTCAGCACACAGACTCATTGGCAAGCTGAACGTCAATCTACTATAAGGGCATCTGAAACACCAGAACAGTCACAGGCGCGAAAAGATGCAAATGAAATATAAAAATCACAGGTTAGTTGTTATCGGACTGATGGACAAGGCGTGTCGATTTTGCAGCGCTTTAAATGGATATGAGACCGCAGGCATGTGCTGTTCCAATGGCAAAGTGTCTCTTCCGTTACTTGAGGAACCAGAAGAACCTTTGAAAACTCTCTTTTTATATGATGCTAATGAGTCACGGCGCCTTTTAAACAGGATCCGGAAATATAAATCATGCTTTCAAATGACGTCGTTCGGAGTTGACCGAAATAATAATGCCGGATTTTCGCCTACATTTACGGTGCAGGGCAAATTTATCATAGAATAGGTTCACTTTTCCAGCTGAAAACGAACAGCATAAATTTTACAAGTATATTTTATGGGTGACGAAGAAATTGAGGTAGACCGTCGCTGCCAATTTATCCAGGAGTTGAGAGAGACACAGTGTTCAAAACTCAAAGATTCTTGCATGAACGTAACATTTTAGTCAAAACATTTAAAACTGCTTTAGAAAACCTACCTGAAGAGGATTATAAAGTCGTCATTCACGCAGATCGGACCCCTCGAGGAGAGCATGAAAGGCGCTACAATGCACCTTGATAAACGAAATAGCAGCCGTAATTAGTGGTGATCAATTTTCTTCACGAGACATTGTCTTGCAGCACGTGATGATACGTTGCAACGGGTAGCCGATACACAAAGTTTTATGACGCAATGCCCATTGATTTATTGCAAAAGGCCAAGAGGGCTATCATTTTCAAATTCCACTCATTAACTTGGTCACAAAGGCCTACTCCGAACAAAAAGTATCATGTATGGATTTTTATGCGTATCATATGATGTTGCGAGAAAATGATTTTAACCTCTTAGCCGGTGTGAACAATTATTTCATCAATTTTTGGTGACAGGTATGTGAAGGTAGAAAGTGAACGTCTCCGTTATATATCTTTAAATCAAAAAAACTGCGTTGAGTTATATACATTTACAAGATGCAGTTTCTAGCGACGCCAATGTAAACCCCAGAGATTTAGGTAAAATGGTAATTCTGCCTCATCATTCGTTAACAGTCCCCGCTACCTACATGAGTACACACAAGACGCATTCCCTATGTACGAACTTACGGAAGACCTGATCGTTTTGTTACTTTTACTTGCAATCCCACATGGAAATAACCGAGGAGCTAATGCCGGGCCAAAAAGTACTGACAGACACGATTTAGTTGCTAGATAGAGTATTTAGATTAAAAGTACAAAAATTAATGTATGTAATTAACAAAGGGAAAATTTTCGGAGAGGTGCAGTGCTTCATGTATTCAATTGAATGGCAAAAAGAGGATTACCGCATGCCCACTTTCTAATATGGCTTAAAGAGAAGTTGCGGCGATTCCGGATCCTGAACAAAATAAAGAATTGTATGATACCATCATCCGAAATATGATTTATGGTCCATGTGGACACGAAATTCAATATCGCCATGTATGAAAGAAGGAAAATGTACGAAATGCCTAAACGGCTATTAAAAACGAGTGCACAATAATGACAATGGCTACCCTTTATACAGACGCAAAGCTCCCGAAGATGGTGGCAGGAAAGTTACAATCAAATCTCACTCTGGAGCGTTCAAACCAAGATAACAGCTGGATTGTCCCGTATTCGCCCATTCTATGTAAAATGTTTAATGCCCACATTAATGTAGAAGCATGTAGCTCTGTCCGGGCAATCAAGTATCTGTAAGTACATAAATAAAGGAAGCGACCAAGCAATATTTAATCTCAGGAGTGAAGGTGAGGCAAATCCGTTAATGAAGTACAGACCTTTCAAGCACGGCGTTATGTCAGCAGTAACAAGCAGCGTGGCGTTTCCTTGGCTTCCTTTACACGAGGCGCAACAGTTACTCACCTTGCTATGCACTTAGAAAATGGAGCGTGTATATTTCACCGAAAGAAATTTCCAAGAAAAATTGCATCACCGCCAAAACTACACTAACAGCCTTCTTTTAACTTTGTCAAACCGACCCCTTTGCAAAAACGTTGTTATATTCTGAAATCCTGCTATTATACTTGGAACACATCTAGGAAGAATTGAACGCCGTATTCAAGGCGCCCTGTTGCAAATTGGCCGGTGTAAAGTCATCAGATGCCCTTGGTCGTGTGTATACCGTCCATGTAACTAATTTTGAATGTTTCTGTTTACGATTGCTGCTGCACTGTTTCAGGTCCTACAAGATATAAAGACCTTAAAACTGTCAACGGTCAGGAATGCGCAACTTATAGAAAGCATGTGAGCTCTGCATCTTTTGAAAACGATAATCACTGGGATGAAACCATGGAGGAGGCTGCGGTAGTCATCCAGCCAAAATTAGGGATCTTTGTGCAACTCTCTTATCATCTTGCGGGCTATCTAATGCATAAATTGTGGGACAAATATAAAAGTACATGGCGGAAGATATTTTGCGAAGGTTACAGCAACACACCGAACAAGACATACAATGACACATTTATAATGAAGCCTTGGAAAAATTGAAGATAAAGTAATGGCAATGGTAGCAAAAAAAAGAAAATGAAATGAATGAAATTATACGTGAAACAAGCGATATACCAGCTTTGCAGCAGCAAGTAGCCAATTGTACCTTGCTTCCCGAACAAAAACAGTATTTGACAAAGTATTAAGACAAATTGAATCTGGAAATGGTGCACTTTTTTTGAATGCCCCTGGAGGAACTGGGAAGACATTTTGTTAAATTTATTATTAGCGGTACGGAAGGATAAAACATTGCTGGCCGTAGCTTCCTCCGGTATAGCCGCCACGCTGCTAAGCGGGGCCGCACTGTACATTCTGTTTTAAAACTCCTCTCTAGCCAGGAAGAATCGCCGATCTGCAATTTTAGCAAATATAGTGCACGAGGTATAATGCTACGACAATGCAAACTTTTAGTGTGGGACGAAAGTACAGGGTGGCGCAGTAGAACATGCATTTATTAAGTATAGGCTAAAAAATAAATACAAAAGGTATAGTTGAAATAAAATATAAGATGATGAGGTAATTAAATGTAGTTTATTTTTAAAAATAACATCATCTAAATGACGACCCTCTCGAAGAAGGCACTCCTCTAAACGCGAAAGCAGATTTGTGAAAACTCTTGTCAATAAATCTGGGGTGATAGCTGCCATTTCCCGGATTTTTCCTTTAGCTGACTGATGTTCCTCGGATTGTTCATGTGACTTTATGTTTGAGGTATCCCCACAAAAAAGTCAGGAGGCGTCAAGTCAGAGCTACGTGAGGCCAGGGATATCACCTCTTTTGGAAGTATTCTTGCAGAAACATCTGTCTCACAACCGCCATAGAGTCATTTGATGTGACAGGTCGCTCCGTCTTGTTGGAACCAAGTCCTCGTATTCGCTATTCTCGATCTCATAAGTTCTGGGTCAAATATTCCTCTAACATCGCAACTAGCGGTCAGTGTTAACAGTGATGTTTCGTCCTCGTGAATCTTCAAAGAAGAAAGGGCCAATAATTCCTTTGCTTGATTGCTGCCCATACCGTTACTTTAGGACTATGCAGTGGTTTTTGATGTTTCATTTTGGATTCTCGTCGTTCCAATAGCGACAATTTTGTCGGTTTACGAACCCATTTAAATGAAAATGGCCTCGTCAGAAAAAGGATGTTGTCAAAGAGGAAAATCGACTAAGCATTTCTTCTGCAAATGCCAACCTTGCTCCGAAGTCGGCCTCTTTTAATTCCTGTGTTAACTGGAGCTTATAAGGATGCAGTTTAGATCCAACAAAATTCGCTGTAAACTTCGTCGCGACAAGTTTAAAGCCGCCGATCGCTTCAGTAGACACTTGCGGATTTTTCCTACTGCTCCTTCACCCTCTCAATATTGTCTGTGGTCCTAGACGTTCTTGGACGACCATTTGCTGGTGGTTTAAACGTGGACCGGTCTCTTCAAAACGCTTTATCCATATTTTAATTAAATTAGCAAGGCTTCATTAGTGTGTTTAATCCATATTCAGAACAATACATTCGCCTTGTAGAAATGTATGAACGACCGTTCTCGTAAAACGTGCGAACACAAAAAGCGCGACGCTTCCGTCGAAGTGACTCATGGTTACTAAAACTTCACGAGTGTCACTATCCAACCACGCTGGGCTCCCCGCCCGCGCACTTTACCGCGAAAAAGAAGACGCAATATGCGTTCTGTTGCGCCACCCTGTACAATGTCATAAAAAAGCTGTAAAGCACTAAATCGAACGATCCATGATTTGCGCGCAATACCGATGTAATGGGAGGAATGGTGGTTTATGCTGGTGGCTTTCGCCAAAACTTTATCTGTCATTCAGGTGCCTTGAACCTGCAGATGAAATTAAACATGCCTCAAGTCGTCTATTTTATGGAACAAGGTGACAAACTTCAGTTTAACTACGAATATGAGTGCATTTGTATAATGATATCAATGCTGGGAACTATGCTGACACACACTAAAAATTGGCGATGGGTGGTTGGAAACGGATGCTGAGGGCTGCGTTAAATTGACGAGAGATTTTGTAATTTAGTACATCCGAGTTATTCCGAATTAATTGCGAGCGTTTATTCATATTTAACGAACAGCATGCATGAAGACAAATGGTTATGTGAAGGGCGATTCTTGTACCAAAAAATGAGAGCGTTAACAAAATAAATTCAGATATATTAAGCGAAGTAGCCGGAGAAATAACAGAGTATTTGTCAGTAGACAGAGTTTATTAGTAATAAAGATTGAAATAAATAAAATATTAATAAATATTATTATTTAGGAAGACACTGTAAAACTATAGTCTGTTCAGTTAGTTGATGAAAAAACACTTTTCAGGAGGATCGTTTTAGAATGAGTCTGCAATCTTGTTGGCCGAGCTTGTACAACTGTATGGGAGACACAAATGGGGATATGGATTACAATCCATGAATATTGAAGACATCAGTAACATCCCACAACCACCCCTTATGCCTGTAACTGTAACTCCTGCCATTTCAGGCATCAACAATTACTATAATAATATGCAGACCTTTTCTATCAAAAGGCAAATTATTTCTTAAGCAAAATTGTCTAGTAAGGTTATTATACTACTAGAGAGTACATGACTGATAACAACCCCTGGGAATGAGGTGATCGCTACCATGCTGTTTCTAAATTTTTCATAACAATTGTATAAATATATATTGTAAAATGGGTTTTTTTAAAGTCTCGCTGGGTTTCTTGCGGGTTCTTCCCAGGACAGGGTTTTTGCGAACCAGTGGTAAAGTAAAAAATGACTTTCAATATTATGTATTGTAATCTATATTGAATAAAATGATTCCATTCTATTCTGAGGCTAGTTACAAGTGCTGCTTTTGCTTCGTCACTGTATTTTTTAAGTTGTGTATCATTTATCTAGATTCTTAATACCTAAACTACTAAAGAGATTGCTGATTGATAACTCATTTTATGTGCCACTGTATGCTCGTATTTATGAATACCATAACGAACCTCACAATGATTGGAACAATTTATACACAAGTAGGTAGTTTTTGCCACAGTTGCTACGCTTGCAATAAAGTTTGTGGTATTCTATAGGAGATGTTGCTGCTCATCTCCTGGTATCTATATTTTACTCTGTTACGACTTTTGACACCATATGGGACGAAACGCGATGGCAGTTCACGGAAGGGCTATACAATATTTTACATTATATATTTAATTTAGGAAGACTTATGTTCTGCAGTGAATTGTTGTAATGATGAATAATCCATATCCATACTATTATAAATGCGAAAGTGTGTTTGTTTGTTTGTTTGTTTGTCCTTCTTTCACGTCGCAACAGAGCGTCGGCATGGCATGATTTTTGTATAAGGATAGTTCGGTGGCTGTAGAGTGACATAGGCTACTCCGCAGAAAAACCTCTCATTCCCGTAGGAAAATCAGATATGTTGCACATTTGTCCTTCTTTCACGTCGCAACATAGCGTCGCCATGGCATGATTATTTGTATGGGGATAGTTCGGTGGCGGTAAGTGACATGACTACTCTCAGCGTAAAACATATCATTTCCGTGGGAAAATCGAATGTTGCAAAATTAAATTCAGCTAGGTGGCGCCACCGTGATTCTACAAGACGGACGACGGTACGATGGACGAACACAGAAGGTCAGAATATCTGGATTATTATGTCTTTTACCAAAATTAAGATAAAATGTATGGATCTGTATTTTTCCACGCAGCCGGGAAGAGAGCGATGAAAAACATAAAATTCACCAGCTGATTTTATTCAAACGTTTTGGTGCATCGTATTTCGCAGAATAGGCGATAACCTCGCAGACGATATTAAGTAATCCGTTGATGCTCTGCCTACCCGCAAGGGTTACAGGCGTGATTATAAGTATGGATCAGTAATACTATCACCACCTGTCACGCTTTCACCCTAACTATTATAACAATGGTAGAAACAGTTCTTAGTAAGCCTTATTAATAAGCCTTAGTAATATTTATTGAACGGAAATGAATACAGTTCTTATATGTGGTTATGAATGAATCAGTATTATAATAAGAAAAAATTGTGCAAAATTATAAGAAAAATATTTTTTGAGTTCTTATTAACTAACGTATACATAGTTTAAATTGATTCCGCTAGATGTCGTTACTAGGTTTTAAAACGCGGTAAATGTTTCCTGACATGTACTTAACACCCGCCGTTGAGCCGCGCGTCAACTTATAGTGCATACGTACCTATACGCTTAATTTGTTTCATGCTTATTATTCGACTACCACCTTTCGATTTCGGTTGTTTTGTTATTTGCTTTGTGATTTGGTTAAGGTTGAATGGATTTATATTGACTTCCATTTTCGGATTTGTGTATTTTCTTGGATCGGTTTTGTTGATTTGGTTGGTATTCCTTTATACATATTTAGACTCTGGCTTTGATTTTGGATTTTGTTTATTTAGAATCGTGAATTGGTTTTCGTTGTTTTAGGTTGTTTAACAATATTTCAAAGGAATATTAATAGTATAGATAGTGTATACGGTACCTATACACTTACTTCTTTTCGTTGGTTATATTTATGACTACTACTTTCGATTTGGTTTTCTGCGATTTGTTTTGTGATTTGGTTTAAGTTGATTCGATTTTTTTGGCTATCGTTTTCAGATTCGTGTTGTGTCTTGAATTGGTTTTGTTGTTTTGATTTTAAAATATTTAAAAGAATATTTATTCCTTTTAGATATTTTAGTTGCTTTAAAAAATATTTAAGAGGAAATTTAATTCCTTTTAGGTATTTTAACGTTTTTTATAAATAGGTTTTTCTTACTTCATGCCTCGCAAACGTAAGTCCAGCCTTTCAAGAGTATCTTCTCAAAGACAAGCGAAAAGATTAGTTCGATCGCTAAAATTTTTAGAAGATGCTGAACTGAGGAGGCAAGAACAAGCAGAGCGTCAGGCTGCTTTTAGGCATCTGAGACACCTTCTCAACGTCCAGGCGTCTTGAACAGACAGGCGTCAGGCTGCTTTAAGAGCTTCCGAAACACCTTCTCAAAGTCAAGAAAGGCGTCTTGAACAGGCAGAGCGTCAAGCTGCTTTAGAGCTTCTGAAACACCTTCTCAAAGTCAGCGAGGCGTCTTGAACAGGCAGGCGTCAAGCTACTTTAAGAGCTACTGAAACACCTGCTCAAAGTCAGCAAAGGCTACTCGAACAAGCGGAACGTCAGGCCGCAAGAGCCGCGGAAACACCTGATGAAACTCAACACAGACTCATTGAGCAAGCAACGTCAATCTACTATAAGGGCATCTGAAACACCAGAACAGTCACAGGCGCGAAGAGATGCAAATGAAATATAAAAATCACAGGTTAGTTGTTATCGAACTGATGGACAAGGCGTGTCGATTTTGCAGCGCTTTAAAATGAAAGATGAGACCGCAGGCATGTGCTGTTCCAATGGCAAAGTGTCTCTTCCGTTACTTGGAACCAGAAGAACCTTTGAAAACTCTCTTTTATATGATGCTAATGAGTCACGCCTTTTAAACAGGATCCGGAAATATAACTCATGCTTTCAAATGACGTCCTTCGAGTTGACCGGAAATAATAATGCGGGATTTTCGCCTACATTTACGGTGCAAGGGCATTTATCATAGAATAGGTTCACTTTTTCCAGCAAAACAGCATACATTTTACATATATTTTATGGGTGATGAAGAAATTGAGACCGTCGCTGCCAATTTATCGGGAGTTGAGAAAGACACAGTGTTCAAAATTCAAAGATTCTTGCATGAACGTAACATTTTAGTCAAAACATTTAAAACTGCTTGAGAAACCTACCTGAAGAGGATTATAAAGTCGTCATTCACGCAGATCGGACCCCTCGAGGAGAGCATGAAAGGCGCTACAATGCACCTTTGATAAACGAAATAGCAGCCGTAATTAGTGGTGATCAATTTTCACGAGACATTGTCTTGCGAGCACGTGATGATACGTTGCAACGGTAGCCGATACACAAGTTTTGACACTCTGCAATACCCATTGATTTATTGTAAAGGCCAAGAGGGTTATCATTTCAAATTCCACTCATTTGGTCACAAAGGAGCCTACTCCGAACAAAAAGTATCATGTATGGATTTTTATGCGTATCATATGATGTTGCGAGAAAATGATTTTAACCTCTGCCTGTGTGAACAATTATTTCATCAATTTTTGTAGACATGTATGTGAAGGTAGAAAGTGAACGTCTCCGTTATATATCTTTAAACCAAAAAAAAAAACTGCGCGTTAAATTATATTTACAAGATGCAGTTTCTAGCGACGCCAATGTAAACCCCAGAGATTTAGGTAAAATGGTAATTCTGCCCTCATCATTCGTTAACAGTCCCCGCTACCTACATGAGTACACAGACGCATTCGCCTATGTACGAACTTACAGAAGACCTGATCGTTTTGTTACTTTACTTGCAATCCCACGGAAAAAAAACCAGGCTAATGCCGGGCCAAAAAGTACTGACAGACACGATTTAGTTGCTAGATAGAGTATTTAGATTAAAAGTACAAAATTAATGTATGTAATTAACAAAGGAAAATTTTCGGAGGTGCAGTGCTTCATGTATTCAATTGAATAAAAAAGGATTACCGCATGCCCACATTCTAATAAAGAGAAAGTTGCGGCCCAGCCAAATAGACGACATAATAAGCGCCGAGATTCCGGATCCTGCAAAATAAAGAATTGTGTACCATCGTCCGATATATGATTGACGGTCCATGGAGCACGAAATTCAATATCGCCATGTATGAAGAAGAAAATGTACAAAGAAATGCCCTAAACGGCTATTAAAAGAAACAGTGCACAATGACAATGGCTACCCTTTATACAGACGCAAAGCTCCCGAAGATGGTGGCAGGAAAGTTACAATCAAATCACGCTCTGGAGCGTTCAGACCCTTAGATAACAGCTGGATTGTCCCGTATTCGCCCATCTCTGAAAAATGTTTAATGCCCACATTAATGTAGAAGCATTTGGCTCTGTCGCGCAATCAAATATATCTGTAAGTACATAAATAAAGGAAGCGACCAAGCAATATTTAATCTCAGGAGTGAGGTGAGGCAAATCCGTTAATGAAGTACAGACCTTTCAAGCAGGACGTTATGTCAGCAGTAACGAGGCGTGGCGTCTCCTTACGAAAGGCACCCAACAGTTACTCACCTTGCTATGCACTTAGAAAATGGAGCGTATATTTCACCGAAAATTTCCAAGAAAAATTGCATCACCGCCAAAACTACACTAACAGCCTTCTTTCAACTTTGTCAAACCGACCCCTTTGCAAAACGTTGTTATATTCTGAAATCCCCTGCTATTATACTTGGAACACATCTAGGAAGGAGTGGAAACGCCGTATTCAAGGCGCGCCTGTTGCAAATGTTGGTGTAAAGTCATCAGATGCCCTTGGTCGTGTATACCGTCCATGTAACTAAATTTGAAGGTTTCTGTTTGATTTGCTGCACCATATTTGGGGTCCTACAAGATATAAAGACCTTAAAACTGTCAACGGTCAGCGCAACATAAAGAAGCATGAGCTCTGCATCTTTTAGAAAACGATAATCACTGGATGAAACCATGGAGGAAGCTGTGCAGTGCCAGTCACCAGCCAAAATTAGGGATCTTTATGCAACTCTCTTATCATCTTGCGGGCTATCTAATGCACATAAATTGTGGGACAAATATAAAAGTACATGGCGGAAGATATTTTGCAGAGGTTACAGCAGACACACATGAACAAGACATACAATGAACACATTTATAATGAAGCGCTTGGAAAAATTGAAGATAAAGTAATGGCAATGGTAGGCAAAAAACCGAAAATGAACTAAGTAATGAAATTATACGTGAAACAAGCGATATACCAGCTTTGCAAGCAAGTAGCCGAATTGTACCCTTGCCCGAACAAAACAGTATTTGACAAAGTATTAAGACAAATTGAATCTGGAAATGGTGCACTTTTTTTTTAGATGCTGGAGGAACTGGGAAGACATTTTTTAAATTTATTATTAGCGCAAGTACGGAAAGATAAAAACATTGCTTGTGGTAGCTTCCTCCGGTATAGCCACGCACTAAGCGGGGCCACTGCACATTCTGTTTTAAAACTCCTCTAAATCTAGCCAGGAAGAATCGCCGATCTGCAATTTTAGCAAATATAGTGCACGGTATAATGCTACGACAATGCAAACTTTTAGTGTGGGACGAAAGTACAATGTCGCATAAAGCTGTAAAGCACTAAATCGAACGATCCATGATTTGCGCAATACCGATGTAATGGGAGATGGTGGTTTACTGGCTGGTGACTTTCGCAAACTTTATCTGTCATTCAAAGGTGCCTTGAACCTGCAGATGAAATTAAGCATGCCTCAAGTCGTCTATTTTATGGAACAAGGTGACAAAATTCAGTTTAACTACGAATATGAGAGTGCATTTGTATAATGATATCAATGCTGGGAACTATGCTGACACACTATTAAAATTGGCGATGGGTGGTTGGAAACGGATGCTGAGGGCTGCGTTAAATTGACGAGAGATTTTTGTAATTTAGTACATCGAGTCATTCCGAATTAATTGCGAGCGTTTATTCAGATTTAACGAACAACATGCATGAAGACAAATGGTTATGTGAAAGGGCGATTTTGCACCAAAAATGAGAGTAACGCTCTACAAAATAAATTCAGATATATTAAGCGAAGTAGCAGGAGAAATAACAGAGTATTTGTCAGTAGACACAGATTATGGACACAGAGACAGAGCACTTCATATCCGTAGAGTTTCTAAATTCTCTAGAGTTGTCAGGTGTGCCCTCACATAGCGTCAATTAAAATTAGGCGTACTCATGCTAATGCGAAATTTAGATGCTCCTTGTTTATGTAACGGGACAAGGCTGCGTGTGACACATCTTGGACGGAACATAATCAGGCTACAATTTTGACAGGCGTAGGAAAAGGTGAAAATGTTATTATACCACGGATCCCTATAAGTCCCAAATCTTCCTTTTCAATTCAAAGGTTGCAGTTCCTATTAAGCTCAGTTTTGCAATGACAATTAATAAAGCGCAAGGGCAAACGTTACAGGTAGCGGGGTCCAACAAAAAATGCTTCTCCATGGTCAGCTGTATATAGCATGTTCGCGTGTGTCATATGCCCAGAATCTCCACATTCTTTCCCTGAATGGAAAAACATATAACATTGTGTACAGTAGCGTCTTAAAATAGTGTTCAGTTAGTTTTTTCCAAAATTCCCACAATCAATTAATCAAAATCCACAGATCTTCCCTTTCAATTTAAAATTTCTTATTTAGCTCAGTTTCTTTTCAATTCCAAATGCTGCACCTCTGACGGACCTATTAAGCTCAGTTTCCTTTCAACTCAAAGGCTGCATCTCTGACGGATCTTTTATTTGGCTCAGTTTCCTTTCAATTCAGAAAACTGCATCTCTGATGAATCAATTTAGCTCCGTTTCTTTTCAAAGTCTGCATCCCTGACGGATAATTATGCTCAGTTTCCTTTAATTAAAAATATCACATTTCCATTTGGAATAAACAGGCTATTTTCATGCTTTCCCTATACACTGTGTTTCAAAACATTTAAATAGGCTGACGAATCAATTTTGCTCAGTTTCCTTTTAATGGCTGCATCTCTGACAAATCTATAAAACTCAGTTTTCTTTCAATTCAAAAAGCAATGGATAATTCATTTCCAGTAACCATGCGGGCAGACCGCGGGTAACAACTAGTGATCAATAAAACTTGTAATTATTACTTATTGACCTGTTTCTACTATGTGCTTATTATAAATAAAGTGCCTAATTTAGAAATAAACGCCGAGAAAGTTGAATAGATGCTCTGGTACCTTTTCATATACAACTGACAATCTTTTATTTTTTATAGAATAAGTGTGACAAACGAGCGCACGGTCCACCTGATGGTAGATGATGTGGCTCATAGACATCTACATTTATCCTCGTTTAAGATCAAAATTCAGATGCATTGTCACCTGAGGACTAAGATGAGTGCTTCGTTTCCAGTAAAAGGACTCCGGTTCTCTACACTCACCATACGAAACACAGGAGCATTAAGCTACTATTTTACGCTGGTAGCGTTTTCCGTTAGAGCGTGTCCTACCCTGGAGGAGCCGTATCCGTACACAACTAGTTTAAAACTTCTTCATCATTACAGTCCTACACAAGTCCCTGCTGAACATAGGCCTCCCAGGAATTCTACAAAGCACGGTCCTGAGCCACCTGCATCCATCGACTTTTTGAATGTCTTACCAGATCGTCACTCTATCTAGGGGTAGCCGCCCACACTGAACTTACCGGTACAAACTGCTACTCGAGAATTTTACATTTTGCTTCAATTGTGGTTGGATGTAAACATGCTAATCAATCAACATATTAAAGAATGTTCTGGCACAACACCTCGGACCTGTGATACTTATAATAGACTGCTTTAAGAATATGATGATTTTACAATAATAAATAATAAAATGCAGTGACAATGGTGTTTTTTATCCTAACACAAATAGTTTAAAACACCTTACATGCTATTTATTTTTGTGGTTAATATCGTAGAAATCGGATATGTTACTATCAGTCCTTTTGGTTTTAATGGTGCTTGGAATGTAAACATGTTATTCAATCAATACATATTAATAACAATGTCCTGACACTGCACCTAGTGGCATGTGTCACTTTAATACTGCTTTAAGAATGTGATGATTTTACAATAACAAATACAGTGACAATACAGAGTTTTCCTTTTTATCCTAACACGACCAGTTCAAAACATCTTACGTGCTATTTATTTTCTTAATCGCCGTAGAGTAAAACTCATAAAACACCCTTAAAAGTTCACCGTTGGACGCACACATGCACCTAAAATGTGTTAATCTAGAGATTAGGAATAAATCTAAATACATTCATTACGAGTCATTACAGTTTTGGTGGGCCCATTCTCCATACAAAAAGAAACTGTCTTCTTTTATACTTATGTATGTGTGATAAATCATATTCTGTCAATTTTTTTATTTAATATAAAGGATGCTAAGTCATAAAATATATATCAAAAAAAGGAAAATGCTACACGAAACATAGTCAAGCCCTCACAGCCCTCGTTATGCTGAATAATTTGCATTTCATTTTGTATTTATCGTAAGTTCGCCAACTATCTGAACAACTCGCGAGTTTAACTGCCCGCATGGTTCCTAACGTTGGAGAGCTGTGGTTGTCTAATTACACAACTATTAAATGAGTGAACAGTACTGACGGAGGACTACGACAAAATAATTCTTATAAAATACTTATTGTTTTTGACAAAATGCTCTGATATTGATTTCATCAAACATTTTCTGGATGAAATGACCATGACGGCTAAATATATTTTATACGTGGCAAAACAACGCTGTAGCTACGAGAATATTATGCTTTAGCACGAATAGGTCAGATCAACCGAGGTTTTGGTATTTTGTGAGAAGACAGAGTGTTCTCACAAAATACCAGCGCAAAATAGCAGCTTTATACTGCCGTGTTTCATATGATGAGCGTAGAGAACTGGAGACCATTTTTACGGGAAAAGATGCATTTCATTTAGTCTTCAGGGTGCCAACACATCTACATTTTGATTCTTAATTGCGAATAAATGTAGATGTTTGTAGGTCGCAACATTAACTTACCTATAGGTAGAATATGAGCTCATTTGTCACCTTATTCTATAAAAATATATATTATATATATTAATAATGAAAAATGTATTTTATAATATCCTGCAAAAGTTATTTTGTATATTAGGTTACACTAGTCATTTTAAAAGCTTTTATTTAACTTGCAATGTTTGGTATGTTTGTTATGGTCAAATCTTGCAACTGAATTTTAAAGCAGTTATTCTCAACCGATTGAGCTGAAGTTTTGAAAACATTTTAATTTGAATGACAATACATGGTTAGCTAAGTGACGATATTCTTAATCCAATTTGGCGAACTGTCCAAGATAGCGGACTAGTTATTTTCTATACACTCCCACGATATGGATATAAAATGAAGGGATTTGCTGAGCAAAATACGAAAATAAAATGACGTCACTCTAAATCTAATATGGTGTACTCCCAAAGATGGCGGACTATGTTTTTATACAATCCCATGATATGGATATCAAATGAAAGTTTGCTGAGAAGAATACGAATAAAATGACGTCCGCGTTCAGCTCTTCTAGGAGGTAGTTTACTACTGCCCAGCTAAACAATAAGACTTAGTGGAGTAGTGTCTTAACTAATATCGACCTACACCATGAGCGAATTCTGGCAGTGGTGAAAAATAATTAAAATGGCGGAAACCAAAATGGCCGCAATAACAATTTTAAAAGTTATAACTCTAAAATTACATTATATCATATCATCTTATATTATATCATCATAGTTCGGTGGTGCTCGAACAAATGTAGGGACCGACAAGTGTTAACTGCTGGATAAAAAATCATGATTGCGGCTTCAAGACAATCAACTCAAAAACTTAGTTGCTTTATTAACGTTTTGGGATCAATTATTCGGGTCAAATTAAGCAACTGAATTTTAAAAGTATGCCTAGCTGATGTGAAGTCAATATGAAATAATGAAATAACAGACTTAGAAACATGTCCAGGTATTACTAAAAATATTTAAAATAAAACAAGATACAAATAAAATAAAAAGTAAAAGGGTCTCCCGTTCTCTAAACTCACCACAAGAAACACAGTAGCGTTAATGCTATTTAACGTTGATATTATGGGATAGCGTGGTTCTTCTCCGGTCGAGCCGACCCATTCGTGCTACAACTATAATATGTCTGCAGAATGGCTCTACCACGTATAAAGAAGAGAGAGAGAACATATAACAAAAGTACACTTTTACTTTTTATAAAAAGTATTTTTTTTAACCTTTTGGGTGACTACGGGCTATCACAATCTCAGAGTTATCTAAATATTAATATTTAAAACTTCATACCCTATTTTACCACCCTTTGGGGTAGAACTTTCTCTCCTTGTTTATATGGGACCACCCATAAAGTATGTATATTCTATGTAATAAAAATAATCATCAATACATCAAAAACAAATATAGTGTAACTTTCAGTAGAAAAAAAATTGTGACAAATTAAGAACCTTCATCAGGGAATCAATGAACTTATGTAAAAAGGTTGTTATTAAATAAATATTCATCTTTTTTCGATGTCAACTCAAGTTCGCATAACTTTAACTTTAAGATGCATACTTTTTTAGGGTTCCGTACCCGAAGGATAACCAACGGGATCCTATTACTAAGCCTCCGCTGTCCGTCCGTCTGTCTGTCAGCGGGCTGTATCTCATGATCCGTAATAGGTAAACAGTTGAAATTTTCACAAAGTGTGTATATCTGTTGCCGCTATAACATCAAATAATAAAAATAAAAAAAAAAAAAATCAACGGGGGTACTAGTAACCTGTGATGGTACCGAACCATTCATGCGCGAGTCCGACTCGCACTTACGTTCACGTTACGTTGTTTTTTATGGAAGAGGAGGAAAACGAGCCTACGAATCACCTAATGGTAAGCAATTACCGTCGTCCATGAACAGCAACACCAGGGGAACTTTCATGTGCGAAGCCGGCCTTTTAGAAAGGAGTAGGCATTTTTCTTGAAGGTCACTACATCGTATCGGAAAACAATCTATCAAGAAAAGAGCCTAAATTCGGCGACAGTAAATTCTAATATTTCCCCTAATATTTAGGTGATACTGGCTGATTTTTGCGAGGTTGTCACTCAAAAACTTTACTTATTCATCAGTTGTTGGTACTTCGAGACATAAATGAATGTGGGTCATCGTGTTATGTCTCAATCATATTGCTCAAAAATTTCAAAATACATAAAAGCAAAATGCTTTCTTCATTTCGTGTTAGCAAGTGGTCTTATGTGATCCTGTATTCGTACACATTGTCCTTATTTGCGAAAGTCTAAATAACTAATTGGTCGGCGACAACATAAGACCAGTTCTAAATTACTGGATTTACCGATGTCACTCTGACGCGAGCCTAAAGCCTACAGATTAAGTCTGTGAAGGTGACACTAGTATTACGTTCAGACAAAGCGATTATCTTCAGGTGTTGACTAAATCGTGATTGTAATTCATGAATGTACTAAGTAATAACCATGCAATGAGCATTTGTAACTATTGTATCATTGTTGGTTTATAATTTTTCATAAACCTTAAGTAAATAAAAAAACAACTTACAGTTTACCTGATGAAGTGGCTATTGCAGTCCATGGACACCAATAGACAACTTCAAACAAAGAAAGCCACAGAATCCACAGTAGTCACTACTGAGGACTTAGATGGAATACCTTCCATCCTATAATTGTACTGGTTCTCTATACCGCTTAGACCGGAACACTGCAGTACAAGCACTGCTATTTGGCGGCAAAACTGGGTTTGTACTGTTGTACTGGAGTTGTACATACACAAACGTACTCCTGGCAGGTAAGGAATCTTAACACCTGGTCAATCACAATGAATCAAATTAGTGAAGCTATTTTAATAAATGTTGAAATATTTTGTGTAGAATATTTTTGACAGCGCCGTGGTGCAGTGACTAAAGCAATGAGTTGCAGTGCTAAGGGCCGCGGGTTCGAATCCCGCACAGAACAAATATTTTATGGCCTAGAAGTAATTGTTCCGGGTCTGCATTTTTCTCCTTGTGAAATTTGTGTATGTAAACTGTTCCCACGATACACGAGAAAAACCTAGTGTGGAGGTAACGTTTTGAAATAATAAAATAAAAAAAAGAATATCAAACAGTTTGTTAATTCAAAATGTCAGTTCAAACAGTTCTCATAGTGATAACACTCAAACACAAATATGTATCACGTCGCATTCCGCTGACTGCGTATCAATTAGCGGTATTACAATACTCTTGTTTTGAACGATGTTTCATGCATCAGTGCGTGTGGCCGAATGATGACGAACGGATAGGTAATTAGCTTATTAATTTCATATTTATCTAGCTGGATCAGCTTACGTTATTTTGCCCTTTACACAAATTTTTTGTCAAGTTATATAAAATAATTCTTTATATTTATAATTAATTTCTTTGTTTAAACTTACCACCAGGTGCACTGTAAATTTGTTTGGCACTTCAGTTTTATGTAAAATGGGTCTCAGGTTCCTGTAACATACTATATTACCTGCTTTTTACTCTGTGAGAGATTTTATTCCATGAGAACATGGTTCTTTCCCGATTGAGCCAACCAAGCTGCAAACACACACAAACTGCAGCATACCTCTAAGAAGTTAAACTTTTACATCATCTTAACCTACTTACGAAAAAAATTACAATATTTTTTACACCGTCCATTAGAAAAGAATAGTGTATTTTTATTCAATATAGATTATTAAAAAAAAACTAATTTTTTCAGTCATTTTTTACATTCTGAAGAAAAAACCTCTATTAACAGACCACAGTAAAACTTTAAAGTATGAAATAGGATGTACAATTATTTACCACACGTATATAAGATACAGCTGGAAAGGATCGCCTCATTACCAGGGGTTATTATCAAAAATGTAATCATAATTTATATTATAGTAACTCTTTATATTATATGTTTTTGTACGTGGTAGAGCCATGCTGCAGCTATATTAGTAGTATAGTTATAGCACGAATGGGTCGGCTCGACCGGGGAAGGACCACGCTCTCACAAAATAACAGCGTAAAATAACAGCTAAAAGCTGCTGTGTTTCGTATGGTGAGTGTTGAGAACTGGAGACCCTTTTTATTGGAAAAAAGGCATTCCATCTTATTCCTCACGGATGACAACGCATCTGCATTTTGATTCTTTATTGAGAATAGATGTAGATGTCTGTGGGTCACAGCAACCACTTATCATCAGGTGGACTGTGTGCTTGTTTGTCACCCAATTCTATAAAATAAAAATAAAAATTACTTTGTAATATAAAGCTGATCTGGGCTTACACATGTGTGTTTACGTTGTACATGTATTGCGTTATATTTTGAAATTTGAAAGAAGTTTATACGTGGTAGATCCATGCTGCAGCTATATTAATAGTAAAGTTGTAGCACGAATGGGTCGGCTCGACCGGGGAAGGACCACGCTCTCACAGAATACCAGCGTGAAATAGCAACTTAAAGCTGTTGTGTTTCGTATGGTGAATGTTGAGAACCGGAGACCCTTTTTACTGGAAACGAGGAATTCCATCTTAGTCCTCACGGGTGACACCACATCTGCATTTTAATTCGCAAACGTGGATAGATGTAGATGTCTATGGGCCACAGCAACCACTTACCGTCAAGTGGACTATGTGCTCGTTTGTCACCCTTATACTATATTAAAAAAAATCTAATTTCAGGTTCTATATCCAATACTCTTGTTTCAAAATGAATTTTAAAACTTTGCACTTTGCGCCCTCTCTGATCGACCAGAAGGTAGATAGATAGATAGATAACACTTTATTGTACGCCAAAAAAAAGAAGATTGGTAGAAAATGCCCTATGGCATTCAGTTCGCCATTTTGTAAGCGTTTGTGTGCAAAAAACGCTAAAAAATAAATAAATAAATCAACTAAATTAGAAATCCAGTAATATTGAAAAATTCATTAAACACTCGTTATAATATACGAGAAAATACAAGTACATTTAATGAATAAAAAAGAATAAACATATCTCAGGCTCTGCGTCGAACCATATTGTGCTGCAATATGACCTCAATAATTTTATAGAGACAAAACACATAGGAAATTGCACTAAGAATTCATTTCTTTTCTCATTGAAAGATATACAAAGCTTAACGGAAATTCACCTTAAGTGTTAAGGAATTAGCGCTGGAATTGTGAATATGGCTCAACACCTTGAAAGGGAACTAGGTTTAAACGGTCTAATGAATTCTATTTGCTTTGTCTTTGATCTACCAAACCGACTAGCAAATTCGATTTAAATGTTGTCAGTTAGATAAGTTCTGGTGCCCTTTTAATGACACTATTGGTCTTGGACTTACATGAATTATATAAATAAATTTTCAAAAAATTCTAAATTGATAAGAAATTATGGGGCTCATTGATGTCATGTCTCATTGTTATTTACAAGTTAGGATAAAATTAGTACGTTGTCAAATATAAATTACCTATTTTGGATTTAAAAATTATGTGAATGTAAAAATTACACAAAGATAGATTACGAACAGGTTGTAAAGAATTTAATTACTCCTTACAAACTGTAGTGACAAACGAACTTACAGCCCTGCAGACCATGGACACTTGCAATTTACTTTAAACAAAAGAGAAGGATATAGATGCGTTGATCTGAGGATTAATAATTCCTGACTGTAAATATACTTATACTCTCTATACACATCAGACCGGAACATAACTGTGCATGCTCTGCTGTTTGGTGGTAGAAATAGGTAAGAGAGTGGTGGCAACCCCGTCTCGGTTACCACCACTCCTAGGCAGAAAAGGAATGCTACCACTTTGTGTTTACAGATTTTAAAAAAAAACTTATGTATGTTTTAAACAAAATGTAATATAGTTAAAATTTAACAGTGATGTACAACTTTTTATCGACGCTACAATGGGATTTGTTTAATTAATAACAGATGACAAACAACAGAAGCGCTCAATCGATGACAAATTGCTTTCATTCTATCGGCGAGTGAAATGAATTTATTTCACAGGTTGTTTTATTTTTGCTACTGTCATTGTGTTCGTGCACCCGGCTTGATAGTTTTGATCCCCTATAGACAGTTGGAGTGCATTGATAGAAATAATGTAACAACTTTGACTGCCTCGTTGGTCTAGTCGTAAGAGTGACTGCTGATCATGTGGTCGCGGTTTTGAATCCCTGGTCAGGCTAAAATCTGTTATTGGATTTTTCTGTCAAGTAATTCTCAGTAGCAGCCCGGAGTCAGGAAGGTGGCAGAGTTTAACCCCCGTATCTTTGAAAGCTCGTAAAGCCGTTGGTCTTGCACCTGATCTCCATCCGATCACATCGGATTGTCCACCCATCAGCTTTGTGAGTGATAGAATAGAGAATTCACCCGTGTTTGACCCGCAGATGTCTCGTCTCCGCTGAAACTAACCATAGTAACCGAAATTCGGTCTAGGGGACATTATTATTAATGGCACTGTATCTAGAGGACATTATTATTAATGGCAATGTATTCGGTCTAGAGGATATTACTGTACAGATGTTGAGAATAAAATATAATAGAATCATTTTATTCAAAATAGATTACAAGAATACTTATTAAAAGTCATTTTTACTTTTATCTCTGGTTCGGAACCAACCTATGTTTTTTTTTATAGGATAGGGTGACAAACGAGCACACAGTTCACCTGATGGTAAGTGGTTGGTGTGACCCATAGACATCTACATCTATCCTCAATAAAGAATCAAAATGCAGATGCGTTGTCACCCGTGAGGACTAAGATGGAATGGCTCTTTTCCAGTAAATAGGGTCTCCGGTTCTCTACACTCACCATACGAAACGCAGCAGTATTAAGCTGCAATTTTACGTTGGTATTCTGTGAGAGCGTGGTCCTACCCCGATCGAGCCGACCCATTCGTGCTACAACTATACTACTAATATAGTTGAAGCATGGCTCTACCACGTATGAAGAACCAGCAAGAAACCCAGCGGGACTTTTTTAAATAAAATCAATTTACAATATATTATTTTATACAATTGGTATAAGTAAATGAGAAACAGCATTGTAGCGATCACCTCATTACCAGGGGTTATTATAAATCATGTACTCGTTAGTAGTATAATAACCCTTACTAAACAATTTTTGCTTAGCGGCTGGGGCGGGGCGCCTTCTTCCGATCCGCTCTTCGATCAAATGAAAATAACGCGAATTATTTTTAAAAGTAGGTTTTCTTGTCTGAGTAGAAACATTATTCACTTTTAGAAAAATACGTTAAATTTACTTAACACCGGATCGAAGATTATGGGGTGTGTGGATGGCCTGACGGACACACTGGCAATTGCAAACTTGCTTAGTTATAAAATTCTTGCGTTAAGTTCAGGACATTGTACTTCACTTAATCAATATCACGTAGCAGATGGGAAGGACGTTCATGTATCTGAAGAGATGGTCTTTAATGCTTTGCGCCAGATGAAATTAGGAAAGGTGACAGGATATGACAACATAAGCGTGAAATATCTTCGGTTTGGAGGACCGTGGTTAGTTGCGTTCCTGTCATTTTTTTTCAATGCCTGTCTAAAACACACATACTTACCGTTAGAAATGCTGAAAACGGTAATAAGTCCTGTCGTGAAATGTAAATCGAGTAGTTTGGCTGACAGTTGTAATTATAGACCGATATCTATAGCTAAAACTTGTGCTAAACTGTTTGACACCGTATTATTGGGCGTTATTTCCAAATATATTCATATTAGTAATGCTCAATTTAAATTTAAAAAGATAGTTCTATGGATGCGGCGATTTTCTACCGACTTCAAAAAGGAGGAGGTGTTCAATTCGACTGTATGTTTTTCTTTTTTTTTGTCTACCGACTTCAAACAGGAGGAGGTATTCAATTCAACTGTATGTTTTTTTATGTGTGTTACCTCATAACTTTTTTCTGGGTTAACCGATTTAGACGATTCTTTTTTTATTTAAAAGCTGGTGCTTCACATGTGGTTCCATATAAATTTGATCAAGGTTTGACTAATAGTTTTTGAGTTATTCTTAATAATTTATATTGAAGTCGGTTGTACAAAAATTTCAATTTTAATTTTTTTATGTGTGTTACTTCATATTTATTTTCTACGTTAACTGATTTCGATGATTCTGTTTTTATTTGAAAGCTGGTGCTTCTCATGTAGTCCCACATAAATTTTATCAAGGTGTGACCAATAGTTTTTGAAACATTCTTAATAATTTATATTGAAGTCGGTTGTACAAAATTTTTAATGTTAAATTTTAACTTTAAAGCAAACCGTCAGTTATTATAATAAGCGGAAAACAAATATTTATGTATGTTTCTTGGACCTCAGTATGGCTTTCGACAGAGTCAATTATGATATACTTTGGAATAAGTTACGTGATGCGGGAGTGCCGTCATTATGTGTTAACATATTGATTGCATGGTATAGTAGGCAAATTAATATAGTAAAGTGGCGTGATACATATTCTCAGGAATTTCTTCTACGATGCGGTGTGAGGCAGGGAGGGCTAACATCGCCTCTGCTCTTTAATCTATATATTGATCAGCTGATCGAGGAGCTTAGGAGCATAGGCGGTTATCTGATTGGTTCTGAATACTTTAATAACTTGAGTTATGCCGATGATATGGTGCTGCTAAGTCCCTCGATTGGTGCGCGAAATATGTGAGAAATATGCGATGGATCATAACCTATTGTACAACGCCAAGAAGTCTGTCTGTTTGCTTTTTAAGAGTGGTAGGGTTAAACCTCAACCTCATACCCCCCCCCCCCGTGTATTTGTGTAATTTGCAATTGGAATGGGTAAAGATGTTTAGATACTTGGGTTATTTTGTTCCGATATGGATTGCGAGCGACGTTCTTTGTTAGTGCGTGCCAACAGAAGTGTTCTTATGTCTCCAAACTGTCGTTGTTTTCAGCTTACTGTCAGCCACTTTACACTCCTCAGCCTGTGGACGAATAATACTAAATAAGATTATCTCAGGCTGAAGGTGCAGTATAATGATGCGTTCCGCGTGTCGTACAGTCAGCCGTGATACTGTTATGTAGTGCATCCCAGATGTTCGCAGAGGCCCGTGTCGCTGGTTTGGACGCTCTAATATCCATCACCGTATCGCACGATATCTTATTAAAATTATTTGTAACATTTGTGCATTTAGTGAGATTTTTAGCAGGTGTTCAAATTTATTAATATCAAAATAATAATATTTAAAAATTTAATTAATTAATCAATAATAAGCATTAATTTTTAAGATGTAATAAAAATTCAATTTTTTGATGGATCATTGTTGTCTGTAACAAATAAATTATTATTATTATTATTTGCGGTATTTATGTAGTTTTCTCATCTGGTTGGACTGTATAAATATATAAATGAAAATGAAAAATGTACATAAATATCAATAACATAAAATAAATATATAAAAAGGACATACATAAATAAAAATCCAACCAGATGGAAGCCCTCGGCAAGGGACCAAACGGCCGAGGGTTAGGGGGAATGGGAAAGAAACCGGCGGACGACGCGGGCGGTATCGAGGAGCACCGCCCTCTGCATTTGAGCCCGGAGCAGTCCGTCATGGATTCCCAGTCGCTTCAGATGACGCGAGAGGTTGACCGGGATTAGCTCGTTCGCAGAAACGACCACAGGAATAATTTCGGTTGGCAGGCCACCCCAAATGTCGGTCACCTCGTGAGCCAGGTCCAGATATTTTGTCTGCTTATCTTTTTCGGCTTTCACGAGGTTCTCGTTATAAGAAATGGTAATGTCGACCAAAAATATACCTGACAGTGCCCGGTCCATCAGCAGAATATCAGGCTTATTCGTAAGAATAGTCCTGTATGTGATGATGGCTCGGTCCCAGTAGAGCCTGGCGCGGTCATTTTCGAGCACGGCTTCCGGCAAGTACTTATAATAAGGCAGTTTTCGATCCACGCAACCGTAACTCAGAGCGAGCTCCTGGTGTAGAATCCTGGCTACTAGGTTGTGTCTGTGGAAATACTCAGAGTTAGAAAGACGTCGTCGGTGCCATCCTTTAGGATATATTTCCAATAGTTGTTGATCTTAATAACCTATCCGTATATTATTATAACCTAACCGTATCACGCAGACAAAACCCTCGGTTTCCCCAAAGAGGTCACCGAAATGTAGGCAGTGGAGGGAGGCGGCTGTGTCTACGAAAGGCTTATGTAGAGCCTTGTAGAACCTACCATGGAGCTTCTTCTCCTTAGCCTTTTATCACAAGAAATGACGTCCTTATAGAATGAATCATCCGATCTCGCCAGGAAGTTTTATTATTATTATAAACAAATTAACTTTTTGATCAATAAGGCCTGCATATTTTCTCAAACTTTGTTATAAAAGCTTATACATTGCCCCATGAAGGAATTACTGACTCTTCGGAGTCGAGTAACTGGTATAACTAAATTGTGCTTGTTCTTAGTATTTACAACTAGACTGTTGAACATTTTCAAATAACTGGTCACAATGCAAGCTATCGTGTATGATTTTATCAATTAAAATTGTCAATAGTAATTTTAAGCGTAGATTTACCATGTCCTCTTCAGAAAAGGAGAACATTGTAAGGAAACCGGCATTTCTGAGAAATAGAAGTATTTAAAAAACATGTACGGCCCCCAAAACGCAGCGCAGCGCATAATTTTTTCTACTATTATAAGCCAGTGTTTGACTATTATCCCACCTGATGGTAAGTGGCGATGCAGCCAAAGATGGTAAAGCGCACTGAATCAGCTTAGCAAAAGCCTATTCATTTTTGCCTTGAAGACACTCACAGTATAATCGGTTGGAAAGATAGATGCTGGTAGATTATTCCGCTCCTTTGCTGTACGCATTATCAACGACGAAGCAAACAGTTTGGTTCAAATGCGTGGTATATCAACAACAAAGTAGTGAACACCAACTGAGCGTCAGGTGGTCTGTTATTGAAATGGAGAGAGAGGAATTAAGTCATGCAATTCCTGTGCACACTCTCCGAAATGTATCCTATAAAAACCGAAAGGCTGACTACTTATACTTATATTTACGAAAATTTAATGTATGTTCACAAAAACAAAGGTAGTTTTAGTAAAAAAGTGATATACATTCTGTAAACACTAGGAACAAACACAAGCTAGTGATACAGTTTCTCGACTCCACAGAGTCAGTAATTCATTCTTGGGGCAATGTATACGCTATTACAACAAGGTCCCGAAAGTGTACAGGCTCTCGATTACCAAGTTTAAATGTTTTATTAAGCTGAAACTGTATAAAAGGGTTATTATAGTACAAATGAATATATGATTGATAATAACCCTGGAATGAGGTGATCGCTACCAAGCAGTTTCTAAAATAAATTTTGTACTTAAATAGTTTGTACAACCATTAATGTAAAATTTGCATTAATGGTTGTACAAACTATTTAAATAATGTAAAAAAAGTCCCGCTGGGTTTCTTGCTGGTTCTTCCCAGGACAGAGGTTTTTTTTTCGAACCAGTGGTAAAGTAAAAAATGACTTTCAATAAGAATTACACATGTAATCTATATTGAATAAAAAATTATTCTATTCTATTCTATTCTATTCTTTGCGCCTGTGCTCGAGGCAGGTGAAATTGCTCCAGCTCAGCAATGAGAGATGGCCTGTGCCTGGCAGTGATGTACGTAAGTTATAAGTAAAAAGATATTTATTTAGTGTATAAATATCTGTTTCAAGAGGCGACAAGAGTAAAGGCTCAAAAGAACTTATGGCCTTCGGTAGATGGCTGTATACCATCTCTTGTTATATGCCCTAGGTTAAGTACCCACTTTGACGATGGAGGATATCATAAAAGTGGAAGAAACCCATGACCAGACTATCTGTTGACGGTTACAGGCTGAAAAAAAAAAAAAGAATTTATAAGAGCCATTTTCAGATTCTTTATAAAATGCATTGCAAATGGGTGAGATGAAAGACACACTATCTTTGTTTTGCATTACATTAGGGTAATTTATACCCTAAGTCCACAGGAGTATCTTAGAGACAATTTTAAAGAAATAAATATAATAACTTTGGCATCTCAGTATATTTACAAAAAATTAGTGTATGTACTTAAAAAAATTGTTTTATTAAAAATACTGATGTAGGGTAAACAATATAATGATTGGCACTTTAAGCGGATTGCTACCTGTAAGTGGTTAATTCTCGTAAATAAACAAATTGTTTATATTTTTTATTTATTTGTTGGATTTTAGTTTACATAGCCATAAATAAAATAACGCATTCCGTTTAAAAAGAAATGTTTAATTAACTTAAAAATCTAATTAATATTTTTTCTAGGGAATGTTACAATCATTGGCACTTTAGCATAGTGAATGGCACTGTAAATTAAGTATAATAATTGGCACCATTGGAAGTCTTAAAAAGTTATACTCATATCTTTCTAAACTCCATCTTATTGTTATAAGACTTATTTTGAACAAATCTTCTTCAAATATTTTCCTTAGATCTTTATCTGAAAGCGGTTTTGTTGGTCTATACCATGTCATTTAAATACATTTAAATGTCTTTAAATATCTGAAAGCCTGGTCTACCATGTCATTTAAAGACATTTAAATGTCTTTAATAATCTGAAAGCGGTTTCGTTGGTCTACCATGTTTTTTTCTTTCTTCGTATACATTTTTGATGTGACTTTTTTTGGTAAAACCTTTCGTGTTTTCTCAATATTTTGTAGAAATAGAACTTTATTTCGGTTTTTTAGATTAAACATTTAGAGAGTGTTATAATGTCAGAGTTTTTGGTTTCGTTCGTCTTGTTTTGTTTGTCAGTTTATTTCTATATTTGGATGACTAATTCAATTCTGCTTTTTCCACTTGTGTCCAACATTTCCATTATTTTTTTAGCTCCGTTGCTTCGGAATCTTCACTTGTTACCACAAAATAACGGTGTTGTTTACGTGCTTTTTGCTTTTTGATACGTATTTGGCAATGGAAAAAACTATAAATATTTTTAGGGCTTTCTAAAAAATTTTTGTTTGCTTCGACATCCACGGGCACCCATTCACCTCCAACAAATTTTAAATTTGCTGCCTAGTTGATGAACAACATAAGGGTTAGTTTTCTTTCTGATACTCAACAATAATCTCTGCAGGTTGTATACGCTCTGGTACTGATAAACCATTATTAAGTGAAAGGGTACAAGGCAAATTTGATACAGGTATTTCTGATTCAGTCGTTATTAGTCGTTATTCTTAAAATATTTGGTAATTCATATGCACGGAACGGTGATCATCTAAAATGGCTTGCTGTGATTTCGAGGGCATCGGACACTTTGTTTAATCCACTTTGTCTGGACTAAATGGGCACAACCCACATGTCTCAAAACCACTTCATAACGTAGATTTATTTCAATACGGCAAAAGTCTTGCTAATATAGGCCCGCATCGGTTTTAGTAACTTTTTTGTCAAATTGTTTGTCCGTCATTCGAAGACAGGTTTACGCCACATATCTTTGATGGGCCAAAATGCAGTGATATCAGCTGGTTGCAACAGTCGCGTTTCATTCAGGTTAAGGGCTATAAGTATTATGGCAAAACTTAGGCAAAGTTGCGCCAGCTCAAGATAAGTGTGGCTCTTATGACCACCTACAAAAATAATCACTGAAAAATAACATTCTTTATTGTAGGACTGATGAAAAAATTTTTATTCGTAATGGATAAAAAGTTCTGCTTTTATCCAATAATAATAACCCTCTCTCTAGGCACTAACTTTTGAACGTCTCATCACATTTTCTATAGGGGGAAAATAGTCATAGGTTTTACCGTCTACTCCAAAGAACAGTGATGCAAGACTTCGATTAGGCATGATCCACCACATAGACGTTTTATTCTCCCTCTTTAAAACGTTTTAGTATGTATGGGGTATTTATTCAAAAACCTCACATCGTTGACATTTTTATGATATCGAAAACTGTGCCATGACCAGGTCGGCTTTTCAGGTTCTTAGTTTTTTTGACTTTACTTATTTAGTGGGAACTGTAAGTCCGCGCGTGGTATGTTAAATGTTAGTGTGGCAGTTATTTTTCTAAAGCGCCCGCTCTTAACTATCGGTATTCTTTATCAATTCAAAATATGAAAAAGGTCAGTCATAATCATTGGCACTACTCAAAGGATATAGTCATTGGCAGTGTCAATAATAGATTTTGGACAAAAAGAAGATAATATAGTGATTGACATATATGCTAATGATTATGTTGTCAAACAAAGTAAAGTATAGTCATTGGCACAATTAAAAAAAAACCGATGCTTCTATTTCACAACGATAAAATAACGTTTAATATGCTTTAATAACGTAAATTGATAAAAATAGAAACTTTCATATAAACTTACCTAAAAATCACTTTTTTGTCTCAAAATCTAGCCACAAAACCTTAACATTTTGTTAAATTTTAACGGATTTGTCTCCACACACATTTTTAAAACAACCTTTATAGGAAAATAGTTGACGCTTTAAATATAAATGTGTATTATTAGTATAAGCAATTATTTATCCTAGCAATTTCTGTGTAGCTGTGATATAGAAAAAGGAAAACATTCTTAATATTCAGATTAAAATAGCAAAGTGTCAATCATTAAAGGAGTGCCAACATTAGTACTGTTTACCCTACATTCTGTAAATACTAGAAATAAACTGGTGATACCAGTTATTTGATTCCAAAGTGTCTGTATCTATCAAAAAGTTAAAAATTTTAATAAAGCAAAGTAAAGTTCACAGTAACCCCTGGTAATGCGGTGATCGCTACCATGATGTTTCTAAATATTTTCATATTTATAATTGTTCAACGTATTCTATTGTAAAGGGTTTCTTGCTGATTCTTCCCAGGACAAAGTATTTTTTCCGAGCCAGTGGTAAATGCATATTATATTACTTTCAATAGGTATTCTTGTAGTCTATATTATAGATAGCCGTGGTAGCTCAGATGGTTAGCGCTCGCTGCAAATTTCACAGTACGCGAGCAACCGGGTTCGATCCCCGCCGGCGTCAATGAAATTGTTAATTGCAATTTTAAGTGCTGACTTACCACGTGCTTGGCGGTGAAGGAAAACATCGTGAAGAAACCTGCATGTCTGGAAATAAGAAAAAGAAAATTCGAAGACATGTGAAGTTCGCCAACACGCATTGGGGCAGCGCGGCGGACATTTCCTAGCCCTAAAACCCTCTCAGAAATGAGAGGAGGCCTGTGCCCAGCAGTGGGACGTGTATAGGATGTATCTTTAACTTTAACTTTAATCTATATTGAATAAAAAATGTTCTTTCCTATTATATTCTACACACACCCTAGGGAAAGATTATACCCACATTTATATCCGCTAAAGATACTGATATTAAAATAATTCAATACCATTCAAGGCAGCAGGTGTAATATTAACATAAAAATTCACGAACTCTATTCACGTGTTCCTGACTCCTGTGGCTTCCTTTGCTCTTTAAAAGTAACTTTTAACAAGTTGCAACTTTTCTTATGATTTCGTCGATTTGGTGTGCAAATAACTACGAGTAAGTTCAAATTTCCAAGTAAAACTTTGCTCGGGTATGTTTTCGAAATTTGATCGTTGAGTGAGTTTCTTTTACCATATTTTTTACTGTTCTAAGCCTAAGCTACTATTTTTATCTTGCATTATTATGTGACTCTAGTTGTTATAGGTTAAAACGCATCTGTAGTCTAAGTCATTCCTTATTAAGGTACCCACTAAACGAACTCACTACAAAACAGCCGAGACGTGACCTGGTTAGGCGTCAAAAGAATTTTTAACCAGATCACGTATTAACTCACGTTTCATCCGCGGGTCCTGCTCACCATCACTCACGAGTTATTATATTTTGTCCCGTAATGTAATTTAAAAATCGAACGCTGTATTACGAATACTAATTTAAAAAAATCAAGATTTATACTCGAAATGTATTCTCACCTTTTAAACGAGTTCCGAAAACGAGAATGTTTGATATTATGTTTTTTTTTTATGAATGCATACAGCGTGTAATTCGAATACTAGTTAATAAAATGTACGTTTATACTCGAAATACAGTCTATCTTGTTAAACGAATTCCAAAAAACAAGTTTTTTTATGTGTGTTCACCGATTTCTCAGCAACAGCTTAACCGATTTTAATTGTTCTTCTTTATTAAATATATAATACTTCAGAGGTGGTTTATTAAAAATATTGAGAACAAAATCACTTCTAAGAGTGGGAAAAGTTGAGGATGAAATTTAAATGTAACTAACTAGACGACATTCTAGTTTTAGCCTTAAACTTCTGTCATTCCTTATTCTGCTCAAAAGGTTATGCTAAGACATAGTGCATCGAAGAATTAAAACCCCGAATTCAAAATCTATTACGTGGTAATTATAATTTATTGTGTACGAAGTCGCTTTTACTTTTCCAAAAAAAATGTTTAATTATTTAAATCCGACATTTTTAATATAACACAAAAATTAAGCAGTCCACTACTTTTTTACTTTTATAAGTTATTGCTTCACTACTAAACTAACTGATAGTAAGAAGATAGTAAAGCGTATTGTCTTTAAAACACCCACATTGTAATGGGATGGAATAAATACGCTGGCAAATTATTACACTTTACGCTTTACTCCTTACGAACGACGAAGCAAACTAGTTGGTTTGAATGCGTGGTATAATAATTTCTACAAAGTAATGAAGTCTAGCCGAGCGTCAGGTTTTTCGATAGTGGAAGGGAGATGGAGAAATTACGTCATACAACTTCTGCGCACACCAGAAAGTGCGAATATATACAGTAACTATTCATTATTACAGCCCTCCACAAATCTACTGCTGTTTTAAAATAATTATCAATGACAATTAATTTTGTAACTTTTTCGATTTCAAAAATATATAACAAGTTTTTGTATAAAATATATTCCAAATCACACATTAACAATTTTAATTATGGTAACATTTCTTGACTGGATTTCAATAGCATCGTAACAAAATAATACAATGAAATAAGTCTATTAAGTAACTGTCAACGCGTCTTACGTCGTCTACTGCAATGCAAATGTAAATCGACATAGTACGTTGTAGTAGATTCAGTTAATGATAATTTATTTTTTTACAAGTTCAGTGCTGAAAATAGGCCTTCCCCAAGTAACCACACAAAGTACGCTCCTGAGTTACCTGTATCCATCGACTTCCTGCATGTCTTACCAGGTTGTCCCTCCATCTAGAGGGTAGTTTTGTTTTTGTGTTTTTTTATAATTTATGAGATACTATCAGGAAGATGTTGCTTAACACCTATTTCAGTTTCCATCTGTCACTTATTACCGACACCCAAAGGATAATGTGGGGTAGTTGATTCTTTTACGCTACACCACTATCTGGCTTGAGTTTTAACGGTTTGCTAAAAGCCGCCAATATACAGGAGAAATTCTTACTTTTTCTTTTAAATAAAATGTTCCATTTCTGCAGTACCACGCTGCAGCTATTGTGGATGCAGCAAGAATGGGTCGGCTCCTCCCCTTGGGAAGAACTTCGCTTTCATACAATACTCAGGATAATCCTGCTGTGTTTCGTACGGTCATTGTAGAGAACTGGAGACCCTTTTAACTGGTTACAAGGCATTTCATTTCAGTCCTCCGTGGTCAAATCCCGACCACCACATCACATTTTGATTCTAAATCGATGATATATGTAGTTGTCTGAGCCACAGTATTCACTTACTATCAGGTGGACTATGTGCCCGTTTGTCAGCCCTATTTCTATATACACATATTAGCAAGCATATTAGATTCCAAGTAAAGAGTTAAGTCTTCGGAAAACACCTGTAGTTCAGTTAAACCCGAACAGTTTTATTCAAAGATGGGTGAAACCGCTGAAAGAATTGCCATGCGCTGCTCTGTATCAGTGAGGTTTTGAAGTACGTATTGATCCTGTTGGATTGCTGAGTGGGTAAGCCACTCAGCTTGTTTTCACTTGAGCTTATTGTATTATGTGATGCTTTTATAATTGTTGTAACTCTTGCAGGATTATTGCTTCTTGGTTATACTAAAAATGAATTCTATTTTCATAGAAATAAAAGAACATTTTATTTAAACTAGTCCTCAAGCCAAATATATAAAGTTTAATTTTTGTACCAGCTAGACTGCTGATGGTCACGGGTTTCAATCCCGAGTTGGAACAAAATCTGTTATAGGATTCAAATAAATTCTCAGTAGCATCCTGGAGACAGGAAGTTGGCGGTTTTTCACCCCGGAAAGCACGTAAATCCGTTGTACTTGCGCCGATATCTCTCCAGTCATGTTGGATCGCCGTCCCTTCGGACTATGAGAGCGAGAGAATACAAATTGCACCTGAACACATACACTCTTGCACTGTAATCCAGTCCTGTGCAGATATGCACGGTGTGGAACGCACCGCAGCACCTTCCGGCTGTTAAAAATGTTGCTCCCTTTGCGGTAATTTGACAACCCAGTTGTTCGGCGGTGTGATTTAATGACGATTTTTGACTAACAATATCTTAGTCAACGAATTACATATTATCTGCCTTCGTCTAGCAAAAGCCTTTCCATAAATATGAACAGGTTGTGTAATCGGCAACACAGTAAATTAAATAAAAAGAAATCGATGCTCGCGGCGGGATCGCGACAATAGCTTTGCGGGTATATGAAGAAGTTTGAGTGTTCATTTAATCAGATATTTTCCTTTACCGCTTGATACGTAGTAAAATGGAACTAAAAATTATAATTAACAATTTCAACGGGGATCAACATCGGTGTGCTCACATGCAGTAAAATTTAGGGGACCATGTTTCTCCGGGGTACCTGTGCCTTCTTTTCAGTTCAATTCAATTTTATTTATTGCCAGAATTTCGTACATAATATAATGATATATTACTTATTAATAAGACCTTACATTCTACCATGATGCGTGCAATATCTTTACTTTAATACTAAACTTTTTCATTACTTCAATTTAATGAAGCATGATCAGAAGATCAATTATACCTCGTTACAGCCTATTAAACTCCATCACTGCTGAACATAGGCCTCCCCAAAGTTTGCATAGGGGAATATGTCATATAGTTGCCAAGCTTGTCAAATGGACTGGCAACCGCAGTTTTTTATGTTTAGTCGTTATTAGGAAGACGCTGCTGCCCATCTCCTGATTTGTTTCCCTCTGTCGCTCCTTATGACACCCACGGGATGAAATGGGGTGGTAGATATTCTTACACTTTATTCACTTTCTTCTTCATCATCATCATCATCATCATAACAGCCCTTCACAAGTCCACTGCTGAACATAGGCCTCCCCCAAGGAAAGCCACAAAGCATGGTCCTGAGCCACCTGCATCCTTCGACTTCCTGCATGTCTTACCAGGTCGTAACTCCATCTAGTGGGGGCTCGCCCTACACTTCACCTACCGGTACGAGGCTGCAACTCAAGAACCTTTTTTCCCCATCGGTTGTCGGTTCTTCGAGCTATATGGCTGGCCCATTGCCACTTCAGCTTACTAATCCGTTGGGCTATGTCGGTCACTCTGGTTCTACTGCGGATATCCTCGTTTCTAAGTTTATCACGCAGAGAAACGTCGCATTTTGCAGCACCAGCCCATATGTGACTGCATTACTCCATGCACGACTTGCGCTTTATATAAGGTAAGAAGCTGTCCTTGGAAGGGTGCGCGAAGTACCGCCGCACAGCTAATTTCCTTGCGGCTGCTTTAGACTTGGACTCAATCAACCGCCCTTAGTTGAGGTTCGGAGAAAAATTCAACCCCTGACAACTGAAGGCGATCAGTGTATTCCAAGGATACATTCCGAAAAGGAGTAGTAGTATTAATTACATATTTGAATTTATTTATTCAATTAATGCCAACTGCCTATGTAACTATTTTAAACTATTTTAACGTCAAGTTTTTTCCTAATAATATATAAGTAGAAAACCTGGTGACTTTTAGCGGTATATCAATTGAATTTAGAATAATGGAGTAATTTTGCAGGCTGCTCTTTCTGTCACTTTTAATAGTTGTATCTTACGACACCTACGGGACCAAATGGGGTTGTAATGTCGGAAGGTGTTGAATAAAAAGGAGACGTGTTGTTGGTACTAGAACTTTAATTATACTGCTCACTTATTCTACCTTAACAATAATATATACTGTCGTGGTGGCTACACTACACCTCGCCGACAGAAAAAATGCTATATTTTTATAACAATCCTTAAAATTACACTAAACATAATTAATTAATATCTAAATTGAAACTATAATCTAAGGTGTAATATCTAGATTTAGGAGGGCGTTTGGCCAAACTCTCTAGCACGTGAAAATGCGTAGTCACAGTTTAGTATAATTGACATAATCAGGCATAATATTACGTTTTGACTTTCACAAACATTAACAATATTATTTATTCATATCCTTAGTCAAGATTGTATGTCATCTAGTCCGGACATTTAATAATACATAGTGCTTTCCCTTATATATTTTTGTCTCCTTTTAATTTTCATTTCATTCTTTAACTTTATTTATTTTTTATTTTTACATTTGGTTAACAATTAGGTATTTATTTTACCTCTCTGCATTTTAGCTATTCTTTATTTATTACATAATTGTGCCATTCTTCTTGTACACGGCTTGCATACATACATGATCAAGAGAATGACCCTTATCATTTCATTCAATTCTTTACATTTATACCATTTCAGCTCATATAATTTATTAGTTAATTATACCAATACTTTCACGTACACTGCTTGCGTACATACATGATCAAAATAATGGAGAATATTCCTATACAATTCTTGATAAATTCTCATTTCACTCAATAAAAAAAGTTGGAACACTTTTTAGTTATACTTTTCATTCATAATTTATTTATTTATTTAAACTTTATTGAACCTTACACATTAAGTAAAGGAACAAAAGGCGGACTTAATGCTAAAAGCATTCTCTGCTAGTCAACCTTAAGGCAGTGATATAACTACGAAGACGGTTACAAAGAAATATACATACACACATACATATGCATATTACACATATATCAATATTCACATATATAAATTTATATATTATAAGAAAATATAATATAATACAATACATAAAGATACGTAATATACTAATGATGACGGAACATTAGCAGTTGTAAAGCAATTTTACAAAATGATCTCGAATGTTTTTTTTAAATGTTTGTTTGCAGGTAGGTATTATGTATTCCGTAGCTGATGCATAAATTTACTTACGTCTTTTATAAATTTATATCATATATCTTGTATATACATCGTATTATGATCACCAAATTTTAAGTTAACTTGTATAATATGTTATTGTCATATGAATACAAGTAATATGTATGTATCTTAAAATTATAGTTTTAAATATTTTAAAATTTACACAGAAGTTCATTTTAGTTACACAGCTAATAGTTAGGTATATTACTTTAACATCGATCTCTATCATCGACTATAACATCTATCAAATTTATATAAAAAACATTAATCTATTTAAACATTCAAAAGGACAATTTTAATTTTTAAAGTAGTTTAATGTTATATGCCTTAATTTAATTGCCTATAGTAAACTAAAAAAAACTTATAACAATAGCGAACGTTGAAAACACTTTTCAAAATTGTATGCCTATATTTTATATTAAAAGACAACAAAAAAAAAACAACGAAATGTATCATCAGTGTTATTTTAACTTTTTAATATGAAAATCTTCTTTTACTTCATTAAAAAACCAATTGCTTCGTGAAGTATCTGACGAATAATTTCAAATTTATTATTTAATAAATACAGAATATTTAAAACATAAATTTTTCAAATATAATAATAATAATGACATTAAAAAATCTCAAATTAATGAATTTTTAAACATAATTAAAATCACACTGGTACGATGTTACCTCTTAATTTCTTCTTTTACTTTTTGGCTCAATTATATATTTATTTTTATTTAATATTCTTTATTGCACACCATACAAAAATTACAGAAATTATATATATATAAGAAGTATGCAATGGACGGTCTTATTGCTTACAGCAATTTCTTCCAGACAACCAATGAATGGACAGGTTATGACAAGGGTAGGGCAAATTGGTGTGATAGAAAAAAAGAGGTAAAAAGAATAAACATATTATATATATATATATATATATATATATGTTTGTAGTAGTATATATATTTTTGTATGTATATATTACATGTATACATACAAAAAATAAAATACATATGTAAATTGAATTATTTAATTAATTAAATGCAACCGATACGCTACATATAATATTATATTTAATGGCTAGTGGGAAGGAAGCTATAATTTAAAGTGCGAGGTAATGATTCTTGACTAGTTTTTTAAATACAGGTAGGGATGGTGCGCGTTTTACTGCCAATAGGAGTTCATTCCATAGATGTACGGCCTGTACAGTAAAATATTTGTTCATACATTTTCTAGTGTATAGTGACAAATTCAACTTCAAGCTCTCTGCTGATCTCAAGTTACGCGAATGGGAATCACGAAGAAACTCAAAACGATTTTTGAGGTAAGAAGGGTAACAAGGATAAAGAGGACACTATAGAGAAGATGAAGTATGTGAGCATTCTGATGAAGTCGTATTGGCAACCACTTGAGCTTAGTACGAAAAAGAGAGACATGGTCATATTTGCGCAATCCAAATATAAACCTTATGCAAAAATTCTGAATTCTCTCATGTTTATCGAGCTGAGCTTCGGTGAGATCTAGATAGCTGACGTCTGCGTAGTCAAAAATAGAGAAGAGAAGGAACTTGGCAAGCATAGTTTTGGTGTAAACGGGAAGAAAGTTACGTAATCTACGCAAGGAGGCTGCCGAAGCATAAACTTTACGATTCATTTCTTTGATGTGCTGTCCCCACCACAGATTCTTATCTATGTGGATCCCCAAGTTTTTACTGAGTCTCTGTAAGGAATAATAGTTTTACCAAATACTATAAGAGGCAGGTAATCTAGGCTCGACTTAACCAACATTTTCGCGCTGCCCACGATATTGCCTTGCGATTTTGCTGGGTTAACGTGTGAAGGCCGTATGCATTACTCCACTCAAGAATTCGATCGAGATCTGCATTACTGACATTGAAAGCATTAGGGAGATCGTTGAGACAAACTTTTGTATATATTTGCAGATCATCTGCATAAAGGTGGTAAGAAGAAGTTAAATTATTGGATATTGAGTTTATAAAAACTGCAAAAAGTAAAGGAGATAAAACGCCTCCCTGCGGTATACCAACACCTAGATGATAATGTATCGTCGATACGTATACGTTGCTGGTGACCAGACAGGTAACTCTGAAACCAAACAATCTCTGTTAGAGATACGTTAAGAGAGCACATTATGCCGAGTCATTGTGGTCAACGGTATTAAAAGCATTACTGAAATCTAATAAACAAAGAACAGTCACTTCACCGTGTACCTTTCTTAATCGGATATCATCGGTGATGTTCACCAATGATTTGGTAGTACTGTGTCCAGGTCGAAATCCTGACTGTAAAGGATTAAGAAGAGCATTTGCACAAGAAAATTCAGGATTACTTTTCTTTGGAATAGGAATTATTTCAGAATTTTTCCAAGATGATGGAAAACTAGTTGTAGAAATGGAGAAGTTAAGGATATGACAAATAACAGGAAGAATAATATCAAGAATGGGAAGAATCATGTTACGACTGACACGGTCACTTACCACTGCATTGGAAGTAATATATAGAACGCTCTTCTTAACTTCACAAGCAGAGAGTGCTTTGAAAACAAAAGAAGAATAATTGGGAGTGGGAATAATTGAACGATATTTTAATGTTTTAGCCTTAGTGGTGTTATCTAAGCAGGACGAAGAAGAGAAACGTTTATTTAAACAATTAACATTTAAATCGTTTGTTGTTGGACTATTCTTAGATTTCCCAACACCCAATGATTAAAGAAATGTCTAGACCTTTGCTGTATCACCATTTTGACTGACTTTTTTATAGTATAGGGTAACAAACGAGCACACAGTCCACCTGATGGTAAGTGGATGCTGTGGCCCATAGACATCTACATTTATCCTCCATTAAGAATCTAAATGCAGATGCGTTGTCACACCTGAGGACTAAGATGGAATGCCTCATTTCCATTAAAAAAGGGTCTCCGGTTCTCTACACTCACCATACGAAACACAGCAGCATTAAGCTGCTATTTTACGCTGGTATTCTGTGAGAGCGTGGTCCTACCCCGGTCGAGCCAACCCATTCGTGCTACAACCATAATATAGCTGCAGCATGGCTCTACCACGTAAAAAACTAACGTGGTAGAGCACTGACTTATGAATATGAAGGCGTTGAGCATGCCTACACACTTTATTGCAGTGATTGCGAATGTTAATATACTTTTCCCTATTAAACGCATTCAGCTTACGTTTAAACTTAGCCTTAGCTATCGCTTTTTTATTGATAATAGATTTAATATCATCAGTAAGCCAAGGTGATGGACTATGTTTAATTTTGACTACGTGTACAGGTGCATGTACATGAAAGATTTTATAAGGGCAGAAGTAAAGATTGCAACCTTATTATCAAGATTATGTGCGCTATAAAGATTTGACCAGTCCCAAAGCAACGCATCCTTACGAAGACTGTCTTTATCCATGCCACCAAAATAACGCTGCAGTAGAATTTAGGTTTAAATTTAGGAGTTCTTGTTTTATAAGATAGAAAGATTAGGTCATGAAATAAAAATGCATCGGCCGTATATTGATCGTGCTTCGTGACAAAGCTACAAAAGGAAACAAAAATAAGGTCAAGAAGAGAGGTAGTCGAGTTTGGAAAATGATGCGTGGCATTTAGCGGTAAAATGGAGAGATTACTAGAATATAAGATTGACTGAAGAAAAGATCAATTATCATATTCTTCTGAACGAAGCTCGCAAGAGTACAACCGTTTCTTTCCTTTTTAAATTATTCTGCCGTTTCTAGAATTTTGGTCTTTGGTCATTATATAAAAAAATCCACAATTTATTTTCCTCGTTCTTCGTTAGTAGATATTACTAAATATAGATATTATTAATAGTATATTTTAAATTTTCAGTCAGCTTCTATAAAAATTATTGTGGCCTCTTCTCGAATTCATATTTATTTATTTTTCGTCACGTACGGTATTACGTCCCTTCCGTTATAAATTTTTTGTCCATCGTTTAACTAATATCTTCATTATTTATAATAATTTAGTAAAATTTATATTTTACTTCCCACCTTTCTAGGCACGGCGGTGCGCGTGTATTGTCGCAGCGCACCACCTTGCATGGTTGCCATATATTGCAGTAAAGGTGTCAAATGAATAGGAGACGTGTTACTTGTTGTAGAACTTCAATTATACTGCTTAAACTGATTCTACTTTAACACTAATATATATTGTCGTGGTGGCTACACTACAGGGTGATGAATTCTATTACACTATCACCACGTGGTGTTAACTTATTACGAATAAAATATAAAGAACTTAAGGTTCACTTTAAACTTTTTTAATGAAATAACAAACAAACTTACCTACACCTGATAGTAAGTGTCTATTGAAGCCAATGGACTCATGCAACCAATTTAAAACAAAGAAGGCAACAGATGCGTTATCAGCTCTGACAACAAATGCTGGGTTTTTATATAAAAACACATTGCTTTTTTATACGAGCCGTTTTGCAGTAAATAAAGTGCATGAAAACCTAATGATTTCTTATATTTACGCGAACACTACACATTTAAATAAAACAAGTTTTACGGATTTTATCGCGTATATTAACTTATTTTATATTCCCGACGTTTCGAGTACTTTACAGCACCCATGGTCACGGGGGACTGAGGTATTTGACGTCCCAATGTCATAGTTAACCACGGTTACCTCCAGATTAAAAATGATTAATTTTTGTTCCGATCTACGCAGTATGAACTTACAGTATCTTGAAGTCTTGCAGTTGTATGCTTGGGTTGGGATTTAATTTTATTAATTATAGGATCCCAAGCAGATGGTAGCACCCAGCCATCTTCTCTATTGAAATTAGGATGTTTTTGATTTCAATAGCCTCGCGAATCATCCTTGGAAGGAATCGGTGTTCTTTAGCGAGGATTTGTGGTCTATCAAATCTAATGTAGTGACGGGGGCGATCCTGTACATGTTCACAGACTGCAGACTTCCCGGAGCGTCGATTCTTCACATCAGCTATATGTTCTTTAACGCGGGTTTTTATTGATCTTTTAGTTTGTCCTATATAAGAGAGACCACATTCACAATCGAGCTTGTACACTCCTGCATCTTGCAGGGGGACATTACACTTAACTGATGGTAAAAACTGACTAATCTTCTTCGGCGGCTTGAAGTATGTTTTAATAGAAGCACGCTTTTTACTTAAAACAACTAGTGATCTCATAAAGAAACACTCCGAAAAATTAAATCTGCACGTAAAATCGATAATACCTACGTGTGCCAAACCACCGAAGTTGTATGGGTTACCAAAATACACAAGCCCATTGCTCCACTACGTCCCATAGTTAGCCAAATTGATTTACCAACTTACAGATTGGCTCAACACTTAGCGAAAATACTTACACCGCTCAGGGGACATACAAGAGCACACACAAAGGATTCCTACCATTTTGTCAGCGAGATTAAAGGCCTACATCTGGCAGACAATGAAACTATGGTCAGTTTTGATGTGCAGTATCTGTTCACATGTTTACCTGTTGAAGACTGCATCTCGATTGTAACTAGAAGGCTGGAGGAAAACAACATGCCCATAGAATATGCAGCGTTACTAAGACACTGCCTTACATCTGACTACCTATTGTGGAAGGAGGAGTTCTACAAGCAAGTAGATGGAGTGGCGATGGGCTCACCTGTATCTCCCATTGTCGCCGATATATTCATGGAAGACTTTGAGGAGAAAGCGCTACTTACTTCTCCCGTAAATCCAAGATTCTACAAGCGGTACGAGACGACACTTTCACAATTCTACATTTAGATAAAGTCCATAAATTCTAAAATTCAGTTCACAATAGAGTTAGAGGCAAACAACTCTTTAGCTTTTCTAGATGTGTTAGTAATTCGGAATCCTGATAACACCTTGAGCCACACTGTGTATAGAAAAAAGATCCATACAGATAGATATTTAAACGGTGACTCTCATCACCATCCTTCACAGTTAGCTACCGTGGGTAAATCTTTGTTTCAGAGAGCACGAGGGATCTGTGACAGTAAACACCTGGCCGCCGAGCACCAATACGTCAAGCAAGTTTTGCACGACTATAAGCTTCGGGTCCCGCGACTACGTCACAGTGAACGAGTGAAGCCGGCCACAGTCGAGCGAGTGCCTGCTGTACTGCCATATGTCAGAGGTGTCACTGACAAGATTGGCTACTTCCTGAAGCGTGCTTCTATTATAACATACTTCAAGCCGCCGAAGAAGATTAGTCAGTTTTTACCATCAGTTAAATGTTATATCCCTCTGCAAGATGCAGGAGTGTACAAGCGTGATTGTGAATGTGGTCTCTTATATAGGACAAACTAAAAGATCAATAAAACCGCGTTAAAGAACACATAGCTAATGTGAAGAGTCGACGCCCGGGAAGTCTGCAGTCTGTGAACATGTACAGGATCGCCCCGTCACTGCATTAGATTGATAGACCACAAACTCGCTAAAGAACACCGATTCCTTCCAAGGATGATTCGCGAGGATATTGAAATCAAAAACATCACACAAAGAGAAGATGGCTGGTGTTACCATCTGCTTGGGATCCTATAATTAATAAAATTAAATCCCAACCAAGCATACAACTGCAAGACTTCAAAATACTGTAAGTTCATACTGCGTAGATCGGAACAAAATTAATAATTTTAATCTGGAGATAACCGTGGTTAACTATGACATTGGGACGTCAAATACCTCAGTCCTCCCCGTGACTATGGGTGCTGTAAAGTACTCGAAACGTCGGAAATATAAAATAAGTTAATATACGCGATAAAATCCGTAAAACTAGTTTTATTTAAATGCATGAAAACCCATTTTTTAAAACAAAATACCAGTTCAGATATTTATGAACCGCTTAAAGTTTTTCCATTTTAAGTCTTCCTTCATTGCTGAATTAATAGATTGTAATTTAAACAGTTTTACATACACAACGTAAATGGATCGTTATGGAGAACGAAACGTTTCTTAAATTTCTCAATCGGGCATAAGATGAAACAGAAACAGGAACTTTTTTATCCAATATAGATTATCAGTAATAATAGTAATAATAATACTTAATGACTCTTGTTTAATTTACCAATGGTTCGAAAAAAAACCTCTGTCCTAGGAAGAACAAGCAAGAAACCCAGCGGGACTTTAAAAAAAATAACAGCTTACAATCATGTATGTTACACAATCAACAACACAAAACAAATTCCGCGACTAGTCGTTACTGCTGGTGATAGGAGGGCTGGTTCTTTTCTCGCTCAAAGGCTAGTATAGCCATTCAGCGAGGAAACGCAGCGAGCGTTTTGGCACGATACCACGGGGAGTAGGACTGTATGATAATTAAGTTATTAGTTTTAGTTTCTTTTATTATAGTTTTTAATATGATAAATATTATGTTGATTTAAATTTGTAGTAATAACAAAATAAATTAGAAATAGCTTGGTAGCGATCACCCCATTCCCAGGGTTATTATCATCCATAAATTCCTTAATATTATAATAACTTTGTATAAAACTTAGTTTAATAAAGTTTTTGAACTTTGAGCAGGTCAAATTTTGAATTGATGTAATGCCTCAAAACATCAGAAACCAGTATAATTATAGTGGCTCTCTATACCTTTCAGACGAGAAGACAATAATTCAGGCACTGTTGTTTGACGGTAGAAATTGTTAAAAGAGTGATACCTATCCAGATGGACTTCTAGTTAGAAAAGGAGCCCTACCACCTAGGAAAAAATACTTTTACTCATTATAAGAGTTAGTTAATACTCAAAAGTAGTTCTCGTTCCAAAAATCCCAATGTATACCTTCGGCAAAATGTTCGAAGCTATTTCTAAACTTCAATAAAGTTCTTTGCAATTCAAAGCAGGTTTCGTTATTGCACAAAGCAAAAGTGAAGTGGAAGCTCGAACATTTTTAATTGTCAGGTTAAAACTTGAAATGCGGCGCCGTTGTGTTTCAGTCAAGTTTTAAATATTCAGTTTATCTCATTTGTTTCTAAATTATTTTTGTACCAAAACAGGTAAAAATATGTCAATTATGTAATAGCAAATTTAAACATAACATGGTAAAACCTGTTGGTAAACAAAATATTTTTTAATTACATACTAAAATAACTATTTTATATGATTTAACGGTCAGCCTGACGGTCTTTTAAAGATGTTGAGAGTTATGCTGCTGAGTGTGGGCTCAGATATAATGTGAAAAATGCGGAGTAGATGATCTTTAAGGCCACTGGTATATATAATTAATACATGCGATTGTTGTCACTTGAAACTCCACTTTCGTGATTTGGATAAATGTCCTGATAACTCTGGTAATGACATGAACGTAAAACAAGTGACACAAATATCTGGGACACATCATTACGGACGCTCTTAAGACGATGTTAATATTAAAAGAGAGCGTTGGCTTCAGCGGTCAGAAGTAACATGTTGGTTTGTAGATTTTCTCTTTGTATAAATTAAGTAAAGAACGCTTTTTAAATAATATTGCTGGAATATGAATACAGGAAATCTATGGGTCTAATGTACCAAAATAACGTTGAACACCTTGCGTCCAGTACAATAATTATCACCAAGATGATGTCAGGACTCGGTTTAATAGCGCATTGGCAATGTTTATCAAACTGACAGCTTCGCAGCCATCATTTACAAGAAAAAAACTCCATCCTTAATATCTCAAACTATCTTTAAGCTCTTTATTTCTTGATTTCTTTACTTTGTTTTTCATATCATGCTTACATATTAGTTATAATATTACTTAATTAAGATGGATTCTAGTTCTCCAAAATAAACAAATTTATTAAATAATTTATTATTTATATGTTGTTTATATAGTAGGCGCCGCTATATTTAGCGGTCAGCCACCGCAGAGTCTACTTCACCTTGTGTAGAGGCGAAACACTTGTCGTATTATAGAGGGTAGTGTTTCGTTCCTAGTGTGGTGGTGTTGTGAGTGGTGGTGCTGGGATTGGTGGTGACGGTAGTGCACGCAATTGAGGGAGGGTGAGAGGTGCTCTTTAAACTGGGCGGGACACATCAATTTATTTCAATACGCGGAAATAAGTAAATTAAGTTCTAAAATCTTTAAAATAATAAGATTCTGCGGTTGCCAACCAACCCGTCAAGCGAGGTAACTATGGCAAATATCCCCAAATGAGGTCTATGGGGATCTATGGGGAGGCGTATGTTCAGCAGTGGACTTTTTAGGCTGTAATCAGTGAACTGTCTGACAGAAAAAAATTGTTTTATTCTTTTAATTTGCGCATTGTCTGCAACAAATGAATTCATGAATATGGCAGGTAATCGAACGAAACAAATAAAAATAAATTGTGGTATTAGTAGTGGCAGTGGTTGAAAATCATAAGAGTTGCCAAAAAGGGAAATTTCGGATGAGTAAAACAAACAATAAAAATTATAAGATTTGGTCTGCCCTTAACTTTCATCTTTGTAGCTCTAGTCTCTTTCGTCTGGGTCTAAGCGCTCAGTATAAATTTCACAGTACGTGAGCAACCCGGGTTCGATCTCCGCCGGAATCAATGAGTTTGTTGAAGGAAAACATCGTGAGGAAACCTGCATAAATAAAAATAAGAAGTCTTTGAAATATTTTACACGTGAAGTTCGCCAACACGGATTGGGTCAGCGCGGTGGATATTTCCTTGTCCTAAAAGCCTGTCAGAAATGAGATGAGGACTTACTTATAGGCCTTAACTTTAACTTAAACTTTTAACACTGTTAACCATTTGATGACTATTTAATTGTATTGAATGAAACTTGTTTTTTACAGATTTTGACGCGTATATTGAACTTATTTTTATTGAAAACTATAATTAAAAAAACTAAAACTAGTAACTTAAATATCATACAGTCCTACTCCCCGCGGTATCGTGCCAAATACGCTGGCTGCGTTTCCCCACTGAATGGCTATACTTAGCCCTTGAGCGAGAAAAGAACCAGCCCTCTTAATCACCAGCAGCAACGACCAGTCGCGGATAGAGTTTCTTTAGGAACTTCACCACACGTGGACCCCATGGACCGATAGTCTCTAGAGCAAATGGCACAAATATGTAGTCATCTGTCAGAATCTCATATTTATGCCACTTACTCAGTTCTGCTGCCTCTGATGCCGCCTCGGCTCTAAACGAGGTACCCCTGAAATGAGAGGCCGCCAAAGTGTCTACGCAAGTAGCATCCCACCTCTCTCCTAAGGGACCAATGTCATACCGTCGGATGTCTTGCCATCGTCTCTAAATATTCCACAAGGCTCTAAAACCGAGGGAACATTTTTATTTATATTCCCGAAGTTTCGTCACACGCGGACGGGTACACAAGTAGATGGTTTCGCCTAGTCATCTTCTCTATTGAAGTTAGAATGTTAAAGATGTAGGGGCGGCCTAATTGCCTAATGGTGGGGCGATCCTGAACTTGTATACAGTAATTAAAATCAAAATTTCAATCAATTTTTTAGTAAATAGGGACATTGAAAAAAAATTGCAGCACCATTTTAATTTTTTTAAAGTTTTGACAAAAAAATATCTAAATTAATTATTCTAAATTGCTATCACTGAGGAAAATCTGAATATAATAGTAGAGGTATAGATTAAAGGAGAACTAATTTTATGCATATTTTTGGCAAACGTGTTTAGGAATTTAAAAAAATGCTGTTCTATGTACGAACAGTGTAACACTACAAAAACGTAATAGAGCTATGAATAATCGTAATTTAGTTGAGGAGAGACGGAATGCTAATTGTACTCTTGCTAAACAATTTACCGAATTCTTTACAAATGTTCAAACACTTAAACAATGCATATATAAATGCCTTAAGCCATTATTTACATGAGACTATTAAACTCTTGCTTGCAGGAAATACGTAAATAGTGATGAGTAATAATTTTCCCCTGGAACCAAAACGCGCGCAAAGCAATTAAACGTGAGTGACAGAAGCATGTCAAAGTGCCAAAGACGTGACGAGGGTTAAACATGGCGGATTTGTCACGGTAAAAGCTTGCTCACTTTTGCTTCTGAATTTACTTTAACGTGTTATTTAATAAAAATATTTTTTTTAAAACTTCGATATTTTTTTTAAAAAAGACGGCACCCTGAGGACTGACGAGATGATCCTGGAGCTGGAAGAAGAGATAAACAAGTTGCGCTGGAATATTATAGGATTATCTGAGGTCCGAAGAAAAGGGGAGGCCATGGTAATCCTCGAATCCGGCAACTTGTTCTATCACCGGGAGGGCGACCATCTGTATCAAAGAGGGTGATTTAATTCTTCTGTACAAACGAGCACACAGTCCACCTGACGGTAAGTGGATACTGGGACTCATAAACATCTATATCAATCCTAGGTAAAGGATTAAAATGCAGATGCGTTGTAATCCCAGTTGACTAACATGAATTGGCTCGTTTCGAGTAAGAAAGCGGAGACCCTTTTTGCAAGTCACCAAGACAACAAGACAACAAGCTTCGGATCCCGCGCCTACGTCATAATGACCGAGTGAAGCTGGCCACGGTCGAGCGTGTGCCTGGCGTCCTACCATAAATCAGAGGAGTCATAGACAAGGTTGGCTACATCTTAAAGTGAGCTTCTATTAACACCTACCACAAGCCACCGAAGAAGATTAGTCATTTTTACCATTCAAGTGTAATAATCCCTCTACAAGATGCAGGAGTGTACAAGCTTGATTGTGAATGTGGTTACTCATTCATAGGACAAACGAAAAAAAAAGCACCGATGTTCCGGGAAGTCTGCAGTCTGTGAACATGTTCAAGATCAATCCCGCCATTACATTAGATTGATAGACCACAAATTCTCACAAATGGACACCGATTCCTACCAAGGATGATTCGCGAGGCTATTGAAATTAAAAACCATCCTAATTTCAATAGAAGATGGATGGGTACTACCATCTACTTGGGATTTTATAGTTAATAATGTTAAACCAAAAGCCAAGCATACCACTACAAGACTTTAAGATACTGTAAGCTCATTCTGTGTAGATCGGACCAAAAAAGAATATTCAAAAACTGAATGTAGCCGGGCTAACTGATGTCAAACACCTCAGTCACCTCCGTGACCATGGGTACTGTAAAGCAAGCGTCGGGAATTAAAAAGTTAAATTAAACGCGATAAAATCCGTAAAAATGGGTTTCATTTAAAGTTATACTTTATTTATGAATTGAGGGGATCCATCACGATAATTACGTCACACACATGCTCACATTTTATTTTATTTTCTTATCAATTATATATGTTACGGCTACGTTGATGTAAATAAACTTTATTATATAAAATTATATTTCAAAAAATCTTTTATAACATAATATCATACAAATCACTGCACAGTTGTATGGCCTCGTTAGTCTCGTTGTTTGTATAAGTTTTATTATGTATGGTCTGTTTTTGTGAGGAGTAATAAACGAACATTATATTACATATTTACTACTTTCATAATTTTACTTACAGAGTGGCAGCTCAGAAGGTGATATGCACAAATAAAATTGTAAATTGTAACTACGTTCTTTTTCGTTACTTCATTATTTAATTTAAACCTCTTAATATCATTCATACGATCGTAAGAGATTATAGGATTTTCTGTTACTGAGTGGAGTTATCACTAACCAAATACCAGCCTATCGAAACCCACAGATGTAAGCCATGTTCAAACACAAATAAGGCAGAAACAGCCTCGTGCTGACCTTATAACAGTTGATAGACTTTCCACAAAATGAATGTAGGTTAATTGATACGGCCTTTTCAAATAGATTGGGTTCGTCGAATAATATAATTTTGGTTTCAGATTCTTCGGTCAGCATGAATAATTTGATAAAGTCGTTTCAATACTCTGCCTCTAAATTATCGAAAAATGTTATTTTACCATTAGACATTGTTACAGTAAAAACAAAATGTTAAAAAACACAATTTTATTTAACATGAGTATTGCTGAAACTCGGTTTTTTTTATGGACCTTTATTACCCTATAGGTAACAAACGAGCACACAGTACAACTATGGTAAGTGAATACTGTAGCACATAGAAAACTCCATTTATCCTCGATTAAGAATCAAAATGCAGATGTTGTCACCCCTGAGGACTAAGAGGGAATGCCTCATTTCCATTAAAAGGGTCTCGGTTCTCTACACTCACCATTTGAAAGACAGCAGCATTAAGCAGCTATTTCACACTCGTATTCTGATGAGAGCGTGGTTCCCCCCCGGGCGTGCCGACCCAATCGTGCTGTAGCAATAAGTGACCTTCATGCAACAACCATAATATAACTGCAGAATGGCTCTACCACGTAAAAACTAACGTGGTAGAGCACTGACTTATGAATATGAAGGCGTTGAGCATGCCTACACACTTTATTGCAGTGATTGCGAATGTTAATATACTTTTCCTATTAAACGCATTCAGCTTACGTTTAAACTTAGCCTTAGCTATCGCTTTTTATTGATAATAGATTTAATATCATCAGTAAGCCAAGGTGATGGACTGTTTGTTTGTTGTGTCAAAGTTATGTTTAATTTTGACTACGTGTACAGTGCATGTACATGAAAGATTTTATAAGGGCAGAAGTAAAGATTGCAACCTTATTATCAAGATTATGTGCGCTATAAAGATTTGACCAGTCCCAAAGCAACGCATCCTTACGAAGACTGTCTTTATCCATGCCACCAAAATAACGCTGCAGTAGAATTTAGGTTTAAATTTAGGAGTTCTTGTTTTATAAGATAGAAAGATTAGGTCATGAAATAAAAATGCATCGGCCGTATATTGATCGTGCTTCGTGACAAAGCTACAAAAGGAAACAAAAATAAGGTCAAGAAGAGAGGTAGTCGAGTTTGGAAAATGATGCGTGGCATTTAGCGGTAAAATGGAGAGATTACTAGAATATAAGATTGACTGAAGAGAAGATCAATTATCATATTCTTCTGGACGAAGATCGCAAGAGAACAACCGTTTCTTTCCTTTTTAAATTAATCTGCCGTTTCTTGAATTTTGGTCTCTGGTCATTAAATAGAAAAATCCACATTTTATTTTCCTCGTTCTTCGTTAGTAGATATTACTAAATATAGATATTATTAATAGTATATTTTAAATTTTCAGTCAGCTTCTATAAAATTATTGTGGCCTCTTCTCGAATTCATATTTATTTATTTTTCGTCACTTACGGTATTACGTCCCTTCCGTTATATATTTTTTTGTCTATCGTTTAACTAATATCTTCATTATTTATAATAATTTAGTAATATTTATATTTTACTTCCCACCTTTTTAGGTCCGTCGGTGCGCGTGCATTGTCGCAGCGCACCACCTGGCATGGTGGCCATATAATGCAGTAAAGGTGTCAAATGAATAGGAGACGTGTTACTTGTTGTAGAATTTCAATTATACTGCTTAAACTGATTCTACTTTAACACTAATATATATTGTCGTGGTGGCTACACTACAGGGTGATGAATTCTATTACACTATCACCACGTGGTGTTAACTTATTACGAATAAAATATAAAGAACTTAAGGTTCACTTTAAACTTTTTTAATGAAATAACAAACAAACTTACTTACACCTGATAGTAAGTGTCTATTAAAAATGGACTCATGCAACCAATTTAAAACAAAGAAGGCAACAGATGCGTTATCATCTGACAACAAATGCTGGGTTTTTATATAAAAACACTTTTCTTTTTATACGAGCCGTTTTGCAGTAAATAAAGTGCATGAAAACCTAATGATTTCTTATATTTACGCGAACACTACACATTTAAATAAAACTAGTTTTACGGATTTTATCGCGTATATTAACTTATTTTATATTCCCGACGTTTCGAGTACTTTACAGCACCCATGGTCACGGGGGACTGAGGTATTTGACGTCCCAATGTCATAGTTAACCACGGCTACCTCCAGATTAAAAATTATTAATTTTTGTTCCGATCTACGCAGTATGAACTTACAGTATCTTGAAGTCTTGCAGTTGTATGCTTGGGTTGGGATTTAATTTTATTAATTATAGGATCCCAAGCAGATGGTAACACCAACCATCTTCTCTATTGAAATTAGGATGTTTTCGATTTCAATAGCCTCGCGAATCATCCTTGGAAGGAATCGGTGTTCTTTAGCGAGATTTGTGGTCTATCAAATCTAATGTAGTGACAGGGGCGATCCTGTACATGTTCACAGACTGCAGACTTCCCGGAGCGTCGATTCTTCACATCAGCTATATGTTCTTTAACGCGGGTTTTATTGATCTTTTAGTTTGTCCTATATAAGAGACCACATTCACAATCAAGCTTGTACACTCCTGCATCTTGCAGGGGACATTACTAACTGATGGTAAAACTGACTAATCTTCTTCGGCTTGAAGTATGTTTTAATAGAAGCACGCTTTTACTTAAAACAACTAGTGATCTCATAAAACACTCCGAAAAATTAAATCTGCACGTAAAATCGATAATACCTACGTGTGCCAAACCACCGAAGTTGTATGGGTTACCAAAATACACAAGCCCATTGCTCCACTACGTCCCATAGTTAGCCAAATTGATTTACCAACTTACAGATTGGCTCAACACTTAGCGAAAATACTTACACCGCTCAGGGGACATACAAGAGCACACACAAAGGATTCCTACCATTTTGTCAGCGAGATTAAAGGCCTACATCTGGCAGACAATGAAACTATGGTCAGTTTTGATGTGCAGTATCTGTTCACATGTTTACCTGTTGAAGACTGCATCTCGATTGTAACTAGAAGGCTGGAAGAAAACAACATGCCCATAGAATATGCAGCATTACTTAGACACTGCCTTACATCTGACTACCTATTGTGGAAGGAGGAGTTCTACAAGCAAGTAGATGGAGTGGCGATGGGCTCACCTGTATCTCCCATTGTCGCCGATATATTCATGGAAGACTTTGAGGAGAAAGCGCTACTTACTTCTCCCGTAAATCCAAGATTCTACAAGCGGTACGAGACGACACTTTCACAATTCTACATTTAGATAAAGTCCATAAATTCTAAAATTCAGTTCACAATAGAGTTAGAGGCAAACAACTCTTTAGCTTTTCTAGATGTGTTAGTAATTCGGAATCCTGATAACACCTTGAGCCACTGTGTATAGAAAAAGATCCATACAGATAGATATTTAAACGGTGACTCTCATCACCATCCTTCACAGTTAGCTACCGTGGGTAAATCTTTGTTTCAGAGGCACGAGGATCTGTGACAGTAAACACCTGGCCGCCGAGCACCAACACGTCAAGCAAGTTTTGCGACTATAAGCTTCGGGTCCCGACTACGTCACAGTGAACGAGTGAAGCCGGCCACAGTCGAGCGAGTGCCTGCTGTACTGCCATATGTCAGAGGTGTCACTGACAAGATTGGCTACTTCCTGAAGCGTGCTTCTATTATAACATACTTCAAGCCGCCGAAGAAGATTAGTCAGTTTTTACCATCAGTTAAATGTTATATCCCTCTGCAAGATGCAGGAGTGTACAAGCGTGCTTGTGAATGTGGTCTCTCTTATATAGGACAAACTAAAAGATCAATAAAAACCCGCGTTAAAGAACACATAGCTAATGTGAAGAGTCAACGCTCCGGGAAGTCTGCAGTCTGTGAACATGTACAGGATCGCCCCCGTCACTGCATTAGATTTGATAGACCACAAATCTTCGCTAAAGAACACCGATTCCTTCCAAGGATGATTCGCGAGGATATTGAAATCAAAAAACATCACACAAAGAGAAGATGGCTGGGTGCTACCATCTGCTTGGGATCCTATAATTAATAAAATTAAATCCCAACCCAAGCATACAACTGCAAGACTTCAAAATACTGTAAGTTCATACTGCGTAGATCGGAACAAAATTAATAATTTTTATCTGGAGATAACCGTGGTTAACTATGACATTGGGACGTCAAATACCTCAGTCCTCCCCGTGACTATGGGTGCTGTAAAGTACTCGAAACGTCGGAAATATAAAATAAGTTAATATACGCGATAAAATCCGTAAAACTAGTTTTATTTAAATGCATGAAAACCCATTTTTTAAAACAAAATACCAGTTCAGATATTTATGAACCGCTTAAAGTTTTTCCATTTTAAGTCTTCCTTCATTGCTGAATTAATAGATTGTAATATAAACAGTTTTACATACACATCGTATGTAATAAAATGGATCGTTATGGAGAACCAAACGTTTCTTAAATATCTGAATCGGACATAAGATGAAACAGAAACAGAAACTTTTTTATTCAATATAGATTATCAGTAATAATAGTAATAATAATACTTAATGACTCTTGTTTAATTTACCAATGGTTCGAAAAAAAACCTCTGTCCTAGGAAGAACAAGCAAGAAACCCAGCGGGACTTTAAAAAAAATAACAGCTTACAATCATGTATGTTACACAATCAACAACACAAAACAAATTCCGCGACTCGTCGTTACTGCTGGTGATAGGAGGGCTGGTTCTTTTCTTCCTCAAAGACTAAGTATATCCATTCAGCGAGAAAGCGCAGCGAGCGTTCTTGGCACGATACCACGGGAAGTAGGACTGTAAGATAATTAAGTTATTAGTTTAAGTTTTTTTTTAATTATAGTTTTTTGATATTGTATATATAATGTTGATTTGAATTTTTGGTAATAACAAAACAAATTAGAAATAGATTGGTAGCGATCACCTCATTACCAGGGGTTATTATCATCCATAAATTCATTAATTTTATAATAACCCTTTCTACACAAACTTAGTTTATTAAGTTTTTGAACTTTGAGCAGGTCAAATTTTGAATTGATGTAATGCCTCAAAGACTGTAACTATAGTAACAACACTAACATTATCAGAAACCAGTATAATTATAGTGGCTCTCTATACCTTTCAGAGGAGAACACAGGAATTCAGGCACTGCTGTTTGGCGGTAGAAATTGTTAAAAGAGTGATACCTATCCAGATGGACTTCTAATTAAATAATAAATAATAAATATTATTAAAAAGGATCCCTACCACCTAGGAAAAATACTTTAACTCATTATAAGAGAGTTAATGCTCAAAAGTAGTTCTCGTTCCAAAAATCCCCATGTATACCTTCGGCAAAATATTCGAAGCAATTTCTAAACTTCAGTAAAGTTCTTTGCAATTCAAAACAGGTTTCGTTATTGCACAAAGCAAAAGTGAAGTGGAAGCTCGAACATTTTTAATTGTCAGGTTAAAACTTGAAATGCGGCGCCGTTGTGTTTCAGTCAAATTTTAAACATTCAGTTTATCTCATTTTTTTCTAAATTATTTTTGTACTGAAACAGGTAAAAATATGTCAATTATGTCATAGGAAATTTAAACATAACATGGTACAACCTGTTGGTAAACAAAATATTTTTAATTACATACTAAAATAACTATTTTATATGATTTAAAGGTCAGCCTGACGGTCTTTTAAAGATGTTGAGAGTTTATGAGAGGCATGCTGCTGAGCGTGGGCTCAGATATAATGTGAAAAATGCGGAGTAGATGATCTTTAAGGCCACTGGTATATATAATTTATACATGCGATTATTGTCACTTGAAACTCCATTTTCGTGATTTGGATAAATGTCCTGATAACTCTGGTAATGACATGAACGTAAAACAAGTGACACAAATATCTGGGACACATCATTAGGGACGCTCTTAAGACGATGTTAATATTAAAATAGAGCGTTTCCTTCAGCGGTTAGAAGTAACATGTTGGTTTGTAGATTTTCTCTTTGTATTAAACAAGTAAAGAACGCTTTTTAAAGAATATTGCTGGAATATGAATACAGGAAATCTATGGGTCTAATGTACCAAAATAACGTTGAACAACTTGCGTCCAGTACAATAATTATCATCAAGATGATGTCAGGACTCGTTTTAGTAGCGCATTGGCAATGTTTATCAAACTGACAGCTTCGCAGCCATCATTTACAAGAAAAAAACTCCATCCTTAATATCTCAAACACTCTTTAAGCTCTTTATTTCTTGATTTCTTTACTTTGTTTTTCATATCATGCTTACATATTAGTTATAATATTACTTAATTACGATGGATTCTAGTTCTCCAAAATAAACAAATTTATTAAATAATTTATTATTTATATGTTGTTTATATAGTAGGCGCCGCTATATTTAGCGGTCAGCCACCGCAGAGTCTACTTCACCTTGTGTAGAGGCGAAACACGTGTCGTATTATCAAGGGTGGTGTGTCGTTCCTAGTGTGGTGGTGTTGTGAGTGGTGGTGCTGGGATTGGTGGTGACGGTAGTGCACGCAATTGAGGGAGGGTGAGAGGTGCTCTTTAAACTGGGCAGGACACATCATTTTATTTCAATACGCGGAAATAAGTAAATTAAGTTCTAAAAACTATAAAATAATAAGATTCTGCGGTTGCCAACCAACCCGTCAAGCGAGGTAACTATGGCAAATATGGGCAAATGAGGTCTATGGGGATCTATGGGGAGGCGTATGTTCAGCAGTGGACTTTTTAGGCTGTAATCAGTGAACTTTCATTCAGAAAAAAATTGTTTTATTCTTTTAATTTTCGCATTGTCTGCAACGAATGAATTCATGAATATGGCAGGTAATCGAACGAAACAGATAAAAATAAATTGTGGTATTAGTAGTGGCAGTGGTTGAAAATCACAAGAGTTGCCAAAAAGGGAAATTTCGGATGAGTAAAACAAACAATAAAAATTATACGATTTGGTCTGCCTTAACTTTCATCTTTGTAGCTCTAGTCTCTTTCGTCTGGGTCTAAGCGCTCAGTATAAATTTCACAGTACGTGAGCAACCCGTTCGATCTCCGCCGGAATCAATGAATTTGTTGAAGGAGAACATCGTGAGAAACCTGCATAAATAAAAATAAGAAGTCTTTGAAATATTTTACACGTGAAGTTCGCCAACACGCATTGGGTCAGCGCGATGGATATTTCCTTGTACTAAAAGCCTGTAAGAAATGAAATGAAGACGTATATAGGCCTTAACTTTAACTTAAACTTTTAACACCATTAACCATTTGATGACTATTTAATTGTATTGAATAAAACTTGTTTTTACAGATTTTGACGCGTATATTGAACTTATTTTTATTAAAAACTATAATAAAAAAAACTAAAACTAGTAACTTAATTATCATACAGTCCTGCTTCCCGCGGTATCGTGCCAAAAGGCTGGCTGCGTTTCCCCGCTGAATGGCTATACTTAGCCCTTGAGCGAGAAAAGAACCAGCCCTCTTATCACCAGCAGCAACGACCAGTCGCGGATAGAGTTCCTTTAGGAACTTCACCACACGTGGACCCCACGGACCGATAGTCTCTACAGCAAATGGCACAAATATGTGTAGTCATCTCTCAGAATCTCATATTTACGCCACTTACTCAGTTCTGCTGCCTCTGATGCCGCCTCGGCTCTAAACGAGGTACCCCTGAAATGAGAGTCCGCCAAAGTGTCTACGCAAGTAGCATCCCACCTCTCTCCTATGGGACCAATGTCATACCGTCGGATCTCTTGCCATCGTCTCTAAATATTCCACAAGGCTCTAAAACCGAGGGAACATTTTTATTTATATTCCCGATGTTTCTTCACGGGCGGACGGGTTCACAAGTAGATGGTTCCGCCTGGTCATCTTCTCTATTGAAGTTAGAATGTTAAGGATGTAGGGGCGGCCTAATTGCTTAATGGTGGGGGCGACATTTATACAGTAATTAAAATCAAAATTTCAGCTCAATTTTTTAGTAAATAGGGATATTGAAAAGAGAAATTGCTGCACCATTTTAAGTTTTTTAAAGTTTTGACAAAAAAATATCTAAATTAATTATTCTAAATTGATATCACTGAGGAAAATCTGAAAATAATAATATAGGTATAGATTAAAGGAGAAATACCTTTTTGTGCATATTTTTGCAAACGTGTTTAGGAATTTAAAAAAATGCTGTTTTATGTATCTACGAACAGTGTAACACTACAAAAACGTAATAGAGCTATGAATAATCGTAATTTAGTTGAGGAGAGACGGAATGCTAATTGTACTCTTGCTAAACAATTTACCGAATTTTTTACAAATGTTCAAACACTTAAACAATGCATATATAAATGCCTTAAGCCATTATTTACATGAGACTATTAAACTCTTGCTTGCAGGAAATACGTAAATAGTGATGAGTAATAATTTCCCCTGGAACCAAAATGCGCGCAAAGCAATTAAACGTGAGTGACAGAAGCATGTCAAAGTGCCAAAGACGTGACGAGGGTTAAACATGGCGGATTTGTCACGGTAAAAGCTTGCTCACTTTTGCTTCTGAATTTACTTTAACGTGTTATTTAATAAAAATATTTTTTTTAAAACTTCGATATTTTTTTTAAAAAAGACGGCACCCTGAGGACTGACGAGATGATCCTGGAGCTGGAAGAAGAGATAAACAAGTTGCGCTGGAATATTATAGGATTATCTGAGGTCCGAAGAAAAGGGGAGGCCATGGTAATCCTCGAATCCGGCAACTTGTTCTATCACCGGGAGGGCGACCATCTGTATCAAAGAGGTGATTTAATTCTTCTGTAGAAATAGACTGTGCTATATCACTTATTTTTTGCTTCTCAATTTTTTTTATAGAATAAGGGTGACAAACGGGCACACAGTCCACCTGACGGTAAGTGGATACTGGGACTCATAAACATCTATATCAATCCTAGGTAAAGGATTAAAATGCAGATGCGTTGTAATCCCAGTTGACTAACATGAATTGGCTCGTTTCGAGTAAGAAAGCGGAGACCCTTTTTGCAAGTCACCAAGACAACAAGACAACAAGCTTCGGATCCCGCGCCTACGTCATAATGACCGAGTGAAGCTGGCCACGGTCGAGCGTGTGCCTGGCGTCTACCATACATCAGAGGTCATAGACAAGGTTGGCTACATCTTAAAGTGAGCTTCTATTAACACCTACCACAAGCCACCGAAGAAGATTAGTCATTTTTTACCATTCAAGTGTAATAATCCCTCTACAAGATGCAGGAGTGTACAAGCTTGATTGTGAATGTGGTTACTCATTCATAGGACAAACGAAAAAAAAAGCACCGATGTTCCGGGAAGTCTGCAGTCTGTGAACATGTTCAAGATCAATCCCGCCATTACATTAGATTGATAGACCACAAATTCTCACAAATGGACACCGATTCCTACCAAGGATGATTCGCGAGGCTATTGAAATTAAAAACCATCCTAATTTCAATAGAAGATGGATGGGTACTACCATCTACTTGGGATTTTATAGTTAATAATGTTAAACCAAAAGCCAAGCATACCACTACAAGACTTTAAGATACTGTAAGCTCATTCTGTGTAGATCGGACCAAAAAAGAATATTCAAAAACTGAATGTAGCCGGGCTAACTGATGTCAAACACCTCAGTCACCTCCGTGACCATGGGTGCTGTAAAGCAAGCGTCGAAATTAAAAAGTTAAATTAAACGCGATAAAATCCGTAAAAATGGGTTTCATTTAAAGTTATACTTTATTTATGAATTGAGGGGATCCATCACGATAATTACGTCACACACATGCTCACATTTTATTTTATTTTCTAAATAAACTTTATTATATAAAATTATATTTCAAAAAATCTTTTATAACATAATATCATACAAATCACTGCACAGTTGTATGGCCTCGTTCGTTGTTTGTATAAGTTTTATTATGTATGGTCTGTTTTTGTGAGGAGTAATAAACGAATTATATTACATATTTACTACTTTCATAATTTTACTTACAGTGGCAGCTCAGAAGGTGATATGCACCAATAAAATTGTATATTGTAACTACATTCTTTTCGTTACTTCATTATTTAATTTAAACCTCTTAATATAATGCATACGATCGTAAGAGAATATAGGGTTTTCAGTTACTGAGTGGGGTTGTCACTAATTCAATACCAGCCTTATAAGCTCCCCTCAGAGTTAAGCCAGGTTCAAACACAAATAAGATGAAAACAGTCTCGTGGTGACCTTATAACAGTAGTTAGACTTTCTACAAAATGAATGTACGTTAATTGATACGGCGTTTTCAAACAGATCGGGTTCGTCGAATAATATAATTTTGGTTTCAGATTCTTCGGTCTGCACGAATAATGCGATAAAATCGTTTTAATATTCTGCACCTAAATTATCGAAAAATTTTATTTTACCATTAGACATTGTTACAGTAAAAACAAAATGTTAAAAAACACAATTTTATTTAACATGAGTATTGCTGAAACTCGGTTTTTTTTATGGACCTTTATTACCCTATAGGTAACAAACGAGCACACAGTACAACTATGGTAAGTGAATACTGTAGCACATAGAAAACTCCATTTATCCTCGATTAAGAATCAAAATGCAGATGTTGTCACCCCTGAGGACTAAGAGGGAATGCCTCGTATACAGTAAAAAGGGTCTCCGGTTCTCTACACTCACCATCCGAAACAACATTAAGCTGCAATTTTACGCTGGTATTCTGGTGAGAGCGTGGTCCCTCCCCGGTCGAGCCAACCCAATCGTGCTGTAGCAATAAGTGACCTATTCGTGCTACAACCATAATATAGCTGCAGCATGACTCTACCATGTAGGTGTACGAGTCTGTAAATAAGAAACGACTTTGTTACTCACACTTTAATTCTAAAAACTCAAACTTGTTACTAAGAGTTACGAGGTCCGTTTTCAAAAACTGCTAGATATCTCGCTAATGAGATAAATGGATAAACATTAATAAACTTACGAATGCTTAACAGTTTGATTTATTTTCAATAATAATAGTTATTATTATTATATGACCTAAGCCAATTAATATTTAATATTAAATATTAATTGGCGTAGGGAATTGACGACCCCATCGCCCGCTGACGTAACAGTTAAGTGACAAAACTGCTACGTCGGCGCAGTCAGGCAGCGCCTTGCCAAGAGGTGTTAGCGCCGTACCTCGGCAAAATTGAGGGCGCAAAAGCCCGATTGTGCCTATCCATTAAATGGCGCCGGGTCTGGGCGTCTCCCGTTAACTAACGCTCCTCAAATGGATGATGGAAAATAGAAGAATGCGTAAAGGGCCGCTGCCTGGAGGTCCCTAGGGCGCGTCTGGAGCTGGCGCTGGACGCGACAGCATGCGGGCCGCCAGCCGAGTGCGAGGTGCTGCACGACCACACAGCAGCCCTTCGCATCCATCATCCCCACCAGCTGGCTTGGTGTCGGAGGGTCTCCTCAGATCCAGCAATCGGCACCCGCCACTGGTGGATTACGCCGCATGCGATGGACAATCAACATGAATAGGAATGCATTGTGGGCGTACTTCAGGGCGAAAGGGGAAGAAGCTGGAGGTTTTGCGTACCGGACCAGGATTCATCGCTTTTTTGCTAACCTGGAGCCATTTATTACTGTCACTGAGCAAAACCTGGTAGACCAAGTTCGGTACATCATGCGCTCAAAAAAATTTGATGACGCCGAACTCGAACGGCTACGACGTGAGGCTGTTCCTTCATCGGATGAAAATGCTACGGCTGGGAATGCGACACCACAAGTTGCAGAGCAACCTGCACGTGGACGCTGCCGTTAATCTTTCAGTTGTGGTTGATTCAAACGATGATGTAATAGTCTTCCATGGAGTAGAGCAAATGAGGAGTATATTGGAAGACGCGATTACGGAAACGCGCAATATGCCTCTCTAAAATCGACCACGACTTCCCGCATATCCTAAGCAAGCGGAATTCGTGAGGGTTCTTAACCCAATGCTGGTGACCTATTTGGAAGCCAACCGGGACCTTTGCGAGACGGACTCAATTCTTTTTGGCGCCGCACTGGCAGTCTCCCGTATCATTGGCGCCAAGCTTTCCACGGCTGGACGCGCTACTGAACAAAGAAGTGCTATCCCAGCCTGGAGAAAAAGAATTGAGGACCGTATCGCAAGGGCAAGGGCCCTTATCGGCAGACTGACAAGTTTCAGGTCGGGTAATAATAGGCCGAGAGTTGCTGGGACAAATATCAGTTTGTCCCAGCCAGATATCACGCAGAAACTAACGGAGCGCATAGACGACCTGAAGCAAAGAATCGCTGCTTGGGGGAAGTGGATTCGGCGATATACCGAGAGGTTAAAGCGGTTCAACCAGAATCGCCTCTTCCAGAGTGATCAGAAGATGCTCTATAAATCACTGGAGCAACCAGCGGTATGCGGAACGCACCAAAAGCCAAATAAGGCCGATACTGTCGCCTTCTGGCGAAGCCTGTGGTCGGAGTCCGTTAACCACAGCGAGGGCCCTTGAACGGAAGTTGTGGCAAGTCAGTGTGCGAGTATTATGCCCATGAACCCCGTCATCCTAACGCCGGACCATGTAGCTGAGGAAGTCCGTAGAGCCCCGAATTGGAAAAGTCCGGGACTTGACGGGCTGCACCACTACTGGCTAAAGGGGTTCGTGGTGTGTCACGCTGTGCTTGCCCGACAGTTCCAAGAGGCTCTCGACCAGAAGTCGCTCCCGAGCCTCTTCACTACTGGGATCACTCATTTGGTTCTTAAAGACCAGGATACCACAGACCCGAGCAAATACCGCCCCATCACGTGTCTACCCACCATATACAAGACACTAACATCCATTTTGAGCGCGAGAATCACTCGTCATCTGGATTCAAAACATGTGATGTCGCACGATCAAAATGGATGGCGGGATAGTGGTCGAGGAACCAAGGAACCACCTCATTGACAGCAAAGTGATTAAACGCAACCGTCGAAACTTCTCCGCCGCCTGGATAGACTACAGAAAGGCATTCGACTCGGTGCCTATATACATGGCTAAAGAGGGTCCTCGATCTGTACAAGGTTAACTGTACAGTTAGAGACTTCATCGGGCAGTGTATGGGGCAGTGGAGTACGATCCTTTGTCATCTATGTCAGCTAATGACGGCTGCGGAAAGCCGCATAAGGATAAGAAGGAGTATCTTCCAGGGCGATTGTTTGAGTCCAATCTTGTTTTGCATCTCTGAACCCTCTCAGTACCTTACTGGAGGGATCCGGGAGGATTTCAGCTTCGAAAGGAGGGATAAAGTGACCCACCTTTTCTATATGGATGATCTCAAGTTATTCGCCTCCGGTCGCTCCCATCTTATGGAATTGCTAAACATCACTTGTGATTTTAAAAATTCTATTAGAGTGGAGTTAGGGACGGATAACGGCCTCCATGTTGAAAGGGAAGGGTTGCTTACTATGAGGGCATAGACTTATCTATGTCCGTCAACATAAGGACTCTTTCCGAGGCTGAAACATACCAATACCTATGTATAACTAAGTATGTCACAAAATATAGGTATTGATGAGGTGGACATGAAACAATCAGTTTACGATCTGTTTTATGCACGCTTGACCAAAGTGCTTAACAGCTTTTGTCGGGCGTGAATAAGACACGCATATAACGGTTGAGTCATGCCTGGCCTCATGTATACCTTTGGCATGCTTAGGTGGACTCAAACTGAATTTAACGCCCTGGATAGAAAAGTCCGCACTACCATGACGTCCCATAGGATGCACCATCCGAGATCGTCAATAATGAGGCTGTACTTGCTGCGGAAACATGGTGGGCGTGACTTTTTAAGCGCGCTCTCCATGCATAACTGCGAAGTGTGCAGCTTCCGTAATTACTTCCTGGCGAGATTGGATGATTCATTCTATAAGAACGTCATTTCTTGTGATAAAGTGCTTACCCCTCTATCCTTAGACAACAAGCATTGACAAGACCCGGCAGTATAGAGCATTTCCGACCGGGAGGCCGTATGGAAGGAGAAGGAGCTCCTTGGAAGGTTCTACAAGGCTCTACATGAGCCTTTCGTAGATACAGTCGCCTCCCTCCACTGGCTACGTTTCGGTGACCTCTTTGGGGAAACCGAGGTTATTGTCTGTGCGATACAGGATCAGGTTATTAAGACCAACAACTATCGGAGATACATCCTAAAGGATGGCACCGTCGACATCTGTCGAGCTTGTGGCCATCCCGGTGAGTCACTTAGGCATGTCATCTCCGGTTGTTCAGTTCTTTCTAACTGAGTATTTGCACAGACACAACCTAGTAGTCAGAATTCTACACCAGGAGCTCGCTCTGAAATACGGTCTCGTGGATCGGCAACTGCCTTATTGTAAGTACTTGCCGGAAGCCGTGCTGGAAAATGACCGCGCCGGCTCTACTGGGACCGAACCATCACAACAGACAGGACTATTCTTGAGAATAAGCCTGATATTATGCTGATGGACCGGGCACAGTCAAGGATATTTTTGGTCGACATTACCATTCCGTATGACGAGAACCTCGGGAAAGCCGAAGCAGATAAGAAGACAAAATATCAGGACCTGGCTCACGAGGTGACCGACATGTGGGGTGCTCTACCGACCGAAATTATACCTGTAGTCGTTTCTGCTAACGGGCTAATCCCGGTCAGCCTCTCGGATCATCTGAGGCGACTAGGTCTCCGTGACGGACCGCTCCGGGCTCAAATACAGAAGGCGGTGCTCTATGATATCGCCCGCATCATCTGCCGGTTTCTTTCCCTTTCCCCCTAACCCCTTTGCCTTTGGTCTCCCCTGCCGTGGGCATCCATCTGGTTGGGCTTTTATTTATTCATGTATTTCTTATTTATTTATGTTAGTACATTTAATATATATTTATGTATATTTAGCATTACCTTTTATATATTTATTCAGCCCAACCAGATGAGAATACTTTATGGATACCCAAAGAATAATAAGAAATATAACTTTATTTAATACCGGAACAATTTACAGAAAAAAAAGAAAAAAAAAAGTCTATTAAATATCTTGTATAATGGGCGACCTTATCGCTAAAAGCGATCTTTTCAAGCTAATATTTGGATCGACGGAAACTTAAAATAAGTAGAGGCGGAGGTGTAAATTAAAAATAAATGAATATAATATGGCGGCGAAAAAGTTTCTTCGTATTATATATACAAATTCAAGACATTTTTTTTCAAAGTTTAATTACATTTAACTATAATATATATGAGCCATTTTGTTCGATGACTTGTTGCCATTTTGTAGGTAGTGACATAATCTCGTTGCTGTAGAAATCTTGGGATTTTTAATCAAAAAATGCGACATGTAGTTTTGACAGTCCTCTCTTGATGTTAACCTAACAATACCCGAAGAATTCTAAAGAAACCGAAACAGGTAAAAATCTGTGGGTGCAAGGTTGAGATATATATGGTGGATGCATTAACACTTCCCAACCAAGCTCTTTCAATTTTTGCTGAGTGGCCAAAGATCTGTGTGGTCCGGTGTTATCATGAGACCACTCCTTCTCTGTTGATAAATTCGGGCGTTTTCTCAATTTCTTGCTTGAATCTCATTAGTTGTTGGCAGTAGAGATCCGAATCAATGGTTTTGCCCGGCGGTAAAAGCTCAAAATAAACGATGCCCATCCAATCCCACCATACACACAACATCACCTTATTGCGCGTTAATCCGGGTTTTGCTACAGTCTGTGGAGCTTGACCACCCTTTGACCATGATCTTTTACGCACGTTCTTGTCGTAGGTGATCCACTTTTCATCACCAGTGATTAATCTTTTCATAAATGGTTCGGTTTCATTACCTTTCAATAGAGAATCGCAAATGAGTACACGATTCATTAGTTTTCTTTCAGTGAGCTGTATGGTACCCAAATATCGAGCTTTTTGTATGAGACTTTTCAAATGGATCAAATTTGTTTTATAGTCAATTTTCAATTCCTCTGCTATATTGAAACTACTAATATACCGATATTGCTCCACTTTTTCAAAAATAGCATGGACTTTATCCGTATGAGGGCGACCAGAGCGAGCTGCATCTTTGACATCAAAATTCCCGAACTGAAAACGCTTGAACCAACTTTAAGCTGCTCTTACTGACACTGCATTAGGTCCATAAACGTCAAAATTGCTTTTCTAATAAAACTTCAGAACGTATCGAATTTCTTCGTTAGATTCACTCATTTTTCGGACAGAAAAACAATTGAAAAATGGCGGGAAAGTGCTTTATAATTTTAATTTTTCTTTTTCTTAATGTCCTATTTAAAACCAGCCAGATACAAACAGTACAACCAAATAAATTTTTCTTCAATTTTATACAAACAAAATACGAAGAAACTTTTTCCTCGACCTATTATTATGAGATAAAACAATAAAGTATAAAAATATGAGATATATACGCAATTATCTACATATTTTAACATAAAAGTTCTACGTAAAATTTACCATATATTTTAGTACATGAAAATATAACATATAGTTTAAAATATTATATTTTAGTAAATGCGTTTTTACAAAACACCTATACACAAATAGACCGTGAAGTGGCGGTGTAAGTATATCCTATACCCCATATCGTCCTGAGGGTGTCATAAGACGTGACAGAGGGAAAATGAAACAGGGGATGGTCAGTAGCAGTTTCCTGATAACAACTCAAAATAATAAAAACTACGGTTGCCAACCCGCTTGCCAAGCGTGGCAACTATGGCAAAATCCCCCCTGAGGTAATCTAGGAGGAAGGCCTATGCTCAGCAGTGGACTTCTATAGGCTGTAATGAATGGATGGATGGAATATACCTATATATAATATACAAAGGAAGAAAAAAACATACAGCTTTTATTAATAAATGTTCCTGAAAATTAAACGGATCGTAACATGTAATGTAATATTCCGTGAAGATAGGACACAAGACAAGGACGAACACAGTTTTACATGTTCAAATTTTACAAATTTTACGTCGCTCTCACTTATTAAACCCCAACATTATTATTATTAGGATTATCTCCAGTGTCGTGGAGATATTTTACAAAACAAATAGCATATTAGATTTGGTAGAGCTACGTTGTATTATAGCTGTAGCACGAATACATCGGCTTATCCGGATGCTACACACTTACAGAATAACATAGTGAAAAAGCAATATAACACTGCTGTGTTTCATATAATGACTGAATAGTGCTGGAGACCTTTTTTACTGGAAACCAGGCACTCCATTTCAATCCTTAGGGGTGACAAGCATCTGTATTTTTATTCTTAATCGAGGAGAGATGTAAGTATCTATGGGCCTCAGTACGTACTTACCAACAGGTTTGCGACTCTTACATCTACAGAAATCATGTGTGAAGTTCACACGCAGTACAAGTGAAACCTTCAGAAAATTAAGCTTCGAGAGAATGAGACGAATGTAGAGTATTAAGAGTAGGATAATTGTAGCGTTTATGTTATTAAAATATAAATAAATTTAGTGTTTTGTTGATTCGAACCCGTTGCCCACAGTACAAATTACCCACTGTGTTACCAAGACCTCAAACGTGTGATCGTCAATCGTACATAAGATAATTTACTGGTGCTTCTAAGCATGTATAAAAACGAAAGTTTACTTTTCGTAGCCTTTTGTTTCTGTTCCATTTACCAGTGACAACGAGCGACTTACCGCCTTACAAATGGCTCACGTGTAACATTTATTCTCAAGTAGTAACAGGTGCGAAGTACGAATACTTCTAAGTGAAATCTCTTTTGAAATATTGTGATTGTGTTATGTTGTATAAAACGGACTACTGTAGTTTTACCCGACTGCCGAATGTTTTTTAAAGTATGTATGTATGTACATCTATTTCTGTAGCCTAAACGGCTTGATGGATTTAAGCTGTTGTGGTAGCTGAAGGCACGGTCCAAACTTACAAACTTTATTACTTGCATTTAAATTGATGTTCATTATCACCACGATAATATTATATCTATTTTCCTTTTTTACGAAATAGTACACAGCCAAAATGATAACCGCTAACATTGGTAAAGTCCTGCTAAAGAAACGACGGTTATGAACCTAATCTCTTTCATCATCAGCCAACAAAAGCCCACTACTATTTTTATAGAATAAGGGAGACAAACGAGCACACGGTCCACAACGACCTCTTTGACCTATATGGCCGGCCCATTGGCACTTGAGGATGTGGAATGCCAACTCATAAAGAAAACCACACACACAAGCATTTTAAGCTTACATAGAGTGGTTAACTGGAGTACCAGTAATAGTTAATAGCATACTATATTTTTATTATTTATGTATCCTCAAAATTAAAACTACCCTCAACATTACAAATGGTGTTGGCGCTAGTAAATCGAAAAGTGAATGCCCTGCCCACAGTTACCACGACCAACACTGAAATAAGAAAAGACTTCAAATCATAAACTAGTTCAGTTAATTTAGTTGGATATTATCTATTGAACAAATATTTATTTCCTTCTTATTAATAAAAGCATTTCAATTTGTATCAATAAAATTAATAAAATTATTCAATTACAACACATTAGCTGGCATCACCTTAAAGTTCTCCTATGTGATATTCCTAGATTATCACTCGCCACTCGGGCAAATTATGAACTGATGGCGGGCCGCCAGAAGTATAGGTAATAAAAAGACAATAAAGAATTGATAATAATGTATTAAAATTGAAAAAGAATTTATTAATTTGAAGCGTGGCACTGCATAGTGCTTACAATCTTTTTTATATTTGGCTCAAATTTACTTGTAGCAACACGTAAAACTGCTTCCAAACTTTTATTTGCAAGGCGGTTTCGATTTTTTGTTTTATTATTATTTAGTATTGAAAAGGTTTGTTCACATATATAGGTAGAACCAAATAAGCTGGCACATTTCAGAGCGTTTATGCGCAACTCTTTGTACCTATTTTTATCAATGCAGCGGTAAAAGTTCAGCAAGTCTCCTTCGTTGAATTTGTTGCGTAAATCTTGGTCGTTTTGAATGTCGATAATTTCTAACTGCATTGACTCTGGCGCATTTTCAACTGAAATCAGGAAAAGATTGCTGAATATGTCCAACAGAGGTTTCACTTTTTAAACTCAAAAATCTGTCTTAAAAGATTGAATCAAAATATCTAGCTTTTCTACATAACTGAAATTAATCGCAGTTTTGTTGAATTTTTCAGCCATTTTCTTATAATTCGGAAAATGATTGTAATTTCCAGAATTCAATTGCGATCTGAAAAGTGTCAGCTTGCATTGAAAGGATGATACATGAGCGTAGAGCTAGGATATCAGTTGATTTTGCCTTGAAGCCGTGTGTTCAAGACATTCAAATGATTTGTAATATCAACTAAAAAGCCAAATCACACAACCAATCAGGATTTTAAGTCCGGACATCCCTTTGCTTTTCCGCCAGAAAAATTCCAATTTCTTCTATTAAATTTAGAAATCGTTCCAGGTCAATCCACGATTTAGCCACCTTACTTCTGTATAATACAGTAAATCTCCATATTCGCTTTCGATGTCATCAAGGAATTGTTTGAATTGCCTGTGATTGAGTCCTCGTGATTTTATGAAATTTACAGTCGAAACTACCACTTTCATGACATTTTGAAATTCAATTTTTTAGAACAGAGGGCTTCTTGGTGTATAACGCAGTGAAACTGCATGAGATCTTCAGCGTTTATGTTTTTTCTTGCAGATGCATTTTCAGCAAAGTAACTAGCCCAGAATTGACACCAATCATCGAAGGAGCACCGTCAGTCGCAACTCCCGATAATTTTGATAAGTCCAAATCAGTTTTTGAACACTCATCCAAAAGTACATTGAGTATATCAACTCCTCTGGTTTGACCTTTCAATGAACACATTCCTAATAACTCTTCTAAGACTTCAAAATCTTGAGCAACACCTCGTATGAATATTAGAAGTTGAGCTAATGAAAAAAATTCAATGATCTTAGTTTTTTCATTTAATTGTTCCGCAATATTACCTGACAAAGACATAATTCGTCTTTGGATAGTCATACGATTCAGTTAAATTTTCTCAAACTTTTTTGCTGCTTCTGGACACATTTTCTTAGCGGCAATTTCTATGCATTCTTTTACAAAATTCCCATCATTGAAGGGGCGACTTCGCTTTGCTATCATTCGAGAAATTTCATAACTAACTTCTGTAGCTGTTTCTGAATCTTGAATGGGTTTTGTAAACATAGCTTGCTGACCAATAAGCTCCCGTTTTAAGACAACATTTTTACTTCCTTAATTCGCCTGTAAACTTGGTAAAAGTAGGATGCTGCGTTTCATAGTGCCTTTTACATTATATTCCTTTGCAATCGCAACAGAATTCTTGCAAATTAAACAAACGACTTTGTTATGCGAACATACAAAAAAGTATTTCTCAGTCCAAATTTCTTGAAACTGCCGATTTTCATCTTTAACCTTACGTTTTTTACTAGGTCCTGGCTTGTCCATGTTGCGTTCTAATCCTGGCTAGGATTAACACAGCACCTAAGAACAATTACATTACCTACTTAAATTACCCATCCTTTTTTAAATTACCAAAAATAATTGATTAAATAGGTAGGGAAACACTTATTAATAACAGAGTTTTACTTACGATTTCACAACACAATTATACACGGCACTTGACAGAATTCTACGTTGAATGTGGATCAAAATATATGACACCGGCTAGTCGAGTTAAAATATACACTAGAACTATTGACACTTCACTCAAATTAAAACCGAACTGTCGGTCGCTGCGGTTAGCGTGGCTTTTATACCGCGTATAGAGTCGAAAACTGTCTGGAGAAATCACGAAACCGACTCTGAAGCTTCGTGTATCTACCTACGCGAGCAATCGGAAATTCGGGACTATTGCTATCTCGCTTGCTCTAACAATATAACCCGTGGATAAGCCGCCACTGCGCTGCCGTCGTCGCCGCGCCGCCGCGGCGGTTCCTCAAAAAACGAATTTAACCGAGATCAGCACGAACATTACCGACCGCTGTTACCGACGCATGCACGGCGCACCGATAAGCGTACTTAAGCGCGCGCGCGAGATTCAAATTACTTTTCGAACATATTTTTTGGTTTTATTCTGGAATATAATTCAATATTTTTCGAATGCGAGTATTATTTTTGCTGTCGGCGGGCCACCAGTATTGGACCGGCGGGCCGCATGCGTACGCCGGGCACTGTCACATCTTCGTTATAGAGCATGCTTTAATTACCTATTTGTCAGTTTTGTATTGTAACTTTAATATTTGAGTAATATAAAAACTGAATTTGAAATATTTTTTAATATCGAATTTATAACGAAGGCAAATTATATATACAAAGCTATTGTTAAACGGCATCAAGGATTTTTGCAATTCAAATTAAGCTGCATGATTGCACAAAGTACTAGCTTCAAAGTGCAGCATAGAGGATGTAGATTCTATTTAGGTATCTTTTTATTTCAAATTAAACTTTTCATAAAAAGTACAAACCGACTTATTAGAACCAAAAAATAATCATTTCCACTCTAGCTAATGAAGTCGCATTTCTAAGACATAGGCGATGTTAAAACTTGAATCTAAATCTAAACATTACTAAAAACATTGTTAAGTTTTATTTCCTGCATGTCTAACCAGATCATCACTCCATCTAGTGGGGGGCCGCCCCAGACTTCGCCTACAAGTACGAGGCTGCCACTCAAAACCTGTCTGGGGAAGAAATTGGTTGTCGGTTCTTCAAGCTATACGGCCGGCCCATTGCCACTTCAGATACCTGTACTATTATGTATTCTATGCTTCAGCTACCTAATCTGTTAGTCTATGTCGGTTACTCTGGTTCTATTGCAGATATCCTCATTTCTACGCAGAGAAACCCCGAGCATAGCCCTCTCCATAGCTCACTGAGCGACCTGGATAAGACATGCAGGAGGTCGATGGATGCAGGTGGCTCAGGACCGTGTTTGTGGCATGCCTTGAGGGAGGCCTATGTTCAGCTGTGGACTTGTAAAAGGCTGTAATGATGATGATGACGAAGTTTTATCTTATGTTAGACTACCGACTTGAGTCCGAGTTGCCTGGATGTTGCGTTATTTAGATTTAAGACAACCATCAAAGACCATTTATTTTGTGAATTTTTCTATTTCTCAAATAAATCTCTAAGTTCTTCGGACAAAATATTAGCCTAGGTCAATCCTGGCATTGCTATCTATCTGTTCGTGAAGTTTTATTACAATTGGTACAGCTGTCCCGAAGATTAGACCGGACAGACAGACAGACAAACATTTTGAAAATGTCTTAACCCAAATAACTCTCTTAGTTCAATATAAAATAAATAAATAAAATTTCAATATAAAATATATAAAATAATTTAAAAATCAAGAAGTATCCTTGTGAGCTTAGAGCATAATATCTCAGATTAAATAATGTTACTATGTAAATAATATATCTAAGTACGTGCGTATAAAACAAGACGTCTGTCACATTTGACGCCTAGTTTGAAGACCTCTCACCCTCCGGGAAGGTGGTAGGTGCTCTTTAAACTGAGTAAGACATTATTTTATTTTATTATATGAGGAAAGATGTAGATGCCTATCCATCATAGCATCCAATTATTGCTTGTAAAACTTATTTTTTTTTAAAAAGATAAAAAAAATATTGAAGCGCTGTATTATATTATTTAAGAAATCTTAAGTTCTTGCAAAATATTTACATCAAGATTTCTGCTTTCAAAAAGCTTTTAGTGTTTGGCAAAACAGACTCAATTTTAACGCTTTATCATCATGGCTCTATCGTCAGAGTCCATTGTCTACAAATGGAACAATCCTTAAAAATATAAAGCCGTCTGCTATTGACAAATTACTATTCCGTAGGCGTCATTGCTGAATAATGATGAATTTTATGCCAAAAGAGTAACCTAGATAAAACCTTTTATATCTTTTTTTATAGAATAAATTACATAAAATACATTATGATAGTACTGCGAGTGTGCTGGGGTAGTAAGTTTTGTCCCGGGACTTGCTTCTAGGTAAACAAAGCAATGGAGGGGCCCCAGCTGCGTTTCTAATGGAGTTCCCGGGACTAATCATATACGTTGATGGTAACCACCGTGGTGTTACCATTAGCGTTTATGATCATCACCCCTTTAGCAGAAGGTATCCGTTAAAATTTCCCAATGAAAAAATTGGTCAAGCACTATCAATCCAAACACGAAAACCAAAAAATGTATTTAAACAAATGTCGACTCCAATTAAAATTTGAACCCGGGTCTAACATCAAAGTAGCTGTTTACTTTAGGCAAACAGGTATGCAGTCGCAATTTTGATATAGTGCGTAAATCTAAATCCTGTACCTCGCTGCTCATTACAAAACTAAAACTCGAGCTACAACAAAATCACTACGACAGCAAGAATTCCCTTGAGCCATTTATTAAATGAGATTGTCAGCTGGTGGGTAAAATACAGATTCATCATCATCATCATGATAATTACAGCACTTCACAAGTCCATTGCTGAACATAGATCTCCACAAGGAATGCCACCAAGTACGATCCTGAGCTACCTGCAACCATCGACTTCCTGCATGTCTTACGAGGGCGTCACTCCATCTAGTGGGATTCACCCTATACTTTGACTACTGGTACGAGACTGCCACTGGAGTACCTTTCTACTCTATCGGTTGTGGGTTCTTCGAGGTATGTGGCCGTCCCATTGCCACTTCAGCTTACTAATCCCTTGCACTATGTCGATTAGTCTGGTTCTATGGCGGGTGTCCTCATATCTAAGTCTATCACGCAAAGAAACACCGAGCGTAGTCGTCTTCATAGCTCGCTGAGCGACCTTGAGCTTCCTCAAACGGCCAGAAGTGAAGGACCAAATATATGTAAGAGTTTACTGTCGACCACAGGCGATATCTTAGTTTTCCTGTTGTCGACGACGAGTCACTGTGGACTATGATGGAATGCCTCACAGACTAATAATTATTTTGGCTCTCAATGACCTTCAGACTAGAACACAGCGGTATACGCTTGGCGGCAAATATAGGTAGGAGGGAGTTACTTACCCAAACGGATTCGTAGGAAGAAAACTAGGGAGTCCTTTAAAAGCGATCGCTTGTAATAAATACGGATTAATATTTATAAATACTAGCGATCCACCCTGGCTTCGCCTGGGTATGATCAAATCATGTCCGTTTGGACCGCTCGGCCCCCCTATAATGTACGATATGTGTAGGCATATGTGCAGCAGCGAACTTTTATAGACTTAAATGCGTGGATGGATGAAAGGACAATTTCTTTTATCAATTTTCGATCGGACCGTATCACTCCTGGCATTGCTCTCTATATATCAGTAAAGTTTCATCACATTTGGTTCAGCCGTTCTGAAGATTAGCCCGGACAAACAGACAGACAACAAATTTAAAAATGGTTTTTCATGTCTGAATGGCATGCACAATTCAATTTAATTTATACGTATGTATTCATGTTTATTTAGTTTTAAAATATACACTCCCACGATTCAAATTCATAATCAATCAAATTGGTAAATGTTGTGCATAAATTTTATACGTGTACATAGCAGCTTTGCACGGGTGATTTATGTATCTCGACAACAGGGCCACCTACCGGGTCTAAATGTAAATGTAAACCATCTAGGGATCCATTCAAACACGCACAAAAAATTTCATCAAAATCGGTCGAGCCGTTTTTAAGTTTTAGCGAGACTAACGGACAGCAATAGATTTTTATATATAGAGAGAAGATTATTTTCCGTATTTGCAGGCTGAATTGGCAATGGTATTATATGGAATATTTTTACGTGGTAGAGCCATGCTGCAGCTATATTAGTAGTATAGTTGTAGCACGAATGGGTCGGCTCGACCGGGGTAGGACCACGCTCTTACAGAATACCAGCGTAAAATAGCAGCTTAACACTGCTGTTTCGTATGGTGATTGTAGAGAGCCGGAGACCCTTTTACTGGAAAAGAGGCATTCTATCTTAGTCCTCACGGGTGAAAACACATCTGCATTTTGATTCTTTATTGAGGATAGATGTAGATGTCTATGGGTCACAGCAACCACTTTCCATCAGGTGGACTGTGTGCTCGTTTGTCACCCTATCCTATAAAAAAAAGAAAAAAGAAAAAATGGTCAGGTCACATCTGTTGCAGAAGCGATAACCGTTGGAGTAGGCATGTCATAGAGTTGAGATCGCGTTCAGGTTAACGTAGTGTGGGACGCCCCCTGGCTAGATGGAGCGACGACATTTGCCACAATGGCGGAATTTCAAAAAAAGGAGCCTGTACCGGCCCCTATTCTTTAAGATCCCTATAGTCCCTAAGTCTATTATTAGTCCTCAGTGGCAACAACGCATCTGTAGCGTTGTTTGAATATGGTTGCAGGTTTCCATGGGCTGCAGTAACCACTTACTATCTAGTGGACTCTAAGTTCGCTTGTTACTTCAGTTTTAAAAAAAAACAATCAACTCTTAACCAAAATCACAAAACATTATTGTGTTTTAAACATAATCATAAATATGGTTACTAAGTAAGCCATACAGCATTCAGAGTTTATATATACTGGAAATCCTTTCGCACACATTGCTGTGTATGGCAATTTGATTCCGGAAAACAACTCTCAGCGGATTCAACCCTTTTACAAACAATAGTGGTTAAACATGAAATTTATTTAGATGTATTTATTTTGGGTATACGCTTTCACAGATAATAAAACAAAATGTAGTTTTAGTATTTCGTACAAACATTGTATTTTATAACATATTGATTCTTGGCAAAAATCTTGGCTGCCGTTTTTGCTTTTTTATTTCTTTTAAAATAAATATTTCTCCCACAATAGTACTTACTCCCGAATTGTGAGTGCATTTTCATACATAAATTACACAAGGATAAACATCCAGACCCGAAACAATTATTTCTAGGCCATACAAATACTTGTTCCGTGCGGGATCCCAAGCCGCGGCCCTCAGAACCGCAGGGCAGACCCCAACTTGTTTTGTTTTTTTTGTCTTTAAAAAAATTTTCGCCTTACACCAGGGTTTTCCCCTGTATCGTGGAGGCAGCTTAAATTCATGAATTGCACAAGAAAAATCATCCAGACACATATATTGGTAAAGGAAAAACATTCAGAGCCGTAGCAATTACTTGTGGCCATACAAATACTTGTTCCGTGCGAGATTCGAACCTGCAGCCCTCGGCGTTGTAATTCATAGTGAATACTGTGACCCATATGCACCGATATCCTTAGCGAGGGTACCCCAGAGGCCTAAGAGATGCTATGTATCGTTACTAGTTAAAAGAGTCTCCGGTTTTCTATACTCACCATACATACTCACAACATAGCAGCATGAAGCTGCTGTTTTGCGCTGATATTCTGTGAGATTTGGTCCTTTCCTAATTGAGTCGATCCATTTTTGCTGCAACTACAATATAGCTGCAGCATGGCTCTACCTCTTTAAATGAAACAGACCGTACCTCAGACATTCCTTGGGGGAGGCCTATGTTCAGCATTGAACTTGTGATGGGCTGTGATGACGACGATATTTATAGTTATTTGCAAATACGTCTACTGGGAGACTTTTTATTTTAATATTCAATACTGAAAAGGAAGAGAATTATTCAAATCGTTTTGAATGAAATAAACAAGAGGCTTGCCAGTTCTCACCGACTCTTAAATATTTAAACATAACGCTCACGTTTAAAACTGCGAAATTGTTCATACAAATCTAGGATTTTTTTGCATTGAATATTAAGGGTATAATTAACACATTTACCGATATTTCTAATTTGAATTGAATTTTCACCGATCTAATGATTTATTATATCTACACAAATACTACATATTGAATAAAACTAATTTTAACTATTTTAATGCGTTTAAATTTACTTATTTTTAATTCCCGAAATTTCGAGTGCTTTACAGCACACATGGTCATGTGGGGGCCTGAGGTGTTTGACATACCAGTGCTGACAGCGTGCAATCTACAGTTCACATAGTGCGTGAGCGATGAAGGAAAACATCGTGAGGAAACCTGCATATCTAAGGTATAAAAATATCTAGGACATGTGAAATCCGCCAACACGCACTAGACAAGCGCGGCGGACTAACTTCATAGCCCGCTCAGAAATAAGAGGAGGCCTGTGCTCAACTATAGGACGTACGAGTATATTATGTAACTTTTTGTCCAAATTAAATTCTCTAAGACCCGTATATCAAGTTTATCCGTTTATTGTACATATATCAAGTTCAATGAAACTTCCTTCAAAAAGTTTGTTTTTAAAACTAGACAATCTACATAGAAATATAGCTGCTACATGAATATTTCCATCCGGCTAGCCTTTGCCTAGATGTTGAATAGGTAATAAGTAGTTGATTTCCTGGGAGCCGCGAGCTGTTCCGCTCTCGTGTCACTTACTATTCATTCCCAGCTTTAATTCTTCGTTCAATCCCCGTTGTATTCACTTTTATGCTGTTATATACTTTTACGCTGAACAAGTCCATATTTGTATAAAATTGCAAGTTTTTTTTTAAAAGAATCTTACCCCTTTCTTACGTGGTAGAGCCATGTTGCAGCTATAATATGGTTGTAGCACGAATGGGTCGGTTCGAACGGGGAAAGACCACGCTCTCGCAGGATACCAGTGTAAAATAACAGCTCAATGCTGCTGTGTTTCGTATGGTGAGTGTAGAGAACCGCAGACCCTTTTTACTGGAAAGGCATTCTATATTAATCCTCAGGGATGACAATACATCTGAATTTTGATTCTTTATCGAGGATATATGCCATATAGATGTGTATGGGCCACAGCATTCAACTACTATCAGGGGGACTGTGTGCTCGTTTGTGACCCTAATTCTATTAAAAACCACTCTGGGTTTACCGTTGTAACGTGAGGGCATTTAACGTTTATAAATTTCCCATGGCTTGTCCATAAAACATTATACAATACAACGGGATGTTCGGTTGAATTTGACGCGTGATGCATAATAAAGATAGATGAAGATGTCTATGGGCCACAGCAACCATTTACCATCAGGTGGACTGTGTGCTCGTTTGTTACCCTTATTCTATAAAAAAATCCAACACCCTTGACCCTATCGCTACAATTTTTTATAAAATCGAAGTGACAAATGTACGAGTACTTACAGTCCACTTGATGATAAGTGGCTACTGCAGTCTATCAACACTTGCAGTCAATTTTTAAACAAAGAAGGCGACAAATGTGTGTCGCCTCTAAGGATTAAGATGGAATACCTCACAGCCTATCTTTTACGTGGTAGAGCCATGCTGCAGCTATATTAGTAGTATAGTTGTAGCACGAATGGGTCGGCTCGACCGGGGAAGGACCACGCTCTCACAGAATACCAGCGTAAAATAGCAAATTAACACTGCTGTGTTTCGTATGGTGAGTGTAGAGAACCGGAGACCCTTTTTACTGGAAAAGAGGCATTCCATCTTAGTCCTCACGGGTGACAACGCATCTGCATTTTGATTCTTTATTGAAGATAGGTGTAGATGTCTATGGGTCGCAGCAACCACTTACCATCAGGTGGACTGTGTGCTCGTTTGTCACCCTATCCTATAAAAAAAAAAAAAAAGCCTGTAATTACTCTGGCTGCCTCTACCCTTCAGACCAGAACTTACAGCAGTGCAATCTTCCTTTAGCCCCTTTTCCCTAATATTTAAGTTGATAAAGTGTCAGAAAAGAAACTCCACATATTGGCGAGGCTAAAACCGTTCATAAGTTAAACACATGCAATTTGATCATGATTATGTTGATGTGATAACCATATAATATCCAGGTTCCCAACATGGTCAAGTTCGTCTATTATTTAGATCATTGCATGAAAGATCACAAACTTATTCAGATTATTTGACCATCCATGATTTGAATTGAGAAAATATATTTGAGAAAATATATATTTGAAAACATAAATGAAGTTCAAAATAGAGATTGAAAGGCACAATAAAGAGACGATCAATTATCATATTCTTTCAGAACGTAGTCGCAAGAGCAATAAACGTTTCTTTCCTTTTAGAAGAGGCCACAACAAATTTTATATAAGTTGATAGGTATTTAATATATATATATATATATATATATATATATATATATATATATATATATATATATATATATATATATATATATATATATATATATATATATATATTGTTACGTACGGTATTACGTCCCTTCCGTTATATATTTTTTGTCTATCGTTTAACTAATATCTTCATTATTTATAATAATTTATTAATATTTATATTTTACTTCCCACCTTTATAGGCCCGGCGGTGCGCGTGCATTATCGCAGCGCACCACCTTGCATGGTCGCCATATATTGCAGTAAAGGTGTCAAATGAATATGAGACGTGTTACTTGTTCTAGAACTTCAATTATACTGCTTAAACTGATTCTACCTTAATACTAATATATATTGTCGTGGTGGCTACACTACAGGGTGATGAATTCTATTATACCATCACCACGCGTTATTAACTTATTACGAATAAAATATAAAGAACTTAAGGTTCACTTTAAACTTTTTTTATTGAAATAACAAACAAACTTACCTACACCTGATAGTAAGTGTCTATTGAAGCCAATGGACTCATGCAACCAATTTAAAACAAAGAAGGCAACAGGTGCGTTGTCACATCTGAAAACAAATGCTGGGTTTCTTTATATAAAAACACTTTGCTTTTTATACGAGCCGTATTGCAGTAAATAAAGTGCATGAAAACCTATTTTTTAAAACACAATACCAGTTCAGATATTTATGAACCGCTTAAAGTTTTTCCATTTTAAGTCTTTCTTCATTGCTGATTTAATAGATTGTAATATAAACAGTTTTACATACACATCGTATGTAATAAAATGGATCGTTATGGAGAACCAAACGTTTCTTAAATATCTGAATCGGACATAAGATGAAACAGAAACAGAAACTTTTTTATTCAATATAGATAGTAATACTTAATGACTCTTGTTTAATTTACCAATGGTTCGGAAAAAAAAACTCTGTCCTGGGAAGAACAAGCAAGAAACCCAGCGGGAATTCAAAAATAACAGCTTACAATCATGTATGTTACATAACCAACAACACAAAACAAATTCTGCGACTGGTCGTTGCTGCTGGTGATAGGAGGGTTGGTTCTTTTCTCGCTCAAAGGCTAAGTATAGCCATTCAGCGAGGAAACGCAGCGAGCGTTCTTGGCACGATACCACGGGGAGTAGGACTGTATGATAATTAAGTTATTAGTTTTAGTTTATTTTATTATAGTTTTTTAATATGGTAAATATTATGTTGATTTGAATTTGTAGTAATAACAAAACAAATTAGAAATAGCTTGGTAGCGATCACCTCATTCCCAGGGGTTATTATCATCTATAAATTCCTTAATATTATAATAACTCTTTTTATACAAACTTAGTTAAATAAAGTTTTTGAACTTTGAGCAGGTCAAATTTTGAATTGATGGAATGCCTTACAGACTGTTATATACTAACAGCACTAGCATCAGAAACCAGTATAATTATAGCGGCTCTCTATACCCCTCATACGAGAAGACAGGAATTCAGGCACTGCTGTTTGGCGGTAGAAATTGTTAAAAGGGTGATACCTATCCAGATGGACTTCTAGTTAGAAAAGGATCCCTACCACCTAGGAAAAAATACTTTAACTCATTATAAGAGAGTTAATGCTCAAAAGTAGTTCTCGTTCCAAAAATCCCAATGTATACCTTCGGCAAAATATTCGAAGCAATTTCTAAACTTTAGTAAAGTTCTTTGCAATTCAAAACAAGATTCGTTATTGCACAAAGCAAAAGTGAAGTGGAAGCTCGAATATTTTTAATTGTCAGGTTAAAACTTGAAATGCGATGCCGTTGTGTTTTAGTCAAGTCTTAAACATTCAGCTTATCTCATTTGTTTCTAAATTATTTTTGTACTAAAACAGGTAAAAATATGTCAATTATGTCATAGGAAATTTAAACATAACATGGTACAACCTGTTGGTAAACAAAATATTTTTAATTACATACTAAAATAACTATTTTATATGATTTAACGGTCAGCCTGACGGTCTTTTAAAGATGTTGAGAATTTATGAGAGTTATGCTGCTGAGCGTGGGCTCAGATATAATGTGAAAAATGTGGAGTAGATGATCTTAAAGGCCACTGGTATATATAATTTATACATGTGACTGTTGTCGCTTGAAACTCCAGCTCCATTTTCGTGATTTGGATAAATTTCCTGATAACTCTGGTAATGACATGAACGTAAAACAAGTGACACAAATATCTGGGACACATCATTACGGACGGTCTTAAGACGATGTTAATATTAAAAGAGAGCGTTGGCTTCAGTGGTTAGAGGTAACATATTGGTTTGCAGATTTTCTCTTTGTATTAAAAAAGTAAAGAACGCATTTAAAAAAATATTGCTGGAATATGAATACAGGAAATCTGTGGGTCTAATGTACCAAAATAACGTTGAACACCCTGCGTCCAGTACAATAATGAGCTCCAGGATGATGTCATGACTCGTTTTAGTAGCGCATTGGCAATGTTTATCAAACTGACAGCTTCGCAGCCATCATTTACAAGAAAATACTCCATCCTTAATCTACAGAACATGAGACAGTCTCAACATCCCGAGGACTTTGGATTTATTGTGCGGTGGGGGTCACGAAAACTCATTTCCTTCATTGATCACCCTCTGCGAAATAAAATGGGACTCTTCAAGCTCTTTATTTCTTGATTTCTTTACTTTGTTTTTCCTATCATGCTTACATTTTAGTTTTAATATTACTTAATTATAACTTAATTACGATAGTTGACTTAAGTAGGATGATTCTCCAAAATAAACAAATTTAATAAATAGTTTATTATTTATATGTTGTTTATATGGTAGGCGCCGCTATACTTAGCGGTCAGCCAACGCAGAGTCTACTTCACCTGAGTATGCCTTGTGTAGAGGCGAAACACTTGTCGTATTATAGAGGGTAGTGTTTCGTTCCTAGTGTGGTGGTGTTGTGAGTGGTGGTGCTGGGATTGGTGGTGACGGTAGTGCACGCAATTGAGGGAGGGTGAGAGGTGCTCTTTAAACTGGGCAGGACACATCATTTTATTTCAATACACGGAAATAAGTAAATTAAGGTCTAAAATCTTTAAAATAATAAGATTCTGCGGTTGCCAATCAACCCGTCAAGTGAGGTAACTATGGCAAATATCCCTAATCAGGTCTATGGGGATCTATGGGTAGGCGTATGTTTAGCAGTGGATTTTTTAGGCTGTAATCAGTAAACTTTCGTTCAGAAAAAAAAATGTGTATTCTTTTAATTTGCGCATTGTCTGCAACTAATGAATTCATGAATATAGCAAGTAATCGAACGAAACAGATAAAAATAAATTGTGGTATTAGTAGTGGCAGTGGTTAAAAATCATAAGAGTTGCCAAAAAGGGAAATTTCGGATGAGTAAAACAAACAATAAAAATTATACGATTTGGTCTGCCCTTAACTTTGATCTTTGTAGCTCTGGGTCTAAGCGCTCACTATAAATTTCACAGTACGTGAGCAACACGGGTTCGATCTCCGCCGGCATCAATTAATTTGTTGAAGGAAAACATCGTGAGGAAACCTGCATAAATAAAAATAAGAATTCTTTGAAATATTTTACACGTGAAGTTCGCCAACACGCATTGGGACAGCGCGGTGAATATTTCCTTCTAGTAAAAGCCTGTCAGAAATTAGAGGAGGACGTATATAGCTCTTAACTTTAACTTAAACTTTTAACACCATTAACCATTTGATGACTATTTAATTGTATTGAATGAAACTTGTTTTTTACAGATTTTGACAGACTTATTTATATTAAAAACTATAATAAAAAAAAAAAAAACTAGTAACTTAATTATCATACAGTCCTACTCCCCGCGGTATCGTGCCAAAAACGCTGGCTGCGTTTTCCCGCTGAATGGCTACACTTAGCCCTTGAGCGAGAAAAGAACCAGCCCTCTTATCACCAGCAGCAACGACCAGTCGCGGATAGAGTTCCTTTAGGAACTTCACCACACGTGGATCCCACGGACCGATAGTCTCTATAGCAAATGGCACAAATATGTGTAGTCATCTCTCAGAATCTGTTGTACTGTTGTGCTGTCGTAGTATATACGAACAGTGTAATACTACAAAAACGTAATAGAGCTAACAATAATCGTAATTTAATTGAGGAGAGACGGAATGCTAATTGTACTCTTGCTAAACAATTTTTTACAAATGTTCAAACACTTAAACAATGCATATATAAATGCCTTAAGCCATTATTTACATGAGACTATTAAACTCTTGCTTGCAGGAAATACGTAAATAGTGATGAGTAATAATTTTCCCCTGGAACCAAAACGCGCGCAAAGCAATTAAACGTGAGTGACAGAAGCATGTCAAAGTGCCAAAGACGTGACGAGGGTGGCACCGCGTGTATTTAAACATGGCGGATTTGTCACGGTAAAAGCTTGCTCACTTTTGCTTCTGAATTTACTTTAACGTGTTATTTAATATTTTTTTTAAATTTCGATATTTAAAAAAAAAGACTGACAAACGAGCACAGAATCCACCTGATGGTAAGTGGATATGGGGCCCATAGACATCTACATCAATCCTTGGTAAAGCATCAAAATGCAGATGCGTTGTAACCCCAGTGGACTAAGATCAAATGGCTCATTTCGAGTAAAAAGGCGGAGACCCTTTTTGCAAGCCACCAAGACAACAAGCTTCCGTCCCGCACCTACGTCACAGTGACCGAGTGATGCCGGCCACGGTCGAGCGTGTGCCGTGTGCTACCCGTACGTCAGAGGAGTCACAGACAAGGTTTGCTACATCTTGATGTGAGCTTCTATTAAAACCTACTACAAGCCGCCGAAGAAGATTAGTCAATTTTTACCATTCGTCAAGTGTAATATCCATATACAAGATGCAGGAGTGTACACGCTTGATTGTGAATGTGTTCTCTCATTCATAGGACAAACGAAAAATTCTATAAAGCCCGCGTAAAAGAACATATAGCTGACGTAAACCACCGATGTTTCGATAAGTCTGCAGTCTGTGAACATGTTCAAGATCGATCCCGCCATTACATTCGATTCAGAGACCACAAATCCTCGCAAAAGGACACTAATTCCTACCAAGGATGATTCGCGAGGCTATTGAAATTAAAAACCATTCTAATTTCAATAGAGAAGATGGATGGGTACTGCCATCTGTTTGGGATTCTATAATTAATAAAATTAAACCCAAACCCAAGCATACCACTATAAGGCTTCAAAATACTGTAAGCTCATTCTGCGTAGATCGGACCAAAAAAGAATATTCAAAAACTGAAGGTAGCCGGGCTAACTATGACATCGGGACGTAAAACACCTCAGTCACCTACGTGACCATGGATGCTGTAAAGCGAGCGTCGAGAATTAAAAAGTTAAATTAAACGCGATAAAATCCGTAAAAATGGGTTTCATATAAAGTTATACTTTATTTATGAATTGAGGGGATCCATCACGAAAATTACGTCACACACATGCTCAGATTTTATTTTATTTTCTAAATAAACTTTATTAAATAAAATTATATTACAAAAAGATTTAATAACATAATATCATACAAATCACTGCATGGTTGTATGGCCACGTTGGTTGTTTGTATAAGATTTATTATGTATGGTCTGTTTTTGTGAGGAGTAATAAACGAACATTATATTACATATTTACTACTTTCATAATTTTACTTACATAGTGGCAGCTCAGAATGTGATATGCACCAATAAAATTGTAAATTGTAACTACGTTCTTTTTCGTTACTTCATTATTTAATTTAAACCTCTTAATATAATTCATACGATCGTAAGAAATTATAGGATTTTCTGTTACTGAGTGGAGTTATCACTAACCAAATACCAGCCTATCGAAGCCCACAGATGTAAGCCATGTTCAAACACAAATAAGGCAGAAACAGCCTCGTGCTGACCTTATAACAGTTGATAGACTTTTCACAAAATGAATGTAGGTTAATTGATACGGCCTTTTCAAATAGATTGGGTTCGTCGAATAATATAATTTTGGTTTCAGATTCTTCGGTCAGCATGAATAATTTGATAAAGTCGTTTCAATATTCTGCATCGAAATTATCGAAAAATGTTATTTTACCATTAGACATTGTTACAGTAAAAACAAAATGTTAAAAAACACAATTTTATTTAACATGAGTATTGCTGAAACTCGGTTTTTTTATGGACTATAGGGTAACAAACGAGCACACAGTACACCTATGGTAAGTGGATACTGTAGCACATAGACAACTCCATTTATCCTCGATTAAGAATCAAAATGCAGATGTTGTCACCCCTGAGGAATAAGATGGAATGAATGATGAGTATACAGTAAAAAGGGTCTCCGGTTCTCTACACTCATCATCCGAAACAACATTAAGCTGCTATTTTACGCTGGTATTCTGGTGAGAGCGTGGTCCTTTCCCGGTCGAGCCAACCCAATCGTGCTGTAGCAATAAGTGACCTATTCGTGCTACAACCATAATAAAGCTGCAGCATGACTCTACCACGTAGGTGTACGAGTCTCTAAATAAGAAACGACTTTGTTACTCACTTTAGATTTAAGAGATTTTATGCCCAAGGCCCAGTGGTGGGCACTAGTGATTTGAAAAATGACAATAGTCTATCGGTAGTTAAAGTCTAAAAAGTTACTTTAAGTCTAAAAACTCAAACTTGTTACTAAGGTTTACGAGGTCCGTTTTCTAAACACTGCTAGATATCTCGCTAATGAGATAAATGAATAAACATTAATAAACTTACGAATGCTTAACAGTTTGATTCATTTTCAATAATAATAATAATTATTATTATTTGGCCTACGCCAATTAAAATTTAATATTAAATATTATTTGGCGTAAGGAATTGACGACCCCATCGCCCGCTGACGTAACAGGTAAGTGACAAAACTGCTACGTCGGCGCAGTCAGTCAGCGCCTTGCCAAGAGGTGTTATGGCCGTGCCTCGGCAAAATTGAGGGTGCAAAAGCCCGATTGTGCATATGGCCTATCCATTAAACGGCGCCGGGTCTGGGCGTCTCCCGTTAACTGACGCCCCTCAAAGGGATGATGGAAAATAGAAGAATGCGTAAAGGGCCGCTGCCTGGAGGTCGCCAGGGCGCGTCTGGATCTGGCGCTGGACGCGACAGCATGCAAGCCGCCAGCCGAGTGCGAGGTGCTGCACGATCACCCAGCAGCCCCTCGCATCCATTATCCCCACCAGCTGGCTTGGTGTCGGAGGGTCTCCTCAGACCCAACAATCGGCACCCGCCACTGGTGAATTACGCCGCATGCGATGGACAATCAACATGAATAGGAATGCATTGCGGGCGTATTTCAGGGCGAAAGGCGAAGAAGCTGGAGGTTTTGCGTACCGGACCAGGATGCATCGCTTTTTTGCTGAGCTGGAGTCATCTATTACTGTCACTGAGCAAAACCTGGCAGACCGAGTTCGGTACATCATGCGCCCAAAAACATTTGATGACGCCGAACTCGAACGGCTACGAAGTGAGGCTGTTCTTTCATCGGATGAAAATGCTACGGCTGGGAATGCGACACCACAAGTTGCAGAGAAACCCGCAGACGTGGACGCCGCCGTGAGTCTTTCAGTTGTGGTTAATTCAGACGATGGTGGAATAGTCTTCCATGGAGTAGAGCAAATGAGGAGTATATTGGAAGATGCGATTACGGAAACGCGCAATATGCCTTTCTAAAATCGACCACGACTTCCACGCGTACATCTAAGCAAGCGGAATTCGTGAGGGTTCTTAACCCAATGCTGGTGACCTATTTGGAAGCCTGCCGGGACCTATGAGAGACGGACTCAATTCTTTTTGGCGCCACACTGGCAGTCTCCCGTATCATTGGCGCTAAGCTTTCCACGGCTGGACGCGCTACTGGACAAAGTAGTGCTATCCCAGCCTGGAGAAAAAGAATTGAGGACCGTATCGCAAGGGCAAGGTCCCATATCGGTAGACTGACAAGCTTCAGGTCGGGTAATAATAGGCCGAGAGTTGCTGGGACAAATATCAGTTTGTCCCAACCAGATATCACGCAGAAACTAACGGAGTGCATAGACGACCTGAAGCAAAGAATCGCTGCTTGGGGGAAGTGGATTCGGCGATATACCGAGAGGTTAAAGCGGTTCAACCAGAATCGCCTCTTCCAGAGTGATCAGAAGATGCTCTATAAATCACTGGAGCAACCAGCGGTATGCGGAACGCACCAAAAGCCGATACTGTCGCCTTCTGGCGCCTGTGGTCGAGTCCGTTAACCACAGCGGCCCTTGAAGGAAGTTGTGGCAAGTCAGTGTGCGGTATTATGCCCATGAACCCGTCATCCTAACGCCGGACCATGTAGCTGAGGAAGTCCGTAGAGCCCCGAATTGGAAAAGTCCGGGACTTGACGGGCTGCACCACTACTGGCTTTTTTTTTTATAGAATAAGGATGACAAACGAGCACACAGTCCACCTGATGGGTGGTTGCTGTGGTCATAGACATCTACATCTATCTTCGTTAGCGAATTTAAATGCAGATGCGTTGTCAGCCGTGAGGACTGAGATAGAATGCCTCTTTTCCAGTGAAAAGGGTCTCCGGTTCTCTACACTCACCATACGAAACACAGCACCATTAAGCTGCTATTTTACGTTGGTATTCTGTGAGAGCGTGGTCCTTCCCCGGTCGAGCCGACCCATTCGTGCTACAACTATACTATTAATATAGCTGCAGCATGGCTCTACCACGTAAAAAAAAAGGGGTTCGTGGTGTGTCACGCATTGCTTGCCCGACAGTTCCAAGAGGCTCTCGACCAGAAGTCGCTCCCGAGCCTCTTCACTACTGGGATCACTCATTTGGTTCCTAAAGACCAGGATACCACAGACCCGAGCAAATACCGCCCGATCACGTGTCTACCCACCACATACAAGACACTAACATCCATTTTGAGCGCGAGAATCACTCTTCACCTGAATTCAAATCAGGTGATGTCGTACGATCAAAATGGATGGCGGGATAGTGGTCGAGGAACCAAGCAACCACTCCTCATTGACAGCAAAGTGGTTAAACGCAACCGTTGAAACTTCTCCGCCACCTGGATAGACTACAGAAAGGCATTCGACTCGGTGCCTATATACATGGCTAAAGAGGGTCCTCGAGCTGTACAAGGTTAACTGTACAGTTAGAGACTTCATTGGGCAGTGTATGGGGCAGTGGAGTACGATCCTTTGTCATCTATGTGAGCTAATGACGGCTGCGGAAAGCCGCATAAGGATAAGAAGGGGTATCTTCCAGTGCGATTGTTTGAGTCCAATCTGGTTTTGCCTCTCTCTGAACCCTCTCAGTACCTTACTGGAGGGATCCGGGAGGGGAATTCAGCTTCGGAATGGAGGGACAAAAGTGACCCACCTTTTCTATATGGATGATCTCAAGTTATTCGTCTCCAGTCGCTCCCATCTTATGGAATTGCTAAACATCACTTGTGATTTTAAAAATTCTATTAGAGTGGAGTTGGGGACGGATAAGTAAGCGGCCCTCCATGTTGAAAGGGTAAAGGTTGCTAACCATGAGGATATAGACTTATCTATGTCCGTCAACATAAGGACCCTTTCCGAGGCTGAAACATACCAATACCTATGTATACCTATGTATGTCACAAAATATAGGTATTGATAAGGTGGACATGAAACAATCAGTTTACGATCTGTTTTATGCACGCTTGACCAAAGTGCTTAACAGCCTTTTGTCGGGCGTGAATAAGACACACGCATATAACGGTTGAGTCATGCCTGTCCTCATGTATACCTTTGGCATGCTTAGGTGGACTCAAACTGAACTTAACGCTGGATAGAAAAGTTCGCACTACCATGACGTCCCATAGGATGCACCATCTGAGATCGTCAATAATGAGGCTGTACTTGCCGCGGAAACATGGTGGGCGTGACTTTTTAAGCGCGCTCACCATGCATAACCGCGAAGTGTGCAGCCTCCGTAATTACTTCCTGGCGAGATCGGATGATTCATTCTATAAGGACGTCATTTCTTGTGATAAAGTGCTTACCCCTATATCTTTAGCCAATAAGCATTGGCAAGACCCGGCAGTACAGTGCATTTCCGACCGGGAGACCATATGGAAGAAGAAGGAGCTCCTCGGGAGGTTCTACAAGGCTCTACATGAGCCTTTCGTAGATACAGTCGCCACCCTCCACTGGCTACGTGACCTCTTTGGGGAAACCGAGGGTTTTCTCTGTGCGATACAGGATCAGGTTATTAAGACCAACAACTATCGGAGATACATCCTAAAGGATGGCACCGTCGACATCTAGCGAGCTTGTCGCCATCCCGATGAGTCACTTAGGCATGTCATCTCCGGTTGTTCGGTGCTTTCTAACTCAGTATTTGCACAGACACAACCTAGTAGCCAGGATTCTACACCAGGAGCTCGCTCTGATATACGATCTCGTGGATCGGAAACTGCTTTATTGTAAGTACTTGCCATAAGCCGTGCTCGAAATTAACCGCGCAAGGCTCTACTGGGACCGAGCCATCATCACAGACAGGACTATTCTTGCGAATAAGCCTGATATTGTGCTGATGGACCGGGCAGTCAGGATATTTTGGTCGACATTACCATTCCGTATGACGAGAACCTCGGAAGCCAGCAGACAAGAAAACAAAATATCTGGACCTGGCTCACGGTAACCGACATGTGAGCAATCTATAATGGGCCATAAGAGCAATCTATGATTTAAAACCTAAAGAGTCGCTCAGACAAAATTTAAGGAATTAATATATTAACTTTGGCTCTCAATACATTTATGAAAATGTAATGTACGTACACAAAATAAAAGTAGTTATACAAAAATAAGTGATATTCATTCTGTAAATACTAGGAACAAACATAAGCTAGTAGTACCAGTTACTCGACTCCACCGAGTCAGTAATTCATTCTTAGATATACGTTTTACAACAAAATCCCAGAAAATATACAAAATTCGACCTGCTCAAAATTCAAAAACTTTATTAAAAATAGTTTGTATAAAAGGGTTATTATAATGTTAAGGAATTTATGGATGATAATAACCCTGAATGAGGTGTTCGCCAGGCTGTTTCTAATTTGTTTTGTGTGTTAATTGTAATATACATGATTGTAAGCTGTTATTTAAAAAGTCCTGGGTTTCTGCTGGTTCTTCCAGGACAGAGGTTTTTTCGAACCAGTGGTAATTAGACAAAAAGTGACTTTCAATAAGTATTATTATAATCTATATTGAAAAGTTTCTGTTTCTGTTTCTGTGGGTGCTCTATCGACCGAAATTATACCGTAGTCGTTTCTGAACGGGCTAATCCCGGTCAGCCTCGAATCATCTGAGGCGACTGGGTCTTCGTGACGGACCGCTTCGTTCTGAATACAGAAGGCGGTGCTCTATGATATCGCCCGCATCATCTGCCGGTTTTTTCCTTTCCCCCTAACCCTTGCCCTCGCCGGGCATCCATCTGGTTGGGCTTTTATTCATTCATGTATTTCTTATTTATTTATGTTAGTATATTTAATATATATTTACGTATATTTAGCATTACCTTTTATATATTTATTCAGCCCAACCTGATTAGAATACTTTATGGATACCCAAAGAATAATAATAAATATAACTTTATTTAATACCGGAACATTTACAGAAAAAAAAGAAAAAAAAAACGTCTATTAAATGTCTTGTATAATGGGCGACCTTATCGGTAAAAGCGATCTTTTCAAGCTAATATTTGGATCGACGGAAACTTAAAATAAGTAGAGGCGGAGGTGTAAATTAAAAATAAATGAATATAATAGGGCGTCGAAAAAGTTTCTTCGTATTTTATATACAAATTCAAGACATTTTTTTTTTCAAAGTTTAATAACATTTAATTATAATATATATGAGCCATTTTGTTCGATGACTTGTTGCCATCTTGTAGGTAGTCACATAATCTCGTTGCTGGAGAAATCTTGGGATTTTTAATCAAAAAATGCGACATGTAGTTTTGACAGTCCTCTCTTGATGTTAACCTAACACTACCCAAAGAATTCTAAAGAGACCGAAACAGGTAAAAATCTGTGGGTGCAAGGTTAGGATATATATGGTGGATGCATTAACACTTCCCAACCAAGCTCTCTCAATTTTTGCTGAGTGGCCAAAGATCTGTGTGGTCCGGTGTTATCATGATGAGACCACTCCTTCTCTGTTGATCAATTCCGGCCGCTTTTTCTCCATTTCTTGCTTGAATCTCATTAGATGTTGTAAAAGCTCATAATAAACAATGCCCATCCAATCCCGCCATACACACAACATCACCTTATTGCGCGTTAATCCGGGTTTTGCTACAGTCTGTGGAGCTTGACCACCCTTTGACCATGATCTTTTACGCACGTTCTTGTCGTAGATGATCCACTTTTCATCACCAGCCATTAATCTTTTAATAAATGATTCGGTTTCATTTAATTACGTTTCAATAGAGAATCGCAAATAAGTACACGATTTATTAGTTTTATTTCAGTGAGCTCGTGTGGTACCCAAATATCGAGGTTTTTTGTATAGCGAGACTTTTTCAAATGGGTCAAAACTGTTTTGTAGTCAATCCTCAATTCCTCTGCTATGTTGAAACTACTAATATACCGATCTTGCTCCACTTTTTCAAAAATGGCATGGACTTTATCCGTATGAGAGCGACCAGAGCGAGCTGCATCTTTGACATCAAAATTCCCGAACTGAAAACGCTTGAACCAACTATGTGCTGCTCTTACTGACACTGTACTAGGTCCATAAACGTCAAAAAATTTTTTTCGCGGCTTGAGTCGCATTTTTACCGCTTTTCTAATAAAACTTCAGAGCGTATCGAATTTCTTCGTTAAATTCACTCATTTTTCCGGAGAGACAAACAATTGAAAAATGGCGGGAAAGTGCTTTATAATTTTAATTTTTCTTTTTCTTAATTTCCTATTTAAAACCAGCCAGATACAAACAATACAACCAAAGAAATTTTCCTTCAATTTTATACCAACAAAATGCGAAGAAACTTTTTCCTCGACCTATTATTATGAGATAAAACAATAAAGTATAAAAATATGTGATATATACGCAATTATCTACATATTTTAACATAAAAGTTCTACGTAAAATTTACCATATAATTTAGTACATGAAAATATTCCATATAGTTTAGAATATTATATTTTAGTAGATACGTTTTTGCAAAACTCCTATACACAAATAGACCTTGAAGTGGCGGTGTAAGTATATCCTATACCCCATATCGTCCTGAGGGTGTCATAAGACGTGACAGAGGGAAAATGAAACATGGGACCATTTCAGTAGCATTTTCCTGATAACAACTCAAAATAATAAAAACTACGGTTGCCAACCCGCTTGCCAAGCGTGGCAACTATGGCAAAATCCCCCCTGAGGTAATCTAGGAGGAAGGCCTATGCTCAGCAGTGGACTTCTATAGGCTGTAATGAATGAATGGATGGAATATACCTATATATAATATACAAAGGAAGAAAAAAACATACAGCTTTTATTAATAAATGTTCCTGAAAATTAAACGGATCGTAACATGTAATGTAATATTCCGTGAACATAGGACACAAGACAAGGACGAGCACAGTTTTACATTTTCAAATTTTACAAATTTTACGTCGCTCTCACTTATTAAACCCCAACGTTATTATTATTAGGATTATCTCCAGTGTCGTGGAGATATTTTACAAAACAAATAGCATATTAGATTTGTGGTGCATGTTGCATTATAGCTGTAGCACGAATATATCGGCTTATCCGGATACACACTTACAGAATAACATAGTGAAAATCAATATAACACTGCTGTGTTTCATGTAATGACTGAATAGTGCTGGAGACCTTTTTTACTGGAAACCAGGCACTCCATTTCAATCCTTAGGGGTGACAAGCATCTGTATTTTTATTCTTAATCGAGGAGAGATGTAAGTATCTATGGGCCTCAGTACGTACTTACCAACAGGCTTGCGACTCTTACATCCACAGAAAACATGTGTGAAGTTCACACGCAGTATAAGTGAAACCTTCAGAAAACTGAGCTTCGAGAGAATGAGACGAATCTGGAGTATTGAGAGTAGGATAATTGTAGCGTTTATGTTATTAAAATATAAATAAATTTAGTGTTTTGTTGATTCGAACCCGTTGCCCACAGTACAAATTACCCACTGTGTTACCAAGACCTCAAACGTGTGATCGTCAATCGTACATAAGATAATTTACTGGTTCTTCTAAGCATGTATAAAAACGAAAGTTTACTTTTCGTAGCCTTTTGTTTCTGTTCCATTTACCAGTGACAACGAGCGACTTACCGCCTTACAAATGGCTCACGTGTAACATTTATTCTCAAGTAGTAACAGGTGCGAAGTACGAATACTTCTAAGTGAAATCTCTTTTGAAATATTGTGATTGTGTTATGTTGTATAAAACGGACTACTGTAGTTTTACCGGACTGCAGAATGTTTTTAAAGTATGTATGTACATCCATTTCTGTAGGATTTAAGCTGTCGGTAGCTGTTGATTTTCATTATCACCACGATAATATTATATCTATTTTCCTTAAGAAATAGTACATAGCCAAACTAATAACCGCTGACATTGGTAAACTCCTGAAAAAACGACGATTATGAACCTAATCTCTTTCATCATCAGCCAACAAAAGCCCACTACTATTTTTATAGAATAAGGGAGACAAACGAGCACACGGTCCACAACGACCTCTTTGACCTATATGGCCGGCCCATTGGCACTTGAGGATGCGGAATGCCAACTCATAAAGAAAAGCACACACACAAGCATTTTAAGCTTACATAGAGTGGTTAACTGGAGTACCAGTAATAGTTAATAGCATACTATATTTTTATTATTTCTCAGACATACAGGTATCCTCAAAAATTAAAACTATCCTCAACATTACAAATGGTGTTGGCGCTAGTAAATCGAAAAGTGAATGCCCTGGCCACAGTTACCACGACTAACACTGAAATAAGAAAAGACTTCAAATCATAAACTAGTTCAGTTAATTTAGTTGGATATTATCTATTGATCAAATATTTATTTCCTTCTTATTATTAAATCATTTCAATTTGTACCAATAAAATTAATAAAATTATTCAATTACAACACATTAGCTGGCATCACCTTAAAGTTCTCCTATGTGATATTCCTAGATTATCATTATTATAGCATGCTTTAATTACCTATTTGTCGGTTTTGTATTGTAACTTTAATATTGTATTATAAAAACTGAATTTTAAATATTTTTAAAACCGAATTTATAACGAAGGCAAATTATACAAAGCTATTGTTAAACGGCATCAAGGATTTTTGCAATTCAAATTAAGCTGCATGATTGCACAAAGTACTAGCTTCAAAGTACAGCATAGAGGATGTAGATTCTATTTAGATATCTTTTTATTTCAAATTAAACTTTTCATAAAAAGTACAAACCGACTTATTAGAACCAAAAAATAATCATTTCCACTCTAGCTAATGAAGTCGCATTTCTAAGACATAGGCGATGTTAAAACTTGAATCTAAATCTAAACATTACTAAAAACATTGTTAAGTTTTATTTCCTGCATGTCTAACCAGATCATCACTCTATCTAGTGGGAGTCGCCCCAGACTTCGCCAACAGGTACGAGGCTGCCACTCAAAACCTGTCTGGGGAACAAATTGGTTGTCGGTTCTTCAAGCTATACGCTGGCCCATTGCCACTTCAGCTACCTGTACTATTATGTATTATGTGCTTCAGCTAACTAATCTGTAAATCTATGTCGGTTACTCTAGTTCTATAGCATATATCCTCATTTCTACGCAGAGAAAACCCGAACATGGCCCTCTCCATAGCTCACTGAGCGACCTGGATAAGACATGCAGGAGTTCGATGGATGCAGGTGGCTCAGGACCGTGCTTTGTGGCATGCCTTGGGGGAGGCCTATGTTCAGCTGTGGACTTGTAAGGGATGTAATGATGATGATGACGAAGTTTTATTTTATGTTAGACTACCGACTTGCCTCGGAGTTGCCTGGATGTTGCGTTATTTAGATTTAAGACAACAATCAAAGACCATTTATTTTGTCAATTTTTCTATTTCTCAAATAAATCTCTAAGTTCTTCGGACAAAATATTAGCCTAGGTCAATCCTGGCATTGCTATCTATCTGTTCGTGAAGTTTTATTACAATTGGTACAGCTGTCCCGAAGATTAGACCGGACAGACAGACAGACAGACAGACAAACATTTTGAAAATGTCTTAATATCATGCAAATAACTCTCTTAGCTCAATATAAAGCAGTTATTTCAATATTACAGACAGACATTTCAATTGTATTTATATGTGTATGGATTTATCTTTTATAAGATATTATCTCTTGATACCAGCGCTTATGGCACTATGATATTGTATCGATGAATTAATGTCACTGTTAATTGTTATTTTACAAAAGATAATGACAGCCTTTAGATAAATGAAAAACATTTAAGTGCATGCTACAGACAATTAGATTTCCACGACACAATCAATTTTCAAGAAGTATCCCCGTGAGCTTAGAGCATAATATCTCAGATTAAATAATGTTACTACGTAAATAATATATCTAAGTACATGCGTATAAAACAAGACGTCTGTCACATTTGACGCCTAGTTTGAAGACCTCTCACCCTCCGGGACGGTGGTGGGTGCTCTTTAAACTGAGTAAGACATTATTTTATTTTATTATATGAGGAAAGATGTAGATGCCTATCCGTCATAGCATCCAATTACTATCAGGTGAACTGTGGATTTGCTTGTAACAATTATTTAAAAAAAAAAGATAAAAAAATAAGTTCTTGAAAATATTTACATCAAGATTTCTGCTTTCAAAAAGCTTTTAGGTTTTGGCAAAACAGGCTCAATTTTTAACGCGTTATCATCATGGCTCTATCGTCAGAGTCCATTGTTTACAAATGGAACAATCCTTAAAAATATAACGCCGTCTGCTATTGACAAATTACTAATCCGTAGGCGTCATTGCTGAATACTGATGAATTTTATACCAAAAGAGTAACCTAGATAAGACCTTTTATATCTTTTTTTATAGAATAAATTACATAAAATACATTATGATAGTACTGCGAATGTGCTGGGGTAGTAAGTTTTGCCCCGGGATTTGCTTCTAGGTAAACAAAGCAATGGAGGGGCCCCAGCTGCGTTCCTAATGGACTACCCGGGACTAATCATATACGTTGATGGTAACCACCGTGGTGTTACCATCAGCGTTTATGATTCATCGCCCCTTTAGCAGAAGGTATCCATGAAAATTTCCCAGTGAAAAAAGTGGTCAAGCATTATAAATCCAAACACGAAAACCAAAAAATAATTATTTAAACAAATGTTGACTCCAACTAAAAGTTGAACCCGGGGCTAACATCGAAGTAGCTGTTTACTTTAGGCAAACAGGTATGCAGTCGCAATTTTGATATAGTGCGTAAATCTAAATCCTGTACCTCGCTGCACATTACAAAATTAAAACTCGAGCTACGACAAAATCACTACGACAGCAAGGATGCCCTTGAGCCATTTATTAAATGAGATTGTCAGCTGGTGGATAAAATACAGATTCATCATCATCATCATCATCATCATTACAGCACTTCACAAGTCCATTGCTGAACATAGACCTCCCTCAAGGAATGCCATCAAGTATGATCCTGAGCTAACTGCAACCATCGACTTCCTGCATGTCTTACCAGGTCGTCACTCCATCTAGTGGGGAGTCACCCTATACTTTAACTACTGGTACGAGACTGCCACTGGAGTACCTTTCTTCTCCATCGGTTGTGGGTTCTTCGAGGTATGTGGCCGTCCCATTGCCACTTCAGCTTACTAATCCCTTGCACTATGTCGATTAGTCTGGTTCTATGGCGGGTGTCCTCATATCTAAGTCTATCACGCAAAGAAACAGCGAGCGTAGCCGTCTTCATAGCTCGCTGAGCGACCTTGAGCTTCCTCAAACGGCCAGAAGTGAAGGACCAAATATATGTAAGAGTTTACTGTCGACCACAGGCGATATCTTAGTTTTCCTGTTGTCGACGACGAGTCACTGTGGACTATGATGGAATGCCTCACAGACTAATAATTATTTTGGCTCTCAATGACCTTCAGACTAGAACACAGCGGTACACGCTTGGCGGCAAAAATAGGTAGGAGGGAGTTACCTACCCAAACGGATTCGTAGGAAGAAAACTAGGGAGTCCTTTAAATGCGATCGCTTGTAATAAATACGGATTAATATTTATAAATACTAGCGATCCACACACACATATGATCTAATCATGTCCGTTTGGACCGCTTGGCCCCCACTATAATGTACGATATGGGTAGGCATATGTGCAGCAGTGAACTTTTATAGACTTCAATGCGTGGATGGATGAAAGGACTTTTCTTTTATCGATTTTCGATCATTCGTATTATATCGATTTTATATGGATCGTATCACTCCTGGCATTGCTCTCTATATATCAGTAAAGTTTCATCACATTTGGTTCAGCCGTTCTGAAGATTAGCCCGGACAAACAGACAGACAACAAATTTAAAAATGGTTTTTCATGTCTGAATGGCATGCACAATTCAATTTAATTTATACGTATGTATTCAGCCAATGCAGCTATATATTTGTAGAATAATTGTAGTACGAATGGGTCGGCTCGACCTGGGTAGGACCACGCTCTTACAGAATACCAGCGTAAATAGCAGCTTAACACTGCTGTGTTTCGTATGGTGAGTGTAGAGCCGGAGACCCTTTTACTGGAAAAGAGGCGTTTTATCTTAGTCCTCACGGGTGAAAACACATCTGCATATTGATTCTTTATTGAGGATAGATGTAGATGTCTGTAACCACTTTCCAACAGGTGGACTGTGCCTGTTTGTCACCCTATCTTATAAAAAAAAGAAAGAAAAATGGTCATGTCACATCTGTTGCAGAAGCGATAACCGTTGGAGTAGGCATGTCATAGAGTGGAGACCGCGTTCATGTTAACACAGTGCGGGACGCCCCCTGGCTAGATGGAGCGACGACATTTGCCACACTGGCGGAATTTCAAAAAGAAGGAGCCTGTACCGGCCCCTATTCTTTAAGATCCCTACAGTCCCTAAGTCTATTATTAGTCTCGAATATGGTTGCAGATTTCCATGGGCTGCAGTAACCTCTTACTATCTAGTGGACTCTAAGTTCGCTTCTTACTTCAGTTTTTTTTTAAAAAACAATCAACTCTTAACCAAAATCACAAAACATTATTGTGTTTTAAACATAATCATAAATATGGTTACTAAGTAAGCCATACAGCATTCAGAGTTTATATATAAACTTTCTGCACACATTGCTGCATGGCAATTTGATTCCGGAAAACAACTCTCAGCGGATTCAACCCTTTTACAAACAATAGCGGTTAAACATGAAATTTATTTAGATGTATTTATTTTGGGTATACGCTTTCACAGATAATAAAACAAAATGTAGTTTTAGTATTTCGTACAAACATTGTATTTTGTAACATATTGATTCTTGGCAAAAATCTTGGCTACCGTTTTTGCTTTTTTTATTTCTTTTAAAATAAATATTTCTCCCACAATAGTACTTACTCCCGAATTGTGAGTGCATTTTCATACATAAATTACACAAGGATAAACATCCAGACCCGAAACAATTATTTCTAGGCCATACAAATACTTGTTCCGTGCGGGATCCCAAGCCGCGGCCCTCAGAACCGCAGGGCAGACCCCAACTTGTTTAGTTTTTTGTCTTTAAAAAAAAATTCGCCTTACACCAGGATTTTCCCCTGTTTCTTGGAGGTAGCTTAAATTCGTGAATTGCACAAGAAAAATCATCCAGACACATATATTGGTAAAGGAAAAACATTCAGAGCCGTAGCAATTACTACAAATACTTGTTCTGTGCGAGATTCGAACCTGCAGTCCTCGCGTTGTAATTCATAGTGAATACTGTGACTATATGCACCGATAGCCTTAGCGAGGTACCCAGAAGCTAAGATATGTTATGTATCGTTACTAGTTAAAAGAGTCTCGGGTTTTCTATACTCATCATACATACACACAACATAGCAGCATTAAGCTGCTGTTTTGCGCTGATATTCTGTGAGATTTGGTTTTTCCCTAATTGAGTCGATCCATTTGTGCTGCAACTACAATATAGCTGCAGCATGACTCTACCACTTTAAATGAATCAGACCGTACTTCAGACATTCCTTGGGGGAGGCCTATGTTCAGCAGTCGACTTGTGATGGGCTGTGATGACGATGACATTTATAGTTATTTACAAATACGTCTACTGGGAGACTTTTTATTTTACTATTCAATACTGAAAAGGAAGAGAATTATTCAAATCGTTTTGAATGAAATAAACAATAGGCCTTCCAGTTCTCACGGAATCTTAAATATTTAAACATAACGCTCACGTTTAAAACTGCGAAATTGTTCGTACAAATCTAGGATTTTTTTACATTGAATATTAAGGGTATAATTAACACATTTACCGATATTTCTAATTTGAATTGAATTTTCACCGATCTAATGATTTATTATATCTACACAAATACTAGACATTGAATAAAACTAATTTTAACGATTTTATTGCGTTTAACTTTACTTATTTTTAATTCTCGAAATTTCGAGTGATTTACACATGGTCATGGCAATCTACAGTTCACAGAGTGCATGAGCGATGAAGGAAAACATCGTGAGGAAACCTGCATATCTAAGGTATAAAAATGTCTAGGACATGTGAAATCCGCCAACACGCACTAGTCAAGCGCGGCGGACTAACTTCATAGCCCGCTCAGAAATAAGAGGAGGCCTGTGCTCAACTATAAGACGTACGAGTATATTATGTAACTTTTTGTCCAAATTAAATTCTCTAAGACCCGTATATCAAGTTTATCCGTTTATTGTACATATATCAAGTTCAATGAAACTTCCTTCAAAAAGTTTGTTTTTAAAACTAGACAGTCTACATAGAAATATAGCTGCTACATGAATATTTCCATCTTGCTAGCCTTTGCCTAGATATTGAATAGGTAATAAGTAGTTGATTTCCTGGGAGCCGCGAGCTATTCCGCTCTCGTGTCATTTACTATTCATTCCCAGCTTTAATTCTTCGTTCAATCCCCGTTGTATTCACTTTTATGCTGTTATATACTTTTACGCTGAACAAGTCCATATTTGTATAAAATTGCGAGTTTTTTTTTAAAAGAACTTACCCCTTTCTTACGTGGTAGAGCCATGTTGCAGCTATAATATGGTTGCACGAATGGGTCTGTTCGAACGGTTCACATGCTGCTGTGTTTCGTATGGTGAGTATAGAGAACCGCAGACCCTTTTTCCTGGAAAGGCATTCTTTATTAATCCTCGGGGATGACAATGCATCTGAATTTTGATTCTTAATCAAGGATATATGCCATATAGATGTCTATGGGCCAAAGCATTCAACTACTATCAGGGGGACTGTGTGCTCGTTTGTGACCCTAATTCTATTAAAAACCACTCTGGGTTTTACCGTTGTAACGTGAGGGCATTTAACGTTTATAAATTTCCCATGGCTTGTCCATGAAACATTATACAATACAACGGGATGTTGGGTTAAATTTGACGCGTGCATAATAAAGATAGATGAAGATGTCTATGGGCCACAGCAAACACTTACCATCAGGTGAACTATGTGCTCCTTTGTTACCCTTATTCTATTAAAAAAAAACGAGTCAATCTATCCAACACCCTTGACCCTATCGCTACAATTTTTTTTATAAAATCGAAGTGAAAAATGTACGAGTACTTACAGTCCACTTGATGATAAGTGGCTACTGCACTCTATCAACACCTGCAGTCAATTTTTAAACAAAGAAGGCGACAAATGTGTGTCGCTTCTAAGGATTATGATGGAATAATTAAAAAAATTAGACTCTACCCTTCAGACCAGAACTTACAGCAGTGCAATCTTCCTTTAGCCCCTTTTCCCTAATATTTAAGTAGATAAAGTGTGAGAAAAGAAAGCTAAAACCGAGGCTAAAACCGTTCATAAGTTAAAACACATGCAATTTGATCATGATTATGTTACGTTACGTCCTAACCGCATTATTAAATAAAAATATTCATATGGTTCCAATATTAAGTAGTTTGTCGGTCTCTTTGTTATTTTTTTTGTGTATTCACTGTGCAGTGGCGGTGTAAGAACATCCATTGCCTCATATCGTCCCGTGGGTGCCGTAAAAGGCGACAAAAGAAAACAAATCAGGTGATTGGCAGCGCTTCTTAATATCAACTAAAATATTTAAATTACGTATAGCATGATTATACGTAATGTTTCTAAAGTAGTTTAAATACACACAAGTTTTCACCAATAACCTTATTATTATACTTCCAATTTTCCGATAATTTTATGTCAAACTTCAATTTAAAAAAAAGTTTAGAAAATCCAAAAGCGCACGACTCATAATGCTCATATGATTATCATATCATCATTTAGGTCACTCCATAAAGTCCAAGCGTATTTAAGTATAATTATATATAAATCCTACTTACGTACGTAGTACTATTATTTATTCTGTGCTTTTAAAATATTGTAATAAAAATCTGTGATTATAATAATAATCAAGTATGTACCAAATTTGGTTTTTGGAATATTATGTATTTCTACAGCGATCGATATTTTTAAGCACGAGCCGCTGTCCGCTGTAAACAAGCGATACAATAATCCACTCTGGACGGCGGTCGAGTCCGGAGTGCCCTACATGAAATTTTAATTCAATTAACATTTCTTCATTCTTTAATAGGTACAGGACTCTCTAGTATTAAAAATTCTTATGAAGCTAAGCGTATTTAAAAGTTTATTAATTCAATATTTACATTATATTATAATTTAAAATAAAATGTTGATTATTATTAAATGTTGATGATTATTAGGTATTTGCACTTAATATAAAAGTTTTATATTTTCTGTCTTTCAAATAATTTTGTTATTTTATTGATTCTTTTATTAAGTAGACACGATTATTAGTTATATTTTATTAATGTACAGAAACATTATTTGTACGATAAAGTCTTTTTACAATAACCACATATTGCTTTTTTTTCGCCTTCGGCACATTTTTCAAAATTAATGGTCCCAAAGCTGTGTTACGTCTCGGCTTCCCTATATAAAAAACTACTCTGTGGTCTGGGCATCATAAAGGTGAAAATTAAACTCTTATATTTATACACTATAATCTTATATTTGTACACTACACTAAATGACAAAAAACCAAATAAAAAATCTTAATTAAGTTCTAGTATTTTTCCAACTTTATATAAATCCTTCCAATATTTTCATGAAAATAAACAATATAATATTAAACTGACGCGCTTCGTTTAAATTAATACCAACCAATATTTCAGCCAATAGCGTAACTACAAAGTGTATAAAATTAACATCAACCACCAATAAATTCAGCCAATTATTACATCTATGTGTTAAAAATATCATTTCATACGGTTTAATAAAAATAACACTTCAAAAGATTTAACGGCAAAAAAATTATTTAATATGATAATTTTCAACCACAAGTTCAGCATAAAGTATTGGATATAAGTTCGATTTTTTAGCTAATAATTGTTACAATCCTCATTTTTAGACATGTATAAGTCAAATATAAATCAAAAGAATACATGTATTGATGTTTCTAAAGAATATTTTCTTTCGAATAAAATGGCTTTGTAAACCGCCATCTACTCCATTCTATAGGTAAAGTCATTTTATCGAACGAAAATTGTTTGACTCTCAAGGTGGTACGTAAAGAATACGCTAGATGGCATAAATACGGCTAATTTTTAATATAAATCAGTAAGGTCGTGGATTGTTTTGAATGGATTGGAATATGATAATTTTATTCAATATGGTTAATTTTTTTATTTAACAAATTTCTTAATTTTTTTTTAACTGTTTATTTTAACAGTTAAAAGATATATTAACCATCTTTACTGTACAGTATATTATCTATGGCCCGAAGTAAGGCAGGCAAAGTGTATTTAGTAAAATAAATTATTACAAGACTGCTCAAAACACCGAAAATTTCAAGCTTTCTCTGGCGAAAAAAAATTAATTATAACTAAACGAAACAAAATTAAACTGCCATTTACATTCCATGGCTTCCCACATGATAGGTATGTAAGAGATTAAAAAATAGATTGTGTTGAAAAATGTATATTTTCATAAGTTATCGTGTTTACGCCTCCATGCGGGCTTGATAAATCCACACCATAAGCCACTTAAACCACTTTTTTATGTAAAAATAGCAATTAATTGATTTAAAAAAAATTATAATAAGTTCTACAATCATTTATCTTTCTGACAATGTGCTTCTTATATCATTTATATGTTTAATATGATTGTTGGATACGATTTCATGCGACAAAACGTTGGATTTTGATTTTTATGCTCTAGTAGAACATACCTACGCGCTTTGCGCTTAAGGCATGCAAAAAAAACTACAGTTGCCAACCCGCCTGCCTCTCGTAGCAACTATGGCAAATATTCTCTTTATGAGGCAATCTATGGGGATGCCTTTGTTTAACAGTGGACTTTGATAGGCTTTAAAATACTCAATCAATTCAAGTCTCTCAAGTCTCAAATCTCAAGTCAATTTTACTAAACAAATGTTTGTTTATAAATCTCAACTCAGATTAGCCAACATTGGATTAAAAACGGCATTAATGGATATCGATTCGCAATTTCTGCTTCTAGTGGCATTCGTTGTAATCCTCGACACGTTTTATCAATTAGAATTTAAATATTTTGTGGAAAGACCAAAAAATAAAAATGACCCCGAACGAGCGTAGCACGTCATTATAAATATACCAATAGGTCATTTCACACAATTCTTCATTATTAATGATTCGTTGAAGACGGAATATGTTCAATATAATTGGTCTAAGATAATGATTTCTTATATTTACGCAAACACTACACATTGAATAAAACTATTTTTACGGATTTTATCGCGTTTCATTTACCATTTTAATTCACGACGTTTCGGGTGCTTTACAGCACCACAACGCGATAAAATCCGTAAAAATAGTTTTATTAAATGGTCTAAGATAATTAATAAATTGGGATAGGTGGTTTAGGGGGGTTTTGGTTTTCGGTTTTGTGGTGGCAGTGACAGTGCACGCAATTGTGATAGTAATTATTCATGATTCATGAGGAATTTATAAACCTTATAAATAAAAGAATTCGTATTTAATAACAATTTGGAAAACGCTAACACTGTTTCTATTGAAATATATGCTACTTAAATGTGCAACGGGACTAATGACCACACTTGGTGTAATATTATGGAAAAAAACCTCTTTCTAATAACAACTACAAAGAAAAGGGCGGTTTACAACTAACTTGCCATAAACGTATTAGGCAATTTATGGGGGAATCCATATTCATCAGTGAAATATTATCTACCAATAGACCATAAACCTTCTTATACACAGAATAAATTCTTCATAGACGTAATTTAAGTATGACTAGAAATGGCTCCTGTTTTTCTATTATGTAGCATGTCAACCATACAGTATTATTATTAACTATGCAATTGATATCTTTCGATAGCTTAAAAATATTTACCGCGGTTGAAATTGACCAGATGAATGTCACCTTTTTTACAAATTTACACTTAAAAATGATAGCTTATAAATTGTAACTACTATTTACAAATGTCCTGTTATTCAAAACAGTATTTCTATGCAAACAAAGGGCCTCCCTGCGATTGGAGAACTTTCATAGGAGCTGAAGTGGAGGAGCACTTTAAGCATTGAAATTGTTTCAATTCAAACTTGATCCCACTTAAAACGTACCGTGATTATGGCGCTACGAAAAAAGTAATGACGAGTTTTCTTTTCTGTTTGTTACGTTGGTGTTTTCTTTGCCCTCACATTTACATAAAGTAATCTCAAATCCTCTCTGAGAGATTTAGGGTAAGTGTCCACCGCGATGCCCCAATGAGTGTTGGCAGACTTCACATGTATTTGAAAATTTTTTTTTGGACGCCACAAACGCAACGCGTGAAAGTTAGACCTTATCTGTCGACTTGACAAGGTCACGCTCCCCGCTCTCATTAGATTCGGTATATTGTTTTTAAAACGCACTAATACGTGAAGAAAAGCACATTAATATTAAGAGGTGACACTGATGAATAGAACCGATGTGTTTATTTAGGTTATCCAATTTGTATTATTATAAAAATCGTCCAATGATTTATTGTTCAGAGATGCAGGTTTTTTTTACGATGTTTGCCTTCACCACTGAGCACGTGGTTATCTAGCACTTAAAATTACGTTTAACAACTTTATTAGTGCCGGCGGAAATCGAAACTGGGTTGCTCGTGGGCTGTGAAGTTACGGCGAGCACTTAGCCCCTGAGCTCACACGGCTTTATTTCCTTGGTCTAAAACCCTCTCAGAAATTAGAAAGGCGTGTGCCCTTCAATGGAAACTGTTTGGGTTGTAACATTACTTAAGCTGAAAGACAAACTTATTATTTTATAAACTACATCAGCACTTAAAAATGCAATCAACAATTTAATGAGTTCCGGTGGGGATCGAACCCAGATTGCTCTAGTACTGTAAAATTTACGTCCAGCGCGTAGCGTAGCGTATAATTTATTAAAACCTAATTGCATATTGCATATTTATATGCCTCTTTCTTTTAATAGGATAAGGGTGACAAACTAGCATGCAGTTCATCTGATAGTAAGGGGATGTCGTGGCCCATAGACATCTACATCTATCCACGATTAAGCATCAAAATCATCTAAGGACTAAAATAGAATGCCTCGTTTCCAGTAAAATTGGTTCTCTACACTCACCATACGGACCACAGCAGCATAGAGCTGTTATTTCACGCTGGTATTCTATAAGAGCGTGGTCCATCCCCGTTCGAGTAAAAATTTTTTTGTGTTACAATCATAATATAGCTGCAGTATGGCTCTACCACGTACCAGAAAGTAAAATAGTAAACTAATTACACAATAACATAAACGGTAATGAAATCCGATCAGTCTTCATTCAAAATAACAATATTAATCATTCAAACCGTTATTACCACAAGAAAATTAACGTAATAATAAGAGAACTACGTTTCGCTATTTTCTTGTGCGAGCGAGCTTCCTCCTTGTTTGAGCCAACCCAGACTGTTCACACCACAGCGTAGCTCTATCACACTGGTATAGCTCAGTTCATGGCGCACAGGAAATCGATAAAATAAATGCAGCAGGTTCAGAACTGTGCTTTAGGGTTGACTATAGGAAAGGGCTATGTTGAGCTGCAAACTAATCATGCATTGCGGTGTAATAAATAACAAATCGGCTTTATCGATGTGTTGGGAATTGGTAGAAATCATTCCACCATCGTCCTTATCAATTGCAGACCAATACTGTGAGGAGCTCTACAAATCTACTACCACCCGATTGGGTAGTGGGAAGAATTGGATGGGATTTATAGTCTGATCTACACAGAATAAGCTTACAGTATCTTGAAGTCTTACAGTTGTGGGCATGGTTTTGGATTTAATTTTATTAATTATGGGCATAGTATACCAGCAGTACTACTTACCAGTAGTAGACGCAGCAATCATCTCTATTGAAATTTGAATTATTTTTATTTTATAGAATAAGGGTTACATATGAGCACACAGTCCACCTGATCGTAAGTGGATGCTGTGGCCTATATACATCTACATTTATCCTCAATTAAGAATCAAAATGCAGTTGCGATGTCACCCCTGAGGACAGAAATGGAATGCCTCGTTTCCAATAAAAGGGTCTCGGTTCTCTACACTTGAAGACAGCAGCATGGCTGCTATTTTGCGTTGGTATTCTGTGAGAGCGTGGTCCTACCCAGGTCGAGCTGACCCATTTTGCTACAACCACAATATAGCTGCAGCATGGCTCTACCACGTAATGGCCAGGATGATTTTGAACACGATCAATGACTGCTGACTTCTTTTAGCAGTGAACTTTAAGAGACTGTAAGGGTAATTGTAACGGTAACATATATAACAAAGTACCAAAGATTAGCCGGCAGAGAATATATCCCAATAAAATACTTACAATATAATATATGAATAGTTAACATATGGACATTTTCTTAATATATAAAAAATAATATTTGTTTGTTCGTATTTTATGCGCTGCCATACCGTTTGTCAGATGGAGGTAAAACTTTGTCAACTTACTGCTTGCACTTGTGCGAAAGTTATAGTATCGTATCGATAAATATATTTGAAAGTTATATAATATCATTGAACTTCAATGAATGTATTATCATTCCTAATTCAACAATTTAACTCTGCCAAATTTAAAACAATATTACCACAATTATTTTCTCCTGTGACAGCAACGCTCCGGGTACCAGCTAGTTATAATATATTAACCAGCAATATTAAAATAGTAATTTTAAATAATGTGTGCCTTGTGTTAAGATGCGTACATATTTAAGTACTAAAGATTAATTGATAATATAATTACATTAATTATCTATTAGGCTAAAATAATACTCGAACTTGCTTAGCCAAGAATTTTCAACAGATTCATCAAAATTTCACATGAGATTCCAGTCGGAGCCAATGTCAGCCTTTGTCTGAGATGTTCCGTTGAGCGACAAGTAAATCAACATTTGCGAATCGGATTAAATGAATAAGAAAGCAATGGATTTACAGCGAGAATACATAAAAAGAGTGAAAACTTTCCCTTTTTTTTTCAAGCTTTAGTTTTTGGATCGATCCTTTTGTATATTTTTGATACCATGTTTCTACTATATTGTTCTGTTACAAATTTAGAGAGTTAACAATTTCCTTTCTTACTTATAATCGTTGTCTATTATTTGCTCAAATTAAGTATTAATTATATTTATACTTGTCTCTTTCTATTGTCATTTATTGGAGAGAGAAAGAGCAACTTAAAGCATTTCTAAATTGATGCCGATTTTTATAGTAATTATTTTTATAAGTACGGTTATTCCTTTTTGTTTTTTGAACTAAACAATTAAAATTACTACTTTACACGTCTCACTCAAAAACCACAACAGCACAGCTCATTCAGTCAGTTTGTCAGTAATTATTTGTTGGCAACATTTAAAAATACTTTGGCAACAATCTCTACTCTGTGCGACTGTTTGACTACAGAATATTAAGTGTTTGACAGATGCCTCAAAGTAATAACATATACAGTACTTAGGCTGCGTAGAGATGTGCGAGGTAGCTAGGCGGTGCGAGGATGCGTAGCGAGGCTGTGGAACGGTGTGAGCGTTTCCACCAGAGATGTGCTAGGCCGCTGAGCGGTGCGAGGATGCGTAGCGACGCTGTGAAACGTATGAACGTAAATAATGTTTTTTTATTTTACTTCAATTTAATGTACTTGTAACACATATTATAATATATAAATTTTAGGTTTCTGCACTCCTTCTCTTCTATGAACTTTAACTATGCCAAAACTCTCCCTCCTTCATGCGGGCAATATGTTTAAAAAGGGGGTCCAAACTTTTCCCTTCACGTATATATTGATTAATAAGTGTATTCACTGCTGTATTTCCATTACGTGCCAGCTTTCATGTACTAATGGAGTTTTAAAAGCAATGCAAACATACTTCATGCTGGTTGGCTGGTTATTGTTATCTTCTTGTTTTTCATCCGCCTGTAAAAGATTACTGTTGGTAGTAAACTTCTTACGCTGTAAGCAGTATTTACCTAAATTGTCACGCTTCGCAGCCAGACGACGAGTATCAGAAGTTTGTTTTGCAACTATGATGCTTGCGTCGGTTGCCGATGGGTAAATGTTATCTCTTGAATTTATAGAATTTCTTCAGACCTGAAGAGTAATTGAATCTCTTACGCCGCCACTACATTGCAAAATGGTTATTTTCAAATACAAAAAATAATAGATGGTTTTATAAGTCAACCTTATTTACACATTAAATAAAGAAATCTGATGATGCGTTGTAACTTCTCAGGACTATGCTTTCTCTCTCATGTTCAACATATTTGTGGCGTTCTCTATAAAACTAACTCCTCCCTCCCCTCGCCCACTGGATAGGTGATGACCTGTTAAGACATGTAGAATTCAATGGATGCAGGTAGCTCAGGACCGTGTTTTGTGGCATTCCTTCGGGAGGCCTATGTTCAGTAGTGGACTTATGAAGGCTGTAATGATGATATGAATCCATTTGACTGTGTAGTTGCGGTGTAAGTATATACATAACCTCTGATACTACAACCTCATATCAACCCGTGTGTGTCGTAAGAGGCGACAGAAACAAACCACTAATGGGCAGCATCGTCTTCCTAATAACAAATTAAAAAAAAACTGCGGTTGCAGCCAGTCCTAATCAGGTCAACTATTGCAAATATTCTCTCTATGAGTCAATCTAAGGTGGAGGCCTATGTTCAGCAGCAGACTTTTACTTTGACAGCTGTAACGGTAACGGTAACGGTACCATTTATATTTTATATTTCTACATATTTTTGTTTAATAAAAATTAAAAATTGAATAAATTGTCACAGTAGAAAATTTACAAAATTGAAGAAATGTAGCTATAATTTTACAAGATATCTCTTCAATAACTCGGCTCGACAGGCAATCATTTACAAATTTATGAGAAAAACTGATTTAATAAATCACAACTGTAACGCAAAATTGTAGTAACAAGTTTACCTTAATGTAGAATTGTTTTTGTTAAAATATCCATATTTGTGAAATACAATTGCCGCCAAAATTGATGGGCGTTTTTACAATTTTAAAGGTTTAATTTACAAATATTTAGCAGTATTATTTTAAATTACTACTTCAATTAAATGATATTTAAACACTGATCAATACGACATTAATGCCATTTTTTTACAAATTAGTCAAATTTCAAATGTTTATTAGATAAATACCTGGTCAAATAAAATAAATACATACGTTTCAGTTCACGCATCACGCTATCACGCAGATAACCAGAGTATTTTTATAGAGAGCAGGCAAACGAGCATACAGCTCACCCGATGGTAAGTGACTACCGCCGCCCGAACAACTGCAACACAAGAGGAATCTCAGGTGCGTTGCCGGCCTTTTAGAAAGGAGTAACTCTTTTCTTGAAAGTCCCTAAGTCGTATCGGTCCGGAAAAATCGCCGGTGGTAAGCTATTCCACAAATAGGTCGTACGCGGAAGAAAACTCCTACTGGCTGAGGCAACAAGGGTGCATTGAAACCGAGGAGATACGACAAAGGGTTCTTTTAGCGGTAAACGCATACACTTGTGTCTTCTGAGGATTAAACTCCTCTCCCCAACTAGTAGTTTACTATGGTCAGTTGTCTGCTTGGATTTTCGCGCCATGATTTACTTTACCTTGCATATAAACTAAAACCACCTAAATCTAAACCGTACACCATCTTGATACGAAATTTTGCCAGAATGGACCCTGTTAATTTAGAAAATGATGCGTCGTCCATAGATTTTTCTTCGGTGTATGGTGCGTCTTCAGTGGACGATAAAGTTTCAATTTTCACTGATTTAACTCTAAAACTGTTTGGATGAAATTCTTTTTGTGCTTTAATGGGTCCCTAGATGGTATAGATTCACATTTGGATCCGGTATATGGCGATATTATCGAGATCCAGAGATCACCCTTGTGAAGCTGGGGCGGATCACTAGTAACAAATAATTATTAATTAAAAGTGAATAATATTGTTTTATTAAAAACAATTTTTCACATTGAACTTATAATTTAAGGCATGGTTATAGCGAGCGTAATATTTATACAAATTTTGTTAAACAAAAGGAATAGTCTTTGTGAAACTTTGATAAATTGCATAAACCGCTTTAAAAAATGCGATAACTTCCATTTGTGGAAACGTACGATTGTAAGAAGTGAAAGATAATTAAGTTGAACTGAGCGATATATATAATAAAAGTTCTCTTAGTACTTATGTGTAAATTACTTTTTAGTATAAGCTTAACAATTCAACTGTGTTTTTTTTTTGTTATTTTGTGGTATTATTTTAGAATTTAGAGAAAAATTCCACCTCTAAGGATGAATAAATAGGGGATAAAGTTTTGACAAATTTAACTAATAGTGACATTGAGATTGTGATATTCCTTAGTCCACCTAAAAGGTTAAAAAAAAACTTTTAATAAAAGTAAAAGACGAATTCTTAGGTGCTAATTCTTCTATACAATATGTTTTCCGACTCTTTGTCCTATGTCCGCCGACTTCAGTATGTAAAATATTTTTTTTGTTGTTGCAAGGCGAGTTCCACTACTCATTAAAAGTTTTTTTTTAATTTCACAGTACGCGAACAACTTTCGAATTCGACACCTGCTAGCATCAATGAAACTGTTAGTTGCAACTATAAGTGCTGACTTTTCACATGCTTGGCGGTGAAGGAAAGCATCGTGATATACCTACATCAATTTGGAGAAATAAAAATATTTCGAAGATATGTCGAGTCCGCCAACACTCACTAGAATAGTGCAACAGACTGGTTCATAACACCCTCCCAGAAATATGAGGAGGCCTGTACCCATCAGTGTTACGTAAATACACGTCAATGTGGTAGAGTCACGCTGCAGCACACATGGGCTTGACTGGGGAAGGACCAGGTTCTCACAAAATACCAGCTTAATGCAGATACTAAGTCTAATAAAGATTTAAAATAAAAAAACTGCGGTTGCCAATCGGCTTGCCAAGCATGGCAGCTGTGGCAAATATTCCCCATATGAAGCAAGCTATGAGGGAGGCCTTTGTTTAACAGTGAACTTTAAGAGGCTGTAAGGTTAATTGTAACGGTAATATATATAACAAAGTACCAAAGATTAGCTGGCAGAGAATATATACGAATAAAATACTTACAATATAATATATGAATAGCTAACATAATATGTTTATTTTCTTAATGTATAAAAAATAATATTTGTTTGTTCGTATTTTATGCGCTGCCATACCGTTTGTCAGATGGAGGTAAAACTTTGTCAACTTACTGCTTGCACTTGCGCAAAATTATAGGCATAGAAAAATTAACTTATAGCGCGCGTATCGTATCGACAAATATATTTGAAAGTTATATAATATCATTGAACTTCAATGAATGTATGTTCCTAATTAAACAATTTAACTCTGCCAAATTTAAAACAATATTACCATAATTATTTTCTCCTGTGGCAGCAACGCTCCGGGTACCAGCTAGTTATAATATATTAACCAGCAATATTGATCTAGTAATTTTAAATAATGTGCTCCTTGTGTTAAGATGCGTACATATTTAAGTACTAAAGATTAATTGATAATATAATTACATTAATTATCTATTAGGCTAAAATAATACTCAAATTTGTAGCCAAGAATTTTCAACAGATTCATCAAAATTTCACATGAGATTCCAGTCAGAGCCAACGTCAGCCTTTGTCTGACACGTTCCGTTGAGCGACAAGTAAATCAACATTTGCGAATCGGATTAAATGAATAAGAAAGCAATGGATTTACTGCGAGAATACATAAAAAGAGTGAAAACTTGCCCTTTTTATTGAAGCTTTAGTTTTTGGATCGATCCTTTTGTATATTTTGATACTATGTTTCTACTATATTGTTCTGTTACAAATTTAGAGAGATAACAATTTCCTTTCTTACTTATAATCGTTGTCTATTGTTTACTCAGATTAAGTATTAATTATCATTATACTTGTCTCTTTCTATTGTCATTTATTGGAGAGAAAGAGCAACTTAAAGCATTTCTAAATTGATGCCGATTTTTATGATAATGATTTTTATAAGTACGGTTATTCCTTTTTGTTTTTAGACTAAACAAATAAAATTACTACTTTACACGTCTCACTCAAAACCAAAACAGCACAGCTCATTCAGTCAGTTTGTCAGTAATTATTTGTTGGCAACATTTAAAAATACTTTGGCAACAATCTCTACTCTGTGCGACTGTTTGACTACAGAATATTAAGTGTTTGACAGAGGCCTCAAAGTAATAACATATACAGTAATTAGGCTGCGTTCCCACCAGAGATGTGCGAGGTAGCTAGGCGGTGCGAGGATGTGTAGCGAGGCTGTGGAACGGTGTGAGCGTTTCCACCAGAGATGTGCTAGGCCGCTGAGCGGTGCGAGGATGCATAGCGACGCTGTGAAACGTATGAACGTAAATAATGTATGTTTTATTTAATTCAATTTAATGTACTTGTAAAACATATTATAATATATAAATTTTAGGTTTCTGCACTCCTTCTCTTCTATGAACTTTAATTATGCCAAAATTCTCACTCCTCCATGCGGGCAATATGTTTAAAAGGGGTCCAAACTTTTCCCTTCACGTATATATTGATTAATAAGTGTATTCACTGCTGTATTTCCATTACGTGCCAGCTTTCATGTACTAATGGAGTTTTAAAAGCAATGCATACATACTTAATGCTGGTTGGCTGGTTATTGTTATCTTCTTGTTTTCATCGGCCTGTAAAGATTACTGTTGGTAGTAAACTTTTTACGCTGTAAGCAGTATTTACCTAAATTGTCCGTATCAGAAGTTTGTTTTGCAACTATGATGCTTGCGTCGGTTGCCGATGGATAAATGTTATCTCTTGAATTTATAGAATTTCTTCGGACCTGAAGAGTAATTGAATCTCTTACGCCGCCACTACATTGCAAAATGGTTATTTTTAAATACAAAAAATAATAGATGGTTTTATAAATCAACCTTATTAACACATTAAATAAAGAAATCTGATGATGCGTTGTAACTTCTCAGGACTAAGCTTTTCTCTCATGTTCAACATATTTGTGGCGTTCTCTATAAAACTAACTCCTCGATAGCTCCGTGTAAAATACACTTACACTAGCTACCCTGTGGCTTCTTAACTAGGTAGTTTTTAATGGAATGCGGGTGACCAACAAGAATATATTCCACGTCATGGTAAGTGGGTGCTGTGACCCATAGACACCTACATCTATCCTCAATTAAGAAACAATTTTTATTAAGGTGAAGTGTCACCCCTGAGGACTTAGATGGAATGCCTAGTTAATAGCCTTTTTATATAGAATAAGAGTGACAAACTAACACACAGTCCACCTGATGGTAAATGGATGCTGTGGCCATAGACACCTACATCTATCTTCAATTAAGAAACAATTTTTATTAAGGTGAAGTGTCACCCTTAGGACTTAGATGGAATGCCTTGTTAACAGCCTTTTTATATAGAATAAGGGTGACAAACTAACACAGTCCACATGATGGTAAATCGATGCTGTGGCCCATAGACACCTACATCTATCCTCAATTAAGGAACAATTTTTATTAAGGTGAAGTGTCACCCCTGAGGACTTAGATGGAATGCCTAGTTAATAGCCTTTTTATATAGAATAAGAGTGACAAACTAACACACAGTCCACCTGATGGTAAGTAAATGCCCATAGACATCTACATATACCTTCAATTAAGAATCATGATGCAGATGTGTTATCACCCTTGAGGACTAAGACGAAATGCTTTGTTTCCAGTGAAAAGGGCCTCCTGTTCTGTACATCATACGAAACACGGCGGTATTCAGCTGCTATTTTACGCTGATATTATATGTGACCGTGGTCCTTCCCCGGTTGAGCTGACCTATTCGTACAACCATAATGTAGCTGAAGCGTGGCCCTACCACGTTTAAAAAGTTTTCGGTTCTCTACGCTCACCATACGAAACGGCATTAAGCTGCAATTTTCAGACATTCTTTATAAGTAAATAATTTATTAAATAACAAAATGAAAAAATATTGAATACTATTACCTATACCTGTATTTGATCCTAAAAAGGATTTAACAATGCTCACCTGTCTAAAAACAAAGACATATTTGATCATGACTGCTTTTATAAAATTTTATCTATCTTTTCTTTATCGCAAAAAACCGGCCTGTGGTTTGACGAGGGGTCTCTCAGGATACTTGTAAAAACTGTTGTATTGTTTAGAAATGAAATCAAAATATGTATCTATTTCATTTTGTAAAACTGAAGTGAAAAGCGATCATACACCTGCATTAAACTTCGAACAAAGAGGACTACAGTTTCGTTGTAACTTCTGAGTTTAAAGATGGAATATCTCACAGTCTGTAATTATACTGGCTCTCTATACTCTTCTAACTGGAACACAGAAGTAGTGCTAGAACTGCATTATATAGGTAAGATTGTGGTATACACAAACTCCTAAGTAGAAAAGCGATCTACATCCAAGTCATTGAGTTATATGTACTACGTACTATGAAGCTATTCCAAACAAAAAATGTGCGCTACTCTATGTCTTCACGCATGCGCGGTAGATAGTAAAATATTACGATATTATTACCTATTTATTCACTTGAACAACAAAAAAATTTACTTACTTGACTACTGAATTGTTATTTACGTAAGGTTTAAACTTTAATTTGAAATCTCGTATTATTATCGCTACTCCACACTGCATGAATATTGAAGCCACAGTAAATGACACTAAAGTAAGGTGTACGGATTGCAGTACAGTTCAGTTGAACATAGTGAATGTTCGGAATGCGAAATCTAGTGCGTAGTACATATATATCAATGGTACAAGTAAATATGATTACGTGTTTTGAAAAATGCTATATACAAAATTGAGCTCTACAATATGTTTAGTGACTTTTGCCATGCGTTTGGGGAGCAAAGACTCAATCAATACTAAGCATAGTATTGATTGAGTCTCTTGCCCAAACGCACGGCAAAATATACACAAGATCGTGATATTGCCATCTTTCAGAAGACGTAAATTTTTTCTGGCATTTTCTATACTTATACATAACTATGTAATGTATGTGTTTTTTCTGGCATTTTCTATACTTTACATACTTATGTATAAGTATAGAAAATGCCAGAAAAAAATTACGTTTTCTGAAAGATGGCAATATCACGATCTTGTTTATGCTAGAAGTAATTATCCAGACCGATGAATAGCAGCAGCAGCGTTAAAGATGCGAGACGTCTGTTACTGCGATCGTCACTCGGCCTGCCAAGTTTGACGATTAAGGTAATTTTAACGTGGTAGAGCCACGCTTCAGCTATAATATTATGGTTGTAGCTCAAATGGGTCGGCTCGACCAGGGCGAGACCACGCTTTCACAGAATACCAGCGTAAAAGTGCAGCTTAATGCTACTGTGTTTCGTATGGTGAGTGTAGAGAACCGGAGAGCCTTTTTACTGGAACGAGGAATTCCATCTTAGTCCTCAGGGTTGATAAGGTATCTGCAATTTGATTCTTAATCAAGGATAAATGTTAGTCAGTATTACGAATGTGGACAATTTGCTGCAAAGCCGACAGGCGAACAGGTGATAAGGCGATTTCGTACCTATCCCTCGATTGCTCTTGGAACTTCGGTATAATAAATATGTACGGTAAATTAATGCAATCCTTCTAAAACTTATGTTCTCAATATTGATTCGATGACAGTGAATTTAAATGATTACGGACACGAACACAATGTTTACAACTCAATGTTCACATTTTTTAAAATTTATTATTTATTAATTTAACTTTTTTGTGGCATTCCTTAGAGGTAGGATATGTAAATAATTTTTGATGATGATGATGATGATTTAAATGAGTATATCAGCATTAGAACCAGAGTAACCAACATAGCCCAACGAATAAGTTAGCTGAAGTGGCAATGGACCGGCCACATAGGTCGAAAAACCGACAACCGATGGGGAAGAAAGGTCCTCGAGTCGCAGCCTTGTGCCAGTAGGGAAAGTGTAGGGTGCCCCTCCCCCCCTCGCCCACTGGATGAGTGATGACCTGTTAAGACATGCAGAATTCAATGGATGCAGGTAGCTCAGGACCGTGCTTTGTGGCATTCCTTCAGGAGGCCTATGTTCAGCAGTGGACTTATGAAAGGCTGTAATGATGATATGAATCCATTTGACTGTGTAATTGCGGTGTAAGAATATACATAACCTCTATCACTACAACCTCATATCAACCCGTGGGTGTCGTAAGAGGCAACAGAGGGAAACAAACCACTAATGGGCAGCATCGTCTTCCTAATAACAAATAAGAAAAAAAACTGCGGTTGCGGCCAGTCCTAATCGGGGCAACTATTGCAAATATCCTCCCTATGAGTCAATCTAAGGTGGAGGCCTGTGTTCAACAGCAGACTTTTACTTTGACAGCTGTAACGGTAACGGTCACGGTACCATTTATATTTTATATTTCTACATATTGTTGTTTAATAAAAATTAAAAATTAAAGAAATTGTCAAGGTAGAAAATTTACAAAATTGTAGAAATGTAGCTATAATTTTACAAAATATCTCTTCAATAAATCGGCTCGACAGGCAATAATTTACAAATTTATGAGAAAAACTGATTTAATAAATCACAACTGTAACGCAAAATTTTAGTAACAAGTTTACCTTAATGTAGAATTGTTTTTGTTAAAATATCCATATTTGTGAAATACAATTGCCGCCAAAATTGATGGGCGTTTTTACAATTTTAAAGGTTTAATTTACAAATATTTAGCAGTATTATTTTAAATTACTACTTCAATTAAATGGTATTTTTGTACTGTTCAATTCGACATTTATGCCATTTTTTAGAAATAAGTCAAATTTCAAATGTTTAATATAAATACCTGGTGAAATAAAATAAATACGTTTCAGTTTACGCATCACGCTATCACACTGATAACCAGAGTATTTTTTATAGGAGAGGGCAAACGAGCATACGGCTCACCTGATGGTAAGTGACTACTGCCGCCCATGAACAACTGCAACACCAGAGGAATCTCAGGTGCGTTTCCGGCCTTTTAAAAGTAAGCTCTTTTCTTGAAGGTCCCTAAGTCGTATCGGTCCAGAAAAATCGCCGTTGGTAGGTATTCCACAAAGAGGTCGTACGCGGAAGAAAACTCCTAGTGAAACGTACAGTGGTGGATCGCCAAGTATCCAGATGGTGTGGATGGTATCGAGAATTTTGCCGCGATGTGCGTTCGTGAAATTTGGCGGATGGGATTAATCCGAACAATTTCTCAGAGCACTCCCGTGGTAAATGCGAAAGAAAATGCAAAGGTGCAACATCCACACAAAGCCTCGTCAAGGCGTTTGTGACGTTTCTCCCTGATTGTAGTCAGTTTCCTTCATCAGCATCATTACAGACCATCACCACAATTCACTGCTGAACATAAGTCTGCTCCAAGGATTGCCATAAAGCACGGCCCTGAGTAACCTGCACCCATATACTACCTGATTGTTTAACTGGGTCGTCACTCCGTCTAGTGGGGCTTTGCATATTATCGATACGAGGCTGCCACTCGAAACCATTGCTTCCCCATCGGTTGACACTTTGGCTTACTGAAACGTTAGGCTGTGTAGGCTGCTCTGATCTTCTTGTTTCCCTAACACACAGATGGGCGCAGGCGATCAAGTCCAAGGGGGACGTTTTGGCGGTTAGTTTGTACATAACGAAGGCCTTCGATCGAGTCTGGCATAAAGCGCTTCTTTCGAAGCTTCCTTCCTATTCTTCGGCTTCCCGAGAAATTGTGCAATTGGATCACCAGTTTTCTGGCTGATCGGAGCATCAAGTCATAGTAGAAGGTGCATGCTCTGATTACAAGCCTATTAATGCTGGTGTTCCACAAGGTTGCGTGCTATCACCGACGTTGTTTCTTCTGCATATCAATGATATGTTGCAAACCGGTAACATTCATTGCTATGCGGATGACAACACTGATGATGCTCTATACCGGCCATGCCAATATTTCTCAGGAAAACGTCGCCGAGTACCGGAACAAACTTGTGTCTGAAGTCGAGACTTTGTTGAACAAAGTCTCGGATTGAAACGACTAAATCTAGTACAGTTTAATTTTTAAAAATAGTACAGTTGCCTCAGCCAGTATCGGAATCCTCGGCGTCGACATATCGAGTGACGTGCAGTTTCGTGGTCACTTGGAAGAGAAGGCCAAATTGGCCTCTAAAAACAGCGTGCTCATCACAGCGGGTCAGTATTTCATACCGGCCCACCGTCTGCAACTTTACAAGGCGCAGGTTCGGCCTCACATGGAATACTGTTCCCATCTCTGGGCTGGGGCTCCCAGTGCCAGCTCCTTCCACTTGACCGCAACCAGCTCAGAGCGGCTCGAATCGGCAACGACCGAGTACTTTCCGATCGGCAAGATTTACTGGCGCTGCGAAGATGTTGCACTTTTTGCATTTTCTTTCGCATTTACCACGGGGAGTGCTCTGAGGAATTGTTCGGATTAATCCCATCCGCCAAATTTCACGAACGCACATCGCGCAAAATTCCGATACCATCCACACCATCTGGATGCTGGCGATCCACCACTGTACGTTTCACTAGGGTTTATTTCCGCGTACGACCTCTTTGTGGAATACCTTACCAACGGCGATTTTTCCGGACCGATACGACTTAGGGACCTCAAGAAAGAGCTTACTCCTTTTAACCGGCCGGCAACGCATCTGCGATTCCTCTGGTATTACAGTTGTTCATGGGCGGCGGTAGTAACTTACCATCAGGTGAGCCGTATGCTCGTTTGCCCCCTCTCCTATAAAAAAAATACTCTGGTTATCTGCGTGATAGCGTGATGCGTGAACTGAAACGTATGTATTTATTTTATTTGACCAGGTATTTATCTAATAAACATTTGAAATTTGACTAATTTGTAAAAAAAATGGCATTAATGTCGTATTGATCAGTGTTTAAATATCATTTAATTGAAGTAGTAATTTAAAATAATACTGCTAAATATTTGTAAATTAAACCTTTAAAATTGTAAAAACGCCCATCAATTTTGGCGGCAATTGTATTTCACAAATATGGATATTTTAACAAAAACAATTCTACATTAAGATAAACTTGTTACTACAATTTTGCGTTACAGTTGTGATTTATTAAATCAATTTTTCTCATAAATTTGTAAATTATTGCCTGTCGAGCCGAGTTATTGAAGAGATATCTTGTAAAATTATAGCTACATTTCTACAATTTTGTAAATTTTCTACCTTGACAACTTCTTTAATTTTTAATTTTTATTAAACAACAATATGTAAATATAAAATATAAATGGTACCGTTACCGTTACCGTTACAGCTGTCAAAGTAAAAGTCTGCTGCTGAACATAGGCCTCCACCTTAGATTGACTCATAGGGAGGATATTTGCAATAGTTGCCTCGATTAGGACTGGTGAAAATTGAGTTGTAAACATTGTGTTCGTGTCCGTAGTCATTTAAATTCACTGTCATCGAATCAATATTGAGAACATAAGTTTTAGAAGGATTGCATTAATTTACCGTACACTGAAACACATATTTATTATACCGAAGTTCCAAGAGCAATCGAGGGAGAGGTACGAAATCGCCTTAGTGTCAGCTTTGCAGCAAATGGTCCACATTCGTAATACCGACTAAAGCGGATCCACAATTTGATTTTTACCGAAAGCTTATTGACCCCGATTCTTAATGTCTCTTAATGCTACAGGCATACAGATAAATTGTTAGTCTGAGAATGACGAGTTTTAAATAGAATTACAAATACATAAGCCATCCTGGCTCTAATTAATATAAAAGAAGCATTTCATAGAAATCGACGAACATGCATAAGAAACATACGCGTCGAATAAAGAATTTTTGAACTATCTTGTAAGTCAGTTGAGCGGTCCGCTTAATATGCAGCACCGGTGATTACGCTGCTCAATCTACGTTTCTGTTTACTATGTCATATTCTGTGAAAGTATATATTGAAGAAAACTGACTCTTTTCTATTCTAAGAGCTAATAAAGATGATGTATCTATATGTTAAATATGCAAAATTTGACCTGCGCAAAGTTCAAAAACTTAACAAAATTTTTATAAAAAGGGTTATTATAATATTAAGGAATTTATGGATGATAATAACCCCTGGGAATGAGGTGATCGTCACCAAGCTATTTCTAATTTGTTTTGTGTTGTTAATTGTGTAACATACATGATTGTAAGCCGTTATTTAAAAAAAAAGTCCCGCTGGGTTTCTTGCTGGTTCTTCCCAGGACGGGGGTCTTTTTCGAACCAGTGATAATTAAACAGAAGAGTGACTTTCAATAAGTATTATTTGTAATCTATAATCTATAATCTAGAATAAAAAAGTTTCTGTTTCTCTTTCTGTACAAAAATATTGTAAAAAATTAAAATAAGTAACCGTTTAACTGATGAATATTTATAGATCAACTTGGAATATCTAGACCTGATCTTAATATGTTAATAAGACCCTTTTTGAGTAAGTAATTTTATTGGAAGTCATTTTGAATTTCTAATCGTTATGGAATAAAAGCTTGACCAACAGTTAATACATTTGGAAGAAGCCATTAGGGAATAAATTAAGGGCGGACTCGTAATGGAAATCGTTCATTTTGTTGACCTTTGAATGAATAATGTTTTTATAACTATAACTAATGTTTTTATAACTATAGAATTTCGAATGAATAATTTTTTAACTTGAACTGTGTAAACGTTTTAAACTTTTAATGTTCAGTATAATATAAATGTAATAAAAATTCACCAATTTTATTAATCGATTTTTGGCCGACCTCAAACAGGACGATTTTCATAATTCAACTGCATTTTTTGTATGTTTACTACGTAATGTCTTCTTTTCAATTGAACAAGCTATACCTCAATTTAAATTTGAAAAAATTCATCATAATAGTGGGCAAATAGGGGACGAAACTTTTAATTTTAGGTACATAAAAAAATTCATCCCTATTTTTCGACCACATTCTACAAATTTAAGATGACACTCTAGTTGCGTAGGTTGTGAATTGTAATAATGCTTAGTCCACTAAAAATGGACAAGAAATTTGTTTTTAAAGAAGTATAACCCGACTCCAAAGAACTAAAATTAACAAAATATCATAATTTTAAAGATTCTGAAGTCAGGGCTTTAAATTTTCGATACACGTTTTAGAACCGACTTCAGAAGCTAAGAAATTTTGTTGAAATTATGTTATTCTTTTGTGTCAATTTTTCTTTTAAAAAAAGATAACTGTTAAGGTTGTGGCAACATTTAATTTTATATTTCGTTAATTTTAGGTTTCCCTTACAGAAATGTTTTGTATTGCCTATGAATAATTGTTCTGTGTCTGGTGCTGTTTATCTGAGTACTATTCATTGAATATGGAATATTCCTAGTGTCTAAGAAATAGCTAGTGTTAAAAAAATAAAAAGAAAAGAAAAAAGTTAGCATCTTTAATAACAATAATTTTATGGATTTTACCGCGTTTCATTCATTGCAGCCTATCAAAAGACCACCGCTACCAAAAGTCCTTCGTCTCTCCCTTAGATTGGCAACCTTTATTTTATTATTTTGATTTTTCATCAGAAAGATTCTGCTGCCCGTATCCTGTTTTAGTTTCCTTCTGTTGCTTCTTACGACACCCACGGGATGATAATATGTGGTAGTGGATTCTCGTACACCGCCAATACATGGCAATTACTAACTTTTTAGATCCTACTTACAAAATTCATGGATTACGAACTTCCTTCTTTTCACTGTTGACTACATTAACAGTATATGCCTCTATACGCCTCTTCCATTATAGTAATTATACTAGGTGGTGGATTATTTACGAGGAGACGGACTCCTAGGATGAATAGGACTCCTATTCTTCCTAGTCCTAGTAGTAGTCCTTCTGGGTAGGCACAACACTCTTAACTTTTTCTGTCGCCAAATAGCAGTGCTTGCTGCTTGCGCTGCTATGTTCCGGTCTGAAGGGTAAAGGGAGTCAGTATATTACAAGCTGCGAGGCATTCCATCTTAGTCCTCAGATATGACAACGAATCGATAGCTTTCTTTGCCTTAAGTTGGTTGCATGTGTACATGGACTGCAGTAGCCACTCACTATCAGGTACACTGTAAGTTCGTTTGTCACTTCAGTTTTATAAAAAAGTATGTATCATGAGACCTTCCCATGATAAAATGATGTCAGAAAAGCGAGGCAGCCAGTGAAGGGCAGTTAATAGCTTTTAGCCTTCACCTTTTTATATTTGAATTTTAATCCCCGGTAATGTTTTTATGAAAAAGTAAGTTATCGTACTTTTAATGGGCGTTATTAAGTCCATTAAAGGCTTAACTTGTTCTTATTATAAGCTAAAGGTAAAAGCTCCTATTCGGTCGAATACCGAATATCTAGGTAGATAAAATTCGTCCGAATACCGAATATTTAAGTAACATGTTTTGTTGAAGTCAAATAATTGGGAAAATGAAAATATTGATTTATTTTATAATAATATATTTTTATTGTAACCTTTAAAGTAGTCGTAGGTACATAAGCAACTTCCGTATTATAAAAAGTAACAAATAAAACTATCAAATAAATGTTCATGCACTTGAATTATCGTAATTAAAGTTTAGAAGTGGAAGATCGTGATTCAGAAAGACATTTTATCCTGCATTGTCAGGCAGTAGTTAACTCCTTTTCTTCTCATAGACAATCCCAGCTTCAGAAAAAGAAGCTCTGAATAAACACTACTTCCTTATCGGTCGAATACTTTTACCTGAAATTCGGCTATTCGGCTAAGAAGCCCGCAGAACATTTGAAATTCTGCGTGTGGCCAATTATACTATTCGTTGAAATTCTATAATATATATAGAATACGCAGAAAGAGAGGACAAAAACAAAAGCGGTACTAAAAAACGGTTGAGTTGGTAAACTTAAGTAAAGAGAATATAGCCTTCAAGAATATGAAAAACTTGATTTATAGTAAACCAAAGCTGTACTGTTGCGGTAATGCTGAAGGAAGTTATTTACACTGTCCGAACGCAGAATTAAAGCCCGGACATCAGAATGTGAAACTATTTTACTATTTTTAGGTATTTGAAGTCGACTTTTATTTTATATTAAAGGTTATTTTTTACACTTTTGAGTGGACTAAGGAATATCACAATCTTAATGTCGTCTAAATAGTTTATGACCACCCCCGAAGTATAGCCAATTTAAAACATAACGAATCATCGAAATCAATTCACAATGGACGAAGATATTGCAGAATATATTTACAAAAAAAAGCAGAACATGCAGTTTAATTGTAAACCTCCTTGAAGTCGGCTAATGATTATAAAACTAACAGTATTATGCATCATGTATTTATTACCGAGTAGTGGCGGTGTAAGCTTATCCACTACCGGTGTCGTAATAGGCAACAGAGAGAACAAATCAGGAGATGAGCAGTAGCGACTTCCTAATAGCGACTAAAAATAATAAAAAACTGTGATTGCCAACCCGCTTGCCAAATGTGGCAACTATGGCAAATATCCACCCTCTGAGTCAATGGCGGTGGCCTATGTTCAGCAGTGGACTTCAATAGGCTGTAACGATATACATCATGTATGGTATGATATAGTTTAGGATTTAAAAACGCGTATAACATACATAATATTGCATCTTTTATAATACTCTCAACACAAATAAAAACTTAAGTTTAAATTTATAAAACATAAATCCATAGAGATAGCGCAACAATATGGCTTACATTTTTCATGAAGCAACTCACGTAGTGGTTCCCTAATGCAGCGATAGATGGCACTTATTTTAGTTTCTATGAATTTTAAAATACTGTGTATCGTTTTATTTTTTATTTTGACTTTATTATTTTTAGCTTAGACGTTTTAGTTTTTTAACGGTTAAAATTTTATTGTTAATAAAGTAAAATACAAAATACAGTCATCGTAATAAATAAAGCAGCTGTCTGGCGGAAACTGCATAATACCTGTCATTTGAAAAACACTGAGATGAATTTTAATGCTGTTTACGCATTCAGTGCGTTAATGGATCTTTCAGCAGACAGACAGACAGAGGCTGACGAGAGCTCAGTAAATGCAATTGTCTTGAGAGTTGAGTGTTTTATGATACATTAAAGTTGTCTGGAAACTTTTCCTAATGTACTTCTTTCTTTTTCTTTTTGGCTGTAGATTTCTTATTGCAAAATAGATTATGTTTAGGGGATTTAAAAACTTCGTCAAATCACTAATATATTAAACTCTTACGTAGCAGAGCCATGCTGCCTGCAGTCATATTATTATTGTAGTACTAATGGATCGGCTCGACCGGAGAAGGTTCACGCTGCTGTGTTGCGTACGGTGAGTGTAGAGAAACGAATACCTTTTTACTGGAAATAAGGCAATCCATCTAAGCCCTCAGGGGTATGCATTTTCATTCTTAATCTAGGATATATGTAGATGTCTATGGATCATAGCATCCACTTACCATTAGGTGTACTGTGTGCCCGTTACTACCCTTATTCCGAAAAAAAAACTCCCTGCTAAACCGTCGACCAGTTTGCGAATTCTTGCAAAGGTCTCTTGGTAATTATTGTAAGTATTTAGGTATATAAAAACATAACAAAAAAATTATACTCTATAATGTCTGAAAATTGTAAAGCATTGCAATTGAAAACGCACAATACTTAAGGCACACTGACAGTTCTACGTCGGTTTATTTACTCATGTGGTTCTACGCTACTGTGGCCGCTCATAAATATTTGAATTTCGAATGTTATATTTTTTTAAACATATTAAACTTATTTATTGATTAAAATAATTTTTGGCGGAAAGTCTCTTGTCAACTGGTTTTTATTACAAGTTGATGTTCTTCAATTAAATAAATGAGTTTATAAATTGTTTTATTTATGACTTATGCAAAATTTTCAGTGTACCCCATGTCTCGTACATACTCGTACATACTCACGAAATACTATAGTCAGTCATATAAAACCACTGCTGAACCCTCACCCCAATAGATTTCCTTATTGTCATGCTTAAGAGGCGAGTTGGCTACCGCAGTTTTATTTTATTTTATTAGAAAAGCGCTGCTGCCCAGCTCTTGTTCTAGTTTTTCATCTGTCGCCTCTTACAACACCCAAAGGACGATATGTGATACTGCCCTCTAAAAAGGATCTAAGTTACGCTGAAGCCGCGCCTTTAGAAGTTTAATTTAGTAAAATGGGTTAATAATATTGATCTGCATTTGATCAAGAAAACGTAGTCTAAAAATTTAAAATTATTTTAAATGCAGTTTGAAATTTGATTTTTCAATTGCTTATGATTCTTTGCGAAGTAATTGATCACTCCTAAGACACAAGAGAACTGTAAGACATTCCTTGCAAAATGTTCCAAGGAATTCCAAGCAAGCTGTTATTAGGTGTGATCAATGGTCCGTTAACTTGATTTAAGCCAAAGCTGTACTGTTGGAGTAATACTGAAGAAAATTATTTACGCTGTCCGAATACAGAATTAATGCATTTTCAATTGCATTTTCTTAAAGTGTTCAAATTTTTGTATGTATTGTTTTCTATTATAATTGTTTCATCATTATCATTATCATTACAGCTTCTCACACGTCCACAGCTTAACATAATGTCATGCTTTTTGGCACAACCACGAAGGTTGCGGTACATATTTACGAAAAAAAGAGTACTTTAATATAATTTTGAAATTAAAAATTGTACTCTTATAATTTCAATACTAGCCCATGAATCCCATGGAATGCTACAAAACACGGTTCAGAGCTGAATGGATGCAGGTATCCATTAAAAGTTTTACGTTTTAAGTTCTTTTTTAATTTTGTAAGGGGCCGTCTCCTTCGAGATCACCTTTCTTTCAATTCTTCGTGCTATATGACCTAACCATTGCTACTTTTACTTTCCGATCTTTTTGGCTATGTTGGTTACTCTTATTCTGCTGCAGTTGTGTATCTTCATTAAGTATAATAATAATCTAAAATAATTAATTACACAGAAAAACTAACTCTCCATAGCTCAATATTTGTTCCATACATTCATTACGGCCTATCAAACTGAAATGCTGAACATAATATGAGGTTAGGCACCGGCCAGGAAATAATACGACTGTTTCATTAGAACAGCGTTTATTGATTGCCCAATAAAAAGAGTATACATAGTTTTTATAGAAAGATATGCTCAGCTCTAATATTACTTAAGCTATATATCATAATAGGATTCCCCTATAGTTTGCCTAATTAGAGGATATTTGCCATAATTGCCACACTTTTACGATTTTTATTATATATTTCCTTTCTAATTCATGGGGCTGTAAAGCACCGAAACGTCGGAAATTAAAATAGTAAATTAAACGCGATAAATTACGTAAAAATAGTTTTATTCAATGTGTATTGTTCGTGTAAATATAAGAAATCATTACACTAATTCCAACTTAAAACCACACTAATAACATAACACAATTGTACTACTGACCAATTTAGTTCGCAGTTGTATCGCTTCGAAGTATTCGCTTGTATCGCCAATTCAACACTGCTACGGGTCGTGGTCTATACCGGCCTTATATAGGGCCTCAGATAGTTCCAGAACCTTCTACTGTAGAAACATCTAGAATGTTAGAGTACATAGCGGTCCCGACTGACTAGGTGTCGATGGTTCTAGAAAGTTCTTCCATGGAAATTTCTAGAAGGATTTTGACTCCTAGTTCTGCTGCTCGATACTAGAAGGTGCTAGTCGTAATTAGTGTCGCCATGTACCGGGCATTAATTGTGGCGCGCAACAATATTATATTTATCGATACAATACCGTATAGCGGCAGCATAAAATAATCCACTACCCTATATCATCCCGTGGTCGCGGTAAGGGGCGACAGAAATTAAAGAAAGAAAGAAAGAAAGACATTTATTCACTGGAACTGTACACATCACAAAAATAAAAATAAACAGTTATAAGTATGGTATTACAAGAGATGGGGTGTGTATCGAGCCAGTGAAAAGGTTATGACTCAGCGTAATGCTGCAGGGTAACCTGCAGCGCTGATGATTCTGCCATAACCACAGATACACGCACGATCCGCCTGGATGTGTTTATGAAATACATATCAATAATTATTTTATAAATCGAAATATTTCGTTGCTCATAAATATACCTCTATATACATTTGGGGATATACACACATACATACAAGACATATTATACATAAATATATTCATATCATATATTCTATATAAAATTAAAAACTTTCAAAAAAATATATAAAAATAAACGTAACGATAAGCTTAATAAATACACCCTAAAAACAAACATATAATGCTCAACGATGCTGGAAGAAACATCTGCTGTAGGCTCAAGGTTGAACTTTTTGTGAGTGTAATAAATTATTTTTATAGTGGGATTTAAAATTGTACTTTGAATTACACTCACGAATAGGTGGAGGAATGTTGTTCCAGCACCTCGTAGCTATATATTTAAAACTACCTCTGAAAGCTGCAGAACAGTAAGTGGGATTGACAAGCGGGTTCGTACAAGACCTAATGATGTTTTGTCGATTTCTCCATATAAGTTTATCATATAAATATAGGGGTGACTTAGTTTTGACAACATCAAATTTGTGTCGCGCTTTCATTTTAAAATACCTGCTTCATTGAAAAAAGGTGTTACATGCGACCGTTTTGGTATTGATAAGAAGTATCGTTCACATGAATTTTGTATACGTTGAATTAGCCGTTGTGACTTTTCCAAAATACAGTGTCCATACACTGTAATGCAGTGGTTTAATTTTGAAAGAACGAGAGATTCACAAAGTCTAATTCTTAAGTCCAACTGAATGTATTCATGATTCTGAATAACACCTTTAACCTATAAAAGCAGTTGCGGACAAGCTCGAGTATGTGTTTTCAAAATGCAGTATGCCATCCATAACTAAACCGAGGTTACGAGCTTCCTTACACACGCTCAGAGGGACGTTTAACAACATGATTTTAGGGTTTTGATTATCTAAAAATTTAATTTGGTTTTGATCCTAAAAGCATATACTTAGTTTTAGTGGGTTTAAAATTAGAATTTTTCTGTGACCATATTGCAATTCGATTCAGGTCCTCATTGATGTTACTAATTGTAGAATGAAATTCAAGCGAATGCAGGAAAGATACACCGGTAGATCATCAGCATATAGGTGGTATTTGCAAAAATGCATGCAATTAGTTATATCAGCAGTGTAAATTATAAATAACAACGGTCCTAAGATAGAACCCTGCGGAACACCTCTATTAAGTGGTCGTTGTTCAGAAACAAGGGAAGAACCATTTGGTTGATTTAATATTACTTGTTGTGAACGGCCATAAGTAACTTTGAAACCATTTTATGAAAGATGTTACAAAACCATAAAACGATAGCTTAGACAGCAGCAAATCTATGTTAATAGAATTAAACGCTCTTGAAAAGTAAGCAGGGTAAGGATCGTACCTCTACCAGAGTCTTGAGATGTAAGAATATTGTCAACCACATCAAGTAAAGCAGTAGACGTGCTTCTACCTTTTCTAAAACCCGATTGTAAGTCAGGTAAAATATTGTTAACATCACAAAACTTGATGACTTGATTATATATAACTTTTTCTAAAATTTTAGAAAGAAATGGCAGTATTATTATTGTATACTTATTGGCCTTAAGTCTCTGAGATCCTTAGGATCATCATTTTTAGGTAAAGGACGTACGAGAGCTATTTTCCACGAAGAAGGAAAAGTAGATGTTTCAATTGACTTATTTATGATTGCTGTAATCACTTTTAACGTAGCCGGAAGTGTTAAGATGATCATATCCCTACTCAACTTATCAATACCCTGAGCATTTGATTTTATTGATAATATAATCTTTGCAACATATTCTTCACTTACATTATAAAGTTTAAATTCATTACACCCATATCGATGAAACTCATATTGAGTTAAATCGGAAATGGTTAAACTATTATTCCCGGAAACATTAAGAAAATGGTTATTGATTATATTTGGGTCGTCGAAAAACACAGGAAGCGCTGTCGATTGCTTAATGTTGGGAAGGACGGACCGTTTCAAGTTCTTCCACAATAATTTCGGATGGTTTAAGTTATTATTAATTTGATTGTTAAAATATGCTTTTTTCTCCCAGTATATACTAATGTTTGACAAATGTTTCAAAGATTTGTATTGAATTTTATCGCTATCCAAATTAGTATTCTTAAACTTTGCATGGCTTTTATTCCGAAGTTTCATGATGTACCGAACATTGCTAGTTAACCACGGTAAATTTCGATCACGTACTGCTATGGACTTTTCAGGTGCATAGATGTTAAATATATTTAGTAACAAATAAGTAAAGGTTGATACCATTTCATTAACGCAATCCATTTTAATTACACTTTCCCAATCTACTGAAGCAATCATATTATCAAAGTGAATTAAATTGATTTCTTTTATAGGTCTATAATTAATAAATTTTAAATGAGGTTTGGGTTTAATTATTTTAGGGTTGCCAGAATCATTGCATGTGCTCCAAGATCATTCACATGGTCAACAAATGCCCTTGACTTCAGCATCAGTACAGACGAGGTCTATTAACGTCTCGCTGTGAGATGTAAAATGTGTGGGTTCTTTAACATAGTTTATAAGACTAGTATAATGCAGAAATTGTTGAAGTCTCAAGGTCATATAATCGTTTTTATTAAGAACATTTATATTAAAATCACCCAATAACACCACTTTGTCATAACACGAAAATGTTGCTAATGAATCAGTGAGAGCGTCGAAGAAAGTATCAACATTTATCCATTGGGGTCTGTAGGCTGTGCCTATTAAAATTTTTGTCGAGTTGATGACAAGTGAAAGCCACATTTGTTCAACGTTACCAATCGAAGAAGGGTGCGAACAAGTACGGACTGGAATACCACTCTAATATAAAACCCGACACCGCCGCCGACTTCGCATGGAAGATGGACGGGAATATGTTTTAGGGTATATCCAGGTATAGACGGTGCACGGCCGGACTCTCCGGTCCTAAGCCATGTTTCATTTATTGCCATTAAATCCGGTGACAAACGCTCCAATGCAACATGGAACTCATCATGGTTATGGCCAAGAGATCCGGCATTAAAAAGACCAATTTTCAGATATTTTGAATTGAATTAAAACTCTTAAGAAACCACAACAGTAAATTACAGTGGAGCTCAGCCCGATTATTATAAACGAATACACTCGACCGACTAAGAATAATAGTAAAACCTTATATGATACAATTAGAATATATAAAGACACACAAAAGCACCGAATGCGTGTAAATATTATTCGCAGATAAACATTTAACTCAGAACTAAACCTATTAAAATAACACGTAATAAAAATGTTGGGAATTAAAAGACTACGGTACACTATGCACACATAATATGCAGTTCCATTTACACACGAGCACATATTTATCATATAAATATTACCGACGTACAGCAATACATATTCAGATATATATACATATTTATATGTGTCGTGTAGTAAGTGAAATGCTAATAGCATTTTAAAATTATATTTCGTAAAATAAATATTATGTTGGTAAAATATTTGTGATGCATTAATAACGTATATTAAGTCAAAGTAATAATATATAGTGAAGAATATTCTAATTGGTATGATTGATATTCTAATAGATATGACCATCATTTGTTCAATGAACAGTTGTAGAAACCTTGTCATTAACACACATGACACGACACACACCTCCAACGATAGAAACATGATTATATTATATATACAGTTAAGCAAAGTAAGCGACTTGGCCAATGAGAAAAACACAAACCACATTAACATTAACAGTTGCAGTAGTAATGAAGTTACATTTTTATAAATGACTTCAATTAGCACATTAATAATTGCACTAAAATTAAACAAAATTATTAACAAACCTATACAAATAATACAGGTTTCAACCTGCCAAAGGAATAAAAGAAAAATTATATAACTAAAAATAGAGGTAATGAGGTTACATTTTATAAATACGAGGTGGATTGAAAAGTACTCAGCCTAACCAAGAAAATAAACACATACTAAATCAGTAATATTTTTATTTTCTACATAATCACCATCAAGTTCAATACACTTTTGCCACCTCCTTCCAAGCATTTAGACCGTTGAAAAAATGATTCTTCCTTAGAGTCAAAATATGCGTCTACAGCTGCTTTGACCTCGTCGTTTGTCGAAAATCTTTGACCTCCCAAGTGCTTTTTAGGTTGGGAACAGAAAGAGTCTGATGGTGCCAGATCAGGTGAATACGGCGGATGCGGTAACAGTTCAAAGCCACAGTTGTGAATTTCAGCCATTGACTGTACTGACGTGTGAACACGGGCGTTATCTTGATGAAACAGGACTTTTCTTCTGAGCATTCCTCGACGTTTTCTTTTATTTCCTCTTGTAAACGACGTAGTAAGGTGCAGTAGTAATCAGAGTTTATAGTCTGACCCTTTCAAGATAATCAATCATAATCACACCTTTCGAGTCCCAGAATACTGAAGCCATCACCTTATTGCCGACAAAATCGACTTAGCCTTTTGGGGTGGTGAACCAGGTCTTCTCCACTGTTTTGATTGTTGTTTTGTTTCCGGTGTACAGTAATGAACCCATGTTTCGTCCATAGTAACAAAACGATTCAAAAATCATCTACATCGGCTTCAAATAACTCCAAACAGTCGCGTGAAATAGTCAATCGCGTCCTTTTTGTTCAACTGAAAGCAGTCGCGGAACCCACCTCGCAGACACCTTGTGAAACCCAACTCGTTGACAATGATGTTTTGAGTTCGTTCATAAGAGATGCCTATAATCTCGGCTATCTCTCTAATTTTTAATCTGCGGTCTCCCATTATTAAATCAAGTACTTTTTAATATTTTCGTCAGTAGTTAACGTCGAAGGCCTTCCAGAGCGAGGTTCATCTTTCACTCTCTCTACCACGCTTAAATTCTGCTATCCATTTTTGACGGATGAATATGACAGACACAATCGCCTAATGTACTGACCATGTCATCATGGATGGCTTTTGATGATAGCCCTTCTTATGGAGGTACTTAATGACGGCACGCTGCTCGATTTGCTCCATTCGCGGAAATTATGTCCGATTACTTTGTTAATAAATTTATAAAATCACAACTAATTATCGCACGTTTCGAACTTCACACAATGAACTAGTCTGAACTGAACTAAATAATGTGGGTAGATTTGATTTTTAGAATGAATGGATCTGTGTTAGGCCGAGTACTAATCCACCCTCGTACATTCATTTAGCACATCTATATTTACACTAAAATTAAAGAAATTTGTTAACAGACCTATACAAATAATACAGGTAGAATACCAAAGGAATAAAAGAAAAATTATATAACTATAAAATAGAGGTAATGAGGTTACATTTTTATAAATAAGTTCTATTAGCACATTTATAATTACACTAAAATTAAACAAAATTATTAACAAGCCTATACAAATAAAACAGGTAAAATGACAAAGGAATAAAATAAAAATTATATAACTAAAAAGTAGAAGGAGGTTATGTTTTTATAAATTGGTTCATTTAACACATTGATAATTACACTAAAACTAAACAAATTTATTAACAAACCTACGCAGATAATACAGGCGGAGTGCAAAAGAAATAAAAGTAAAATTATATAACTTAAATATACAGGTAAAACTTTAAAATATTTATAAAAACATGTAAAAACTTTTTTTAATTGGCTATTTCGAGCTATTTTCTGATGAAACACCAAAATACGTTCAATATCAGCAATAGATCGCAATTGGTGTATTTTTGAACTATCACTCTGTCTAGCAAATATACGTCCCTCCTTCGTCCAAATGTATTTCCAATTAAGACCTCTCCCAATATCACGTGCTTTTCCAAATAATTGACGATTAGTACTAGTAAGCCTCTCATTGAGATAAAAAGGTCTAGGTTCATGTGATGGGAGGCCAAGATCTGCTGTTGTAGCCCCACGGCGAACACGAGCATTTCGTAACAATTCTTCTCGAATAACTCGACGAGAGAGGCGTACCACAATATGACGATAACGTGAGGGACGTCCCAGGGCTTGTGTTTTTAAATCAGAAAAGCGCTGACTATTTCCTACTCTACTGGCGCTAACTATGTCACTCTCTTCGAGCTGAGTGCCCAACTTGGCTGCTACCGCAACAACGATGTGTGGAACCGATTCATTGCTATTTTCCGGGATACCAGAAATCTCTAAGTCATTTAATAAAGCCTGTTGATCACGCTCATTAAGATTAACTTGTAACTGAGTTATAGTATTTCGCAAATCCTGATAAGTGGAAGGTAAATTTTGGTTTTTTAAAAGACACAACTCAGCCTGTAGTTTTTCATTTTCACTCTCTAAAGAGATATTTTGTTTCTGAAAGACGATTTGTCACTTTTACCTCTACTAGTTGAGCAGATAAAAAATCTGTAGTTTCCGTAAATTCTTTTTTGAGTTTATCCACTGCTACATCAAACTCTTGCTTAATCTCCTTAGTAATTGCGCTACGCATATAATTTAATTTCGTATCAAGAAGGGAAGAAAGTTGTTCAAGGGAGATATTAATACATTTGTCTGACTGGCATTGTAACTTACTACTGGTGATGATCGTATTAGGTTGCTCACTAGATAGTGACTCATTTAAATCCCCCTGACCCTGAATAATATCCTCATATGACATGTCAGTCTGGTTAAGCGTTGATTCGAATTGTTTTCTAACAGGTATGTCGTCCTTAATACGGCGTGATGTTACATTCACACACGAAGGACAACACCATGTACGCTTAATATCATGATTTTTATTCATAAACTGAGCCGTAGTAATGTTTAGGCATTTATAATGATACGTGCCCTTACAGCGTATACAAACTAATAATTCTTCGCGACGAATCACTTGAGAACATGCTTAGCATTTCATATTTTTGTATTATTCGTATAAATAGTTTATGCAGATACCAAGCAAACGAATTTAATAAGCAGGTACTCGGTAAATAATCTACCGACGAGCCAAATGTGACCCTCTTGCTTAGCGACAGGCCTTTGATTAGATGCTGGAGCGAGCAAGATGGACTATGCGCAAATACAGGTCAACGATAAAGGATAGTTGACACACCTCTCAGCTGACATTCACGGTACATACAAATGCACGTAATTAATGCACTTTTTAATACACTTTGCACAAGGTATATCATATTAATTATATCACTGTATCTTACTAAAACACAAACATTAAATAGCAAAATATATTGACATCAAAAACGTTTGAAATAACTTTTCAAACTTATTAGGAATAAAATAAAGTAACAGCTGACAGATAACCGTGTTTACACTTCAACGGATCGCGCGCGTCGTCCTTCAACGGATCGCGCGCGTCGTCTTAAACAGAAATAGGTAGCAGCATCTTCCTTATAACACCCAAAAGTAATATTTCGGGGAAAAAACTTCTTCGTATTTTGTTTGTATAAAATTAAAGAAAAACCTCTTTGGTTGTAATGTTTATATCTGGCTGGTTTTAATATAAAAACATAAAGAACATTATGAAAAAGAAAAAGAAAAAGTAAGAAACACTTTCCCGCCATTTTTCAATTGTTTTTCTGATCGCTAAAATGAGTGAATCTAAGGAAGAAATTCGATACCTTTATACAATTTTTTTTAGTTTTATTACAAAAAAGGGAAAAATGCGACTCTAGGCGCGAAAAAAATTGTGACGTTTATCGACCTAATGCAGTGTTGGTAAGAGTAGCACATCTTTGGCCACTCAGTAAAAATTGAGAGAGCTTGCCTGGGAAGTTTTAATGCTTCCACCATATAGTACTGACCTTGAACCATCAGATTTTCACCTGTTTCGGTCTTTCCAAAATTCTTCTAGGTAGTGTTAGGTTAACATCAAGAGAGGACTGTCAAAACTACCTATCTCATTTATTTGATCAAAATCCCAAGATTTATACAAGATGACAACAAGTTATCGAACAAAATGGCACATATGTATATATTATAATTAAATGTAATTAAACTTTGAAAAAATGTCTTGAATTTGTATATAACATAGGACAAAACTTTTTCCCCGACCTATTAATTAAAGACTGTGGTAGCCAATCCGCCTAACAAGTCTGGCAACTACTCCCATGAGGCCATCTATGTTCATCAGTGAACTTTTGATAGGATCAAGAAGGTATAATATTTAATATAATTTCTGATTGCTTAAGATGATAGTTTGTATATTTATATATTTATGTATGAATATATTTACTTATCTGTAAATGGATATATTTACGTGTATATGTTATATTATGTATACCTGTTCGTCAAAGTTTGCACCTGCCAATAGCTTTCTTACTCTCCCAGGGTTAACTGGCAGTGAATCTCACAAGGCATTAAGTCCACTCATTAAAACACCCAAGGTTTTACGATAAAGAATAAATAAATAAATAATAGACGTTTACGCCAAGTATAATTTATCTATAATGCAATAGAAGCGAGTTTAATAATTCTTGACGTTAGGGGACTTCATAAAAATTTAAATTAATTTTAACAAAACATATAAATTAGATTTAAACATTATATTATTTCCACAATCATCACTAAGCCATGTAATACTTAAGAGTTTTAAACATTGGGATGAATTTTAATGCTGTTTAAGCATTCAGTGCGCTAATGGCTCTTTTAGAGAATGTACAGACAGTCGGCGTGACGACGCTCAGTAGATGTAGTTTTCCTCTGAACTGAGTACTTCAAAAAAGATGAAAGACATTTTTAAATGTTTCTAATGTATTCTGGATTTTCGTATCAAAAATTTTTAAGTACGCAATAGCTATAATTAAAATTGTTTCGTTATAGTTTGCAAACAAACCATTGGTGGGCACTTTCAGCATTTTCATTTTCATCAGCTCTTACTATAGCAAAGAAAATTTTCATTTATTATCTTTTTTACGTGGTCATGCTGCAATAATATTATAGTTGTAGCACGAATGGGTCAGAGCGACCGAGGTAGGACCACGCTCTCATACTAAGCGTTATGTTGAGGTGTTAGGAGGTAGAGAACTAGAGACTCTTTTCACTAGTAACGAGGCATCCATCTTAGTCATCAGAAGTGACAACGAATCTGCATTTTGATATTTAATTGAGGTTTGATTAAGATGCCTATTTACTATTAAGTGGACTGTGTGCTCGTTTGTCACCTCATATTTTTAACATAAAACTGAAGTGACAAATGAACCTACAGTCCACCTGATGGTATGCGGCTACTGCAGTCCATGGAAGGCACACCTTAGAGGACTCAGATGTAATGCCTTTCAGCCTTTAATTATACTGGCTCTCTATATTTATCAGCATGGAATACATTATCAGTGTAATCGCTGACATTTGGTGACAAAAGTAAGGAAGAAAGTGGTACCCAGATGGACTCCTAGGCAGAATAGCACTCCTTATAAATATTAAAAGCAGTTAACATAAACCGCCATGTTATACTGGCGGATTGGCGATTATACAATCAAACATCTCTATCCATTGTTCATAGTCCGTCCAATTTTTTAGTTTCTAGGTTTTATTTTACAAATAGGAGGATTATTCCAAGAAAAAACTTCTTTATCCATTCATCCATCCATTACAACCTATAAATGTCCACTGCTGAACATAAGTCTCGGTCGTAGATTACCTCACGGGGTGATTTTGCCATAGTTTCCACGCTTGGCGAGCGGGTTGGCAACCACAGCTTTTTCATTATTTTAGAGTAGTTATCAAGAAAATGCTGCTGCCCATCTCCCGTTTAATTTTCCCTCTGTCACCTCTAACGACACCCTCGGAATGATATGGGTTAGTGGATATTCTTACACCGCCACTTTTTTTATATGAGAGGGGGCAAACGAGCATACGGCTTACCTGATGGTGAGTGATTACCGCCGCCCATGAACGACTTCAACACCAGGGGAATTGCAGCTGAGCGACCTCGACGGAAACCGTACTGGCGGTCACTAATCAGCTATTGATCCTCAAGGTACCGCATGAGCTGGCAGTTAATAATAGTTTCCATTACTTTGGAGAACAAGGAGGTGATAGCGATAGGCCTGTAGTTGGACGGATCTGAGCGGTCGCCTTTTTTAGGGATCGGGTGCACCAAAGCTGTCTTCCATGAGTTTGGGACTACGCCTAGCGAGTAGGATTACCGGAAAATACGCGTTAAAACCGGTGTAAACTCTCCAGAGTTTTCAGCACAATAGGAGGGACGCCATTAGGCCCACTCGACTTGTTGACTTCCAGGGAGAGGAGTGCTCTGCGCACCGATCGTTGGGTAAACAGCACATCCTGCATGGAGCACTCACACCGCGGAATAGTCGGCGGTGTGTTCCCCCATCATCAAGAGTCGAGTTGGACGCAAAGAGAGAGCCCAGCAGATCGGCTTTGTCCTTTGCGGCATGGGCCAGTGAGTAATCCTCGCTGTGCAGAGATGGGATAGATGGCTGACAGAAGTTCCCTTGGACAGCCTGCCTTAGACCAGAATGCACGTGTTCCCGAACGAAGACGAACTAGTTTCTCGCCAATTCTGCCGATGTGCTCTGACTTTGCCTTGACAATGACACTTTTGAAGGACCTGGAGGTGGAATAATACTTCTTTTTAAGAGCATTGGTATTTGCATCCCGAGACGTCGATGCGTGAGCCCAGGCCTGGTAGCACTCTTGTTTATGGCGTAATGCAATTTTGCAGGAGCGACCAAACCATGGTTGGGTTCTGCCTCCGATAGGTACCACAGATGATGGAATAAATAGATCCATTTCCTCTAGCACCACATCAGCGACAGAATCAGAAATAACGCTGGGATCATCCGGCGAGAAGCAAACCCGCCTCCAAGGGTAGGATTTAAAAAAAGATCGCATCCCGTCCCAATCGGCTGACCTATAATGTCAAACACGGCGGTAACCTGCAGAACGCAACTGCGATGGGAGCGTGAGTGGCACCGTACTCCGGATCAGATAATGGTCCGAGGAGCCAAGAGGGGCATCGACGGAGACCTGATATCCGTCCGGATGAGAGGTCAGCAGAAGGTCCAACAGGGAAGTTACATGATGTACCACATCTTGGATCCGCGTAGGCGAGGTAACCAGTTGTGTCAGACCATATGCCAAGGCAAAGTCATAAACAGATCTACCCTCATGATCGGTTAAACGAGAACCAAGCCATTCAGCGTGGTGGGCGTTAAATCACTAAGCAACACGATCTCTGCGGATGGGACCTGTTGTAGCACGGAATCTGCAGTCATTTGGACGTGGTCGATGAGTCGGTCTGTGTCGGCATTACCGCTATGAGACCTATAGAGGCACCCGTAGTCGCTTGGATAGCCATAAGATGGACAGGTCCGTACCTTCAAGGCTGCCGAGGCGTCGAAAACAGATGTCCTCTCTGACGTACACGCAAACTCCAGCCCGGAGCACAAAGGAGTGTTCTAATTTGTACCCCGGGTAGGAGAATACGAAGTATCAGCCGGAGGGTCTATGTCTCGGTTAGAAAGAGCAAGGCCGGCTTCGCTGTTTCCAGATGGTAGTGGACGGCGTTAAGGTATGAATGAAGTACCCTGATATTGCAGAAATTCACGGATAGCGTGGCAGGGGGTCCTTTTGAGTTATTGCTCCGTTTGCCCCGAGCAGGTTTAGTTTCGAGCGGAATTTCCCCCCCCCCCTCCCCCCAGAATATGCGGGGCAGCCTGAGCACCCACGCTCAGGAAAAGTAGGGTAGCTTGGGCGTGGATGCTCAGCGAGGGATTCTCCGTCACCCGGGTGCTGGTACCCTTCTGGGGTAGTGTTTTATTTAACTCCGCTACCATATTAAGGGGAGGGGGGGGGAATTGGGCCTCCGGCCACCTGCACTCATCAGACGAAATGCAGAAGCAAAGCTTCTACTTCACGCTGGTCTTCTGTGAGGTCGAGGTACCACCCCGGTTCGATCCGGCCCATACGTGCAACGGCAAAGGCTGCCGCGTGGCTCTACCACTGTTTAAACGATGTTCATCATCACCAACCCGTAAATATCTAATGCTGAACTTTGACTTCTTCAGCTGTAGGGCTTTGCCTTAATATTCTTTCATAGCAGGCGGATAAGCAATTACAGTGCCAGAGTATACTGATACAGTAAATATACTAAGGCAAAAGTTAATATATTTTGGGTACAATTTTGTATACCGGTACGAGCATGTATGACAATCGAGAATCTTTATTCCCCATCGGTTGTCGGTTCTTCACGCTATATGACCGGCCCATTTCTACGTCTATGCTAATTGCTCTTACTCTTCTGTGGATATCAGCGTTACAGATTTTATATCGCAGAGAAATTTCAAGCAAAGCCCTTTTCATCTCACAGTAGGGAAAGACCACGTTTCAGTTCCGTAGTTCATCAAAAAACATCCAAAATCTCTCATCATCACTGGCAACGATGAAAGTTTTTGGAACGAAGTTCCTTATCGGACGGTACGTATTTGACGGATGGGGGCTAGGCGAGAAAAAGTGTAAGATTTTTCCGTCACGACCCTTTCTGACGTAGTTTGTAGACGGCCTTGGCGGCTATAAGGAAGCGAGATGGAATAATATCCATCTCCCTCGCACTTTTTCTTATCTTTCCATGAAAGAAATATTATTTTAAATGACGCTTCATTTTAATAGACGCTAGTAATTTATTTATTTGTATTTGTTAATCCATAATATAATACGTTTATCAATAATAATATACTACGAAGGGAACTTCGTTCCAACCAAGTGTTTCCACAACACTCACGCGTTTATTATTTTTTCATATTTTATTTATTCATAGATATATAAAGCTAACCTAACCTAAACCTAGATTAACCTGGACTTAGAACTAATCATGTTTTTTTTTTTTAAATGAAACTATTTTTTTGCTCTATGAAAGCTATTTTGTAATATTTTTACATGGTAGAGCCATGCTGTAGATATATTACTAGTATATATAATAGTATATATTAATAGTAAGAGCTTGCGGCCTCTAGCTCGCGGCCTCTCAGTCCGATGAAGCTGTAAGAGCCGCATAGGCTAACAGCATTAACATCACAGAATCTAGATGCATTACCCGTACATTGAATCATAGGGGGGATATTTATAATATATTCGTATGTGAGTGTAGAGACTTATAGTTGTAACACGAATGTGTCAGCTCGACCGGAGAAAGACCACGCACTCACAGAATACCAGCGTAAAATAGCAGCTTAACGCTGCTGTGTTGCGTATGGTGAGTGTAGAGTACCGGAGACCCGTTTTACTGGAAACGAGGCATTCCATCTTAGTCCTCACGGGTGACAACGCATCTGAATTTTGATTCGTCATCGAGGATAGATGTAGATGTCTATGGGCCAGAGCAACTACTTACCATCAGGTGGACTATGTGCTCATTTGTCACCCTTATCCTATACGAAAAATCTTGTTCACTATTATTAAATTATTAGCTTATTAGATCTTCAAGCTGGTTGCTCGGTTAATCTTCTTTTATAGAATAAGATGAAAAACGAGCACATTGTTCACTTGGTGGTAAGTGGATGCTATGGTATATATTAGACATCTACATTTCTATCCTCGATTAGGAATCAAAATGCAGATGCTTCACTACGACATTGTGAGTCGAACACCTTAGTCTTCCTGTGACCATGGTTGCTGGAAAGTACTTGAAACGTTAGGAATATGAAATAAGCGATAAAATCAAACATTAGTTTTATTCAATGTGTAGTGTTCACATAAGTATAAAAATTCAAAATCCAGATGTGTTGTCCTCTACCTCTGAGAATTAAAATGGAATAACTCGTTTCCATTTAAAAGGATCTGAGGTTTTCTACACTCACCATACGAAACACAACAGCATTAATTATACTGTTTCACGCTAGAATTCTACATAAATTTCCATGTAAAGAGTTAAAAGCGAATTAACAACAAGTATCTCATCTTAATTGCTTTAGAGTTGTCTACAAACTGTATCGCTTCCGCAGTCTTGTTTGCTTTTACCTAGTCATATTGACGTTTATTATATAAATGAGTTTCTCGTTCGCAGGTATGGTCTGTCTGCAAATAGTATTTTTAAACTTGCTTAGCTTTAGCAAAGAGAAATATCTTTGTCAGTAATAAGTGTAGTTGTAGGCAACCTGGAAAAAGGCAGGTTGGGAACCGTAGTTTTTTTTGAGTTGTTATTAGGAAGTCGCTGCTGCTCATTTTCTGTTTTGTTTCCCTCTGTCGCCTCTTATGACACCCATTGGATGATATGGGGTAGTGGATGTTCTTACACTGCCACTACACGGTTTTTTATGTATGCTATGCGATATTTTTGTTAATTATGAAGTGATTTTAATATATTATTTTTTAAATAGGCTATTTCTCTAGAGTTAAGACTGGTCCCATTGAAGTTTTTAATTTAACTAACTAACTAAGCATTATTATTGCTCCACTGTGGGGCCACGGATTCGTATCCCGCACGGTACAAATATTTGTATGGCTTACAAATAATCTATGAATCTGGCAACGTCTGAATGTTTGTATATATGCAATTTATATATGTAAAACTCCCTTATTATGTAGCGGAATGGTTACGATCGAAAACCTAGAGTAACGTTTCAAAAAATATTTTTTATTTCATCTTCATAAAGGTTTCGTTTTTGCACATTACTACTTAAACAATACGGTAGTAAACAATATGCAACCTTTGTGAGAGACTGGTGTCCATACTAGGGTTATGTGTGTCTTTCGCAGGTCACTAAGCCCTCACCCTAACGAATGGCACATATTTATATTTTCAAATATACCTACTAAAAGTAAAATACTTAAATACAGAATAAAACTTGTAGGTAGCATCAACCGATACTTTTATTCGCTACACGATTTTCTCTTAAAAAGTTTTCTAAAGTATTTCTCGTACTCCATTTCCCCTCTTTGTTGGGAATCAATACTTGATTGTATCGAAAACTTTAAGGCATTCCGTTGGAAATTGTTCATTGGTATTTCAAAACAAACCGATAATCGGTGCGACCAATAGTTCGGAAATTTAATTAAAACGAAGATAGACTCGAGGGGAAAAGTCTAGGAAATTGTTTGATTAATTCTTGTTGAAGGCTGTATCGATTTAATTACGCTAGACCTCCGACCTCCTTAGATCATTACACGTGAAAGTGCTTTCCCTCGTCTTTTATAAAAAATCTGCTGGCCCAATGTAACAACAGGGACATTGTTTCTTTTTTCTTTTTTAATTATAAAAATACTAGCAATTCCATTAAATTCACTAATAATCCCGTTAACAACTTAAGGTAAGTTAAAATGCTTATCTTCGGAGTGGTTCACGACAGTCGTCGAATAGCAGATTCGAACCCATGACTTTTGAGTTTGTGGTCTGCGGCCATTAGGCTACTGTCGCTTAATGAAAGTTAGAAAAGAGTCCCGTTGGTTTCTTGTTTGTTCTTCCTAAGACAGAGGTTTTTCCGAACCAGTGGTAAAAAAAATTTAAATGACTTTCAGTAAGCATTTTTGTAATCTATGTTGAATAAAAATATTCCATCCTTTTCCAAAGTTTATTACATATACGATGTGAAAACTAATAGTACTGATTAAAAATAAAATGCTATTATACCTCTGCTAACCACTAAGTAAGTCTATTTCTGATTTATGGAGATGACGCCTCGTTTTGGGCCTAAACACGTATCGCATTGTCAACGATGGTGTGTGGTGGTGTCCTACCATAGTGGTGTTGGGTTTAGTGGTGGCAATGATAGTGTGCGTAATTTTTTTTCTTCAAAAAATATGTCACCCTCACTCTAGGATTTTCTACTGTATCGTGGAGGCAGTTTACAAACATAAATTGCCCAAGGACAAACATCCAGACCTGAAACAATTATTTGCATCCCATACAAATATTTGTTCCATGCGGGATTCAAACCCGCGGCCCTTAGCGCCGTTACTCAATGCTAAGCCACAGCGCCACGGATCCATCAATATCGTCGTAGCAATTATGGACTATGGGAATTATGGGACTCTAACAACTAACTAGCTCGTATATTTTCGTGAAAAACAACACAGATTTTCATAAGTTTTCTAACACACGAGCAATAAATTTCATCGAGATTTATATGAATTTTCGGGTAAAGCGTCTCCCGCCATATTCGTTCGTAAATACATCTTTTGGCAATTTATTACAGGGCCTTGGTCCGTGAGTACAATATGATGAACATTATTACGTTATTTATCCGTGTTATAATTTTGTCCTGATTTTATGTTGTACAACATATTTATATTATAAGCAAAATAAACAAAGCTTCCAACTCAGTAAAATGTTGTAGCAGTGGTATTGTAATGGTGACTGCCTCGTTGGTATAGTGGTCATGAGTGCGTCTGCTAATCAATAGGTCCTGGGTTCGAATCCTGGGTCGGGCTAAAACTGGTTATTGGGTTTTTCTGTCAGGAAATTCTCAGCAGCAGCATCCTGATAGCAACTCAACCCAAGCGTGGCAACTATGACAAATATCCCCCTATGAGGAAATTTATGGGGAAGGCATATGTTCAGCAGTGTACTTTTGTTAGGCAGTGATGGTTAGTGATGGAATGAATGTGTGCGTGATTGCGTGTTCCTACGAGTACAATAATTTAAACATAGTTTCGGCTTGAATTCCGCGTCTCTTGAAATGTATAGTAGTACTCAGTCTATTTTTCTTTGTTTGTCTCAGTACATTATTTATTATAGATAAATGCTCGATTCGTGGATCCTAGAACCCAACTGCAAACAAAATTTATACAAAAAACATGAAAAATTTCATAAACAATACTTTATTTAGCAATTAAGATTATTGTAATTTCTTACTCTTAAAAAACCAAATTTTAATTTTAACTTAAATTTCAAACTGATATTGTTGATAATAATACGAGTACATTGTTACCATCTGGTTCACCATTTATGTATCTTTTTTAGGACATTATGAAAGTCCTTCACTTATTTTTTTTAAATAAATGTTTATCAAGGTTATTCCTTGCTTTTATTAAATTTCAAAGGCATTATAACTAAAATTTTCTGTTTCATCTTTGAATTTACCATATGCCAGAACTTTGCCGAATTAATATACAACAATAACCTTTTTATTCTGCCAATGAAACCATAGACGCCACAAAACTTTACGCAGCGTTCTGGCAACAGATGACGCCTGCGGTACTAAAATACCACAGGAAAAAATTAAGCTAAACTTAAATAAAAATATTCTCAAAATTCTATTTTAAACGAAACGAATTCTCGCAGAAAAAGTTTTGGCGGTATACTCCATTTTTTAACTAGAAACTGCAGAAGTGTTTATAATAAGCCTATTAATTACAACTGTTATCATGTAATAGTTGACTACTATATCACCTGATACTAAGTGGTGGTGCAGCCGAAAACATTCACATTGTAATCGGATGGAAAGACAGATATTTTCCAAATATAACACAAATTTGATATACGCATTACAAACGACATTCATACATTTGTGTGTGTGTGTGTGTGTTTTTATGAATGTATAATTGTATTAGTAATATATGTATATTATTTGTTAATTTTCATATAGTAATTTTGTTCATCCTTAATTCTTTCTCCTTCAAATCATATTGCATCTCCAAAAACATTGTGTTCTCTGCATACTTATGTTGACCGGTAGAGAATTCCTTAAGGCGTTAAGTCCGCCAGATTTTTATGCAACAAAGTTTAAATAAATAAGAAAACGACGAAACGACCAGTAGACTATTTTTTTCTTTTTCGTTTTTATCGAATAAGTGTGACAAACGATCACACGGTCCACTTGACGGTAAGTGGATGCTGTGGCCCATAGATATCTACATCTATCCTCAATCACTCATCAATATGCAGATGCGTTGTCACTCCTGAGGACTAGGATGGAATGCCTCGTATCCAGTAAAAAGGGTCTCCGGTTCTTTGCACTGACCATATTAAACACAGTAGTAATAAGCTGCTATTTTACGCTGGTATTCTATGAGAATGTGGTCCTTTCCCGGTCGGGCCGACGCATTCGTTTTACAAATAAAGCTGCAGTATGGCTTTACGTAAAAAATCCAAAATTTCCTGTGATAACTTATGAAAATTTAAGTGTCAAACGAAATCACAATCTAACCAACTTCTAACAAATAAGGTTACAGATGCGTTGTTACCTTTGTGGACTAAGATAGATTGCCTCAGAATCTAATTATACTGGCTCTTTATACTCTTCAGACAGGAATTCAAACACTAATATTTGGTAGTAGAAATAGGTAGGAGAGTGAATCCTTTTGCTGACTTCTTACCCAGACAGATATCGGGTCTCCGTCTATGCCCCTCTTGGCTCCTCAGACCATTGTCTAGTCCGGAGTGTGATGCCACTCAGGCTAAAATCGCGGTAGCATTCTGCAGGCTGACGCCGTATTTGGCATTATAGGTCAGCCGATTGGGATGGGATGCGCTCTTTCTTTGCATCCTACCCTTGGGGGCGGGTTTGCTTCTCGCCGGACAATCCCAGCGTTGTTGATAATTCTGTCGCTGATGTGGTACTTCAGGGTATGGAACTTTTTGTTCCTTCCTCTGTGGTGCCCATCGAAGGCAGATCTCAGCCATGGTTTAGTCGCTCCTGTAAAATAGCATCACTCTTTAAGCAGGAGTGCTACCAAGCCTGGGCTGACGTATCAACTTACCGAGATGTAAACACCAGCGTCCTTAAAAATAAATGTAATTCCGCCTCCAGGTTCTTCAAAAAAGTCATTGCCGAGGCAAAGTCAGAGCACATAGGCAGAATTGGCGAGAAACTATTAATGAAACGAGAAACTATGAATGTACGGGTTCTTTCGGGAACCCGTGTATTCTGGTCACTCGCCAAGGCTGTCCAAGGGAACTTTTGTCAGCCATCTCTTCCATCTCTGCACAGGGAGGATGACTCACTGGCCCATACCGCAAAGGAGAAAGAAGATCTGCTAGGCTCTTTCTTTGCATCCAACTCGACTCTCGATGACAGGGGGAGCACACCGACGACCATCCCGCAGTTTGAGTGCTCCATGACGGATGTGCGGTTCACACAGTGCCCGATTCGCAAATCAATCCTCTCCCTGGACATCCATAAGTCGAGTGGGTCTGACGGAATCCCCCAACTGTGTTGAGGACGTGCGCTCCAGAGTTGGCACCGGTTATAACGCATCTTTTCCAGTACTCCTACTCCCTAAGCGTAGTGCCGACATCATGGAAGACGGCTTTTGTCCACGCGGTCCCTAAAAAAGACGACCGCTCAGACCCGTCTAACTACAGGCCTATCGCCATCACCTCCTTCTTATCCAAAATAATGGAATCGATTATAAACTGCCATCTCATGCGGTACCTTGAGGATCACCAGCTAATTAGTGACCGCCAATACGGTTTTCGTTGGGGTCGACCAGCTAGCTGGTGATCTTCTAGTCTACCTGACTCATAGATGGGCGAATGCAGTTGCAGGCCCCCTTGGACTCTACTGTATCCTTTGTTCTTAAAACAAAGTTCGTGAACATTTCAGTAAAGCATTGCAAGTGTGAATTAACGCTTTTTCCTAAAGGATGATTCTATCGTCACATATTTTTCTTATTTATCATGGCATAGATATATTTATATATTTAATGTATTTAAGTAGATTTATATTCTGGTTTATTCGAACTTCGTTATTATATAAATTATTATAAGTTGCTAACGAAAAAAAATTAAGCACATAAGTGTGTTGTCCATTTTATGCAGTTATCATCTGCTCTCTACCCTTCAGATCGGAACAAAGCGGTCTGCGTTCCGGCCTTAAGGGTACAGACTACAGAGAGACCTGGCTGAGACTAAGAGGAAATGCCTCAGAGGCTTAATGCCTTAGCATTAAGTCCGCCATGTGAACGATTTTTCTTTTGTGCATAGAAGTTTAAATAAATAAAAATATGTTGCAAACCACTCTATGAATAACATTCACTGCTATGCGAATGACAGTACTGGTGATGATCTTTACACCAGCCGTGCCAATATTTCTCGGGAAAACTTCACCGAGTACAAGAACAAACTTGGCCGAGCCCGAACCTGCGCCTTGTAAAGTTGCAGGTGCAGGCTCGATGACAATTTTGATTCGTCATCGAGGATAGATGTAGACGTCTATGGGCCACAGCAACCACTTACCATCAGGTTGACTGTGTGCTCGTTTGTCACCCTTATCCTATAAAAAAATCTCATTTCTTGTCGAAATTTCGGGGCTCGACCATTTCCACCTCCTGTGGGGCCGCTTCTGGAAGAAAAAGTTCGTCATAAAGAGTCCCTTTTTCTCCATGAAGTATCTCCTTGGGTTACGTTACCCTATTCCGAATTTCCTACCTTCAGCTCACCGTCCTCTCTTGTGCCTAGTTTTGCGTTGAAGTCTCCCATTAACACCGTATAGTGGGTTTTGGAGGAATGCATGGCTCTAGATATATCCTCAAACATTTCCTACACCTCTTCATCGAGATGTGCCGAGGTTGGTGCGTAAACTTGTATGACATTCAGCGAATACCGTTTGGTAATTCTGAGTATCAGGTACGCAACCCTCGTCGACACACTCTCAATCTTTACAACTTTGTTAACGAGAGACTTGTGGATGATAAATCCGACACCTACTTGGGACAGATAGTGACCCTCGCGGTGATAGAACAAGTTGCCGTATTCAAGGATTACCGTGTCCTCCCCCTCTCTTCGGACCTCGGATAATGCTATAATATTACAGCGCATCTTGTCTACCTCTTCTTCCAGCCCTAGGATCGTTTCGTCAGTCCTCAGGGTGCGTGCATTATATGTTGCCAGGTCGAGTCGTCTTAGATGGCAACCGAACCTCAACCGGAGATTAGCACCCCCTGCCCCGCCGTTACCATGATTGCCACAGTAGCCAGGAATAGCGGGGCCGCCGGAGACTGGGGGCCGTTTATTTGTGTCGTTGCTCATGGGGATATATTGCCATGTTTGCCACGCTTGGCGAGTAGGTTGTTAACCGCAGTTTTTTTGTTGTTTTGCTGTTATCAGAAATATGCTTCTGCCCATCTTCTGCCTAAGTTCCCTCGCCTCTTATGACACCCACGGGAAGATATGGGGTAGTGGATATTGTTACCCGCAACTACACGGGGTAAATCAAAAATTATATAAAAACAAATAAACAAATAGTAAAAAATCGTAACACGACAATGTTCGCACGCAGATCCATTTTTCAATCTGAGACCAACAAAGAAAGAAAGACGAAGCGTTGCGTACATTTCAATTGATGCAAAAACAAATCCAAAACACTTGATACCTCGTACCCAAGCACACATCTTTCTTTATGAGCTCGTCACGATGACTTGAAACGCAGTGCTCCGTCTATCTTCTTTGTTCTTTTGAGTTATCAATGAAATACGATATTTCAATTTAGCTCTTAAAAATATGGAGGGAAATTTGAAATTGAAACATTCGTTGTAAATAATCATATTTTCAAAATAAATTGTAACTAGCCAGTGTCTTATACAAAAAAAAGTATTTTTCTAGTAACTTTCTGCGTAGCCTGTCGTATAGTGCGCGTGTCAATGGTGTTCAGTCCTCGCTGGCACTAATATAATTGTTATTTTAAATGTCAATTTACTACGTCCCCGCCTATGAAGAAAACTCATCGTGAGGAAATCTGCTTGTCTAAGAAATTTAAAAAGATTTTCTAGAACATGATATCAAATTCACAAACACGCATTTAAGCGACAACGCGGGCTTTTCCCCGCTACAAAAGACCTCATGAGAGAAGGAATCGGCTCAGCTTTGGGACCTATATATTGCTACTTTTCCCATTCAGTAAATCTATATATAACCACATAATATAAAACTTTCAGTTTCAATCAATAGCATTCCGAGAGCAAACTATTAATGGGAAAACTAACAAGTAACTAATGGCCCGCAAAGTTAATTAAAATCGAAGCCAGTGTCTGCAAGACTAGTGAAGCAAATTACTTAATTAATTGAGGTCCTTTTAGTGCGCGATTTCCAGCAAGTCTTCTGGATCCAATTCTTCCTTACTGCAAGGTTAGGAATCGAATTTCCTCCTTATAATTATTTAATATTTTTATATTTTTAACTTAAGAGAGAGATTTTTTTATTTTTAGAGTGGTCAGGAATATTACAAGGCGTCGATTTTAACGATATACTAGTTGTTACCTTGAGCTTAAGTAAATATTTAATATTATATTATATTAAATATCATCCCCTATTTTCCGCACTCATAGGTTTGGTACTTTTTTTCCTAATTTATATAGGAGGACCCTGACATAGCTCATTAATTGATAAATAAAGAATCATTAACGTTACATCCAAAAAGAAGAACACACAGTCGATTGAGAACCTGTTTCTTTTTTAGAAGTTTGCTGAAAATGGAAATAAGCTGTTATAATATAAGCTATAAGCTGCTATAATGTTCTACAAATAAAATGAAATGATATTGTATTTGACTTAGCAAATTAAAAATGTATGATAGCGGAATTAATTAAAAAGGGTTCAACGGATAAACAGCTACATCAATCGAGCTCACTCAAATTTGTAATTTATAAACTTGATAACATATCTCGGTTCCAGATTTCGGCTAAGTACACATTATTCATTCGCGTGATGTTGAGCTTTATGAGACAAGAGTAAATATGTCAACGTATCGTCGAGCTTATGTCTACGTCGCTCTACCATAAAGCGAAATTACTGCCAATATTTATATTGAAATAAAATTTGACTTTCATATTACCTACCTCCTATTTAATTTAATAATTATGAAATTGTAAAAATTTCGTTTATGTACTTAATCAGGTTATAAAAGCAAATTGATTGATATGTGCTTATCCGCTACGTAGGAGGATTTGCAAAAATATATATTTTATGTAAAAAAATAATATAATTTGCTATAACTTTTACATGGAAGAGTATACAGGCTGCAACACGAATAGATCTAAGCTCATCCTGGAAAGGACTACACTCTTACATAATACCAGCGTAAAATAGAATTTATTTATAGCACAGTTTATATATGCATTACAAGAACTGGAGACTTTTAATGCATTTGATCTTAGCACTTAAAGGTAGCAACACATCTCGATTTTGATTGTCGATTGAGAATAAATGTAATTGTCTGAGGGGTTCTTATATCCGGCATACTTCATCCAGAAGAGGGTACTATTTATGATGAACTTCTTCTTCTAGAAGAAGTGCAGGAAAGTGGATCTGTTCCAACCCCGACGGTTAAACAAAAAAAGAGATCGACTTCATAATAACGACCAGGCGACAACTGTTCATTGATCGCGATAGAGAAAAAAGCAGTAGAGCAATCACCGAATGGGGGAGACACACTGAAACTTAAGTTTTACTTGGAGAGGTCACGTCTAGTGTTGTCCCCACTAATTCGAAGCCCCGAAAACTTTTAAATCGAATTACAAAAAAGTTTTGAGCGCTTGGAAAATTTAAATACATTGATCAATGTAAATGACAAGCTCTTTGAAATTGTCCATGCAGTTGGAGCTAAGTTTTGCTCGTTGAAACCAACAGAAGACACCAAAAACACCGGTCTAATCCTAATCTCATAGCTGTAAAGAGAGAAATGAAAAGCAGCCTGTATCAGACTTAAAACTTAACAGGCTTCGGGGTCTTTGCTGAAGATTTGTCTGTCTAAATGTATTTGAGTTGAAAACTCACTTATCCTTTGTCCCAAATGTTGATGAATTTGAAGACGTTGTACTTGGCGGCAGAAATAGATAATAAGTTTGTATCTATCCAGACGGACTCCTAAAAATTATATAATATATGTTTCATTTATAAACAATAAAGGTAACGGACATGCACTTAGTCCACCTGATGGTAAGTGGAAGCTGTGGCCCACAGACATCTACATCTATTCTCGATTAAGAATCAAAATGCAGATGCATTGTCACCCCCGAGGACTAAGATGGAATGCCCCGTTACCAGTAAAAAGGGTGTCCGTTTCTCTACAGGGTTTTCAGTACTGTGATGTGATCTGTGAGATATGGCTCGAAGAACCAAAAACCGATGGGGACAAAAGGTTCTCGAGTGGCAGCCTTGTACCGGTAAGCAAAGGGTAGGGCGACCCCCCACTGGATAGAGTGACGACCTGATAAGACATTCAGGAAGTCACGGATGTTGGTCGCTCAGGACCGTGCTTTGTAGCATTCCTTGGGGAGGCCTATGTTCAACAGTGGACTTGTGAGGGCTGTAATGATGATGATGATGATGATGATTGTGTGAGAGCATAGTCCTTCCCCGGTCGGGATGACCAATTCGTGCTACAATCATAGTATAGCTTCAGCGTTACTATGTCACGTGAAAATTATATATATAAAAAAGGTTAACTTAACCTTCTTTTTAAGTTTTCATAAAATCCTGTACCTTATTCATTATCTCCTTTATCCGCTATTATTATTCTTAAGGGAAGTCCACCAGTTTATTAGTTTTATGTCCTATAGAACTGAAAAGCAAAACTACACACACACTGGCACAATATATTTTTCAGGCCCTCTTGATGCTAAATCAATTAGTACTCGTATGTCTGTAAATATTGTTTGCAGTCAATAGATTCCCCGTCTTGCTTAACTGTATTTCCAAATGTCAATACAAACAAGTCCGACAGCATTGAGCTGCAACAAAGGCTTTACAGTTTAAATACATACGTGCAAACGAGCCGTATACTGACGACGTAGGTGAATACTCTACGCCATAATATAATCCTGTGGGAATCGTAAGGGGCAACAGAGGAAAACTAAAACAAGAGATGGGTAATCGCATCTTCTTGACTACCAGTTAACAATAATAAAAAAATGCGGTTACCAAGCCGCTAGCGTCGCAACTATGGCAAATAATCCCCTCTATGAGGCAATCTGTGGGAAAGGATGAAAATATACAGACAGCAGCGGCGGTGTAAGAGAACTTATCAACCTATAACGTTCCGTGGGTTTCGTAAGAAGCGACATATGACCTTTGTCATATGTCGCTTCTTATGAAAAATAATGGCGAAATATGACCTTTGTCTGTCGTGAACCATTATTCACTGGTAGTGGTCAGTGGTTAACTCGATTAGTGACGTTTATAGCATTTTTATGGTACGTTATTCTCTTATTACAATTATTAAATTCATTCGCTTTAAAGTATTATGGCTGGAGCACAAATGTCAACTCAAAGTCTAAATCAAAACTTTCTTGTCAATATTTCACAAAAACAAGACCTCTTCAGAGAAGAACCTGGATGTATTGGCGTTCAGAGTACCGGACATTTCACACCTTTGAGGCTACACTTCGGTATTTATTACCTACCTATTTCTTTTCTGGCGAAAAGAAATGGATATACTCGTAGTTTTCTTTTTTTCTTCAGAAGCTTTAAGACCTTTTGACGTACCCCATAGTCTCGTCTTACGGCAAACATATGACAAAATTATGCCACCGTGACAGTGTGTTCTAAGGTGAATTAGATCCAAGTTACAGCTTGGACCATTATGTATGGAACAGGCGATCGACCCCAGCTTCGCACGTGTGATTTCTAGACCTCGATAACATCTCCACCTACCGGGTCCAATCGTAAATATAAACCATCGAGGGACCCACTCAAGCACACACAAAAAACTATGTATATAAATATATGTGAGGAAAATAAAGGTTTACTTTGCGAACAAATAAAATACGTCACATTCAAGCAAATATTTCATAAAGCAATTCACTCTGCTATTAAGTTATAGAGATAGCATTATTAATTTCTGTTTGTTATCTCTGCATTTGAGAATACATAATGAGACATGATTAGGCATCAAAGGATCTAGTTCCAAGCAAACGGATTTCAATATTCTCTATGGGAAGTATTGAGACACACGCTAAATACGAGTATCTTACAGATCCGTTTGCGTTAACACGCCCATAGCTTCGTAATGTTTATATTGAAGTAAAACTTCTGTATCGACGCAGTTGAGAAATTTAGTACAATATTTAAAAAAAATCCAAGTTACCTTGTGATGTTTTCTTGTATTGTTTTACCGCCGGGGCTGATTATGTATACTATTATTAAACCTGCTTATGTAAAATATAAAATAAAAGAAGAATGATATGTCGTAAAGAAGTTTCACATCTTACGTTATACACAATTACACGCACATTTTGCATGCCGTAAGCGCTAGGCGCGCCGGTATGTTCTACTAGGGCCTAAAAATTAAGATTCCAACGTTTTGTCGCATGAAATCGTATCTAGCAATCATATTGTACATATAAGTGATATAAAAAGCACATTATCAGAAATATAAATGATTGTTGAACTTATTAATATATTTTTTTAAATCGATTAATTGCTATTTTTACAAAATAGGGGTTTTAGTGGCTAATGGTGTGGATTTATCAAGTCCACATGGCTTCGTAAACACGATAACTTTTGAAAATATCAATTGTTCAATTCAATCTATTTTTAAAATTCTTCATCTATCATGTGGGAAGCCATTGAATGTAAATAGCAGTTTAATTTTGTTTTGTTTAGTTATAATTAATTTTTGTCGGCTAAGAAATGGCGAAATTTTCGGTGTTTTCGGCAGCCTTGTGAATAAATTTTTACTAAATAGAGACTGCGTCACTCAGTTATTTCGGCATCAGTCGCTGTCGTGATTGGACTTTGAATCGGTTGTTCGCAGCGGCTCAAAAATATCGCTGTACAAATACACAATATTCGAATAACCAAATTTCTTAAATACTTGTTTATAATAATAATGAAAGAATAAATAATAGTAGTACGTACTAAGAGTAAGTACGATGTAATATTTATACTTAAATACGTCTTGCACTTTATGGAGTGAACTTAATGATGATATGATGATAATATGAGCATTATGAGTTTATGAGTCGTGCACTTTTTGATTTTCCAAACTTTTTTTAAATTGAAGTTTGACATAAAATTATCGGAAAATCGGAAGTATAATAAGGTTATTAGTGAAAACTTGTGTGTATTTAAACTAATTTAAAAAATTCCGTATAATCATCATGTTATACGTATTTTTTTTTAATACGCTTAGGGCATACCCAATTGGATTTACCAATGTAGTTTAAAGTTGTGCTTTGTTACATGAGTCCAAGTGACTTATTTTATAAAAATTGTTATTAATGTAATAATTTTTATAAAATAAGTCAAGGCAACGTTTAAGAAATTGGAGATTTTGATTCAGGAGCAATTTCTAAAAGCCTTTAATTTAAAACTGTAGATGGCTCCGTGGTGCAGAGGCTAAGCATTGAGTAGCGGCGCTGAGGACCACGTAGGGATGGGCAAGTGAAAATATATATCGATATTTATCGTATCAACATTTTTAAACCTTATGGATAACTACCGCGTAACAAATATCGATATATCGTCATGTTTTTCATAATTTAGTAGTTTTTGGTCAACTCTGCATTTTTAACATTTGCAAATAAGCGAAATGCCGTTTATTTTTAAATGCGTGGCTAAATTTTATTACCGAACGTTTTATACGACTTTTTACACAAATTTCAAGAAGCTGACTCATTGTTACCTCCTTCCTTTTTGAAGAACTTTTACATACAAAACATGATTGATACTTTTTTTTAAACATTATATGTACACAAATAAATAAACAAAACACAAACCAGCAAATGAATGCTTTTTTTGTCTATGGTCTCAATGTGATATTCGATTTAATTTGTTGGACTTTTTTTTAAATAAATGATATGCAAGGAGTATCTAGTAATATTGAATACGAAACCAAAGTTGCTTTATAAAAGATATCGAAATGGATACGAATACGATACTCTGAAATAAATATCAAATATCCATATATTGCCATTAAAGTATATTGATGATTTAGTGAGAAAATATCAATCTTTCGATATATCGATATTTTTTACTTAAGCTAGGACTGCTGGTTCGAATCCCACATGGAATAAGTATTTTTATAGCCTGTATTTATTTGTTCCGGGTCTGGATGTTGGCCCTTATGCAATTTATGTTTTAAATTGCCTTCACAATAGAGGAGAAAGTCATAGTGTGGGGGTGACGTTACAAAAAAAAGAAGAAAGAAAAGGATCATGATCGTCAAAATCTGTGGCGAATCGCAGGAACAAGATTTCTTAGGAAAGAACCCGCAATACGAGTGCCATGATTAATAATAATTTCTTATATTTAAGCGAATACTACAAAACTTTTAAAATTAAATGCGATGAAATCATTGCATAAATTTTTTTTAATCCCGACATTCCGGGCACTTTGTTGCATCCATGGTCACGGGGGACTTAGGTGTTTGACGTCCCGATGTCATAGCTAACGAAGGCTACGTTCATCAACTTTTAAATATTAATTATTGGTCCGGTCTACGTACTCGTAGAACGAGTTTACAATATCTTGAACTCTTGCAGTAATATGCTTGGATTTAGATTGATTTTATTAATTATGGTAGCACCCAGTCATCTTCTCCAAAAAATATATTTTTAATGTCAATGTACTTGCGAATCATCCTTGATAAGAATAGGTGTCCTTTTGCCATGCTATTATTATAATTACGACCTCGTTGGTCTAGTGGTCGTGACCGTGACTGCTGATCATGAGGTACTGGAATCATATCCCTGGGGCTTGGGCTAAAATCTGTTATTGGGTTTTCTGTCATCAAATGTTCAATACTATCCCGGAGTCGGGAAGTTGGCGGTGCTATGTATCGGAAAGCACGTAAAGCCGTTGATTCTACGCCTGATCTCTCCCCGGTCAGGTCAGATTACTATCCCATCGGACTATGTGAGTGAGGAAATAGAGAGTGCACCTGTGGTTATGCATACACTCGGGCACTATAATCCTGTCCTGCGCAAATGGCTAGTCTACATTGAGTCTGGCCGCCATAACCAAAATTTGGCTTAGAGCACATTGTTCATAATAATTGCATAATATTTTGTCATCTTCATCATCCATTATTACAGCTCATTACAAGTCTACGGGTGAACATAGAATTCCCCCAAGAGGTTCCACAAAGCACGGTCCTTAGCCACCTACATCCATCGACATTCTGCATTTCTTTCCAGGTCGTCACTATATATTGTGTGTGACTACCCAATACTTCTGAACTGTCTGTCTACAAGGCTTTCACTCGAGAACCTTTCTTCCCCATCAGTTTTCGATTCTTCAAGCTATGTAGCCAGTCCATTGGTACTTTAATTTACTGATTTGATGACCTATGTTGTTTTACACTGGTTCTTCTTCTCATCTTCATTAAGAGGTTTATCACGCCGAGAAACTTCGAACATATCCCCTCAATACCGAGTGCCCTTGAGCTTCCTCATACGGCCAGCAGTGAAGAACCTAATCTCAGATCCATAAGTCATCACTGGCGGCATGCAATGGTTGTACAATGTACACTCTTGTTGTCAAGTTTTGAGGTAAACGTGGCGAAATGTGCCATAATACTGAACGCTGCCAGCCGAGTTGGATCCGTAGATTGACCTCTCAGCCAAAGTTAGACTTACCTAGTCGAACAATTTGTCCTAGATTAACATACTGGTCAACAACTCTGAGCGTAATGCTCCAAAAATTATCGGCATAGATGTGATATGGAGGTTACACATGAATAATGTTTTGTCTTTGCTTATTATAAGACTATAGTTAATACAAAAACACAAGCGAATTAAGCTGCTATTTTACGCTGGTGTTATATGCGAATGTGGCCCTTCCCAGTATAAGTCGATATATTCGTGTTGCAGACGCTTGGCGTCAATCCTTCAACTGAAAGGTCGCAGCGGTCATTCGATATCCATCTTTCAGCTGGCTTCTTAATCCGGCTGCGAAGATCCAACTGAAAGGGTCCAAACAGACGGCGATTAGTCTTTCATAGACGTTCTATCCCGAAACTGAAATCACACCACGTTGGGTTCGGGAGCAACGAGGTGGATGCGACCCCCGTGAAGGAGTGTCACACAAGGACGGTCGCCGACCTTTCTCAAAAGAAAGGTTAGATAACTAAGATTACGGGTCCTCTTGGAGTGGTCCCGGTCCTGACATCACATATGTGAACTGTATTCATAGGTGGTGGAAGTTACTTTAGGAAATAAAACAGCAATTCTTCTCCGAAATTTCCGCATAAGAGTGCAATGTTGATTTTCACTAATTTCCTATCACTTCCCTATGCGTTCTTTCTTGCTTTAAATATAAACTGGTAGCTGGTCCCGAACTGTCCCAAACTATCCCAAACTGTCCCGAACTGTTCCGAACGAATTGCCTACGTTGTATTCCCCTGCAAGTGCATGGCACTGCAGGTTTCGGGTCTCGGGGCACTCCCCATTACCCGGATTTTCATCACGGCCCACTACTATGGGCCGGTCCTGGGCGCCTTTTTGGCGTTGTCATAAATGTAGCGATCTCGGGTTCGATTCCCCGGTCGCTCGGAATGGTGTCAAAAATAAAAATGGTATCAAATAAGATCTTTGTTGGTCTATCTGTGACTTTGAGGATTTTACTCAACTCCCTATTCTATATAGGGAGGAGTTTTAAAGGTCGCCCGTTCGGGGGCTGGGCATGTAGCGGCGCAAAGTTGTTCAGGTGTGTGTGTGGCCCGTTGTCGGCGCGGTTGATCATACCCCGCGACAACCGGACCACAAATTCCTCAATGGTTTCTATTTTAAGGTTGGCCGCTATGACGTCATTCCGGACGTAGCGACCTGCACCTACGATGGTCCGTAATGATAGATTTTGCTGGGCCTGCAGTCGCCGCTTCTGTCGATCGCTCAGAAGAGCGTACCATGCTGGTGCAGCATACGTTATCTTTGGTCTAACATAAAGTTTATAGGTCATTATTTTTGTTTTTATAGGTACTTGGATGCCAAGACGGGACGGAGCATCGCCCGCGCACATCTGGCGTTGTGGACGACGAGGTCAACGTGCGCGGTCTTACGCAGCATTCTGTCGATTTGACATCCAAGATATGTCACGGCTTTCTCGTAAGTGATATTCTGGCCTCTAAGCGTCAGTGGTGGTGGTAGGTTTCTGAGGCGGTGAGTGAGCAGAGCGGTCGTCTTACCAACGTTGACGACCATCCTCCACTCATCAAACTATGGTGGCAGCAGGTCATTCAGTCATTGCATCTTTGCATCTGCGATGTGGGCTCTTCTGAACGAGGTGAAATAGGCGCTGTCGTCCGCATATAGCGCCAGCTCCACGTCGTCCTCCCACTCCCGCAGGTGTCCTTCCAGGGTTGGGATGTCGTTGGTGTACGCCGCGTACAGGACTGGAGACAGACAGCTGCCCTGTGGTACGCCGGCTCTTATGGGTCTTGTTGCGGACATGGCGTCCTCTACACAGACAGAACTTCCTGTCTGCAAGGAATGACGCCACTAGCCGCAACATAGCAGGAGGGATACTGGTCTGATCTTCTAATTTGTAGAGTATTGCAGAGTGCCACAACCTGTCGAACGCCTTCTCTATATCGAGAAAGACGCCCAACGAAGTGCGGCCGCGATTATGCTCGGCCGCAAGGTAATGCAGCACTCTGGTCAGCTGTGTTGCTGTTGAGTGATCCCTCCTGAATCGAGGCTGCTCCGCCCGAAGTTGTATGCACGAGCGGAGGCGTCTTAGCATTAATCTTTCAAGCAGTTTAGCTATCTGCGGTAGCAGCGTAATTGGCCTGTAGCTGGCAGCTCTACGTCTGTCCTTCCCGGGCTTCGGTAACACGATGACTTTGCCAATCTTCCAATCCTCCGGAAAGTGGGATGTCCGCAATATACCGTTGTAGAGTCGACCAATCTCTACAAGTGTTCTATTTGGCAGCTGTCGGGGGGTTCGGCATAAATTGCTCCTCGAAGTGCTCTACTTGGATATCCGTTCTACTCTTGGCATCATAACAACGTTCGCCCGCATTGTTGGTCAGCGGGCAAACGGCGGGTCTTGTTTTTGTTAACTGTCGGTTCAATTTGTAGGGCGACGCATTTTGCTCTTCTGCTTTCCAGATGCGAAGCTCCCAGGCCTCTCCTCTTTGGGCCCGGATTGCGACTGATAGTTCATACGTAAGCTGGTTTAATCTTGTTTTTAATCTTGCGCAGCGAGCACGCGCCCAAAGATTCCTCAGCGCCCGCTTGCGCTTAATTTGTGTGCATATGTCACGCGGTAGAGCTTCCTTTCTTATTGTTATAGGGACGATCGTAGAGGCCGCGTTGAGGGCTTCCTGGATGTTCTTAGTTAAATTAGTTGCAGCGGTCTCTACCTCGTCCGCTGTGTTGATAGGTGTATGTGCTGGAGGTCTCTCCTGTAGATGTTGGTGATAGAGCCTCCAGTCGATTTTGGTCTTAAAGGCTCTGGGCAACGTAGTCACCGACTTGAGGCCAAGTGTAATCAGTATCGGGAGGTGCTGCGTATTCAGGTCGTAGAGCACCTCTACCACTATCGGGCAGTTGACGTTCTTAGAGAGCACGATGTCCAGTACGTCCGGACTTCTGCGTGTGTCTGTTGGAACGTGGATTGGCTCCTCGGGACCTAAAACGTCAACAACGTTGTTTTCCTCCGCATCTTCATATAGTACACGACCAGGCGGGTTGATCAATCTAGATCCCCACGAAGGGTGTTTGGCGTTTAGGTCCCCGGCGATGATGGTGGGCGTTGTGCCTTCTATTACCGTCCGGACGTCTGAGGAGTAAAATGGAGTCCCTGGCGGACGTATGCTGCAAAGATCCTTAGTTCCTCGCCCGCCGCCTCCATTTTTATGCCAATAGAGCGCATCGTTTGGTAATCTGGCAGGTCCAGCTCTTGATGGACGATGTCTCTCCTCACTAGAACTGCCGTGCCTCTATAGGCGGTCCCTTGAGTATTGACCTCGTCCCGCCTGTAGATGAAGTAATTTGGCAGCTTCAGATGCGTCGATGGTCTTAGTTTTGTCTCTCCCAGCAAGATCACTAGGATGTCCTGTTGTTGGGCGACTGTACGGAGTTCATGGATCCTCTGTTGTATCCCGTCCGGGTTCCAATAGAGGAGGCGCAGGTTACTCTCATCCGTAATGCCGAGCCAGTAGCCAGCGCCTTCATTACGGCGGTTATGGGATCCATCCCGGCCCTAATATCGGCCAGGACTTGACTACCGACCTCGATAGCTATGCCTACCAGTCTTTGAATGGCATCAGCTGTCTCGAGGCCGGTTGATGATGGTTGTCTCGAAGTTACTGGTACTGGTCTCGGGGCGTTGGTTCTAGTTTCCCCCCTTTGGGTAGAGCACGCTCTATGTGTAGAGCGGGCTCTGTTTTCAGATAGAGCCCTTTCCGGCGTTCTACCCACGTTGGTTTCGCTTCTAGTAACCTGCGCCTTGGCGGCTATCTTTACTGATGGTGTCGGGGTAGAGTTCACAGCTCCTTGCGACCCTCCTAAGGACTGGGCAGCGGCGGTCATTAGCTGTGTGGATTTGAGCGCAATTTGCGCACTTTGGCTCTTTCTCTCTACCCTTGGGGCAAAGGCTGGCGATATGCTCCCCGGCACAGCGAACGCACTTCGCTGGCCTGAAGCAGTTAGCGGAGGCGTGGCCAAAAGCCTGGCAGCGGTGGCAATGTGCTGATCCTGTTCTTCTTTGCCAGACTCTATGACTACTCCTCTCATATAGAGGAGTTCGTCGACTGAGTATAGATGGTTCAACTGCTCCAAGCTCAGGTGCTCGAGCTGTGCGAAGTAGAGGCATCCAGGCCTGCCTCTACGGGGTGGTATCGCTTTTAATAATTGTATCGGGAAGCCCTTTGCCTTAATAGCCTCCTCTATGGATTTAATATCTGTGCCCACTGGCAACCCCCGGATGCCCAACTTCGTGGGCTTCTCCTCCTCCGGGGTATAACAATACCAGGACAATTGTGGCGATGTCTCCGTGAGTTCCACCAAGTACCTTTGGATGGTACGGAACTCATCTGGGCTTTGCGGGGTAAATCTTACGCCTTTATCGAACGTACGGGCATTAGGGGCCTTGCCCTTACCCGTCATGATGTTACGCTGTTCTAGGTTACAACTGTTTTGGTGTGATTGTTACTGATCCCTACCTAACGATGATCGTTACAATATTCAGGTAAACTATGACGTGTCTTATCTATACTCACCGACGTGCCGACAACAGAAATGATGCGCGAACGCGAGGGGTGAGGGGGGCGGGAAAGATGATGGGTGACCGCAACACTTTTGGGGCACTGCCTGCCCCTTTCGCAAGAAAGGGTTGGGGGAAGTGCTCAGGTGGCACTCTTGAACGCGACTGGACACAGAAGGCTCGAAACGCTCTTGAGTGCCCAAGAATCTGCCGGTGACCTCGACGCCTCTCGGAGTATGCGGACTCAACGATTTGCGGAGTATGTCGTACCGGCGGTTGCTTGGGACCACTGTATAATCCACAAAAAACGCACACTTAGGAGATTCTTCCCACGAACGAATAGCCTAGTTACCAGTTTACTAACCTACTAGCGAGCTATACTCGAAAGATAACCGCGCACCGCGCGCAGTTTTGCAATATCTTAACACCGATTTTCACCATTGCGCTCTTATATTTTCCCCATATCTTTATTCATACAAAACATATGGTTATACAATTTATATATAAGAATCATACAAAAAGTCTTAATATTATGACATACATTACATCATTATCACATAAAAACTTATTAAGTTATTCAACAAAATATGCCTATTTTACAGAACATTTTCAAAGTTAGAAATCTTAAATATCTAACACACAAGGTTGAAACAACAATCTTTATTAATAAACATGAATAACTTAACTAATACAATACTTTGATTCACAATTTTACATTTTTGATTCAATATTTAATCAACTTCAATTTCCTTATATAAAATAATCATTATTTAACCATATTTGGCACAAATTCAAACATTTTTAACACAGAACTGTCTCATTTTATACATACAACAATTCTGAAACATTTATGACTTATTTTTACATATATTGCTGAAATTTTCACAAATTAATAAAATTTATTTTTCGTATTTATTTCACATGGTTTGCGCTCGGCTCACATTTCACACGACATGAACAACCAATATTTATACGACCCTAATCACATTGATAGGAGGCTATTGCCTTCCTTGTCTAAATTACATCTGTGTCTGTTCATTATGTAACACCATTGTTTACATATTTTATCCTTATCAGTCATAACGTTTCTTATCTGTTAAACAAAAATAATCTCAAGTGCCATAATATATTTCCATCTGAAATAGGTATATAATTTAATATAATACTTCTATTCGTATTGCACAGCTGATCACTATGTAACACATGACTCTTAATTGGTTTAAAAACAAACTTTCATGAAATTAACGTTCGACCGGGGAATCGAACCCCGAACTTTCGTTCGACACTATATTGAATCTATTCATTTTTAACATAGATTACTTTCTATATGAAGTGCTTGTGACAATTTAATAGCAATGTCTTAAAACATTATATTGTTTATTTTTGAAAGGAATTAATTAAATAAGCTGTTTTTTAAGCGCTTCGCCAACAAAAACATTTTAGCAAATTATATTTTATTATATAAAATCAATATGGAAAGCCCTCCAAATAACGAGAAAATCTTATATGAAGCAGTGGGTTTTTATAAACTGATTAAGTATATAACCGATATTTTAACACTTTCATAATTCAAAATTTCAAATAGGAGGTGATGCTAGAGTCAAATTTTATTTCAATATAAATATTAGCAGTAATTTCGCATGTTGGTAGAGCGACCTAGACATAAGCTCGACGATACGTTGACATATTTACTCTTGTCTCATAAAACTTTAGACTTAGAATATACTGGCGTATAGACGAACATAGTGTGCAAGGGAGAAGTAAATTCCTTATGGCAAAAATGCAAGATAGAAAAGGATACCAAATCTCATGACTCTGTAACCAATTCTGAATGACAGGTCGGCACAAGTCGGCACGCTAGAAATAGCTCCTAGATAATTTGTAATTTTTTAGAGTGTAATAGTGGTTATTTTTAGTAAGTAACTTTTTTCCAAAATGGTTACTTATTCTTAGAGTGACTGTGAGGTTAATAATAGAAATAATCCTGATAATTGCACATTTCAAAGATAAATTCTCAAGACGTCGTCAATGTTATGAAGCGTTTATTTTTGGTTAAAATTTATGTTTTAAACTGTTTAAATTATAGAATGTTTTCAATTATTTTGTTAATTTTAATATTTTGCAAAGAAAAAAGTCACTTTGTTGATAATTTGCATGAATTTGGTAAATAAATTTTTATACAAAATATTTTACATGTACGCTAGGGATTGACTCAACTATATCAAAATTAATGTCGATATTTATCTTGAATGTTTATAATGAATCGATAGACTTGCCCACAATAAGAAAATAAATCCTCGGTTTGCGTTCTAAAATGTAATTTAATTTTGCCGTTTGTCAAACAGTCCCTCCGGATTCTATAATTAGAAAAAATGATTAAGGTTAATTGGACGGGTTGGTAGGAATCCAAAGAAGAACTCAACAATTTGCAGCAAATATTTTCTTGAGAAGAATAAAAGAAAAAGCAGAATAAAAACAATTTTATTAAAAGGAGTAATTTCTACATTATTTGTACCAGTAAGTGTAATATTGTTATAATAAGACTTCAAAAATGTAACTTTCAAAACTTTAGATAAAAATATAGACAGATTTTTATACATTATAAAACTGTAGTACATTAAAGATAAAAAAATCTTGAGATTATCCTCTTTAAGCCATCATGAACCCAACTAAGTATCTATTTATCAACCAAAATAAATGTATAACCTTACTTAACCAACCGCACAGCTTCACGGTCACACTAGAGCAATATTCATAGCATCAAGATATTTTCCCCAAGGGGTTGAGCGGAGCTTCGGATTATATTGCCAAGTCACAATGACAAAACTTTTAGCGTAGTTAGGTATAGATATTTAATAATGCTCCTGAAGCGCCACTAGACACCCGTGCATGAGACGCGATAGTATAAATCCCATAGTATTTGATACGCACAACGCTCGATGCCCGATTCATGCTTGATGGCCGAGGACATTGTGCCGAGGGCTTGAATAGCGTGGTTCATCGCTTGCAGCGTTAGTCGTAGAGAAGAGGAACTCGTGGTTAAGTAATAGTTGCGCGGATCGATAGATCTGCGAGATTAAGTTGCACTTGCCACGGTTAGTCCATGAATGAGTGACCATTTTCTTAATATACCGAAATCGAGAGAATAGAGAGTGCATCTGTATCCTCAGACACTTGGTGTACTTTACTCTGTTAAGATCACTATGTTTTTAAAATTCATGCAGCTAAAATGATAATAAGTTTATTATTACTTTATACTTTTCAGTGACAGATGAAAGAATATAAACATGAAGCATGATGAAGCCTCATAAACATATTGGCCTCTAAACTTAAGTAATCTTATAGCTGATTCCTACAAGTTTCTTTACTTAAATTATTAAGTTTACATTCATATTTAAGTCGAATGTTAAAATAAACTTCAATAATGTATTAAATTATTAATTATTAAATGTTTGTAATTATCAAAAGTAATACTTATATGAAAAATAAAGCAGTCATTATGTACTCCGTGTTCCCGTTTTTATTTCCCCATCAAAACATTTTATGAAATATATAATATAAAATATAAATAGGTATCTATATATATTTTATATTATAGGTATATACTTAGTTAAGTATCTACCTATTTATATTAACAATATGTTAAAAAAGAAATTCTGGGGAAACTGTCCATGGCAGTAAATATTTTTCTCCGAAGATCATAGCTCGAAAATAAAGCATTATGATCTGACAATTTTTTAAATATTTTTACCGCTTCCTTAACAATAATTTTTCGATAGTCCTCATAAGTAAAATGTACATCACTAGCTAACGCACACAATAGCAAATCAAAATTAGTCACGCGTTTTCGGGCTGTTAGGTTGTCTATACGCTAGTATATTCTAAGTCTATGCATAAAACTCAACATTACGCGAATGAATAATGTGTACTTAGCCGAAATCTGGAAACGAGATATTTCATCAAGTTTATAAATTACAAATTCGAGTGAGCTCGATCGATGTAGCTGTTTACTCGTTAAACCCTTTTGAATTAATTCCGCTATCATACATTTTTAATTTGTTGAAGTACTGCTAAGTCAAATACAATGTTGTATCATTTTTTTGTTTAACATTTTCTTATTTTTTTTATTATTATTTAATAACTCAAACAATTTAGCTACTATCAAAAAAAATTTAAATAATAAAAGAATTCAAGTACACTTTGGATGTATTTTTTTCTATTATGCCTAAATAGGTATATGTCATAATATTACTCACAGGCGTTGAACTCGACGTAATATTTATAAACAAAAATCTATTTGCAAAGACAGCCAGCTTCCTCTGTCCCTCGATCCCAAAGGATATTATCTAGGTTGTTGTTCTTTTATCCACGTTATAAAGTTAAAAATATGCTGACTAAAAATATACGCAAAAATAAATAGTTTTATATTTACAGCATCTGTACACTACTTTACTTGTATCATAATACTATATCAGAATAAAAAAATGTAAAAAATAGTTATTAATTAAACGTCTTATCAATGAAAGTCTTGTCTTATGTTGGGGTGGCCTATGTTCATCAATGGGTTTTGATAAGCTGTAACAAAGGAACAAATACTCCACACCTCAAACGTGGTTTACGTGGTAAAGCCACACTGCAACTATATTGTGGCTATATAGTGGTTGTAACACGAATTTTCGAATCGACCGGGGAAGGACAACGCTCTCAAATAATACCACCGTAAAACAACAGCTTAATTCCAGAGACCCTATTTTATGGAAACGGGGTTTTCAATCTTTGTCGTCAGGGGTGACAACGCATCTGCATTTTGATTCTTAATCAAGGATTGATGCAGATGACTATGGGCTACAGCATCCAATTACTATCAAGCTGACTGTGTGCTTGTTTGTCACTCTTGTTTAATAAAAAAAGCGTAATTTATGGTAGGCTTAAAGAAGGCGCAATTGATGAACCATTTTGGGCACAGCAACAATACATTTAATTATTTAAATATTATTTGAACTCTTCTATATAAAATTTACATGTATTATAACATTGAAATGATATCCAACATCTATACTGCAATTCCCACCCACTCTACACAAAACACGCGTATCTAAATTTGGACTACGACTTTGATCTATGCACTTAATTTTATTCTGTACTCCCCTTTTTTCTGGTTCTTTTTTATTAATAACTAGCGGCTCGCCCCAGCTTGACCTGCATACGATCTATTAATGTGGTGTTATTTAATTTAATGTAATCAAAAGCCGCTTAATTAATTTCTCGATTCTTACATAGAAATAAAGGATATATTTATGAAAGAGTCGAGTATTGTAAAATATAGTCAAGATTTCTCCAGGGATTCCTCTCTATCTACGAGTATTTGTATAGTTTCATCACAATCGGTTCAGCCCTTCTAAGATTAGCCCGAACAGACAGAGAGATACAGACCAGAATTTTAATATTTTTAGTTATATCTTAATAGCATTCAAATAACCCCTGGAGCTAAATATAAGCCAGTTATTTAACTATTGAAGACAGACATTTCAATTTTATATATATGTTTAGATTAGTAGCCATAGTCACTTCTTACCTCTAGGACACGACATGGGGTAGTAGACATTCTTTCACCTCCACCACATAGCAAACAAAATTAGAAAGTTGTGTTTTATTAATGTTAGCTCTAAAACCAATTAAATTCCTCCGCTAACTTAGCTATGTGTTGAGAAATTTAGATATTGCAATTAAGCATCATTATACCCTGTAGTTAAAGTTTCAAACTAAACTCGAACCGTACTGGTTTCCTAAAGTTATGAAACGCTGTTACATAAATACTATAATAGGTCTTGCTTATATTAGCTTACTGCGGTATCATTGCTTATGTTAGCTAAATATCACGTATATCGTACCTATATCATTATATATAATGTTTCTGAAAGATTTGAATGATTGAAGTCATAATCACAGAATACAGTTATCACACAGTACAGTTCATAACTATGCTAGGATCCAATAGATAGCATTGTAGTCCATTTATTAACAAGTTAAATTTATGAACCAAAATAACTCGTAGTCACTATCAGCATATGGTTTACGTTGCAGAGCTACGCTGGAGCTATGCTAGCTATAATATAATATAGCTGCAGCACGAATGGGTCGGCTTGACAAAAGGATCACGCTCTCACAGAATACTAGTGGGAAACAGCAGAATAATGCTACTGTGTTTCGTATTGTGAGAGTAGAGAACCGGAGACCCTTTTCCTTTGAATTGATTGCCAAAGCATCTGTATTTTAATTTCTTAATCACAGATAGATGTAGATGTTCATGAACCGTAGTATCCATTTACAATCAGGTGGACTATGTGCTTGTTTGTCACTCTTATTATTTATAAAAATGTTGGTTTAGTGTCATTTTTATTTATTTATTTATTTATTCTTTATTGTACACCAAAATACAGAATAACGAGTAGAGATAAATCTAAAGTATAATATGTACAACAAGCGGTCTTATCACTCTAAAAGTGATCTCTTCCAGAGAAACTTTGCGTAGATTTCTGATGTAAACCATAGTTAAAATAGAGGGGGGCGTATAAAATTATTATTTAAAAAAATATATGAAGAAAAGAGAAAATGATATATAATAAAATATAATAAATTAAATGAAAAGAGTATTATTACTGGTACAGTTGTAGCACAAATGTGTCGGCTCGACCGGGAAGGCCCAAGCTCTCACAGAATACCAGCGTAAAATAGCAGCTTAACGCTGCTGTGTTTCGTATGGTGAGTGTAGAGAACCGGAGACCCTTTTTACTGGAAACGAGGCATTCCATCTTAGTCCTCACGGGTGACAACGCATCTGCATTTTGACTCGTAATCGAAGATAGATGTAGATGTCTATGGGCCACAGCAATCACTTACCATCAGGTGGACTGTGTGCTCGTTTGTCACCCTTGTCCTATAAAAAAGTGCGAAAAAGTAAAAGTAATTTATCTAAAAGCGATGTAAGTAATACGATTTTACAATACTTTTGAAAGAATGAAGAGATTTAGCACTTTGGACGTGGAGAGGTAAAGATCTCCACAAACGCACAGCAGTAACAGTAAAGGATTTCTTAAAAATGGAGGAAGAGTGCAAAGGAATAGAAAGAGATAGATTGATAGAGGATCGAAGGAACCAATAATGGGTAAAGGAAAGATACTGGATACAGTCTTTTAAACAATGAGGAGTGGAAAGATTAAGCAGCACGTCGTACAAAGCAGAGAGAATGTGGATATTTCTGCGAATGCGAATTGGGAGTCATTTGAGCTGTTTGCGAAATTCTGAGATGTGATCATATTTGCGAAACCCAAATATAAATCTTTATAAAAGAAAACTTCAAAATCTGGACCCAATAGGTGGTGCTGTAGTTAAGTAATTAATACATTTTATTTTTACAATGTAAAAATCCCGGAGTATAACATAATATTGTGCCGCATACCGGAAAGGACAGAACATCTGTTAGTTCAACTAGTTATTATAATTAATAGACGATTATACGAAAACTTATTAGGAAGATAATTGTTGTTACATCCGACATCACAATATGTACAAGAATTCATTTCAGAGCTATTAGGCATTCAACGCACTAATGGCTCTCTCGGCTAACATAGAGACAACTAGACAAGGGCTCTGTAAATACAGTTGCTCTGTAAGTGCACTTAGCTCTGTTGTTAGCGAGAATTTTAATAGTCTTAGTTCGCAGACATATTTGGACTATGACATCAAATTTTAAAAGATTTTTTTAATTGAAGTGACAAACGGACTTACAGTCCACCTGATGGTGAGTGGCAACTGCAGTTCATGGACACTTGCAGCCAATTTCAAGTAAAGAAGGCTACAGATGCATTGTCACCTCATAGGTGCACTCTCTATTCTCTCACTCTCATAGGTCCCATTAGCTCTCTGCTCGCAGAGAGACCAGGCGCAAGACTTACGGTTTTCAGTGCTTTCCAAGGGGTGAAATATTGGTAACTTTCTGACTCCGGGTTTTGACTGAGAATTACTTGACAGAAAACCCGGATAACTAAGTTTTGGCCTGTCCCGTGATTCGTATCCACTTGACTGCATCCAGCGCAGAGCGGCTCGAATCGTCGATGACCGAGTCCTTTCCGATCGGCTCGATTCATTGGCGCTGCGAAGAGATGTTGCATCTCTTTGCATTTTCTTTCGCATTTACCACGGGGAGTGCTCTGAGGAATTGTTCGGATTAATCCCAGCCGCCAAATTTCACGAACGCACATCGCGGCAGAACTCCCGATACCATCCACACCATCTGGATGATTGGCGGTCCACCACTGTGCGATTTAGAAGATGTTTTCTTCCTCGCACAACTTCCTTGTGGAATAGTTTACCACCAGCGATTTTTCCGGACCGATACGACTTAGGGACCTTCAAGAAAGAGCCTACTCCTTTTAAAGGCCGGCAACGCATCTGCAATTCCTCTGGTTCCCCTGGTGTTGCAGTTGTTCATGGGCGGCGGTAGTCACTTACCATCAGGTGAGCCGCATGCTCGTTTGCCCCCTCTCCTATAATAAAAAATAATAATAATAAAACTACTAGGTCACGCTCACAACCATTAAGCTCAAAGACATAAATAACGCATAGAAATATTAATTGAATTTAATATCAAATACGTAGATCTATTGTCTCTTAGAGCTATAAAAAATCAAGCTTCTAAGTCAACGCAATAAAAATACGGCCATATAGTATGCGACATATTTTTATACTCCGTTGACCTAGAAAAATGAAATTTGTCAATAAGCAAGAACTCACAGCAAAAGTAAAAGTAAAATACGAAATTTACTTATTTACGTTACGTTACTTTATAGTTTTATCACAAAAAAAATATTTTTTGCAATTACAAACTTACATTTGCTGTTGGAGAATTGACCGTAACGTATATCGATGTATGGGAGTACATTTTCTCAATTACAAAGTTAAGTTTGACCTTCAATTTTACTTATCTTTTCGTAAGAGTAATGTTCCGTGGTTTCATAGCTTATGAAGTAAATTAGGTAAAAGTGTTAATTATAGTGGCCCTATATAAATTAAAAATATTCCACACCGAAAGGTGTAAAACAGAGAATTTTTTAATGTAATTTTTTAAAGTATTCAGACGACGTCAGCTCTTGTGATCCTTAGTTAAAAATTAGACGTTTAATAAAATTTGGTGATAAGAAATATAAAGCCCACACTTCTGAACCTATAATGTAGAAATTATTTTATTCTTTTTAATTCTTTGAAATATGCTTTTACTTTTTTTGCGGAGTTCCTTTCGCCGTTTCTTCTCATACGCATATGCACACGCACACGTGCACGCTCACGTACACGCACACTAACACATAAATGCACACGTACACACACGTTTTATGATAAAACTTGCTATAATTATATCATTTACATAATTTTTCAAATGATGTAATTCGTACTCACATCGCCAAAATACAATCTGTACTTAGTTTGGAGATCCATGTTGATCCTACGGAACTGTAACCATTCTGCTATATAATTTACAAATAAACAAAATAAATAAATAAAATAAAAATATAATATCTAGTTAAGAAGGTAATATGACAGTCATGATTTCTTGAACCATGTAGTGGTTGTATAAGAATATCCACTAACCCATATCGTCTCACGAGTGCCGTTAGGGGCGTCAGAGGGAGACTGATAAAAGAGATGGGCAGCAGCACCTTCTGATAACAAACAAATTATTTAAAAAAATCTGCGGTTGCCAACCCGCCTGCCAAGCGTGGCAACTATGAGGCAATCTATGTGGGAGGCTTACTTTCAGCAATGGCCTTTTATAGGCTGTAATAGATGGATGAATTTCTTAAACACTTTGTCTACTATATCTCATCAATCATTTCTGCACTACAACTGTTTCTTATAACAAAGCTCTCTATAAAATTTTACGTAACTTTTAAAGTAAAGTTCAACTTACTTAGGAGGAGTGTGTTTTCATTAACCGTCAAGCACGTGGTAAATCAGCATTTATAACTAAAATAATATCATTATTACCCCCGCTGGTATCAAACTTGGATTGCCCACATACTATGAAATTTGGGGAAAACACTTAGTCCCTGGGCTACCAGGGTTTGTATACAAAGTATGGAAACCAATTAAAAACTGAAATGCTGATTGAGAAGGAATAAATTATAATCGCGATCGCGTCCCTATTGCTAAGGGATTAAAAGGGCTGACCCTTTTAAAAGGGGACAGAGATTTTTGCATACCAATGAATGTTTACCTAACTTTTGCGACTTGCATAAAAAAGCTAAGTTGCAGAAGAGTTATAATTACTAGTTCATCATCATCATCATCATTATAGCCATTTATATGTTCACTGCTGAACATAGGCCTCTCCCAAGAAATGACACAATGCACGGTCCTGTGTCACATGCATCCATCGACTTTCTGCATATAATTACTAGATAAATACTAATTATCAACATATAGCCATGTTCCACAAGGCTGCGTGCTCTCACCAACGCTGTTTCTTCTGCATATCAATGATATGTTGCAAACTGGTAACATTTACGTGGTAGAGCCATACTGCAGCTATATTAGTAGTATAGTTGTAGCACGAATGGGTCGGCTCGACCGGGGAAGGACCACGCTCTCACAGAATACCAGCGTAAAATAGAGACCGGTTTTTTATTAGCTTCAGAATGACATCAGCTGGTTCCCTATTTCATATCAAAAGCCGCGTACGCGTATAGTACGCGTAGTTTGTTAATAAAATGTTTTTCAAGTTTTATTGATTTAAAAAAAATTAAGGCGCTTTTATATATTTTCGTCCTTGAAAGACAAAAAACAAATATACAATACAGCCTGTATCGATTTTATACTTTGTGTAATCGAGTTATTGTGGTAAACATTATTAATTGTTTTCCCTGTAGGTAGTGCCACACCCATTAAAATACAAAAGAAGTAAAACTCAGGAATACAATTTATTTTTTTCATCAAAATTAAATAAAACGCTCATGAGACTTGCACTATTGGATTTTCCAAACTATTTTATAATACTATAATGTATAATGGCGTTATATGATATTAAAATTGTAAAGTATACGTGTTGTGGCAACCTATGATATTTTTCATCCCCAGGTGTCGTAAGAAGCGACTATGGAATATTCCGATAGATTCTCCACACTCAACATACGAAACACAGCAGCATTAGACTGTTATTTTACGTTGGTATTCTGTAAGAACGTGGTCCTTTTCCGGTCATTTGTACTACAACCATAATAAAGCTGCTGTATGGTTGTATCACGTGCGTGTATTAGTCCTGTAATATTTTATTATATATCTTTCTTTATTTATTTGCAAAGTTCTTTCTTTTTATGATAATAAGCAGGGTAAGTTAAAGCAACTTTATGTAAACTTTATAATGAATACTCTTTAATGTATTTTTACTTTGAATTTCCTAATTAGCGCTTTGATCAGTTGACTAAAAAAAAGGAAAGCAACGCTATAGAGAAAAGACTTTTCCTTAAAAAATTCTTTAATTACATTGTCTTTGTAACCGCAATTGGTTGGTCCTCGTTAAATTCTCAATCCTCAAACGCGGGATAATAGCACAAATTCCGATAATTAAGAACGTTCGGTGGACGAACTCGGCCCCAATTACTGACTAGGACTATTTCAATTAGAGCACTTCAACAGAGTAAAAATATATGCTATATAAATAGGATATCGAATAATCTCTCGAAACTTGGTATTGATGTGAAACTTAAAAATTTCAACGAATAATCTATATAAGTATAAAAATAAAATTGAAGTGTCTATCTGTAATATAGAAATAACTGTCTCCTTTACCCTTAATAGGTTATTTACATGCTACTAAGACAAAAATAGCAATTTTTAAAATGTTTGTCTGTCTGTCCGGGCTAATCTTCGAAACGGCCGAACCGATTGCAATGAAACTCTACGAACAGGTAAAAGTGGAGGAGCAGAAGGCATGACTGATCTAGGCCATATTTTTTCTTATAAAATAGGGTTTTTGGAAAATCAAAAACTAGTAAAATAAATGGTCTTTGATAATTATCTCCAATCTAAATGACGCCACATTAATAGATCCCATTCAGCCGAACGTGGTAGAGCCATGCTGCAGCTATAAGGTTGTAGCAGAAATGGGTCGGCTCAAACGGGGTAGAACTACGCTCTCACAGAATACCAGCGTAAATTTGTAGCATAATACTGCTGTGTTTCGTATGGTGAGTGTTAGAACTGGAAACCCTTTAAAAACGATATTTCCACAATTATTTCTTCTCCGGCAGCAGTGCACCGGAAAGTAACTAGTATCCTTCCTTAAAAAAAAAACCGGACGAGGCGTGTCGTTAGTAATATAATATTTTTTTTTATTTTCAAATAACTGAAAACACCATCTACAAAATAATATTTGGTTAAAAGCAGCGACTATTCCTTCTCTTTCATATTCACTTATCCGACACTTTTTCCTCATTGCGTCCCCGTTAATATTCCTCAGACATGTATGATTCCTCACGATATTTTTCTTCATCGCTGAACACACTTAAAACTGCAATTAACAATTTCATCGGTGCCGCCGATGATCGAACCCGGTTTTTTCGCGTGCTGTAAAATTTACGGCGAGCATTTAACTTAAAAATAAATTAAATGAATATCCTCTGCTGGACGTCGACCTCCGAGTTGCCATAGTTACCAAGGTTGGCGAGCGGGTGGGCAACCGCAGTACTTAGGAAAAGTACTTTAACTGACCGTGGTAACGAATTTCATATTAATATAATTACTTAATCTGAGTCTGTACTCACACTAAAAGCGCCGCACTTATCTATACCGTTAACCTTACCGTTACAGGCAATTAAAGTCCACTGCTGAACATAGCCTCCCTCATAGATTGCCTCATTAACAGTCATTAAACAAGAGGAAATATTTGCTATATTTACCACGCTGGAAAGCGGGTTGGCAACCGCCGTTTTTTATTATTATTCGTTATTATTTAGAAAAACGCTGCTGCCTTTCCCCTGATTTGATTCCTCCTGTCACCTCTTACGTCACCCACGGTATGATAATGGGGTAGATATTCTTACACCGCCAATGCTAAAAATTGAAGTGTCCCTCTGTAATATCGAAATAACCGCCATATATTGAGCTAATAAGGTTATTCGCTTACCATTAAGACATGACTTACCATTTTTTTAATTTTTGTGTGTTCTTAAAGTGTAAAATAACACATCTGGGTACAGGCTTTCTCCCATACCATAGTAGCGTAGTGAATACTTCCCTAACCCTATTCCTAATCGTGTGAGCTTGATAAGTAAAAATGTTCCTTCCTTTTTTCCATTTCAGCATGCACTACTGTTAAGTGCTTCGTTTGGGTTTGAAAAGAAGATTTAGTTGATTTCAGCTCCTTGCTTTCTTTAACCTAAAAGTCACGTACCGCCGCACGATAGTCGTAAATCAAGTTAAATCTAACTGCAAGTCGACAGCGAACCGAAAGCATTAGAAAATGTTGATCTAAAACATTTTTCATTTTTACACGCATCGAAATTCGTTTTAGAGAAGATTTCGAATTCAAAAATGGAAAATCTTAATTAGGTTTTGTATATTTTGTATACCATCTTCCTCATCAGTCCATTACCAGGCTACAGATGGACAATTAGCCTCTATTATTGTAGAGAGTTAATATCGTAGACAAATGTTTTTTATATTATTCTAAGCCACCGCTTAACTACAATCTCACCTGATGGTAAGTGGTGACGTAGCCTAAGATGGTGAAGTGCACTGACTTAACAAATGCCTATTCACTCTTGCCTTGAAGAGCATATCACAGCATCCACTTACAATCAGGTGGTCTGTGTGCTCGTTTGTCACCCAAAAAAAAATCATCGATTAACAATCAAAATGCAGATGCGTAAGTTCAAGCGCTCGTTTCCAATAAAAAGGGTCTCCGGTTCTCTTAGCTCACCATACGAAACACAACAGCGTTCAACTGTTATTTTTCCCTGGTATTTGAGCGTAGTCTTTCCCCGGTCGAGCCGACCCATTCATGCTGCAACCACAATATAGCTGCAGCATAGCTCTACCACGTCAAAAAAAAACTATACCAATAGATGTCTATGGGCCACAGCATCAACTTACCATCATGTGGACTGTATTGCTTGTTTGTCACTCCTATTCTATAAAAAGAGAGGAAATGTAAATGCTACGTTTGGCTGGCTGATGCCCATTAAATGTTGTTTTATCATCGTCATCATGGTTATGGTCTTAAAGTGTCCACTGCTGAACATAGGCCTACTGGCAGATGGGCTATCAACAGCAGTTTTTATTTTTTGCATTGTTATCAGGGAGATGTGGCTTCCTATCTTCTAGTATGTTTCCCACTGCCGTCTTTTACGAAAGCCATGGGACGATATAGGGTAGTGATTTTTTTAAAGAATAAGGGTGACAAACACAACAGTCCACCTGATGGTAAGTGAATATTGTGGCCCATAGACATCTACATTTATTCTTGATTAAGACTCACAATGTAGATGCGTTGTCACGCCTGATGATTAAGATGGATTGCCTCGTTTCCAATAGAAAGGGTCTACGGTTCTGTACACTCACCATATAAAACACAGCAGCGTTAAGCTAATATTTTACGGTGGTTAATGTTATTCAGTGGTAGGTTTATTTTACTATGAGAGCGTGAAATTTCTCCGGTCGAGCCAACCCAAACGTGCAACCATAATATAGCTACAATATGGCTCTACCTCGTATAAATTTATTATACGTGGGTATTTTGTGTCTCATAAAATCAAGATAGTTATCAATACATCCACTGCGGTCACAAGAACTTCTAGACCTTTCGGCATGGCCAGATGGATTTACTGATGGATTTACTGATTACGCCTCCACATGCCGGTTTTTTAAATATTTTCAGGAATAACTTTTCTATACAGGCAAGGGTAACACATTAGCACACAATCCACCTGATAAATGGATGCTGTGGCTCATAAATGCCTACAAATCTTAATACTTTAAGCGAGCACTTATATTGTATATCTATGTTATGCATTGTTGTTTATTCATGTAGAAAATAAATAAGAGTAGTATTACAACGATGATATAAAGGATGCGAGAGAAGTGTGTCAGGATCATGCCAAATGGAAGCCCGTTGTTTCTTCCTACCTCTCTGGTTGGCGGGTGTTTATGTTGATGTTTAAGGTATAGGTCAGGGTAGAACTCTAAGCTCCCACTTGTTTGGGCAGCTTCAAGTACGGTGAAAACAACTAACTTGAATCATTAATTGTACGAGTTTAAGTCAGTGTCGATATCATGTCTTTTGTGGAAATTATTTTAGTTTTAGTACAGAAGATAACCGTTAATTGGTGGTGTAAGAATATGCACTACCCCATATCGTCCCGTCGGTGTCCTAAAAGGTGACAAAGGGAAACTGAATCAGGAGATGGTCAGCAGCACCTTCCTGCGGCAAATCAAAATTATAAAAAACTGTGGTTGACAACCCGCTTGCTAGTAGTTAGTTAGTACATGAGCAGCCTGGGTTCAATCCCCGTCAGCATTTTTGTAATTTTTAATTGCGAGCTTAAGCGCTGATATACCTTGTATAATCATCATTACTACTTTTCACAAGATCACTGCTAACACAAGACAGCCACAAGCGCCTCCTCCATAGAATCCTACAAAGCACGAGCATACCTAATGCAGCAATTGACTGCCTGAATGTCTTACCATCTACTTTTGAACTAAGAGTAAATCAGGTTGCATCGTATAAATATAATATGCAACACAACAAAACACCTGCTCTGCGATCATTAATTTCTAAGAAGAGGAGTACTAGCATCAAGTATTAATAATAATTTATTAAACCTTTAATATGTCCTTATCTGCACTGCAGTAAGATATTGCTTCCGCTAAAGAGAACCGCAAATTAGGACCACGGTAAGGGATTGAAGGAACGTATATTAATTAATTTCTGAGTTGAGCGCGCTTTGTGATTACTATCCGATCTCATTAAACTTATTTTCCTGAGGGGAATACGTGTAAGATTTAATTAAAACAGTCGAAAATACTCTATAAAAATTTAAGTTAAGTTTATAATATGAACCAAACTAAACATATATAATATTTATTCAAATATATACAAATATCAGAAATGAAACCAAATTATTATTATGATTAATATATAATAAACTAATATTGATATAGCATTTAACTAATTCACAGAGCACAGAAAAGCATAGTTGATTAGCTAGTAGTAGTAATATCAAATAAAATTTATTAAAAAATAAAAAGGAATACCAACTTATAACTATTATATTTAATATTATGTTTGCTTAAGTACTAAGTGATTAAATGTTACAAAACAGGTAATTAATTATGTCCAGCTATTGCTTGCGAGTCGACTTAGGTGGCTCCGACAGAAAATCAGCGCTACGGTGACTCTATTACTGTAGTACTATTCTATGTTAGTTGCTTTTTCTTTATTATTTTTTAATAGTAAATAAATACTTTATTGTTTTTTATTTCTCAGCTACAGCAACGCATTTTCCAATATGATACTTAACTGAGGTCAGATTATTAAGTGGATTTTGAAATGTAAAAGGCTATTTTATTTTGTTTTAAGTGGGTTTTGTGCCTATTTGTAAAAAAAATCTAAGCGGTGGAATTTTTTTTATGGGAGAGGGGGCACACGAGCTTACGGCTTACCTGATGGTAAGTGATTACCGCGGCCCATGAACAACTGCAACACCAGGGCAAGTGCAGGTGCGTTGCCGGCCTTTTAAAAGGAGTAAGCTCTTTCTTGAGGATCCCTAAGTCGTAACGGTCCAGAAAAATCGCCGATGGTAAACTATTCCACAGGAGGTCGTACGCGGAAGAAAACTCCTAGTGAAACGTACAGTGGTGGACCGCCAAGCATCCAGATGGTGTGGATGGTATCGGGAGTTTTGCCGCGATGTGCGTTCGTGAAATTTGGCGGCTGGGATTAATCCGAACAATTCCTCAGAGCACTCCCCGTGGTAAATGCGAAAGAAAATGCAAAGGCATGCAACATCCCTTCGCGGCGCCAGTGAATCGAGCCGATCGGAAAGGACTCTGTCGTCGACGATTCGAGTTGCTCTGCGCTGGATGCGGTCAAGTGGAAGGAGCTGGCACTGGGAGCTCCAGCCAAGAGATGGGAACAGTATTCCAGCCTGCGCCTTGTAAAGTTGCAGGCGATGTGTCGGCATGAAATACTGTCCCGCTCTACTGAGCACGCCAAGCTTTTTAGAGGCCAATGTGGTCTTCTCTTCCAAGTGACCACGAAACTGCACGTCACTAGATATGTTGACGCCGAGGATTCCGATACTGGCTGAGGCAACAAGGAGTGCCTTAAACTGAGGAGATACGACAAAGTAGTTCTTTTAGCGGTAAAAGCGCAAACTTTTGCCTTCTGAAGATTAAACTGGACTAGATTTAGTCGCCCCCAATCCGAGACTTTGTTCAGCAAAGACTCGACTTCAGACACAAGTTTTTTCCGGTACTCGGCGACGTTGTCCCGATAAATATTGGCACGGCCGTTGTATAGAGCATCACCAGTGCTGTCATTCGCATAACAATGAATGTTACCGTTTTGCAACACATCACTGATATTGTGACGCCTCATAATTATTATTAATAAATAATAATTAAATTCAATATAAAGATATTTAAAAATGTCATAGAAATTATATTTTAAACAATTAAAATGCATTAATAAGCATAATGTTCAAAATATTCATTTCGAATATTGTACATTATAGTATAGAAAACGCATAAAATTGTCGTTTAAAATCTAAATTCATTAAAATTCTGCTTAAATTATTTAAAATGTATTAAATATTACAAGTACAAGTCGCTTATATTGCAATTATAAAGATAAAAACATTTGCAATACAATTGATAAAAATGGGTCAAAATTTTTAAGTTCATGAGGGTGTTCTTGTAATGATTGCTTATATGAAGGGCGTTGCCGGAGATACATACCATGGGTGTACATATATACGGGGTGGTCAGCTGACCGATTGCTACTAGTACTGTTACACAATGACTAGTCCTATATTAGGGACTTATGATAGTAAGGTCTATGATACAAAAGCATTAATATAGAAGGTCTCTATGATTTATAAGCATTATGATAGCAGAGTTGTGACTTGAAGTCCCATATGTATAAGACACATAATAGTATGGTCTATGAAATAAAGCAAATATGGAAGGTCTCAAATATGTAAAAGCATTATATTGAAATAAATGGGACTTGAAAATGATTTTATATTTACGCGAACACTACACATTGAATAAAACTATTTTACGGATTTTATCGCGTTTAATTTTACTATTTTGATTCCCGACGTTTCGGTGCTTTACAGCACCCATGGTCACGGGGGACTGAGGTGTTTGACGTCCCAATGTCATAGTTAGCCCGGCTACCTTCAGTTTTTGAATATTAATTTTGGTCCGATTTACGCAGAATGAGCTTACAGTATCTTGAAGTCTTGCAGTGGTATGCTTGGGTTTGGATTTAATTTTGTTAATTATAGGATCCCAAGCAGATGGCAGCATCGATCCATCTTCTCTATTGAAATTAGGATGTTTTTTTAATTTCAATAGCCTCGCGTATCATCCTTGGTAGGAATCGGTGTTCTTTTGCGAGGATTTGTGGTCTATCAAATCTGATGTAATGGCGGGGACGATCTTGAACATGTTCACAGACTGCAGACTTCCCAGAGCGTTGGTGCCTCACGTCAGCTATATGTTCTTTCACGCGGGTTTTAATGGATCGTTTTGTTTGTCCTATGTAAGAGAGACCACATTCACAATCAAGCTTGTACACTCCTGCATCTTGTAGAGGAGCGCAGCAGTGCAGCAAGCATACTCAACTCCATGTCTTAGTGCAATAGCGCTATGATACGTGGATTTTAGTTAACAACATTATAAATTTTGTTACCAAAGTCGATAGCGTTCATGTGGATGTGTTGTGAGGGGTGCCATCCGTATGATAGTTGCATTGATACTTACTGCTACTTGCGGTATTGCGTCTTGTGATGGATCTGCGGTGTGCTGCGCTTGATTGGACGCATCTTGTGGTTCTGGTCGATGGAGGTATGCGGGTTGTGATGTCAGCTGGGATTGTATGGGGACCTTGAAATGGTGTAAGCCTGACGATAGTCGTATTGATGCTTGTTGCGTTCTGCAGAATTGCGTCTCTGGGCGAATTATTACTTATATCTTATAACTGCCTATTAGCTATATCTGTCATTGTATTGGTTGGTGGAGCATATGTGTTGACCTCATGCGGGTGGTAGTTGGGGGGAGAATCTGAGGAGGCTCTCAAGGCTGCGGCCGAAAGCCGCGCAACGTGGGACCCCATTCTCTTGAGGTGAGCTGTAGACTCACGACACTCTCTGCGACCAATTGGACGCTGATCATGCAATTGGTGGTGATGCCTACACTTACATCACGTCTGCAGGAACGGCGATCTGGCAGGTGGTGGCGCTCACGGAGGACTTTTATGGCCAGTGTGCCTATTGTTGTCTTACTCGTGTGACGTACATTCAATATTTGTGCTTACGCACTACCAAGGGTCAAGTCCTCTTTTACTGTTTCGCCAGTTATTTGGCTGTGGACTACGGTCCAGTTCCCAACCTAACGTCCCTTCAGGGGAGCGCGTTGTTTGGTTGGCGCTCACCGCACACGGCGTGTATGGAGCCGTGTGCCTTCCCACATTTTTTTAAATGTGGGAGAGTGAAGCCCTTGTATCTGGTATTTGATTTAAATATTGTCAGCCTTTTCCAAGCGGGAAGGATTTATTAATAAGGAATTGACTGATGTGAACCTTATACAAGTAGAATAGGGACAAATGAATGTTCTTAAACTTTTTGAGCTCTGTCTTCGTGAATGGGGTTCCTTAGCTTATAAGGCACTACCAACAGCTTTCAGCTGCTCTAGTGAATATTCATTCTTCCAAGAGACACCTAAAAGAACTATGTTACTATATAAACACAACAAAAAAAGGGTCCTAATTAAGACGATCACGCCATACATTTATTAAACGGCCTATATTTAAATATTTAGAAAGATCACTATATGGTTAATATAGTGGTCACGTAAATTGATATATTTTATATATCTTTATAAATTCTAAAGAATGAAACAATAAGAGAGGGGGGGAAACGTTACAATATGCAGAAGAAACAGCGTTGGAGATAGCACGTAGCCTTGTGGAACACCAGCGTTAATAGCCTTGTAATCGGAGACTGCACCGTCTACTACAACCTTGATGCTCCGATCAGCCAGAAAACTGGTGATCCAATTACACAATTTCCGTACCGTACCGTACTGGCGGTCACTAATCAGCTGGTGCTCCACAAGGTACGGGATGAGCTGGCAGTTTTTGAAACAGAAACAGAAATAGAAACTTTTTTATTCAATATAGTTTATAAATAATACTTGTAGAAAGTCACTCTTTTGTTTAATTACCACTGGTTCGAAAAAAAAAACCTCTGTCCTGGGAAGAACCAGCAAGAAACCCAGCGGGACTTTATACATTACATTTTTTTAAATAACAGCTTACAATCATATATGTTACACATAAATACACAAAACAAATTATAAATAGCTTGGTAGCGATCACCTCATTCCCAGGGGTTATTATCATCCATAAATTACTTAATATTATAATAACCCTTTTATACAAACTTTGTTTAATAAAAGGGACAGTCGCTCGCGTCCGTAGGCTTCGACCACCTAACCCTAGGCCCACCCTACACGTGTCCCCGGTGGTGCTAAACAAACGACAAAGCCGAAAGTACAGAATTGGCTCCTCGCCGTGTGGTAACGGCGTTAAAAAAATACCACCCCTACTTTCGCACCATGAGGCACAAATTAAAAGAAATGGCCCTGAGTTCCCGGCGCCCTTTAATGGGGCAGGGTGCGAAGAATCTCTGGAGGAAAACCGGCGACGAGGTTCGCCACCCGTCACGTTCTGTCTTCTGGAGGGCGAAAAGTGGATTGCGGAAGCCCGTCTGGCTACGCTGAATGTATGTGGAGCAATGAATGATAAGATGGATGAAGTATGCGATATGATGTATGATAGAGACGAAACGGAAGGAAAGGATACCACTACACATGGCATGTATACCGCGTACTGGTCTGGGGTAGACGAGACCGAGCGGGCATGCAAGGAGTCGGTATCATCCTTTCCGAAAGAATGGGTCAGTGTGAAAGAGTATGAATGTAAGCCTGAGACTGCTATGGATACGAATGAAAGTGGGCAAAGAAGTTGTTTGTTCTAGGGGTCTACGCCCCAGACATGTCTAAACCCACTTATATCCGAGAGCAGTTTTGGGAGATGGTAAGGATGGTGCTAATGAAATGCAAGGGTAATGAAAATATTGTTATATTAGGAGATTTTAATGGAAGGTTGGCGTGAAGAGGCTCGGTTATGAAAGGATATTGGGAACGTTTGGTGATGAAAGTACAAATGAGAATGGTGAAAGTCTCCTCACCGTATGTGTGGAAAAGAATTTTCTTTCGTCATAAGAAGATTCATATGTATACATGGGTAAGAAGTGATGATAGAAGCATGATAGATTTCATAATTGTGGATGAAAGAATGAGGGCTCAGTTGTAGATACAAGGGTTTACTGGGGTCCAACGTAGGACGGATCATTACTTGGTCTTATGCCGAATTAATGGTCTATTCAGACGTTGGCGGCATCGGACATCTGTGTCTACCACTGTGTTACAGCGTATAAGAACAGAGAGGTTACAAGATGAAGGTGCAAAGAGAAGTACAAATGTAGACTGAGAGAAAATATAAGTGGTATGGATGAATTATGTATGAATGATTTAGACTTGGAGACTGTGTGGTATAATATCAAAAAGGTTTGGTGGATGCAGCTACCGAAGTATGTGGTGTAAGTAAGAGAACGAATGAAAAGAAAAATAACACTTTATGATGGGATGATGAGGTACGAATGGAAGTAGAAGCAAAGAAGAGAGCATGGCTAGATTTACAAGCAACCAAGGCTAGTTATTCTAGCGGTATGAATGATGATATTGAAAGAAAAAGGCAGTCTTTAGACATCTAAATAAGAGAGTAAAAGAAGTAGTTGAAAGGAAAAGCAAGAAAGAACGGAGAAGAATGATAGAAGAATATCGGATAACTTCAGGCAAATATTAAATTGTTCTGGAAACTCGTAAGAACTGCCAGGGACATTCAAAACAGCCTAGAATGGATGCTATACGAGACCAGAATGGCTGTATTCTGAATGATGAAGTGTCGAGTTTAAGGAGATGGAAGGAATACTTTGAAAGCGTGTTTATGAGTGATGAGACGTTTGAATTAAATGAAATAGAAATTCCGAAAGAAGAGGAAAGAGATAGAGATAAGTATAGATGAAATAATGAAAGCAATGAAAAGTATGAAAGCAGGTAAGGCAGCCGGATATGATAGAGTATCACTGAAATGCTGAGGGCTGAGAGGAAGTGATGGCAGACCTGCTGTACACTTTCTTTAATTTGTGTTAGGAACTTAAGCGAGTACCGGGAGACTGGTGCAAAGCCGTGATAGTCCCACTATATAAAGGAAAAGGATCGCAGCAGGACTGTAAAACAACCGTGGTATCAGTCTTCTTAGCATTGTGGGAAAACTGTATGCTAAGGTACTAATTGAAAGAGTTATGAAAGATACTGATGGAAAAATTTGGGATGTGCAAGCGGGATTTAGAAAGGAATGGGATGTACGGATCAGGTCTTTTCCATGCGCATGATCGCGGAGAAGTTTTGGCCAAAACCAAAAGGTTTTTGTGCGTTCGTGGACTTGGAAAAACATGATAGAGTGGATAGGGATGTACTATGGCAAACACTGAACTCATTTGGGTTGAGTGCTGGGTTGATACAGGCATTGAAGTCTCTGTATGGGACTCCAGTGCTTGTGTCAGGATCAACAGGGCCTATTCGGACTGGTTTGGCATCCATAAAGGGTCAGACAGGGCTGTGGCTTCCCGTGGCTGTTCAACCTATTTATGGACATTCGTTTGGAAAATCTGAAAGTTGAAGAATGCGGGTTAAGAATGGGTGAGTTAACCATCAAATGCCTTTTGTACGCCGATGATCAAGTCATACTTGCGTCGTCGGCGGCCGAGTTGCAAATGATGGTTACATTAATGAACATTTCATTAAAAGAAAGGGAATGAAAGTGAACGCAAGTAAGACGAAAGTTATGGTCTTTGAAAGAGAAGAAAGTAAAACAATATGTGAAATAAGAATAGAAGAATTGGTCGAGCAAGTAGATGAGTTTGTGTATTTGGGGTGTGTATTTAGCAGGGATGGTAGGTATGATAAGGATATAGAACGACAGTGAACGCAGGAAATAAAGTAAATGGAGCTCTACACTCTGTTGTGGAAAGTCAGAATGTGTCAAAAGGCACGTATGGCAATTCACAATGCTGTGTTAGTCCCTACTTTAATGTATGGTAGTGAAAGTTGGGTGTGGCAGAAGAAGTACGAGAGTAAAATAAATGCTCAGTCATTAAGGAGTATGTTAGGGCTGAATCTGAATGACAGAGTGAGAAATTGTGTGATAAGAGAAAAGGGTGATGTGCAAGATGATGTTGTGGCCAGGATTAAGAAAGGAATACTTCGGTGGTTTGGTCATGTAGAAAGAATGAATGAGGAAAGAGTGACAAAGCAAATTTATGTGGCAGAGGTGAACGGCAGAGTCGGGAAGGGACGGCCTAGACGAAGGTTTATCGACCAAATTGGCGATATACTGAAAATGGGCCAAATTAAGAGTACCCTTAACCGACGAGCGTGTATGCGTAGGTATATGGATGTGGAGGAGGCGAGAGAGGTGTGTCAGGATCGTGCCAAATGGAAGTCCATAATCTCTGCCTACCCCTCTGGGTGACAGGCGTGAGTGTTTATGTATGTATGTTTACAAACTTTGTTTAATAAAGTTTTTGAACCTTGAGCAGGTCAAATTTTGTATATTTTCTGGGATTTTGTTGTAAAAGCGTATACATCGCCCAAGAATGAATTACTGACTCGGTGGAATCGAGTAACTGGTACTACTAGCTTGTGTCTGTTTCTAGTATTTACAGAATGAATATCACTTATTTTGTGTAACTACTTTTATTTTGTGTGACTGCCTCGTTGGTCTAGTGGTTGTAATAGTGAGACTGCTGATCATGAGGTCCCTGTGTCTCGTTCAAAAGAGCAAGGCCGGCTTCACCGTCTCTAGATGGTAGTGGACGGCGATAAGGTTCAGTGAATCCGTGGACTTCTGCAACATCAGGGACATGTTGCAGAAGTCCACGGATAGCGTGGTAGGGGTCACCAAGGTTTTATCGCTCTGTTTGTCCCGTGCAGTGTTAGTATAGAGTGGGATTTTTCGACCCCCAGAATACGCGGGGCAGCTTGAGCACCCACGCTCAGGAAGAAGAGGGTTGCTTGACCGTGGATGCTCAGTGAGGGATTCTTCATTACCAGGGGTGCTGGTACCCTCCTGGGGTAATCTTTTCTTTTTGAATTCCGTTACCATGTTATGGGGGGGGGGGGGGCTTCGGCCACCTGCACCAACCAAGCGAAACGCAGAAGCCAAGCTTCTACTTTACGTTGGTATTCTGCCCCGGTTCGAGCCGGCCCATCCGTGCTACAGCAGAGGCTCTACCACTGTTAAAAGAAAAAATTCTTGAGCTATAAAACATTCTGATTACTTTATACGTTACTGGAGATTATATTATTTAAAGCGGATGTAAAAATAACTGTTAAGAGCGGGATGAGAGCAGACGCACTAAAAGAGAAAAGTTTATTGAACCGTTACAAGATATACAAACGTTCATTGAGAGAATTCCTTTGCCCGCTCTTATAAGAACGAACGTTCTTCTATTGCTTTTAATTTCCATTTTATAATAAACCTTGTTTTATTAATAACGAGGAGGTTTAAACTACTACTATAACCATTTTTAAAACGCAATTATTTCTTATGATTTTGTCCCATGTGCTTCATAACTTTTTATGAATAGACACTTTAATAGGTAAAGCCAATGTTTTTTTACTAACCGATGTGTGTGTGTGTGTGGTTTGTTTTTGAAAAATTAATTTATATATTTTAATTTGTCTATACTAACACCGTATTAATTTATTTTTTGGGGTATTTATATGGTTTTCTCATCTGGTTGTGCTGTATAAATATATAAATGAAAATGATAAATATACATAAATATCAATTACATAATATAAATACATTAGTAGGTATTTATTAGTAGGGAGACCAAAGGGTTTTAGGGAGAAAGGGAAAGAAACCGGCGGAGGATGCGGGCGATGTCGAGAAGCACCGCCTTCTGCATTTGAGCCCTGAGCGGACCGTCGCGGAGTCCCAGTCGCCTCAGATGACCTGAGAGGCTGACCGGGATTAGCTTATTCGCAGAAACGACCACAGGAATAATTTCGGCCGGCAGCCCACCACCCCACATGTCGGTCACCCCGTGAGCCAGGTCCAGATATATGTCTGCTTATCTGTTTCGGCTTTCATGAGGTTTTCTCATAAGGAATGGAGAAAGTTGTCAGAAAGGACCAAAACTATCCTTGACTGTGCCCGGTTCATCAGCACAATATCAGGCTTATTCGCAAGAATAGTCCTGTCTGTGATGATGGCCCGGTCCCAATAGAACCTGGCGCAGCCATTTTCGAGCACAATTTCCGGCAAATACTTATAGTAAAGCGGTTTTCGATCCACAAGACCGTATTTCAGAGTGAGCTTCTGGTGTAGAATCCTGGCTACTAGGTTGTGTCTGTGCAAATACTCAGAATTAGAAAGCGCCGAGCAACCGGAGATGACATGCCTAAGTGACTCACCTGGATGACGACAATCTCGACAGATGTCGACGGCGCCATCCTTTAGGACATATCTCCGATAGTTGTTAGTCTTAATAACCTGATCCTGTATCGCACAGACAAAACCCTCGGTTTCTCCAAAGAGGTTACCGAAACGTAGCCAGTGGAGGGAGGCGGCTGTGTCTACTAAAGGCTCATGTAGAGCCTTGTAGAACCTCCCATAGAGCTCTTTCTTCTTTCATATGGTCTATACATATAGTCAATAACGGAAATGCTCTGTACTGCCGGATCATACCATTGCTTGTAAGGATAGAGGGTTAAACCCTTTATCACAAGAAATGACGTCCTTATAGAATGAATCATCCGATCTCGCCAGGAAGTAATTATTTTATTATTAGTAATTTACTTTATTATAATTATTTGTACACCAAAATACACAAAGAGAGTAGAAGTAGATTTTTTAAAACAACAGGTGGTCTTATTACACTGATAGTAATTACTTCCAGGAAACTTTTGAGTAATAAAGTTATTAATTTTCGTTCACAGAAGAAGACTTCAAGATACTATGAGTTCTTTCTACGTAGATCAAATCAAAAATTAATAATTTTATACTGAAGTTAGCCGTGGTTAACTATGATATTGCGGCATAACTCTCGGTTCTCAGAACTCCCCACTGCAGACATACGGCAGCATTAAGCTGCTGTTTTAAGCTAGTACTCTGTAAGAGCATCGTCCTTCCCCGTTCGAGCCGACCCATTCGTGCTACAACTATGGTATAACTGCAGAATGGCTCTACCACTTATAAAAAGGCACTGAATTAGCTGACCAAAGTCTATTCCACAACTAGTGTTGCCAGGTCCCGTGGGTGAAATATAGGGAATTAAGATAAAAATAATCGAAAATTTAGTTTACAAATCTAATAAAATATAACAATAAAAAATACAGATCTTTTGTAGCCATTTTGGCCGCCATGAGTTATAGAATTTTAGACACAATACGCAATGTGCTTCGTAATTATTTTTCGGGACTGATTGAATGAACGAATAATTTATCGTCCAAAAATCGGAAAAACTGCATATTCGTCTGTGTGTGTTTTTCTTTTTCGGCAAATCAGAACTTGTTGACCGATTAGTTGTCGTTGCAGACTGAATTTGCTGAATGAATCATTTTAATGTTATTCTGGAAAAAGTAATAAATCTTATGAACTCACAACGAAAAAAACTCCAAGCACTCAAAAAATCTACAAAAACGGCCTCATACAAATAATAAAGCACACATTCATTCATTATCGAATTATAACCTCAAACGCCCAGATAAAATCCTTGTATCGCACGCATAATGTCACTTTATTTCTTGAAAAAAACAGTACCTACAAATCATTGAAGAAATTGACCTGTGAATGAACTAACCCTCAATACTTGGATTTTACTAAATGTACTTATCTAAACCGCAGCATGTAAGTTAGGTACTGCACTAATTACTAGTAAAAGAATGAAATAATTTCATCTTAGTCCTCAAGGGTGACAAAGCATCTGCACATTGATTCTCAATTGAGGATATCTGTAGATGTGTATAGGCCACATCATCCATTTGCCCTCAGGTGGACTGTATGCCCGTTTGTCACTATTATTCTATACAAAAAATATCCACATCACACATCATTTAAAAGTCCACAGCTGAACACCGGCCTCCCATAGATTGTAGCAAAGGAAGGATTCTGCCATAGTTGTCACGATTGGCGGACTGCGGAAAACTGAAACAGAAGATGGGCAGCAACATTTCCTGCCCATCCTCTGTTCCAATTTGATTCAACTCAAACTGCAGTTGTCAACCCGCCTACGGACTTTTATTGGCCGTAATGGATGGATGATTTAAGGTTGCTTCTAACTTAGCATCGGTTTAATAAATCCGTAACTATTATATATTATTAAACATATAATTATATTAATAGAATAAATAAATAAAAATCTACTCCAATCAATAATACCAAAGGTCACCAATAAACAATATTCCAGAAATTACTATCCAAATGTTCTAACAAACATCAGATTAAAAGGCCATCTATTATTTGTAATGATGGCAACCGATGGGGATGAAAGTTTCTCGAGTGGCAGCTTCGTACCGGCAGGCGAAGTGTAGGGCGTTTTCCCCACTAGATGGAGTGACGACCTGGTAAGACATGCAGGAAGTCGATGGATGCAGGTGGCTCAGGACCGTGCTTTGTGGCATTCCTTTGGGGAGGCCTATGTTCAGCAGTGGACTTGTGAAGGGCTGTGATGATGTTGATAAATGTTATATAAATAAATTAATTTATCCTTTCAATATTATGGTAATAAATTACTTATTCAAAAAATCATAATTTCCACATAATTTAAATGCCTCTGAAGTCGAAGCTTTAATTACTCGATTCACTGTCTTAGAACTGATTTTAGAAGCTATTAAATTATGTAGAAAGTAGTTTTTTACGGTCGGTTTTTTTTTAAGTTTAATTTTATTTGACCCTTTTGAGTGGACCATCGATATCATAATCTCCACTAGAATGTCGTCTAAATTTACATTAAAAGATTCATCCCCTACTCGGGCCTCTTAACACATAAAATAAAAAGAGAATCATTAACATTGGTTTACTATGGCGAAAATGTCACATACAATACTTACAAAAACATTCGAATTGAGAACCTCTTCTTCTTTTGCCAGGTTTTCAAGATAATAAATTAACTTAAATTAAAATAAATTTACAGCCTATATACGAACCCACGGCTGGATGTGTGTGATTTCCTCTCATTTAAAAAAATTGGAGCACATAGTCTGCCGCACAGATCTAGTGCGTGCTGGCGGTTTTCACTTTATAAATAAAATATAAAATATTTTATGTATTAGAAATACATAATTCCTCACGACATTTTCTTTACTGCCAAAGATGTGTTCAGTCAGCCCGTAAAATTGAAATCAACAATTTCATTGGAGTCAGCGGGGATCGAAACCGGGCACTATATAATAAACGTGTATATAAAAGAGTACCCATCATCCTATTTTATAATTTTAACATCCATTTGTTCCTTATTAATTAAATAAAAAAGAACACGAAAAGAAATGCATTGCTCGATTAGTGCTCTCTCGATTTAAATCCATTACCCAAGGGCACAATTCACGACCAACACATTATGACCTCCAATTTTTTTCTCTGTTCTTCTTTACTGCTAAGTACGTGGTAAATCAACACTTACAATTTGTAATAATAATTTCATTGGTGCCGTCAGGGATCGAGTCCTTGGTGATTGCGTTTTATGATTTTATTTTATAAAACAAGTGACAAACGAACTTACAGTACACCTGATGGTAAGTGGCTACTGCAGCCACTTGACTGCCTCCTTGGTCTAGTAGTTGTAAACGCGATTGCTGATCATAAGATCCCAGTTACGAATTCCATATCAGACCAATATCACTCATTGGGTTTTCCTGTAAAGTAATTGTCAGTAACAGCCCGACGTCAGGAAGTTGGCGGTGTTAAACCCCTGTACCTCGGAAAGCACGTAGAGCCGTTGGTCCCGCGCCTGATCTCTCTCCGGTCATGTCGGATTACCGTCCCATCGGACTATAAGAGTGAGGGAATAAGGAGTGCACCTGTGTTTGCGCACTCACATGGGCACTATAATCCTATTCTGTGCAGATGGTTAGTCTCCATTAAAACTGGTCGTCGAGACCGAAATTAGGTCTGGAGGACATTACTATTATTACTACAGCCCACGGACATAGAGGCATTATATCTTAGGCCTTAGAGGTGACAACGCATCTACAGCCATATTTGTTTAAAGTTGGCTGCAGATGTCCATGAACTGCAAATAGTCACTTAGCAACATGAAAATAAATTTTTCAAATTTTTCAATTGTTTTTACAATAACAAAGTACAAAATATTACAAGACTGGTTGATTAAAATTTCCTCTCAACAATCTTTTACTGCGATATAATGTTTGTTATGAATTTGGAGTGGAGATGATTGAAGCTGAGTGAATTGCATTCTTTTTCACTCTTATTTCGCTCCGAGGTATGCAATATTTCAACGACATGTACAATTTGCTATTATGTGAATTACAGCGGTTATTCCTTGTGTCCTTTCCACATTTGGACAATTTCATTAATTTTCTTTTAAATATATATAATATTATAGACATGTAAAAGGCATCATGGATCGTAGTCCTGTATTCTGTTAACTCATTATTGCTATGACGGATTGGCGATTATGAAGTCTGGGTCGAACTTGAATTAAATATTGAATCAAAAAGTTATATTTATTTACACAAATTTTCACAAATCCATTTATTACAGTCTACAAAAGTCCACTGCTGAACATAGGCTTACACCAGAGATTATTCTTCATTTTTTTTGATAAGGATTTCAGATATTCTCATAGTTATCTTCCTTGGCAAACCAGAATCACAATAAAATGACACTATAGGTTGTCTTAAATTTTTCAAGTGTAGCAATACACTTTCAAAGGATCTCCACTTCCAACCGTCAAATCAGAAACCCCAAGATATCGTTAGGTACTCACCCTATACGGTCGCCAGATCCCCTAGCAACCAACGGCCAAATATCTAGGAGTCACATTCGATGAAGGTATGACATTCGCGAAACACATTCGCAATGTTCGCTAGTTAACAGAAAGAGCAAACTGTCCTTAAGACACAAGCTCCATCTGTAAAAGCATGCGTAAGACCTATATGTCTTACGCAAGCGTAGTTTCGCACGCGGCCTATAGACACTTGTACGACCTCCAAGTCGTCCAAAATAGATTCATTTGCATAGCTATCGGAGCCTGGTGGTACCAGCGAAACCTGACTTACACAGAGATTATCAATTTCCGACGATCTCTGAGTATCTCAAGGAAATTTCGGCGCTATTTCGAGAGAGCCGAGACACATCCGAACCTGCTAGTGGTAAACGCAGCCACATGCCTGACTCCAAATGTCACGGAAAGCCTGCAGACCCCGTAACGTTCTAATCGAACCCCCCGTTCCGCTAGATGCCGACGACAGAAATGTCACCGGCCATTCACACACAAACACTACACACTCACCTAGGGCCACAGTTACGACAACAACGGATGGGACGCAACGAGCCCGTAGACGGGCGCGCCGCACGCCCCTCCACACAGCGTACACACTGTACACTCATGTCCTCATGGCTCGCGCCCAGAACATCGAACGATACGAGTTAGGTTTTTAGCTAATTATAGCTTATTTTCAGCCCTAAAACCGATGAAGCTGTAAAACTCAAAAGGCTAACAGCACAAACATCATCAGAAATCAGATCTTAAATTTTTCATATTATACATTAACAAATATGGCAGTATAGTATTATCATCATCATTATTACAGCCCTTTACAAGTCCACTGCTGAACAAAGGCCTTACCACGATACTGATCCACTTGCATCCATCGACTTCCTGCATATCTTTCCAGGTCGCCATCCATTTACGGCCGGTCTCAATAACCCATCTGTCCTTTACTGAAGTTAAATTGTCTATCATTGGTAACTATAGTTACATTTTTCCGTTTCAATAATCAACGTTAGAATCAAATATTTAACCATCACATTGAACTACCGTTCGGAGGGCTTACTGACTACCTGAGTTAAGTGGGTTCATAGAAAAACAGCTGAGCGTTTCAACAACGTGTCGGCAGTTAACTGGCAATAGTTGAAATTACCAGATGTTAGAGTTTTGCAGTTTTTCCCCAATTTTGAGAGTTAGCAAATATTTGTAGTGTTTTTAAATAAATAAAACCTATTTTATTTCTAAAATGGATTTGTTCAGTGATGAAAGTGATAATGAAATGTTTGTGATCGGTGTTTTTGATTCCGAAGATATTGTAGACACTGAAAATCGCCGAGTTTATAATCGAATAAATTACAGAAGTGAATTTTCGGACTTGAATTTACATATATTTAGATTAAATAAAACGTCCGTGGATGAGTTATTATTGAAAATAACACCAGCCTTAAAATTTCTTCAAGGTGAGTAAAAATTGTGAACAAAATTATCACATTATATGTATCGTCGAAATATGCCACCCAACATTAATTTGCACAATAAACATGAATGACAATTATTGTAACATTTAAGGAATAAAGGAATATTGCCGTTACATCAGTTGTTATTTAACCTTGAAATTTTATGCACTGGGAACAATGTTTTATCAGTAGCGGACTTTATTGGTGTATCGAAAGCTCAGCCAGCCGAATAGGCATCATGTATCTCGGGCTATAGCTAGCTTATACCCTCAATATGTGAAGACATTGCTACCCAGAATGCCTTTCATGAAATCAGGATTTCCAAGAATTTTGGCGCAATTGACTGCACGCATGTTCCATACAGTCGCCTGGTTAGTAGCACCAAATAAATATTTATATTAAGTAGATCTAGGCAGAATCTTTGTCGAAGGCCATCTAGACCTGAAACTCAAACGTAGAACTTAATCCAAGTTTGGCCAGAATTGGATTAACTTACAAACATGCATACAATTTTTATTGTATATTATTAATATAGATTCATTTATTTATATAGATTATACCTAATAACAGAAACATAATAAAAAACATAATTTTTTCAGATTCAAATATAGGAGAAGAATTCAAATATAAAGGCATATTCTCAATGAATGTCCATGAGTCTGTAATGCAGACTTCATATTTATGAATGTTGTTGCCTGTTGGCCTGGGTTCACCATGATGCTACTATATTTAACAACCCTACGCTAAAAAGTAAGTAGGTACTTAGTTATCTAGAAGATTATTAATAATAGGTCATGACATAACGTGATTAATATCTTTGTTATTTATTTTCAGTGCAATGTGAAGAGGGATTGTTTGGCAATAGATGGCTTATTGGCATGCATATCCCTGTATTTCATATCTTTGACACCACTGCTCAACCCACATCTATTGAAGAGAATCGTTACAATGAAACTCATATAAAGACTAGAAATACTATTGAAAGGTAAACATTATTTTATTAATATTTTATTTTAAAATTTCATGAATATAATGTAAAATACTTTGTATCTTTCAGATGTTTGGTGTGTGAAAAGCGCTTCCAATACTCTCTAAAAATCCGTGTAGCTATGCAAACAACACAGGTCATTATTATTGCCACTTTGTATACACAACATCTGCAGATTAAATAATATTAGAGATGTAGATCCAGAAGTTGCAATGCCGCAAGAATCAGGTGATATTACCTATGCTGAAGGATAGGTCATCAAAACAGTGTCAGACTACAACTAATTAATAATTATTTTAGTGTTTAAATAATGTTTTATTATATTAGAATTTTAGTAAAATAATGTTAAATTATACTAGAATAAATTTGCTTATTTCAACATATATTTCATTTCAAAATGTCAAATAAAAATCAATGTATAAAATAGATTTTATTTTAGAATAAACTTAACAAAACATTACATAACTTATAAAAACACACCTATTATCACTATTTACAAAATCTTAACATTAGCACTATAATAATCACAAGTCACAACTTTTCAAGTTTAACCACCTCAGTTTTGGCTTCAAAATAAGCAATATGGCTAATTCTTGCTTATCTGAGCCCGTAGTAGTTCTTCAGAGGGCTTTTGGCGTTTTACTGTGAAAATAAAAAGATAGTTAAATTCTCATATTTTACACTCCTAGCTTGATAGAATTGATGACTGATGACCACAGAGATCAGCACAGGAGATGACAGAAAAACATATTAGTAACAACTACTATCCAAACTACATTAGTGATTACCCAGAACCGACTGTACTACATGCCTATTTACACATTATCTTGTTTTTCAGACAATTGGGTGGTCAGCCTTTAGATTTTCCTCATGAACCAGAAAAAACACAAAGTTGTAACAAAATCTGCAACAAGCAATCACACTACTAGACCATAGAGAGCGGTCTGTTTTGTTTAGTAATAACTGAGGTAAAATATAACTTACAGGTATTATGATTATTAAAATAAATCTTTTGGTGTGAACATTTTGTCACTATCACCACCACAGTCGACACTACCACCACCTCCATCACCAAATCATTAGTTATAGCCTCTGAATGCTCCGGCAAAGGTTGTAAGTCATGAGTTCCACCTCCGCATCTGGTGGAATCATTTCACTTTCCCCATAACCACCAAACTCCACAGTGAACCCCGTGCATGTTGCACCTAACATAGATGTTACACGATCCAGTGCTTCATGGGAGGATATACATCTTTCCACCACCGGTCTGCAAACAAAAATGTTTCAATAGAAATATTACATATAAAAAATGTTCTAAGATGATTGTATATCTATCAAAATGTCACAAAATATTTAATGTATGTACTTATTATAAACCTTTAAATTATTTTGTCTTATCAATGCATTGTTTTTGATGACTTCTTTAAGTTTTCCCACTTTAAGAGTAGTTGCTCAGGACGCCGCAATCCTCCTGCCATCGCACTAAACTCCTGCGCTATGGATTTAGCTCTTCCTTTAATTTATTATTTGTGGCATTCGTTTTTAGTAGTAATTACTTTTTGCTTGAAATCAAGTCAAGCAGTAAGAGTATTTCATCCTTAACAAGGGCTCTTGCCTTCATCTGAAACAAAATTTTATAGGTGCCTTATATTTTGGCGCGACTTTGAGACAAAGACCCAAGCTTTTGTAACATTACTGTAAATTTATATATCACGGCAAAGAGTTCACAATACTTACAGTATTTTGTTGAGCCATGTTAAAGTTTATCGCAAAATGACTGCTATTAACATAAACAAAATTTAATTGTTACTTGCAATTTTGATGATTGGCTGTGGTAGTGTACACAAGTGCAAGTGCCAATGTTAAAGCCGAACGCCAAGCGCTGCGTTTTGTTATGCTCATCGTTGTCGTTGTTTTGTATTTTAAGATAAAAGTTTGTCATTATTTGACGAAGGCCTTAATTTAGAAATATGTATAAAGGATAACAACACAAACATCATCAGAAATCAGAAATCAGATCTTAAAATTTTCATATTATACATTAACAAATATGTCAGTATAGTATTATCATCATCATTATTCCACTGTCACTGCTGAACATAAAACGACACTGATCCACTTGCATCCATCGACTTCCTGCATATCTTTCCAGGTCGCCATCCATCTAGTGGGGGAGCGCCCTACATTTCGCTTAACGGTACGAGGTCGTCACTCGAGAACCTTTCTTTCCCATCGGTTGTCGGTTCTTTGAGGTATATGGTCGGCCCATTGCCACTTCAGTTTACTAATCCGTTGGGCTATGCCGGTTTCTCTAGTCCTACTGCGGGTATCCTCATTTCTAAGCTTATCACGCAGAGAATCCCTTAGCATAGCCTTCTCAGTAGTTCGCTGAGCGACCTTGAGCCCCTCATACGGCCAGCAGTGAGGAAGATATGTATGCATAGTAAGAAATAGTTTGATGTCTTGTGGATTATTGTGGTGGGATCAGAATATGATGCTGAGAATGTATTTATACTACAGAAATGAGTCATACGTGTATGTGTTTAAGTGGCTTACTCAGAGATCCTTGGAAAGAAATCTGTTGCTTCACAGTTCATACTCACCTTTGATAAGATGGAATAAAACCGCAATTTTCACGTGCGCAATACATTCAAATAGGCTCCATAAAAGTAGTGGGTCATTTATGGATAAATTTATATCTAATAAGTAGACTGCAGGTGTCCATGAATTGCATTAGCCACCTACCATCAGGTGGACTGCAAATTCGTTTGCCACTTCAGTTGTCATCATCATCATCATCGTCATTGCAGCCCTTCACAAGTCCACTGCTGAAAATAGGCCTCCCCAAGGAATGCCACAAAGCACGGTTCTGAGCCACTTGCATCCATCGACTTCCTTACTTACCAGGTCGTTTAAATATATTTTATTAGGCTACATCATTTAAGGATAAGGTCTACGTACAAAATATTAAATAATTTAGAAACCGGAAACCCTAATATTAGATAATTGTAAGTATCATTTTGTAACCATTATTTATTATTTTTACAGTCCATCTGACGGTAACTGGATGCTGTGGCCCATAGTTACCTACAAACTATCCTCGATTAGGAATTAAAATTTAGATGCATCGTCGCCCCTGAGGACTAAGACGGAATGCCTCGTTACCAGTAACAAGTGTCTCCGATTCTCGACACTCACTACACGAAACACAATAACAATTAGTTCTGTGAGAATGTGGTTCTTGTTTGGTTCAAAAAGTTAGAGCGAGACTACACTCACATCTTATGGTTTCCAATAGATAGATTATAGTATATTTTCTTGTTTACGCCTGACGTAAAACATCCAGACTAGCGATTGACAGCATCGCAGGCAAATTAGGCGATTCCTCCTCACTACGAAAGAGACCCATGTCCAGCAGTGGACTTCTAGCAGGCCTTATCTATCAAAAAGTTTAAAATTCTTACTGAGCAAAAATTGTTCAGTAAGGTTTTTTTCATTATAATATTACCCCTGTGAATGAGGTGATCGCTACCACGCTGTCTCTAAATATTATTATACTTATTGTATAAAATATTATATTGTAAATTTAAAAAAGTCATGGTGGGTTTCTTGTTGATTATTCCCATGACAGAGGTTTTTTCGAACCAGTGGTAACACATAAATGACTTTAATAAGTATTCTTGTAATGTATCTAAAATATAAAAATTAATTTTTGTTTGTTTGTATTTTATGCACTGCCATACCGTTCATCAGATTGCGATAAAACTTTGTCAACTTATTGTTTGCACTTGCGCGAAGGTTATGGACAGAGTTCAATTAACTTGCAGTAGGTGGCGCGCGTATCGCAACAACAAATTTATTTGAAAGTTATATATCTCATTCAACTTCAATGAATGTATTAATGATTCCTAATTAAACAATGTAACTCTTCCAAATTTAAAACGATATTTCGACAATTATTTCTTCTACGGCAGCAATGCGCCGGGTACTAGCTAGTATTGAATAAAAAATACTCTATTTTTTCCGGTTTATTCTAAGAGCTAATAAAGAAGAAGAAGAAGTACAAACACTAATATAAAAAATTAAAAAAACCGTTTCACTGATAAATATTTTAAGATCAACTTGGTACTTCCAGACCTGATCTTAATATGTTAATCAGACCCTTTTTGAGCAAGTAATTTTATTCGAATTCACTTTGAATTTCTAATCTTTTTGAAATAAAAGCTTGACCAACAGTTAATAATACATTTGGTAGAAGCCATTAGGGAATGAATTAATGGCGGAGTCGTAATGGAAAATGTTCATTTTGTTGACCTTTGAATGAATAATGTTTTTGTAATAAACTTGAACTGTGTAAACGTTTTAAATTTTTAATGTTTCGTATGATAAAAATAAAATAAAGTTCACCAATTTTTATTAATAGATTTTAGCCGACCTCAAATAGAAAGAGATTTTTAATTCAACTGCAATTTTATGTATGTATATTACGCAATGTATTCTTTTTAATTAAACAATTTTTATCACAATTTTAATTTGATGAAAATATTCCTAACGGTCGGCAAATAGAGGATGAAATTTTCAATTTTAGGTACTCTATTTTTCGACCACATTCTAGTTGCTTAGGTTATTAATTGCAATATTGCTTAATTCACTCATAATGGATAAAAAATTTGACTTTGAAAGAGTAAAAACCGACTTCAAAAAACTTAAATGAACAAAATATTTAATACATAATTTTAAAGATTCTGAAGTCAGAGTTTTAAATTTTCAATACACTTTGTTTTAGCATCGACTTCAGATGCTATTAAACTACGTGGATTTTTTTTATTATTTAGAGTCCTTTAAAGTTGATTTTAATTTAAAAAAAGAAAACTGGCAATGTTGTGGTAAAGATTTTATTTTACATTTCGTTTATTTTAGTTAGTTTCCCTGACGGGAAAAGTTTTGTATTGTCTATAAATAAATGTTCCGTGTCTTAGTGTTTATATGTATATGTATTCAAGTTAGAAAAGCGAAGCAGGCAGTGAAGGCTAATGGGTTTCGCATACATCTTTTTATATTTGAATTTTAATCCTCGGTAATGCTTTTATGAAAAATAAGTTATCCTGCTTTTAATGGACATTATTAAGTTCATTAAATGCTTAATTTGTTTTTATAACAAGCTACAGGTAAGGGTCGCAGCGTGTACGAGTATAATAATATATTAGACTTGCAACGAATATTTCGCAATTGTTCGGTGTTCGGCCTATTCGGCTAATTTTATTCTATTCGGTCGAATACCGAATATCTAACTACTATTCAGCTGAATACCGAATACTTAAGCGAGATGTTTTGTTGCAGTCAAATAATTGGTAAAATTAAAATATTCATTTATTTTATAATACTATATTTTTCTAATAATAACTAAAGTAGTCATAGGTACATAATCAACTTCCGTATTATAAAAATAAAACAAAACTATCAAATGAATGTCTGTGCCCTTGAATTATCGTTATTAAAATTTAGAAGTGGAAGATTATGGTACAGAAAGACTAATTTTTCTGCAGTTTTAGGCAGTAGTATACTCCTTATCTTCTCGTAGCCAATGCTAGCTTCAGAAAAAAGACTCTCTAAATAAACACTACTTCCTTCTCGGCTAAACACTAGTAGTTAGTTTGTACCAGTTCTGGCTCACTGAGCCAGAACCTCAGTCCTCATCGGCTGACGGTGGGTCGACGGATCCTAAAATAAAAAAATAAAGAAAAGGTTTTGGCATGCTCTGATCACGAATCTGCGGTCCGTTTTTGCGTAGGATGTGCGGTTTCGGAGATGTACAGATCAATTAACTAATATCTAATTGATATCCGGTGGGCCTGCACCCTCATTAGCGATCCATTTTTCACCCTTTCCTCTTATGTATTGTTCCTTGAACACCGTCATTGCCGCTCTTATCTATTACTCATACGCCCTGCTTAGCAGTGCTATTGTATTATACTTCTTCGTTAATAACTACCATGATGTTCTGAATCATCAATATAACACATTCCTTAATTTTGTTACAATTTTTATTTCCAAAATGTTATTGCTTATTATCTATAAAATAGGAGCGAAACATCTATTCCATTAAAATTCTGAATCATCAATAAAACACATTCCTTAGCTTTGTTACAATTTTTATTTCCAAAACGTAATTGCTTCTTATCTATAAAATGGGAGCGAAAGATCTCATCCACTAAAATATGGTTGTACAGTGTATTCCTGTAAATATGCACGTAAAACTATGCATTGAACATCCCTGAAACTTATATAGCAAATACATTAAGCAATATTCACCATAAACTGAAGTCCACTCATTCTGAATCCTATCAACATTCCAGTCCCATCTTTTACAATTCCTTTTTAAAAACTCTAGATGAAATCGTGCAGGTGATCGTCCATTTGAATCAAAATATTAACCGAAGCCATTCGTATCGATATATAAAGCTATCCAATGTGAGCCTGGTTTATCATCTGTATTCAAATTGCATATTATATACGTTGGTACGTGGGTATACATGGGCAGTCTATTAGCAGCATAAACATTATTTTCTAGACTGGGATGAATCTTTTTCAGATGTTTTTGTACATATAGTGTTTCCATGATATTACTTCTATTGGTAGATTATTACAGTACCACTATATTCAATGGTTGACATATAAATGTTCAATTATATTGATTTTTTAATATTAAATCGCATTATTTTCTGATGATTTGTAGAAGTCATCGGTGTGGCGCAAGTCGCAACACGAAAAAATGTGAGATAAGCTTGTTGACTCATAAAGTTACTATTAGTTTCACTGCCTTAGATTAGAATAATAGTGATTTGTAAATATTAAACCGCATTCTTTTGTTATGATTTGTAGGAGTCTTCGGTAGCAACAAGCTTATCTCGCATTCTTTCGAGTGAAAAAATGCGAGATAAGCTTGTTGACTCATAAACTTACTATCAGTTTCACTGCGGAAATGCTTTAGATTAGATAAAACTTACTGGTGCTATATAAAACCGAGCAGCTGCAGTCATGGAGTCAGTGTATGGTCGTTTGAACGCAGTGGATCTACCAATACTACGTTTGTGTTACTTCAACGCATCAATAATCATGGACGTAAGTGTTTATTCTATTGACAAACTTACTTTTCTTTCTGTTGTTTCTTACGTAAGTGTGTGAGTGTGTGTGTGTGTGTAATCAGTATTACTACTCGCCACTCTCCCCTCAAGAAGAGAGTGAGGACATCGATGCGATCTATCGATAACACATGCGATGGTGGAAAAAGAAAATCGCAATCGATTGATCATTTTTTTGAAGCTGAATAAAAAATAAAAAAGAGGAAGCTGTTATCGTCAACCGTAGCACGAGCCGCTAGAGATGGTGTATCATACATTTCTACTAATTTTGACGACAGAGACCAAGCGACGCATCTCATAAAAATTTAAATGTACGATATGAAGGAGCTATCCAAGATTCCAAATACTCATTGGAAACATACATCCACGAGGATTAAATATTATGTAAAGACTAATAAGGATAGCATCACGTTTAAAAATACTTTTTTAACAATAACAGTCATTAGATAATCATTAGTGAATGTGATTCTGTTTACTTAAATTACTTCTGTGTACTCATTAGATTCAACAAGTTGTCGTCTTGTGCTGCTGAGAGGAAGACAAGAGCAGAAGGAAGAGATGAATGTGGCATACGTGTACAGAACACGTCATTGAATAGCAAAACTACAACACTGAGTGGAGAAGAAAAAGAGAAGAATATGCAGTACTAAAGAGCTGAATATCCATTTTTCAGTTCAAAATCTAGTCGGTTGCTCAGTTTCGAAGACTGGTCTCTCGTTTTGCGACAAAAGACTGAAGATCTTGCAGAAGCCGGTTTCGTTTATACTGGCCATGCAGACAGGACCAATTGTTTCCATTGTGGTGGTGGTTTAAAGATTGGGAAGATGGTGATGATCCTTCGCAGCAGCATGTTCAGTGGTTTAGTCAGTGTGCTTATGTAAAGCTTAAGCTCGAACGATGTTTTGTATAAGATTAAATAGGGGGTTTATAAAGAAATAAAAAATAATATATTGCACACAAGTTGTTTTATTTAATCTCATAATGTTTCATATAGTTACATACACACAAAATGCATTACGCATAACACATAAATCTAACACACAACACACACATTATAACCATAACTACTATAGTCTACGGTAACATTTCTGTTTTTATCTATTTCAATAATATTATCAAACTCAGCATAAACTATATAGTTAATTGTTTGTATCAGAGAGGATTCAAACCGTACTTCTAATCTTACACTAACATGCTTTATGAGATTCCAATGAGTTGATGAGTTAGCTGATAAATCAGGAGGTAAATCAAATGCTAATATACAGTAACCTTTGGCATACTGTCCCTTCATTAAGAAAGTGAATAACAATTCCCGAGAATAGAGTATGATATGCTGATGTCAATATACTATTATTAAAAGATGGTTGCAAAGCTTTTGAAGGTATTTGTTGACCATCAATATATAAGCTGAAATAATTAATACCATAGTTTTCAAAGTTAAATGGATTTTAGTAAGGAACCATTAAATGCAGAATTTACACAATAAATTATCATCATTTGGTCCTAGGAATATTTTGAGTTTTTCCTTGAACACCCGATGGAATTGTTAAAACTTTCACCAGCTCGAGTAATAGGATATTTAGTAGTGGTAGAAGCTAAAACTTTTGATGCGACTAATACAATTGGATTAATTCGTGCTCGTCGGAAAATAAGAGTTGCGTCCGTAATGCAAACTTTAAGCTTTACATCGTTAGACCCATCAATTAAATTAAAACTCTCTTGATCGAACTAATTTTACAATTTCTCATTTAAACACCATTAATTAAAATTTATCTTGGTTAAACATGTCATCGTGAAGATGTCCAATCATTTCTACTTTCACTGACCAAGTCTTAAACTATTAATATATATTGCAAAATTATATAAAACAGAATGATCTATACTATTTCTAACACAATTAGTACATCAGAATTTTATAATCACTCAACCTCAAATGTATACACAACCACAAATAGAAACAACGACTATGTTAAATTATTTACAATCAAACAATAATTACATATGTAATAAATCTACGTCACATTATGGTATTATCATAATTTTACAATCAATGCAAAGGACATTGCTCTGCGCCCACATATTGTTCGCCCTGGAACCAAGAACATCGGAAAATTATGTTTTTTATTGTCGATCATTAGTAAATTCCTATATGATCTTATTTTTATAGCGGACTAGCTGCAGAATAGATATATTTCATAAAAAGTATCAGATTTTTAGGTTATAATCGAATCTGAAAAACAATGTCCTAAAACATTTACCTAGTTTTAGTACCTATCTAGATAATTAGGTATGCAGTTTTTGTTCTAAGGCCTAAGTTTATGTAAGTGCAACGAGTAAATGCATATAATCTAGTTAACATACCTGCATTGTTAGCATTGGTTTTGAAATAAGAGAAAATGTTTGTGTATAAATTGTAAAAATAAAAATATATGTATTTATTGGCAGATAGCATTTAGATGTTATCATTAGCATATACGGTACGGTCAGATACCGCAATTAGCACAAAATACACTTTCCATTGCGTATGCGTAAGTCCGTTTATGAATGCTAGATTATCATTTGAGCGGTACACAGTTCCGAAAATCACTGCAAGGTAAGTCGTTTTTTGAAAGCAATCAGAGTCCGTTAAAATAGCTAAGTCGTAATGTTCAATATATAATCCCGAAGGTCACCAAAACACCGATACAATTACAAAGAGCAAGCGACGCCAATGTAATTTGACAGAGTGAGAGATGAAAGTACAAAGTAGGCATATCGATCTGAAATCGTTTAATCGATTGTTTATAGTAAAATAATCGATTTTCTAGATCGATATAGATCTGAAAAATCCTTGTCCGATGTCCTGATATCGACTTAGAATACCATCCATTCAATGAATCGATCCAAAAACCTCTCGAGTCGGACTTATTGAAGAACTAGCTATATTTCAAATGATTGAAGAAATAATTTTGCATAGTTGGAACATCTGTTCCTTGTGACTTTTTTCTGTTCTGTGCTGCGTTCAATCCCAGGGTTGGGAAAAGTATTATTGGGTTTTTATAACTTGAAGTTCCCAGTAGTAGTACGGAATCTGGATTTGTGCCCGGTGTTTGGCAATACGCGCACCCCTATTACATGGGACGTATAACATAACTGGTGCTAATTATAGTACCACACCTCTGCCTACTACTTCTGGGAAATACAGGCGTGGTGTTATGTTTATTAATTTAATTATGTTTCTATCCAATTACTTGTATTTACGGTAAATTATCATCAATAATGTTCTGTGTCTATATTAGGCATGTTTGAAAATGTCGTGATTGATCCAGAATCGATCTGTTATTGCTCGATTTAATCGAGAATCGATTCTAGTATGTTCGATTTGAATTGATTTGGAGATCGTTTTTTTGAAGTAAATCGACATGCCTAAGTGAGAGCACAGGTGAGAGACTGACAAGTGACAAGAGACCATTTAGTTACATCAAAAATGGGAGTGCCAAATACGATACGATTTATGGATATTTCCTAAGATTATAGCCATATGTTACAAACAGTATTACATACATCACGTTTTGTCATACAACATTACAATAATATTAATACCATAACAAGTATGACAACGTCCCTTTTTTTATATAATAACACGTACGTCTCTACTTCTTCCATACTTGTAACAATATAAATAATAACATCTGTATCTAGTCTGCAATATTGATCTTTAAAGAACACATTTATAATTAATGCAGTAACGATAAGTTTTTTTTTAATATTAATTGTCGTAAATCAGTTATCGTTTAGTACGAAGTAAAGCACCATTCTAAACGATCATTAAAAACCTGCATAATTTTCTTTTTATGAATTTTTTTTCAGCATTATTCTAACCACCTATTTAAAATCAAGTATGTCCTCATTCATTAGATATAGTACATTTTATAAATTATACTTAGGGAATAACATAAAAGAATATAAAGAAATGGTAATTAAATATTTTTATTAGTTTTCATTTGTACCATTTGAAATAAGTTCAAATGTGATTCAGATTAAAAATATACAACAGTTCATTAAAATTCAAAAATCGATTACAATCGATTGGGCATCCTAATAATTTTTCGACACCATGATGTTTGAAGAAGATGGCGGCAGTTATTAGTCGAGTAGAATACTTTTTAATGTTAATTTTGGCATGCAGCTAGTCCAAAAGTTGTAAAAGTATTTTAAAACTAATATAATAAAATAGACAATTAATTATCATGTATGTCCGATGCTTTTATTGCACAGGGCGATTCTGGACATTGTCCTTTATTTACACATGACATAAAAGTAAAACTATCAACACTTAGCGCAATTTATAATGACCCCAAGCTAATGTTTCATTATTATTATCTAAAATATGCCTCGTTGTGTCATTATATGATAAACCAATCTTATTTAATGTTTGTGTGAAAATTGTGTGCTTAATTGATTTAAATCTAAGCATACTATAATATTGCACTTTTTTATTAAATAGAGAAGACTTATAACTATTAATTTTCATCTTTTTAGTGATACATTTATTTAGCCCTTTTGCCTTGGCTATAGTCTTATTCTCTAAGTTAAAAGCGTACATTTTAGATCGTAAACCTACAAATTCCTTCATGATTTTATCATTATTTTCATGTTTGAAAAAACCTAATTTCTTTTTATTTAATTTTGGATATTCAAAAATATTATTTGTATCATAATCTGAGGTATCAAAGTATGAGGAAAGGTCAGGTTTTATATCAGTGTAAAAATCGACTGTAAATATATGATATATTAAAATATCCGTATCTGTATACAATAATTTCATTTTACTAAACTTTTTAATCATATAATTATAATAATAATCATACATTAATATTTTTAAAATATCTAAAATACAAAACCCTAAATAAATTGGTATGTTATATATTAACTTAGTTTTTCGCAACTGAACCGCAACAAAGTCTTCCGAAAATATTGAAAGACTATGAAATTGTGGTTTAGCGATTAGATCTTCAGCATCTAAAGCTTTACCCTTGTTCTCCCAGTGTGTAACTAATTTTACGTTAACCCTTTTTTCAATATTCTCCATAGTCTTACCGAAGACTGAATTATACATTAATTTATAAAAATCTTTTTCAAAATCTGATTTTGCTAACGTTCTTAATTTTATATTTAGATCTATGTACATTTTCACCTGGGAGACTGTTTAAATTTTAAAACTCTATGCATTTTAGTTAATTTAACCCCCATTTCTATGCACTGCTTTAAATTTATGTAATAAATTACATGTTTATCTTTATTTTTTAAATTTGGGACTAGTTTATTCTCATTAGTATTGCCTACACAAATATTTTTTGGCCATAAAGGAAAATCCGAATGTAAATCATGAAGTTCATCTGGATATTCCAAATAAACTTTTAAAATAAAACCGAACCGAAAATCCACCAGTAGGAAGATATTGAGACATAGCCCAACCATATAAATTGTTGGCATCAAAATATGTGATATATGAATTTGATTTCCCTGCATCATAATCCCCCATGTATTTGTTATTCTAGCTCTAGCATAACGATTACTACATTGAGATACAGAACCCCTGCTACCTGATCTAATAAATGCAATTTTGTCATATTCTGTTAAAAGTTCTAATTCTTTTTCTCTTTTTTGTATATTTTAGCATTGCATCCCAACTTAAATCATAAGTATTAATACATAACTTTTTAAAGTTTTCAAATACATCGGATAAAAGTAAAACGTCTGTCTTTAAATACAAGTTTGAATAATCGAGCATATTATAACACCCAAACTGTTCCCAAACATCTTTAGCATGATTGTAATCATCATTTGAAAAATGGGAATCTGTGAGCGAGCTATAATTTTTTTTATTCAAAGATTAGATTTAAACTATCATAATTAGTCATAAATTCATATGGATAAACCCCTTTCCGTTTTAAACGAATGAAATCTTCATCATTAGGGTAATTTCTACGTAATTCTTTAAATTGATCATTCCTGAAATTTTTGGCTAATTCTTCTAATTTACATGATAAAAACTTAAATGAATCTACGAATCTCAATATAACTTCATTGTTATTCATTTTAATTTTTGGAGAAGGATATATTTTTTTTATTTTGAGAGATAACGTCGAGTCACCATCACTAAAGTTTAATGCATGAACAATAAAATGAGCATCATAGTGACTAAGGTTGTAAAAATATTGGTATATGACGTGGTGTTCTGAACTTTGAGTAGCTTCATGAGCAACACCTATAAAACTACCAATGTTACAATCAAAATTATAAAAAGTTCTGCTAACTCTGTTTCACAAATATGACAAATGGTTATATATGAAATTTGGTTTTGTCTTCATTTGTTAGCGGAACTGAATATTTTAGCAGTCTATTTATTTCTTTTAAATTGTTAGATAAACTTTCCATAAACACTTGTGCACAGTTGGATCCGCAATATGTTACATATTTTGATAATTTATCATCATATGAACATTTTATATTATAACCAAAATTATGCACTTCATGTTTCTGAATATTATGTGTGAAAGGTTTGGATGGATCAAGAACATGATTCTATTGGTTTTAAAAATGCTTCGAAATCAGCATAAACTACGAATGATATTTTTAACTTTTTTTCAGAGCTATCAAATTTAATTTTATCATTTGAAATAGGTTGACCAAACCAATTCTTTTTCAAAGTTTCACTGTTTGGTAATTCTGTACAAATGTGGGCACAATCATATTGATTATTTAACCTTTTCTGAGATGGAAAATGAAATAGACAAGCTTCGCTAATGTACATGACGTGATCGTCTTTGAAATTTGTTTACTAACTAACCGCGTAAATTTTTATGTTACAATAATGATTTTCGTATCCTTGGAAAAAATAATAAATTGATATGTCTATCTTTACGACACTTTGTTAAAGTAATGGACCTACTATAGAATAACATCCTTTTCTTTATTAAATTCTAACCAAAAACATTAATACTAATATCATTTAATTTCTCTACTTTTGCTATGTCAGAAATTTCAATTGGAAAGGACCATAAAATTTAAGTTTATTTGCATGTTTAGCGTACGATGATACCCGATTCACGTTTTTATTTACGAGATATAACGCTGACAGTAACGCCCATTTAAAACAAAAATAATCTTCGTTTTTACATTTATAACAGCCTTTTTAATTTTATGTCACGGGAAGATCTATGTATGAAGTACCGCGTAGGGGTTAAATTTATTAACATTCATGTCTATAGATTTTATGTTTTTAGACTCCATCCACAATTTTTTTCTTTCAAATGCACTAATTTTACTAGTAATTGTATCATTTAAAGATGAAATAAAAATATTTAAGTCATCTCCTTGACAAATAATATAGTTAAATGTTTGAAAATTGAAGGTATTATGAATATAATGATTTCTTATATTTACGCGAACACTACATTGAATAAATCTATTTTTACGGATTTTGTCGCGTTTAATTTTACTAATTTTGATTCCCGTCGATTTGAAACGTCGGGAATCAAAATTAGTAAAATTAAACGCGATAAAATCCGTAAAAATAGTTTTATTCAATGTATTATGAATATCTTAAGTTTGTTGAACAAAATCAGCATGCAATATGAAATTTAATTTAAAAATTATGTGTTGATGAATACACTCTTGTATAAAAATAAAATATCACTTTTAATAGAATTTAAAATAGTTCAGGAGTTTCAAAATTTACCCGTGTCGAACGATCTACTCTACTCTTGATTTTATAAATTAAAATCCTATTTCCAAAAGCAGATTCAATAACACTAACGTTTAATAAAGAATTATGTGAATTTAAAAGATTATTTTTGTGAACATTACTTTTAAAATGATTAGCTAAATACCTTTTCTTGATAAATATATGACACGTTTGACATTCCACTTGATCATCGTTACCGACACTGTTCGATGCAGAGGTAGACGCTTCCTCTTCCGTTCTTGGTTTTTTGATGATCTTGGGTTCTTAGCTGCTCGTTCGCTTCATTCTTTTTCCAAGTTGTAGTGGTTGACTGTTAAAATGTTTAAATTTATTAAAAAACGATATAAGACAATGCGTAAATTATGATCCAAATTTATGTTTATTATACTTACTTAAACTGTGTTTCAACCATCGCACAGTGATTATACAACTCATCACCATAAGACGAATCGAACAGTTCACGCTTGTCCATTTCATCACAAACTTTAGATCACTTTGTTTTTAAAACACCATTTCTTAATACATAAAACATTTTTAACGCACAGATTTTCTTATAAGTAAAACAGTTATACAGTAAAGTATCTTTACAATAAAGTTCACAAAGAGTATTTAAATTTAGAGCTCCTAAGCAATTTATATCTATGATAGTATTATTTTCATTTTCATACAAAGATCTTGTACCCATTTTATTTTTTACATCCTTTAAAAAAATCTTTTTATCTTACAAATATGTCTTGAATACTGTGAAACTCTCTATAATCAACAAAGCCCTCACTTCATCGATACCGTCTGTGCTTTTCAATCCTGCAAATTTGTATTTTCTCTTCAAGAGATAGTGAAGTGAACGAGTAAGGAGGCTTAATTAGGAATGTTTTGGTGTACTCTACAGTGGCTATAGCAAATTCTTTTATTATAAATTCATTTTTGCTATTTTTGAATCTTTGAAGATCTACGATTATTGTATTGCTATTCATGATATTTTCTTAACGATATTACTCAGATTAATGACGATGTCATCACTCTCTTCTTGAGGGGAGAGTGGCGAGTAGTAATACTGATTATTGGTATTAGATATTTTCTGCAATAACACAGTTATCATGTTGATATCATTTTCTTTACACTTAATCACACACACACGTAAGAAAACAACAGAAAAAAAAAAAGTTTGTCAATAGAATAAACACTTACGTCCATGACCATTGCTGCGTTGAAGTAACACAAAAGTAGTATTGGTAGATCCACTGCGGTCAAACGACCATACACTGACTCCATGACTACATGCTGCTCGGTCTTATATAGCAACGGTAAGTTATATCTAATCTAAAGCATTTCCGCAGCGAAACTGATAGTAACTTTATGAGTCAACAAGCTTATCTCGCATTTTTTCACTCGAAAGAATACGAGATAAGCTTGTTGCTACCGATGACTCCTATAAATCATAACAAAATAATGCGGTTTAATATTTACAAATCACTATTATTCTAATCTAAAGCATTTCCGCAGTGAAACTATATAGTAACTTTATGAGTCTAACAAGCTAATATCACATTCTTTCGTGTTGCGACTTGCGCCACACCGATGACTTCTACAAATCATCACAAAGGAATGCGATTTAATATTTACAAATCAATATAATTGATAATTCCTATGTTAACCATTGAATAGATTGGTACTGTAATAATCTACTAATAGCAGTAATATCATGGATACACTTTATGTACAACATCATCTGAAAAAGATTCATCCCAGTCTAGAAAATAATGTTTATGCTGCTAATAGACTGCTCATGTATACCCAATTACCAACGTATATAATATGCAAATTTGGATACAGATGATAAACCAGGCTTACATTGGATAGCTTTATATATCGATACGAATGGCTTCAGTCAATATTTTGGTTCATATGGACAATCACCTGCACGATATCATCTAAAGTTTTTAAAAAGGAATTGTAAAAGATAGGACTGGAATGTTGATAGGATTCAGAATGAGTTGACTTCAGTTTGTGGTGAATATTGCTTAATGTATTTGCTATATAAGTTTCAGGGATGTTCAATGGATAGTTTTACGAGCATATTTACAGGGAACACACTGTACAACGATATTTTAGTGGATGAGATGTTTTATTCCTATTTTATAGATAATAAGCAATAAAATTTTGGAAATAAAAATTGTAACATAATTAAGGAATGTGTTTTTTTGATGAATCAGAATAGCATGGTAGGTATGAACAAAGAAGTATAATACAATAGCACTGCTAAGCAGGGCGTATGAGTAATAGATAAGAGCGGCAATGACGGTGTTCAAGGAACAATAGATAAGAGGAAAGGGTGAACAATGGAACGGTAATGAGGTTGCAGGCCCACCGGATATCAATTCGATATTAGTTAATTGATCTGCACTCTCCGGAACCGCGCATCCTGCGCAAAAACGGACCGCAGATTCGCGATCAGAGCATGCCAAAACCTTATTTTTTTTTAGTATCCGTCGACCCACCGTCAGCAGATGAGGGCTGAGGTTCTGGCTCAGTGAGCCAGAACTGGTACGAACTAACCACTAACACTTTTGCCTAAAATTCGGCTATTCGTCCAGGAAGCCTGCATTTGGTATTCAGCGTGGGGCCGAATTTACTATTCGTTACAAATATTTAATATGTATAGAATACGCAGGAAGAAAGGACAAATACATAAGCGGTATTTAAATAAAACTAGTTTTTTTACGGATTTTGTCGCGTACATTAAATTATTTTATATTCCCGACGTTTCGAGCACTCTACAGCACCCATTGTCACGGGGGTGTTTGACGTCCCAATGTTATAGTTAACCACGGCTACCTCCAGATTAAAATTATTTATTTTTGTTCCGATGTACGCTGTATGAACTTACAGTATCTAGAAGTCTTGCAGTTGTATACTTGGGTTGGGATTTACATAAACACTCACGCCTGTCACCCAGAGGGGTAGGCAGAGACTACGAACTTCCACTTGGCACGATCCTGGCACACCTCTCGCCTCCTTTACATCCATATATCTACGCATACACGCTCGTCGGTTAAGGTACTCTAATCTGGCCCATTTCAATATATCGCCAATTTGGTCGATAAACCTTCGTCTAGGGCGTACCTTGCCGACTCTGCCGTTCACTAATGCAGCATAAATTTGCTTTGTCACTCTTTCTTCGTTCATTCTTTCTACATGATCAAACCACCGAAGCATTCCTTTCTTAATCCTGGTCACAACGTCATCTTGCAAACCACACTTTTCTCTTATCACACTATTTCTCACCCTGTCATTCAGATTCAGCCCTAGCATACTCCTTAATGACCGCATTTCTACAGCATTTATTCTACTCTCATGCTTCTTATGCCAGACCAACTTTCACTACCATACATTAAAGTAGGACTAACACAGCATTGTGAATTGCCAAACGTGCCTTTTTGATACATTCTGACTCTTCACAATAGCGTGTGAGCTCCATTCACTCTATTTCCTGCGTTCACTCGTCGTTCTATATCCTTATCATATCTACCATCCCTACTAAATAACCATCCCAAATATACAAACTCATCCACTTGCTCAATCAACTCCTTCTATTCTTATTTCACATAACGTTTTACTTTCTTCTCTTTCAAAACCATCACTTTCGTCTTACTTGCGTTCACTTTCATACCTCTTTCTTTTAATGATCGGTTCATTAAAGTTACCATCATTGCAACTCGGCCGCCGACGATGCAAATATGACGATCATCGGCGTACAAAAGGCATTTGTCGGTTAACTCACCCATTCTCAACCCACATTCTTCAAATTTCAAAGTTTGCAAACAACTGTCCATAAATAGGTTAAACAGCCAGGAAGCTACACAGCCCTGTCTGACACCTTTTGGATGCCAAGCCAGTCCGAGTAGACCCCGTTGATCCTGACACAAGCACTAGAGTCCCTATAAAGAGACTTCAATGCCTGTATCAAACCAGCGCTCAAATCAAATGAGTTAAGTGTTTGCCATAACACATTCCTGTCCACTCTGTCATAAGCCTTTCCAACTCCATGAAAGCACAAAAACTTTCTGGTTTTGGCCAAAACTTCTCCGCAATCATGCGCATGCAAAATACTTGATCCATGCACATTCCCTTTCTAAATCCAGCTTGCACATCCCAAATTTTTCCATCAGTTTCTTCCATAACTCTTTCAATTAACACCTTAGCATACAGTTTACCCACAATGCTAAGCAAGCTGATCTACAGTAGTTTTATCCTGCAGTGACCATTTTCCTTTATATATTGGGACTATAACGGCTTTGCACCAGTCTTCCGGTACCCGCTTCAGTTCCCAACATAAATTAAACAAGGTGTACAGCAGGCCTGCCACCACTCCTCTCCAGCCCTTAGCATTTCGGTGATACTCTATCATATCCGGCTGCCTTACCTGCTTTCATACTTTTCATTGCTTTCATTATTTCATCTACACTTATCTCTACCTCTCTCCACTTCTTTCGGAATTTCTTTTCACTTAATTCAGACGACCCTTCACTCATAAACACGCTTTCAAAGTATTCCTTCTATCTCTTTAAATTGAAACTTCATCATTCAGCATACAGCCATTCTCGTCTCGTATAGCATTCATTCTAGGCTGTTTTGAATGTCCCTAGCAGTTCTTACGAGTTTCCAGAACATTTTAATATTTGCCTGGAAGTTATCAGATATCCTTCTATCATTCTTATCCGTTCTTTCTTGCTTTTCCTTTCAACAACTTCTTTTACTCTCTTATTTATTAGTCTAAAGTCTGCCTTTTTCTTTCAATCTCATCATTCATACCGCCAGAATTACCAGCTTCAGTTGCCAGTAAATCTAGCAATCAATCTCATCATCCCACCACAACGTATTATTTTTCCTTTCATTCGTTCTCTTACTTCGGTGGCTGCATCTACAAAACTTTCTTAACATTATTCCATACAGTCTTCAGGTCTAAATTATTCATACATATTTCATTCAAACCATTTATATTCTCCTCAGTCTACATTTATACTTCTCTTTCCACCTTCATCTTGTAACCTCTCTGTTCTTATACGCTGTAACGCAGTGGTAGACACAGATGTCCGATGCCGCCAACGCCTGAATAGACCATTAATTCGGCATAAGACCAGGTAATGATCCGTCCTACGTTGGATCCCGGTAAACTCTTGTATCTACCACTGCGCTCCGCATTCTTTCATCCACAATTATAAATCTATCATGCTTCTATCATTACCTCTTTCCCATGTATACATGTGAATCCTCTTATGGTGAAAGAAAGTATTCGTCACAAAAGATTCTTTTCCTCACACGGCAAGAGGTCTTCACCATTCTCATTTACACTTTTATTGCCAAACATTCCTAATATCCTTTCATAACCAGACCTCTTCACCCCAACCCTTCCATTAAAATCTCCTAACATAATGATATTTTCATTTCCCTTAAATTTCATCAACACCATCCTTACCATGTCCCAAAACTGCTCTCGGATATAAATGGGCTTAGACATGTCTGGGGCACACACCCCTAGCACAAACAACTTCTTTAAGCCCACTTTCATTCGTATCCACAGCAGCCTTGGGCTTACACATTCATACTCTTTCACATTGACCCATTCCATCTGAAAGGATGACACCGACTCCTGGCATGCCCGCTCGGTCTCGTCTACACCAGACCAGTAAGCGGTATACATGCCATGTGCAGTCATCCTTTCCCTTCATTCGTCTCATTTACATAATACATCTATTCCTCTATCATTCATCATTTCGCATATTTCATCCATCTTATCATTCATTGCTCCACATACATTCAGCGTAGCAAGACGGGCCTCCGCAATCCACTATTCGCCCTCCTTGAGACAGAACGTGACGGGTGCGAACCTCGTCGCCAGTTTTACTCCGGAGATTCTTCGCACCCCTGCCCCATTAAAGGGCGCCGGGAACTCAGGGCCATTCCTTTAATGTGTTGGCTCATGGTGCGATCTAAGGGTGGTAGATTTTACGCCGCTACCATACGGCGAGGCCGAGTCTATCCTTTCGGCTTTGTCGCTCGTTTAGCACCACCAGGGGACACGTGTGGGGTGGGCCTAGGGTTAAGTGGTTGAAGCCTACGGACATGACTCATCCCCCATTGGATTTAATTTTATTAATTATAGGATCCCAAGCAAATCGTAGCACCCAACCATTGATGAACCATCTTCTCTATTGAAATGAGGATGTTTTTTGATTTCAATAGCCTAGCGAATCATCCTTGGAAGGAATCGGTGTTCTTTAGCGAGGATTTGTGGTCTATCAAGTCTAATGTAGTGATGGAGGCGATCCTGTACGTATTCACAAAATGCAGACTTCTCGGAGCGTCGATTCTTCACATCAGCTATGTGTTCTTTAACGCAGGTTTTTATTAATCTTTTAGTTTGTACTATATAAGAGAGACCACATTCACAATCAACTAATTTTATTTAAATGTGTAGTATTCACGTTAATATAAGAAATCATTATATAAAAGCGGTACTAAACAAACGGGTGAGCTGGTAAATATGAGTAAACAGAATATATTCGTCAAATATACGAAAAACTTGATTTAACTTGTTGTGGTAATGCTGGCGGAAATTATTTACATTGTCCGAACATAAAATTAAAGACCCGACTTTATAATGTGAAACTATTTTATTATTTTTATTTCTTTGAAGTCGTCGTCGTCGTCGAAAATATCGTTTCAATGGTTAAGTATCAACCCTAAAGTATAGTCAATTTAAAAAATTGATAACCATCAAAATCATTTCACTATGGACGGAGATATCACAAAATATATTTACAAAAAAAGAACATGCAGTTTAATTGTGAGTAGGAGTCCTTGAAGTTGGCTAATAATTATAGAACTTCTTAGCAGAAAAAGTTTTCATACAGTAGACAAAAATTTAAATACTTACAAGCTAAAACAAGTAAAATTACAGTATTATATGGTAAGATATAGCTTAGGATTTACGAACAGAAATAACATACGTAATATGCCAGCTTTTATAATACTCTCCTTTTGGAGTACGCCGTAGTTAGATTAAAACTATACACTTAGACGACTCCATGGCGCAGTGGCTCAGCATTGAGCTCTGGCGCTGAGGACCATGGGTTCGAATCCCGCTCGGAAAAAGTATTTGTATGGCCTACAAATAATTGTTCCGCGTATGGATGTTTGTCCTTCTGCAATTTATGTTTTAAACTGCCTCCACAATACAGGAAAAATCCTAACTGTAATAAAGGTGTAACTTTTTTTTTAAACTTAAGTTCTTAAGTTAAGTTTATAAAATAAAAATACATAAGGATGGCGTAACAAGATGGCTTACATTTTTCATAGAGTAACTCACGTAGTAGTCCTAACGCAGCGATAGATGGCACTTATTTTATTTCTTATGAACTTTAAAATGCTGTGTAATGTTTTTTTTTTATTTTCACTTTATTATTTTTAGCTTAAACATTTTGTTGTTTTAGTGTATTAACGCTTAAAAGTTTATTGCTAATAAAACCCAAAAGTACCAAAAATACAGTCATCGTAATGAAGCAGCTGTCTGGCGGAAACTGAATAATATTTGTCGTTTAAAACACTGAGATGAATTTTAATGCTGCTCAAGCATTCAGTGCGATAATGGCTCTTTCAGCAGACGTACAGACATAGGCTGACGAGAGCTCAGTAAATGTAGTTGTCGTGAGAGTTGAGTATTCTATGATACATGAAAGTTGTCTGGAATCTTTTCTTAATGTGCTTTTTTCACTTTCTTTTTTGTTGTAGATTTTTTATTGCAAAATATATCCTGTTTGACAAAAGGTGTGGAATGTGGAGTAAAAGAGGTTAGGAGATTTAAAACTCTTTAAATCAATTATACATATATTAAACTGTTACTTGTTACGTAGTAGAGACATGTTTCAGCTATATTATGGCTACAACCAATACAACGAATGGATTGGTTGGACCGGGAACGCTCTCACAGAACACTGGCGTAAAAAAGCGCCGAAATGCTGCTGTGTTTCGTATGGTGAATATAATGTCTTTTTTACTGAAAATGAGGCATTCTATATTAGTTTTCATGGGTGATAACGCATCTGCATTTTGATACTTAATTAAGGATAGATGTAGATATCTATGGATCACAACATTCATTTACCATGGACTGTGTGCTCGCTTGTCATCCTTATTCCATAAAAAAATCTTCCTGCTGAACTGGCAAGCAATAATGGATGGTACAATCATTCATTACCGCTAGCTCATGCCAATCGGACGTTCGGTTGCGGAAAATTATTTTGTGTCTAACAGTATTACGTCAAAGTGTGAAAAATTCAACAAAAATATTACGAAACTTCGTCCTGGTGTAGAGTGTCAACGTTGTGATAAGATGGTGCATTTGAATACTGAATGCTCAGGGCTTACTACCAAACAAAGAAATGCGCTTCGAGTAAATGAAAACCTAGATTGGTCGTGCTCTGAATGCAAAACCAACTCATCCAGATGAACTTCGATTGTCCTACCTGATGATGAAGCATTTAGATCGCCTATAATTTCTGCCTCTGTTCCATTAGAAGGTGAAATTCAACGTCAATTGAACAACGAAAACTTGATGATATACTCGAAACCGTAGACGCGTTTAAAACAACAGTCAAAGAAATGAAAAAAGAAGAACATCGAATTATCAAACCAAAATAAAAACTTAGAATTTAGAAGAAGTGCATTAGACGAAGAAGTGTTTTGACAGAGTTCGGGCGATAGATGTAAAGCGAATTTGCGAAGAAATTGCTCTGACTTTTGCAAAATTGGTAGATGTCTGTATATAAACTAATAAATTTCCAGACGAATTGAAAACTGGAATCGTGAGATCTATATACAAAAAAGGAAGTAAGCAGGATTACGATAATTACCGTCTTATAACTATATTGCCTATAATTTTAATGTAAATTTTGGCTGTTAAAATAAATTTATTAAATAATAAAATTAATTATATTGAATAAAATTATCTTCATATACCAATAGATTCATAACAATCAACGATTTCATAATTCTAGCGTCTATTTTACATACCACCTTGAAAGTCAATCAATTATTGTTCGACAAAACGACTTTACCTATAGAATAAAGTAAATTACAAAGCTATTTTACTCGAAAGAAAATATTCTTTTGATTTATTACACTAATTTTAATCTAAAAATAAGGATTGTAATATTTATTTGCTATAAAATACAACTTTTATCTTATATTTTACGCCAAATTTGTGGTTGAAAATTATCTTATTAAATAAATCATTCCCCTTGAAATTTTTATTTTATATTTCATTTCATTTGAAGGTTTTACTTCTACAGCATGTGAACTGCACACATGCTTTTTTTATTAGAAGATTGCTGCTGCCCAATTCCTTTTTCAGTTTCCCTCTGTCACCTATTACGACGAAACAATTTTTAATTAAAAAAATTGTAGAATACTAAATGATTATAAAGACAAAAATCGTGTCAGAGCAAGCAAGGCAGCAGTGATCTCTCTTTCTTATTCTTTTTCTCTCTGACAATGTTAAAACATAAATTTCTCAAACGAAAAAAAAACGTAATTTGAAATTAAAATCAAACAAAAATGTTCTTTCTGAGAATTCTAGATCTAAAATATTAACATCATGTCCGAATGAAGAAGTTTTGTTAGTAAATACAGAGAAACAAAAATTTTCAGTACAAGAATTACAACATCAATCTAAATATTTAATTAAACGGGACCAAATGTGCAACGAGACTCGATTTACAGAAGTTTTGTATGATCCAGATGTTGGCTTATATGTACGGTCACAACGGTCTTATTTTTTTAGCAATTGTAATGTCACCATAAATGGTAGATAGTAATATTAATTGTGTTTTTAATAATTGTACTTTAAAAAATACAGTTCAAGCTAAAAATGTAAAAGAAATTTAAAGGACTTTAGTCAAGTATTTTTTTATATTTCTTGATCAAACGATTTAATATTTTTTGTTTATAATTAAAAGTATAGATGTTACTAATTAAAGTTCTATTGTTCTGTATTTATTATTATGTTTCAATAAATGTTTGAAGTTTTTAAAAATTATAAAATATTATAAATTTCTTGCGTGACTTGACAATAATCGGCTAGTTAAGTCTCGCATGAGCGTGACTAAAACGTGGTTTCAAGTCACCGTGTACCATAAAATAACATAAAAAAACTTATTAAGTTCCTAGAAAGTAAAAATATTATTTAAAAGAATGAAGAATAATGATGATATAGGGTGATGGATTGTTTTATATCATATAGGCATGTAAAAAAAAAACAAATAAAGTTTTTATTCATAAACACGGTCTTACAAGTACATAATATGCCATGGTAGACTTCTTCTATTGAACGCATAACGAGCCCGTATCAGAAGTAAGCCCCTCTTCCATATCATAAAATTTACTAAAGCAAGAACCGCTTGTACTACATTTAGAGAAGTAAAAATAGTATGTGTAGTGTGTGTGTGTGCATGTAGTGAATGTGCAGTGTGTGTGTAATATGTGTGTAGTGTATGTGTGTGTACTGTGTTGTGTTAAACTTTTCATACGTTTCCCCTCTGCACATACCTACAACATAAAAGGTCTTGGGATCAGCGTTAAGCCACTGAGCAGAGGTGGTAGTTACATGTACAAGTATATGGAGGTTATCATTTGTGTGTATGTATGTAATGAGTGAGTGATTTACACATAAATATCCTCATATCTAAATTATAACTTTAATAGGTTTTCAACTTCAATAAATTCTAATGTCTTCAGCCATTCAGTGAGTTTTTGTTTACAGTTTCGATAAGTCATAGGATATATATCTAGTGTTTTATTTATTTTATTATATAAACGAGACGAGATGTTTTTGTACTGATTGCGAGCAAATTTAGTCTTGGTGTAATTTAGTGTGGCGATTCTATCTTTTCTTCTTTTAGTTAAAATATTGTTGTCAATATTAAAGGACTTATGTTTTTCAGAATTACGTGCAATATGTATAGTTTACGAACAGTTAATAAATCTGCATATAACATAAATACAATTAATTTGTTGCAAACTGACGTGTTTTGAAATACATGATTATTAACAATCCCCTTTGAGCTCGTTCTAATTGTATAAAATGAGTTTTTACAGCACCACCCCATATCGTTATACAATAAATCAAAATAGATTGTGCCAAGGAAATGTATATCTGATCAAATAACTTTTTATTTGCAACGTGTCTTAGTGTTTTAAAAATCCACATTAATTTACGTAATCCGCCAGAAACCAATTCGACATGAGACATCCATGAAAGTCTCTGGTCCACTAAGACACCAAGGTACTTCGTAGAAGTTAGTCTAGTTTTAGTGGGGCAGTTGCAATTTGTGCTAACTAGCGGCTGACAGCAATAAATCTTAATGTATATGCTAAAATGTATATTTCTTTTTTTAAATTCATAATAAATTAATTTTATGATAAAGAAACTGCGGTTGCTAACCCGCCAAACTATCCTATGGACGGAGTAGTGGATATTCTTACGTACACCGCCGCTACTTAACGTTACTTCCCTCCGAAAAGGATCTAAGTTACTCTCAAGCTGCCCCTTTAAAAGATTTAACTTTGTAAATTCGTTAATTTTGATCTGCATTTGATCTAGAAAACGGAATCTTCTTATTTAAAATTATTTTGATTGCAGTTTAGTCTGATTTTTCAATTTCTTTTATTTTTTTGCGAGGTATTGATCACTAAACACAAGAGAACTTTAAGAAATTCCTTGGAATAAAGGGATTCCAAGCAAACTGTTAATAGTCGTGACCAATGGTCCGTTAACTTGATTTAAACCAAAACTGTACTGTTGGAGTAATGCTGAAGGAAATTATTTACACTGTCCGCACACAGAATTAATGCATTTTCAATTGCATTTTCGCAGTGATTTCAAATGCGCAAGTGCTACATTTCTGAGTAAAAGTTTCAAATAGTAGATATTATTTTCTGTTACAATTGTATCATCATTATCATTACAGCCTCTCCACACGTGATTTGAAGCTCTGTGTGAATGAAACGAAAAAGCGACACAAAAAGAGACAAACATATATATCTATAGGATTTAGCCTGCGAGAAAATGAGATAGAATGCAGTTTACAGTGTTTATTACAATTATCCTAATCCTGATACTCTGCATTCGTCTCATTCTCTCGAAGGTTAGTTTTCTGAAGGTTCATTTCTACAGCGTGTGAACTACACACATGGTTTTTCTATAGGATAAGGGTGACAAACGAGCACACAGTCCACCTGATGGTAAGTGGTTGCTGTAGCCCATAGACATCTACATCTATCCTCGATTACGAATCAAAATGCAGATGCGTTGGCACCGGTGAGGACTAAGATGGAATGCCTCGTTTCCAGTAAAAAGGGTCTCCGGTTCTCTACACTCACCATACGAAACACAGCAGCGTTAAGCTGCTATTTTACGCTGGTATTCTGTGAGAGCGTGGTCGGTCGAGCTGACCCATTTATGCGACAACTATACTACTAATAAAGTAGCTGCAGCATGGATCTACCACGTATATATTTTTGAATTACTGTTTAAATTTAGGCTTTGCTTACATTTTTGAAGTGACTGTCTTGTTTATCGTGTTAATAATGTGAATTGTTTCTGCAAATAAAATAAGAATGCCAGATCTAAACGCCGCTCAAGTTTCTAGGGCTGTTACTTTTATTGAAACTGGGCGCACCTACAAACATGTGGCCCAAACATTTGTGAGTTTCTAAATATGTGGTACACTGAGTTGTCAAGAGTTATCAGCAGAATGGACAGTATACGAGACTCCCAGGAGTAGACGAAAAACTGTGGCCAAATATGGCCACAGTTTTTCGCGTGCTTAGAAACCGGTGAAAGAAGCTCCAAGAAGTTCGAAAGGTTACAGTAAGCACAAAAACTGTAATTAAAAATAAGTTTTTAATTACAGTTTCTGGCAGGCTAGTGTGATTTTAAAATCACACTAGCCTGTCAGAGGCCCCCTTCTTGTCACATGCCATCGAGAAGCTCGAATTAATTTTTGAGGTGCGCTTAGTGAAACATCATTGGATAATAGGTATATGGTGGAGGATTCGTTATGGGATGGGGAGGTATGCGTATGGAGGCTCCTACAGAACTTCGCGTCATTGAGAATGGGTCAATAACAGTAGCACGATATGTAACTGAAATTTTGGAAAGAATTGTTGTGCCATTTGTCCTTTTTATATGAGTTAGATTTGTTTTATGCATGATAATGCGAACGCAGTTGTTAAACATCTTCGAGACGTTGAAATCAATGCTATGGGGTGGCCAGTGCGCTAGTCCGACTTAAACCCCATAGAGCATGTATGGGATAAATTGGAAGATAAATAAAAAAAAATCCTCTGCCCCCGCTTATTTGAGAGACCTTAAAAACGCATTACAGGAAGAATGGAACGCAATCTCTCAATATTAACCTCCGTGCCTTGAAAAGCACGGAAAGTTCATGTTTAATTACCGCCTCATCGGAATATGGAAGTGAGGGAATAGAGAGTCCACCTCTGCTTGCGCATACAATCGAACACTATACAGCTTAATGTTGCTGTTTTTTGTCGTAAGTTCCTCCTATCACAAGCATTTTCAGTTTACTCAGAGCAAATAAGAGAAGTAATTGTAATAATGTTAATAGTGATGCTAGTAGTTTGAAGTTAAAAGGCATTAAGTCCACCAAGTGTAAGCTTACGCCACGTATTATTTATCTATCACCCAAGAGAAGACACGAGTTTAATGACATTCTTGACGTTAAGGGACTTAATAAAAAATTTAAATTAATTTTAACAAAACAAAGAAATTCGATTTGAATATTATATTATTAGTAAACAAACCGTTTGTAGACATGAGCTTTTACTATAGTAAAAAAAAAACTTATTACCCTTTTTTACGTTGAAGAGCCATGCTGCAGTAATTGTATCACCGGTTAGTTTGATTAAGGAAGGACCACGTTCTCATATTAAGCATATTGTTGCTGTGTTTTGTTTAGTGAGTGTAGAGATCCGGTGACCCTTTTTACTGCTAACGAGGCATCTAGTCATCAGGGGTGACAACGCGTCTGCATTTTGATTCTTAATCGAGGATAGGTGTAGTTGTACTTGGACAACAACATCCGCTTACTGAACGCTGAAATAGTATGATACTTATCAACAATTTAGTATATTTTGTACCGAGAAGGAAACGTCACACTTTTAATTAAGTATAATTAATCTAGGGAAACCTATAATAAGGCGTATGTTAAGTAAATACCAATTAATGAAAATGTGTTTGTTATAAGCTATTGGTTTTCAAAATAAATAATATACCTAAAAAAAAATCAATCATACTTGCTATATTGGTATATAATATTATTATGTTGTACAATTAAATATGAATACATTTAGAAACAGCCTGGTAGTGGTCACCTGATTGCCAGAGGTTGTTATCAATCCTGTATTTTTCCTGTACACAGCAGTATCATTATACTGTTTCAGCCTGGGTGTTCCTGTTTTTGTCCGTTTTAAAATAGGTTGATAGCCAAATTATTACATTTAGAATCTGAGAAATAAAAACATTTTAGATACATTCTTTCTCCTTACGATGTACCCGGTCAATACACGATACAATACAATTTGCTCGATGGAAAAAATTACCGAACTACGTACAATTGGCAGTTTTTATACAAACCGAATTTCATTTTAAACAAGTGCTAATAGTCTTTTTTTCTATAATAAATATCAATTTATAGGTAATTCATTTTGGAATCAATTCCACCTAATGGTTTTTTTTTTCATTACATTTATTGAAGAAATTATCGACTATTCAAGTGATTTTCGATCCGCACGTCGCTTGTCAGTGTCCCGCGGGACGTTGCCGAGGTAAGATCTGTGCCAAATTTTTGCGCGCGCACATCTCTTCTGCTACGTAAATAATATTTAGGAAATAAAATAAATTGTAAATAACTATAGTTTTATGGAACTTATATAGACTATATTTAAACTTTTGCTTGTGTGTTTATTTGTCATTGTGTAAATATTTGTTTATAACTTTAAAACAATATTTTTGTGATTATTTTGTAAAAACTCGATCTTTGCGACGACCGCTTGTAAATGCCTAATGCGCTTGGAACACCCAGCCTTGATCGGAGTAAAGGGCTGGAAGAATGGGCCTCCGAGCAATATCACTGGGCTCGATGTAATATGAGATCGAACATGTGTGTTTTTTTAGTATATCATGTTTGCCGGTCTTTCGCAGAGTGTTTTCTATAAAAATGTTTAACGCAGTTTTTTTTAAATGTTCTCTCCACACTAGGATTTTCTCCTATATCGTGGGGGCAGTAGACATATATATACACACATATATATACATTTATATATATATATATATATATATATATATATATATATATATATATATATATATATATATATATATATATATATATATATATATATATATATATATATATATATTTCAAAAGAACAAATATACAGACCCGAAACAATTATATTTTGTTAACAAGCAGAAAATCTTGAAACTGCTCTCCAAATCTCAGTACATAGACACGGTAAGCTCTTAGTTTTAATGTGTAGAAGAGTAACACTCCGACTGATGACCAGCGTCATTCATATGGGTAATGCTAATCAAGTTTTATACGCTGCAGCTATAAAATGGTAGTAGAACATATGGCTCGACCGGGGAAAGAACTCGCGTATACCAGCGTAAAATAGCAGCTAAATGTGATTCATATGGTGAATGTAAAGTTCCGAAGACCCTTTTAACTGGAAAAGAGGCATTCCATCTTAGTCTCTGGTGTATGATATGGGGTAGTGGATATTTTTTATTCCATGTGTAGTACTTGCGAAATATATGACTATTTGTGACTGCCGCTGTTTTGAGTGCGGCTCACGTGGCTTAATGGTGTTGCGTTATTGCATGTTATCACAATCGCATTACTTTGGCTTGAACTAATTTCGACAGTTTAATTATTATTACTTGTATGTACGTATTTAAACCGTGTAATGGCGTTGTAAGAATATTCACTACCCATATCGTCTCGTGGGTGTCGTAAGGCTACCACATGCGTCATACTTGTGAACATGTGCTGCTTTGGAGATTGGTCTGCTCGATTTCGCCATGAACTGATTAAATTCAAACATTTTATGATTTTTTTTTGGCATAATATAAAATACTTTTCTATGGGTCTGTTATAGCTTTCATTCTGTCTTATAATATAGCCTATTTTATAAATAAAAATCAATTGCTGTGCTGTGTTAGTCTTGCAAAACTCGAAAATTACTCGACCGATTTTTATAAAATTTTTGCGTGTTTGAGTGGATCCCTGAATGGTTTGATTTATATTTGAAACTGTTAGGTGGCGCTGTTTTCGAGATCCAGAATTATAGAGATATAGAAGCAGATACAGATTACCCGTGCGAAGCCGAAGCCGATTGCTAGTTGTAATATAAACTTTCAAATACCAAAAAAAATTGAGAATACCTGCTGAGTTTCTTTTGCCATTTCTTCTTTGTGCAAAGGAACATAAATGTTTAAAAAAGATAGTAGATTTAAAATATGAAATCTTTGACAAATGAAATTTCATTTTCTTGTGTAGAAGATATTTGCATTTTTCATTTCATTTCAGTGTCTACTATTTCTTTCTTGTGCAAACCTGAGCATTCTTGGTTAGCTTAGTAACTTTTTTGTACTAGTTACCCTTCCCTTTGAATATTGTTTGACTAGACAATAGCTAATAGACTCTGGTGTAAAGCACTAGTATGTATTAGCTCTTTCTAGTTACAAGAAATTTCCTTCCTCGCACAACTTCCTTTTGGAATCGACTACCACCAGTTTTCTGGACCGATACGATTTAGGAATCTTCAAGAAAACAGCCTACTCTTTTTTAATAGGCCAGCAACGCATCTACAATTCCCCTGATGTTGCAGTTGTTCATGGGCGGCGATAGTCACTTACAATCATGTGAGCCGCATGCTCGTTTGCCCCCTCTCATATAAATAAAAATTACTGAAAATCTAAGCAAAGCTTGTTTTATATTACACAACGTGTGTTTAAGAGGTCATCGCTATTTAAATTTGTCAGTTAACAATATCAATGCAAAATAAAAAAATTTGGTTGCAAAACCCTCCTATCAAGCGTGGCAACTATAGCATATATCCCCTTAGTAGGTAACTTATGGGAGATGCCTATGGTCAGCAGCGGACTTTTGATAGTTTTAGTTTAATTGCTTTAGTAGTAATATAATCGACTTAAATAATGAACCTCATAATTCCCGACAGAGTTCCTTCGCAAAGGCATAAATTATCTTCCATCTAAATGGCAAATATGTATAAACTAATAAGTGTAAATATTTCGGTTGTAGAAATATATTTTTTCTAAGAAAAAGAAGGTGTTTGAATTGTTCAATATACAATGGCAATTTCATACTTTAACGCTTAACTTTCACCCTGTGTTGTATACAATTAAATACAATTAAAATAGTATTAATTGCCTAATGTTTGACGTAAGCTGCTGTTAGTACATGTGTTTATTTCACGTTGTCCACGTCTATATACTACAGCAATTTACTTGCTAATTGACCTTTATCTGAACGTGTAAGTAATGCAGTAATGGGAGATAAAGCAATATATTATCTCAATTTACAGCATGTGTCCGGTCATCATATTAAGTTACTATTACATTGATTCTCATTCTCATGACGTTGAATTAATTTAACATAATTATTAGAACTGTGAGATAGTATGTGGTATTACATACATACCTTAAATTAATTTTATGGCCGGGTAGCGGCGGCGTGAGAGTATGTTATCTGGTGAAACCGAAACAGCTTGAATATAACCACACAAGCTGATAACAAATTGATATTAATAATAAACTAATTAATAGAATCAGGCGTTACTACGAGTAGCGTTTTAAGTGAACAACTTAGCGGTAAGCCACTGCGGAGTCTATTTCACCTGAGGATGCCTCGTTTAGAGGTGAAACACGTGTCGTATTATCATCGACGGTGGAATGTCTTCTTAGTGTAGTAGTGTTGAGATATTAGAGTAAGATAAATAATTTTTATTATATTTTTACGCGGATCTTAGCTAATTTTTAACATCTTTAATACAATGGATTTCAGCAAAGTGGCTTTATTAATTAAGGAACGGTTTTCGTGACAAAGAATATTCTTCAAGCCCGAGACTATCACTAAACCACGTTTTGTAATAATACCGAATGTGTCCTCGGTTCAAAGACGCTTGTATATAGAAACAAATTATAGATGTCGCGGCCGGAGGACCAAAAAAAAGTTACTTTTAATAAATTTAATTTAAAGGAACTACATATAATAAAGATATTACAAATAAAAGAACTAATACTAATTAAGTCTACACTTGTTCGATACTTGAAACGAAGTGAAGTGGCGTCGTTTAGTTTCGTATATATAATACTGTGTATTATATATACGAAACTGTGATGTACTGTGATTTTGTAAGGGGGCATCCATATAACAAACAATGAGCTTTTATGAAGCATAAACAAATTAGCCTTTATGTCGGGATGCTCACTTAGTTTCAATTTGCGACCACGCGATTTCTGCAATTTCACTGAAATACATTGTGATAGAAAACCAACTTTAATTAAATATTCTTTGGACGCGCATTGAAGCTTTAATCTTTATTCAATTGTAAATACCATTAAATATTTGTCCTGTATGGGATTATTGCGCGACGGCCCCGTGGCGCAATGGCTTAGCGATGAATTCCAGGTCTGGATGTTTGTCCTTGTGCAATTTATGTAGATATTTAAACTGCCTCCACGATACAGGATAAAAACCTAGTGTGGCGGTAACGTTTTTAAAAGAAAAAAAAAATATTCAGCGTAGAATTGGGGCCCCAAATTTTTAGTCTAACCAAATTAGTGCCTGCCTACATGCTCGCAAGTTTCTTTATTATATCTATTTCTTTAACCAATGGTGTCGATCGCAATGGTCTAGTGTTTTATACTACTAGCGGACTACAAAGTCTGATGGTTGCGGTTCGATTCCCATACAGTACAAAAATTAGCTTGCATGAACACTTTTGTTTGTATTGATGGAGGTCTTTTCTATGTATAACTAGCGAACGCCCGCACGGTCTACTATTTTTCTATCACGCGGGAACAAGTGTACTTCCACTTCCAGTTGAGTTATTGAGCATTATATTCAGAGCGTTTGTAAGATACTGCTGGTATTGCTGCATCTATATGATTAATTTCTAATGATACGACTTGTTTTGACTAACTTCATTATGGTCAGTGCTAATAAAACAATTTTTTTTTGGATGATTATACCTTATATAGCGCTAGCTCCTATTACTTGCACGAGTACAATTATCTTTACCTTATTAGCAAAATCAATCGTGTCAATATAACACCTCTACAATTTCTTCTATTTATGGCCAGGTATTCCAACATGTGTAGGAATCAAATTAAAATGTGGGCGAAGCTGAGCTTATGCTAATGTTTCATTATTGTTCTATTCTCATAGCGAGTGCACGTTGATTATTACGTTCGTAAATTATCTACATTGGTGAGTTTAATAATTTTTACTATTCAGACATTCATTCGCGATAAAATTTTATTTGTTTTTTTTTTTTGACTTCATACTTGTTTTGTTAATTGCAGATCATAGTCAACACTGAGGAAAACATTGATTCTAATCCTATCGCTAATCCGTATTACTATGCTCAGGATGTGGAAAAATTTGTACTAAATTATTACAACCAATATGAGCGGCTTCATGATTTACCACCAAAAATACTATAGCTATAAATGAATAGCAGCAATCGAAATCAAAGAAATGTTTTAGGAAGAGAAACCGTTCTCAAGAATCATCATCATCATCATACATTATCCGCCAAGATAAAATAAACGAGGTCGTCATCGTCTAATTAAAATCAACATTTACGAACTTAATGAGCAAGAAGAAAATGTCATCAACGATCTTAGTGAGTAAATATTACTACACTAAAATAGTCAGTAATTAAATAAGCGCTTGCAGAAAAACTTTTTTTATTATTATGATATAAATAGAGATCAGTTTATTATAATAAATATAGTTTTAGTTATTGTATTTAGAATTTTAATTTATAGTTTTATTTCGATTTTCGATTTTATCTGAAAGCAACAACACGTTATTAAAAGTTTTAAGCCAGGTATTAAATATTTCTACAAATATATGATTAAATACTCATTATATTACTACACTAAAAATAGTCAGTAATTAAATAAGCGCTTGCAGATTTTTTTTTATTATTATGATTTAAATATAGATCAGTTTATTATAATAAAATATAGCTTTTAGTTTTCAGATTTTGAATTTTATTTTTATGTTTTTTTATTTCGATTTTATCTGAAAGCAACAACACGTTATTAAAAGGATTAAGGCAGGTACTAAATATTCCTAAAAATGATTAAATACTCATTATATTACTACACTAAAGAGCCAGTAATTAAATAAGCTATATTTAATATAATAAAATACTCAAAACTCAATTTTTTTTGTAGTATTCGTAATTTTTATGTTTTATTAAATTGCGGCTTTAGACTTTATATTTGAGTTTTGATTTACAGATTTCTGAAAGAAATCGGTATTACAGATTAATCGGATAATCGGATTTACAGATTTCTGAAAGAAATCGGTAAATTTTATCTGGTAGATTAGTAACACGATAAAACTAACGCTTAGTTGGATACAGAACTGGACGAACGTTGCGGTAATCTTCTTTCATGCATGATACCAGCTGGGTAACAGCCTTCCACGTTGGGGTTTTCTCGTCGACATCTGATTTAAAGTTGATCAGAGAATGCTGCCAGCGGTCGGCTGATGGAATAGCCTCCAGCTCGCGGAAGTTAGATATGCGGACCTCGACGTAATATTCTCCTCACTTCGTAGGCTCGCTCTGGTGCGTATATCCTGAACCTGTTCGGCGTGATAAGTAGCTTTTTAAAATCCCCGCTCGCACAGGTTCAAAATCCGAATCCTGGAAACAATAAAAATACTATTTCAACAAAAGTATACTGATAAGCAATGAACAATAGTTATATTCCATCCTACTTACATAAATATATTTTTATACAATGTCCATGACTTGACTTAGTAGTCCGGATCACTAACTATTATATCAATCACACCAATCATCTAAGAATATAATTAAATACGTTTTTATAGAAACCTATTACTGATAATAATAATAATAATTTATTTGCGAGTAAACATTGTATACAAAGATAAAAGATATAAATCTTTGCACTCATCATACAAACAATAATTGACTCCGGCAGCTTCGAAGCCCCCTCCAAGTTACTACAACCAATAATAAAATGTAATACTGTACAAAGTTGACATCCAATCAAATATAACCTAACTTTTCATCAGAATCTGGAAAAACGTTTAATTGTCGTTTCTTGCTGATCGAAGCTGGGGCGAGCGACGGCAATGTATCAGCCTCAGAATCCGAGTCGCTTCCGAATAGTTCAACTCGTTTCTTGGACTTAGGAGCTGCTGTTTTTGTCTTTGATATATTCGTTGGTTTCTTAGCCGCTTTATTCTTTTGCGAAGTCGATTGTACTTCAGCGTCTGGCTAAGGGATTGGAATACCTAAAATGTAACACAAAGTTATTACAAGAAAATACATCACTGTGCAGAAGCACTCACATGAAAACTTATAAAGCGAAACAAATAACTTTACTGTAACATATAACAAGTTAATTATTATTCTATTTGTATTAAATGAGTGAGGACCCTAAGTGTTACGTACATACTTGCCGCCTTGATGATGATGAGATTATGAACACTTTTAAGTCTATTAGACTGTGGGAAACTCACTGTAACTAATGGTGAAATACCTCCCAACAGCCTATTTTATACCCCTAAATTATAAGAATATGCCCACCTGAAAGTATTTTAATTTGTCATATTTTAAAATAAAGAAATATTTCATTTGGTACAATTAGCATTGATCGGTATTTATACAACTCATAAGGAATATTATTGCTTATTAATATTCAGACTTTAGATGCTCATATGTGAACACCGCTTTGATTAATTGATATTGCGCCGATCATGCACTCGTCTCCAGTTGCAGCGTTGTCGCTGCAACTGGAGACGAGCGGCGCCTCGATGTCACTGCAACTGGAGACGAAATTTTTATATGGTAAACGTATGTAATCATGCAAATACGGAATGGGTCAACATATAGCGGTCGATGTAGTAACTAAATTGAGATCCATTACAAATATATCTTTATTCAAAATTAATACTTTTGCAAAAAAAAACTATTTTTTTATATAAATTTTCTAATCTATTTTTAATCTTAAGCTGAATATTCTTAATCTATTTTTAACCTTCAGCTCAATTTTATACATTCGTAAATACGTACTTATCTTGTTAATTAATATCATAAACGAAAAATTCTGGATGTTTAAATGTTTTCAGATGTTTGTTACTCAATCATGATAGAATGGCTGAACCGATGTGGATGAATTTTCGCATAAAGATAGAATATAGTCTGAAAAAACACATATGCTACTTTTTATCCCGGAATGAATATTATGAATGTGAAAGAATATGTATGAAATTTTTTATCCCGAAAAAAAGTACGGTTCCCGTGGGATAGAAAAATAGTAGACCGCACGGGCGAAGCCACTAGCGTTCGCTAGTTACACATAGAAATGGCCTTCAACAATACAAACAAACGTATTCATGGGCACTAATTTTTGTACTGTGCGGGAATCGAACCGCAACCATCAAAATTTGTAGTCCGCTGGTAGTACAAACCACTAAACTATTGCGATCAACACCATTAGTTAAATAAATTGATATAATATAGAAACTTGCGAGCATGTACGCACTAATTTGGTTAGACTAAAAATTTGGACCTCTACTGGAGAGAATTGGTGCCTTCAGCGGCACGTAGCTCGAGCGAAGCGAGAGTGAGTGAATACATTTGAACTAAAGTTGGTGATTACGATAATCTTCAGGAGTTATTTCAAGTTTAAATTAATAACACGATTACAATAACGTTAGTTCATTGAAATCTATCAAACAATACGGTCAAGTTAAAAAACCTGTTGTGAAATTTCTCAAACAAAAATAATCACTTAAATTAGAATGTATCTGTTCTGCACCAAAAATGAGGTTAAACGTCATGGAAACTTATTGCCAAACACTATACGTAGTATTATCTGCGGTCCATCGAATTGCGGAAAAACTAACTTAGTTATCAGTTTATTGTTACACGAGAATGGAGCACGTTTCCGTAAGCTTTATGTATATTCAAAGTCTTAATATCAACCTAAATACTTATTAAAATAGAAAAAGTACTGCAGAAGGTAGCAGACGCATCTTATTACAAGTATAATCATGATAGTGAAATTTTGAGTCCACACGAAGCTTCACCTATCTCAATTATAATGTTTGATGATGTAGCTTGTGAAAATCATAACAACACACGCGATTATTTCGCCATGGGTCGACATAAGAACATTGACTGTTTTTATATTAATCAAACGTATACTAAGATACCTAGGCAACTAGTAAGACATAACGCTAACCTTATCATATTGTTTAAACAAGACGACATAAATCTGAGACACATTTATGATGAACATGTAGGGTCTGATATGACATGGTCTCAGTTCCGTGAAATGTGCTCAACTGTGTGGAGTAAATCTTTCAATTATGTAAAGGCTGTTAAGGAATGAAGTTTGATACATTCTACTAGTAGACTAAACGTTTAAATAGCTGTTATGTAACAAAGCAATCAGTTTCATTTGAGTAGTCACACAGAGTACAATCCTTTACAATGGAACGAGACCTTAAGAAACAAATTGTAAAATCTGCTACAGCTGTAAAAAGAAAGGTAGAAATTATAAAAGATGCAAAAAATACAAACAATCTGGCTTTGGAAACAATATTTAAAGCTATCGTTGATCCTCTTAATATGCTTACAAGAAAAACTAAAGAAAAGAAACATTTAAATGAAGATACAGAGAAAACTCACCTTTTAAAAACTTAGTACAGCGAAAGTGAGTCATCGATTTCTTCAAATGATGTATTTGAGGATCCTGTTAATAATGAAGAAAACTCAGATAACGATGTTTATACTACATCCAACAAAACCCTCACTTTTTCGCTTCCTGTGGATGATAATGAAATGGATGAAATTTTGTTTAAATAACTTTAATCAACACCAAGTATTGTAAATAATTCTTTATCATGGTCTACGTCATCTGAAGTACTAAATGATGTACCTTATGTTGTCAGAAATGAGCGTGGGAAACGAATACTTGGCATAACTCGCGTCTTTGACGACGGTCGCATCTTAAAACTTGGAAATCATAGTTTAAAAAAAATCCAAGCTTAGAAGACTTATTATTTAAAAAGCTACCAAATTTAGATATTGTAACAGAGGAAGACTTACAAAATTATAAATTGTTACTTTTGGATACTAATGCACACAAACGTAGTTGTGATCCATCCAAACCGTTTAAAAGTAACAAAGGATTTAAATTTATGCGGGTGATCAAACCATTGTCTAAGTACTCGAGAAATCATAAAAGTAGTGTAGAAAGTCTTCCAAAGGGAGAAGGAGTAGATATTTTAAAAGAAGTTAAAAAATATACTGATTTGGTTTACTGGGACGATCGAAACGAGTTATTAAAACGATTAAAATTACTACTTGGATCATGGGCAGCTTGTAACAGTGGAGTTTATACTGAAATTTATGCAATAATCGAAGAAATTCGTGATGTTGGCATTATTAACAACATTAAATATATTAAGCTGCCTATAGGAGGATTACGCAGTACCATTTCATTACAGAAGCCGACAAGACGGAAAAGAATATAGACAAATTTGGTCATTTGCATTTTCAACTTTAAATTCTATTCCCAATATAGATGAAAGAAACAATAAATTTTATAATGGTGAAAAAGAAATGATCGAAATTCCTGAAGGGTCCTACGAGCTTCAAGATATTTGTGATTATCTAAAAAAATAACATTAAGAATACTGTATTAAAACTAACTTGTAACAATAATACATTGAAAACAAATAATTTTCGCTCTGAAGATGTTCACTTTAATAGAAGCGAATCACTAGGTAAAATTTTAGGCTCTGGTATGGAAACAATAAAAGCAAGTATAAGTACTGAATCAAAGTATCCTGTCAGTATTGTGTCGACAACCATCGTGCGGATTGAATGCGATGTAGTTAGTGGTTCATTTGTAAACGGGAAAGGAAGCCATATAATTTATGAATTTGTACCTAATGTACGCCTTGGTTATCGAATAATTACATATACATAAACATACATAAACACTCACGCCTGTCACACAAAGGGGTAGGCAGAGACTATGGACTTCCATTTGGCACAATCCTGACACACCTCTCTCGCCTCCTCCACATCCATATACCCACGCATACACGCTCGTCGGTTAAGGGTACTCTTAATTTGGCCCATTTTCAATATATCGCCAATTTGGTCGATAAATTTTCACCTAGGGCGTCCCTTCCAGACTCTGCCGTTCACTTCTGCCACATAAATTTGCTTTGTCAATCTTTCATCATTCATTCTTTCTACATTACCAAACCACCGAAGCATTCCTTTCTTATTCCTGGTCACAACATCATCTTGCAGACCACACTCTTCTCTTATCACACAATTTCTCACTCTGTCATTTAGATTCAGCCCTAACATACTCCTTAATGACCGCATTTCTACAGCATTTGTTCTACTCTCGTGCTTTTTCTGCCACACCCAACTTTCACTACCATACATTAAAGTAGGGACTAACACAGCATTTTGAATTGCCATACGTGCCTTTTGGGACACATTCTGACTTTCCAAAATAGAGTGTAGAGCCCCATTTACTCTATTTCCTGCGTTCACTCGTTGTTCTATATCCCTTATCATATCTACCATCCTGCTAAATACATCCCAAATACACAAACTCATCTACTTGCTCGACCAATTCCCTTATATTCTTATTTCACATATCGTTTTACTTTCTTCTCTTTCAAAACCTTTCGTCTTACTTGCTTTCCTTTCATTCCCCTTTCTTTTAATGACCTATTCATTAATATAACCATCATTTGCAACTCCATGCCGACGATGCAAGTATGACTTGATCATCGTCGTATAAAGGCATTTGACGGTTAACTCACCCATTCTTAACCCGCATTCTTCAACTTTTAATTTTCCAAACAACTGTCCATAAATAGGTTGAACAGCCACGGGAAGCCACACAGCCCTGTCTGACCCTTATGGATGCCAAACCAGTCCGAGTACGCCCGTTGATCCTGACACAAGCACTGGGTCCCTATAGAGACTTAAATGCCTGTATCAACCCAGCGATCAACCCAATGAGTTCAGTGTTTGCCACATACATCCCTGTCCACTCTGTCATAAGCCTTTTCAAGTCCACGAGCGCACAAAAACCTTTTGGTTTTGGCCAAAACTACGCGATCATGCGCATGGAAAGATCTGATCCGTACATCCCATTCCATTTCTAAATCCCGCTTGCACATCCCAAATTTTTCCATCAGTATCTTTCATAACTCTTTCAATTAGCACCTTAGCATACAGTTTTCCCACAATGCTAAGAAGGCTGATATACAGTATTTTACAGTCCTGCTGCGATCCTTTTCCCTTATATATTGGGACTATCACGACTTTGCACCAGTCTCCCGGTACCCGCAAGTTACCAACACAAATTAAACAAGGTGTACAGCATCAGGTCTACTACCTCTCAGCCCTCAGCATTTCGAGTGATACTCTATCATATCCGGCTGCCCCTGCTTTACTTTTTATTGCCATTATTTCATCTATACCTAGCTCTCTTTCTCTTTCCTTTTCTTTCGGATTTCTATTTCATTTAATTTAAACGTCTCATCACTCATAAACACGCTTTCAAAGTATTCCTTCCATCTCCTTAAACTCGAAACTTCGTCATTCAGAATATAGCCATTCTGGTCTCGTATAGGATTCATTCTAGGCTGTTTTGAATGTCCCCTGGCAGCTCTTATGAGTTTCCAGAACATTTTAATATTTGCCTGGAAGTTATCCGATATTCTTCTATCATTCTTATCAGTTCTTTCTTGCTTTTTCCTTTCAACTACTTCTTTTACTTTCTTATTTAGATGTCTTAAGACCGCCTTTTTTCTTTCAATATCATTGTTCATACTGCTTGAATGACTAGCCTTGGTTGCTAGTAAATCTAGCCAAGAGAGCATGGCTAGATTTACTAGCAACCAAGGCTAGTGTCTTTGCTTCAACTTCTATCCGTATCTCATCATCCCACCATTAAGTGTTCTTTTTCCTTTCATTCGTTCTCTTAGTTACACCACATACATTGGTATCTGCATCCACCAAACCTTTCTTGGCATTATACAACACTGTCTCGAAGTCTAAATTATTCATACACAGTTCATTCATACCACTTATATTTTCTCTCAGTCTACATTTGAACTTCTCTTTCACACCTTCATCTTATAACCTCTCTGTTCTTATACGCTGTAACGCAGTGGTAGACACAGATGTCCGATGCCGCCAACGTCTGAATAGACCATTAATTCGGCATAAGACCAAGTAATGATACGTCCCTACGTTAGACCCCCGGTAAACCCTTGTATCTATTACTGCGCTTCGCATTCTTTCATCCACAATTATGAAATCTTTTAAGCTTCTATCACCACCTCTAAATTGAATCGAATCGAATATTTGAAACACCTAAAAACTAAATTTATTTTCCTGTTAACCAAAGTTTCATAAGTGCTATCAATATAAAGCTTTTAGACGCTGAGAATAAAGAGATAAATTTACGAGGTGAAGGAGTACAACTGTATTTACATTTCCGAAAAAAAATGATAAATTTCAATAAAAGCCCACCTACGTCGTGTATCCAAGTCAGTTCTAAAAGAACATTCATAGAGGCACACCTCTTCAGCTAAAAAAGAAGCTTACCAAGACTAAAAAAGAATTTCTTAAGCAAGAATTTCTTAACATGTCGCAACAAACATCATACGATAACGAGCACTGAAAGTTTCGATTGTCATTCATACAAACTATATGTAACTAGTTTTAACTAGAATGACGAAATACGTATTCCTATTAATCAGCAAGACCTGTACGTGCTACCTTCACTCAGTAGTTTATATATCAAGGGAAAAGTGAACGTTTATAACAGCACCGCTAAAGAAGGTATCAAACGTACATTTTGTTAATAATCCAGCACTATTTCTATTTCAAAACATACGATATTAACTTAATAGAGTAGAAATAGATAAAATTAAGAATGCGGGTATCACTACTACATAATTTTTTTTATCTATCCTTAAATTAAAGTGAATCCAAATGTGCACGAGTTTAGGGCTGTTCAACTGCAGGAACAAGCAATACTAGTTGTAGAGCGTTTTCTGCATCTACCATTGAACATTGAACAGGATATTAGGATTTGCAGAAGATTATGAAAAAAATGTAATCAATTGTAAACATGAGTTAGTATTATTACAAAGCAATACGAATCATAATGCGATCAAGTTAAATACAGATGATATCATAATAAATAAAATTGTTTGGCGAGTTCCACACATCAAATTATCAGATCGTGAAAGAATCAACCTATTAAAAAATTTAGAGAAAGATATAGCTATTCCATTAGCGTTTCGTTCCTGGGACTTATATGAGTATCCATTGCTACCCAAAACACGTAAACATACTTGGTCTATAAAAACTTCATCGCAAATAGAGAAACCACGATTTGTTTTCCTTTAAACCTACCGCAAACACAATGTGGCATTATCAGTGGCAGTGTTCGACCATTGTCATGTACGTGATGTAGTAGTCTTTTTAAATTCATCATATTATCCTTATGAGGGACTGAATATCAGTTTTTTAGAAGATAAGTTTTCTTTATTATACGAACAGTATGCGAGATTTCAACAGTCGTATCACGGACGTTGGTCAGAGCCGTTGGTGGGTTTAAAGGTATTCAGAGACGTAGCGGCATTATTTGTAATTGATTGTTCAAGACAACACGAAACTTTAAAAGGTTCGGTCGACGTGAGAGTTGAAATCGAAACAGACCTAGAAATACCAGATCAGACAGCTGCTTATTGCTTGATTTTAAACGATTGTATATTCGAGTACAATCCACTGAGTAATATCGGTAAGAAAATATCATGAATAGCAATACAACAATCGTAGATCTTCAAGGATTCAAAAATAACAAAAATGAATTTATAGTAAAAGAATTTGCTATAGCCACTCTAGAGTACACCAAAATATTCCTAATTAAACCTTACCCGTTCACTACACTGTCTCTTGAAGAGAAAAAAAAAACATTTGCTGGATTGAAAAGCACAAAGTATGTCGATGGAGTGAGGGCTTTGTTGATTATAGAGAGTTTCACAGAATTATCAAGACATATTTGAAAGATAAGAAGATTTTTATTAAAAGATTGTGAAAAAATAAAATGGGTACAAGATCATAGATATAAGTTGCTTAGGAGCTCCCAATTTAAATACTCTTTGTGAACTTTATTGTAAAGATACTTTACTGTATAACTGTTTTACTCATAAGAAAATCTGCGCGTTAAAAAATGTTTTAACTATTAAGAAATGGTGTTTTGAAAACGAAGTGATTGTTTGATTTTCAATAAAATATATGTAAACAAAAACTTCATCTTTTAATTTAAACTACCTTTGTATTCGAGAAAAAGAAAAAAAAGTAGCTTCAGACCAGCAACGATTAGTATTATTAAAGTAACTGGTATTTTTTTGTAGCACATTGCATTTTAACGATACTCAAGTGACGCAGAATAACTGCGCCACCTACCGAGTACAATTGTAAATCTCAACCATTCAAGGATACACACAAACAAAAACTCAAACTCACACAAAAAAAAATCATCAAAATCTTTCGAGCCGTTTTTGAGTTTTAGTGAGTCTAACGGACAGCAATAGATTTTTATATAGTATAGAAATTTATTATTCAGTGGGGAATAATAAATACCTATACTATAAAAATGAAAAAATTTAAATGGATGCCCCATTTTTCTTAAAACGAAAAATTTTATGAAAAATTTCAACCCTAATAATGGAATCAAAGTGAATGAAATATTTAATTTGACTATTCATTCAACATTCGAGCTTGTGATATTCCTTGGTGCACTTATAAGGGTCACAAATTAGACTTTAAATAAAAAGTAAAAGAAGGTTTCAAATAACTAAAAAGAATATACCTTCTGGAGTTGGGGCTTTAATACTTTTATATAGTGTATAGTGTCTCAGCACCGATTGTTGAAACTGTTACTCGTATATGATTTATTTATTTATTTTGTGTTCCTTGACGTCGACACTTACTTTTTATAATTACTCAAATATTTTTTCTTCAATGTATTTGAATTTGATAAGTATTGGGTTTGTAGCTTATCTAGGCTGATAGGTCTGGTAGGTGCCGTAGAATCCAATTTCGTCCCGTGAGGGTTGTAAGAGGCGACTCTGAGAAATGCCAGAAAAGCTTATGATTTCCGATAGATGGCGGTATAATAAGAATTAATTAGCTAAGATCAGCGTAATAAAAGAAGATGATATTTCTTACCTGGTTTAAAGAGCACCTACATACATTGCCTTGCCCTTAATTATTAATACAACTACAATATTGCTTACGTCAGACGTAAAAAGGCGAAGGGCAGCAGCGATGAAGGTGCGAGCCGTCAGGTTCTGCAATTGTCAAAACGCCTGATAAGCGTGACGATTAAGATAGATTCTCCATTAATTAAGTGAGGCCCATGTCCAGCAGTTAACTTTTTTTTTTAATAAATAAGAAAGGGAAAGAATGTAATAATCATCGGGTTTGTGGCTTTATACAGGCTGGTAGATAGCCTGCCTAAGCTGTGGTAGCTCAGAAGTGCCGTGGTAGCTCAGAAGAGCCGTTATAGCTCAGAAGAGCCGTGGTAGCTTAGAAGAGCCTTGGTAGCCCAGGAGAGCCGTGGTAGCTTAACGCTCTCTGTAAATATCAGAGTACGCGAGCAACCGGGGTTCGATCCCCGCCGGCACCAATGAAATTTTTAATTGCAATTTTAAGTGCTGATTTACAACGTGCTCGGCAGTGAAGGAAAACATCGTGAGGTGTCTGAGAAATAAGAAAAAAATTGTTCAAAGACTTGTGTTTTTACGCGTGGTAGAGCCATGCTGCAGCTATATTAGAAGTATTGTTGTAGCACGAATGGGTCGGCTCGACCGGGGAAGGACCACGCTCTCACAGAATACCAGCGTAAAATACGTTGCTGTGTTTTGTATGGTGAGTGTAGAGAACCGGAGACCCTTTTTACTGGAAACGAGGCAGTCCATCTTAGTCCTCACGGGTGACAACGCATCTGCGTTTTGATTTGTAATCGAAGATAGATATAAATATCTATGGGCCACAGCAACCACTTACCATCAGGTGGACTGGGTGCTCATTTGTCACCCTTATCCTATAAAAAAATTGAAGTTTGCCAATACGCATCGGGCCAACGCGGCGGACATTTCTTTGCCCTAAGCCCTCTCAGAAATGAGAGGTCTGTGCCCAGTAGTGGGACATATATAGGCTGTTACTTCACTTCAGAGGCAGGTAGAATCTAAAAATTTTAAATGTTTTGAAAATTCAATTATACTAGAATTTTAAAGTTTGCCGTTGTAATTTTGAATTTGCTATCAATTGTGTTAGACAATGCTTAATTTAATTTTTAACCAAAGTTTAGAAAAAAAAAACATGCGTGGGTGTCGTGGAACACTCGGTTGGAACGAAGTTCCTTTCGTAGTATATTAATATTGATAAACGTATTATAATATTAATTAACAAATACAAATAAATGAATTACTAGCGTCTATTAAAATTAAGCGTCATTTAAATTAAAATAATATTTCCTTCATGGCAAGATAAGAAAAAGTGTGAGGGAGATGGATTTTATTCCATCTCGCCTCCTTATTTCGTCGCCAAGGCCGTCTACACTACGTCAGAAGGGGTCGTAACGGAAAAATCTTACACTTTTTGACGCCTAGCCCCCAAATCCATACCGACCGATAAAGAACTTCGTTCCAAAAAATCTAACACTGAATCACACTGTTTATATTTTTATTAGGATTTTTCGTACCCATAATTTTGAAGTTTCTACTTCATGTGATAATAGTTTTTAAAGTAAGGTTTTTGCAGTATAGGTAAACTGCAATAAATTTTACCAATATCGTTATAACCTATCCAAAGACAACAGTAACATTTATTATATCCATCAGAATAAATACGGATATTTCCTCTATTCCGCAAGCGAAAAATCGCAATGAATGCAACAAGGGCACTTGTAATTGCTTCACAATACATTAAGTAAAGGGATGTTTTGAAATTTGCAGAAATGTAGCAAACATTTTTTTTTAATGAACGATATAATAATTTTAATAAATACTCTGATGCGTTTAATGAATACTCTGATGATTGCGCGTACCTTCAGTATCCAATAGTTGTTTGATTAGCTTTAAGTAATCGAATAAATAAAGTTCATCAACTTTTTCATTTGAATAAGAAACATATTTTTATAAAATTTGCCCCCGCAATAGCAACCTTTTTTATATAGTGGGGCGTTATACATACCTCAATTGCAAATAGACGTACATCCAGAAAAGAAATAATATCCATTGTAGATCTTACAAATACTCTAAATACAATAGAATTTGCATACGCAGTGGCCCGCAGTGCCACCGCCAAACTCATAGCTATCTTCGACATCCAATCGAGCAATACCTTTTTTCTCCAGACGTAAAATACACCTAAGCCATATTTTTATTTTTACTATCTATGATATATAAATTACTATAATAATAATTAGGATATATATAACAATAATGATGAGGTTATTAAGACCAACAACTATCGGAGATACATCCTAAGGGATTGCACCGTTGACATCTGTCGAGCTTGTCGCCATCCCGGTGAGTCACTTAGGCATGCTATCTCCGGTTGTTTGGCGTTTTCTAACTCTGAGTACTTGCACAGGGACAACCTAGTAGCCAGAATTGTACACCAGGAGCTCGCACTTCTGAAATACGGTCTCGTGAACTGGAAATTGCCTTATTACAAATACTTGTCGGAAGCCGTGCTCGAAAATGACCGCAAGACACTACTAGGGATATTCTTGCGAATAAGCCTGATATAGTGCTGATGGAACGGGCATAGTCAAGGATATTTTGGTCGACACTCCGTATGACGAGAACCTCGTGAAGCAGAAACAGATAAGCGAATAAAATATCTGGACCTGGCTTACGAGGTGACCGACATGTGCGGTGGCCTTTTTACATGGGGAAATGGCGCATACCTGCCTCGCGGGGGGCAAGGACGGTTATGTCAGACTGCACCGACAAAAACCCATGGTGTTCCACCTTCGCCGCATATTGGCAGGGCCTCGGAAGGCTTTCACACATCCGCAGCTCCACCAGCGCTGGCCGCCCATGGCAGCTCTTCTCGGGGAGGACTTCTCCCATTCTCCTTCTGGCAAGGCGCATCAGAACACAAGACACCCTTCCTCCACGGGCTCCAACTCTACCTGCGTAACGCCCCCAAGTCCGATACGCGGAGGCCATGGGCCAGGAAAATCGAGCACTGGTAGCACCTTCCGCCGACCCCAGCGACGGATCTGGTCTTTGGCCCGCTGCCAACAAGTTTCGGCCGCGGAGGTTGGGGAGAACGGCGTCCGCAATACCGACACTCTCCCCAACGCCCCACAACCACCGCATCAACGGTGCGGCCCCGTCAGAGTCGCGAAGGATAGAGCGAGTGGCGCATCGCCATACCAACACTTCTCTTCCCGCGACCCACCAGCTGCAGCGGTACAGGGAGAGGACACCTCTCGCCGCAGGCCACCGACACACATCCGAATTGAGCTCGCTGCCCACTGGAGTGGCTAACTCGCCGGCCCTACCACGGGCCAGCCAAGGGTTTTTCTTCCCGGCTTTTCCTTTCTCCCCACCTCGGCCGTTTGGTCACCTCTGCCGAGGGCTTCTCTAGTTGGCTTTTAATTTATTTCATCATTCATCATCATTGCAGCCCATCACAAGTCCACTGCTGAACATAGGCTCACCCAAGGAATGCCACAAAGAACGGTCCTGAGCCACCTGCATCCATCGACTTCCTGCATGTCTTAACAGGTCGTCACTCCATCTAGTTGGGGACGCCCACTATCGTCCGCCGGTACGAGGCCGCCACTCGAGAACCTTTTTCCCCATCGGTTATCGGTTCTCGAGCTATATGGCGGCCCAGTGCCACTTCAGCTTACTAATCCGTTGGGCTATGTCGGTCACCTGGTTCTACTGCGGATATCCTCGTTTCTAAGTTTATCACGCAGAGAAACCCGAGCATAGCCTCTGCATAGCCTCTCGCTGAGCGACTTTGAGCTTCCTCATACGGCCAGCAGTGAAGGACCACGTCTCAGTTCCATAGGTCATCACTGGCAACACGCACTGGTTGTAATGGTTTAGCAAGTTTTGAGGTATACCTGATGAGAAGATGCCGTAATTTCCCGAACGCTGCCCAGCCGAGTTGAATCCGTCGATTGACCTCTCGGTCGAAGTTGGACTTACCTAGTCGGACTATTTGTCCCAGGTAAACATACCTCGTCAACAACTGAGCTTAGTGCTCCAACAACTACCGGCATAGGCGTGACATGGACATTAAACATGATCTTTGTTTTGTCCATGTTCATCTTAAGACCCATCCGTTGGGAGACACTATTGAGGTCATTGAGCATAGTGCTTAGGTCCTCCAGCGATTCTGCCATAAGGATTATTTCGTCGGCAAATCAAAGGTGAGGATGTACTCGCCGTTGATGTTAATACCGTATCCTTTCCAGTCCAGTAGCTTGAAAACGTCTTCAATGCAGCGGTGAAGTTTCGGGATATGTCACCCTGTCTTACACCTCTCAGTTGGATAGGTTTCGTACTCTGGTTCTGTACTCGGATAGCTACTGTATAAACACTTTAGCACTTCGATATACCGACAGTCAACTGGCACCGCTGAAGGACTGCAGCACCGCCCAAATTTCGACGGAATCAGCTTTTATAGTCCACATACGCCAGACATAGGCAAATTGTACTCCTCGGACTTCTGTACAATTTGCCGAACGGTATGTGGGTCTATGAAAAAGCCCGGAAACCGGCTTGTTCGGGAGGCTGGAAGTCGTCGAGTCTGCATGAGACGATTCGTAATGACTCGAAAACAGCACGTAGACGCGGTCAGAAGGAAATCGTCTGTAGTTCTTCAAGAGAGCGCCACACCTTCTTGAAGAACAAGACCACCACTTCTGCTCCACGCCTCCGTTGTAGTGCCATGGAGGAAGGAATTAAACAGCTTCTGAAGGACTGCAAGTACCGTTTTCCACCCGCTTTCAGAAGCTCCGCTGTAATTCCATCCTCGCCTGGGGCCTTGCTGTTTAAGGTACTGGAGAGCCATTCTAATCTCGCTCAGACTGACGCGGAATATCATCGAAAGTATCGGATAAGACCTGCTCTTGATCGTTACTCACACTTGCGTGTGGCTCCAATGATGATGTGTACAGCTGCCCATAGAACCTCTCAATCTTCACTCAAAATCTCAGGTGTCCTGAAACGACGCTGCCACACTCGGTCTTCAGCTACGACAGTTGGCTCTTTCTGCAGACAGATCTCTAGCAAAGACTTTGGAGCCCTGGTTCCGCTCGATTGTTTTTCAATACGAGCAGTATTAAAGTTGCGTAAGTCCCACCGAATGCTTTTGGAGATCTGTCTGTTCAGTTGCCTGTATGCTATCAAATCTACTGAAGATTGCAGCTCATTTGTCCAACAGCTACAGATTAAGAGTGTGATCGGAGAGTTTTGTGTTCTTATGACGGGTCTTACAAAACTTAGCTTCGACCGCATGGACAGTTTCCACGAGCTTGTCATTCATTTCTTCTACTGAATTGCAATCTTCTAGGTACTGAAAACGGTTTTGTAACTCGAGCTGAAAGGTTTCGGGACTTTGGATTAGAGCACGAGGGGACGGGCGTTGACTTCATTAGACGACACCTCTCAACAACGTTTAGGTTCAGTGTGCCTCTAACCATTCGGTGATCGCTACCAGTTTTCACCTCGCGATCACTGAGACATCACTGAACAATTGGTGTCTAGTTGTCATAATGAAGTCAATCTCATTTTTTCGAACCGTCGGGGCTCGACCAGGTCCACTTCCTGTGGGGCCGCTTCTGGAAGAAGAGTTCATCATAAAGTCCTCTTTCTCCATGAAGTCGGCCAGCTGCTGGCCCAGGTTCCGTTGCCTAATCCGAATTTCCTAATTTCAGCTCACCGTTCTCTCTTGTGCCTAGCTTTGCGTTGAAGTCTCCCATTAACACCGTATAGTGAGTTTTGGAGGAATGTATGGCTCTAGAAATATCCTCATACATTTCCTCCACCTTCTCATCGGTGTGTGCCGAGGTTGATGCGTAAACCTGTATGACCTTCAGCGAATACCATTTGGTGATTCTGAGTATAAGGTACGCAACCTCGTCGACACACTCCCGATCTTTACAACGTTGTTAACGAGGGACTTGTGGACGATAAATCCGACACCTCCTTGGGACAGATGGTCGCCTCCGGTGATAGAACAAGTTGCTGGATTCGAGGATTACCGTGTCCTCCCCTCTCTTCAGACCTCGGATAATCCTATAATATTCCAGCGCAACTTGTCTATCTCTTCTTCCAGCTCAGGATCTTTTCGTCAGTCCTCAGGTGCGTGCGTTGTAAGTTGCCAGGTCGAGTCGTCGTAGGTGGCAACCGAACCTCCACCGGAGATTCTGCGCAGCCCCGCCGTTACTATGGTCGCCACCGTAGCCAGGAATAGCAGGGGCCGCCGGGGACTGGGGCATCTCTTCGTAACTTTCTTCATTGGGAGTATATTGCCATAGTTGCCACGCTTGGCGAGCGGGTTGTAACCGCAGTTTTATTATTATTTGCTGTTATCAGAAAGATGCTGCTGCCCATCTTCTGCCTCAGTTTACCTCTGTCGCCTCTTACGACACCCACGGGAAGATATGGGGTAGTGGGTATTCTAACCCCTACACGTTTAATTTATTTACGTATTGTTTATTTATTTATTTCTCCATATTAATATATGTATATATATAATTTCTATTTATATATTTATACAACCCAACCAGATGAGAAAATTTAAATACCCCATAATAATAATAATAATAATGTTTATTTATTAAGGTATTAACCCATTTATATCTAGTACATTTTTTTAAGGCTGGGTGTTCCTATTTTTGTCAGATTTAAAATTGGTTTTTGATAGCCAAATTATTATATTTCGAAACTGAAAAAAATTTTACATATATTTTTTCTCTTTACGATATACCCAGTCAATACACGGTACAATACAATTTTCTTGATAAAAAAAATACCGAACAACGTACGATTTGCAGTTTTTTTACAAACCAAATTTCATTTTAAACAAGTAGTAGTAAATACTCCTTTTTTTATAAAAAATATCAATTTATAGGTAAATCATTTTGGAATCAATTCCACCCGATGGTTTTTTTTTTCATTACACGATCGACATTTTTCATTGCACGTCGCTTGCCAGTGTCCTGCGCTCTTGGTAGAGAGTAATTGTGTTCTGTGGTCCCGCGGGACGTTGCTTAGGTAAGACCTGTGCCAAATTTTTGCGCGCACTTCTCTTCTACTACGTAAATAATATTTAGGAAATAAAATAAATTGTAAATAACTATAGTATTATGGAACTTATATATATACTATATAGACTATAGTTAAACTTTTGTTTGTGTGTTTATTTTTCATTGTGTAAATATTTGTTTATATCTATAAAACAATATTTTTGTGATTATTTTGTAAAAATCACGATCATATGCGCGGCCCGACTCGATCTTTGCGACGACCGCTTTTAAATACCTAATGCGCTTGGAACACCCAGCCTTCACGCTAGTATTCTGTAAGTAATGTATTTAAAGTATCTCATCTTATTTGGTTTTAGAGTCTACAAACTGTATCCCTTACGTAGTCTTTGTTTTACTTTAGTCATATTGACGTTTATTATATAAATAACTGACTCGCTTGCAGGTATGGTCTAAAAATAGTATTTATTTAAACCTTGCTTAGCTTTAGCAAAAAGAATTTCTTCTTCAGTATTTTAGCCGGTCTAAAAGGTAGAGTTTCTTAAATCGATTGTAAGTTGTTTATGTTTGTATGTTACGAAATATTTTCGTGAATCACGGACCGACTTTATTTTTTAACCAGGTTTTACCTCAAGAGACAACAATCACATTGATTTTTTTAATATAACTGTTTAGATGTCATTCTAGTTGTAACTTAGAACTTGTCATATTCCTTGCTTAGTCCTCTCAAAAGGGTCAAAATTTTAAAAATAAATAAAAGCGGACTTCAAAAAACTAAATAGAATAAAATAATTTTCACATAAGCTTCTGAAGTCGGGAGCTTTAATTCTTTGATATAATATGTCTTAGCACCGACTTCATAAGCTTTTATGTACTCTTTGAATCTAGTTTTTACTTTTTATTAAAAGTTTTTTTTAATTGTTTATTGTAAAAACTTTCTTTATTAATAATTCGTAAACATAACCCTACTCTAGCATTTTCGTTCGTATCATAGAAGCGTTTTACGTATATAAATTTGACATGGACAAACATACAGACACAAAACACATTAGTTTGTAAACTATGCAAATACACATAAGAGAAATTACATTATAGATTAGGGAAAACAGAATAGCAATGATTTCTTTAATAATACAAAAAAACAGCACTGTGGGCCGCATTCGTACCCCGCACTGTACAAATATTTGTATGGCCTACAAATAATCTCCAAATCTGGTAAAGTCTGAATATTTGTCCATGTGCAATTTATATATGTAAAACGCTCTTACTATGTAGCGGAATGATTACGACCGAAAACCTTGAGTACCGTTTGAAAAAAAAACATTTTTATTTCATCTTCACAAAGGTTTCATTTTTTCACATTACAACTTAAATAATACGGTAGTACACAATATGCGACTTTGTCAGATACTGGTGCCCATACTAAGGTAATGTGTGTTTTTCGCAGGTCACCAGGCCCTCAACCTAACGAATGCGAATATTTATATTTCCAAATATCCTACCTACTACAAGTAAAATACTAAAAACAGAATAAAACTTGTAGGTAGCATCAATCGATACTTTTGTTCGCTACACGCTGTTCTCTTAAATAGTTTTCTAAAGTATTTCTCTAGTCCATTCCCCTCTTTATTGGGAATCAATACTCGATTGTATCGAAAATTTTAAGACATTCCGTTGGAAATTGTTCATTGATATTTCAAAACAAACCGATAATCGGTGCGACCAATAGCTCGGAAATTTAATTAAAACGAAGATAGACTCGAGGGGAAAGTCTAGGAAATTGTTTAATTAATTCTTGTCGAGGGCTGTAGATTTAATTACCCTAGACCTCTTCAGATCGTTACACGTGAAAGTGCTTTCACTCGTATTTTATAGAAAATCTACTGGCCCAATGTAACAACAGCGCCATTGTTTCTTTTTTCTTTTTTTATTATAAAAATACATTTAAGTAACTAATATTCCCGTTAATCTCTTCAGGTAAGCTTAAAATGCTTGTCTTAGAACTGATTCACGAAAATAGACGTAGCGAATTCGAACCCACGACTTGTGAGTTTGCGGTCCGCGGCCTACCGTTAGGCTGCTGCCGCTTAATGAATGTTTTTAATAACTATCGACCCGTCCCGGCTTTGCCTGGGTAACATTTATTTATGTGGCCTTATTAACGTTTAAGATAGAATAAAATCATTTATCTTATTAATTTCTCGTTTTTTTATTATCCGAGTTTTTTTGATGAAATAGTCTAGATAATAGTCTAGATCACTCCTGTCATTGCTTTCTATCTGCTTGTGAAGTTTTATTACGAACGGTTCAGCTTTTTGAAAATTTTCCCGCACAGGGAGACAGACAGAATGACAGACAGACAAACAAACATTTTAAAAATGTTTATTCATTACTTATTGGTATGCAAATAACTCCGTCAGCTCAATATAAGGCAGCTATTTTAATATTACAGACTGACAATTCAATTTTATTTATTTATTTTTAAGTAATTTGTATTTTTGTAATCTTAATTTCGTGGTAAATAATACTTAATAAATTAATTAGTTTATGTTAGTTATTTAATTTAATTAGCATTACTGAACGACCTGGAAGAGAATGCCATGTGGCATTAAGTTCGTATATTTGTACGCGTTCGCGTGCAAACAAATCATAAAGGATAACAATTACTGATTGTTAAATAACCCCGGACGTTCCATAGCAGTCATAATTCAAATTGTTGTCAAATGTCAACGTTCTAGAACGCCATCCCGCGCTTGTTCGACCTACTTGCGGTTACCTAAGATTTCTCTTTATCTTTCTATAAAACCCGTACAAAGTGTTCTGAAATCTGGACAATATTTGCTATTTGTTTTTACAATATTTATGTAATTTGATTAAAATTTAAAGTAGAACCTGAAGCAAGAAAAAGAGTTTTGTAATTTTTAATTCACTTAATATATTAAAATCGTTAGAAATTTGAATAAAGCAGAGTTTCAAATACTAGCTGGTATCCGCTGCAGAAGAAATAATTGCGGAAATATCGTTTTCAGTTTCGAAGAAATACATTGTTTAATTAGGAATGATAACACCTTCATTGAAGTTGAATGATATAAAATTTTCAAATAAATTTGTCAGTACGATATTATGCGCGCCACCTATTGTAAGTTAATTGTACTATGCCTATAACCTTCGCGCAATATAATGCGGTAAAACTCTGTCAAGCAATAAGTTGACTGAGTTTTATCGCAGTATGATGAACGGTATGGCCAGGCATAAAATACGAACAAACAAATATAAATTTTTATATATTAGATTTTACATAAGTTTCAATAAATATGATATATTGTAAATTGTATGAATATGCGGTAAAACTATTATTAAAAAAACACCCAAACATATTTTATTGCTTATGTGATTTTTTTTTAATTTTAAGTGTTTTGTTATTCATGAAAAAATATAAGAGTGCAAGAAATAAATAGTGTTAAAGTTATATTCACAACAAAAAGCTCTTTATTTTAACGAAAAAAAGTACCGTCTGAGACAAATGATTTATAACATTAAAACTACCTAATAGATTTAAAATATAAAAATAACAATATAATTTACATTATATTACCTTTAATTACAAAAAAATGTTCTTTTAATTTTTTAATAATAAAATAACAAAATACGAGTATCGTTAAATTTTAAAGAAAATTTCTCGCCCGCCAGTACGAATATGTTTTTTATTTATTACTTTTCTTTATTGTTAGTCACGAATCATGCTTAAAACAAAAGTTTATAATATTATCCACAATTTAATGATAATTTAATAATGCACTAAGAGATAATAAAAAGATTACTACAATAATCTATACATATAATAAATCTGTAGAAAAGTTGTGTCTGTCTACACTAATATTATAAAGAGAAAACTTTGTTTGTTTGTTTGTTTGTTTGTAATGAATAGGCTCATAAACTACTGGACCGATTTTAAAATTCTTTCACCATTCAAGCTACATTATCCACGAGTAACATAGGCTATATTTAATTTTGAACAAAAATAGGGTTCCGTAAGATATTAGGGTTTTCGGACACAAGGTGTAAAATCAACCAAAAAGTTACTTATTTTGCGTACCCTGCCTAAACTATTAAAGATAGAACCATAAAATGTTCTAAGTAATTGTAGATCTTATAAATATCTACAAAAGTCACGACACACTATACCTATCTATGTCAGTGAGGCACAATAACCATTTTTATTGAAAATCTTGATTTTTTTGGACTACATTTAAACGCGTTTATTTTACTCTAAATTATTTCATCACTAAGTACAGTTAATGTAGATAATATTTGGTCTTTGAATGATCAAAATTGGACGTTTGGTTCTGAAGTTATAGCGAAATTAAAATATTACGATTTCTGCTGCACGGCCCGTTGCGAAGTAGGCGTTACCAAGGCCCGGTGAGCGTGTGGGAATTTATGAGTAAAGGTGCGCGGCTCAGTCGCGCGGTCGGCTCTACGCAGCGGTCGTGCGTGAAGTCTAATAATTTTCGTGCGATTTTTTTGGTTTCGTTCTTTAAACTACACCTACGCAAAGTTCTTCTCAGAGCTAAACAACAGTTCTTCTAGAGCTAAACAACAGTTCTTCTTAGAGCTAAACAACAGTTCTTTCAGGGCTAACCAACAGTTCTTTCAGGGCTTACAAACAGTTCTTTCAGGGCTAACCAACAGTTCTTTCAGGGCTTACAACAGTTCTTTCAGGGCTAATCAGTTCTTTTAGAGCTAGAATATTACACGCTAATAACATTATCTTAAACATTTGAAAATGCTAAGAGAAGGTCTCAACTTTCTAAACATAGTTCTCAAGCACGGGCAGAAAAAACGTCGTATGGGAGAATCTTCACCTGAACGTTCACAACGCCTTGCTGAACAAAATCAGAGAAACTCTCAGGTACGCGCACGAGTCGAGTTTCGAACGTTCACAACGCCTTGCAAAACAAAATCTGAGAACCTCTGAGTTACGTGCACGAGAGTCGAGGCTGGGCGTTCCCAACGTCTTCATGAACAAAATGTAAGAACCTCTGACTTACGCGAACGAGAGTCGAGTGTCGAGCGTTCGCAACGCCTGCCGTACAAAGCTTGAGAACCTCTGAGCTACGCGCTCAAGAGTCGAGCTGGAGCGTTCCCAACGTCTTCATGAACAAAATGAGGACCTCTGACTTACGCGAACGAGAGTCGAGTGTCGAGCGTTCGCAACGCCTTGCCGTACAAAGCTTGAGAACCTCTGAGCTACGCGCTCAAGAGTCGAGCCTGGAGCGTTCCCAACGTCTTCATGAACAAAAATAAGGACCTCTCAGTTGCGCGAAGAGAGTCGAGTGTCGAGCGTTTGCAGCGACTTAGAGCTCAGGCAGAGAGACAGCAGTTGTCCACAAATAGAGTTCGCAATCAATTTTAGCTAACAGCAACAGACTGGCTTTCAGATATGATCCGCAGTTTGATTATGCAACAAGCGTCCGTCCAAATTGAGGTCATGAATAAGATCTGCTCTAACTGCTCTGCCAGAAATGGGCGGACGAACCTAATGGTATGTGCTGTGCTTCAGGTAAAGTTTGTCTTCCTAACCTGCAGGAGCCGCCACAACCAATAAAAATCTTTTGACTAATAACCATCCATTATCTGGGCATTTTTAACAAACATACGTAAATACAATAGTCTTTTTCAAATGACTTCGTTTGGCAAAAGAAATCAGGAAGGAAATTTTACCCACTTTAAAATTGAAGGACAAGTGTATCATCTAATTGGTAGCCTTTTACCACCATCAGGCCAAAACCACAGTTCTTGCAAATATATTTTATTTCGGATGGAGACCAGTTATCGTTGCGATCAAGCATCACTGTATAAAATGGATTTAATTCACGAATTACAGACCGCTTTAAATAATCATAACGTGTACATACGAAGTTTTAAACAAACTTAGAACTTAACTCCTCAGATAATTTAAAGTTAATTATTCATTCAGATCGCTCCACAGACAGCACACAGAGGCAGATATAATGCTCTGTAAAACAGGTAGCTGTTCTCTTGGTCGATGAAGACAAAGGTCCCAGGGATATAGTCTTACACGGTAGAGACGGCAGCTCAAAGAGTTTCTGAGCTACATCGGTCCTATGATCCACTACAGTATCCTATAATGTTTGTGACAGGAGACAGTTATTATTTGACTATCCCTCAGCAGGGTTCTGCGCGTAATAAAACTGTTTCGTGTATGCAATTTTATGCATTTAGATTAATGATTAGAACTAACTCTTTTAATCCGTTACATTATTACAGAGACTTATTTAGTCAATATTGTGTTGACATGATGGCGAAAATGATATCGGAAAGATTAAATTATATTTGTCGGAATCAACAAAGACTGAGGCTGATGACTACATTCATCTCAGAGATGCCTTAAATCATGACGCAAATGTTGACCCATCAAATATCGGTCAACATGTCATATTGCCATCGTCATTTACAGGTTCTCCGCGTTTCATGCACGAGAAAACGCAGGACGCGATGACGTACGTTCGAAATTATGGTAGACCTGACTTATTTGTCACTTTTACATGTAACCCCGAATGGCCTGAAATAAAAGCCGAGCTGCTACCAGGACAACGGTCTTTCGACCGTCATGACATAATTTCACGTGTATTTCATTTAAAGATGAAGAAATTCATCAAATTATTTGTCAAAGAACAGATATTCGGTAAAGTAAAATGTTATATGGCAAGTGTGGAGTGGCAAAAGCGCGGTTTACCTCATTGTCATTTGCTGTTCTGGCTAGAAACTAAAATACAACCAGATGAGATCGACAGTGTCATAGTTGCGGAGCTACCCGATCAACAAATTGATCCGGTACTACACGACATTATAACTAAAAATATGGTACATGGACCCTGCGGAGAACATAATTTAGCTGCACCATGCATGAAGAACGGTGTCTGCACAAAAAAATACCCTCGCCGTTTCATGAACGATACCCAGACCGGAGAGGATGGGTATCCAGTTTATCGTAGGCGCGATACAGAAATGGCGGTCGGGCACTACGCTTTACAAATCAGGGGCAACATGGTGACGATAGATAATAGGTGGATTGTTCCATACTCCCCGCTACTATGTAAGACTTTAACGCTTATATAAACGTGGTATTGCCACTCTGTCCAAGCCATTAAATATATATGTAAGTATATAAATAAAGGTTCAGATCAGGCAACTTTTGTAGAAACCCACACGATGAGGTCGAAAACTATTTAAATGGCAGGTACATAAGCATCTGAAGCTGTCTGGCGCTTATTTGAATTTCCATTCACGAGCGGCATCCTACTGTAGTGCATTGGCCGTTCATCTAGAGAACGGTCAAAGGGTGTATATTTACACCAGGAACAGCTCATCAAGTTGTCCAAAACCACGCAATACCACATTACTGGCATTTTTGCTCTCTGTAATGAAGATGAATTTGCGAAACTCTTCTGTATCATGAAGTCCCGCAATACTATACATGGGCAAATAATACATTCACTAGAAGGAAGCGTGGTGAAGATGTAGTTGGACATCCGGGGATAAAAAGATGCCGCTTTAGGTAGAGTCTACGGATACATCCATCCCAATCAGAGTGTTTTATCTTGGATTCTACTGCACCACGTACGCGGTCCGACCTCATTTGCATACCCTAAAACTGTAAACAGTATTGTCAAAGAGATATAAAGCAGCTTGCCGAGGTTTACTTGAAAACGATGATAATTGGGGTAACACTTTAAGCGAAGCTTCGTTATCATTGTCCAAAAACTAAGGAGTTGTTCGTAGTCATACTTTTATTTTGTCAACCATCGGAACCATTGAAGTTATGGGATACTCAAAGATCAGTTCTGTGAAGATATTAGACATCGTATCAGACAACAATCAGGATAACACTTCACCCTTCACTGAAGTCATTTATAATGAAGTATTAATTGAAATAGAAAACAAACTTCTAGAACTAAACGACAAAAATTTAAGTGATTTTGGATTACCTTCTCGTTCGTACCCAAAATAATACTATTGACACAATGGTACAACAGTATAACAGCAATGATCTAACAGCGTTTGTTAATGACAATGTGCCAAAATTAGTACCAGATCAAAGACATGCTTATAAACTATTGTGGACAGCGTGAACAATAACATGGGAGATTATTTTTTGGACGCACCAGGAGGTACGGAAAGACTTTCTCGCAAATTTGATACTTAAGAATACGGCAATCAGGGAAGATAGCGATTGCAGTTGCTTCGTCAGAATTGCTGCAACTCTCTTGAACAGAAAAAACTGCTCACTCTACGTTTAAACTCCGCTATCCGTATCTTTAGATCAACGGTCTACGTGCTCTATTCGGAAAAATGGGCCTCTTGGTAAGTTGCAAGACGCGTCGTTGGTAATATGGGATGAATGCACCATGAGTCATAGAGCTCATGTGAGCCGTGAACCGTACTAAAAGACCTCCGAAGCTCTGCTAATGTCATGGGTGGTATCACTTTTGTATTTGCTGGAGATTTCCGTCAAACGCTTCCTGTCGTCAACAGAGGTACGAGCAGATATTATGAAGGCATGTTTAAAATCGTCTCACCTTTGGACATCTGTTCAACATTTGAATTTGCGTACTAATATGAGAGCTCATCTACATGGAAATACGCATAGCAATTTTCCACAACAGCTGCTGAAACTGGGAGAAGAATTTTCCATCTTTAAATTTGGGCACCGATTATGCGGTTACTTTGGATGAGTCTCTAGGGCAAATAGTCTATAATTTAGATAGTCTGATAGATGCTATATATCCTGACATCGAAACTTACATCAAAATGATTTTCGTTGGCTGTGTTGTAGAGCAATAGTTTCTCCCAGGAATGAAACAGTCAACGAAATAAACAATTTAATTATAGAAAGTACCGGGTGAAGTTAAGTGCTATAAATCCATAGACACCGTCACTAACATCGAGGACGCAGTGCACTACCCCAGGAATTTTTAATTCTCTGAACCCCCGCTGGCTTCCACCTCATGAACTGTCGTTAAAAGTTGGCACGCCGATAATGCTTCTCAGAAATTTAAGACCCCCAACATGTGTAATGGCACGAGACTTCTTATAAAGGAGCTAAAAGATAATTTAATAGTTGAAGATTATCACCGGCCCTGCAGCTGGTGAATTAGCTCATATAAGAATACCCATGATCCCTACTGATTTGCCTATACCCTTCAAAAGGCTCCAATTTCCAGTAAAATTTCTTTCGTACTCACGATAAACAAATCACAGGGCCAAACATTCAAATTAGTAGGAATTGATTTACGAAAAAGAATGATGCATGGGCAACTTTACGTTGCTCTATCACGGGTCGGGGCTCCCTGACCATCAGTATATTTTGTTACCAGAAAATAATATAACGTCAAATGTTGTGTATAGAGAAGCTCTACAATAATAGCTTAAGTTTTCTATCCTAAAACAACAGGTTGCACTGGGACTTAATAAATAACATCCACAGAAAGAAAATCTGTTCAGCCTGCGGATAGTGACTGCTTCATCGATGTTAGTGTCGGTGTCTGTGAATTGACCTGGGAATCATTTTGTTTGCTGACCGTGTCTTTCCTGGGTAGGCTTTTTGCAGCGGTAACCGACATCCACGCGGTGAGCCGCGGGCGACCGCTAGTTCTAATATATTCTTGAAAAAACAAGTCCAGGGGACTAAATAAAGAATTCTGAAGCCAAATTAGTGGTTTTTAGAATTTTTGTCGGTCTGTCTGTGTATTCCGGATTCACGCAAAACTACTGCACCGATTTATATGAAATTTTGTATGTAGGTAGTTATTAACCTGGGGCAACTTATAGGCTACTTTTTATCCGATTACAGAACTTCAAAAAAGAAGGCATTTCCCTTCCTTTAGATGTTAATTTTCTATTATATTTTAGTTATAGGGATGACGGACGTTTTTCAAATAAATACCATATTTATAAATAAAATTTAAAATATTGTTATAACCTTAGCAATAATTGGAAAACCACACCGATTTAGTTATCAAAACATATCATATTAGTTCGCGGGCACGCAATCAGCGCGTGTCATTACCGGCCCATTTGCGAGCCAATCTAGTTAAACATTGACGTTAAATAATGATTCTTATTTCCGTCGGTACCGTGATGGCGCCTAAATACGAAGACGAATGAAGTTTCGCCAATGGAGGTAAACACGCTGTGGAATAAACATCGCCATTTCTTTAAAAAAATCTAAAAATCTAAAATCGAGCGCGCGCGATCGGTTGCACGTCGATGACCTCAAGCGATAGACAATGACGAGAATTAAATGTAATAGTTGTAATATCATTATTAATGAAGTGTTATGTTTTGTGCAAAATAAACTTGATGTTATGAATAATGAGCCTAGCGTTGTTATGCAGGCAATCATTTTCTGTGGAGGACATCGCTGAGGCTAAAAGCTTGCTGTTCGAGTCAGTACAAAAAGGAAATCAAACGAAGGGGCGATGCCGGTAAAACAAAACCATAGAAGACATCATTGGGTTGTTGAAAGGCAGATCCTGAGATATTTCCAACGTTTGTAACGAGACATCCAAAATTGCCACCGGTCACATTTGACCACATAGACGCGACGCGTTTACTAAAGGATATGCTAGTTATGCAGAGGAGATCAGTGCCATAGGTGAGAAATGCAGTATTTCAAGACACGTACGTTAAAAAGATGATTTAAAATTTGAATTTGATAAGTATCATAAGAATACACGAGGGCAACTCATAAGTCACCCTAATGTCAATAGCAAGAGAGGCGATTTGCTTACAAGATAGCCCCGACTGTGACAGCGTGCCGATGGGCTTAATGACCGTCCGTAACGATAATTATACGTCGACAATGACAGTGCAAAACAGATAGATGATCACCTGTCTTTGTCGGACGCGAGCGCTGCGCGGTGGAGACAGATGTCTGTCCTATTCACACACGTGCAACAAGTGGCACATCAAGAGTACGTGGAGGCCCTCGTCAAGTAACTGCGGTTTCTGAATGCACACGAGGCAATGCATTTGAGGCGCCCGCGCACCTATCCTTGTCATGCGTGAGCGATAAGGCGGCGGAAGATCATAAAGATGTCTCTGTCGCCCCGTATTAAGGTCGGAGATGGCGACTCGAGCGCTTGTCTCGTCTGAGTCACCTGGTGATGACGTCGTGCAATGTAGTGAATGCAAATATACAAAGCGCCGAAAAGCAAGATGTAATTGATGGGAATGGATGAGTTGAAAAGCGTAAAAAGTCAAGGTTTAAGGGTCGAGAGGAACAGCTGTGATAAACCCGCTGGGAAATTCAGGGCGGCGGAGGTGCAGATTCCGTTGTTTATTTACAACGTCGCTAAAGACGCCACAGAGCGGATATTGCCGAATATGTATATGAAAACACATATACATATACTGCCGGAGAGAGTGAAGAATAATAAATCGGAAAAGGTTACACATCATTTAAATTCTGTATACCTAAAAGTAAATTGTCTTTGTTTACAAATAATGAATTGTGGCCGGAAGGTATACCTAGAAGATATATAATATTTAGAAAGGTAGAAAACACCTACAGAACGGGATACGAGGAAAAATATAAAATGATGGATCAGAAGTCAATTAGAGAGAATAATTATAAATTAAAGCTAACTAGCTTTAACTGTAAGTCACCAAAGCGATCAGATAGTGTGAGAAGTATTGTGTGGCAGCGGACGGTTGCGCTGCAGGAAACTTGGTTGCTACCGCATGATTTGGCCTACCTAAGTACTGTTAATGACGATTTTGTAGCCACAGGGACGTCAGCGGTAGATACGAGTACAGGCATGTTACGCGGCCGTCCCTACAGGGCGTCGCGCTGTTATGGCGTAAGAGTGCGTTACGGCGGTATCTGTTGTGAAGTGTAATAATGCGAGGCTCTGTGCTATAAAGTGTAAATTGCGTGAATGTGATCTGTTGATATTCTCGGTATACATGCCTACTGACTGTACTGACAACTGCCAGAATTCACAGACTGTTTGAGCGAGATTAATGCGGTTGTTGAGGACAGTGGTATTAGTATGGTAGTTGTATTAGGAGACTTTAATGCTCAACTAGGTGAATTATTTTTTAATGAAATGCAGCAATTTTGTGTTGAACAAAAATGGTGTTGTGCGGACTTTGAACTTTGCCAAACAATGGAGACGTATACTTACATTAGTGATGTTCACGGATGTACACGTTGGCTTGACCATTGTTTGGTAACTAGGATGGCTAGGGGCACATTGAGAATATAACCGTAAATAACAGTGTCTCGTGGTCTGATCACTATCCTTTGGAAATTGTTTGTAACCTAAACCCTTACATACTCAGTTGGTACCATCATCTCGAGTTACTAATAATAAGATATTTTAGGGCAGAGGATAGTGACCAGACTAAGCTATTTACGAAAACTTGATGAGAAGCTAAAGTAAGTAGTTTTTCCTATGGAACTTACGAAATGTTGTGGCAAAACCTGTTGTAAGATGAACATAAACTAGTTATCGATAATATGTACTCTCATATTGTAAGCATATTGCAGTCAGGGCAATAGTTAGTCATAAAATTGTAAGGAAATAAAGGTTATATTACGGGTGGAATAGGCATGTAAGGCCACACAGGGAGAGCTCGTCTGTGTTTTCAGTCGTGGGTTATGGCTGGGAGGCCGAGTAGTGGAGTTACATACGACGATATGTGGAGTCTCATGGGCTTTTCAAAAATAAACTAAAATGGTGCCAGGACCATGAAGATCAATTAAAATGGACATTTGCCTCTCTACACGAGACTAAGCAGTTTAGTAGGTTCTGGCAACAAACAAATAGACTGAATGCAGGCAGGGCCTTCCTGTGGAAGTGGGAGGCATAACAGGGAGTCAAAACATTGCCAATATGTTTAAGACTCACTTCAGGTGGAACCCAGTATAGTAGGTCAAACAGTGGACGGTGCTCAGGACACCGTAGACCCTTGGTAGACTCATTGAGCTTCTCTGTTTGTGAGGTAAATGACGCAATAAGGAGTATAGGCAGGAGATCCCGGGGCATGATGGCCTGAGTGTCGAACACGCATGATGCTGGAATGCACATTTCCAGAGTCCTTACCATGCTCTATAACCTCTGTGTCAGTCATGGTCACCTGCCGGATGCAATGATGATGACGGTGGTCGTGCCTATAGTGAAGAACAGAACGGGCAATGGCGGATAGGTCCAACTACAGGCCCATATCCCTGGCGACAATCGTGGCTAAAGTTCTGGACAGTCTGTTGATACACATTTAAAAAGCTACTAAAATTAACGACGCTCAATTCGGCTTTCAGCCTGAATTGTCTACCGAAGCGCAATAATGTGTCTCAAGCAGACTGTGCGGTACTCACTGACAGGAAAACGCAAGTGTATGCGTGCTTCTTGGACCTGTCAAAAGCATTTGACCTTGTCTCGTATAGTACTATGGCATAAACTTAGGACGGAAACGAGGCCTAAGGCCGGAACTGTTATCGTTGTTGCAGTACTGGTACGGTAACCAGTCAAATGTAGTAAAATGGGAGACGCTATGGTGACCCCACAAGCTGAACTGTGGAGTAAGGCAGGGTGGGCTTACGTCACCGAGGCTGTTCAACCTTTTGTCAACCAGCTGATAGAGGCTGAGCGAGGCTGGTGTCGGATGCTCAGTTGATGGTGTCTTTATAAACAACATCAGCTATGCGGATGACATGGTTCTGCTAGTCCTTCGGTCAGTGGCCTCGAAGCTACTTAAAATCTGTGAGGACTATGCTGAGAGAAATGGACTCAGATACAACGCCAAAAAGAGCGAGTTCCTTGTGTTCAGGAAAAACAAACCCACCAATTTTCAGCCAATCATACGACTGTGGTATTCCTGAAACAGGTGGCGGAGTTCAAATATCTCGGCCATATAGTTAACGACCGCCTCGTGGACGACGGTGATATAGAGAGGAGCGAAGGGCGCTGTCGGTCCGGGGCAATATGTTGGCCCGCAGATTTGCATTGTAATGCAGAGGTAAAATTAACGCTGTTTAGACTGCCAAACCTTTTACACGTGCAGTCTGTGGGCGGACTATACGCGGACCTTCAGAACTCTTCGTGTGGTACAATAATGTGCTGAGAGCGGTATTGGAAGCCACGTCACTGCAGTGCATCTGCTGTTTGCAGGCTCGTGTGACGACTTCTACGCGATCTTCCGGAAATGTTGCATCCATGATGGGCCGTTTAGTGAACGGCACAATACCTTCTCAGCGCTTTGCGTGCAAACTCGACAGCCCACTGGAGGAGTTGGAATGGTGTACACACATATGCTAACAAGCGTGTGTGTATTGTGTAGTTAGTTAATCTTAGTTGTAGTTAGTAATTATATTTAATTTTAGTTAATTTTAATTTATTTTGATGTATTTTTAATTTATTTTCCTTTTAGTGATTGATTTTTCGTTTTGTTTTGTTTTTTCTTTCTACTAACCAAATATGGACCCTGGTCTGAAATAAAGATTTATTATTATTATTATTATTATTAAAACAGCGCCATCTATCAAATAGAAAAAGTTGTATTTTTCTTCAGTTACTAATAAATTAAATAATATAAATCACTTACATTTATATGCTGAAATAATTAGATTTTAAAATTATTTAAAAATTATAACGTTTATTTTTAGTATTTTTGATATTTTATTTTAAGAATGAAATAATTTCAATAGAACTTCAATAGAATTTCAAAAAAATAATAAGAAATCATAATATAATAGTGACGTCTATCAAAAATATGAAAATTGATAAGGTTTTTATTTCAATTATTACTAATCTATAATGAAACTGATTAAAACTGATCTGTCTGCAATTAATGCAAAATTTTCATTATCATTATAGTTTTATTAAAGAGATTTTTATATATGTTGTGGCCAGATCGCAGAATTGATCATATATATCATAAAGTAGTCTATCATTTCGTGAAATGGTGGTCATTTTGTTTCATTGGCTTGACCAAATCAATGAATAGAAATCGTTTGAAGATGTTATATTATCTAAACACAACGTTGCTATTTCATGATATGGTCATATGACGATATAATTAATAGCGGCGCTGATAGCGTATTTTTAACAAAACAACATTTAACAGAATTGACATTACTTTATGCCTTATTGATATAATAAATAAATCTTCGTTTCTATCGCTGATATCACTAGATAGTATAGTTTTGGCTTTCATTATTTCATATAATAATAGCGCCATCTATTTACTTCTAAATAAACTAAAATGGTAAGTCACTGATAAAATTAAATAATAGAATGCTACTGAATATACGATGTAAATATTTGAAAATTCGTTCGTGGCATCGTTGGATGTGTAATTACTAGGTAGATATTGTCAACAATAATGCAAAAGCTTAGTTTCAGTTTTTATGAATTCTATGAGCCGTCTAGCTTGCCATGAGATTTCATCATGGCACGTGAGCAAAACGTGTACGATTCCCTCGAGAATGAATCTGTTATAGATAATTGTACGTGCTGACTTAACACGTGTTCGTTAAAGTGGTGAAGAATAACTCCGTGGGGAAACCTAGATGTCTGAGTAATTTAAATAGTCGTGAAATGTGAAACCATTAATATGCATTGAAGAATTGTAGTATACTCTATTTTCTGCCCACAAAACACTATAGGTAATGAGAGCCCTGTGCAGTAGTGAGACGTATATTAGCTGCTACTTTACTTTTTACCTATAATGAGACTTATAAATCAGGTTGTAATTTAAGATAGCTTTCATATTTTCAGACATATTAAGATATTTGTGATAGTCCTGGTTTCATAGCTTATATTATATGAAAATAAACAGGTTCTTGCGGAAAAATGCTTTAATTAAATAAAGCAGATTTTACTTAAACAAAGGTTTATTTTATTTTACTTGTCAAAGGCGGTAATCAAACTGATTAAAACTTAAATTTCATGGTACGTAAGCATTATTATATACTTTAGCATATATTTATAATTTAAAGTGTCGATTTATCACGTTCTGGCGGTGAAGGAAAACCTGCATATCTGAGAAGTTTCCAGTTGAGTTCATCCCGCGTTGGAATCAGCGCAGCGAACATTGTTTTCAAAAACTCTCTGCGTGCGACATGTACATAAGCTGCTACTTTTTTATTTTTCTTGGGGCAATATATTGTAGTTAGATATTGCTATAGTTGCCACGCTTAGTAGGCGGGTGGAAGATAATGCTGCCCATCTCCTGTTTGTTTCTTATGTCGCCTCTTACGACGGGACGTTATGAGGTGGCGGATTCTCTTTCACCGCCACAACAAGGCGACCGTATTTCTAATCCCGTTCATGAGTGTAGTGCTTCTCACGTTCACTTTGAATAACATTTATAAGGAATAATAAAACTAATTTTAAGGAATTTATCGCGTTTAATTTTAACTTTTTTAATTCCCGATGTTTTGGGCAGCACCCATGGTCACGGGAGCACTGATGTGTTTGACGATCTGATGTCATAGTTAGAATAGAATAGAATAAGAATAGAATAGAATAGAATAAATGCAGTAGTATGCTTGGGTGTGAATTTAATTTTATTAATTATGAGGTAGCTTAGTAGATGGTAGCACCCAGCCATTCTTCCTATTAAAATTCAGATGTATTTTTTAATTCAATAGCCTCGCGAATCATCATTGGTAGGAATTCTATTGCAAGGATTTGTTGTCTATTAGATCCGATATAATGGTTGGGATGATACATCAACGATATGTTCTTTTACGCGGGTTTTATGGAACTTTCATGCAAAGATGCGTAAAAACCCAACATATTTTTTTTTAAATTAAACGTGATAAAATCCGTAATATTAGTCTTATTCCATGTTGTATATTGTACATATATACTGTATATATACTGTATTATATTGTACTGTACTTGTATTATTTCTATAATACAGTATATACTATATATATACTGTATTATAGAACTGAATTTATGAAATTTTGAAGTGTACTGAACGTAAAAAATACCTACATCTATTTTATGGTGCCAATCAATATTAAATAGGACCAATGATATGAATAAAATATCTCAAATAAACATTATACCGTAAATTGATAGAAGACCATGAAATTCATCATTATTTTGCTAAAACTAAATTAACTTTTATTATGAATGAATGTAAAGAATAAAATGTAAATAGTAATAATAAATTTTGATTCCAAAACAATTTACCTTTCTTATCTCTTTCTCATCGGAAGTCGGAAGACACGCCCGATACAAAAAAAAATAGTAGGTGTTTCTAGAATATGAGGCGTAGATGATTGGTATTTGGCATTACCAATCATCTACGTTTAATAGTCTTTTAGAATTCAAAAAAAATCTTTGACAGACATAGAGACACAGACACCGATGTGACTCTAAAAGTGATCGAATTTTGCTAAATTTGGCACGGAAAAACATTTAATTATGTTCCTAAATTCAAGCTCACGCAAGCGAAGCCACGGGTAAAAAGCTAGTCGATACATAAATGTGTACGTTTTTTATAGAAGACAATGCAAACGAGCATGCGGCACACCTGATGGTAAGTGACTACCGCCGCCCATGAACAACTGCAACACCAGGGGAATACCAGGTGTGTTGCCGGCCTTTTAGAAAGGAGTAAGCTTTTTTCTTGGAGGTCCCTAAGTCGTATCGGTCCGAAAAAATCGCCGGTCGTAACCGATTCCACAAAGAGGTTGTGCGAGGAAGAACACTCCTAATAAAACGCACAGAGGTGGACCGCCAGGAAAGTTTTGTTGCGATGTGCGTTCGTGAAATTTGTCGGCTGGAATTAATCCGAACAATTCCTCAGAGCGTAGTAATTATAACTCAATGACTACAAAAAAACTTCTGTTATCTGCGCCATTTTACACTTAGTCTAAATACTTTAAGCCTTAATTTATATGTAACAACGTGCATGTATTTCAAAGAATTATATTTATGTATAATAAAAATTGTTTAAGTATAATAAAAATTAAGTATAATAAAAAACTGTATTGGCAGCTAAGAATACCCACTACCCCATATCTTCCCATGGGTGTCGTAAGAGGCTACAGAGGGAAACCGAGACAGAATATGGGCAGCAGCATCTTTCTGATAACAGCAAACTACAATAAAAAAACTGCTATTTATTATATATTGCCATAGTTGTCACGCTCGCTTGGCAAGCGTGACAACTATGGCAATATACCCATGATCAACGACACAAATAAACGGCCCCCAGTCCCCGGCGGCACCGCTATTCCTGGCTAAGTTGGCGACCATGGTAACGGCGGGGCAGGGGGTGCTAAGAATCTCCGGTGGAGCTTCGGTTGCCACCTAAGACGACCCGACCTGGCAACATACAACGCACGCACCCTGAGGACTGACGAGAAGATCCTGGAGCTGAAAGAAGAGATAGACAAGTTGCGCTGGGATATTATAGGATTATCTGAGTTCCGAAGAGAAGGGGAGGACACAGTAATCCTTGAATCTGGCAACTTGTTCTATCACCTGGAGGGCGACCATCTGTCCCAAGGAGGTGTCGGATCTATCGTCCATAAGTCTCTCGTTAACAACGTTGTAAAGATTGTGAGTGTGTTGACGGGGGTTGCGTACCTTTTACTCAGAATCACCAGAGACACTGTTAGAGGCACACTGAACCTACAGGTTAAGTTGGAGAGGTCTCGTGTAATGAAGTCAACGCTACGTCCCCCTCGTGCTCTAATCCAAAGTCCTGGAACCTTTCAGCTCGAGTTACAAAACCGTTTTCATTGCCTAGAAGATTGCAATGCAGTGGACGATATGAATGACAAGCTCGTGGAAATTTTCCATGCGGTCGGAGCTAAGTTCTGAAGACCCGCCGCATAAGAACACAAAAACTCTTCGATCACACTATTAATCTCATGACTGTTAGACGAGAAATGAAGCTGCAGTTTTCAGGAGATTTGACAGCATACAGGCAAATGAACTGACAGATCTCCAAATGCATGCGGCGGAACTTACGCAACAAGCCGAACGCCTGCCGAACAAGCCGGTTTCCGCAAAAGCCTTTTCCGAACCAGTGGTGAAAGCATTTTAAATGACTTCCCATCTATTTTTATTTAATTTAGATTACAATTAGTATTTTTGTAATCTAAATTAATTAAAAATATTCCATTCAAAACTTCCATAAAAAAATTCTATTCGAGTTTAAAATTTATTTTTATATAAGATGTGAAAATAAAATGCTGCGTGTTACCTCTGCTAACCACTAAATTAACCGTCGAAGAGTCTCTTTCAAAAAATTTTTGTCAATTTATTTGAGAAGATGCCGCGTTTTTAGGGATAAAAACGTATTTCATTGTCGACGGTGGTGTCCCAGCATAGTGGTTTTGGGTTATGTGGTGGGAATGATAGTTTACGTATTTTTCCTTAAAACATATGTCACCCCCGCACTATGATTTTCTCCTGTATCGTGGAGGCAGTTTACAAACATAAATTGCATATGGATAATCCAGTCCAAAACAATTATTTGGAGCCCATATAAATATTTGTTCCGTACGGGATTCGAACCCGTGGCCCTCAAAGCTGCTACTCAATGCTAAGCCACTGCGCTACGTAGCGGTTAATATCGTCGTAGTAGATAGGGACAAATAATTATGGGACTATAGGAATTATGGGACTCTAACAACTAACTAACTCTTATATTTTCGTGAAAAAACGAAACAGATTTTCATAAGTTTTCTAACACGCGAGTAATAAATTTCATCAAGATTTATATGAATTTTCGAGTAAAGCGTCTACCTCCATATTCGTTCGTAAATATATCTTTTGGCAATTTATTACAGGGCCTTGGTCCGTGAGTACAATATGATGAACATTATTACGTTATTTATCCGTGTTATAATTTTGTCCTGATTTTATTTTGTACAACATATTAATGTTAAACGAAAACAAAGAAACATGTTTTTTCAGAACCACAACACAGAATTAGAATAAGAAAAATTGAAATAATACATAGCTTTTAAAAATATTGGGCTAATCCTGCAAAGGCTTCCAACTCAGTAAAATGTTGTAGCAGTGGTATTGTAATAGTGACTGCCTCGTTGTTTTAGTGGTCATGAGCGCGGCTGATAATCAATAGGTCCTGTGTTGGAACCACGAGTTAGGCCAATAGTGGTTATTGAGTTTTTCTGTCAATAAATTCTCAGCAGCATCATCCTGATAGCAACTCAACTCAAGCGTGGCAACTATTACAAATATCCCCCTATGAGGAAATTCATGGGGAAGGCCTATAATCAGCAGTATACTTTTGATAGGCTGTGATGGTTAGTGATGGAATGAATGTGTGCGTGATTACGTGTTCCTACAATAAATTAAACATGGTTTCGGCTTGGTTTCTGCGTCACTTGAAATGTATAGTAGTACTCGAAGTTGTTTGAGGTGTGCATAGGTCACTGTTATCTCGTTTGTGAATATATTATTATAAAAATAAACACAGGACTCCCCTATATTATCTCAAAATTATTTAAATTCATAGGCTCCCTAAATTCCTTGTTACCTCATAAATAATGAATGACTCCACACTAATTTGTATTGAGATTGTTACGTATAATTAGTTTTATTAAAAATTTTATCTACTTAAAAATAACTAAATAGTTATAATTTTATTCTTTAATCTTTCGTACGAGAGAAACAGACAACCTTCCTTTTATTGAGGTTAGTTCAGAACAGCTTAAAATATCAGTGAGAATATGGTTTCTCAACCCATGTGACTAACAAAACGCATTCGAAAACGCACAATCTTAAAATACAACATTTCCTTGTTATGAAAAATAAAGTAATTAATTATGTTTATGTACAAAAATAGAAAATAGGTAGTATATCAATTAGAATATAATTTTTATTGTGGTACCGTACCCCGTAAGAATTTAAAAATAGTAAACGCAATGCTACGTGACGTAAACATACAAACCAACGAGGCGTATTGTATTTTTTTCATATTAATACAGTACCCTAGAAAATATAACTATTACGGCTAATAAATAAATTTATTTTTAAACAAGTTTTAAAATCGAGAAGTTTCTGTATTCGATCAGTATGTTTATTATATATTAACAGATTTCTTTGAAAAGGCTAAACGAATTTTAATGTTTATTCTTTGTTCAAATAGATTATAGTTTAGGGTTCCATAAAATTTTGAAGAAAAACTTACCCTAAGGGTGGAATAATAGGAGAATGAAGTTTAGAATTTAATTCAATTTTTTATTTGAGGGTTGTAACTATTTAAATTACATTCTAGTTGTTACCTTGCTTTTATTATATCTCTAAGTCCACACAAAAGGGTAAAATAATTAATTTAAAAAAAGTTTAATGGACTATTTAACGGTAACGGTAATTAAACGGTTAAAGGAATAAAAAAAATCCGTATAATATTTTCTGAAGTCGGGACTTTAACTCTTTGATACACTATAGTATCTAAGCACACAGTCCACCTAATGGTAACGGGTTACTGTGGCACATAGATCACATTTATCCTCAATTAAGAATCAAAAGGAAGATACGTTGTAACCCCTGAGGACTAAGATAGAATGCTTCGTTTCCAGTAGAAAGGGTCTCTGGTTCGCTACACTCACCATACGAAACACAGCAGCATTAAACATTAAACTCAGCCGAGCCAACCCATTCGTGCTACAACCATAATATAGCTGCAGCGTGACTCTACCACGGAAGTTATTTTATTCTTATTCGTTTTGGAATAATTAATTCAAAAATGGGATGGCACAGACATGTCGGGAATGCTCACAAGTTGACTAGAAAAAAATGTATTTAGGTGGCTTACGTGGGGCCTAATAGTGTGAAAGTTAGTAGTTGTAGTTAGAAGTTGTACCTAGAATAAAATGTACCATAGCTAAAATGGCTTTAAATCGAGTTTAAAGTGGTGTCAATCCATCCATCCATCTATCTACCACAGCCTATAATAGTCCACTGGTAAACATAGGCCTACCCCATAGATTGTCTCATTTTGCCATAGTTGCCAAGCTTGGCAGGAGGGTTGGCAATCGCAGCATTTTTTATATATTATTTTGAATAGTTATTAGAACGATGCTTCTGCCTATCTCCTATTTCCGTTTCCCTCTGTCGCCTCTTACGACACCCACGGGACGATATGAGGTAGTGGATATTCATACACCGCCACTACAAGGTAAGATCATTAACATCGAAAGAAAATTCACAAAAACGTTTCTTAGCACACCAAAAAAAAAAATATTAATTTATGATATGGACACTTATAGGGAGCATTTATTTATTAAGCCGCTATGTAGGTCATATTCTTGTAACGTTCGAGATGCTGAAATAATTAATAATGGTGAAAGGGAAAGTATAAAACACCAAAAATATATCCAAAATATAACATACATGTTCGTGAGCATGTCTTCGTGTCATGAATGTCTCAGTACCACATAATATATATAAAATACTGGCTATGTTTTACATTTTTCTATAAGACAGTTCATATTTATCGATTGACTTAATGAATACCGCCGTTAAAGCAAATGCATTACTGTGGCTTAAGAACATTGTCATTAAAATGCTACATAAATAGGAAAACACCTGTCTGTGCCTGCTTTCTTGACCTATCTAGGGCATTTGATCTTGTCTCTGTGGTAACTTTGTGAAAAACAGAAGGGCCAAATTAATTTATTCAGATTCTGATATATTGGTATGGAGGTTAGACCAAAGTTAGACGGCCCATCTGATGCATTTTTCATACTGTATAATATGTTGAAATACGGGGTGAGACAAGGGGGATTTGGACTCACCTAGTCTTTTTAACCTCTACTAATTGATACACTCAGCAACATGCATGTCAGATGTCACATAGATGGAGTATATGTAAATAATAAAAGTTATGCAGATGATATTCTGCGGCTGATGAGCTTCGAGATGTGGTCAAAATTTTGAGATTGATATAGGAGAAATAAATGCTGTAAATTATATCCAGCATTTAACGCCTAAGTTTATGTGTTTTAATACCAACACATCTCTACTAATCTGAGTATATGTAACTTGGAATTAAACAATTGAATTAAATTTACTAACTAAAAAGTGTTCAGTTACAAATTTCTTACTGCCTCTATTATTAGGAAGATACTATGTTCACTGTTTTGTAACGCTAACATTTTTTTATTGCTAAAGTAAAGTAATGAAAAACGCAAAATTATATTATTTTGTGTGCAATCAGTACATGATTTCATATAAAAAACTCGATACAAATTCGATATTTTATAGCCAATATTTACATTTTTATATACTCATTACCGAGCGGGGTGAAAATAAAACGAAAAATATAATGTATTTTGTCTCTGTGCAGACTATTTATCACGAAACTACAGCTATTACGCGACATCTATGTCGTAGACATAGCAAAGCATTGAAAATCCATAGTCAGTAAAGGTTATCATGTTAGTCGTCACTCCGCGATTTAATACGTGGTAGACATTTATATGTGGTAGAGCCATGCTGCAGCTATATTAGTAGTATAGTTGTAGACCACGCTCACAGGATACCAGCGTAAAATAGCAGCTTGACACTGCTGTGTTTCGTATGGTGAGTGTAGAGAACCGGAGACCCTTTTTACTGGAAAAGAGGCATTCCATCTTAGTCCTCACGGTTGACAACGCATCTGCATTTTGACTCTTTGAACTTTATTGAGGATAGATGTAGATGTCTATGGGTCACAGCAACCACTTACCATCAGGTGAACTGTTTGCTCGTTTGTCATCCTATCCTATAAAAATAACCATGTTGCCTATCTGAGATATGATTTGGGACTGTGTGTGATAACTGCTTAGTAACCAGTTTCTCCGGCAGTTTGCCAAATATACCTATATCTCCCTTTATCTTTTACCCACTTTTTATATTAAAGACGCTTTCTGCTTTTACATTACTTTTCAAATTACCCGTGCTTTGGTGTACATTATAATTATATGTTATATTATCTACATGAGATACTTAAAAGAAGTCTTATATTTTTAATGATATAATTCGACAAAGTATTGCTGGAGGAAAGAAAAGCTATTTATGTCCTTTAAAATTAGCTAACCCGTTAGAAAAGTTTTCAAAATAGAAGCAACTGCCTATATAAAAAAAGATTTATATCGTACCTGATGAGTGTCATTATTTACTATATTTAACTTATTGCTACTCGCGTCTTATAATCCGTGCCTTATTTGTATCCTATTATAATGACTTCACATAATACTGATAAACTCATATTATATTGTCAAATCTGTAGGGGACTCCAGACTAAGTTGAACACTATTTATATGAATATATTATCGGAGTCTTACGATTTGATTGTCTTAACAGAAACTTGGTTAACTCTCGATTGCTAATAATGAATTTATAGATTCCGATACAGTGTGTTTCATTGCGATCGAGACCGCGTTGTAAAGATTGGGAGCGTGTCGACGAGGGTTGCGTACCTTATACTCAGAATCACCAAACGGTATTCGCTGAAGGTCATACAGGTTTACGCACCAACCTCGGCACACCCCGATCAGGAGGTGGAGGAAATGTATGAGGATATCTCTAGAGCCATGCATTCCTCCAAAACCCACTAAACGGTGTTAATGGGAGACATCAACCGCAAAACTAGGCACAAGAGAGAGCGGTGAGCTGAAAGTAGGGAAATTCGGAATTGGGCAACGGAACCCAAGAGGCCAGCAGTGGCCGACTTTATGGAGAAAGAGGGTCTTTATCATGAAATCTTTCTTCCAAAAGCGGCCCCACAGAAAGTGGACCTGGTCGATCCCCGACAGTTCGACAAAAATGAGATTGACTTCATTAGACGACCAGACGATAACTGTTCAGTGATGTCTCAGTGATCGCGAGGGTGAAAACTGGCAGCGATCACCGAATGGTGAGAGGCACACTGAACCTAAACGTTAAGTTGAGAGGTCACGTCTAATGAAGTCAACGCTCCGTCCCTCCTGCTCTAATCCAAAGTCCCGAAAACTTTCAGCTCGAGTTACAAAATCGTTTTCAGTGCCTAGAAGATTGCAATGAAGTGGACGATATGAATGACAAGTCTGGAAACTGTCCATGGTCGGAGCTAAGTTCTGTAAGACCCGTCGCAGAAGAACACAAAAACTCTCCGATCACACTCTTAATCTCATGCTTGTTAGACGGGAGATGAAGCTGCAGTCTTCAGCAGATTTGACAGCATACAGGCAACTGAACAGACCGATCTCCAAATGCATGCGGCGGGATTGCGCAACTTCAATACAGCTCGTATTGAAGAAGCGATTGAGTGGAACCAGGGCTCCAAAGTCTTTGCCAGAGATCTGTCTGCCAGAAAGAGCCAACTGTCGAAGCTGAAGACCGAATGGCAGCATCACAGGGACCTCTGAGATTTTGAGTGAGATTGAGAGGTTCTCTATGGGCAGCTGTACACGTCATCGTTGGAGCCACATCCGACACTATTCCGATGATATCCCGGACGTCATTCTGAGCGAGATTAAATGGCTCTCCAGCACCTTAAAACGGCAAGGCCCCAGGCGAGGATGGAATACAGCGGAGCTTGGAAATCGGGTGGAAAACCGGTACTTGAAGTCCTTCAGAGCTCTTTAATTCCGTCCTCCATGGTGGCATTACACCGGAGGCGGAATAGAAGTGTGGTGGTATTGTTCTTCAAGAAAAGCGACAACGCTCGAAGAACTACAGACCGATTCCTTCCTTCTGAGCCGCGTCTACGTGCTGTTTTCGAGAGTCATTACGAATCGCCTCGCATGCAGACTCGACGACTTCCAGCCTCCTGAACAAGTCGGTTTCGAAAAGGCTTTAGTACCATAGACCACATACATACCCTTCGGCATATTGTACAAAAGACCGAAAGTATAATCTACCACTTTGCCTTGCTATGTGGACTATGAGAAAGCCTTTGATTCCGTCGAAATTTGGGCGGTGCTGCAGTCCTTCAGCGGTGGCAAGTGTTTGTACAGTAGGGCTACGATGGCTATCCGAGTACACAACCAGAGTACGAAACCTATCCAACTGCAGAGAGGTGATGTAATATCCCTGAAATTCTTCACCGCTGCATTGGAAGACGTTTTCAAGCTACCGGACTGGAAAGAATACGGTATTAACGTCAATGGCGAGTACATCACTCACCTTCGATTTGCCTACGATATAGTCCTTATGGCAGAATCGCTGGAGGACCTAAGCACTATGCTCAATGCCTCGTAATAGATAGGTCTCAAGATGAACATGGACAAAACAAAGATCATGTTTAATGGCCATGTCACACCTATGCCGGTAGTTGTTGGGAGCACTAAGCTCGAAGTTTTTGACGAGTATGCTTACCTTGACAAAAGTCCGACTTCGACCGAGAGGTCAATCGACGGATTCAACTCAGCTGGGTAGCGTTCGGGAGATTACGACATATCTTCTCGTCAGGCATACCTCAAAACCTCAAAACTAAATTGTACAACCAGTGCGTGTTGCCAGTGATGACATATGGATTTGAGACGTGGTCCTTCACTGCTGGCCGCACGAGGAAGCTTAAGGTCGCTCAGCGAGCTATGGAGAGGGCTAAGCTCGGGGTTTCTCTGCGTGATAGACTTAAAAATCGGGATATACGCAGTAGAATCAGAGTAACCCACACAGCTCAACGTATTAGTAAGCAAAAGTGGCAATGGGTCGGCCATGTAGCTCGAAGAACCGACAACCGATGGGAAGAACGGTTCTCGGTGGCAGCCTCGTACCGGCGTACGAAGTGTAGGGCGTCCCCAACTAGATGGGTGACGACCTGGTAAGACATGCAAGAAGTCAATGGCTGCAGGTAGCTCGGGACCGTTTTTGTGGCATTTCGTGAGGAGGCCTATGTTCAGCAGTGGACTTGTGAAGGGCTGTAATGATGATGATGATGATATATTTTAATAATTAAAAATAATTTATTTTTTTATTTTATAGTTAATAAAATAGAATAGAATCATTTTTATTCAATATAGATTACAGTACATAATACTTATTGTAAGTCATTATTTACTTTTACCACTGGTTCGCAAAAAAAACCTATGTCCTGGGAAGAACCAGCAAGAATCCCAGCGGGACTTTTTTTTAAAAAAGCACAATTTACAATATAAAACTTTATACAATTGTTATGAAAACATTTAGAAACAGCATGGTAGCGATCATCTCATTCCCAGGGGTTATTATCAGTCATGTACTCTTTAGTTGTATTATAACCCTGACTAGACAAATTTTGCTTAATAAATAATTTAAACCTTTTGATAGAAAAGGTCTGCATATTTTCTGAAACTTTGTTGTAAAAGCGTATACATTGCCCCATGAAGGAATTACTGACTCTTTGAAGTCGAGTAACTGGTATAACGAACTTGTGCATGTTCCTAGTATTTAAAGAATGTACATTACTTTTTTAATAAAACTATTTTTGTTTTTGTGTACATATATTAAATACTCGTAAATATATTGAGAGGCTAAAGTTAATATATGTATTTCTTTAAATTTTCCTCAAAGGGATTCCTTCGGGCCTAGGTTATAAATTGCCCTTACAGCTTTTTTTGCAAAATAAAGGTAGTTTCAATGTCACTTGCATTACCCCATAGCAAGATTCCATATGACATTATGCTATGGAAATAACTAAAATAAATTAATCTAGCTGTTTCAACACATGTAAGGCATCTTATCTTTTTACAGCATATGCTACTAACTAATTTTGATAGCTAGCTTAGATATTTGAGGTCCCATTGAAGCTTCGCGTCAACTGTAATACTGAGAAAACAGTGGATTCAACAAGGCCCAGCTCTCTCTATTTAAAACCACTGGTATTCACCTTTTTAACATTAGGTGTAGTGAATTTAATACATTTCGTTTTATTACCGTTCAAAAGCAAATTATTGACGTTAAACCAGTGTACTACTTTCGATATATCATTATTCACTTCGTCATATTTTTTAGTCGGAAAATCAACGAAGTATAATCAGCAAATAATACTATATCATGGTTATTCCCTATCAAGTAAGGTAAATCATTAATATAAACTAAAAACAGAAAGGGACCAAGAACTGAGCCCTGAGGAACACCCATAGATACTACCGATCCGGAATAACTGCATCCATTAATAACAACTGTTTGTGTTCTTTTATTTAGGTATGACATAATAAGTTTTTAGTGCTATGTTTGTTACGCCATAATTATGTAGCTTCCTGATTAATTTCTCATGGTGAACACAGTCGAAAGCCTTGGAAAGATCACAAAACATACCCAAAGCATCTTCTGAATTTTCCCATGCACAGAAAAAATGTTTGATTAGCTCAACACCGGCATCATTTGTCGAGCGACCCCTTGTAAATCCAAACTGATTGTTATGGAGTAATTTATTTATTTAAAAAAACTTAACATTTGATCTAGAATAATTTTTTCAAAAATTTTACTGAGCGTTGGCAGTACAGAAATAGGTCTTAAATTAGTGGGGTTCAATGTACTACCAGATTTAAATAAAGTTATAAATTTACTATGTTGCATTAAATCAGGAAAAACAACAGTTTCGATACTAGCATTGAAAATAATAGCAAGTTGGAAGTATAGACGCAATAACTTTAACAGAAATCCCCCGTAGATCTACTGTTTTCTTAATATCAATACTTTTGAAATATTTTACAATATCACCTGATAATATTCTATGAAATGCAAATTCTCTTTTACAGACATTTTCATTTTGTTTGAGTAATGACTCGGCAATAGCATGGGAGGAATTGAGTGACTTTTTAATCAAGATCGGAATGTCGGTAAAATATTGTTCAAAAGTCGTTGCGACGTCTTGATCTCATTTTGTCAAATTATTGTTATAATTTAATTTAGAGTTTGAGTTGTGTAGTTTCATCTTACCAGTTTCACTATTGATTATACTCCAAGTCATTTAATTTTTTAGAGGCATTCTTAATTTTGTTTCTTAAATATAAAGACTTGGCTGCACAACACACTCTTTTAAATATTTTGGAATATTTTTTACATATTCTCTAAATGAAACACTATGATTATACCGAGTGATTGGGAGATTGTTAAAAGCTTTCAAGGCGCTAGTATAGACAATTTAGAACCATTAATCCATGCTTGTCTTAGATGAAGTGTAACCATTTTTTTAATAAGTTTTTATGATATTTAGCGAAAATGCTAAAAATTTCTAATTAACTGTTATTTATGGCCAAATTAAACTATAGAAAACATGTATTTTATTTTATTATATTAAAGTTATGTGTAAGCAATCTAATAAGACATGTTTTAAGCACATTTATCTTAACATAATTTTTGAAAACGTTTGAAGTTCACGAAAAGATTTAAAATTTATAAATGTTGTTTTAGCTGTCATTTAAAAAAATTAGGCTAGGTTTTTCGTTCAAACCTTTTGAAACCATGCTTGACTAGCACTCTTTACTTTGAGGTATCATTCATGCAGATATCTCAAAAATGTTGAATCTAAGTCTTACACCCCAATTTGAGAGAGTAAATTTAAATTTTGGCTAACTTATTAAAACGAAATTTTAATTGAAATCTTTTATTATTCACGTTCAAACTGACTGCCGTTATTTCTAATGCAAGCACGGGCCCGGTTTCTTACTTCTGTAGTCGTGATTTTAAGTTTCATCTCCGCCTTCGTGGTTTCAAATGCAGAATTTATTTGAGCTATTAGTTCTTCCTTTGTATTTATTTCTGCTCGTATAAACAAGTTCCTTGGCCCGGCCCCACGTAAAGTCGATTGGGGTCAGATCAGGTGACCGTGCGGGCCAAGGGATGGGTCCATCTCGTCCAATCCAACTTTAAGGGAAGTTTGTTATTTAAAAATTCTCGAATGGTCAAAGTGCAATGCGCTGGGCAGCCATCTTGTTGAAAATGACCTCTCGATCTGTTTTAAATATCAGGGCACCGGATTGCTCCACAAGCAACGGTAAATCTATTTCAAAATTGCAAGTAATTCTCGCCACTAAAGAGTCCGGCAAGAAGTGAGGCCCGATCAATATTCTGCCTATTACTCCAGCCACACATTTATGAAAATGTTCTCTGGAAGGATACTTGTTTTTCTAATGTGGATTGTTATTCTTGTCCGCCCATTTGTGCAGGTTATGGAAATTGGTGATTCCCTCCTAGAAAATTTACTTTCATCTGTCCACAAGATCGATTTTAAAAACCATGCATCCTCAATATCCTGTTAAGTAGGAAACGGTAGAACTGCATCCTTTTTGGAAATCTTGCACTTCCAGACCTTGCACACCTCTGCCATAGAAAGGATATTTGTCGTTTTGGTGCATTGTATGCCACACCTTCCATTGGAAATGTTTAAATTTCGAGCTACTACTCTAGTACTAGTTCTAGGATCACTTCAAACGCTGCCAAAATATCATCTTCGACGCCAGGTACATGTATGCCTGGGTTCACCCCAGGTTCCACGTGGTGTATCCCATCTTGAGCCAGTCGTCAATACGTGTTGTAAAATACTGAACATTCGGCACTCTGCGATTCAGATAGCGCTCTTGATACATCCGTCGTGCTAATGATCCATAGCAGTCTGCTCTACCATACATAAAGATGATATCCGCATATTCCTGATTCGAAAAGTAGCCATAGTCACTTAATAATCAAGAAAACAGCGTAAGAGCGCACTAAATGTCAACTCAGTACATCAAAATAGTCCAAAATCAACACGTGCAGGAGCTCAAGGCTACGACTGGACACGGTGAACAAAATTGTAAACAACTAACGAGATCAACACTTGCAGGACCGCAGAGGCTTCAACTGAACAAGGTTAAATTGTGTATCAACGCCATAACGTCCACTCACAAGGGCAGTAGTTATTTTACTAATGTTTTGGCTTCCATTCCATTCAGTTAATTCTAACTGACCCTAACTAAAGAAACATGACTCTGTTTCCCTAGTAACTAAGTCGGTTTTGCTTTAAAATTAAAGTTCTATTCATTGGGCGAGCTACCTGGAAATACCATGCAACCGGCAGCTATTGTTTAGAGAATCCCCACAACTTGTTTCTTAGAATTTTACTACGCTACAATTTTGAACAAAAAAAGTATTTGTAGAGCAAAAACCGGGCCTGTGCTTGTAATCAATAATCACGGCAGTTATTTTAAACATCAAAAATTGATAATTTCAGTTCAAATTTTGTTTTAATTAGATATCAAAAGAAAATTTTTTCTTCCTCAAATTGGTTTGCAGGTCCTAATTTCAAAATTTTTATGATATCGGCATGAATGATACCTCAAAACAAAGAGCAATAATCAAGCATGTTTTCAAAGAGGTTTGAACGAAAAAACCTAGCCTAGTTTTTTTTTTTAAATGAGCTAAACACAGTATTTATAAATTTTAGATTTTTCCATAAACTTCAAACGTCTGTAAAAATTATCTTAAGATACATGTGCTCAGTACATGTCTTATTAGATTAACTTATATGATTTTAATAGAATAAAATAAGAAACATGTTAAAGGCCATAAATAATAGTTAAAACAGTAGTAGCATAATAGTAGAAAATTTTGGGCATTTTCACTAAAAATCATAAAAACTTATTTAAAAAAAATGCTTAGACTTCATCTAAGACTAGCATAGCTTAAATGGTTTTAAATTGTCTATACTAGCGCCCTTGAAAGCTTTTCACCCATCTCCCAATCATCCGTATAATTTTCATTGTAAAGGTCATATAACTTTTATCTACTCCTATAGATTCATACTGTCGCCCACTCATTAAACGATTTGCGACTGTTTAAGGAGAGTGTTTTAGAAGTAAATCTTTTATTCAATTCAAGACTTATTAGTTTAAATAATGATCCATATTAATTGTTACTATTGTTTTATATTATGGAAGAAAAGGCAGCATTTTCACTATAATACTACTAAATCTCTCTAAGCGATGCTCATTTATTGGAACAAGGAAAACTTTCTTAACTTTCTGTTTTTGTGCATGTAAGCTAGCGAGACTAACTATCCACAGTAATCAGAACTTAAATTTTGAATAATTAATTTATGTAAGGCTCAATATCAGTAAAATATTATCTATACAAGTTGCACTAGGCCCTGCGATACGTGTTGGCTCAAAGAAAAAATTAACAAGGTTGTATGATTTGAGCAATGATCTAAACTTAATACTCATGGAAGAAGTTTCAAGGAGATATTAATGTATCCACATATTTATTATCATATTATATTAAATATCATTCCCTATTTTCCCCACTCATAGGGTTGGATTTTTTCCTAATTTATATGGGAGGACCCCTGACATAACTCGATAAAAAAAAATAAAGAATCATTAAAATCAATTAACAATTGATGAAAATATCGTGTTAAATCCATGAAAAGAACACACAGTCGATTGAGAATCTCCGTCTTTTTTAGAAATCGGCTGAAAAAGGAAATAGGAAATACATATAACAGTGACAACAAAAAAAAAAAAACATTCTTCAAATAAAATGCAATCATATTGTATTTGACTTAGGTCGTACTTAAAAAAATTAAAAATGTATGATAGCAGAATGAATTAAAAAGTATTTCAACGGATAAACAGCTACATCGATCGAGCTCCCTCAATTTGTAATTCATAAACTTGATGAAATATCTCGGTTCCAGATTTCGACTAAGTACATTATTCATTCGCGTAATGTTGAACTTTTTGAAACAAGAGAAAATATGTCAACGTATCGTCGAGCTTATGTCTACGTCGCTCTGCCAACATGCTAAATTATCATCTGCCATTAAAATGTTTGAATTATGAAATTTTTCAAATATTGTTTATTTACTTTATCAGCATATAAATTCTAGTGCTAGATAACAGCCTTTATTGTTGTTGGGAGAGTATGCCATTATATAGATTTAATATAAGGCTGCAACAGGAATAGTTCATCTTACCCTGGGAAGGACCACGCTCGTACATAATACCAGCGAAAAAAGCAATTTAATGCTATTGAGTTTTTATGTGCTAGTCATGCATTGGAGACTTTTTTTTAATAGTAACGAGGTATTTGATCTTATGTTAGTCCTCAAAGGTAGGAACACTTTTGATTATTGATTGAGGATATTCGTCTAAGGGGGCCTAATAACCGGTTGATTTCATGGAGAAGAGGGAACTCTTTATGATGAACTCTTTCTTTCAGAAGAGATCCCTCAGAAAGTGGATCTGTTCCAACTCTGACGGTTAAACACAAAATGAAATGATATTATGATGACCAGGCGACAAATTTTCATTGATTGCGAGGGAGAAAACAGCAGTACAGAGTAGCAGTCACCAAATGGGAAGAAACACACTGAAACTTAACTATTACTTGGAAAGGTCACGTCTAATGTAGTTCCCCACTAATTCGAAGCCCCGAAAACTTTCAGCGAGAATTTACATGCTCTTCGAAACTGTCCACGTAGTTGGAACTAAGTTTGTTCGTTGAAACCAACAGAAGACACAAAAATATCGGTCTGAACCTAATTTCATAGCTGTAAAAAGAGAAGTGAAAAAGCAGTCTGCATCAAACATAAAAACGTAACAGGCTCCAAAGACTTTGCTAATGATTTGTCTGTATAAATGTATTTGAGTTGAAACTCACTTATCCGTTATCCCAAATTTTGATGAATTCCCAAATGTTGTACTTGGTGGCAAAAATCGGACGAGACGGACACCTAAATTTAAAAAAAGATTTTTCATTTATATAGAAGGTAAGGGTGACGGACAAGCACACAGTCTACCTGATGGTAAGTGGAAGCTGTGGCCCATATCAACATCTAATCTCGATTAAGAATCAAAATGCAGATGCATTGTCACCCCCGATGACTAAGATGGAATGACTCGTTTCAGTAAAAAGAGTGTCTGGTTCTCTACACCCCTCCCCCACCCACCATACGAAACACAGCACAGGGTTTCCAGTACTAGTCCTTAGCTATACGAAATACAGCAGCATTAAGATGCTATTTCACGCTAGTATTCTGTGAGAGCGTGGTCCTTCCCCGGTCGGGATGACCCATTTGTGCTACAATCATAATATAGCTGCAGCTTTGCTATATCACATTTAACACTATATTAAACATTATTTTTATTCATCTTCCATAAAATCCTGTACCTTACTCATTATCACCTTTATCTGCTATTAGTATTCTTTAGGGAAGTCCACCAAATTATTTATTTATTTTTATTTATTTAAACTTTCATGCACAAAGTTGTACATATGGCGGACTTAATGCCATAGTGTATTCGCTCCCAGTCAACCAATAGGCTAAACAGAGATAGACAAAGAAGAGGTTGCAGCAGGTAATCAAATTAGAAAGGGCTAAAAAATAAAATAAAATTCATAATACATATACACATATAAATATACATATACATACATATATACTTAAGTACACCAATATACATATATAAATATATACATACATGTACATGCATACAGTATATACAATACATATAAATATTATCTATGTCAGAACAAATATGAAATATACATAATTATGTAAATGAAAATAAGAGCTGTGTTAGTTCAAACTTGCAACGATTTTTTCAGATGCTTACGGACTTGATTTTTAAAAAAAAACTTGTTGGGGGCTTTTTGAATATCAAGAGGGATGTTGTTCCAAAGTCTAATGGCCGTGAAGGCGAAAGAGTGAGATAAATAACCAGTACGGTGTAAAGGGGTGAGCAACTTAAGATTAGCCGAAGAACGAAGAGAACGATTATAATAATCTCCCAGGTATTGAAATTTGGACTTCAGATACTCGGGAGCACATGGATCGTTCAGAATTGTGACAAGAGTGCAGAGTATTCTAACATATCTGCGCTGCCGGATGGGCAACCAATTTAGCTGAGCACGAAAAGAAGATGCATGGTCGTATTTACGAAGACCATAAATATACCTGATGCGGTTGTAAGTGTCTCTGAGTCTGAGCAACGCACATCCACATAATCAATAATCGGTAGAATAAGTGACTGGACAAGTAAAATCTTAGTATTGGTGGGAAGAAAGTTTTAATCAATATAGAGATCGCAAAGTTCCAGTAGTTTTGCGACTCACTTCCTGTATATGTTTTTTCATATTAAGCAACCATCAACATACAGACCAAGGTTCTTTACATGGGGAAAGAATTGTATGACATTATTATTAAACATAATTGATGGTAGGGTGGGAATATCTAGTTTCGATAATAATCGTGGGCTACCTAAGGTTATCGTTTGGCATTTAGATGGGTTCACGTTTATGCCATATATAGTGGACAATTCGGAGATGTATTTCAAGTTATCATTTAATAATTATCCTTAAATCATATCTGATCAATCAGTCAATTTATCTGAAAGCCACCAATTTATTAGTTTTATGTCCTATAGAACTGAAAATAAAACTACACACACCCTGGCACAATATATATTTTAGTCCCTCTTGATGCTAAATCAATTCGTACTCGTATGATTGTAAATATTGTTTACATTCAATAGATTCCCCGTCTTGCTAAACTGTAACTTCAAATGTCAATACAAACAACGTCCGGCTGCATTAATCTGCAACAAAGGCTTTACAATTTAAATACATACGTGTAAACGAGCCATATACTGACGGCGTAGGGGAATACTCTAACCCATAGTATACTTCTGTGGGAATCGTAAGGGGCAACAGAGGGAAACTGAAAGAAGAGATGGATATTTGCATCTTCTTGACGCCCAGCCAATAATAATAACCTCTTAAAGACCTCTTCAGAGAAGAACCTGGATGTGTTGCCGTTCACAGTACCGGACATTTCACACCTTTGAGGCTACACTTCGGTATTTATGCCTGGCGAAAAGAAATGGATATGCTCATAGTTTGATTTTTTTTCTTTAGAAACTGTAAGTCTTTTTGAGGTATCCCATAGTCCCCTCTTAAGGCAAACATGAAACAAAATTATGCCACCACAACAGGGTGTGCGAAGGTGAATTAGATCCAAGTTACAGCTTGAACTATTATGTATGGAACAAAGCGATCCGCGTCGCCTTCGCACGTGTAATGTTTGGATCTCGATAACATCTTCACCTACTGGGTCTAATTGTAAATTTAAACTATTCAGGGACCCACTCAAGCACACACAAAAACTATGTATATAAAAACAAATAAAATACGTCATATTCAAACAAACATTTCATAAAGCAATTCAACCTGCTATTAAGTTATAGAGATAGCATTATTAATTTCTGTTTGTTGTCCCTGCATTTGAGAATACTTAATGAGACATGATTCGGCATCAAAGGATCTAGTTGCAAGCAAACGGAATTTAATATTCTCTGTGGGAAATATTGAGACACAAGCTAAATACGTATATCTTACAGATCCGTTTGCGTTAAATTTCTGTATCGACGTAGTGGAGAAATTTAGTACGGTATTAAAAAAATGTCAAGTTATCTTGTGATGTTTTCTTGTATTGTTTCACCCGGGGCTGATTATGTATACTATTATTAAACCTACTTATGTAAAATATAAAATAAAAGAAAAATTATATGTCGTAAAGAAGTTTCACTTCGTACGTGTGTACAGAATTTCACGCACAATTTTTTTAAAGTAGTGCTTTGTTATATGAGTCCAAGTGACTTATTAAAAAAGGAATAACATTAATGGCAGCGTTTAAGAAATTGGAGATTTTGGTTCAGGAGCAATTTCTAAAAGTCTTTATTTTCAAAGTCTAGATGGCTCCGTGATGCATTTGTTAAGCATTGAATTGCGGCGCTGAGGACCGCGTAGGGGTGGGCAAGTGAAAAATATATATCGATATTTATCGTATCGATATTTTTAAACATTATGGATAATTATCGCGTGATAAATATCGATATATCGTCATGTTTTACATGACTTAATAGATTTTGATGAACTCTACATTTTAACTTTTGCAAGTAAGCAAAATGACGCTTAGTTTTAGATGCGGGGCCAAATTTTATTACCGAACGTTTTGTACAACTTGCGGCACAAATTTCAAGAAGCTGACTCATTGTTACCTTCTTTTTTGAAGTATTCCACATTCAACACATGATTGATATTTTTTTTAAAACATTGTATACAAATACATAGACAAAACACTAGCAAATGATGCTCTTCTTTGTCTATTATATGTCACTGTGATATTCGATTTGTTGAAAAATGCTGGGCGTTTTTTTAAATAAATGATGTGCAAGGAGTATCTCGTAACATTAAATAAGAAACCAGACCAGCCAGAAAATATCGACGATTTTGTGAGAAAATATCGATCTTTCGATATGTCGAATTATCGATATTTTTTACCCAAGGCTAGGACCGCCGGTTCGCATCCCACATTGAACAGGTATTTGTATGGCCTATATTTAATTGTTCCGGGTCTGGATGTTTGCCCTTGTGCAATTTATGTTTTTAAACTGCCTCTACAATAAAGGAGAAAATCATAGTGTGGGGGTAACGTTTCTTAAAGAAAACAAGGAGGAAGAAAAATGATCATGATTGTCAAAATCCGTATCAAACGCAGGAACAAGATTTCTTAGAAAAGAACCCGGAATACTCTGAGTGCCATGATTAATAATGATTTCTTATATTTAAGCGATTATTTAAGGATTTTATCGCATTTAATTTTTTTTTATGATGGTCACGGGGGACTCAGGTGTTGACGTACCGATGTCATAGCTAACGAAGGCTACGTTCAACAACTTTTAAATATTAACTATTGGTCCGGTCTACGTAGAACGACTTTACAATCTTGAACCCTTGCAGTAGTATACTTGGGTTTGGATTGATTGTATTAATTATGGGATCCCAAGCTGTCTTCTCCTTGAAATAAGAATGTTTTTTTTTTTAATATGAATACCCTTGCGAACCATCCTTGATAAGAATCGGTGTCCTTTTGCCATGCTATATATACAATTACTGCCTCTTTGGTCCAGTGGTCGTAACCGTGACTGCTGTTGAGATACCGGGTTCGTATCCCGGGGTCTGTAAATAAATTTTTAGTACCCACCTGGAGTCGGGAAGAGTCGGTTTTACCCCCGTGCCTCAGAAAGCACGTAAAGCCGTTGGTCTTGCGCCTGATCTCTCCCCGGTCGTGTCGGATTACCGTCCCATCGGACTATATAAGTGAGGGAATAGAGAGTGCACTGTAAATGGCTTGTCTACATTAAGTCTGGCCACCGTGACTGAAATTCGATCTAGAGTACATTGTTCATGATAATTACATAATATTTCGACATCATCATCATCATTCATCATTACAGCCCATTACAAGTCTACTGGTGAACATAGAATTCCCCCCAAGAAATGCCACGATCCTTAGCCAATTACATCCATCGCTCTCATATCACTACATATAGTGGGTGACGACTATATGTAGGACTGTCTGTCTACGAGGCTGTCACTCAAGAACCTTTCTTCCCCATCAGTTGTCGGATCTTGAAGCTACCAATCGCACTTTAACTTACTGATTCAATGAGATATGTCATTTACACTGGTTTTACTGCGGATATCTTCATTAAGAATTTTATCACGATGAGAAACTCCGAGCATAGCCCCTCAATAGCTTACTGAGTGCAAAAACTCAAGAGAATTAAGCTGCTATTTTACGCTGGTATTATATGCAAATGTGGTATATATTGGTATATTCGTGTTGCAGACGTATGGCTCTCCACCTAAAAATTTTAGTAAATTATATTTTATTATATTAAATCGATATGGCAAACCCTCCAAACAAAGAGAAAAGCTCATATCAAGCAGTGGGCTTTTATAAGCTGATTAAGTACATAACCGATATTTAACACTTTCATAATTCAAATTTCAAATACAAGATGATGTTACAGTCAAATTTTATTTCAATATAAATATTAGCAGTAATTTCGCATGTTGGCAGAGCGACATAGACATAAGCACGAAGACACGTCGACATATTTACACTTGTCTCATAAAGCTCAACATTACGCGAATGAATAATGTGTACTTAGCCGAAATCTGGAACCGAGATACTTCATCAAATTCATAAATTACAAATTTAAGTGAGATCGATCGATGTAACTGTTTATTAGTTAAATCCTTTTTTATTAATTCAGCTATAATACGTTATTAATTTGTTTAAGTACGACTAAGTCAAATACAATGTAATGTCATTTTTTGTTTAACATTTTCTTATTTATATTGTTGTCCGTTTGGTAACTCAACCATTAAGCTTATATCAGAAATAACATTTAAATATAAATTTTATTATCAATATAATAAAAAAAATTCAAGTATACTTTGAATGTCCATTTTTATTTTACATAAATATATTTCATACAATTACTCACAGGCGTTGAACACGACGTAATATTTTTAAACAAAAATCTATTTGCAAAAACAGCGAGATTCCTCTGTCCCTCGATGCCAATGGATATTATCTAGGTTGTTGTTCTTTTATCCACGTAATAAAGTTAAAAATATGCTGACTAAAAATATATGCGAAAAATAAAATTCGTGTCTTCTTTAGGAAGACAATGCAGCAGAAGGGTTTATTAAAATAGTTTCATATTCACAGCATCTGTACACCACTTTACTTGTATCGTAGTATTATATCAATACAAAAAATGTTAAAAATAATTAGCTATATCAATGAAAATCTTATGTTGCGGTGGCCTATGTCAATTGGTTTTTGATAAGCTTTAACAATGGAACAAATACTCGGACCTCATACCGATACCGTTTACGTGGTAGAGCCACACTGCAACTATATTATGATTGTAACACGAATGGGTCGACTCGACCGGGAAGGACCACAGTCCAGAGACCAGAGACCCTTTTTTATGGAAACGGGGCATTACATCTTTTTTTATAAAGAGAGAGCAAAAGAGCGTGTGGCTCATTGATGGTAAGTTTCGACCGCCGCCCATGAACAAATGTAACACCAGGCAAGACGCAGGTACGTCGCCGGTTTTTTAAAAATAAGTAGGCTCTATTCTTGAAGGTCCCTAAGTCGTATCGGTCCAAAAACTCACTAGTGGTGAGCGATTCCACAAGGAAGTTGTGCGAGGAAAAAACATCTTTATATAATGATTTCTTATATTTACGCGAACATTACACATTTAAATAAAACTAGTTTTACGGATTTTATCGCGTATATTAACTTATTTTATATTATGGTCTATCAAATCTAATGTTGTGATGGGGCGATCCTGTACGTGTTCACAGACTGCAGACTTCCCGGATCGTCGATTTTCACATCAGCTATGTGTTTTATAACGCAGGTTTTTAAGGATCTTTTAGTTTGTCCTATATAAGAGAGACCACATTCACAATCAAGCTTGTACACTCCTGCATCTTGTAGAGGACATTACTCTTGACTGATGGTAAAACTGACAAATCTTCTTCGGCGGCTTGAAGTATATTTTAATGGAAGCACGCTTCAAGATGTAGCCAATCTTGTCAGTGACACCTCTGACACATGGCAGTACAGCAGGCACTCGCTCGACTGTGGCCGGCTTCACTCGTTCACTGTGACGTAGGCGCGGGACCCGAAGCTTGTTGCCGTGCAAAACTTGCTTGACATGTTGGAGCTCGGCGGCCAGGTGTTTACTGTCACAGATCCCTCGTGCTCTCTGAAACAAAGATTTACCCACGGTGGCTAACTGTGAAGGATGGTGGTTGGAATCACCGTTTAAATATCTATCTGTATGTATCTTTTTTCTATACACAGTGTAGCTCAAGGTGTTATCAGGATTCAGAATTACTAACACATCTAGAAAAGCTAAAGAATTGTTTGCCTCTAACTCTATTTTGAACTGAATTTTAGAATTTATGGAGTTAAGATGGTCTAAATATGCAGTTACTTTATCTAAAGGTAGAATTGTGAAAGTGTCGTCTACGTACCGCTTGTAGAATCTTGGATTTACAGGAGAAGTAAGCAGGGCTTTCTCCTCAAAGTCTTCCATGAATATATCGGCGACAATGGGAGATACAGGTGAGCCCATTGCTTGTAGAACTCATCTTTCCACATAGTGTAGATGTAAGGCAGTGTCTGAGTAATACTGCATATTCTACGGGTATGTTGTTTCCTCCAGCCTTCTAGTTACAATCGAGATGCAGTTTTCAACAGGTAAGCATGTGAACAGAGACTGCACATCAAAACTGACCATAGTTTCATTGTCTGCCGATGTGGGTCTTTAATCTCGCTGACAAAATGGTGGAATCCTTTGTGTGTGCTCTTGTATGTCCCCTGAGCGGTGTGAGTATTTCGCTAAGTGTTGAGCCAATCTGTAAGTTGGTGAATCGATTTGGCTGACTATGGGACGTAGTGGAGCATTGGACTTGTGTATGGGTAACCCATACAACTGGTGGTTTGGCACACGTGGTATTATCGATTTTACGTCCAGATTTAATTTTTGGAGTGTTTCTTTTGAGATCACTAGTTGTTTTAAGTGTGTTATGTTGGGTCATTTTCAACCTTTTTATAAGCGCTTGAATCCGAAAAAGTTCTTGTGTTTAAAACTATAATCTGTATCCATGACTACCGTGGCATTTCCTTATCTGCGAGAATCGTAGGTTCTGGTTTATTGCGTAGGTTATTCAACGCTAAATTCGTCCTTAGATTTGGTTTCGGCGCTGAACTTCGACGTAAAATAGACGAAATGTCTTTACGTATCGCTCCAAATCTTCCTTTTGCATATTGTTTACAATAATACTAACAATATACGTTTTATTTTGGTTCGATCTATGCAGAATGAGCTTACAGTATCTTGAAGTCTAGGAGTGGTATACTTGGGTTTGGATTTAATTTTATTAATTATAGGATCCCAAGCAGATGGCAGCAACCATCTTCTCTATTGAAATTAGGATGTTTTTAATTTCAATAGCCTTGAAATCAACCTTGTTAGGAATCGGTGTTCTTTTGCGAGGAATTGTTTTGAATTAAAATGTTAAATTAAACGCGATTTAATCCGTAAAATTAGTTTCATTTAAAGTGTGCAAGCTTGATTGTGAATGTGGTCTCTCTTATAGGACAAACTAAAAGATCCATAAAAACCCGTTAAAGAACACATAGCTGATGTGAAAATCAACGCTCGGGAGTCTGCAGTCTGTGAACACGTACAGGATCGCCCCGTCACTACATTAGATTTGATAGACCACAAATCCTCGCTAAAGAACACCGATTCCTTCAAGGATGATTCGCGAGGCTATTGAAATCAAAAACATCCTAATTTCAATAGAGAAGATGGATGGGTGCTACCATCTGCTTCGGATCCATAATTAATAAAATTAAATCCCAACCCATGCATACAACTGCAAGACTTCAAGATACTGTAAGTTCATACTGCGTAGATCGGAACAAAAATTAATAATTTTAATCTGGAGGTAGTCGTCGTTAACTATGACATTGGGACGTCATACACTCAGTCGTTCCCCGTGACCATGGGTGCTGTAAAGTACTCGAAACATCGAATATAAAATAAGTTAATATACGCGATAAAATCCGTAAAACTAGTTTATTTAAAAGAAAACATCTTTGCCGTCAGGGATGACAACGCAAATGTATTTCGATTCTTAATCGAGGATTGATGTAGATGACTATGGACTACAGCATCCACTTACCATCAGGTGGACTGTGTGTTTGTTTGTCACTCTTGTTCTATAAAAAGCGTCATTGTGTTAGCTTAAGGTAGGCGCCATTGATGAACCCTTTTGGCTTAGCAACAATACATTTAATTATTTAAATATTATTTCAACTATTATATATAAAACTTAGGTGTATAATAATTTTGAAATGATATCCAACATCTATACTGCATTTCACCCCACTTTACCCAAAATACACGTATTTAAACTTGGAATACGACTTTGATCTTTGCACCAATTTTATACTGTGCTTGCTTTTATTTCTGGTTCTTTTTATAATGACTAGCGACTCGCCTGGCTTTGCCTGCATAGGATCTATTAATTTGGCGTTATTTAGTTTAATGTAATCAAAGCCGTTTATTAAATCAATTCCTCGTTTTTTTTCATATAATTAAAATGATATATTTAATAAAACGAGTATTGTATAAAATATAGCCAAGATCTCACCTAGAATTGCTCTCTATCTATTTGTATAGTTTAATCACAATCGGTTCAGCAATTTAAGATAAGCCAGAACTGACAGATAGACAGAAATACAAAAATTTTAAATTTTTGTTATTATTTTAATAGCATTCAAATAGTCCCTGGAGCTAAATAGAAGCCAGTTATTTAACTATTAAAGACAGACACTTCAATTATATATATATATATATATATATATATATATGTGTGTGTGTGTGTGTGTGTGTGTGTGTATAGATTAATAGTCATAGTCACCTCGTACTCTAGAACACAAAATGGGGTAGTGGATACTCTTTCACCACTACCACACAGCGAACGCAATTCAAAAGTTGCGTTTTATTAATGTAAGCTCTAAAACCAATTATATTCCTCCGCTAACCTAGCTATGTGTTGAGAAACCTAGATCTTGCAATTAAGCATTATTATAGACTGCAGTTAAAGTTAAACTAAACTTGAACCGTACTGGTTCCTTGAAGTTATGAAACGCTGTTACATAAATACTATAATAGGTCTTGCTTATATTAACTTACTAAGGTATTGTTAGATAAAGGGACGGACAAGTGATACGATCGCTGGCTAGCTTAACACTCTTATTGTTCACACAATAATTAGCGGTGGGTCAGCACACACACACACACACACACACCCAAAATTCCTCCCATAGTACAACAGCAATACATTATTTTAAAAAAATGTTACATTGCTTTTCCTCATAACTCGTTGGAACTGAGCTCTGTTACCTCCTCATCAGACTGTTGGACGTTGTTCTCACTCGTCCTCCCTTGTCAAAACAAGTCATTAGGTTCGTACATCTCTGCTCTTCTAGCCGAACCGCGACACGATATACGGAGAAGTTTCTGGTACCCTAGCGACTGTCTGATGGGTGAAAATGTAACTGGCGGTGGTGAAATGTCCAACGATAACGGCGTAGCGGTGACGACAACGCCGGAGGAGCTGCCCCACAAGTCCTGGTTTAAGGGTTGTTTAATTCCCCACCATTACGCCCTTTATAAAGCGTTAACTGATTTATGTGTCTTTTCATTATTTCTAAATTATTACAATCTTTTACTAAATATAAAACTTTTCTTTTTCGTATGATTCCCTTACACCAAGTATAGTTCGTTTTATTAACATATTTTTTATATAATATAATGTCGTTCTTCTTAAAATGTTTTTTTATATTTTTACCGTGCTTATGTTGTAAACACTGTTGGTTATTACAATTATTAATAAGAGACGGTGACGAGGATGTTGATGTTTTAGGGTTGATTAAATCTAACCGAGACCTTAGTTTGCGACCGTACACCAACTGTGAAGGGGACAAACCCGTCGTGGTATGGACGGGTATGGACGTGGTATGGACAGAGTTACGACAATCCATAAGATATCTCAATAACTTTACTGTGGTATCCCTTGCATTATGACCCGACGAAAGTCAATACTTTATTCCCCTTTTTACTATTTTTACAAAACTTTCCGCCTGGCCGTTACTAGGTGGGTGATAGACTGGAGAGGTTAGGTGTGAAACCCCATTTCAAACGACTCAAATTCTCGTGAAAAAAAGGCCGTACCATTATCACTAACTATTGTTTTCGGAACTCCGAACCTTGACATAAACTCACAATTTATCAACCGCAAAAGAAGATGTAGCAGTTTTCATATTGTACACTTTAACCCATTTGGTATGAGCATCTACTACTACTAGATAGATACAACATTTATGGACCCTAGGAAGTCAATGTGTATTCTGTAAAGAAGGAACGATGGTATTTTCCAATGAGCTAGCGGGGCACGCGCGGGTGAAGGTCGTAATTGTATGCAAACGTCGCACGAGGCTATCATTGATTCCACTGCTTGATTGATACCCGGAAACCAAAATCTTGAACGAGCTTTTGCCTTTGTTTTAACTAGCCCTAAATGAGAAGTATGTAACTCTTTTAAAATATTTTGGTACAAACTTACGGGTATGACGACCTTGCGCCCTCTCATGACGCATCCATTCTCGTAAGATAGTTGTGATCTACATACATAAATGATACGGTTTTAAACATAAATCATTTTCTTTCGGCGGCCAGCCGTTAACAATGTTTTTGATTACGTCACCTTTGGTTTCTTCGCGTAATTTTTCTAACGTAACAGGCATGCTTCCGTCTACTACGAAACAAACATACGTCGCGGCCGTATGGAATCGCGCAATCACCTGATAGTATTGTTCGGTGCACTCGTGTTCTCCCGAGGCAAGCTTGCGCGAGACAGATAGTCCACACTATTGTCCCCGCTACGCACATATTCAATTTTAAAGTTATAATTACTTGGGAACAAAGCGTAACGTTGATATCTATTTGCCGCCATCTCTGGTATGCCTTTGTGCAAACCCGAAAATAGAAAGCAATGGCTTATGATCCGTGCGTAATGTGAACGGTTCACTTCGGCCATACAAATATTGATGGAACCGTCGCACCCCATAAATAATAGCCGTGAGTGAGAACGACTGCAGTTCATTAATGCTTTTAGGTGTTGGTGCTTCAACCATGGCCTTAACTTTTTCCGGCGATTTCTTTTATCCGTCTTTCGTGATGATGTAACCTAGATAATGAACTTCATTTTGAAAGAAATTACATTTTTCTTTCTGCAGTGTAAGACCTGCATCCTGTCAACGTTTAAGGACCGCGTTTAGCCTTACAAGATGTTCTTCTTTATCCTTACCAGTCACTAATGTCATCTAAGGGCATAGAACCCGTTATATTATAGACGGCACACTCTCAATCGCGCGTTGAAAAATAGATGGCGCCGAACACTGACCGAAAACTAGACGTGTAAATCTGAATAACCCCGATGTGTTTATAGTTGTAAGATTTTTGAATTGACACTGAGTACAAACTGGTTATATGCCATAGACAAATCGAGTTTGCTGAACTGTTGACCCTCATGGGTCTTGAAAATAAATCACTAGTTGAGGAAGTGGATATTTTCGACCAGTAACTGTTTATTTAAGCTTACAGAGTAATCAACACACAACCTGACCGATCCATTACGTTTCAGAACAGGAACTATGGGAGGCATATTCGAATATTCAATGGGTTCTAGAATACCTAACCCGACCAACCTATCGATTTCTGTATTGACTTTGTTACGCAATGCGAAGGCTAAGGGTCGCGCTTTGCAGAAAACCGGTTGAGCACCGTCTTTCAATAATAATTTTACTTTATATTTGTTAAATGTTCCTAACTTATCTGAAAATAATTCTATATATTTTCTTGCAATCTCTTAATCGATAACTCAGAATCTGCGCAATAATTTACCGGTACTAACTGTAACACTGATATGAAATCTTACCTAGTAACGGCGGGCCTCCGACGCGGACAACATAAAATACAATTAAATGCGTTTGTCTTGCGTAGCACAGCGGCAATCGACACGTACCGATACATATTATTTTTGAGCCGTTATACGTCATTAGTTGTTTACAAGTACTTGATAACGGTTCATTTCTAAAATATTTTTTATAGAACTCTTCTGAACCTACCGTTACTGTCGACCCACTATCTATTTCAAAACGGAACGGCTTATTTTTAATGAAAACTGTTTCTACCATAGGTTATCCCCTAAATGAACGGATATAATAAATCTTACCGTCATCATCAGCGTCATCCTCACCCTTGTCACCGCACTCCACCTCTACGTAATTGACTTTGCGACACATTTTACGCAAGTGGCCTTTTACGTGACACTTTTTACACACATAATTTGCAAATCTACAATCAGACGCCTTGTGATTCGTAAATCCACAAACACTACATTTCACCACCGCCTTTTTATACTTACGCTTACGCACTTTACGCTTATCACCCATTTCTTTTGTTACCCATACCACACCAAATTTACTTTTACTTTAATGATATTTTTCGTGTCTCATTACCCCGCCACAGTATGTACACCACAGTATCTTAAACTTGCATGAAAAATCTCGTCTCGTAGAAATTTGCAACTTTAATATTTTTTTCTAAACAAACTGTTCACGTTGTTGGTAAACTGCAATAAAATTGCAGTTACACATCTAATCAGAAATAATATTTCAATGGAATGGCATAAATTATACATATTAATATCATCAGATAAAATCATGAAAATCAAAAAATCTTGAAAACTGTAACAGTTTTATAAAAAAATTTTTGGCTGTTCTCGTAGGGCACGGTCTCATCTCTCGCCACATTTCGTTTGGACTACTATTTATAGGACATTCTGTATATACGCATATAATTTTTGTAATATATAGGAAATCGATATATAAAGGATTACTACTCCAGGTAGAATGGTTAAATTATTAATTAATCGCGACTCGAAGTGACCAAGGAATTGATAAAATTAATCTGTGAAAAGCCCAAAAATTATGGATAAAATTAATTATCCCGGCCTGGATGAGGCAACCTATGGTTTGTGTGATGGGATGGGAATATTATTATAATTGTGATAAATATGGTTTATTTCGCGATACTTAAAATTTCTCCAAATTCAGGCTACAGGACGGACGTGAGGGAAGGCGTGTGCACTCACCTGGACTACCGCTGAGCTGCCTCGTGTCTCCTTGAACTGCGTTGCACGTTGGTTGGATGACGGCTGTCTTCCCAAATAACTTTCACTGCTTTTCATGAAATATTGCATATGCAAATGTCTGTCTCTTTAATTATTCAAAATTTAAGTTCAGATCACTGTGGACAGTTGGTATCATTGCCCATACACAAAAACAGAAAAATAAAGTTGTGTTGTTCCAATAAATGACCATCGCTTGGAGAGGTTTAGAGTAATATAATAAAAGACTTCATCACTTTCATTTAAAATAGTGCTAATTATTTGCTAGTATGTTATTTAAAATTATAACTTGTGAATTTAGTAGAATATTTACTTCTAAAACTTTCTCTTTTAACGGTCGCAAATCATTTAATGAATGGGCGACAGTAGGAATTATAAAAGTAGGCGAAAGTTATATGAGCTTTATAATGAAAGATCATATAATACTAGTGTTATATTTAGAGATTATGTAAAACATATTCTAAAATATTTAAAAAGTGTGCTACACAGCTAAGGCTTTACATTTAAGTAACAAAATTAAAACTGCATCCAACAAATTAAAACGACCTGGAGAATAATAATAGGAACGGGCAAGGTCAAACCGCAACTCGGATTTTCAATTGAATATTAACAACAGTTTAACTCGATCTGATCAAGAAGTTGTATGGCTTTTGAGAAACATTTTACTGATGTTCCTTGACAATAAAATCATTAAATTCTTCTCCTACTGTCGCCGAATCATTGCTTAAACAAAATGTAAAGGCTTGTTCAAATACTTTTAAATTCCATAGAGTATTGCCAAAAGATATCGTTAAATATTTTAAAACAATTGATGTTAAGAAAACGGCAGACTTATATGGGGATTTCCGTTAAAGTTATTTTATCTATAATAGATATAATAGCACCTTATCTAGCCACTATATTTAATACAAGCGTCGAATCTGGTGTGTTTCTGATTTAATGAAACATAGTAAAGTCATACTTTATTTAAATCTGGTAGTACATTAGACCCCGCCAACTTTAGACCGATTTCTGTACTACCAACATTTAGTAAAATTTTGAAAAAATAATTTTAGATCAGATCTAAGTTTCTTTAATATTAATAAATTGCTACATAAAATCAATTCGGTTTTACAAGGGTCACTCGACAACTGACGCTGGAGTTGAGCTTATTAAACATATTTTTTGTGCATGGAGAATTCGGAGGATGCTTTGGGTATTTTGTGACCTTTCCAAGGCCTTCGACTGTGTTCACCATGAGACATTAATCAGGAAGTTACAGTACTATGGTGTCAAGAACACAGCGCTTAAACTTATTATTTATACGGCATAGAATGCAGAAAGTTATTATCAATGGTAAAAGTTCTTCCGGATCACCTGTACTAATGGGTGTCCTCAGGCCTGATTCTCGCCCATTCCTATTTCTGTATATATTAATGACTTACTTTCCTTGTAGGGATAATCATGATAGTATTATTTGCTGATGATACTTTGATTTTTAAACTTAAACGTCAATCATTTAAATGTGACGAAGTGAATAATGCTATATCAAAATTAGTGCATTGGTTTAACGTTAATAATCTACATTTAAACGGAAATAAAACTAAATGTATTAAATTTACAACAACGAATGTTAAAAATCTGGGTACCAATGTGTTTTTAAATGGGAAGAACTGAGCCCTGTTGAATCCACTGTTTTTCTTGGCATCACTCTCGACGCAAAGCTCAGGCCCTATCCAAATCCAGCAAGCAGACTAAGTTCTGCAGCCTATGCTGTAAAAAAGATTAGAGGTCTCACTAGTGTCGAGACAGCTAGACTAGTTTATTTCAGTTATTTCCATAGCATAATGTCTTATGGGATTTTGCTATGGGGAAATGCGGCTGATTCAGAAACTATTTTTGTTTTACAGAAGAGGGCCATTAGAGCTATTTACAACCTAAAACCGAGAGAGTCTCTTAGAGATAAATTTAAAGAAATAAATATATTAACTTTGGCCTCTCAGTATATTTACGAAAATTTAATGTATGCAAAAACAAAGGTAGTTTTAGTAAAAAAGTGATATACATTCTGTAAACACTAGGAACAAACACAAGCTAGTGATACCAGTTTCGACTCCATAGAGTCAGTAATTCATTCTTGGGGCAATGTATACGCTATTACAACAAGGTCCCGGAAGTGTGGCTCTCTATTACCAAGTTTAAATGTTTTGTTAAGCTGAAACTGTATTAAAAGGTTATTATAGTATAAATGAATATATGATTGATAATAACCCCTGGGAATGAGGTGGTCGCTACCAAGCAGTTTCTAAAATAAATTTTGTACTTAAATAGTTTGTACAACCATTAATGTAAAACTTACTTAAAAAGAAAAGTCCGCTGGGTTTCTTGCCTTCCCAGGACAGAGGTTTTTTTTCGAACCAGTGGTAAAGTAAAAATGACTTTCAATAAGAATTACATGTGTAATCTATATTGAATAAAAATTATTCTATTCTATTCTATTCTATTCTATTCTATACACTTGCTGTTTTCTTGTATTTTTCAATATCTAAATTACACCACGGCACGAGGTGATGAAGCGAGATATAGCGGTGCGCTCAGCTGCGTGTCTATTGAACTTGTGCTCCGTTTAACACACGAGTGCACATGCTGTGCTTAAAGGCGGTAGATAGGTAAACCCGGCAATGGACATTGCAGTACTCTTATTGGATAACAACTAACAAATTTCCTAAGCGTTAGGCGGTAGTTGCAAGTAGCGCAAACATCGGTTGTACAAAGTTTTTAATTTTACCACTTGTGTTTATAACTTTTATTAAATTTATTTTTCTTTAATGTAAAATTATTATGACAAACACTATTTGAGATCATTGTGTTGTTTGAATGACTATCGTGAATGAAATGAAAAAGACTGAAATAGAAACTACTAATAAATTATTAAATTAAAGATGTATGCCATATTCTACTAGTAGTGTATTTTCGTCACAGCCTATAAAAGTCCACTACTGAACATAGACCTTCCCCATTAATTTCCCCATAGCGAGAATTTTGCCATAGTTGCCACACTTGGAAGGCAGGTTGGAAAGCGCGGTTGCGTTTTAAATGTTGAGTTGTCATCAGGAAGATGCTCCTGCCTATCTTTTGTTTCAGTTTTCCTCTGCCGCTTTATACGACACGCCCGGGACGATTTGGGGTAGTGGTTATTCTTACATTGCCACTACACGGCTCAGTAATTTATTTATTGCAGTACAATTTTTGTTATTAAGTACAATAAGCGTACTTTTCTTACGTCACATACCTTTCGTTAATCGTAAAACAAAAATGAACGTAATGTCTAAGACATAAGCGCAGCGTCTGTAGCGCCGTAGACGATTATATTTTTTATTTATTTATTTATTTATTTATTTATTTTATTTGCTTTTAGTATGTATGTTACATGATATACTGTTAAATATTATGCATACACACTAAGTCTCTAATGGAGACATGCAAATTTATTTATTCTTAGAAATTATATTTATAAAATTAACACATCAAAATCAATCATTATTAAATCATTAAATTAGCAACAACAAACAATCCATCCAATTATATTCTAAAGATATCAAAATTACAACTAAAAAAAAAAAAAAATTTATAATTAACAAATAAAGTAAATTAAATTAAACAATATTATATACCATGTCAGTTAATAACAAAAAATGTCAATTATGAGCTATAGTCCTATAAAAGTTGTCATCAGTAATTTAAAAGCTCATTTACGGAGTAAAATGTTTTGAAGAAGCACTGGTAATAATTTTTGAAATGTTTTATAGGAAGATCTTTGATTATGTTTGGTATTTTATTATATATTGTTTTACCCATCCAGTAACAGTTTTTGCTAAAGCGTTTACTTTTCGGTATTTCGCTAATTACTATCCGATCTGGGTATCTCGTGTTCATGGATACCACTTCTTTGTTAAGTTTATAAAAACTTTTCCCGTGTTGTTTTACAAACTTAGCAACTTCTAATATATACAAACAAGGCACGGGTAAGATTCCCAGTGTCTTAAATAGAGGTCGACATGAGACATGCCACAACAACCATGAATGGCACGAACACATTTTTTGTGTGCAATAAAAACTTTATTAATCTCTGCACTCAAATTATAATCCCGTAGCGGATAATCGACTCAATATATGCAAAATAAGTCATAATTGCAGTTTGTTTTGTTGCCACTTTGTTAGTCTATAAAGCGCATATGTGAACCTGTTTATTTTATTACATATTTTACAAACTTTTCCACTTTAATTCTTTGTCAATAATTATACCTAGAATGTCACATTAGTTGCACTACAAAGAGTTTGTCCATTATAATTAATATTTATTAAATTATTATTTATATTATTGAAATTTATATATTGAGTTTTACTTAAGTTTATTGTTAAATTATTATTAGTTAGCCATTTAGTTACCTCAAATATTGTTTGATTAATGTCAAAAATATGTTTTGTTAGTGACATATTTTTATTTGTTGTGACTATTACTGCGACGTCATCTATGAATAAAATACTTCTATATTTAGTACAGGTAAGTCGTTTAAATATATCAAAAATAAAAGTGGACCTAGTACACTACCCTGAGGTACCCCAAACGCATTTTTTCTAAATTTGGATCTATAACTTTGACTTACATGTCTATTGTCAAGTTTTAGCACCTCAACACATTGATGCCTGTTTTGTATGAATGACTTAAACCAGTGATATGCTAGGCCTCTAATTCCGTTTTGATCTAATTTGAACAAAAGCTGATCGTGTGATACGAAGTCAAAAGCTTTTGACATGTCAAAGAAGATAGCCGTGTAGTAAATAGTCCGTCATTAGTATTTTGTAAAATATTTTTATTAAATTAAAAGCGGCCAGTGTCGATTTTGATTTTGAAATCCATACTGATTTGGATTTATTCTATTAACTTATTTAGGAAAGTCATGACCTTTTTGTGCATGACTTTTCAAAATTTTGATAATATAGGTACCAATGTCACTGGACGGTAATTTTCCATTAGTGTTTTTCTTCTTTTTATATAATGGTTTTACAATAGACGTTTTAATTTTTCTGGAAAGGTGCAGATTCCATTGATAAATTAACTAAACAGGCTAATACCTTACTAATTTGATTTTTGCACGCTTTGATGACATTTGTACATATGCCATCATAACCTTCTGAATTTGTATTATTTAATGTCATTATAATTTTAATTATATCATATTCATCGACCGGTGTTAAATAAATTGAATTTTGAAGTCTATTTTGTATTACTGTATATAATTTTATTATTTATTTTATTTGTCAAATTAATATAGTAATTATTAAAGGCTTCAGCTATTTTCATAGGTTTAGTTATTATAGAGTTATTGTGTTTAATTAAGTCAATGTGTTTATCTGCTATATGCCCTAGTTCATTCTTAATAATTTTCCAAGTTGATTTTACAATATTTTTACTATTGAGTATAAACTTATTATTACTATGTTTTTTGCGTAATTGATGCATCTTCTTAGAAGCCTTGTGTAATTGTTATATGCAACTTAATTATGATTTGTTTTATCCCCTGATTTGTTTTATTAGGAATGGCCCTGAGTTTAAAGGAATGGCCCTGAGTTCCCGGCGCCTTTAATGGGGCAGGGTGCGAAGAATCTCCGGAGTAAAACTGGCGACGAGGTTCGCCACCCGTCACGTTCTGTCCCGGAGGGGCGAAAGTGGATTGCGGAGGCCCGTCTGGCTACGCTGAATGTATGTGGAGCAATGAATGATAAGATGGATGAAATATGCGAAATGATGAATGATAGAGGAATAGATGTAATGTGTAAATGAGACGAATCGAGAAAGGATGTTGACTGCACATGGCATGTATACCGCTTACTGGTCTGGTGTAGACGAGACCGAGCGGGCATGCCAGGGAGTCGGTGTCATCCTTTCAGAAAGAATGGGTCAATGTGAAAGAGTATGAATGTGTGAGCCCAAGGTTGCTGGATACGAATGAAAGTGGCTTAAAGAAGTTGTTTGTGCTAGGGTGTCCCCAGACATGTCTAAGCCCACTTATATCCGAGAGCAGTTTTGGGACATGGTAAGGATGTGTTGATGAAATGTGGAGAAATGAAAATAATTATGTTAGGATTTTAATGGAAGGTTAGAAGAGGTCTGGTTATGAAAGGATATTAGGAATGTTTCGACGAAAGTAAATGAGAATGGTGAAGACCTCCTCGCCGTATGTGAGGAAAAGAATCTTTTGTGACGAATACTTTCTTTCGCCATAAGAGGATTCACATGTATACATGGGAAAGAGGTAATGATAGAAGCATGATAGATTTCATAATTGTGGATGAAAGAATGCGGAGCGCAGTGGTAGATACAAGAGTTTACCGGGGATCCAACGTAGGACGGATCATTACCTGGTCTTATGCCGAATTAATGGTCTATTCAGGCGTTGGCGGCATCGGACATCTGTGTCTACCACTGCGTTACAACGTATAAGAACAGAGAGGTTACAAGATGAAGGTGTGAAGAGAAGTATAAATGTAGACTGAGGGAGAATATAAATGGTTTGAATGAAATATGTATGAATGATTTAGACCTGAAGACTGTATGGAATAATGTTAAGAAAGTTTTGGTGGATGCAGCCACCGAGTATGTGTGGTGTAAGTAAGAGAACGAATGAAAGGAAAATAATACGTTGTGGTGGGATGATGAGATTCGGATGGAAGTTGAAGCAAAGAAGAGAGCATGGCTAGATTTACTGGCAACCAAAGCTGGTAATTCTGGCGGTATGAATGATGAGATTGAAAGAAAAAGGCAGACTTTAGACTTATAAATAAGAGAGTAAAAGAAGTTGTTGAAAGGAAAAAGCAAGAAAGAACGGATAAGAATGATAGAAGGATATCTGATAACTTCCAGGCAAATATTAAAATGTTCTGGAAACTCGTAAGAACTGCTAGGGAAATTCAAAACAACCTAGAATGAATGCTATACGAGACGAGAATGGCTGTATGCTGAATGATGAAGTTTGAATTAAAGAGATGGAAGGAATACTTTGAAAGCGTGTTTATGAGAAGGGTCGTCTGAATTAAGTGAAAAGAAATTTGAAAGAAGTGGAGAGAGGTAGGAGATAAGTGTAGATGAAATAATGAAAGCAATGAAAAGCATGAAAGCAGGTAAGGCAGCCGGATATGATAGAGTATCACTCGAAATGCTAAGGCTGGAGAGGAGTGGTGGCAGGCCTGCTGTACACCTTGTTTAATTTATGTTGGGAACTGAAGGGTACCGAAGATACTGTAAAAGTTATAGTCCCAATATATAAAGGAAAAGGTCACAGCAGGACTGTAAAACTACCGTGGTATCAGCTTGCTTAGCATTGTGGTAAACTGTATGCTAGGTGTTAATTGAAAGAGTTATGGAAGAAACTGATGGAAAAATTTGGGATGCAAGCTGGATTTAGAAAGGGAATGGTGTACGGATCAAGTATTTTCCATGCATGATTGGGAGAAGTTTTGGCCAAAACCAGAAAGTTTTTTGTGCTATGGACTTGGAAAAGGCTTATGACAGAGTGGACAGGAATGTGTTATGGCGAACACTGAACTCATTTGGGTTGAGCGCTGGTTTGATACAGGCATTGAAGTCTCTATAGGGACTCTAGTGCTTGTGTCAGGATCAACGGGGCCTACTCGGACTGGTTTGGCATCCAAAAGGTGTCAGACAGGGCTGTAGCCCCTGGCTGTTTAACCTATTTATGGACAGTTGTTTGCAAACTTTGAAAGTTGAAGAATGTGGGTTGAGAATGGGTGAGTTAACCGTCAAATGCCTTTGTACGCCGATGATCAAGTCATATTTGCATCGTCGGCGGCCGAGCGTTGCAATGATGGTTACTTTAATGAACCGATCATTAAAAGAAAGAGGTATGAAAGTGAACGCAAGTAAGACGAAAGTGATGGTTTTGAAAGAGAAGAAAGTAAAACGTTGTGTGAAATAAGAATAGAAGGGGAGTTGATTGAGCAAGTGGATGAGTTTGTATATTTGGGATGTTTATTTAGTAGGGATGGTAGATATGATAAGGATATAGAACGACGAGTGAACGCAGGAAATAGAGTGAATGGGGCTCTACATGCTATTGTGAAGAGTCAGAATGTGTCAAAAAGGCACGTTTGGCAATTCACAATGTGTTAGTCCCTACTTTAATGTATGTAGTGAAAGTTGGGTCTGGCAGAAGAAGCATGAGAGTAGAATAAATGCTGTAGAAATGCGGTCATTAAGGGAGTATGCTAGGGCTGAATCTGAATGACAGGGTGAGAATAGTGTGATAAGAAAAGTGTGGTTTGCAAGATGACGTTGTGACCAGGATTAAGAAGGAATGCTTCGGTGGTTTGGTCATGTAGAAAGGATGAACGAAGAAAGAGTGACAAAGCAAATTTATGCTGCTGAAGTGAACGGCAGAGTCGGAAAGGGACGCCTAGAAGAAGGTTTATCGACCAAATTGGCGATATATTGGAAATGGGCCAGATTAGGAGTACCTTAACCGACGAGCGTGTATGCGTAGATATATGGATGTAAAGGAGGCGAGAGTGTGCCAGGATCGTGCCAAGTGGAAGTCCGTAGTCTCTGCTACCCCTCTGGGTGACAGGCGTGAGTGTTTATGTTTATGTAATATGTTGTTTTATTAATGTAATATTTGTAACGTAATATTTTTTTCGTAGAACAACTTTTTTTAATACCTTTTGATATCCATTTTATATGTGGTCTAATGTTAGATTTAATTTTTATTACCGGAAAGCAAAGTTTATAAAACAGTTGAAACAGTTCATAAAATTTATTGAAAGCTAGATCTAGGTCAGTTTCCAAAAACACTTCAGAAAACGATAAACTTTCTAAATAAGACTGAAACTTATTAATGTTTTCTTGAGAATAACTTCTTTTGAAAGAGAAAACAATTTTTGGCAGGACCTTCTTTTTGCTTACGGTAAACCTTAACATTTGAGCAGTTTCGTGATCCGATAACGAAAGCGGAAGAATTTTCGCAGTGGCATTTGGTATGTTACTAATAACGTGATCAATACAGGACTGTCCTCCTAGTAGGTCTTGTAATATGCAGATGAAAATTAAATGTTTTAATAATATCTGTAAATGTAGTCGTTACATTATCATTTACTAGCGTATTAATGTTTAGATCGCGGCTATTAATCTTTTTTGAATATTTATAATTACATTTATACAACAACAATTCAAGTTTTTGAAAAAATAATCACAATGCCGTTTTATTTTTAGTCGGTGTTCGATATAAACATATAATTAATATATTGCTATGGGGTTAACACAGAACAACATTCAAAATGGAACGAGACAGCCAAGTCATCAAACAAGTTATCTTTTAAGGCATTCCTCTTTTTATAATACAAGACCCACCTCGTTTTTGTTCCGTGAATAATACGACGCTATTTCATAGTTTTTAATTATCATTCTTTTCTTCTCCAGATTTTACAAAAGTTTCCGTAAAACAAAGGACATCTGGATTCATTTGATCCTTAAGCTCTGAAAGTGTAATTTCGATTATTTCCTTTTAGACAACAGACCTTGAATATTTTGATGCAATATATTAAAGCCGTTGGCAGACTTAGGAACGAAAAAAAAGTTGCATTATTTAGCGGGCGTCGATGTAGTTTAACATTTTATTCTTATTGGGAAAATAATAGGGTATAGTTCCTTTTTGGCAGCCTTCATATTATTAGAACATATAAGCTCGATTGCAATGTATGTGTTGTCTTGTCAATATTTGTTACGTTTGCTGCCTTGAAATAATAAGGGATAGTGCCTTTTTCAGGCAATTCACGTTGTGATATTTTCTGCATCATTAGCGTTTTTTGTAATAGTTTTATGTGTCGCATTGTATTTTTAAATGTAAGAAACTGTAGATTATATTCATTTACATCTATATTAAAGTTGATTTTTGCAAATATAATTTAAATAGAATTTCATATTTACATTACGATATTTCATATATATAAAAGTACAGTTTTTAAATATTTAGACCATAAATAAAATTTATTATTTAATTTATATACATTAAGATATGGATTATAATTAACGGGCAATATAAACAGTGACTTTCTTCAAAATGTTGAGAATGGAACAAAATTAAAATGTAATAATTCAGGATTTTTATCATTACCCCTCACACCTAATACAACAATATCATTATATCGGATAAATTATTAACCATATTAGTACAATAGTGCAGAATTTCACTACTAGTTGCATTGCTCATTATATATGCCGAGGTTGTATTTATCATTCATTTTCCAAGTCTTGTTTTAATTAATGCTGCCGATAGGCTCCAGCAATGCTCATCACCTATTATGTGTATAGATTGACTTCGCTGCAAATTTTTAGTACCTTCTTTTTTGTTTGTATCTGACGTATCGCTACGAGAATTATTACACATTACTAATTCATTAAATCTTGGTAGTGAATTGTCTCTATAAAGATTGCTATTCTCTTTACTAGATGGCGTTGTTTGATACTTACATTGTTCTTGTTGTTTAGTAGGGCTTTTCGTTTCAATTAAAGAGAAATCCAATTTACTTTTATTTATATTCTTCTTTTTTTTACTTGTGGAGCTCTTTGGAATTATTTTTTTTAGGTGAGGAGTGGGCTTGCATAATTGGTTTAGTTTATTAATTTTTAATTCATATTCCGAAATTTTATTTTTTAGGTCAAAATTTTCTGATAAAATATTCTCAATTTCATTTTCTGCTATTTCTAATTCTGTAAGATAACCTATTTTCTTCTCTAATTCTTCTATCTTTTCCGGGTAAACAGAACCTATTTCTGGGGCAACTTCTATTTAATTCACACGTTTCTAGTAGTGACGAATACTGGCTCTTGCTCGTCCGATGACAGAGAGTCGAAAATTCTTCACAGGGTATATTAATCCGATATTTATTTCTGATTGTTATGTTATTTGATGGTGTACGTGTTGTTCTTTCTTCATAACATTCTTTACATTTCCTTATTTTTAGTATCAACCGTCATTAAATAAAATCTTTTATTTGAAACATTTGTACAAATCCAAATGGAAATGCTCCTTACAGCTAGAACAAGTTAAGTATTTTTTGTCTGATATAACAATTTTACATTTAAAACATACATTCATTTTGCGTATTTCTGGTTTTATCTTTCAAGATTAATATAATTTGTACATATTACTTTAATGCCACTCTATAAATAAGCGTCCTCTGTTGGCCAAACGGCTGATAACGTTTGTGGTAATCGAATAAACATAAGCGTAGTTTTAACATTTGCCATAAGATGGAACTATTTTTAATTTTTATTTATTTTCAATAATTATCATAATACTAAAATAGTCACCCAAGTATCTCGAAATTTGAGTTAGTATAAAAGAATAATCTTTAGTTACAGTGATTATTTGTTTTGTCCACTAAAGAAATAATAACTAAATATTTTTGAATGAACTATGTAACGGTCTTTTATATTTTTGAAATTATGCTCAATTAATGGTTACTTTCCTGCAATTTTATATTATCCACTTAGTTTTTTTGATAAAAACAGTTTTCGTTCACTTTATCACACATTTTGATATTTTTTTGTTATTAAACACTTCAACGTTAGTTCTCACAAAATTTAAATTAACAATGTTCACACTTAACACTTCAACTGGATAAAGTTTGTAGTCTTTTGTTACATGATTATGAACTCACTTATCTAAGAAATAAAAATTGGTTACATTTAATATTTTTAAACTTATAATATTACGGAGCCGATGTTGACGTGACAACGTTGATGACAACTCTCTTTTGATTTTGATTTGCGATTCCGTGTCCTTAAGCTGTGTTCTGTGCTTTCTATTTTGTCTGCCTTGTTAGCCTAGTGGTTGTAAATGCAGTTGTTAATCATAAGGTCTTGTGTTATTAGGTTTTTCTGTCAAGAAGTTGTCAGTAGCGGCCCGCTATCAGAATTCTGGCGGTGTTTCACCCCCGTGCTGGGAAAGCACGTAAAGCCGTAGGTCCTGCGCCTGATCTCTCTCTGATGAGAGTGAGGAGAGAGAGTGCACCTGTGCTTGTACATACACTTGGGCACTATAATCATGTCTTGAGCAGGTGACTAGACTTTTGAGACTGGCTGCCGTGACTGAAATTCGGTCTAGATGACATTATTATTTTGTGCTGCTAGATTGATGGTTGTTAGTAATAATAAATGGAAAGGTGAAATAAAACATGGTTCTTCTTTATAAATAACTATATTTTATTCAATACGTATTTTCAAGTTTACATAGGTAACTTGAGAAATCGGATAGGTAGGTGTATAAACTAGCGACATAACTACTGATATACATATATGTACGTACACATATAACGTGTTAAGTCACACAATTTGTCAAAGTTATACAATCTAAAGTCATCCTTAACTCTATGAAGGAGGGTCTAGATATACATGTCCGTCTTGACAAGTTATGTTACTAGGAATAATAATAGGGAATATAATATGTGATTGATTAGTCACCTTATATGTACTCCTATGAAATATGTATGTTTTATATTTTTTCTGACATATCACGATGTCACCTGAATTCGATTTAAATCGTTAGAGGCAAAGTAAAACTATAAATGTATAAGAAATATCATTTACATTTATTTTTATATATTTATTTATCATAAAAAGTCGTACTATTTCGTAGTCGTACCCCGCAAATGAGCAAATCTGAACTTTTAGCGTTTAGTTATAAAAACAAAACAAAACATTTTTTTTAAGTTCAATATCATTAATGAAGAGAGACACAGTCATTGTAAGATAGAGCAAGATAAATTATAATCCCCTCTCCAGTAGGAGTTAACAAAAAAAATATTAATACTTTACTAGATGGTAGGAGTCCTTTTTAGTACAGAAAGTCGTCCGTGTTGCCACCACCGTCTTACCTATATCTGCCACCAAATCAGGTGAAAGGTATATAGGAAGCCAGTACAATTACAGGCTGAGAAGCATCTCATCTTAGCCCTCAGAGGTGACAACGTATGTGTAGCCTCTTCTTTGTTTGAAATTTACTAATCATCAAATTGACTGTAATTTCATTTGTCACTGTCAGTTTTATAAAAGAAAAAAGTGACACCCAATTTCTATCGATAACTAAATGGTAAGCTCATAGACAAAACTAATATTTCGATCATCAATTTGCCTGTCAAGATTGATGACTATTTATGAGAAAATAGTTACGAGAGCGACAGAGATAAAAAGAAGGAAAATTGTAAACATATATTTGATATTGAATTTCGCTTATGTCTGATAATGAAAATTTTAATATCAGACTTATGCGAATTATAAAAAAATCAAATTAAATATTTTTAGGTTTGTTAGTCAATGAACAATAATGAAGAATACAAATAAGAGTACACACGAGGCTGCATCTATTTCTATACGTAGCTTATTGCACATTCTTATCCCACGCCGCTCTAATCTTACGCACAATATACACACTCTAAAATCACACAAAATTCAAACGATTAGAAGCTGTTAAAGTATAAAACACTTATACGGCTATTTTACATAAAATAATAACACTTAAGTATAACTAAAATACTAAACTATGCAATGCATTTCGTTATAATTATACTTATTAAAAATAAATGAAGCAAATGCAAACACTTCATAGTATTTTGTATTAAAAAGTTATGAAAAATGTAATGTTACAAATTCAGTTTACATGCGAAATTACTCTACTATATTTAAAAAAACAAATGTCTCGACGTAAAAGAATTCAACATTTTGTCCCCCAAATTTCTTAAGAGAGGACCTATAGTCCGAAACACCATAGTAAGATCCATAGTCTCCATAGTCCATAGTCCATAGTCCATAGTAAGAAACACCAGAAACATTGTTATGGAAATTTGGCTATAAAACATCTTAAATAAGGACTTAAGAGAATTTAAATTGCTCAGACAAGCAACAGGAGCAGCATCAAAGGCATCTATGATTGCCAATCTGCTTGCCGCTGACAATTTTAACAACGGGAAAGGCTCAATGTCAGTTGACTTTTGCGGGCTGATTATGAAGAAAGAGATTGTCAAAATGGTCTGTTTAACTATTTACCCAAAAATACTTATATTAAATCTTAATGCATGTATACAATGATTGCAATTCCTATTTTTACAACACAAGGGATTATAATTATAGTCATATTTTTAAAAGGATTTTCGTATAAAATGTTTATACACTATTTACTACCACTGCCTTTGCGATCGTTGTTTAATGTAATTACCCCACATTTATACAACTTTATATTACTGATTTTAGATAATCTATATTTCATTATAATATAATACAATGGTTACTTGTGACTAGAATATAAATAAAGGAAATATTACAAAACGTAATTTTAATCACACGATAAATTATCCTTAAATTCAGTCTTATGTGTACTAACATAAAGTATAAAATATGAGCATTGAAAATCCGGTTCTTCAAAATAGAGCTTTAGATAAAATTGTATAAACTAAGAAAGTACAAAATTTTATCAACGGAATGTTGTCATGGCAAGAACTTGTGAAAATTATCAAGAAAACATGGTTATGGACACTAAAATTTTGGTTTTAGTCCCAGGATTGTGATTGTTTAACGCTGATGGCAGTCGTGATTGGCTTCATTTGACACTTAACGTTTGGTTTTGTTATATTGTATAGATATACAAGAGTCAATGATTTATAAGCCGACGCCTTATTTAAATTAATATCTTTATAAAAGTTAAAAAAATATTATCTAAATAAAAAATAACGCAGTTATGAAGTGCCAGGGTTGTACATACGCAACGTAAGTTTACAGTTTTATATTCAGATTGAGAATCAATCTAATCCAAATTAAACACCAAAATTTTATTAAATAATATGAATATTTATACCATCTAAGATATTATAAGTACATAAGTAATTATATTACAGAACATAAGGTTTAATAAATAATACATTTCAATTTTTAAAGAAATATATTAATAGGACTATTGAATCATGTGCAACATTATAACCTCTTCGCTGATCTTAGATCGGATTTACAGCCTATCTCTAATTTTATCTTTAAATTCATTCATTTCCTTACTGACGGATTCCGCAATATTGATATCAAATGGTAAAAATTGCATGTTAAATAAAAACAATGAAACGTTACTTATGTTGTATACATATTATAAGCTAGGAGATACGCCAGACGAAAGTGCATAAAACTAAACCATTATAAAAATATTAATAGATGTAATAAAGTATTTCCTTAATCCTTACTACAAATATAAACCTTTTAATTAAATGCTCATATAGTAATTAATTTACAAAATTTTACAGAAACATTTGACTAATGTGTCTACACTACACCAAGTGTTGTATGGAGTCTCATTTCTGCCCGTAAAGCATAACTTCATCTTTGTAACATTAACCAAAGTTATTCACAAATAGCGAAAGCCTTCTCAGAAACATTTGCTTAAAATTTATGGTATGTTACTGTAGTTTGTTAGGTCTTTTCCATTTTTAAACATGGAGGTCAAAATCGGATCGCGATTATGGTATTCTTTTCCAGAACGCGGTCTTAGCGTGCTCATTGGCTGACGGCTTAATCTGAAAAGAGAATTTCGATTTGATTAGAATAGCTTTTCAATTTCATATAATATTGTATTACCTAATTAAGTAATCATTTAAATTATTGTGTTCTAATCGATGTCTTAATAGATAGTATTGTAAATTTCGAGCAAATGCTTAGTAAAGTTAATTAGCAAGATATGGAGCATTAATTGATTATGCTACTCAAGTGCATTGTAGGACTTCACATGTCCTCGAAATAATACCACGTAGTATATGTCGGTCACTCTGGTTCTACTACAAATATCCTCATTTCTAAATTTATCATGCAGAGAAACCCCGTGCATAGCCCTCTCCATAGCTCGCTGAGCGACTTTGAGCTTCCTCATACGGCCAGAAGTGAAGGACCACGTCTCAGTTCCATAAGTCATAACTGTCAACACGCACTGAATTAGGGTAACATAAATACTATATTTAGGCTACATTATATAATTTACCTCATGCCTGTTGGTGTATCGGAAGATGAATGTGATGACGTCAAAGAGAGGGTTTCTATATAATCGGACATGTCAGATGTACCACTGGACGTGCTGTGTGTATCCATTACACCTGTAATAAATTAGATATAGATAAAGATAGAATAAATATTAAGAATAATAAGAGTGATGAAATAATTTTTCTGATAATGATATGTTTAGAGCCTTTGTTTGTATCTATTTACATTATTTGTTAAGTCACATTTTTTTTAAGAAGTCATGAAATCATATTTGTTATGTAGTACTTTTGGCTATATGTTTAGCGAGTTTCTTTTTTATTTCCTTTAGCTTAATAATAAAAATTAAGTAGTTTTTACCTTTAAATTGTTTTGGGGGTAGAACAGGAACTTCGGCCTCAGCAGAAGATGATTTAGCAGGAACTGAAGCTTTATGTAATTGCATTGACACATCTCTTAGAAGATCCGTTGATTTAGATTTTCTTGGTAATGATGAATGCAGGCATCCTGTAAGATTACCTCTCATTTTCTTGTGAACCATATAATGGTATCTGGAATTTATAGAAGTCATTGGCATTTCAAATTCTTGAAATTCTCCACCACCATGCTTTAATGAGCAACTAGATACTCCAGAGTCATTCGAACTAGACGAGTCCCTATTTCCACCAGATTTGCAAGGAACGCTTGAAGATCTTTTAATTTGAGCATTGTCCATGTGTTTATTACGTAAATGTGGTATTTCCTTGCAGGAACTTTCTTCAGAAGTTTTATTTTCTGAGCCAGAGGACTTACAACAATCATAGCATTCCCTTTCATTATCACACGGAGATAGTCGACCTTCAATAGCCATGTTTCTTAATGTTTCCAAGGAAGAAGATGTAGCGTGGCTTCCAACGCTGCTATCAAATTCTTTTAAATCTTCTAATAATCTAGCCGAATCAACAGATGCTGAACGTTTTTGCATGGCTTTTTCGTTATTGCTATTATGGATATTTTCAACATTATGACTTGTGTTAGCACTTGTACTTAAAATTGGTATGCTAATTGATTTTTCTATTTCCACATTGTGTAATTTATGTATTGGATGTTTCAGGCTTTGAGACCAGTTCGGATTTGGTGACATAGGCGTATATCCAGGATTCATTACCCTGGGTAGCTCTACTTTGGCTTCTTTTGCTGGTTCCATAAGTAAATATTCATCAATTTTATTTTTTTGTATTTGTTTTTCCTGAGGTAAATTGTGAGAAGTGTGGGCACATTTAGTGCAAGACCGAGATTTCTTTGGCTGAGACGTGACTGCAATATCTATGTTAGCACTTAATGCATCTAATTCACTTTGTGTCACCCCTGCTTTCTTTAATAAATCTTTGGCATTTTCATAAAATTCTAAAGAAAGTGCAAATTCAAGATTTTCATAGTTAGCATATGGGCCTTCAAATCGTTTGTCTTCTTTAGGTTCCATGTTTTGATAATTAATCAAATCTGCATCGTTAGAAGAATTTTGTGTAGTTTCTTTATCGGTCGCTGCACTTTGTCGATTTGTTTTGCGTGACACGTCTATTGTGGCATATATAGCCATTTCTTCTGATCTGTTACTTCCAGCTATTTCGGTATTTACTCGCTCGTTACTAGAGCTTCTTTTACAATAAGGGAGACTTATTAAATTATTTGCCCAGTTAGTTACTTTAACACAAGGGCATTCTGCAGGTTGTAAGTTTTCGTTGCATTCAACAATCAGTGGCTTCTTTTTAGAACCGAATTTCAAAATACAACCACACTTTTTCTTTAAAACTAATGTGCCAGGTGAAGGTTTGTCTGTAATTTGAAAAAGTTCTTCTGCGAGAGCTTGCTTTAATCTTTTCGGTGTATCGTAATACTGAGCATTATCAACCTAAAATATAATAATAAATAAGTTTGAATATGACATACTTCTTTTCAAAAATATTGTTTCATGATACCATGAAAAGATAAATCCGATCCTATAAAATGCTGCCTAAATAATGCTGTTTCTTTAAAATCTATACCAAAACTCAAAAAATGTTTCCCAATTTGTAATAAATTTTACTTAACGACATTACTTTCAAAACATTATGTATAACTTTTTCAAGTTAATGAAGGTTTTTAAAATTAATAACGAAATTAAGATATAATAACAATGTATTACGAATTAAAATTTACTAAAAAAAATATTATCATTTACCTCAGTATGAGCAGTTTTAGGAACATCATAATTTTCATAAGGACCGACTTTTATATTATTTATTGTATAATTATCATTAGCAACACAAGAACAGATCTGAAATGGCAAAGGAGCGGGTGGTTTTTTCTGATCTAAGTGGGGTGGTTTAGGTGGCCTTTGAGGTGGTCGATCATGACATTGACATGATTCAAGATTTTTTCTTATAGTCTTAGGAGTTAAATATTCTGTACTATTTGATGAATTATCGGAACTGCTCCCCGGAACGGATTCCATAGTCCAAGCAGGATTAAATTGATGGCTATTTGGTGATATTGCGACTGTTGAGGTGCGGGTCATTACACCGAGCTTCGATAAACAATTATTACATCTTTCTAAAGTGACGTGATCTGCGCCGGTCCATGGTGGTTCTGCGTCGATTTCAGTTTCAGCTCTATATTCGTGATCATTCAAATCTTGTCTCTCGTCAGATGGCCAAAACCGAGAAGGTTCTCCACAGTCTTCGCCAAAAAAATTTTCCTCATACAAACCACAGGCGGAGTCTGGCATTGATTGATCGCCATTGTTTTGATCTGAGAGTCGAGTGTTTGGTCGTGACTTATTACTACGTTCGGCACCTGAAATCAAAGTTATTTCATATTGAAATATTCCAAAGACTATAAAAATATTTAATCAAAGCTTTTAAATAAATACAAATTCATCATTTGTTTGTAAATTAAATTAAAAGTAAGAGTAATTCAAGGCAAGCGTATTAGGTAAAAAACAGTTTTCTTGTGTATGTTATTAATACAATACATGGTAATAAATTAAAAAGCCTTTTACCAGTTCTGGAAGCTGTTGAGCGTTGAAGAGAAAGATTTCCTTGTCCAGCTCGATCGAATGCATCGGTAATGTCTTGAGCCTGATCAGTTATAAGTAAATGTAAGCCTTCTCCTTTTCCACAGTACGAACCCCCTTCAAAACAAAAACGTCCTTCTGCTACTCCGTACCGTCTGAAAAAAAATTTTTTATTAAGTAGTTGTTCAAGATGTATTATTACAAAAAGCGTTATTTATTTAGTTAGAAGGGGTAGATATTACATTACACAATTATTTATCAAGCTTTTATTCTGATAATGAGAATGAAAGCAATACTTCTGCAATTTTAACTCCTTTTTAATATTAATTGTTGTTATACTTTAAACTGTTGAGAATGGGCAGCATCTTTCTGATAGCTCAAAATAACAAAAAAACTACGGTTGCCAAATCGCCTGTCATGCGTGGCAATTCTATGGCATTATTATTCCAATTAGGGAATTGTTAGGAATGCCTATGTTCAGTAGTGGACTTTTATGGGCTGTCATTCAGATGAATAAATAAAGGAATTTTTGTTCTAATCACTCGATTGCTAGCAGGGTGTAAGGCATGCGAATGAAGTTGGCATTTGGAAAAGCTGATCGATTTCATAAGGTTTATCTTGTCAAAACAAATATTATGCCTTAAGTAATAAATTGTACCCTCTCTCTCTCTCTCTCTCTCTCTTTTTCTCTCTCTATCTCTCTGCCTTTCTCCCTCTTTCTATATACTTGCCAAATTAGAAACTTTTTACATCGGCTACCGGGTTTGCAAGTAAACTCATCACTTATTCAGTTTTCGTATCTTTTAACTGGATACAAACTTATCAAACGTAAACTAATAATCATATACATGCATTATTATTGAACTTTGTTTTGTGTGCGCACGACAGTACCAGACGTGAGGCACCTATGACGCTGCTCTGCGTCTAAGGTATTTTAAGCTTGGCGTAAACATGATAGTTAAACCGCCATCTAATGTAAGCCATAAGATCTCTTTACCTTAGCCGTCTCTTACGACTTCCTCGGGACGAAATGGGTCGATGAATTGTTTTACGCCGCCACCACACATTTTATTTTATTAATCTTCTTGTATTTATAGAATTATTGTCACTTTAAAAGATTCCACCAGATTAACCAGATGTCCACCTAATGGTTAGTGGATGTTGAGAAATGCAGATGCGTTGTCTTCCCTTAGGACTAAGATGGAATGCCTCGTTTCCAGAAAAAAGGGTCTTCGGTTCTCTACACTCACAATAATTTACGCTAGTATTCTGTGAGAACGTAGTTTTTCCCCAGTGTAGCCGATTCATTCGTGCTACAACTCTAATATAACGGCAGCATGGCTCTATCACGGCTAAATCTTTTTTTATATAGAATAAGGATGACAAACGAGCACACAGTCCTCCTAATGGTAAGTGGTTGCTGTGGCACATAGACATCTGCATCTATCTTCGTTTGCGAATTTAAATGCAGATGCGTTGTCAGCCGTGAGGACTATGATAGAATGCCTCTTTTCCAGTAAAAAGGGTCTCCGGTTCTCTACACTCACCATACGAAACACAGCAGCATTAAGCTGCTATTTTACGCTGGTATTCTGTGAGAGCGTGGTCCTTCCCCGGTCGAGCCGACCCATTCGTGCTACAACTATACTATTAATATAGCTGCTGCATGGCTCTACCACGTAATATAAATATAAAAAATAATCTAAATGTATTTACCTTAAATGTGCAATCTCCCAAAGTCCTAAAAGGCGTGGAGGTACACCACTCGTGAGAGCAAATCTCCTTCCTTGAATATGCAAGCGTGCTGGACCAGCTGGCAGCTTGCGAGAGCCTCCTGCTCCAATCATCACCAGGAACTCCTTCGAAGACCCCAACTGACCACCCACTTTCACTTGCCAAGCAATAAGTCTTTCTCGGGTTTCAAATGCCAGAACTACAGTGACATCTTGACAAATGATAGCTATTGTATTTGACTCCTTGTCGAGTGTGAATCCGGACTCGAATCCTAAGAAGTGCTGCAGTGAAAGTGAGGCTTTGGTCTGGCCTTTCTTGTATCGGTCTTTGGGGTCTCTGTACAGTTGCAGGTGAAGACAATCTGTAACAGAAATATATTAAGTTATTCGTTTATAAGTAAATAAAAACACAAAAACATAATTGTCTGTTTTTCTTTTAGTGGTTAAATATGAGATAAATACCACAATAATATAGATTGATAATTTCTTATAACTTAATAATAATACCGACTATAGCTACCCGCCTAACTGGGCCTATAATATAAACGTATATTGAATTTAACCCCACCCCAAACTTCACAGTGTTATAAAAAATATTAATGGAAGTACATTCTGGATATTTTTTTTTTCAATTTCCAAATTTTATTAAAAACCCCTTCAGCCGTTGGAGCGAGATTGAACGTCAAACATCCACGACGCAAATTGACTTTCATATATTTAATAATACTATAGTGTATAATGGCGTTATATGATATTAAAATTGTAAAGTATCCGTGTTGTGGCAACCTATGATATTTTGTCAACCAATTTCATTTCCAGACGTTGTAAGAAGCGACTATGGAAATTCCGATAGATGCTTTGATAAAAAGGATCTCCGGTTCTCTACACACAACATACGAACGCAGCATTAATTAAGCTTCTGTATGGCTGTATCACGTGCGTGTATTAGTCCTGTGATATTTTATTTTATTTCTTTATTTATTTATTTGCAAAAAATTTCTTAATAGGATAATGAGCAGACTAAGTTAGAGCAACTTTATGTAAAGTTTATAACGAATTCTCTTTAATGTATTCCAGCTTTGTACATAAATTTCCTAGTTAGCGCTTTGATCAGTCGGCTAAAAAAAAGGTAAGGGACGCTATATAGAAAATACTTTTCCTTACAAAATAATTAAAATGTCTTTGTAACCGCAACTCGTCGGCCCTTGTTAAATTGTCAATACTCGAAGCGGGAAAATAGCACATTCTGATAATTAAGAACGTTCGGATGGCAAAGGATTCGACGAACTAGGCTCCAATTACTGACTAGGATGACAGAGTAAAAACATACGCTATATAAATAGGATATCGAATAATCTCAAAACTTGGTATTAATGTGAAACTTTAAAATTTCAACGAATAATCTATAGATATAAATAAAATTGAAGTGTCTATCAGAAATAACTGTCTTTTTTTAACCTTAATAAGTTATTTGCATGCTACTAAGACAAAAATAGCAATTTTTAAAATGTCTGTCCGGGCTAATCTTCGAAACGACCGAACCGATTGCAATGAAACTTTACGAACAGGTAAAAGTAGAGGAGCAGAGTACAGGACTGATCTAGGCTATATTTTCTTCTTTTAAAATAGAGTTTTTGGAAAATCGAAAAACTGATAAAATTAATGGTCTTTGATAGTTATCTTAAATCTAAATGACGCCACATTAATAGATCCCATCCAGCCGAACATGGTAGAGCCCCGCTGCAGCTATAAGGTTGTAGCAGAAATGGGTCGGCTCAACCGGTGTAGGACCACGCTCTCACAGAATACCAGCGTAAAATAGTAGCATAATGCTGTTGTGTTTCGTATGGTGAGTGTTAAAACCGTAGACCCTTTTTACTGGAAACGGAGCATTCCATTTTAATCCTCGGGTATGACAACGCATCTACATTTTATTTCGTAATCGAGGATAAATGTAAATGTCTATAACTCAAACTCAAACATTTTATTGCGTTCATGTAAATAGTTCTTATGTTGGATATAATAGAGCCAAACATGAGCCCTGATAGGGCTTAGCAACATTATATATCAATTTAATTTAATTGATTTAGAAAGAAGAATTACTTATTTTATTTACTTAAGCTAAACATTACTTTTAGGTTTAATAAAAATTTGCAATAATTTTTAATACAATGTTAATAAAAATGTATAATATATATGTATATATTCAATTAAACAATTATTATTTTTCGCCGAAAAACTCTGACAACGAATAGAAACTTTTTCAATTAAATATTTTAAGCTCTTTGAAATTTATTTAATGATTCTTCTTTTGTAAACATTTAGGATTTTATTATAAATTTTACACATACCATAGGGTCCTGATTTGACTGTTTGTAATTTAGTGATAGGTGGAGTTAATTTATTATTAGGACGTAAAAGAGGCTGGAGTATATTGAAAAAGGTGCATATTCTTTTAACAAATGTGCATACTCTAATATATATAGATGTAAGTGTTAATATTTTTAACGAAATGAAGTAAGGTTTACAGCTGTCAGTGTAATCTATATTTGTAATTATGCGGATACATTTTTTGTAGAATAAATAATTTATTTACGTCTGTGCTGTTCTCTCACAGTATAATACTTGAGCCATGTATAGGCATAAGCATAGTATGCACACGTGGCCGTTTTTGAATCTGTGACTTTTTTAAGTTCGTATAGAGCATACGAGAAACGGGAAAGTTTAGATGATACTTTCTTTATGTGTTCTTTCCAATTTATACCCCAATCTATGTTTATACTTAATAACGTATATGAATCAACACATTCTAATTTAGTATCGTTGTAAGAATAATTTATAGATAGGGGGTATTTTTGATACGGCTTAAATTGCATTATCTTAGTTTTTGTGTTATTTATTACGAGATTGTGATTTATTAACCATTTAGAGATTTCTATTAGTACACTATCTAGACATTTGTTAAGATTCTTATTATTATATAGTCCACACCATCCACTTACTATCACGTAGACTGTGCTCATTTGTCACCTATCTTAATATATAAAACATAATGTTTTTGTTCGTATTTTATGCGCTGCCATACTGTTCATCAGATTGCGGTAAAACTTGGTCAACTTATTGCTTGCGCTTGTGCGAAGGTAATAGGCATAGTACAATTAACTTACAGTGTAGGTGGCGCGCGTATCGTAACGACAATTTTTTTTAAAAGTTGTAACACATCATCATCATCATCATCATCACAGCCCTTCACAAGTCCACTGCTGAACATAGGCCTCCCCTGAGGAATGCCACAAAGCACGGTCCTGAGCCACCTGCATCCATCGACTTCCTGCATGTCTTACCAGGTCGTCACTCCATCTAGTGGGGGGACGCCCTACACTTCGGCCGCCGGTACGAGGCCGCCACTCGAGAACCTTTTTCCCCATGGGTTGTCGGTTCTTCGAGCTATATGGCCGGCCCATTGCCACTTCAGCTTAATAATCCGTTGGGCTATATCGGTCACTCTGGTTTTACTGCGGATATCCTCATTTCTAAGTTTATCACACAGAGAAACCCCGAGCATAGCCCTCTCCATAGCTCACTGAGCGACCTTGAGCTTCCTTATACGGCCAGTAGTGAAGGGCCACGTCTCAGTTCCATAAGTCATCACTGGCAACACGCACTGGTTGTACATTCGATGGCTCCGTGGTGCAGTGGCTTAGCAATGAGTTGCAGCGCTAAGGGCACGGAACAAGTATTTGTATGGCCTACAAATAATTGTTCCAGGTCTGGATGTTTGTCCTTGTGAAATTTATGTATGTAAACATCCCCTACGATACAGGAGGAAATCCTAGTGTGGAGGTAACGTTTTATTAAAAAAGAAAAAGAAGTCTCGTTTTCAAGTTTTGAGGTATACCTGACGAGAAGATATGCCGTAATTTCCCGAACACTGCCCAGCCGAGTTCAATCCGTCGATTGACCTCTCGGTCGAAGTCGAACATGCAGGAAGTCCATGGATGCAGGTGGCTCAGGACCGTGCTTTGTGGCATATTTTGGGGGAGGCCTATGTTCAGCAGTGGACTTATGAAAGGCTGTAATAATGATGATGATGATGATATATATATTTAGATATAATATCCCACAGTTGGGCCAAAGCTTTCTCCTTTACCTCAGTAGCGCAGTGAACGCTTGAACCCTATTCCAAATCGCATGCGCTTGATAAATAAAAATATTCCTCCTTTTTTCTATTTCAGTGTGCACTACTGTTAAGTGGTTCGTTTAGCGTTGAAAAGAAGATTTAGCTGATTTCAGCTCCTTGCTTCCTTTAACCTAAAAGTCACGTACCGCTGCACGATAGTCATAAATCAAGTTAAATCTAACTGCAACTCGACAGCAAACCGAAAGCATTAAAGAATGTTGATGTAAAACATTTTTTATTTTGACACGCATCGAAATTCGTTTTAGAGAAGATTTCGAATTCAAAAATGGAAATTCTTAATAAGGTTCTGCATCTTTTGCATACCATCTTCTTCATCAGTCCAATACCAGGCTACAACTGGACATTAGCCTGTATCATTTTAGAGAATTAATGTCGCAGACACATATTGCAGCTACGCTAGCTACATATAGCTATAGCAAGAATGGGTCTGCTCGACCGGGGAAGAACCACGCTCTCACAAAATGCCAGCGTAAACGTATAAAACTTAAACGAGCAATACCGTCCACATAATGGTAAGTGGATGCTGTGGCCCATAGACATCTATAGATATCTATCATCGATTAACAATCAAAATGCAGATGCGTTGTCATACCTGAGGACTAAGATGGAATGCCTCGTTTTCATTAGAAAAGGTATCCGGTTCTATACACTCACCATACGAAGCACAGCAGCGTTAAGCTGTTATTTTACGGTGGTTAGTGTTATTTTACTATGAGAGCGTGATCTTTCTCCGGCCGAGCTGACCTATTCATACTATAACCATAATATAGCTGCAACATGGCTCTACCACGTATAAATTTATTACTCGTAGGTATTTTAAGTCTCATAAAAACGAGATAGTTATCGATACATCCACTGCGGCCACAAGATCTAGACCTTTCGGCATGGGCAGATGGATTTACTGATTACGCTCTCACATGCCGGTGTTTTATGTATTTTCGGGCATAACTTTTCTATACAAGTAAGTGTAACAAATTAGCACACAATCCACCTGATAGATGGATGCTGTGGCTCATAAATGTCTACAAATATTAATGCTTCAAGCGAGGTATTATTGTTTATATGTATTATGCTCTGTTGTGTATAAATGTAGAAAATAATTAAGAGTGGTATTAGAATGATGATGTAAAGGAGGCAAGAGAAGTGTGTCAGGATCATTCCAAATAGAAGCCCGTGCCTAGACATCTGGTTGGCGGGTGTTTATCTTTATGGTATTAGTGAGGGTAGAACTTTAAGCCCCCGCTTATTCGGGCAGTTTAACCCTTTTTCTATCCCGTGCATTACATATAGGTCATGGCTATTGTCTTACTATTGTGTCTGAAAATTGAAGTGTTAAAATACGGCGAAAACAACTTGCTAAATCTGTCATTGTACGAATTTTAGTCAGTGTTGTGTTCATATCCTTTGTGGAAATTATTTTACTTTTAGTACAGAAGATAACCGTTTATTGGAGGTGTATATATGTACTACTCCGTATCATCACGTCGGTGTCCTAAGAGGCGACAGAGGAAACTGAAGCAGGAGATGGACATCAGCTTCTTCCTGCGGCAACTCAAAATTATAAAAAACTGTAGTTGACAACCCGCTTGCTAGTAGTAAGTACATGAGCAGCCTGTGTTCGATCCTCCAGTATTTTTGTAATTTTTAATTGCGAGTTTAAGCGCTGATATACCTTGTATAATTATCATTACTAGGTACATTTCACAAGTCCACTGCTAAACATGGACCTCCTCCATGGAATGCTACAAAGCACGAGCATAATGCAGCATACGGCTTCCTAAATGTATTACCATCTACTTTAGAACTAAGAGTAAATTAGGTTGTCATATGCAACACAACAAAATAATTTTTCTGTTATTATTAATTTCTAAGAAGGGGAGTATCAGCTTCCAGCATTAATATGAATTTATTAAACCTTTAATATGTCCTTAATCTGCACTGCAGTAAGATATTGCTTCCGCTGAAGAGAACCGCAAATTAGGGCCACGGTAAGAGATTGAAGGAACGTATACTAATTAATTTTGAGCTGAGCGCGCTTTGTAATTACTATCAAACTTATTTTGCCTAAGGGGCATGCGTGTTGAATTTAACTAAAACATTCGTAAAATACACTATAAAAATAACAGTTATTTATATTAAAAATCAAATAATATATATAACTCTTCACAGCTGCATTGGAAGACGTTTTCAACATCGTACATCACTCACCTTCGATTTTCCGACGATATAGTCCTTATGGCAGAATCGCTGGAAGACCTAAGCACTATGCTCATTAACCTCAATAGTGTCTTCCAACGAATAGGTCTTAAGATGAACATGTACAAATCAAAGATCAGGTGTAATGTCCATGTCACACCTATGCCGGTAGTTGTTGGGAGCACTAAGCTCGAAGTTGTTGACGAGTATGTTTACCTGGGACAATTAATCCGACTAGGTAAGTCCAACTTCCACCGAGAGGTCAATCGACGGATTCAACTCAGCTGGGCAGCGTTCGAGAAATTACGACAAATCTTCTCGTCAGGTATACTACAAAACCTGAAAACGAGACTGTACAACCAGTGCGTGTTGCCAGTGATGACTTATGGATCTGAGACGTGGTCCTTCACTGCTGGCCGTATGAGGAAGCTCAAGGTCGCTTAGCGAGCTATGGAAGGCGGAGGGCTGTTTTTCTGCGTGATAAACTTAGAAATGAGGTATCCGCAGTAGAACCAGAGTGACCGATATAGCCCAACGGATTAGTTAGCTGAAATGGCAATAGGCCGGCAATATAGCTCGAAAAACCGACAACCAATGGGGAAAAAAGGTTCTCGAGTGGCACCCTCGTACCGGTAGGTGAAGTGTAGGTGACCCCAACTAGATGGGGTGAAACCTGGTAAGACATGCAGGAAGTCGATGGATGCAGGGCCTGGGACCGTGCTTTGTGGCATTCTGGGAGAGGCCATTGTTCACTGGACTTGCAAGGGCTTATAGATGATGATGGTATATAATATATAAGAAATCAAACCAAAATTTTATGATTAAGTCCATATACTTTCAGTTTGTGCATAGACTAATATTGATATAGCATCAACGCATATTTAGAAGCTAGTTGAGCATATAAACTATATATAATAAATGAATATGTAGAAAAGCTGTGTCTGTAATTCTAATATATTTTGAAAAAACAAGTCCAGAGGACTAAATAACGGGTTCTGAAGTCAAATTCGTGGTTTTTAGAATTTTGTCTGTCTGTCTGTCTGTGAATTACAGATTCACGCAAAAACTACTGGACCGATTTACATGAAATTTTGTATGAAGGTAGGTAGTAACCTGGGGCAAACTTATAGGCTACTTTTATCCGATTACGGAACTTCAAAAAAGAAGGTTAATTATTTTCCTTCCTTTAGATGTTAATTTTATATTATATATACATACATACATAAACACTCACGCCTGTCACCCTAGAGGTAGGCTGAGACTACGGACTTCCATTTGGCATGATCCTGACACACTCTCGCCTCCTTTACATCCATATATCTACGCATACGCGTCGGTTAAGGGTACTCCTAATCTGGCCCATTTTCAATATATCGCCAATTTGGTCGATAAACCTTCGTCTAAGGCGTCCTTCCTGACTCTTCCGTTCACATCTGCAACATAAATTTGCTTTTGTTACTCTTTCTCGTTCATTCTTTCTACATTACCAAACCACTGAAGCATTCTTTCTTAATCCTGGTCACAACGTCATATTGCAAACCACACTTTTCTTATCACACTATTTTCACCCTGTCATTCAGATTCAGCCAGCATACTCCTTAATGACCGCATTTCTACAGCATTTATTCTACTCTCCTGCTTCTTCTGCCAGACCCAACTTTCACTACCATATCACTATTAAATTAAAGCAGGGACTAACAAAGCATTATGAATTGCCAAACGTGCCTTTTTGACACATTCTGACTTTTCATAATAGCGTGGAGCCCCATTCACTCTACTGCGTTCACTCGTCGTTCTATATTCTTGTCATATCTACCATCCCTGCTAAATAAACATCCCAAATATACAAACTCATCCACTTGCTCAATCATCACCCTTCTATTCTTATTTCACATAACGTTTTACTTGCTTCTCTTTCAAAACCATCACTTTCGTCTTACTTGCGTTCACTTTATAACCCTTTCTTTTAATGACCAGTTCATTAAAGTAACCATCATTGCAACTCGACCGTCGACGATGCAAATATGACGATCATCGGCGTACAAAAGACATTTGACGGTTAACTCACCATTCTCAACCCACATTCTTCAACTTTCAAAGTTTACAAACAACTGTCCATAAATAACTTAAACGGCCACGGGAAGCTACACAGCCCTTTCTGACACCTTTTGAATGCCAAACCAGTCCGAGTAGACCCCATTGATCGTGACACATGCACTAGAGTCCCTATAAAGAGACCTTAACGCCTGTATCAAACCAGCGCTCAAACCATAAGCCTTTCCACTCTATCATAAGCCTTTTCCAAGTCCATGAATGCACAAAAACTTTATAGTTTTGGCCAAAAACTTCTCCGCAATTATGCGCATGGAAAAGACTTGATCCGTACACCCATTCCTTTCTAAATCCAGCTTGCATCCCAAATTTCTCCATCAGTTTCTCCCATAACTCTTCAATTAACACCTTAACATAGAGTTTACCACAATGCTAAACAAGCTAATGCCACGGTAGTTTTACAGTCCTGCTGTGACCCTTTTCCTTATATATTGGGACTATAACGGCTTTGCACCAGTCTTCCGGTACCGCTTTAGTTCCCAACATAAATTAAACAAGGGGTACAGCAGGCCTGCCACCAAACCTCTCCAGTCCTTAGCATTTCAGTGATACTCTATCATATCCGGCTGCCTTACCTGCTTTCATGTTTTCATTGTTTTCATTATTTCATCTACACTCATCTCCTACCTATCTCCACTTCTTTAGATTCCTATTTCACTTAATTCAGACGACTCTTCACTCATAAACACGCTTTCAAAGTATTCTTCCATCTCTTTAAATTAGAAACTTCATAATTCAGTATACAGCCATTCTCGTCTCGTATAGCATTCATTCTAGGCTGTATTGAATTTCAAGAGTTCTTACAAGTTTCCAGAACATTTAATATTTGCCTGGAAGTTATCAGATATCCTTCTATCATTCTTATCCGTTCTTTCTTGCTTTTCCTTGCAACAACTTCTTTTACTCTCTTATTTATACGTCTAAAGTCCGCCTTTTTCTTTCAATCTCATCAATCATACCGCTAAATTACCAGCTTTGGTTGCTAGTAAATCTAGCCATGCTCTCTTCTTTGCTTCAACTTCCATCCGTACCTCATCATTCCACCATAAAGTATTATTTTCCTTTCATTCGTTCTCTTACTAACACCCATACTTCGGTGGCTGCATCCATCAAACCTTTCTTGACATTATACCACACAGTCTCCAAGTCTAAATCATTCATACACAATTCATCCATACCACTTATAATTTCTCTCAGTCTACATTTGAACTTCTCTTCACACCTTCATCTTGTAACCTCTCTATTCTTACACGCTGTTACGCAGTGATAGACACAGATGTCCGATGCCACTAACGCTTGAATAGACCATTAATTCGGCGTAAGACCAAGTAATGATCCGTACCCATGTTGGACCCCGGTAAACCCTTGCATCTATCACTGCGCTTCTCATTCTTTTATCCAAAATTATGAAATCTATTTTGCTTCTATTACCACCTCTTTCCCATGTATACATGTGAATCCTCTTATGGCGAAAAGTGTCGTCACAAAAGATTCTTTTCCACACATACGGTGAGGAGGTCTTCACCATTCTCATTTATACTTTCATCGCCAAACTTTCCTAATATCCTTTCATAACCTTCTAGGTCTTCTTCACTAACCCTTCCATTAAAATCTCCTAACATAATAATATTTTCATTTGCCTACATTTCATCAACACCATCCTTACATGTCCCAAAACTGCTCTCGGATATAAGTGGGCAGACATATCTGGGCGTACACCCTAGCACAAACAACTTCTTTAAGCCCTCTTTCATTTGTATCCATAGCAGCCTTGGGCTTACACATTCATAATCTTTCACACATTGACCCATTCTTTCTGAAAGGATGACACCGACTCCTGGCATGCCCGCTCGGTCTCGTCCACACCAGACCAGTAAGCGGTATACATACCATGTGCAGTGGCATCTTTTCCTTTCGTTTCGTCTAATTTACACATAACACATCTATTCTTTTATCATTCATTATTTCGCATAATTCATCCATCTTGTCATTCATTGCTCATACATTCAGCGTAGCCAGACGGGCCTCCGCAATCCATTTCGTTTCTCCGGGAGACATTTTATATTATATCTTAGTTATAGGCGGATAACGGGTGTTTTCAAATAAATATCATATTTATAAATAAAATTTAAAGTATAGTTATAACCTTGGTAAAATAATTTGAAACTACACCGATATAGTTATCAAAACAGCGCATCTATCCTCAAATGGAAAAAGTAGTATATTTTTGCCTTCACTATTAAATAAATAAAATAAAATAATAATAACTTACATTTATATGTTTAAACAATTACATTTAAAAATTAGTTTAAAATTCTAACGTTTAGTTTTAGTATTATGTTATTTTATTTTAAAAGCGTATTATTTCAATAGATAATAGTGACGTCTATCAAAAATATGAAAATTGATAAGGTTTTTATTTCAATTACTAATCTATATTTAAACAATAAAACTGGTTTGTCTGCAATTATTACAAAATTTTCATTAGCATCATAGTTTTGTTAAAGAGATTTTATATGATCATATATCATAAAGTAGTCTATCATTTCGTGAAATGGTGTGTCATTTCATGATATTTAACACTGTTTGTTGACCATGTCATATATAGCTTCACCAAATGAATGAATAGAAATCGTTTGAAGATTACAACTAAACACAACGTTGCTATTTCATGATATGGTCATGGCGATATGATTAAATTGTTTTCACTAAGCAGCGCTATAGGTATTTTATTGTAGAAAACAGAACTTTTGACAGTATTTCTAGATAGAATAGTTTTAGCTTTCATTATTTCATCTAATAATAGCGCCATCTACTTACTTCTGAATAAACCAGAATAGTAAGTCTATGATAAAATTAAATAATAGAATGCTACTGAATATACGATGTAAATAATTGAAAATTCGTTCATGGCATCGTCGGATGTGTAATTACTAGGTAGATGTGGTCAACAATCATGCAAAAGCATAGTTTCAGTTTTTATGAATTGTATTTAAACAAATACGAGGGCCGTGTAGCTCACCGTATTTCATCATGGCACGGGAGCAAAATGTGCACGATTTCCTCGAGGTTGAATCTGTTAAAATTTTACGTGCTGACTAAACACGTTAAAGTGGTGAAGAATAACTTCGTGCCGAAACCTAGATGTCTGAGTAATTAAAATTGTCGTGGAGATATGCAAATGCATTGAGCATTGCAGCATACTCTATTTTTCTGCCCACAAAACACTATAGTTAAGAGGAGCCCTGTGCACAGTAGTGAGACGTATATTAGCTGCTACTTTGCTTTTTTACCTTTAATGAGACTTATAAATCAGTTTGTAATTTATGATAGCTTTCATATTTTCAGACATATTAAGATGTTTGTAACAGGCCTGGTTTCATAGCTCATATGGGTATAATATGTAAATGAACAGACTCTTGCGGAAAAATATTTTAATTAAAGAAATCAGATTTTAATTAAACAAAGGTTAATTTTATTTTACTTGTCAAAGGTAGTAATCAAACTGATTAAAACTTAAATTTCATGGTACGTAAGCATTGTTATGTATTTTAGCATATATTTTAGTTGCAATTTGAAGTTTCGATTTACCGGAGCGTCGGTGCTTCACATCAACGATATGATCTTTTACGCAGGTTTTTATGGAACTTTCATCCAAAGTTGCGTACAAAACCGCACGTAAAAAAGTTAAAATTAAACGTGATAAAATCCGTAACATTAGTTGAATTCCATGTGGAGTGTACTAATGCAGTTCTATAATAATGTATACATACATTATTATAGAACTGCATTTATGAAATTTTGAAGTCTACTCGAACGTAAAAAAAATATCTACATCTATTTTATGGTACCAATCAATATTAAATAGGACCAATGATATGAATTAAATATCTCAAATAAACATTATACCGTAAATTGATAGAAGACCATGAAATTCATCATTATTTTGTTAAGACTAAATTAACTTTAATTACGGATACGGTACGGATGGAAGTAGAAGCAAAGAAGAGAGCATGGCTAGATTTACTAGCAACAAAGGCTAGTTATTCTAGCGGTATGAATGATGATATTGAAAGAAAAAAGGCAGCCTTAGACATCTAAATAAGAGAGTAAAAGAAGTAGTTGAAAGGAAAAAGCAAGAAAGAACGGAGAAGAATGATAGAAGAATATCGGATAACTTCCAGGCAAATATAAAAATGTTCTGGAAACTCGTAAGAACTGCCAGGGGACATTCAAAACAGCCTAGAATGGATGCTATACGAGACCAGAATGGCTGTATTCTGAATGACGAAGTGTCGAGTTTAAGGAGATGGAAGGAATACTTTGAAAGCGTATTTATGAGTGATGAGACGTTTGAATTAAATGAAATAGAAATTCCAAAAGAAGAGGAAAGAGATAGAGAGATAAGTATAGATGAAATAATGAAAGCAATGAAAAGTATGAAAGCAGGTAAGGCAGCCGGATATGATAGAGTATCACCTGAAATGCTATTTTGAGAGAAGTGGTGGCAGACCTGCTATACACTTTGTTTAATTTGTGTTGGGAACTTAAGCGGGTACCGGGAGACTGGTGCAAAGCCGTGATAGTCCCACTATATAAAGGAAAAGGATCGCAGCAGGACTGTAAAAACTACCGTGGTATCAGTCTTCTTAGCATTGTGGGAAAACTGTATGCTAAGGTACTAATTGAAAGAGTTATGAAAGATACTGATGGAAAAATTTGGATGCAAGGGATTTAGAAGGAATGGATGTACGGATCAGGTCTTTTCCATGCGCATGATCGCGGAGAAGTTTTTGGCCTTAAACTGTAAGAGTTTTTTTTCTTGGAAACAAAATAATAAATTTTGTTTCCAAGAAAAATTACCTTTCTTATAGATACATCGGAAGATCGATAAAAAAATAGTAGGTGTTTCTAGACATATATGTTCACGTGTTCCTGTAGCATATTATATCTATGCCAAATACCAATCATCTACGTCTACTTGTCTTTCAGAATTCAAAAAAAAAATCTTTGACAGATATAGAGACACAGACACCGAGGTAACTCTAAAAGTGATCGAATTTTGCTAAATTTGGCACGGAACAGCATTTAATGATGTTATATAATATTCAAAAAACAAAAAAAACTGAAGGTGGCCGGGCTTACTATGACATTGGGACGTCAAACACCTCAGTTCCCCCCGTGACCATGGGTGCTGTAAAGCACCCGAAACGTCGGGAATTAAAAAGTTTAAATTAAACGCGATATAATCCGTATAAATAAATTTATTCAATGTGTAGTGTTCGCGTAAATTTAAGAAATCATTATTTAATGATGTTCCCAAATTCAAGCTCACGCGAGCGAAGCCGCGTGTAAAAAGGTAGTCTATAATATTTATAACTATTGTATTTAATGGTCAACTTTGCTGCAGTACTTAATTACTATATTTTTTTTTTATAAATTATATCAAGCGATTTCTTACGAGTCAACTTATGTGGCTCCAATAGAAAATCAATGCTGCGGTATTACGGTAGTATTATGCTAAGTTAGTTGCTTTTTCTATATTATTTTTTATATTAAATAAATACTTTATTGTTTTTTTTCTCAGCGACAGGGCTAACGCATTTTCCATTATGATTCTTAACTGAGGTCAGATCATTAAGTGGATTTTGAAATGAAAAGACTACTTTGTTTTATTTATTTAGTGGGTTTTGTGATCATTTGCAAAAAAAAAATAATGTATTTTTTAAGCGATGGAAAAATTATTTGTTTATAAAAAATTCTGATTGCTTTATACGTTACTGGAGATTATTTTATACGAAGCGGATGTAAAAACAACTGTTAACGGGATGAGAGCAGACACGCTAAAAGAGAAAAGTTTATTGAACCGTTACTAGGTATTAAAACGTTCTTTGAGAAAATTTCCTTTGCCCGCTTTTATAAGAACGAAAGTTCTTCTATTGCTTTTAATTTTCATTATATAATAACCATAGTTTTATTAATTAAGAGGTAGTTTAAACTAATACTATAACCATTTAAAAAAGCGATTGTTTCTTATGATTTTGTCCCTTATGCTTCATGCCCTTTTATAAAAAGACCCTTTAATAGATATAGCTAATGTTTTGTACTAACCAATGTGTGCGTGTTCTGTTTTTGTAAAATGAATGTGTTGATTTTAATTTGTTTATACTAACACCGTATTAATTTCTTTATTATTATTATTTGTACACCAAAATACACAATGAGAGTAGAAGTACAATTTCAAATACAACTGGTGGTCTTATTACACTGATAGTGATCTATTCCAAGCAAAATTTGAGTGAATAAAATTATTGATTTTCCGTCACAGAAGAAGACTTCAATATACTATAAATTCTTTCTGTGTAGATCGGATCAAAAATTTATAATTTGTAATGAGTCTCCCCAGAACCAATAGTGCTAGTTGAATACAAAAATTAAACGCGATAAATAATGTAAAAATTAGTTTCATTCAATGTGTAGTATTCGCGTAATTATAAGAATTCATTACATCAGCAATATGCTGCTATTTTACGCTTGTATTCTGTATGAGTGCGGTCCTCCCCCGGTCGAACCGATCCTTTTTAGCTGCAGCCAAAATAGCTGCATCGACATACTGTCACTTTTAGAGGTTCGGAGGTCCTGTATGGAATACTAGTTGATTGCCTTGTTGGTCTAGTGGTTGTAAGCGCGACTGTTGATCATGTAGTCCCGGGTTCCAATTATCGTTTTTCCGTCAAGAAATTCTCAGTTGCAGCCCGCTATCTAAAGTCAGAAAGTTGACGCTGTTTCACCCCCGTGCTGGGAAAGCACGTAAAGCCGTTGATCCTTAGCCTGATCAATTTCCGGTCGTGTCGAATTGCCGTCCCATTGGACTATGAGAGTGATGGAATATAGAGTGCACCTGTGCTTGTGCAGGCACTTGTGTTCTATCTGGCCACAGTGACCGGAATCCATCGGGAGGACATTATTATTTTTATGATAACTGCACGCCTTTAATCAGTGTACAGTGACAATTTCTTTATAAACTTTTTTTTTTAATTACGTTACTATTACGCTACGTACGATTTTTTAACTATTATAAAACAGTCCTCGTCTTTTATCTCATCTGAAGGTTATTTTTTCTAGAATAACAGTGAAAAACGAGCACACTGTCCCCCTGATGGTTAGTGGATGCTGTGGAACAGAGTCATCTTCATATATTCTCAATTAAGAATCAAAATGCAGATGCGTTGTCACCCCCTTAAGACTTAGATGGAATGCCTCGTTTTCAGTAGAAAGGGTGCCCGGTTCTCTACACACACCATAAGAAAACACAGCAGTATCAAGCTGCTATTTTACGCTGATATTCTGTGAGAGCGTAGTACTTCCCTGATCGAGCCGACCCATTCGTGCTACAACTATGATATATGTAGCTGCAGCATGGCTCTACTATGTATAAAAAGATAAGTGGTGATGTAGTTGAAGATGGTAAAGCGCACTGATTTAGTGTAGTTTACAAAAGCCTATTCACTAATTCCTTAAAGACACCCAGAACCTAATATGATAGAAATACAGACGCTGGCAAATAATTCCACTCTATTACTGTAAGCATGACGAAGCAAAGTAAATATGTATAAGTAGTTATTTAAAAACTATAACTTAATTTTAAGAACAAAAAGGAACTTTTAAATCGCACGAATATAATTTGTAAAATGATACTTCTTTTTAAAGCGCAGACTTGACCCGCTCGGGAAAAGCCCGGAGTGTACTTGACGAAGAAATTATAGGGCGTTAGTAAAATTATAGCGTATATTTTAACGGGTTTTATTCCTGAATCTACTAAGTTAGGTACTTCATTAATTAGTGCAATAAACAATTAATTTTAATATCTAGGAAATGGACTGAAATAAAAAAAAATATCTATTTATTCACAAAAAAAAATTTTTAAGACGTGGAAAAGCCATTTTGCATTCAGGCACGAATAGGTTGGCTCAACCGGGGAAAGACCTCTCATAGCACATTACAGATAGTAATTTTTGGTTGCGTTTAATTTCATATTGGTTTAATAAATCAGTGGGGTTAATTTTTTAATATTATTACAACCAATGGGTATAATCCTATTACCAAATAAAATTACTTTTGCAGTAAAAAAAAATATTTAGTTACTCCACAAAATATTAAAGGTGGGTACATAAAGGTCAATTTTACGTAATATATTAATTTATGTAGGTAACTATTATATAAAATGAAATTAATAAAAAAAATATTAAAATCTACTCTAATCAATAATGCCAAAGGTCACCATAAATAATATTCCAGAAATTACTATCCATATGTTACAACATACATCAGATTAGAAGCCCATCTATTATATGTGATGAGGACCAAAAAGTGCGCCATGGCCGGATTTCAGCGTGCAATTTACGTTCCATGGTACATACGGAGATCGACCCGATCCCGTATTAGAAATGGTACAAGTCGCTAGAGTAAAGCGGCGAAGCTTAATCGTATCCATACTTAGAGTTTATCTGTACATAGAAAAAAAAATTGTCTGTCCGTAATATCGAAATAAGTACCTTTTATTGAGTCGAGAGGGATATTTATATTCCATTTATACATAAGTAACTATTTTTTTTTGTCTATCTGTCCGGGCTAACCTTCTTAATGGCTGAACCGATTGTGATTAAACTTCACGCACAGGTATAGAGCAATGCTAGGAGTCTATCTAGACTGATACTACTAGAGATTTATTTTTCCGAAAAAGTTAAGGATTTTTTGATTCTATCTATTCTATCTATCTATCAATTAAATGGTCTTTGATTATCTTAAATGTTTCTTAAACATTAATAGATCCTATACAAGTGATGCCGGGGCAGGTCCCTATTTATTTATATTTTTTACTAGACGCCTATCATTTTCAATAAATGCATGCAGTTTGTGGCATTTTCTAATGAAAACGCCGCAAACTGACCGCATTACTTGAATATCATACTAGTAATCTAGTATGACATTCGAGTAAAATTTTATCATGCACACGAAAGATCAGTGAATTTCCCAGTTTTGGAGGAATGAGTAAATAGTAATTAGTAAAATTAATAAGCACGCACAGATAAGAATGATTTTTTTAATAGTATTAGGGTGATAAATAAGCACTCAGCGCACCTGAAGGTAAGTGAATACTGTGGCCCCTAGACATCTACATTTATCTTTGATTAATATTCAAAATTTCTGAGGACTTCCCCAGTCAAGCCGAACCATTCGGGCTACAACTATGATATAGCTGAAGCATGGCTCTACCACGAATGCCTCTTATTCAGTAAAAAGGATTTTCGGTCCGCAATCACCATATAATGCACAGCAGCATAATGCCGCTATTTTACGTTGGTTTTCCGTGAGAGCGTGGTACTTCCCCGGTCGAGCTATAACTATAATATAGCATATACTTACACTCTGATCTGTGCAAAGTAAAGCAAACTGATACGACGTATTATTGGCGTTTTTTTAAAATACGAGACCAGGATTCAAATTCATATTAAAGTCAAAGATAGTATCTCCGTATTAACAAATAAAAAATTAAAGTAGCTTGTCAGTTTTATATCCAACTAAATTGTCTGTAGAATAAAATTTACACTACAAGGTTAATTAATGATGTTAAAAATTAAAAAAGCAGTGTTAGGAGCAACACCCGTTTAGTCATTATCCCTGTAACCACTTACACACTCCCTCAATTGCGTGCATACTCCCATAAGTGGTGACGGGGATAGTGCACGCTATTGAGGGAAGAGATAAAATTAATAAATATATACTTTTATATATATATGTATATATATATATATATATATATATATATATTCTATATTATATATATATATATATATATATATATATATTCATGGGGTGCCATAGTTGCCACACTTGGCGAGCAGGTTGGCAACCGCAGTTTTTTTATTGTTGTTTTGCTGTTATCAGAAAGATCCTGCCCATCTTCTGCCTCAGTTTCCTCATTTTCAATTCGGCTGGGCAGCGTTCGGGAAATTACGGCAGATCTTCTCGTCAGGTATACCTCAAAACTTGTAAAAGTGACTGTACAACCACTGTGTGTTGCCAGTGGTGACCCATGGAACTGTAACTTGGTCCTTCACTGTTGGCCGTATGAGGAAGCTCAAGGTCGCTCAGCGAGCTATGGAGAGGGCTATGCTCAGGGTTTATCTGCGTGATAAATAGCAGTGGACTTGTGAAGGGCTGTAATAAATGAATGAATTAAGTACATCAACCATCCGTCCATCCATTACAGCCTATAAAAGTCCTGTGCTGAACATAGGACTACCCCATTTATTGCCTCTTAGAGGGTATTCTGTCACAGTTGCCACGACCGGCAGGCGGGTTGACAACCGCAGTTTTTTCTTATTTTAAGATTTTATCAGGAAGATGCTGCTGCCCATCTCCTGTTTCTGTTTCTCTGTTGCCTCTTACAACACATACTCTCGTAGATATGGTATGGTATAGTATGGATATAGGGTAGTGAACATTCTTACACCGGCACGACACAGTGAATCTATACATTTTTTAATTAACGTGGTATAATATACAATTACGGAAACTCGCTCAGCTCTTATACTTGAGACACTTGAGACCGTAAGTTCAAAGCCGACGCAAAAAATAAGGGTGAATTAAGATAAAATAATATGGGCAGGCGGCGAACACGTTCATTACTCGCCCTCAGTTAGGCCTCGCGGGATTTCCTCTTATTTTTTATCCAATGCCTTTAATCCGACGAACAGTTTTTTATCGGAATGTAATTTGCCGGGATTTTCCTCGTAATAATTTTTCTTCTATTTTTCATCTATACTGTTGGTAATATAAAAAAAAAACCCTGGGATCGATTAACTTTCATTCCATTTTCTTATAAAACGTGCATTTGTTAGAGAAAAGGTTACTTTGACCGTTTTTATGCGATACTAGCGACCCGCCCAGATTTCGCATTGATAGGACCTATTAATTTTATAAATTTTATTATTACTATAAAAAGCCTTCTTAATAAAAGTTTATCGGATAAAATATAGCCTAAATCCTTCCTGGCATTGGCATTTCCTGGCATCTTTTCGTACACAGGAATAAAAACCCGAACTTTTATAAGAGTGGGATTTTTTTTAAGAAACTGTTTAAAATTATATATTATTGTAAAATTCAGTACAATAATCAAATACGAATAGCTTGGTAACGATCACTCTATAGTACTATAGCCTTTTTATATTACAATCTTTATTATATAAAAATTGAACTTGGCTCTAGAGTAACTGTGTTTTTTCTGGGATTTTGTTGTCAAAGCATATAAATTGATCCATGAATAACTTAGTGACCGTGGAGCAGAGTAGCTTGTTCCTACTTTTACGGAATGTATAATAAAACTATTTTTTGATTGGGTTTTTAACATAAAAAATTAAATCTCAATACATATATTTTCATACATGTTTATGAGATATCAATTTTAATATATTTTATCATAAGGGTGGTCCAAAAGTAATGATAATAAATATTAAACACGGTGATTAAAGTTAAATAAATATTTTTTTTTCTACATACTGTCCTAACAAGTCAACGCATTTAGTCCATTTTTTTTCTAAACCCATAATTCCTCAACCAAAGCCAACCCAAAGCCTCAACAGCGTCCATCAATTTGCTATCGTCTGCAAATTTCTTGCATCGAAGGTGTTCCTTGAGCCAAGGAAATAAATAAAAGTCACTGGGAGCTAGATCTAGCGAATAGGGTGGGTGTTCGAGCAGTTCAAATCCCGTTTCTTGAATAGCAGCCATCGCAACTGCGGCTTTGTGAGCGGGAGCGTTGTCTTGGTGAAGCAGCACTCCAGCTCGCAGTTTGCAGCGTCTTCTTTCCTTAATAACCTACCGCAACCTTCTTATTAGGCCTGCGTAGTAAAAGCTCGAAATAGTGGCTCCTTTTTCCAGATATTCTACCATAATTATTCCTTTAGCGTCCCAAAAAACGGATGCCATAACCTTTCCCGCTGAACTTGACACTTTGAATTTCTTCGGCGTCGGTGAGGAGGCTCGTTTCCAAACCATTGATTGTTGTTTGATTTCGGGATAAAATACAAGTCTCGTCCATGGTCACGAAACGTGACAAAAATAATTCCCGATCTGCTTCGAACATTTCGAGATTCACCCTCGACATGTCGACTCGTTTTATCTTTCGGTAACATTCTCAGTAGGTAACGCCCAGAGACCTTTTTCATATGCAATTCTTTCGTAAGGATTCTTTGATCACTACCATATGATATTCCTGTGACCTCAGCTATATTCCTGATGGTCAATCTTTTATCTGCCAATACGAGATCTTCGAATTTTTCACGTTATCTTCAGTGAGGGATGTGGATGGGCCTCCTCCGCGATGTTCATCTTCCGTGGATGTTCTGTCCAGCTCAAACTCCTTGACCTAGCATGCAACTGTGGAATATGGAGGAGCAAATTCCCTCAATGTTTTCACTAAGACGCGTGTATGTCTTCGGTAGACATTTTTTTTAAACAGAGGCACTTGAGACTGCTCTAATTTCGCCTTTCTCCATTTTGATGTTATCTCTTCGATGATTCGTATTCAAATGAAGGTACCTCCCGGGTGTCATAGACTATTGATATAATTTTCTTATGCTGATCTATTGGGAACATAAGCAAGCAAAAACATGTGTGAATTTTTATGTGCACTGGAAATAACTGATTATCATTACTTTTGAACATCTGGACGTGAAACACCTCAGTAAAGCACTCGAAACGTCGGGAAATAAAATATGCGAAAATAAGTTGAATTAAATACGATAAAATCTGTAAAATGTATTTTATACAATATCATTTATTAAATATAAGAAATCATTATATAACTATTTCCCTTAATTTTTCTCTAATAATCTAAGTCTTTTTTAACCTAAAATTATTAGATTTTAAATCAAAACAAACATAATCTCCGTGGCAACTGTTTTAAGAAATACATGACTAGTGAAACTCTCTCTACATATTTATTCATACCGATAAACTGCAAGAATAATAATAAAATTTGTAATAAAAATAATATTGTTAGAAATGAAAAGAAAAAAGTAGCAAATTTCACTTTGAAAATTACTACTTAATAATTCGCATGGGTGTCGTAACGTTAATCGAAATGACATTGTTAGGCAAAAAAAGGTAGTTAGTGTTGGACCGTGGATACAAATCAACGTCAATTTAAATTCACTCACTACACAACAGAAAGTACACCCATGAGTGCCATTATGAAGGACCCTTGACTATATCTAAGCGAAACAGACAAAATCGGATATTTAAATGTAAATGTGGTATCTTAGGAAGTCGTAGCTCAGATGCTTGCTCAATTTAAGTTTCGTGAATAGATGAGCAACTATGTAGCGGCCATGTAACAACATCCACTAGCCCATATCTATTGCCTTATCTTTAAGGGAGGCCTGTGTTCAGCAATTATCTTTTAAAGGATATATTGGAATAAAATTCATTCCACGCATCAGATCAAGCGGTTTACTTCGTCTTTCGTAATGCCTCCAAAGGAGTGGAATAATATTCTGGCATCTGTCTTTCCCTCCGTATAAAATCTGGTCGTCTTCAAGGCAAAAGTAAATAGGTCACGTTAAGACAGTGCGATTTACCATCTAGAACTGACTGACCTGACCTGACTTGACTGACTGATGGTAAGAGGTGATGCACTTACTACCAGGTGTCACTATGTTCAAGTGTCACCAGTCAAGCATCGGGTCTTCATCCCTTTGTTGTCGATATTCCACGCATTAGAACCATACGGTTTGCTTCATATTTTGTAATGCGTACAGCAAAGGAGTGGAATAATTTGCCGGCGTCTATCTTTCCGTCCGAATACAATCTGGGCGTCTTCAAGGCAAGAGTGAATAGGCTTTTGTAACGCTAAGACAGTGCCATCTAAGGCTGCATCACCACTTACCACCAGGTGGCATTGTGGTCAAGCACTGGCTTATATAATAAGTTAAAAAAAACTGGTTTATAATAAATAATAAGAAAAAATGGATGAAATGGATAAATGAAAGGAATACACTTGCAATCAGAATTGAATCTCCGCCGACATCAGTAAAATTGTTATGAAGTGTCCGTTCACCATCGATTTAATTTATTTCAAGTTCTTGGCGGCAAAATAGAACTTTCATGTTTCGTAAATTTAAAATATTTAAAAGATAAATGAAGTGAGTCAACTTGATATATCCTGCTTCAAAACAGACTAAGAAGCTAAATGCAAAGCAATGGGCCGTTTGATTATTTAGTTTAGTGCTTAAGAAACATTAAGTTACGTCCCTCATATTGGAATTTTACCTATAAATTGGAGGTGTTTTAAATTGTACATACATTGCCTAAGTCAAACATCAAGATCCAAAACAATTGCTTGTAGGTCATGAAAATTCTTGTCTCACGCGCGATTAAATTGGTAAAATAATTTGAAACTACACCGATATATTTATCAGAACAGCGCCATCTATCTTCATATGCAAAAAGTAGTATATTTTGCCTTCAGTTACAAATAAATTAAATAATATAATAATAACTTAAATTTATATGTTTAAACAATTAGATTTATAAATTATTTTAAAATTCTAACGTTTAGTTTTTTAGTATTTTGTTATTTTATTTTAAAGGCGTAATAATTTCAATAGATAATAGTGACGTCTATCAAAAATATGAAAATTGATAAGGTTTTTATTTCAATTACTAATCTATATGTAAACTGATTAAAACTGGTCTGTCTGCAATTATTATAAAATTTTCATTAGCATCATAGTTTTATTAAAGAGAATTTTTATATGATCATATATCATAAAGTAATCTATCATTTCGTGAAATGGTGTGGTCATTTCATGATATTTAACATTGTTTGTTGACCATGTCATGATATAGCTTAACCAAAAGAAAGAATAGAAATCGTTTGAAGATATTAACAACTAAACACAACGTTGCTATTTTATGATATGGTCATATGACGATATGATTAAATTGTTTTTCACCGCTAGCGGCGCTGATAGCGTATTTTTTAACAGAAACAGAACTTTTGACAGTATTTCTAGATAGAATAGTTTTGGCTTTCATTATTTCATCTTATAATCGCACCATCTACTTACTTCTAATTAAACTAAAATGGTAAGACTCTGATAAAATTAAATAATAGAATGCTACTGCATAAACGATATAAATAATTGAAAATTCGTTCATGGCATCGTCGGATGTGTAATTACTAGGTATATGTGGTCAACAATCATGCAAAAGCATAGTTTCAGTTTTTATGGATTGTATTTAAGCAAATACGAGGGCCGCGTAGCTAGCCATAAGATTTCAACATGGCACGGGAGCAAAACGTGTACGATTCTCTCGAGGATGAATCTGTTAAAATTTTACGTGCTGACTAAACACGTGTCAACACGTTAAAGTGGTGAAGAATAACTTTGTGCGGAAATCTAGATGTCTGAGTAATTAAAATAGTCGTGGAGATGTGCAAATGCATTGAGCATTGCAGCATACTCTATTTTTCTGCCCACAAAACACTATAGTTAATGAGGAGCCCTGTGCACAGTATTGAGACGTATATTAGCTGCTACTTTACTTTTTTACCTTTAATGAGACTAATAAATCAGTTCGTAATTTAAGATAGCTTTCATATTTTCAGACATATTAGGTTATTTCTAACAGGCCTGGTTTCATAGCTCATATGAGTATATGTTAATGAACAGCGTCTTGCGGAAAAATATTTCAATTAAAGAAAGCAGATTTTACTTAAACAAGGTTCATTTTATTTTACTTGTCAAAGGTAGTAATCAAACTGATTAAAACTTAAATTTCATGGTACGTAAGCATTGTTATATATTTTAGCATATATTTTAGTTGCAATTTGAAGTGTCGATTTACCACGTTCTCGGCGGTGAAGGAAAACCTGCGTATCTGAAAAGTTTTCCAGTTGAGGTCATCCCGCGTTGGAATCAGCGCAGCAAACACTTTTTTGGCCAAAAACCCTCTGCGGCCTGTGCCCAGTAATAACATGTATGTAAGCTGCTACCTTTTTACTTTTCATGGGGCAATATATGCAGTTTTTATTTCATTCATATTTTCGCGTCTGTTACTTTTTGTTTTCACTCTACCGTAAATATTAAGGGTTGCAAAGATGAGTAGAACTCATTATCGTCAGCCTGTAAAAAGTCCACTGAAATGAACATAGGCTTCTCCCATAAATTGTCAAGTAGCTGGATATTTGCTATAGTTGCCACGCTTGGCAGGTGGGTTGGCAACCGCAGCTATTTTGATCTGTTGTCAGGAAGATGATGCTGCCCATCTCCTGTTTGTTTTCCTATGTCGCCTCTTACGACGGTACAATATGAGGTACGGTGAAAGAGAATCAGCCACCTCGTATCGTACCGTCGTAAGAGGCGACATAGGAAAACAAACAGGAGATGGGCAGCATCATCTTCCTGACGATTCTCTTTCACCGCCACAACAAGGCGAACATTTTTCTACTCCCGTTCATGAGTGTAGTGCTTTCCACGTTCACTGTGAATAAAATTTGTAAGGAATATAACTAATTATAAGCATTTTATCGCGTTTAATTTTAACTTTTTTAATTCCCGATGTTTTGGGCACTTTACAGCACCCATGGTCACGGGAGGATGAGGTGTTTGACGACCTGATCATAGTTAGTTAAAATCATAGTTAGTTAGAATTCATCATAGTTAAAATAGAATAGAATAAGAATAGAATAGAATAAATGCAGTAGTATGCTTGGTTTTGAATTTAATTTTATTATTTATGGGGCTTTTAGTTGATGTTAGCACTCAGCCATCTTAACTATTAAAATTAGGATGTTTTTTTTATTTCAATAGCCTCGCGAATCATCATTGGTAGGAATCGGTGTTCTATTGCAAGGATTTGTTGTCTATCAGATCCGATATAATGGTTGGGATGATACTAAACATGTTAACATAATTTAGACTTCCCGGTGCGTCGGTGCTTCACATCAACGATATGATCTTTTACGCAGGTTTTTATGGAACTTTCATCGAAAGATGCGTAAAAAAACCCCACGTAAAAAAGTAAAAATTAAACGTGATAAAATCCGTAACATTAGTTGAATTCCATGTGGAGTATACATTATTACAGAACTGCATTTATGAAATTTTGAAGTCTACTTGAACGTAAAAAAAATATCTATATCTATTTTATGGTGCCAATCAATATTAAATAGGACCAATGATATGAATAAAATATCTCAAATAAACATTATACCGTAAATTGATATAAGACCATGAAATTCGTCATTATTTTGTTAAGACTTAATTAACTTTTATTATAAATTTATGTAAATAGTAAAATGTAAATAATAATTTCCATTATGATTCTTAACTGAGGTCAGATCATTAAGTGGATTTTGAAATGAAAATATAAAAATAGCCTTATTTTGTTTTATATATTATTTTGGGTTTTGTGATCATTTGCAAAAAAAGTTGTATTTTTTAAGCGATGGAAAAATAATTTGTTTAAAATTTGATAAATAAGTTATCATCAATCTATAAAAAATTCTGATTGCTTTATACGTTACTGGAGATTATTTTATACGAAGCGGATGTAAAAACAACTGTTAATAGCGGGATGAGAGCAGACGCTAAAAGAGAAAAGTTTATTGAACCGTTACTAAAAATTAAAACATTCTTTGAGAAAATTTCCTTTGCTCGCTTTTATAAGAACGAAAGTTCTTCTATTGCTTTTAATTTTCATTATATAATAACCATAGTTTTATTAATTAAGACGTAGTTTAAACTAGTACTATAACCATTTAAAAATGCGATTGTTTCTTATGATTTTGTCCCTTGTGCTTCATGCCCTTTTATAAATAGACCCTTTAATAGATATAGCTAATGTTTTATACTAACCAATGTGTGCGTGTTCTGTTTTTGTAAAATGAATATGTTTATTATAATTTGTTTATACTAACACCGTATTTTTTTATTATTATTATTTGTACACCAAAATACACAATGAGAGTAGAAGTACAATTTCAAATACAACAGGTGGTCTTATTACACTGATAGTGATATCTTCCAAGCAAAATTTGAGTGAATAAAATTATTAATTTTCCGTCACAGAAGAAGACTTCAAGATACTATAAATTCGTTCTGTGTAGATCGGATCAAAAATTTATATTTTGTAATGAGTCTCCCCAGAACCAATAGTGCTACTTCAATACAAAAATTAAACGCGACAAATAATGTAAAAAGTAGTTTCATTTCAATGTGTAGTATTCGCGTAATTATAAGAATTCATTACATCAGCAATATGCTGCTATTTTACGCTTGTATTCTGTATGAGTGCGGTCCTCCCCCGGTCGAACCGATCCTTTTTTGCTGCAGCCAAAATAGCTGCAGCGACATACTGTCACTTTTAGAGGTTCGGAGGTCCAGTATGGAATACTAGTTGATTGCCTTGTTGGTCTAGTGGTTGTAAGCGCGACTGTTGATCATGTAGTCCGGGGTTCCAATTATCGTTTTATCGTCAAGAAATTCTCAGTTGCAGCCCGCTATCTAAAGTCAGAAAGTTGACGTTGTTTCACCCCCGTGCTGGGAAAGCACGTAAAGCCGTTGATCCTTAGCCTGATCAATTTCCGGTCGTGTCGGATTGCCGTCCCATCGGACTATGAGAGTGATGGAATATAGAGTGCACCTGTGCTTGTGCAGGCACTTGTGTTCTATCTGGCCACAGTGACCGGAATCCATCGGGAGGACATTATTATTTTTATGAAATAACTGCATGCCTTTAATCAGTGTGCACCACAGTGACAATTCCTTTACAAACTTTTTTTTTAATTACGTTACTTACGATTTTTTAACTATTATAAAACAGTCCTCGTCTTTTATCTCACCTGAAGGTTATTTTTCTAGAATAACAGTGAAAAACGAGCACACTGTCCCCCTGATGGTTAGTGGATGCTGTGGAACAGAGTCATCTTCATATATCCTCAATTAAGAATCAAAATGCAGATGTGTTGTCACCCCTAAAGACTTAGATGGAATGACTCGTTTTCAGTAGAAAGGGTTCCCGGTTCTCTACACACACCATAAGAAACACAGCAGCATCAAGCTGCTATTGTACGCTGATATTCTGTGAGAGCGTAGTACTTCCCTGATCGAGCCGACCCATTCTTGCTACAACTATGATATATGTAGCTGCAGCATGGCTCTACTATGTATAAAAAGATAAGTGGTGATGTAGTTGAAGATGGTAAAGCGCACTGATTTAGTTTACAAAAGCCTGTTCACCATTGCCTTAAAGACACCCAGAACCTAATATGATAGAAATACAGACGCTGGCAAATAATTCCACTCTATTACTGTAAGCATGACGAAGCGAAGTAAATATAAGTAGTTACTTAAAAACTAAAACTTAATTTTAAGAACAAAAAGGAACTTTTAAATCGCACGAATATAATTTGTAAAATGATATTTCTTTTTAAAGCGCAGACTTGACCCGCTCGGGAAAAGCCCGGAGTGTACTTGACGAAGAAATTATAGGGCGTTAGTAAAATTATAGCGTATATTTTAACGGGTTTTATTCCTGAATCTACTAAGTTAGGTACTTCATTAATTAGTGCAATAAACAATTAATTTTAATATCTAGGAAATGGACTGAAATAAAAAATATCTCTATTTATCCACAAAAAAAATTATTTAAATTCAAAAGTCAATTTTTTTAATATTATTACAACCAATGGGTATAATCCTATTACCAAATAAAATTACTTTTGCAGTAAAAAAAAGAAAAAATATTTAGTTATTCCACAAAATATTAAAGGTGGGTACAGAAGGGTCAATTTTACGTAATATATTAATTTATGTAGGTAACTATTATATAAAATGAAATTAATAGAAAAAAATAAATTAAAATCTACTGTAATCAATAATGCCAAAGGTCACCATAAATAATATTCCAGAAATTACTATCCATATGTTACAACATACATCAGATTAGAAGCCCATCTATTATATGTAATGAGGTCCAAAAAGTGCGCCATGGCCGGATTTCAGCGTGCAATTTACGTTCCATGGTACATACGGAGATCGACCCGATCCCGTATTAGAAATGGTACAAGTCGCTAGAGTAAAGCGGCGAAGCTTAATCGTATCCTTACTTAGACTTTATCTGTACATAGAAAAAAAATTTGTCTGTCCATAATATCGAAATAAGTGCCTTTTATTGAGCTGATAGGGCTATTTACATTTCATTTAGATATGATTAACTATTTTTTTTTAATTTTTGGCTGTCTGTCCAGGCTAACCTTCTTAATGGCTGAACCGATTGTGATTAAACTTCACGCACAGGTATAGAGCAATGCTAGGAGTCTATCTAGACTGATACTACTAGAGATTTATTTTTCCGAAAAAGTTAAGGATTTTTTGATTCTATCTATTCTATCTATCTATCAATTAAATGGTCTTTGATTATCTTAAATGTTTCTTAAACATTAATAGATCCTATACAAGTGATGCCGGGGCAGGTCCCTATTTATTTATATTTTTTACTAGACGCCTATCATTTTCAATAAATGCATGCAGTTTGTGGCATTTTCTAATGAAAACGCCGCAAACTGACCGCATTACTTGAATATCATACTAGTAATCTAGTATGACATTCGAGTAAAATTTTATCATGCACACGAAATATCATTGAATTTCCCAGTTTTGGAGGAATTAGTAAATAGTAATTAGTAAAATTAATAAGCACGCACAGATAAGAATGATTTTTTAATAGAATTAGGGTGATAAATAAGCACTCAGCGCACCTGAAGGTAAGTGAATACTGTGGCCCCTAGACATCTACATTTATCCTTGATTAATATTTAAAATTTCTGAGGATTTCCCCAGTCAAGCCGACCCATCGGGCTACAACTATGATATAGCTGAAGCATGGCTCTACCACGAATGCCTCTTATTCAGTAAAAAGGATTTTCGGTCCGCAATCACCATATAATGCACAGCAGCATAATGCCGCTATTTTACGTTGGTTTTCCGTGAGAGCGTGGTACTTCCCCGGTCGAGCTATAACTATAATATAGCATGTACTTACACTCTGATCTGTGCAAAGTAAAGCAAACTGATAAGACGTATTATTGGCGTTTTTTTAAAATACGAGACCAGGATTCAAATTCATATTAAAGTCAAAGATAGTATCTCCGTATTAACAAATAAAAAATTAAAGTAGCTTGTCAGTTTTATATCCAACTAAATTGTCTGTAGAATAAAATTTACACTACAAGGTTAATTAATGATGTTAAAAATTAATAAAGCAGTGTGAGGAGCAACACCCGTTTAGTCATTATCCCTGTAACCACTTACACACTCCCTCAATTGCGTGCATACTCCCATGAGTGGTGACGGGAATAGTGCACGCTATTGAGGGAAGAGATAAAATTAATAAAGATATACTTATATATATATATATATATATATATTCATGGGGTATATTGCCATAGTTGCCACACTTGGCGAGCGGGTTGGCAACCGCAGTTTTTTATTGTTGTTTTGCTGTTATCAGAAAGATGCTGCCCATCTTCTGCCTCAGTTTCCTCATTTTCAACTCGGCTGGGCAGCGTTCGGGAAATTACGGCAGATCTTCTCGTCAGGTATACCTCGAAACTTGTAAACGTGACTGTACAACCAGTGTGTGTTGCCAGTGGTGACCCATGGAACTGTAACTTGGTCTTTCACTGTTGGCCGTATGAGGAAGCTCAAGGTCGCTCAGCGAGCTATGGAGAGGGCTATGCTCGGGGATTATCTGCGTGATAAATAGCAGTGGACTTGTGAAGGGCTGTAATAAATGAATGAATTAAGTACATCAACCATCCGTCCATCCATTACAGCCTATAAAAGTCCAGTGCTGAACAGAGGACTCCCACATTTATTGCCTCTTAGAGGGTATTCTGTCACAGTTGCCACGACCGGCAGGCAGGTTGACAACCGCAGTTTTTTCTTTTTATCAGGATTTTTTTAAGTTTTTATCAGGAAGATGCTGCTGCCCATCTCCTGTTTCTGTTTCTCTGTTGCCTCTTTCAACACATACTCCCGTAGATATGGTATGGTATAGTATGGATATAGGGTAGTGAACATTCTTACACCGGCAAGACACGGTGAATCTATACATTTTTTAATTAACTTGGTATAATATACAATTACGGAAACTCGCTCAGCTCTTATACTTGAGACACTTGAGACCGTAAGTTCAAAGCCGACGCAAAAAATAAGGGTGAATTAAGATAAAATAATATGGGCAGGCGGCGAACACGTTCATTACTCGCCCTCAGTTAGGCCTCGCGGGATTTCCTCTTATTTTTTATCCAATGCCTTTAATCCGACGAACAGTTTTTTATCGGAATGTAATTTGCCGGGATTTTTCTCGTAATAATTTTTCTTCTATATTTCATCTATACTGTTGGTAATATAAAAAAAAAAAAACTCTGGGATCGGTTTTTATGTGATACTTGCGACCGGCCCAGATTTTGCATTGATAGGACCTATTAATTTTATAAGTACTAAAAAAAGCCTTCTTAATAAAAGTTTATCGGATAAAATATAGCCTAAATCCTTCCTGGCATTGGCATTTCCTTCCATAACTATCTTTTCGTACACAGGAAAAAAAAACTCGAACTTTGATAAGAGTGGGATTTTTTAAGAAACTGTTTACAATTATATATTATTGTAGAATTCAGTACAGTAATAAAATACGAATAGCTTGGTAACGATCACTCTATAGTACTATAGCCTTTTTATATTACAATCTTTATTATATAAAAATTGAACTTGGCTCTAGAGTAACTTTGTGTTTTTTCTGGGATTTTGTTGTCAAAGCATATAAATTGATCCATGAATAACTTAGTGACCGTGGAGCAGAGTAGCTTGTTCCTACTTTTACGGAATGTATAATAAAACAATTTTTTGATTGGGTTTTTAACATAAAAAATTATATCTAAATACATATATTTTCATACATGTTTATGAGATATCAATTTTAATATATTTTTATCATAAGGGTGGTCCAAAAGTAATGATAATAAATATTAAACACGGTGATTAAAGTTAAATAAATATATTTTTTTCTACATACTGTCCTAACAAGTCAACGTATTTAGTCCATTTTTTTTCTAAACCCAGAATTCCTCAACCAAAGCCAACCCAAAGCCTCAACAGCGTCCATCACTTTGCTATCGTCTGCAAATTTCTTGCCTCGAAGGTGTTCCTTGAGCCAAGGAAATAAATAAAAGTCACTGGGAGCTAGATCTAGCGAATAGGGTGGGTGTTCGAGCAGTTCAAATCCCGTTTCTTGAATAGCAGCCATCGCAACTGCGGCTTTGTGAGCGGGAGCGTTGTCTTGGTGAAGCAGCACTCCAGCTCGCAGTTTGCCGCGTCTTCTTTCCTTAATAACCTACCGCAACCTTCTTATTAGGCCTGCGTAGTAAAAGCCCGAAATAGTGGCTCCCTTTTCCAGATATTCTGCCATAATTATTCCTTTAGCGTCCCAAAAAACGGATGCCATAACCTTTCCCGCCGAACTTGACACTTTGAATTTCTTCGGCGTCGGTGAGGAGGCTCGTTTCCAAACCATTGATTGTTGTTTGATTTCGGGATCAAATGGTAGGATACAAGTCTCGTCCATGGTCACGAAACGTGACAAAAAAAAATTCCTGATCTGCTTCGAACATTTCGAGATTCACCCTCGACATGTCGACTCGTTTTTTCTTTCGGTTAACATTCTCGGTAGGTAACGCCCAGAGACCTTTTTCATATGCAATTCTTTCGCAAGGATTTTTTGATCACTACCATATGATATTCCTGTGACCTCAGCTATATTCCTGATGGTCAATCTTTTATCTGCCAATACGACATCTTCGAATTTTTTCCCGTTATCTTCAGTGAGGGATGTGAATGGGCCTCCTCCGCGATGTTCATCTTCCGTGGATGTTCTGTCCAGCTCAAACTCCTTGACCTAGCGCACAACTGTGGAATATGAAGGAGCGAATTCCCTCAATGTTTTCACCGAGTCGTGTGTATGTCTTCGGTAGACATTTTTTTTAAACAGAGGCACTTGAGGACTGCTCTAATTTCGTCTTTCACCATTTTGATGTTATCTCTTCGATGATTCGTATTCAAATGAAGATACCTCCCGGGTATCATAGACTATTGATATAATTTTCTTATGATGATCTATTGGAAACATAAGCAAGAAAAAACATGTGTGGATTTTAATGTGCACTGGAAATAACTGATTATCATTACTTTTGGACATTTGGACGTAAGACACCTAAGTAAAGCACTCGAAACGTCGGGAAATAAAATAAAGTTGAATTAAATACGATAAAATCCGTAAAATTTATTTTATTCAATGTCATTTATTAAATATAAGAAATCATTATATAATTATTTCCCTTAATTTTTTTCTAATAATCTAAGTCTTTTTTAACCTAAAAGTATTAGATTTTAAATCAAAACAAACATAATTTCCGTGGCAACTGTTTTAAGAAATACATGACTAGTGAAACTCTCTCTATATATTTATTTATACCGATAAACTGCAAGAATGATAATAACATTTGTAATAAAAATAATATTGTTAGAAATGAAAAGAAAAAAGTCGATAATTTCACTTTGATAATTAATTACTACTTAATAATTCGCTTGGGTATCGTAACGTTAATCGAAATGACATTGTTAGGCAAAAAAGGTAGTTAATGTTGGACCGTGGATACAAATCAACGTCAATTTAAATTCACTCACTACACAACAGAAAGTACACCCATGAGTGCCATTATGAAGGACTTTTTACTATATCTAAGCGAAACAGACAAAATCGGATATTTAAATGTAAATGTGGTATCTTAGGAAGTCGTAGCTCAGATGCTTGCTCAATTTAAGTTTCCTGAATAGATGAGCAACTATGTAGCGGCCGTGTAACAACATCCACTACCCCATATCTATTGCCTTATCTTTAAGGGAGGCCTGTGTTCAGCGGTTGACTTTTAAAGGCTGTATTGGAATAAAATTTATTCCACGCATCAGATCAAGCGGTTTACTTCGTCTTTCGTAATGCCTCCGAAGGAGTGGAATAATATTCTGGCGTCTGTCTTTCCCTCCGAATAAAATCTGGTCGTTTTCAAGGCAAAAGTAAATAGGTCACGCTAAGACAGTGCGATTTACCATCTAGAACTGACTCTGACCTGACCTGACCTGACTGACTGATGGTAAGAGGTGATGCACTTACCACCAGGTGTCACTATGTTCAAGTGTCACCAGTCAAGCATCGGGTCTTAATCCCTTTGTTGTCGATATTCCACGCATTAGAACCAAATGGTTTGCTTCATCTTTTGTAATGCGTACAGCAAAGGAGTGGAATAATTTGCCGGCGTCTATCTTTCCGTCCGAATACAATCTGGGCGTCTTCAAGGCAAGAGTGAATAGGTTTTTGTTACGCTAAGACAGTGCCATCTAAGGTTGCATCACCACTTACTACCAGGTGAGATTGTGGTCAAGCACTGGCTTAAAAATATAATAAGTAAAAAAATATAATAAGTAAAAAAAAAAACACTGGTTTATAATAAATAATAAGAAAAAATGGATGAAATGGATAAAGGAAAGGCAACCAGAATTGAATCTCCGCCGACATCAGTAAAATTACTATGAAGTGTCCGTTCACCATCGATTTCATTTATTTCAAGTTCTTGGCGGCAAATAAGAACTTTCGTAATTGTTTCGTAAATTTAAAATATTTCAAAGATAAATGAAGTGAGTCAACTTGATATTTCTTGCTTCAAAACAGACTCAAAAGCTAAATGCAAAGCAATGGGCCGTTTGATTATTTAGTTTAGTGCTTAAAAACATTAAGTTACGTCCCGAATATTGGAATTTTACCTGTAAATTGGAGGTGTTTTAAATTGTACATACATTGCCTAAGTCAAACATCAAGATCCAAAACAATTGCTTCTAGGTCATAAAAATTCTTGTCTCACGCGCGATGCGAGGCCGCAAAAACGCTTAGTCACTGTTTCTTAATAAGGGAATCACCCTTATCCAAAACGAGCACACACCTGATGGTAAGTGGATACTATGTATAACAGAAACAGAAACAGAAACTTTTTTATTCAATATAGATTATAAATAATACTTATTGAAAGTCACTCTTTTGTCTAATTACCACTGGTTCGAAAAAAAAACCTCTGTCCTGGGAAGAACCAGCAAGAAACCCAGCGGGACTTTTTTTTTAAATAACAGCTTACAATCATGTATATTACACAATTAACCACACAAAACAAATTAGAAACAGCTGGCAGCGAACACCTCATTCTAGGGTTATTATCATCCATAAATTCCTTAACATTATAATAACCCTTTTATACAACTATGTTTAATAAAGTTTTTGAATTTTGAGCAGGTCGAATTTTGTATATTTTCTGGGATTTTTTAAAAAGCGTATACATCGCCCCAAGAATGAATTACTGACTCGGTGGAGTCGAGTAACTGTACTACTAGCTTGTGTTTGTTCCTAGTATTTACAGAATGAATATTACTTATTTTGTATAACTACTTTTATTTTTGTGTACGTACATTACATTTTCATAAATGTATTGAGAGGCCAAAGTTAATATATTAATTTCTTAAATTTTGTCTGAGCGACTCTTTAGGTTTTAAATCATAGATTGCTCTTATGGCCCGCTTGTAAAACAAATATAATTTCAGTGTCAGTTGCGTGTCCCCATAGCAAAATACCATAGGACATTATGCTATGGAAATAGCTAAAGTAAACAAGTCTAGCTGTTTCACACTGGTAAGATTTCTAATCTTTTACAGCATATGCTGCAGAACTAAGTCTGCTTGCTAACTTTGATATATGGGGGCTCCATTGAAGCTTCGCGTCTAGTGTTATTCCAAGAAAAATGGTGGTATCGACAACACTCAGTTCCTCCCCATTTAAAATTACATTAGTATTTAATTGTCTGACATTTGGAGTCATTAACTTCATACATTTCGTATTAGTGCTATTTAAATGCAAGTTATTGACATTAAACCAATTTACTAATTTAGATATAGCATTATTTACTTCGTCATATTTTAATAATTGTCGTTTTAATTTGAAAATTAATGAAGTGTCATCAGCAAATAATACTATATTATGGTTATCCCCTACTATGTAAGGTAAGTCATTAATATATACAAGAAACAGAAAGGCCGAGAATTGAGCCTGAGGCACGCCCATTTGTACTATCGACCCGGAAGAGCTCATACTATTAATGACAACTTTTGAGTTCTGTTACTAAATATGAAACAATTAATTTAAGAGCATTACTTACACCGTAGTGTTGTAGTTTCCTGATTAATGTTTCATGGTGAACACAATCGAAGGCTTTGGATAGGTCACAGAATATACCCAAAGCATCCTGTGAATTCTCCCATGCATAGAAAATATATTTAATCAGCTCAACACCAGCATCAGTTGTCGAGGGACCCCTTGTAAAACTGAATTGATTTTTATGAAGTAAATTATTAACATTAAAAAAAATTACATTTGATCAAGAATAATTTTTTCAAAAATTTTACTTAGTGTTGGCAGTACAGAAATGGGTCTAAAATTGGCGGGGTCTAATGTACTACCAGATTTAAATAAAGGTATTACTTTACTATGCTTCATCAAATCAGGAAACACACCATATTCGATACTAGTATTAAAAATAATAGCTAGTTGAGGCGCGATTATATCGATTATAGACGCAATAACTTTAACGGAAATGCCCCACAGATCCGCAGTTTTAAAATATTTTACAATATCTTTTGATGATATTTTATGAAATGTAAAATTCTTTGTACACGCATTTACATTTTGTTTAAGCAATGATTCGGCGACAGCAGGAGAAGAATTCAGTGACATAGTGGTTAAGATCGGAATATCCGTAAAATACTTCTCAAAAACCATTGCAACATCCTGATCTGATTCCGTTAATTTGTTGTTAAAACTCAACCGGTAGTTTGAATTGCGAGAGTTGACCTTACCAGTTTCACTATTAATTATACTCCACGTCATTTTAATTTTATTAGAAGCCGTCCTAATTTTGTTGCTCAAATGCAAAGACTTGGCTTTGGAGCACACCCTTAAATATTTTTGAATATTTTTAACATATTCCTAAATTGACGCTAGGGTTATATGACCTTTCATGGTAAAGTTCATATAACCTTTGTCTGCTCTTATGAACTCCTACTGTCGCCCATTCATTGAAAGCCTCTGACTGTTCAGGAGAACGTTTTAGAAGTAAAAATATTATCAAATTCATTGCAATAAGTTTAAACACTGTTCCATACAAAAATTAGGATCATTTTGGTATGAAAGTGATGGAAGTTTCTTCACTATGTTACTTCTAAACTTCTCCAAGCGACGTGCATTTACAGGAACAAACACAATTTTCTCATCTACTTGCTTTTGTGAACATAAGGTAACGAAACTAACTGTCCACAGTGATCAGAACTCAATTTTGAATTATACATTTATGCAACGGCTTAACATTTGTAAAATGTTATCTATACATGTTGCACTACATTCAGTAATACGCGTTGGCTCTAAAATAAATTAAAAGACCATATGATTTAAACAATGATCTAAATTTAATATTGGTGGAGGAAGCTTCTAGGAGATTGATATTAAAGTCTCCACATATTACAACAGATTTATTCTGTTTATTAAGCTTAACAAAAACTTCCTCCATAATTTTTTCAAAAGTATTGTATATAGAACATGGGGGTCTGTAGACGCACACAACAATGAGGTGCTCAAACTCAACACAAGCCATTTCTACAGTTCGCTCAACAGAGAGGCTCACAATATCTTTACGTTCCTTACATGATAATAATTTACTAGCTAATATTAACGAGCCACCTCTTAAAACCGTTTCTCTATTGAACGAACTGACCACCTGGTGATTACTGAAATTAAACATTATGTTATAAGCTTTTAACCAATGTTCAGTAATACATAAAATATGAATATTATTGCTATTTAAGAACAATTCAATTTCTAGCTCTTTGCCTATCATGCCTTGTATATTCTGATGCACCAGGTGTAAACAATTTTTATTATCACTCTGTGGAGTCATACAATGAAGGTTTTGTAAGCTACATTCTAAATTATTTAAATTATTATAACTGCTAGAGATTACCTCTATTGTCTCATTTTCTAATTTAAATTACTTGGAACTGATTCCAAATTACATATTAAGTCATTACACTGCTCAAAAGAAGCAGATGTCGGTGTAGCCAAGTCCTTGGCTGAGTTAATATATAAACAATAAGATAGCACATTTGCTATCTGTCTTAAATTATATTTGGATAGGTAATACCTATCTCTAGTCAAAAATTTCTTAATTAAATTATTTGTCTATTAAATTAATTATATTATTATAATTATAACAATAACAATACTATACTATGTACATCTACATTTAACCTCGATTAAGAATAAGCATGCAGATGCGTTGTCATCCCTGAGGACTATGATGGAATGCCCCGTATCCAGTAAAAAGGGTCTTTGGTGCTCTGCACTCATCATATGAAACACAGCAGCATAAAACCACTATTATACCGCTGGTTTTCTATGAGGCCGTGATCTTAACCCGGTCGAGTCAACTTATTCGTGCTTATAGTATAGCTGCAGCATGGCTCTACCACGTAAAACTGTGTTAGTGGATCGTTTAGCTGTGTTAGTGTAGCTACCTAATAAACTAAGGTATTTTTCATCATCAGTATCATCAGCATAATCGTCATGCTTGGCATTTGGATTGAGTATCGCAGTAACAGACATCTCGCACTTTAGGCGATTTTGATATTTTTTAAAAATTTTATTAAAAAGTAAACAACGTGAAAGGACCTTTGTGAATTATAAATGATCATACGCAAGGATAAACTGTAAAAATAATTCCAGCGGTATTTGTTTAGGATAAAGAGAGCTTCTTTAGCACAGTTTTTTATCACCGCAGGGCAAAGAACCTTCAAGATAAATCGCGGCGGTCCTCTGTAAACAATGCTTTTGAGGGATATTAATGTTCCTCCCCAAAGATATCCCTTGATATCTTTTGCGTCATTCATTCTTTTGACGGCTGCAAAATAGAAGTAGAATAATTCGATATTTTATTGGGGAAGGGTTTGTTTGATATTACGATACTGCTGTGATTAATAATGAAAACTCTTTGTAGTCAAATAATAGCAGTGTTTTTAAATCAAAGTTGGCAACTTTGATTTAAAAAAAAAAGTAACAAGAGTTAAAAATTGCGCAGTTATGTCAAAAATTACTTAAAAGTGCGTATATATTTAACGTTGAAGATATAACAGAATAAAAGTGACATACTTATAAAAAAAAAATTTGGAAACTGTGTGTAGCGAAAACGGCTCTCATGAGTTATCTAATTTTTATTTTGTTAACATTTACTTTATTTATTTATTTTATTCATTTATTTAAACTTTTATGCACAAGAAATAAAATCGTACATATGGCGGACTTAATGCCTTAAATCATTCTCTCCCAGTCAACCATTGGGCTGAGATTAGGCAAAGATAAACATATGGAAGGTAGTGCAGCAAAAATAAACTAATAATGAGAAAATAAGGTAACGAAGTTCAAATAAACCAGAATGTATAATATATAAAATGTATTCTATACATATATCATACAAATGTACATATAAGATAAATATATTAATATAGACGCACACAAATACATAAATCTGCTTAAATACATACAATATATAAATATATACATAATATATATATATATTTATATATATATATATAAACTTTCAGGCAGTTTTTTCCAAGAGACGAAAATATATATAACTTTTTTATGTTTAAGTGGTAATTATGTTTACATTGTAGAGCAATGCTGCAGTTTTAATATGGTTGTAGCATGAATGGGTCATCTCTACCGGGGAAGGAGCATGTTTACACGTAAAATAGCAGCTTCATAATGTCGTGTTTCGTATTATAGAGAACCGACGACACTTTTAGTGGTGACAATGCATTAGTCCTCATGGGTCGCATATCTATTTTGATCCATTATCGAGTATATATGTAGGTATCTATAGGCTACATCCACTTAATGTCAGTTAGACTATGTGCACGTTTATTACCCTTACATAATACATAAACACTCACGCCTGTCACTTAGAGGAGCAGGCAGAGACTGCGGACTTCCATTTAGCACGATCCTGACACGGTTCAGTGTCACCCTTATTTTATAAAAAAAAAAGCGTAGGCAGGAATTACGGCATGAGAGCAACTTCCACTTAATGGAATTACGACTTAATGAATACTAAAGGTACTCAGCGATTTAATAGCTTAAGTTCGAGATTTGTAGCAATCTTTAGGAAATTACATTTGTAACTGGCTGTAATGATAATTATGTACTATTTTTGTGACTGTTCTAAAGTCATTAACTTACAAGCAATTAAGAAGAAACAAATTTCCTGTAAAAAAATTGGACATGCGTTGTAAATTTATTTAATTAATGGAAGCGAAATGAGAGGGCGCGTAGCACGACGCCGTAGCGCTACGTGAGTCGTTTGCCCAAATTAATGCTCGCTCTACAACTCTACATTCGAATGAGTTACATAAGCGGAAGCTTGTGTGGAAGTGACAGAATTAAGGTGGAAATTACATAAAACTGCAGGTCCTTATAAAAAAATTACCTATGCTTATTCGTTAATTATGATGCGCTAACTAAATATTTTTTGTCTATTCAGAAAAAGAAAAGACTTTGAATTTTTTCCTGTATCATGGCGCCTCCTGTGCAAGCATACATAAGTTATTACACTGTCCAACTGTGTACTTGAACAGACAGTGCGATATTAAGTAGCTATCTCATCAAGGAAACATGTTATAAAATATATGAAAAATGCAATACTCAATACAATACAATACTCTATATTGTACACCAAGGAAAGATAAAAATAACAAAAATATAAATAAATATTGACGAAAAAAAAGGCGGTACTATAATTACTACATAGCAATTGCTACGAAATCCTTTTCCTCAAAAATATATATAAACGCTCAGTATCGTGTGGCTAAATTAGAAAATTGCGAAATGCACGTGGCTGAGGCACACACCACAGCTCCCCCGGAAAAAATGGGCTATCGCAACCCACTCCTAAAAGAAAAACATTGAAATTACTTTTTGTGGATTGGATGTGTCATGTAGCTCACTTGACGTTTATTTTAATTTATAAAATATAGTATTAATCAAGTCATTGAACCAGACACATACTACTGACACCACTGACATAACAGGGCTAATAAGGAATAAATATATCGAAAGGAATCCTATATATCCGAGAAAATTCCAACAGTTGTTGGGAGAGCTTCTCAGTGATGAGAGGTGACGAGTTCTGTTGTAAAACATTTACATATTGTTATGATACTTTTAATATAGCGTTTTTTCTCTCTCTAGCAATTCGCTCCTAACTTGTTCCCGACTTTAAATTTACGTTATGACGGCTGTAGGTCCCAATAATGTTCCTGTAATTACTCTACCCACCGTTGTTCATTTAACTAACATTTGCTACGTCGAAAATGTTAATGAGATAGGTGATGTGTCCTCGGAGTGGAGGCGTCCTAAGGACTAAATATACCACGTTAATTTCGATGATTATTATATAATTACAAAACATCTGTTACGAAAATGCAATTTTTGTATTTCTATGGGATCGCTTTACACTATAATATATTAAAATACTCGTAGTCTTTATTAACATTGCTGAAAGAGCTCGTACCGCAGAAAACTCAAAGTGCTAAAGTACTTAGCGTATTTTTATTTATTCATTCATAAATTCATTACAGTCAATCAAAATCCTCTGCTGAACGTCGTCCTCATAGTCCGCTTGGCAGGCGGGATGGCATGTCTTTTTTTTTTCTAGTTGTTATTTAAAAGACGCTGATGCCCATCTTCTGTTTTGTTTCTCTCCGTCACCTTTTATGACATCTACTGGACGATATGATGTAGTGGATGTTATAAAACGTCACTACGCGGTAGCTATTCAACTAATAGCGCGTAACTATATTAAACCTCGCATCTTTGTGACGTCCTTAAATGATCGTGTAACTTCTGAACAACTTAAACTTCGTTTCGGTTAGGATTTTAAGCAGCGGAATTAGATTTCTGTAATGTATAAGTTACGGCTAAAAGCCAAATTCCGCTTACACCTAGTTCTAGCCGACTAGATCTATATCTATATCTCTTATCTAATTTATAAATTATGTATGATACATCAACCGCAACCGACTACACCTTGCATTAGCCGGCTACACCTAGGTATATACGCACTTTAGCCGTAGCATTTGTGATAATTAATGAAATATTTACGAGTATATTGTCTGCTACAAATTTGCTTATTTACTCCTGGTGGTAAGTTATGCTAAGATAATGCGATTTACCATGAAGCCCTATATGGTAAATCGCATTATCTTAGCATAACAAAAGCCTATTCACTCTTGCATTGAAGACATCCATTAATACCTTTTTCTTAAAACCTGTCAGTCCTACAAGATCGAGTAATTTAGGTATTAACTCAAATTAATTTAATAATAATAATAATAAAATATATTTATTGCCACACAGGGAATAATAAGTGTACAATTAAATAATTATATTGTGTATAGGTATTTGAATGTAAACTTATTATTATAAAAACTTAATAAAATCAATAAAAAGAAACATTATACTTAACAAATTAAAAAAATTAACTAACTACGATTAAAAATTTACTACCATTACTAAATATAATTACAATGTGGGGCAACGGAAACAGGCTCAGTTTTCGCTGGGCATTATGCTTAGCACTGGTTTTAGTCAGTCTCTGCTGTTTTGAGTATCTTTTTGGTCGCACGCACAAAGTAGCACAGTTATCCAATGCCTCAACGAGGACTATTGTTTCAAATACATTTCGTGCCGCAACCGTCGATTCTGAATGCAATCACTAGATCTCAAGCAATTACAGACATAGACACGCGTTATTCATGACATAATTGTTGCGCCATTGTGTGTTAACAACTTAATGGTGTTCGATTCAGTTAACAATTGGCAATTAATCCAGGTGATGAAGACAATGTCCATAGACCAAAACAATTGACTCTTTCTTTATAAATATTATCTTATAGAATATAGGTGACAAACGAGTATAAGTCCACCTGATGGTAAATGGATGCCGTGGCCCATAAATATCTAATAATATTTTGATTAACAATCAAAATACAGATGCGTTGTCATATCTGAGGACTAAGATGAAATGTTTCGTTTCCAGTAAAAGAGGTCACCGGTTTTCTACACACATTATACTATATTGGCAAATATAGTTTTTGGATGACATTTTTCATTTGTTCGGATAATACTTCTGGCCAAAGTAGAACCAGCAAGAAATCTAGCGGGATTACTATTATTTTCCAATGAATTAAATTAATCATCATGTAAATAAAACTGAAGTCTGTCTGTAATGTTGAAATAACCGGTTTCTATTATAAGATCAGGGGGTAATTTTAATGCTATTGACACATTAATAATCATTTTTAAAATATTGTTTTTCTGTCTTTCTGTCTGTCTGTCTGTATTTTTTTTTATAGAATGGGTTGACAAACGAGCACATAGTCCACCTGATGGTAATTGGATGCAGTGGCCCATAGACATCTATATTTATCTTCGATCAAAAATCAAAATGCAAATACGTTGTCACCCTTGAGGACTGAGATGGAATGCCTCGTTTCCAGTAAAAAGGGTCTCCGGTTCTCTCCACTCACCATACGAAACACAGCAGCATTAAGCTACTATTTTACGCTGGTATTCTGTGAGAGCGTGGTCCTACCCAGATCGGGCCAACCATAATATAGCTGCAGCGTGATTCTACCACGTTTATTATTTCTTTTCTGTTTTTCAAAAAAAAAAGAAAACTTCAAGCTTTTCTTAAAAACTATGACATAAATCCCTCCTGGCATTGCTCTCAATCTATTCGTAAACTTTTATCACAACCGGTTCACCCATTCCGAAGATTAGCCCGGACAGACATTTATTATCATTTATTACGTGGTAGAGCCATGCTGCAGCTATATTATGGTTGTAGCACGAATGGGTCGGCTCGACCGGGGAAGGACCACGCTCTCACAGAATACCAGCGTAAAATAGTAGCTTAATGCTGCTGTGTTTTGTATTATGAGTGTAGAGAACCGGAGAACCTTTTTACTGGAAACGAGGCATTCCATTTTAGTCCTCAGGGGTGACAAGGCATCTGCATTTTGATTCTTAATTGAGGATAAATGTAAATGTCTATGGGCCATAGCATCCACTTACCATCAGGTGGACTGTGTGCTCGTTTGTTACCCTTATTCTATAAAAAAATGGCAAATATGGAGCGGATTGCTAGTTTATAATAATATTGTACAATTTATTTGTATGGGTTATTAAAAAATGGCTCAGTCAAAATCACCTAATTCGCAAAGATTATTTATCACCTTTAAAGTATTTCTTAACATTCATCCTGTTGGTGTCGTAAGATGCTGTGTGAAATGCTAAATCGATTTCGTTGCTTGTGTAGAACTCCATTTCTGTCTAGGAGTCCGTCTGGGTAGGTATGAGCTAAACAGCACTGTTTGCACTGCTGTGTTCAGGTCTGAAGTGTATAGAGTGTCAATATAATTATAAACTCCGAGGCATTTCATCTTAGTGTTCAGAAGTGACAACGTATCTGTAGTTTTCTTTGTTTCAAGTTTACTGCAGGTTTCCATGGATTGCATTAATAATTTTTCATCAAGAGTACTGTAAATTCTTTTATCAATTCAGTTTTATAAAAAAAAAATCCGCTTGGTGTGCGTGACAATTAAAGGTAATCCTTATGACGAGGGATATACATATCCAGCTGTTGATTTTCACAATTTGATCCGTTTGTTTTATTTTAAAATTAACGGGTTGCGTTCAATTTAACATCCGCTTAGGCCTCACATTGTATCAGCTGTCAACGGCCGAGCGCTTGGAAGATTAATCTCCAAGTCGATTGCTCGTAAATCAAGCGATTAATGTGAAGCGATTAACTTAATAGGTCATGATTCCAAATCTCTAAGGCTAATGGCCTTAGAGCCACGCTGTAATAGGATTTAAGCCAAACATTTAGTGTGTCATAACCAAATAATATCGCGCACATTATATCGAGCCGATTATGGAGATACGGAGGGGGATTACGCTGCTCATTCGGTTTGACTTGAAAGTATGAATTATGGACACGGCATTCTCTATGTTATGTATGTACATAAAAACATAAATAGCTTTGATAAGAATAAAGTTAATTAATAGAATCTGGTGTGTTACTTTGCGGAAATCCATTATAATAAAGTTTGAAAAATTTACTTTGCCCATATCCGCTCAATAAAATAAAATGATGTGTGTTACCTAGTTTGAAGGCGTTATAGCGGTCAGCCACCGCAGAGTCTATTACACTTGAGGATGCCTCGTGTAGAGGCGAAACACATGTCGTATTGTCGTCGGCGGTGTGTCTTTCCTGCTATAGTGGTGGTGGGAGTAGTGGTGCACGCAATTGAGGGAGGGCGGGAGGTGCTCTTCAAACTAGATAAGACACATCATTTTATTTTATTGAGCAGATATGGGCAAAGTAAAATTTTCCAACTTTAAGAATAAAGATGTTCATACTTTAAGCACTAGAAACAAACATAAGCTTGTAATGCCAGTCACTAGACTCCACAGAATTAGTAATTCATTTATGGGGCAATGTATACGCTTTTACAACAAAATCCCAGAAAATGTACGAAGTTTGTCAATAAACCAGTTTAAAAGTTTTATTAAAGAAAAACTGTACAAAAAGGGTTATTATAAATATCAAGGAATACATGAATGACAATAACCCCTGGGAATGAGATGATCGCCACCATACTGGTTCTGTTAAAATTCATTTCAGAATTGTACAAACAAAATTATTGTAAAGTGAAATATGTTTAAAAAAATCCCGCAGGGTTTCTTGCTGGTTCTTCCCAGGATAGAGGTACTTTCCGAACCAGTGGTAAATAAAAAACTAACTTTCAATAAGTATTATGTAATAATCGATATTGAATAAAATATCATTCATTCATCCTTTCATTCTAGTCTTGACCGTAGATTTGTTTTTTTATTACTTTTTAACTTATATAAATAATTATGTCCTCCAGACCGCATTTCGGTCACGGCGACCAGTCTCCATGGAGCCTAGCCATCTGCGTAGGACGGGATTATAGTGTACTCTCTATTCCCTCACTCGCATAGTCCGATGGATCTGTACATCGACACGACCGGAGAGAGAGACCTTTACCTGCTTTCCGAGGCACGGGAGTGAAACACCGCCAACTTCTTGACTCGCTGCTACTGAGAATTTATTGTCAAAAAAAACCAATAACTGATTATGATGCGACCAGAATTTGAACCCAGGACCTCAAGATCATCAGTCGCGTTTACGACCACTAGAACAACGAGGCAACTCATATAAATATGGTTGATGTAAAGAAAGGAGGCTTATGGATGTGGCATTCTCTAGTCTTGACCGTAGATTTGTTGTTTTTCTTTAACTTTTTTTAACTAATAAACATTAAAAGCGTTTGGTGGCGGTGTAAGAATATCCACTAAACCTTATTAACCTGTGTGTGTCGCAGGAGGTGACAAAGGGAAACAAACCAGGACGTGGGTAGCAGTGTCTTCCTCAAATAAAAAAAATGCGGTTGCCAAACCGACTGCTAAACATGGCAGCTATGACAAATAACCCCTTGTGAATTAATCTATGGGGAGGCCTATGTTCAGCTGCAGACTTTGATGGACTGTGGCGATAAATAATTTTGGGAATACCCATCAGTTTTTTGATATAACACCAGGGCAACATTAAATGCATATAACCAGCCAGTATATTGTAAAATAATGAGCGTGTTCACCGCATCCAAAATCACTTATAACAATATAAACGCCTTGTGAGCGGGTGGTATCATTTATCTCAGTTTGGCATACGCCCAGCCACGTTAGGCGAAGCATTATCTTCACTCGATGTACTTAGCTCTCTGTCACCTCGCGGATCCTAATGTTCAGATATAAAATTTACCCTTCCTTCTTTTATGTTTTTCATCCCTTTTGTTTGTGACAGGAAAAAGGTTCCGCTTTTGTCTTTATACTTTTTTTTTACGTAAGCCGAATATTATAACAAACGCTTCAGATGTGATGCTGCGGAAACTTATTTCATATAACGAGTGGTCGTTAAAGAAATTCTTTTTTGTACTTATTTTCCTGTTACAAAGTTTTAATGTTATTTGATTGTATAAGCAATACTGATGTCTTGTTATATGTTTTATTATTATCAACAAAAAATACATTGATTTTATTATAATTAATAATTAATTTACTTGTACCCAATCTATACAACTATAGATATAAATAAAATTGAAGTGTCTCTCTGTATTATTAACAACTTCCTGTCCGAGAAATAGACACAATAGTTAAACAATTGAAATGTTCATATATGACTCATGGGACAGTGAAATGGTTAATATTACTGTCCGCTGCCACGTTTAGGAAATGTATAAAAATACTTCTTTTTAGATCTTAAAAGTAAACAGCTACTCAAGCCTCTCCCGTTACAGGGAATTATGCCGTTAAATTTGTCACTAACCACGACATTCTTAAACTTTTAAAACTGCTGCCCGTCATTGATCTTAGTAATTTAAGTATGGTGCAAGCGAGTTGGTTATACCGCCATCTATCGGTAGCAATAAGATTTTTCTGGTATTTTTCATAGTTGCCTCTTACAACACAAACGGTACGAAATGGGATGATGGATTTTATAACACCGCCACCACAGGGAAAGTTATTCAAACATAGCGCATAAAAAAAATCAATTATCTTTAAAATGACGTCAGTCTTCACAATCGTAGCATCTACTTTAATATTATCCGAGAATTTAATAAACACCGAGTATTTAATGTCATAGAGCTATGCTGTAGCTATATTATAGTTGTAGCAAGAATGGGTCGGCTAGACTGGGAAGGACCAAGCTCTCACAAAATACCAGCGTAAAATAGCAACTTAATGCTGCTGAGATGGTGAGTGCAGAGAACGGAGACCCTTTTTACTGAAAACGAGGCATTTCATCTTAGTCCTCAGGGGTGACAACGCATCTGTATTTCAATTCTTAATCGAGGATAGATGTAGATGTCTGTTAGAGATGCCGCGAATCGTTGTTGTAGCGAATAGTCGAATACCGATTAATCGCCATTCCCTACGGCGAATAGTCGAATAACTCGCCATTATTATTTCACATAAAAAAGGGAATATAAAAATAATTTATTTGTTATCAAATAATAATATCACGCTTGTAGTAGTCTTGAACTTAGGAATCATTTATTTGTTACTGTAATCTAAAATTTAAAAAGGTTATGAGAAAAGAAAGCAATGAAGTTATATAAATCAGTCTCATATTATACTGATTTTACATTTTTAAATGCTGGCAACACTTTTCTTGTATCTATTTTTCTGGGAATTACCTCGTTTTGAATAACCCAGCGTTAAATACTGTAAGGATTTTCCATCCAATCGATTTCGCTTGTGTTTAGGTTGGACGGCACGCATTTTTTAATATTAATTAATAATAAGTGTATTTTGTTTTTTAAGAAAAATTAAGGTTTGATTATTTTTAGTCTATAGATTTTTGTTCGTTAAAAGTTTATTTTAGGCAACTATTCGTCGAATATCGAATAATACTAGCTATTATTCGGTATTCGATGAATAACAAAAAAATGTCGAGTAATGCCGAATACCGAATAATAGCGAGTATTCGCGGCATCTCTGATGTCTATGGGCCTCAGCATCCACTTACCATCAGACAGTGTACAGTGTGCTCGTTTGTCATCCCTATTCTAATAAAAAAAGTCTTGCCAGTCGTAATATCTACTTTAATATGATTCGAGAATTTAATAAATACTAAAAGTGTTTTTGTTCTATCAGACAATCGTTTGTGCCATCGAATGAATTATCGCACGCCTTTATAACAATCGTTGGAAGTATTAATTTCAACGAAGCAATATTATGGGTACCATTCTTTGATATTTAAGATGCTTAGATGTAGAAATACGGTGGAGTCACAATTTTAATTAGCATTGAAATACGGTTCTTTAAGATTTTGTTTAATGATTAAAGAACAGCGCTGTCTATTAAAAAAGCTTGTAAGTATTAAATTTATATTTTAACATTACACTGATTGTGAAAAGAAGTATGTAAATTTACAGCCTATATACTCGTACGTCCCACAGCTGCCTAGGCCTCTCATTTCTGAGAGGATTTTAGGGTAAAGAATTGTCCACCGCGCTGCCCAAATATGTGTTAGTGGACTTCACTGTCTTCGAAATCATTTGTTTATTAATTTCCCAGACATGCAGATTTCTTCACGATGTTTTTATTCACCATCGTACACGAGGTAGAGCAATGCTACAGCTATATTAGTGGTGTAGTTGTAGCACGAATGGGTCGGCTCGACCGGGGAAGGACCACGCTCTCACAGAATACCAGCGCAAAATAGCAGCTTACCGTTGCTGTGTTTCATATGGTGAGTGTAGAGAACCGGAGACCCTTTTTACTGGAAACGAGGCGTTCTCACGGGTGACAACGCATCTGCATTTTGATTAGTAAACGAAGATGGATCTAAATGTCTATGGACCACAGCAACCACTTACCATCATGTGGACTGTATGCTCGTTTGTCACCCTCATACTATAAAAGAACGTGGTAAGACGACAGCACTAAAAATTGCAATTTACAATTTTATTGGTATAAAACTGTGTAGTGGGTGTCGTAAAGGCGACAAAGGGAAACAAACCAGAAGATGAGCAGCAGCATCTTCCTAATAACAAGAGAAACAAAAAAACTGCGGTTGCCAACCCACTCGCTAAGTGTGACAGATAAGGCAAATATCCCCCCTATGAATAATCTATTGGGAAGCCTATATTCAGCAGTGAACTTTCGGTGAGCAGTAACGGTAACGGTTGGTATAAATGGACTACACTCAGCATAATTTGAATGTTAAAATTAGGTGGCTAACTATTTGGTCCCGGCGCTGCACGGGTTCGAATCCCGCACGGAACGAGTATTTAAAAAAAGTTTTCTGGGTCTTAATATGCGTCTTTGGCCAATTTATGTATGTAAACAGCCTATATCACACAAGAGAAAATCCTACTATTGGGGTAACGATTTTTTTTAAAGATATTTTTTGAACTTCGCGGTATTATCCACGAAACAGGTTTCCAGTGCTCAATCTAGTGAGTGACTTACAGACTATCAATCAGTACAGCCATTATGTACAATTACAACTATATCTCCTATCCTCTCCCACTAATGAAGAAAATAAACAAATTGTAATATGAAATCGGGGTGTGGCTGTGTCGTGGACACGGCCATGTTTTTTTACGTGATACGGATGCGTAACGGGTAATCTTGATGATGGTGATACCGTCGCCGATGATGTAGTTGCAGTTTGTCTGCGCTTAGCGGTGTTACGATATGATCTCAGATCCAAGCCAGCATTGGCTTGAAATCTTCCATCCACGTCTCGTTATTTGCAGTGTAATCAGATCGGTTGATGATGGAATCGGTAGAGATGTCTTCTGAGTGCGCAACCAAACATTGTGCATTAATGGCGGTTATAAGTATAAAACAACGCTGATCAGGAACATAACCACAAAACTTTTTTACTTGTGCGACTAGAGTCGTCAGCGTGCCTCTAACATCTTTAACGTACCAATCGCGCCGTTTACTATGCCACCCTCAACGTCAATGTTAGTCGTAATCATGTAAAGGTAACCCAATGCAAGCGGGATCTTATAAGGCAGTCTACCCAACTCGACGACACTCATTTTGTGAAGTTTTTGCCGGGCTGTAGCAGCATCGGTGTGATTCTTGTAGCCGATTAAAGTGTCGTCGGCGACGCTGTATGTCTCTGTCACGATAGCACTGCTATTGTATGAGTCCACGCTGTGATTGATGTTGACATTGAACGCCTGATCATCGTCCAATTGACGCGGTAGCTGATGCAACATTGTGTCTACATCGACGGGTAAATTAATGACTTGTCCAATGGTGGCGTAGCTGCCGCCATAACGCAACCGACGTATCCGCATGAATGGTAGACGCGGTGATACTAGACGTGCACTGATTGGATATAATGCAGGCAACCCATGTTGCTTAGGTGGACACACAAATCCGTTTGAACGTGACCACGTGAGGGCTTTGTCAGAGTCCATTGATTTCTTGCACGTACCGCACAGATTGAAGTCAGCCACTGTCTTTTCTGGGAAGGTATTACTAAGCATCTGTAAGTTTTTTTCCTTTGGTCAATGAGCGCAGAAACGATAGACGATCACACGCATCACACTTATGTCCGAATGGATTGTTGACAAACGTAGTAGTAAAACGTGGACTAGCTGCTGCCTAATGTGTCTTCATAATCTACGATCACACACAATCGATGTCTATACAGTCCGGCGTCGATATAGAAGCAATAACATCATCCACTTGCAAAACTCGGCCGCCACAGCTGCAACTGTAATGGCAACGTTGTTGATCCACTCGGACGCCTTCAATATTTTACGTTCCCTACACCACTTCACTCTATCATATGGTGTTTATGGGAATCACTGTATTGCTCTTGAAAAGCCCTTTCCAACGGTATACGAATTTTTTTTTTCTTTTTTTTATAGGATAGGGTGACAAACGAGCACACAGTCCACCTGATGGTAAGTGGTTGCTGTGACCCATAGACATCTACATCTATCTTCAATAAAGAATCAAAATGCAGATGCGTTGTCACCCGTGAGGACTAAGATGGAATGCCTCTTTTCCAGTAAAGGGTCTCCGGTTCCTACACTCACCATACGAAACACAGCAGTGTTGAGCTGCTATTTTACGCTGGTATTCTGTGAGAGCGTGGTCCTTCCCCGGTCGAGCCGACCCATTCGTACTTCAACTATACTACTAATATAGCTGCAGCATGGCTCTACCACGTGAAAAAGTGAGAAGAATTATATATTTTGATTAGGCGTATTGATGAGTATAGACCGACATAGCATTATTTATTTTTATTTTTTACTTTAACACCATATATATTAACTATACGTATTTCATAATTTTTTTAATAAATGCTATCGATGGATCTTGATGAGACCTGACGATTGGAACTCACACGAACGTCGTAGCTTCTCCAAGTCAAAATTTATACCAAACGGTAATTATGTGACGACCTCAAAATGACGGCGCTCCCCCCTCCGCCGCACGCGATGCGTCACAGTCCTTACTTAACGTAACTAATTCTTTGGTCCTTTAGCTATCGAAGAATTCTTCAGAAATCTTTAGAATCGAAGAATTAACACAATCTCAATATCGTTTAAATTATTACAATTCTTCATTGCCTATTTTGTAACCTTCAGGCGTGGAATTGTATCTACAAATTTATATGAGACCACCTCTGAAATATAACCTATTAAATAAAAGAGAATCATCAAAATGTGTTTAAAATTAGCGAAAATTATGCGAATATGCGAAAAAAAAAACATATAGTCGAATTGAGAACTCCCTCCTTTTTGAAGTCGGCTAATAATACTCCGCCTGGAATAAAAATATATATTATAGATGACAAAAAGTGTACTTCTTATTTTACTTTATCAGCTCGTAACAACTAATCCACTGCTGGATATGGATCACTCCCATAATGAACTAATCAAGAGCAGCAACTTAATATTATGTAATTTTATAACGTACATTTTACGCAGTAGCTCTTACTATTGTAAATAAATGAAAATTAACAAAATGCATTGAGAGCCATCTATCGGGCGTGAGATTTAATACCTTTCCCGTAGAACTCCGTCGTATATGTGCTGAAACTGTTAAGCGCGCCATCTATCGTCAAGCAAATGTACCTACTAATAATGTAAGGCACCTTAATGCCGGTATTTTATGATAGGTGGCGCTACATCATCATAGTCGTCGCCTCATTTTTACAAAGATGGCGTTAGTTGGTAGGTAGTTAGACTATAGGGCGCGCCATCTATCCTTATGAAAAATTATAGCGAGATTTAAGTATTTTTAAATATTTATTTTATATACAACTTAATAACGCGTAACTATTTTTTCAAGGAATATAATATATTTGTTTATTTGATAAAGAAGTAGAGATGTTTATGAACATAATATAGTGGCACATGAGCTATCTTGACATCAATTCAGTCAACTGAATGCCAAGGGTTCCTCGCCGTCCACATTACAGGGACATCTGAAATTATTCTACAGATGCGTTTTGACCCTGAGAACTAAAATGGTGAGCTTAAAAAAAGAAAAAACTACATACCCTATTGTAGATACAGCCTTACTTTTAATGCGTTTATTGAGTATTAATTATTTTTATACTCTTTCTATTGTCATAATTATATTATAATGAAAAGTTAGAGAGCAATCTAAACGTTTCTTAAATTGTTTTAAATTTTTATGAAATATACTTAGGTATATAGAAAAGCAAATTCTACAGAAGTCCAGAAATCTAAGGATGAACATTTTCTTTAGTTAAAATAACAGTTTCGCGCCAGTTAGATTTTCCAGTTGGCCGTGTCAGCACTGAAACCCAAGATGAAGTTTCAACTGGTATTCAAGAATAACTTTCATGAAGTTTTGCCTACTGCGATCATTTTAATTAAATTCGTTTGAAAGTTCGTCCGTGACTTGAGATATAATTGACTTCCCTGTGAAGTTAGCTTTTTGTTGAAATTTTATTCAAAATTGTTTTCATTAGGTTAATTTAATGTTAAATTTCATTTAACTTGAATATCTTTCATTTTTAGGCTATTTTTAAAGATATTAAAAAAGTGTTAAATTCTCTAACATCTAAAAGTTAATATAAATAATCATATTAACGGTCAATGTGTTCTGGTATATATTTTGGTGCTACCATTCTAAGCCTAGTTTTTTTAGTGGAAAATAATTTTACTCTATATCTAAAACAATGAAAACGCTCAAAACAGACGTTATTATTATTATGTAAAATTATATTAATTTAGTCCAGTTTTCGAGTTTTCTATTATAATGGCAGTAATTATTTTGAGTATTAAAACTACAACAACTTTGTTAAACTATAAAATTGCAGCTATAGGTATTTATTTATATTCTCTACATTGACACATTATTTAGTTCAAAATTTTATAAAGCGCCATCTGGTACGCATATTTGAAACAGTTACAGAACTGCTGTTTGTACCTTATACCACTCACCTGCCTGCCTATCTTATATAATATTATCATGCAATTTAAAGTAAGTTTGTATTCGATTTCATAGATGGCGTCCGTCGAAATTGTCATGCAAAATATGTCTTTGTCTTTTAAAATATCAAATTTTAGAATATCAATGGAAGTTTTCATGCATACTAGGATTTTCTATGTTATTTCTCCGAGGATGCGTTTTACGAATCTAGTGTACATGGACACTTTATTTGCAATCTATACAGACACTTCTTTCGTGCGGGTTTCAAACCCGCGGAAAACATAGCCACCGCGCCACCGTGCCGTCAAAAATAAATAAAATATTAAAAATAAATAAAAATGATAACATAATAATATATCATATAATACATCTACTCATAAGTTTGTTAAGGAATGGTAATAGAGTTTAAAATAACTTCAACAACAGGCGTTCAACTTGAGCTAGGTTCTGATTAAAATAAGTCATAGTACGGTAATGTCATAGGTTCCTAATATATCTGCAAAATTTCAGAATATTCATATTGGAAGTGGGTGAAAACTGAATTACAAAATTCCATTACATTAATATTATATAAATTTTTATAGAATAAGTTTGAAATACGAGCACACAGTCCAACTGATGGTATTAAATGGATGCTGTGGCCCATAGACACATATCCTCGATTAAGAATCAAATTGGAGATGCGTTATTGCCCCTAACTAAGATAGAATGCCTCGTTTCCAGTAAAAAGGGTTCAATTATTTACACTCATCATAAGAAACATCATTATAAAGCTGCTATTTACATGTACTAACTACTATGTACACTGAAATTCTATGGAAGCATGGTTTCCCGATCGAGCCGACCCATTTGTGCTATAACCATAATTAAAAAAAAAAGAAGAAAAAGTGGCTGTACTTCAAACTTACAGTTCAAGCTAATGAAAGCACGTTAAAAAGGTGAATAATCAAGTATTTCAGGTTGAAATATTAACTAAATAGCATATTATACTCTTTGTTATAGGCACTGAATATGTTACATAAAACTCGTTTTTTTTAATGGTGATTTGTATTTTTCTTGGCATTTAGGTTGCCGGTTCGGAAAAATTGTTTAAGCTTTCACTAAACTGTTTACTAATGAAATTTTATGCTGTAATTAAATTATAATATTTGAATAACGCTTATTTATATATAAGTATTAATTATTTATATAACAGGCTATTTCTATTTCCATTTAATGAAAATAGGGTGAGCAACTTAAGCATTTCTTATATATTTCTTATGACATTTTGTATGAATACGGCAGAAGTTAATAATATTCAGTTATATAATCATTTTTGCAATTGTTTATATATTTTTGCTTACTTGATATTTTCTGAATCTTCGTTTTAATTACCTGTAACAAACAAATTAATATTAAATGTTGTGTAAATTTATTCGTCATCAATATAAATGTTTTTATAAGTTAAATTTTTCATACATTTTTTTTACCATGAGAGGCAATCTGTTCAATTCATATTTAATTTTCCATATAAGAGGTGACTTGTCATAGAGGGAAATGTCATAAAAGTGTTATGACTTCCAATAGATGGAAGCAACCTTGCTTACGCCAGGCGTAAATATCCAGATGCGGGAGGTCTGGTACTGGGAACATCAATCCATCTGCCAAGCGTGATGAATAACTAAATCCTCTCTACAATGAAAAGTTCTAGTAAGCTTAAAACTTTATCATCATCATCATCATCATTATCATCATTACAGCCCTTTACAAGTCCACTGCTGAACATAGGCCTCTCCCAAAGAATGCCACAAAGCACGGTTCTGAGCCACCTGCATCTATCGACTTCCCGTATGTCTTACCAAGTCGTCACTCAAGTAGTGTGGGGCCGCCCTACATTTCGCCTACCAGTACGAGGCTCCCACTCAAGAACCTTGCTTCCCCATCGGTTGTCGGTTCTTCGAGCTATATGGCTAGCCTATTATCACTTCAGCTTACTAATTCGTTGAGCTAAGTCGGTTACTCTGGTTCCACTGCGGGTATCCTTTAATAAGTGTATCACGCAGAGAAACCCCGAGAATAGCTCTCTCTAATCCCGCTCAGCGACATTGAGCTTCCTCATACGGCCAACAGTGTAGGATCACGTCCTGGCAAGACGCACTAGTAACGATACATATCGAAAACTTTTTTTTTATAGAATAAGGGTGACAAACGAGCACATAGTCCACCTGATGGTAAGTGGTTGCTGTGGCCCATAGACATCTACATCTATCTTCGTTTGCGAATTTAAATGCAGATGCGTTGTCAGCCGTGAGGACTAAGATAGAATGCCTCTTTTCCAGTAAAAAGGGTCTCCGGTTCTCTACACTCACCATACGAAACACAGCAGCATTAAGCTGCTATTTTACGCTGGTATTCTGTGAGAGCGTGGTCCTTCCCCGGTCGAGCCGACCCATTCGTGCTACAACTATACTATTAATATAGCTGCAGCATGGCTCTACCACGTAAACCAGCGTAGTGCTCCCAACAACTACCAGCATAGTTTGACATAGACTTTACACATGACCTTTGTTTCGTTCATGTTAATCTTAAGAACTACTCGTTGGGAGACACTATTGAGGTCATTGAGCATATTGCTTAGGTTTTCCAACCATTCTGCCATATGTACTATATCAACAACAAGTCAAAGGTGAGTTAGGTACTCGCCATTGACGTTAGCACCGTATTCTTGAAAACATCTTCTAATGCAGAGTTTCTGGGCTATAAAATCACCCAGTCTTACATCTCTCTGCAGTTGGACGGGTTTCGTACTCGTATATGTACTTGATTATGTATTCGGATAGCCATCGTGGCCCTACTGGGCAAATACTTTAGCACTTAAATATATCGACAGTCAACTAGGCACCGCTGAAAGGACTGAAGCACCCCTTAATTTTGACGGAATCAAAGTCTTTCTCGTAGTATACAAACGCAAGGAAAAGTGGTAGATTGTTCTTTTCGGTCTTATGTACAAGTTGCCGAAGTGTGTGTAAGTGATCTGTAGTACTAAAGTTTTTTAGGAAACCGGCTTGTTCGGGAAGCTGGAAGTCGTCGAGTCTGCGTGCGAGGTGATTCGTAATGACTCTCGAAAACAACACTTTTTGAATGAACACGAAAACAGCAGTTTTTAAACTTACTGGAACTAATTGGTACAAATCAGTTACTGTCAGAAGCGATTTAAAATACGAAATATCCGGTTAAGGGCGTTAATTCACAGGTGTAAAGGTTAATAAGGAAATTAAATTTATAAAGGACAGATATAAGAGCGACGCAAATATATTTTGTGTAAGAAGATGTAAAATATAAACTAACTTAGTTTATATTTAATCAATTTATTATTTACAAATTGTATTTATTTATCATGTTGATTTTTAATTCTTCTTTTATAAAAAATCTTATCATACCTCCTAAATAGTGTTCTCTGCTTGCTTAAAACGTTGACTGGTAGAGATCGCCTTAAGGCGTTAAATACAAGTCTAAACCTATACATATAAATAAAATTGAATTGACTGTCCGTAACATCGAAATAACTGCCTTTTACTGAGATGAGGGGGTTATTTGCATGTCATTAAGACATGAATAACCATTTTTTAAATTTTCGTCTGTCTGTCTGTCTCGCCGGGTGAACCTTTGGAATGGCTGAACTGATTATAACAAAACATCAGGAACAGATAGAGAGCAATGCCAGGAGTGATCCAGGCTATATTATGCGAAATACTAACATATTGTTTTTGAGACTTCAAAAAATTGATGACATAAATGGTCTTTGATTATTACCTTAAATCTCATTAACGCAAGATTTATGGACTCAGGCGAATCCGGGGCAAATCGCTAGTAAATAAAAAATAAACAAAACTGTATGTGACCACACAAAAATAAAGTAAAACGATAATATCCGTTTAGATCTCAAGTACACATCCACGGTTGGAAAATCGAGCTCGCCATTGGAATTGGTTTGGTAAAAGTTTTATTTATGAGCGAGGCTCCCGCGACTCGCTCCAAATTGAAAATGCCCTTCGATTGATTCCTTTTTCGCACTCCACCTCGAGTTTTTATTCGCCAGACGGTTTCATTAAAGACCTATTGTTTGGTTGTATTGTCGAATAATCGAAAACTTCATCTAGGCGGACAAAATAACTTTTAATAGAAGGAGCAAACCGGCATGCGACTCAAATTAGTGGTAAGTGACCTCCAGCGTCTACTAATATCCGTAATGTGATATGTATTGCAGTTTCATTCCCAGACTTTTAGAAAGGATTAGACTCTTTCTTGAAGGTAAGTTTTTTTATAGAATAAGGTTAGAGCACACAGTCCACCTGTAGGTAAGTGAAGGCTGCGGCCCATAGACATACATCTATCCTCGATTAAGAATCAAAATGTATGTGGCGGGGGAGCGGCCAACGCTCCGAGTGGTAGTTCGGAGCTATTGTATATATATTGTTTTTAATTCGGAACTTTGATAGCGCGATTTAGGCTTCGATGTATTTCGCTTGTGGCGCGACGACAGCGCCGCCACATGTAGATGCGTAAGATGGAGTGCCACCAGTAAAAAGGGTCTCCGGTTATCTACACTTACCATACGAAACACAGCAGCATTAAGCTGCTCGTTGATGCTGGTTTTCTGTGAGGGCGTGGTCCTACCCCGGTCAAACCGACCCATTGGTGCTGCAGCCATAATATAGCAATAGCATGGCTCTACCACGTAAAAGTAAGTTATATCTTACCCTTTTAGTGTGTGGTGGCTAGAATAACGTCAAATTGATAGATAGATAGATGGCGTTATCTCTTATATTATGTCAATTATCATCATCGTCATCATCTTTACATCCCTTCACAAGTCCACTGCTGAACTTAGGCCTCCTACAAGTAAAGCCATAAAGCAGGATCCTGATCTGTCTGCGTCTATCAACTCCCTGTGTTACCAGGCCGCTACTTCATCTAGTGTGATGAGTGTAGAGAACCGCAGACCCTTTTTACTGGAAACGAGGCATTACATCTTAGTCCTTAGATCTGACAACGCATCTGCATATTCTTAATCGAGGGTAAATGTAGATGTCTATGGGCCACTGTGTGCTCGTTTGTCACCCTATGCTATATATATATTTTTTTTATAAAAAAAAACCTTTACCCCGCTTTCTCATTGTAATGGCAGCGTTAGGGAACCTATTTCACTCCATTTCACTCCTGGGTGTCGTGAGATGTGAATGAAGGAAATTTAACTAGAGGTAGGCAGCAACGTTTGCCTGATAACATTTTGATAATAAAAAAATGCTCCTAGCTTTACTTTGTTAGATATTAAAACCAAAAACAAATGTGCAAGACATTTGGTGTTGCATTACCGTCCTACAATGGAAGAGGCCTATGTCCAGCCGTGGTCCAACCTATGTTACGAGCTAATATTTCTTTATTTCTTTCTTTATTTGGAAGAAAAAGGAACAAGGAAGAAGAGAAAAATCACTTTTTTTCAATTTTATAAATAGAAAGATTTTGTTATAAAATATACTTAATTAAAACTAATCACGAATTTATTAGTTAAGGCAGAAACTTATCAATATTTCATTAATTGGCAATATGACATACAGTTATGTAATTGTTAAGTTATATTGCGGTGAAAATGATAAGATATGTCATCCGACTCGGCTTCAAGTTAGGAAACTGTCAATTAATTCCCGCAGCTTACTCGGGACAGATTGACGTCTCAAGTTAACGTAAGTGAGGCAGGCGGTCCCGAAGGAGGTGTCGTATGATCATCTGACCCCGGGGACAAGCTGATCGCTACCGGACAAATTCACGCCCCAGTCATTTGGTAAGGCTTTTTAAAATATTGAATTTGAAAGTATACATTCTGAAAAATATATCTTAAATATATAAAAATACCGTGTCACGATGTTCGTTCGCGCTAATCTCTGAAACCGCTCAACCGATTTTAATGAATTTTGTAAATGTGTATTGCTTACTTCAATTTGAGAAATAGGATAGTATTTATCTCGATAAGTGACCCTTAATATACTTTATAGCGAATTTAAGGATTTTTTTTATAGGACAAAGGGTCGTCGGAAAGGGCAGAATTACGGCTGCCTGGCCAGCCGATTATTACATTAGACCATTATATATTTATTTTTTTAAGTTTTCGAACATCAAGAGTCGCCCGAGTTGCCTTGGGGTATGGTTCGGACTAAAAACCAGTGCCATCTCTGAGATCGGTCCTTTTCACAGTTTCGTGCTGCAGCACAGGTGTTTTTTAAGTGTATTTCCCTAAATTTATGATATTGGTAAATACTTCATTTTATTTATGTATTTGCCTATTATTATTTTTTTACATTTTGTGCTGCATGCTTAAACTGGAATAAACGCATTTCTTTCTTTCTTTCCTTCTATTCTATAAAAATAATAGCAGAATCAGTAAAATTCAGAGTAGGGAAAAAGGGTTAACGTTATCGTGATAGTGTTTTGGCTCTAGAAATAAGGTCTAAGCCCTCACCGTAACTTATACAAAAAAAAAATGAAGAAAAATTGAAAATTGTCCACATTTGTTTATGGTTACAGACCACTGATCACCAGATAGTATACGAACTTTTTTTAAACTCTATTTTAATTACAGATAAATTGCTTATTGAAATTAAAATGAAATAATGATCTAGTACGGGGATGCAAATGGAACCCAGTTCATAAGATTGAGAACATAAAGTAAGAAGATTTACAGTAAGTATGGTGTGGTAAAACTTCACACGAAAGAACATAAATTAAATAGGTAGTTCAAGATTTACACATTAGCATTGAAGGATCCATCAAAATTTAACGCGTGGCTTATTCGTAAGCTGTCATAGATACGTGTGTACACAAGTTTGGGCCCGGGCCGCGCTACCAGCTCGAGTTGCGGGGAGACTGTTTGTTTCTGTGTATCTTGTTTCCTGAGATGGGTGTTTATCTTGTTGAAATATAAACCGCCAGATAACTGCGGAAACTTGGTTTATTTGACTTACGAACAAGTAATCTTGTTTTCAATTACACATCAGATGAAATGAAAATACGGGTGCAGTGATTCGGGAGGAAATATGGATTATTTTATGGATTAAGAGTGAAAAACAAGCACGCAGTCCACCTGATGTTAAGTGGATGCTGTAGCCCATACACATTTACATTTGTCTTCGATTATGAATCAAAATGCAGATTCATTGTCACCCATGAGGTAAGATGGAATGCCTCATTTCCAGTAAAAAGGGTCCCCGGTTCTCTACACTCACTACTCAAAACACGGCAGGTTAAGCTGCTATTTTACTCTGGTATTCTGTGAGAGCGTAGTCTTTCTCCGGACGAGCCAACTCTTTCGAGATGCAGCCATAAAATAACTAAAGAGTGGCTTTACTACTTATCGCTTTATAAAATATTATGTTCACATTAGAGTTTAAACACAATATTTTCTAATATTTATTAGGAAATATTGTGTTTAAACTCTAATGTTTCCGTTTCATTCTGAATACATTCTGGACTTTTTACAGAGTAAATAAATATTTTTAATAACTCGACCAGCGAACCAGATTGCCATTACAAAAAGATATTTGTGTTTATTGTTTGATTATGGAACGAATAAACTGGCACGGGGCAGTGTTTTGTGGCGTTGCTTGAATAAGGACTGTGTTCAGTAGTGGATTTGTGATAATTATGAAGATGATCGCTGCAGGAAAAAGTAATATATGGTTTATTTTGATTGAGACGTTTAAATAAGATTTTATCAGGCTTTAAGAACATTCTTGTCGGTATTGTTTTCTCAATAGTGTACAAGAATTCTCCTTGTTCAGAACAATTCCTGTTATATTGATGCTTGCGACTTCAAAGAGAACTTATATTAGCTTCAGCTACTTTCCAGACGGAGGAAAACATTCTAAAGACCATAAAAAGATAAAAAAAGATAGGTTTAACAAACAAATGATGCAGCGATAACGGCGTAACATATCTTTTTTCACTGGTTTATAGGCATTCCATCTTAATACTAAGTTATGAGAATTCATCTTTATTTTCCTCCTAAATTGATGATAGATGTAGGTGTCTACGTGCCACAGCATTCACTTCCCATCACGTGGACTGTGTACTCGCTGTCACCAGCATACTTCATAAAGATGTTAAGTTAGCTTTGTAAGTTACTTAGCAGGCAGCCATCGCAGAGTACATTTTACCTGATTATGTCTCGTTTATAGGCGAAACACGTGTCGTATTGTCGATATTGATGTGTTTTCCCAAGTTCATTGGTGTTGGGAGTGGTGGTGTTGGGTTAAGTGGTTACGAGGATAGTGCACATAATTGAGGTAGGGCGGAAGGATCTCTTCAAACTATGTAAGCAACATCATTTTATTTTATTACGCGAATATTAACTAATTAAATTTTACCATCTTTAATATAATTTTTTTTGTATATAGAAACGTCTGATCCTATTAGTTAGGCTTACTTCTGTTAAATAGAAAACTCTACCTTCAACTATATTTCACAGCTAGTGACCTTGCAGAGCTCCCGGTCTTGCAGACCACAAGTCCAGAGTCAGATGAAAATGAGAATTCCAAAAAAGCCAAAAGACTAACAGTACTGACGTCTCAGAATATAGTATATTTTTTTGTTCAACAGTAGACTATATAATTGATTCCAAATATAAATCTGATGTCACCTAAATACAAAGAAACATATGGAAGGTGTTATTACGTAACCAATAATAATAGCCTACCTTTAACTAATAATCTTAGTTTGTATTTATTTTTACAATTTTTTGTTATTATATACATTTATTTATTATTCATCATTATCATCATTACAACCCTTCGGAATTCCAATGCTGAACAATCCCTCCATCAAGCATCCATCGACTTCTTACATGTCTGACCAGGTTATCACTCCATCTAGTCGTGGGAAACCCTATACTTCGTCTACCGGTACGAGGCTGCCACTCGAAAACCTTTCTTCCCCATCGGTTGTCGGTTTTATGAGCTATATGACCGGCCCATTGTCACATCAGCTTACTAATTCTTTGGGCTGTGATGGTTTATCTGGTTCTACTTTCTCATTTCTAAGGTTATCACGCAAAGAAACTCGGAGCATGGCCCTCAATAGCTCGCTGAGCGACCTTGAGCTTCCTCATACGACCAGCAGTGAAGAATCACGAATTTATTATTGCTTTTACATAATTTCTTATTTATCGGTAGATACTGTTGTTTTGCATAGGCCTCCCACAAATCCGTCCACAGCTTCCGATCGAGGCTTTTACTTCTACTCATTGCATTTGCAGCCGCTTTTTTATCAGAATATAACGTAACTATGAGAATGTAATTTTGAAAAAACTTCAGAAAATTGAGCAAACAGAAAATTCCCCGTTCATGTTTACGGAAAAAATGCTATTTTAATAAACAGCCAAAATATTCAAACGCATTACACGTAAACGCCCTAATAAAATTTGACTCGGAAAACTTCAGGCAAGTTATGTAATAAATGGCGGAAGCTTGTATCTTGATAATAAAATTAAAAATTCGGAGCCGCAAGATAAGATCCCCAAGTTTCCGATTCAGAGACTTTCGCAGCCCGCTTCGGATGGGTATCGCTGCGTCAAAGGGTTAGTAAAACCCGACGGGTATTAACTCGCGTAAAATTAATTTGAAACTTTTATCATAAATGTTTATCGTTGAGTGGATGAAACATAATCACATAGGGAATGCAATTGGATGGAATTGCGAAAATTAAATGAGCTGAGAATGAGATTAAATGCAGTGATATATTTTTTTCTTTTTTTAAAAACGTTAAAAATATTTTTATTAGAATAAGGGTGACACACCTTGCCCGATAGAAAATCTATTGCGTAATTGTTTTCTTTTTGTGTTTGTGATTTTTGTTAGATTTTCTCTCAAAAACTGGTAAGAAATTTTAATGATCTTTAGTAGATATTGTTTTTGAAAGATTAAAGTTACACGCGAATAATTTATAACGGTCAAGATTTTAAATAAGATCTACCTTCTGAGATATTTTGCTATTTTATAGATAGTTTATTGCATGTATGATCAAAATACAGATACGTTGTCACCTCTGAGAAAAAAGTGGTGGAGTGCTTCGTTTCCAGCAAAAAGGGTCTCCAGCTCTCTACAATCACTATACAAAATACAACATTTTGTATGGTGAGCATTAAGCTGCTATTTTACTCTGGCATTCTGTGAGAGCGAGGTTCCACTCTGATTGAGCCAACCAACCCTTTTGTCCCAAAACCATAGCTGCAGCGTGGCTCTACAACGTTCAATAAAAATATTTCTTCAAATCTAGAAAATAAAATTTTAAAGAGGATTTTTAAAATGTATTGATTATATCGCTTCAAAATGAGGTTCCTTTGACTAGAGAAGAAACGACGAAAAAAATTCTGCAGGTATCCTCTTTTTGTAAATTTTTTAAAGTTTACATTACCTTGCATAGTACATACAGAATATGAAACGATAACAGACCCGTCAATAACTGAAGTATGGTCTATGATGTACCCAAAAAGGGACGATTATAAATTTGAAGCTTATCAGTGTATAGCGAAACCGAGCAGACGAACCCCCACAAGCCGCCATTGCCCTCCTCTATATTGGATTAAGACAATTTGACTACCAAGCAATCCTCCTCCATGGCCCTCTTTGTATTAGTAAAACAGTATCAGCCTTTAAACACTAATCGGAATAGTTTAGTTAGCTACATATGCATATAATCAAGTTCAACTATGTCCTACCCTGTGGGCATACGAAGTACAATATTTTTGCAAATCAATTAAAATAAGTATCTTAAAAAATAACTGTATGAAATGGGAATGCAACATAAATAAAATATTAGTGTACATAATTTAAGAAAAAAAAGTTAAGCATGTCGATACGACAGCACAATTGTGGAGAGATACCAACCAAGTCCTCCGGCCAGTCGGGATCAAATCCAGTCCGAAAGAGAAGCTATGGTAGAGCGTGTGAATCTCACACTATAGGCAGTCTCCGAATGGGGCGATGTCAAACTTGTGAAATTCAACGCCTCCAAAATACAAGCGTGTCTCTTCACTGCAAAAATGAGCCAGCTCACCTTGGCTCCTTCTTTCCGAAATACACCGACCGCCTACAGTTGTTAGGGTTTGAAATCTCCCCCCTTTCGTTATTGACTTACCACGCATTCGAACCAAACGGTTTGCAACATCATTTTTCATGCATACAGCAAAGGAGTGGAATAAGTTGCCAGCATCTGTGTTTACATCCGATTACAATGTGGGTGTCTTCAAGGCTAGAGTGAATAGGCTTTTGTTAAGTCAGTGCGCTTCACCATCTTAGGCTACATCACCACTTACCATCAGGTGGGATTGTAGTTAAGCGCTTTCGTAGAATTTAAAAAAAATTTCGTAAAAAAAAATGTGTAAATTTATTACATTTTTAAATGACCATGCAATATTTCAAACATAAGTAAATAGTGACACATTTAATTGTTTTTTTATTTAAAAAGTGTTATCAAATAAAATGACATAAAAATTAATATTCATATTTATATAATATGTACAGTAAAGGATAAATTATTTATTTAATGGTTGATCCCGTGATTTTTTTTAATGAAAACGATTGGTTATAATAATGTGGAAATCATTTAATATATTATAATAGGCTTTGACAAGGACATTAAAAGATTTTCACAACTTAAATAACGCTGTTTTACTTGAAACAGAGCAGAGTTTATCTGTATGTCGCACATTAACATTTATAACATTCTTATTAAAAAGAAAATAATTATTACGTTCAATTCTTAGAATATGTACGAATGAGATAAGTGGAGTGTTATATTAATTTGGTTTCATATACCAAATCTTTTTTATTATTTATTGAAACGTGATTAACGGCATTCGGACAGTGAATTCGCGAGCAAGAGTGTTTTGTTCAATTTTCTTTGCTAATTATCTTCCCCTAATAATAATGACTTCGGGCACAGTATAAACAGGGTCGTAAGCTAAGCGGGGCTGCTAATCATGTGGTCCCGGGTTTGAATCTTGGGTTGTCCTAAAAATCAGTTATTGAGTGTTTCTGTCAAAAAATTAAAAGCCCGGAGTGAGGGATTTGGTAGTATTTCACCCTTGTACCTCAAAAAATACGTAAAGCCGTTGGTCCTTCGCTTAATCTCTCTCCTGCATTGTCGTGCCTTCGCACTATGAGAACAAAAGAAGTAGAGAGTGCACCTGTGTTGACACACACCCTCGTACACTATAACACTATAACAGAAATTCGGTCTGCAGGTAAAAATAAAACCGAAGTGTTTGTCTGTAATATCGCAATAACTGCTTATTTATATGCCATTAAGTCATGAATAAACATTTTTATAAAAATTAGCCTGTCTGTCTGTCTGTCCGATCTAATCTCCGGAATAAACCTTGATGAACAGATAGAGAGCAATTCCAGAAGTGGCCTAGGCTATATTTTATCCGAACAACTTGATGATTTTTTTCTTGAAAAATCGATAAATTGGTATAATAAATGATATTTGAAGATTATCTTAAATCTAAACAACACCGCATTAATAGATCTTAAAAAAAAGGAAAACAAAGTGTATCGCTAGTAAAAAAAACATTGTGATCGTAAAATGAAAGAAATGTTAAGACTTATATTACGTACATCAAGGTAGAATGTAGCATAAATAAGGCACGTGATGTCGTAGATATGAAAATTCCTCTAAAACGCACAGGTGCTTCCAGCATATTAATAAGGTGTTTATTTTACATTTGCACGGTTGCTAGATAAGTTAAGTTTAAGCCATACTATTACTCATCATAACACGTCTTTTGGCGACACAGACATCCGCTAGATTCGGATCCGGAACTGACCTTTCTCTGGTTTCAATATTACAAACAAACGCAGATTTTTTTCTTCACAAGTAATTTTTTTTAGAATAATGGTGACAAACGAGCACACAGCCCAAGTGATGGTAAGTGTATGCTGTGGCCCATAAACATCTGCATCTATCCTCGAATAAAAATCAAAATGCAGATACATTGTCACCCCAGAGGACTAAGATTGAATGCCTCGTACCCAGTAAAAAGGTTATCCGGTTCTCTATACTCACCTTATGAAACACAGCAGCATTGAGCTGCTTTTTCACGCTAGTATTCTGTGAGAGAGTGGTCCTTCCCGTTCGAACCAACATATTCGTGCTACAACCATAATATAGCTGCTTAATGGCTCTACTACTTATTAAATGTTTTGTAATAACGGTTAAAACAATAATTAAAAACACGGCTATGTAAAAAACTATATCCTATGTCAATTTCACAACTAAGGCAAATTTATCAACACGTCATATGATAAAATCCATCAACGTGTGAAATGTTCATTTATGTGTGAAATATTAATAAAAAATAAGTAAATTAAAAAAGAGATTTTTCTACCCGCTCACACAATCACGGAATCTCTTACAGAAACAAAGCCTACAGGATTTCGTCAATCGCATTAAGGAAATTGTCCGAACATAAATCATTTTCTAGGGTTCGGACAAGCGGGAAATTTGTGAAACGATCGCTCGAAGAAATATCGCCTTCGACATTTTTGTTTTACCCATTATGTTAGTTATGTCACTGAATTTTCTCGAGGAGTTTACAAGCCATATTATATGAAAGTGAACTCATTTTCTAGATTTAAAGAAACTTATTATCAAAACATTGCATAAAGGACAACTTAAAACTATTTAGTACAACTAGGTTGTGCAGTTAGTATTTACAAATGATCATCTTGATTCATTAATTCCAATAAAGATTATTTCTTTGTAAATTAAAAAAAATCAAATTATATTTTCTATTACTATACTAGCTTATTTTCATAATCATTGTCAGATTCAACAACTCTTATGGCTTTAGGTAATTTATTACACAATTTATCTTCTTCATACATCAGATTTTTAAACTTTATTTTTAATTAAAAAATTTCGTATAAAGTAAAAATACCGTAATGTATTATGTATTATGTACTGCCAGCTCATGAAGTACCTTGAGAATCACCAGCTGATTAGTGGACGCCAGTACGGTTTCCGTCGAGGTCGATCAGCCTAACTCATAGATGGGCGGAAGCAGTAGAGTACAAAGGGGAGGCGTTGGCCGTTAGTTTGGACATTGCGAAGGCCTTCGATTGGGTTTAGCACAAAGCGCTTCTTTCAAAGCTCCCTTTCTATGGGCTTCCCGAGAAATTGTGCAATTGGATCACCAGTTTCCTTGCTGATCGGAGCATATCAAGGTCGTAGTAGACGGTGCATGCTCTGATTACAAGCCTACTAACGCTGGTGTTCCACAAGGCTGCGTGCTGTCACCGACGCTGTTTCTTCTGCATATTAATGATATGTTGCAAGCTGGTAACGTCCATTGCTATGCAGACGACAGCACTGGTGATCCTTTATATACCGGCTGTGCCAATATTTCTCGGGAAAACGTCGCCGAGTACTGGAACATACTTGTGTCTGAAGTCGAGAGTTGTTGAACAAAGTCTCGGATTGGGGGCGACTAAATTTAGTCCAGTTCAGTCCCCAGAAGACACAAGTTTGCGCGTTTACCGTTAAAAATAACCCCTTTGTCGTATCTCTTCAGTTTCAAGGCACCCCCCTTTTTGCCTAAGCCAGTAGAGGAATCCTCGGTGTCGACATATCGATTGATGTGCAGTTTCGTGGTCACTTGAAAGAGAAGGCCAAATTGGCCTCTGAAAAGCTTGGCGTGCCTAGCAGAGCGGGACAGTATTTCATGCCGGCACACCGCTTGCAACTTTACAAGGCGCAGGTTCGGCCCCATATGGAACACTGTTCCCATCTCTGGGCACGGGCTTCCCAGTGTCAGCTGCTTCCTATTGACCGCATCCAGCGCAGAGCAGCTCGAATCGTCGACGACCGAATTATTTCCGATCAGCTTGACTCAATGGCACTGAGAAGAGATGTTGCATCTCTTTGCGTATTTTATCGCATCTACCATGGGAAGTGCTCTGTGGAATTGTTCGGACTGATTCCAGACGCTCAATTTCACCATCGCACATTGCGACAAAACTCGCGATACCATCCATACCATCTGGATGATTGGCGGTCCACCACTGTGCGATTTAGAAGAAGTTTTCTTCCTCGCACAACTTCCTTGTGGAATCGACTACTAACAGAGATTTTTCCGGATCGATACGACTTAGGGACCTTCAAGAAATGAGCCTACTCTTTTTTAAAAGGCCGGCAACGCATCTTCAATTCCACTGGTGTTACATTTATTCATGGGCGGCGGTAGTCACTTACCATCAGGTGAACCGCATGCTCGATTACCTCCTCTGTTATAAAAAAAATGCAATAGTGGTGTTACTGTGTGATGAACGTGCAGCGTCACGGGGCGTTTGACGTTCATGACTTGCCCGCTTTTGTACATATTAGAGTAAGGCGATCTAAGGGCAAAGTGGAGAACATTATTTAATGTAGCATGTGGTGTAGTGTCGTAGCAGTTTAGGGGTGTAGCAGCGTAGCGGTGTGGCAGCGTAGCGGTGTAGCAGTGTAGTGGTGTAGCAGCGTAGCGGTGTAGCAGCGTAGCGATGTAGAAGTGTAGCGGCGCTAATCATATTTATCCCTTCAAACCGAAACACTGCGATGTACTTGTATTTGGTAGCGGAAATGAGTTAATAGTCTCAGCTCAGACGCAGACTTCTAGTGTGAATCGACGTCCTACCTCCTAATAAAATCCTTATGCGTTTTATTATTTGCTATATTGAAAAATAGGTATTGTGTACGATTCAGAGTAGTAGGTTTCATTTTTATATAAAAAGCTAAGGAATCGATTTTAATGAAAAATACATCAGGTATTCATAATGCAATTAAGGGTCAAAAGAAAATGATGTATATAAGCTAGTACTATAATAAATCATAATTTCATTTTGAGAGATGTAGGATAAGCAAGTTAACTGATGTGCGAACGTACACACACAGTAATACTTACAAAAATATAGTGCGGGAGTCCAAAGATCACAAAATTTGGTGATATGATAAAAATTGAACTTCCAAATGAGAAGTTATTTCGGATTATATAATCATTGACTGCTTGCCTTGTAAGAGAATCCATCACACTAGTTCATCCAATTGGTGACGTAAGAGGCAACTATGGTAAAAGCTTTGATAATTTCATGGGATCCGAAAGATAGCTTTATAGACGTATGAAATCCCGAGACCAGCGACGGATGCAGCATGTTAGGTGGGAGACGTCTGGAACTGTTATCGCCAATCCACCTGCCACGCAAGGCCATTAAGGCCAATTTTTCCTGTGACAGGCGAATCCCATGTCTTTCTCATGTTTTGATATTGAACATTTATGAGCTAAAAAAGAAGAATAAGAAGAATCATTGATTATAATTTTGAGGCTCTTACACGCCAAGTAATGCCATTTATTCAATAGGCTTTGTTTCATTATTTATATTTAAAACAATAAATAATAATAAGCCATGGAATCTCCTGCGCTTAATAACCATTAATGGTCCATCACAGCGGGGGAACGGCGACGAAATCAATTCGAATTTCCTTACCTTACCTAGTTTCCGAACGGAAAAGTTTTTTTATTTGTCACTCTGACTTTGACGAAGGGAATAACTTTTGAATAAAACTCCGAGCGAAATACGACCGCGCACCTACGCATAAAGCGATTTATAACTCAAGGTACGACTTCTGAACTAGTTTCAGAAAGTTAGAACGAAGCGTGAAAATCCTTAGCGTAGGAAATTTTTTATCCTTTCAAGTGGTTTTTCGTAACATACATCAAGTGAAAAAAAACAAGTTAACCTGCAACAATCTATTTACGAAGATAAAATGTTTTTTATGAGATTGAATGGACAGGGTTATGGCGTACTTGCATTGTCGTAGTTCGTTTTTTTATGTTTCGATCCTTCAAGTGACATAGGCTACGTCCGGTAAATAAATATATGAGATGTCAATTTAAAGAATTACCAGAATACTAATATGTAAACTTATTTACAAAAGATAATAATATAAACGTCAGTCTGTAGGGCACTAAATATAGTCAGAGGTAGATGACCGGGTAGGGGAGTGGAGAAACCTCTGTCAGCTCGTTCATTTAGCAGACAGTAAGCTGATGGTGGCAGTAGCGTGTCGATAGCAAAGAATACGCAGCATCAGCAGCTACCTACAAAGACGCAACTAACAGGACTGACCTCACAAAAGGTCTCTTCTGAACCCTCTTCTTGAAGTACTCGAAATATCGAAGAGGGATAATAAGCAATAAAAACTTGCTGCTTGTATAAAAGTATAATCGAACATTAAAGCGTAACATAGTAATGGCTAATAATTTAGAAAATATAATGATCCTATTCTTTGTGAAGATTTTCTATTTATGTTATTTAGGTATCCTTGATAAAATAAAAGACACTATCGCTCTAATTAGAGTATTCTAGATGTTTTCATTTAATAATTTTGTTATTCGAACAAGATACGATAGTTTAAAATATTTTAAGCCAAAAATCTTTTACAAGAAAGTTATAAAAAAAGACAATATAAAAGAGAATTGAAATACAAAAGGTGAGTAGAAATTGACTTATTTTAAACTACACGCGTCTTAATTGTTTATTTTTTTATATTTTATAACTTTTATTATGCCAAATGCAGAAAAAGAGATAAAATCTACTTAAACACAATAGAAAGGGCGTGCAGATTTAGATTTTATGATATATAGTAAATAAGGTTAATGAGACAAAATCTAGAGAAAAGAAAAAGAAGAAGAGAAAAGAGAGAAGCGTGCAGTTTTTACCCGGCTGCCCCAAAAGGAGGGTAATGTTTTTCGAATGTATGTATGTATATGTATGTCTATTTATTTCGCACACTCTAAAGCCTAAGCGGCTTGACGGATTTTACCCCATATGTTAAAATCCGTCAAGCCATTAGGTTCGTCGTAGTTGTGGAAGTGACTTAGGATATAAAATTTGTCTTTTCAAGTAAACTTTTTGACGCAGTCGGTTTATTTTATTTGAAATTGCTGTCTTCACTATTAGGCTTGTAAATTAAATAATAACTACAAGAGATTTACATCATAACACTCCACATACATTTCTTAACAACAGATAATTTATTAGCTTAGGAAAATAAAGTTAAAGTTACAGCCTATATATGTCCTACTGCTGGGCACAGGCCTCTTTTCATTTCCGAGAGGGTTTTTAGGGCAAGAGAGTGTCCGCCGCGGTGCCCTAATGCGTGTTGGCGGACTTCACATGTCTTCGAAATATTTTTTTCTTATTTCTTAGATATGCAGGTTTCCTCACAATTTTTTTCTTCACCGCCGAGCAAGTGGTAAATCAGCAATTAAAAATTTCATTGTTGCCGGCGGGGATCGATCCCGGGTTTCTCGCGTACTGTGAAACTTACAGCGAGTGCTAACCATCTGAGTTACGGCTCTTCTTTTTAGGAAATTATTACAAAAAATTATTAATGTGACGGGAGCTGAATAATATTATACCGAAATGCTTCAAACGGATATGCGGTCTCGTTATGGACCAGGCTGTCCGTAGGCGAACTGATCAAACCACTTATGTGCCGATCCGGACGTTTTCACGAACTCATGCAAATGAATTGAAAGGGAACGGAATACGAATCGATCGCCGCTAACGAGTCTGGTTTCGAATCATTGATTTTTCAGCTTCGTCTTTGCTCTTGTCTGCCGTGAGATTTAAGATCACTTGAAATAAACATTTTCGGTTTTTGAGATAAATCTGATGAAAATATTTCGAGTTTTGACGGCTCTGTGGAGGAGTAGTTTAACAAGGAGTTGCGGCGCTGAGTGCTGCGGGTTTGAACACCACTCGGACCAAGTATTTGTATGTCTTACATGTAATTGTTTCGGGTCTGGATGTTTTTCCTTGTACAATTTATGTATAAGAACTGCTTCCATGATACAGGAGAAAATCCTAGTGTGGGTGTAACGTTTTTTTAAATTCTTTCTTTATTCTTTTTAAAAATTGCTGCAATTAAGTTTCTTTTACATTCTCCGTTTCAATAATAAGCGTAATTTTTGCTTATTCCTCGCACGACTTATCCTTTGTGGAATCGTTCACCACCGTAGATTTTCCTGGACCGATACGACTTAGGTATCTTCAAGAAACGAGCTTACTCTTTTTTAAAAGGCCGGCAACACACTTGAAATTCTCCTGGTTTTGCAGTTGTATGTGGGGAGCGGTCGACACTTTCTGTAAGGGTTTCTTCAATAAAAACTAACCTTAAAATTATCTTCACCCCTATACCTTGTAGGGAGAATAATATATAGTTTCCAAACCTTGGTAATATAGCGATGGCACTGCTGTCTTGCGTTGAAAATAGGTAAGATGGTGATACCAGCCCGGACGGACGTCTTGTCAGAAGTAAAATCTATATGCAGTTAATTAAGTTATAAAATATTATACCGAAAAATGGGTGTTGTGTGTGATTCGAATTCGTATGGAGTAGCAATCGCAGTTTTTTTTTAATTTGCGTCAATATCAGGAACGTGATCCTGCCCATCTTCTGTTGCATTTCCCTCTGTTGCCTCTTACGACACCCATAGGTTGACATGCGCTAGTGAATTCAATTACACCACCACTACATGGCTAAAAAAAGTTATAAATAACAACAGTATGTTTCCAAAAACAACACTGGTCTAATGCTGGGTGCGCGAACTCAAAAGGTCTTGGGCTTGAATTCGCCATTCGAATACAAGCATTATATATAGCATATATCACAAGCATTTTAAGCTTACCAAGAGTGGTTATAGGGAATATCAGTAATTTTAATAGCATTGCTAGTGTAAAAAAAATCCAACTAAACGTGAATGTGATAATTTAAAATTTAAAAGTTTGTACAACCGACTTCAATACAAATTATTAAGAATAACTTAAAAACTATTGATCAGATCTTGATCAATTAGACGGGACCACATTATAAGCTTGCTTTCAAATAAAAAAGAATCATCGAAATCGGTTCACTCAGAAAAAAGTTATGAGGTAACACACATAAAAAAAAACATACAGTCGAATTGAGTACCGTCTCCTTTTTGAAGTCCGTAGAAAAGGGGGCAAGTTCCATAACAGTTCCTTAAATCATAATTATAGAAATGTACGTTTTTTAATTGATTCAAAAGATGATTTATTTTGGAATTTTAGGCAATCAAGAGGCCTTATGAAACATACAAAATGCAAGTTTAGTTTAACAGTTTTTTGACTAATATAAAGTCGCAAGTAGCTCTGTGTGAGATTATACCATGTATCTAAATACTTATATGGGCTAATTACTCTATTGTCAAGCTTTTTTGATCATCACGGTACATATATAATGGAAGGGACTAATCAAACGATTTAAAAAATAATGTCTTTCAGAGCGAATTTCGGTCACAGCGGCCAGTCTCAACGGTGACTAGCCATTTACGATTATATTGCTCAAGTATATGCGTAAGCGCAGGTGCACTTTCTATTTCCTCACTCTCATAGTCCTAAGGGACGATAATTCGATGCGACCGGAGGAGAGATCAGGCGCAGGACCAACGGCTTCACGTGCTTTCCGAGTCACAGGGGTGAAACACCGCCAACTACCTGAGTCCGGGCTGCTACTGAGAATTTCTTGACAGTAAAACACAATAACTGATTTCGGCCCGACCCGGGATTCAAACCCTTAACCTAAAGACCAGCTATTGCGTTTACGACTACAAGAACAACGAGGCAGTCGATATAAAAAAAATGTTATGTATCGTGTTATTGGTCCCTTTAATATGGTTGAGGAGGGTGGGCTGCCACATGTGCCATTCTTGTGTGGATGGTCTACTCCGGTTTGTTATATAATGATAAGTTCCAATATTTTCATCTATCCATCCGTTCATTACAACCTATAAAAGTCCACTGCTGAACATAGGCCTCCCCTATAGAGGAATTTTGCAACTTTATTATGGTTTAGATAAAAATTCGTTCAAGTGGTTCAGTATTTACTTGAGTAATCGGTGCCAGTCAGTAAAATTGGTAAAGAGTGATGGGTCTAATGTACGTTCTCACCCTAGGCTTATTAATCGTGGTGCTCCTCAGGGTTCAATACTTGGTCCACTTCTTTTTATTTTAGTGTGCTGACCTTATTAAAGTTATAAAATATTCTATGTACCACTGCTACGCTGACGACGTGCAAGTATACGTGTCAGCCTCACCAGATAAGTTACCATAAGCTGTGACACGGCTTAATGACGATCTGGACAGTATTGCTGACTGATCAATGCGAAATGCTCTTGTTTTAAACCCCTCAAAGTCAAAATATATGGTCATGGGCACAAAGACGCAAATAAGTAGAATTTGTGATGACCTAGACGTTAAGATTCATGGTACACATATATTGCGCGTGGATGAAGCCTAAAACCTTGGTATAACCTTCGACCGTAATCTCAGATTTGAAAATCATGTCCTTAATAGGGTGAAAAACTGTTTTTATCGTCTAAAGGTATTATACCATATCCGTGACCAACTTTCTGTACCGTCACGCATTAATACTTGCGAGTCATTAATTTTCTGTCGGCTTTACTACGGAGATATTGTTTATGGACCTCGAATTTTCAGCAAAACAAAGCGATTAATACAGCGCGTGCAAAATGCATGTTGTCGGTTCTGTTATGATGTCCCCCCTAGAAGTCACATTACTCCTTTCTTGAACACTGCTTCCATGCTCAACATGGACTCACGTAGAAAGCTACATATAGGAGGGCTTGTTTTTAATGTTATTAAGTTTAAAAAACCAGAGTACCTGGAAGTAAAGATAAAGTTTGCTAAGCAAAATTCTGGAAAACAATTGAGGTCCATAAGATCAGCACTCCTGTATCACAGCCATAAAACAGCGGCATTTACTGGTAGTTTCCGATATATGGCAACGAAGTGTTGGAATAACATCCCACCACCAATAAGAAATCTTAACACCAATTAGAATTTTCAAAATAAATTCAAAACATATCTTCTAGATAAACAAAAAAAGTATTCCCAAACACTTTGTTTGCCAGCTATAACCACGGCATTATTTTTTGTTCCTACTAATTCACAATGACTGTCTAAGCCTTTTAGGTACTAGTTTTAATTTGTACGCAATTTTACACTCTTACATGCCCCTTCAGTAATTTTACTAAATAATTTTACTAAAGAAGCAAGTCGTAGGGCTGAAAGGACACATCATTAAAATATACATATTTACACTGATTAACTATTGTGCTCATTTTTTTCTCGTCATCTCAAGGGCAATAGCTGAAAATCAGTGTTAGCTCTCTGAGCAATATTAATCGCTGAGCTAGGACCCATTTTTCAAACTGCAACACACATGGACATTTAGATTTTAAGTTTTTGTAAATTTTTTTTTCGTAATACGTTACTTTGTACTTAGTTTAGTCATTGAATTTACGTTTGTGATTGGAGAAACATATAAATGCTTTATCTATTTATCTATCTATCTATCTATCTAATATTGGCATATGATGGCAAAATCTCCTTCTAATAGGAAATCTTTGAGGGAGGCCTATGTCCGGCAGTGGACTTTAATTGGCTGTAATGGAATATGCTTTCAAATTTCCACTACGATGTTAGACTACTGGAGTATAATATAGAAAAGGCAATCTGCGATAGTCAGGTTATTACCAGTACGCTCCTTCTAAAAGTTTCTGTTACGTCCAACTTCGCTCTCATCGGAAGGCGAGTAAAGGATGAACGATTTAATTTTGCTAAGTGAGCGGCTGAGCCGGAATTCGTAAATTAGGTAAACTGCAAAGAAGCTACCGTCATAACGCTAATGAGAATGTTTGAGACTCTGGCTGTTAATGGGAAACATAAAAAATATATCCGAGAGGGTGATATTAAAAGAAAAATAATTGCGTATAATTATTTTATAGGTGACTACCAAGCCGCCCGGTATCGCGTGGATGATTTCTGGATCTCGACAATAGCGCCCTACCGGGTCCAATTGTGAATTTAAACCATCCAGGGACCCATTCAAACATACCAATATACACACAAAATTTCATCAAAAACAGTTTAGTGACAGACACACGTACAGATATTTATATACATAAAGATGAAGATTTTGCAGCGTATTATGGGTGCAACACGAATGAGTTGGTTCGACCGGGAAGGACCACGCTCGCACAGAGTACCAGCATGAAATAACAGATGAATGTTGCTGTTGTGTCTTGTATAGCGAGGGTACAGAAAGTTTATACTAGCAACGAGCCATTCCACCTTAGTACTCAGGTGTTTCAACGCATATAAATATTGATTCTTATTTAAATATAGGAGACAAAGATGGAATGCCCCATTTTCAGTAATGTTGTATGACGGCCCCGTTGGTCTAGTGGGTTTGAATCCCCGGTTGAGCCGATTTAAGTTATTACGTTTTCTGTCAAGAAATTGTCAATAGCAGTCCGGAGTCAAGACGTTGGCGATGTTTAACCCCAGTGCCTCAGCACGTAAGCACGTAAAGCCGTAAGTCCTGCGCCTGATCTCCCTCCGGTCGTGTCGGATAACCGTCCCAACGGACTATGAGAGTAAAGGAATAGATAGTGCACTTATGCATGGACGTACATACGGGCACTATAATTCTGCTTACGCAGATGGCTAGCCTCCGATCAGACTGGCAACTGTGATCCGAATTCGGTCTGAAGGACATTTTTTATTGTTAATGTCCTATGATGAAAAAATTGGTATCACATTTTATAAATTCAGAAATATCTCAAAAAACGAGTAACAAAGCAAGAGTACAGAGAGAAGAATGACTTACAACTTTATTATAACAATATATATTTTGCTCTCCAAAGTGCCGAAGATAAAAATGTAACAGCGATTACACCTAAATTAGAAGTTTAAAGGTTTTTTTCTTAATAACTAAAATGTTATAATATTATATATTAATAAATAAAATTAAATTTTAAATTAAAATGATTTTTTAACTTTTTAATTAGTAATTCTTATTTCCTACGTCAACCATAATTTAATCAAGAAATCTGTGTTGTTTTGAAATACATAAATATACTCCTGAAGATATAAGTAGAGTGTACACATTTTGTACATTAATATTGTATAAGTTGTACTTGACATTAATATTGTATAAGTTTTAAATTACATACGAATGAAGTTTTTGAGGTTACAGGAGATTGTTCATTAGTGTACATTTGTATGTTAAAGTCTTTTGCGGTGCCGTAATGTTTGGAACTGCTTTGTGGTAACTGTTAATGAGAATCTGTCACCCCATTTCATCCAGTAGTTGTCGTCAGAAACGGTTAAAGGAAATAGTATATGTACGTAGAAATAACATGACTTAATTCCTCTCTCGTTTTTTCTTATTATAAATAAATAAAAGAAATAGAAAAAATATAACAAATATCTCTTAAACGATCTACAAAGAAAAGAGGCCACGAAGATCTCCTTGACTTTCTTTTTTTATTTCCTATAGTGGAAAAATACACCTACGGGTCTAGATGGTTGATTCATAATGATTTCTTATATTTACGCGAACACTACACATTGAATTAAACTACTTTTACGGATTATATCGCGTTTGATTAACTTATTTTATTAATTCCCGACGTTTCGGGTGCTTTACAGCACCCATGGTCACGAGGGACTGAGGTGATTGACGTCCCAATGTCAAAGTTAATCCGGGGTACCTTCAGCTTTTTTAATTATTAATTTTGGTCCGATCTACGCAGAATGAACTAACTGTGTCTTGAAGTCTTGCAGTGGTATGCTTGGGTTTAGTTTTAATTTTATTAATTACAGGATCCCAAGCAGGTGGTAGTACCAACCTCCTCTCTATTGAAATTAGGATGTTTTAATTTCAATAGCCTCACGTATCATCCTTGGCAGGAATCGATGTTCTTTCGCGAGAATCTGTGGTTTATCAAATCTAATGTAATGGCGGGGCAGTCTAGGATATGATCACAAATCTTTTACGCGGGTTTTAATAGATCGTTTTGTTGAACAAAACGATCTATTAAACCCGCGTAAAAGAACACATAGCTGACGTGAAGCACCAACGTTCCGGGAAGTCTGCGGTTTGTGATCATATCCTAGACGGCCCCGCCATTACATTAGATTTGATAAACCACAGATTCTCGCGAGAACATCGATTCCTGCCAAGGATGATATGCGAAGCTATTGAAATTAAAAACATCCTAATTTAATAGTGAGGAGGCTGATTTACCACCTGCTTGGGATCCTGTAATTAATAAAATTAAACCAAACCAAGCATACCACTGCAAGACTTCAAGAGTTGAGTAGTTCATTCTGTGTAGATTGGACCAAAATTAATAATTAAATAAGCTGAAGGTACCCTGATTAACTTTGACATTGGGACGTCAATCACCTCAGTCCCCCGTGACCATGGGTGCTGTAACACCCGAAACGTCGGGAATTAATAAAATAATTTAATTAAACGCGATATAATCCGTAAAAGTAGTTTAATTCAATGGTTGATTCATTTCACATTAACACGCGGCAAAAAGATAAAAGATACGCTTATACTTATTTATTCATTCCGAGTGCTTGTTTTATCTAATACTATGAACTCTCGTCTATCTAACTTTTAGTTCTAGAGCAATTCAAGGCGTCGGGAAATATGTTCGGAACGTGCGCCGAGTATACAGCACTAGCGATATATTTACGACTTCACTTTCAGCGGAGTAATTCTAGGGTGTAAATGTACATGATTTCTGCCTTATATTTCGAAATAACTAGTAAAACTTGCGCTATGATTTTTACAGAAAGTTAAAGTTAAAGATACAGCCTATATACGTCCTAATGCTGGGCACAGGCCTCCTCTCATTTCTGAAAAGGTTTTAGGGCAAGGAAATGTCCGCCGCGCTGTCCTAATGCGTGTTAGCGAACTTCACATGTCTTCGAAATATTTTATTTTCTTATTTCTCAGACATTCAAGTTTCCTCACGATGTTTTCTTTTAACGCCGAGACGTGGTAAATTAGCACTTAAAATTGCAATTAACAATTTCATTGGTGCCGGCGGGGATCGAACCCGTGTTGCTCGCGTACTGCGAAATTTATAGCTAATGCTAATTCCCAGAGCTATCACGGCTCACCATTTTTATAGAAGATTAGCTTTTAATTTACTTATTAGTGAAAAAAACACAAGATAATTTATACCGGGTTTCAATAAAATCAAAAATGATCTTAAGGATTTCGATAGATGGAGTTGTAACCACTTCTTATACCAGACGTAAAATACCGGAACGGGAACTAGTGTCAAAGGTGTAAAATTTTATTAAGGATGAATATACCTCTAACTTTTACTATAAAAGCCTCGTTGGTCTAATAGTTGTACCGGGTTCGAATCCTGGGTCGGGCCAAAAAAATCAGTTATTGAGTTCTTCCGTCAAGAAATTCTCAGTAGCTGCTCGGTGTCAGAAAGTTGACGGTGTCTTACCCCCGTGCCTCGGAAAGCACGTAATGCCATTGGTATCTCTCTCCGGTCGTGACGGCTTACTGTCCCACTGGACTATGAGAGTGAGGGAATAGAGAGTGCACCTGTGCTTGCGCATACATTTGGGCACTATAACCCTGTCCTGCGCCGATGGAAAGTCTCCGTTGAAGCTGGCCGCCGTGACCGTAATTCGGTCTGGATGACATTATTACTATGAAGGCTTTAGTTCGCTTTCCTCAGTGGTGATTAAAATCTAATGCTGTACAGCATCAACTATTAAGCAGCACATTCTGTTGTGTTTCGTTTTGAGAGCTGGTATAGATAGATAGAAAATTATTTATTGCACTGAAACAAAAAAATAATTTGGCAAAAAGGCGATCCCCCACTGTAGAATTGTTGAGGCGTTTGCATACATAAATTGAACATGATTCAAACATTCCTTATTAATTATTTGTAGGGGCCATACCAATATCCCAGAGGCTAAATGCTTGCTGTAAATTTCACTGTACGTGAGCAATCGGAATTCGATCCCCACCGACATCAATGAAATTGTTAGTAGTAAATTCTAAGTGTTGATATCCGCCAGCACGTATCGAATCAGCACGGCAGAGGCTCCATTACACTTTCATAAAAAAGAGGAACCGTATAGTAGCGGTGAAAGAATATCCACTACCACATATCGTCCCATGGTAGTCGTAAGAGGCAACAGACAGCAGCATCTTCCTGATGACAACTCATCATAATAAAAATATGCGGTTGCCAACCCGCCTGCCAAGCGTGGTAACTATGGCAAAATCCTCCCTATGAGACTATCTATGGAAGAGTAGGTTTGCTTGTCACTCACGTGTACAGAACAGAAATAATAATAGTAGAATGAAAATAATGTTTTCTAGTGCCAATTTCGATTATGGTGGCCAGTATTAACGCAGACTAGCCATCTGCGCAGGACAGGATTATAGAGTACAAGAGGTTGCGAGCACAGGTGCACTCTCTGTTCCTCACTCTCATAGTCCGATAGGATTTGGAGATTTTGGAGATACAATTGGAGAAAGATCAGGCGTAGGATTTACATATATACGTGAGATTCGAGGCACACGATGAAACAACTCCAACTTCCTGACTCCAGACTGCTACTAAGAATATCTTGACAGAAAAACCTAATAACAGATATTAGCCTGACCCCTGATTCGAACCTGGGTCCACAAGGTTAGCAGTTGAGCATATGACTATGAGACATACGATGTACAGTTTTCATTGTATAATATGTTTTTAATCAAAACACCTATTACAATACAATAAATAAAAATTAAAAACATCTTATGAATAACCTACTTCTTTCCCCTCCGTAACTATAACGACCACAAATCCATCACAGTGGGAAGCAGAGGCGAAATTCATTCCAATTTCCTAAATCCACGCACTTTTCGAACGGAAAAGTTTCTTATATTTTTGTCGCCCACAAGTGACTGTGATGAAGGGAATAATTTCAGGATAAAACTCTTGCCAAAAATCCAACCTCGCACCTACGTATAAAGTGATTTATTACTTTTATTATATGTTTTTTTTTTCAAATATTTTTCTCGATATCCTAGTGCTTCTTTATTAAATTAAGTCTTGTTTTGAGCTTTAACGGCTTCAAACTTTAGCAGCGGTTTAAAAAACACCGTTAAATCCCATAAAAAGTCCACTGCTGAACATAGGACTCCCCCATAGGCTGCATTATAGGGTGCTTCATAATAACAACCAGAAAATAATAAACTGCGGTTGCCAGCAAGGCTATCGAGTATGGGAACTCTGCCAAATATCCTCTTTATGAGGCAATCTCCGTTTGACGTCCCGATGTCATAGTTCGCCCGGCTACCTTCAGTTTTTGAATATTAATTTTTGGTCCGATCTACGTTGAAGTCTTGCAGTGGTATGCTTGGGATTGGATTTAATTTTGTTAATTATAGGATCCCAAGCAGATGGCAGCACCCATCCATCTTCTTTTTTGAGATTGGGATGTTTTTGAAATTCAATCCTTAATAGTTTTATTCAATAAACGAATCTTGTTATTGTTATGCTTACTTTATTTAAAGTCTTGCTGCAGCCATGGCGCAGGTACAAAGCATTGAGTTGCACTGAGGGCCGCGGGTTTGATTTCCTTTTGGAACATGTATTCATATGGCTTGCAAACTGCCTCTAAAACTCAGAAGAAAATTTTATTGCGGGGATAACGTTATTTAAAAAAAATGGCTGCGCAACTAATGGGTCGACTCGGATGAGAAAGAACAACGTTTCTTCGTTCGTGAAATAGCAGCACAATGCTGCTGTGTCTCGTATAGTTAGTGAAGAGAACCGGTGTTTGCCCAAGATCCTGATCCTGGATACGGCGGGAGATCTTGTGTGATGAATATATTGGTTTACAATTAAACAAAAAAGAAAATCTTACTCTTTAATCGTATTTGCTTATAATTTAAGAACTTAAAGATGCCAAAAAAATTATATTGAAAGATAAAGGCAGCTAATATGTAGCGTATTGACGTAAGGTTATGAAACTTTATGATCGATTGTGCTCATCCGTTCAAATTGAAATTTTTGATAGCTCCGGACTATTTTTCAATGTTGCGTTTCGATTTACGGTAGAAACTCAGCATACGAAATACAGCAGCAGTAATCTGCTATTTTACGCCGGTATTCAACAATTTTATTAATTGAATGTGGGTGACTTTATTTCACTTTTATATTAGCATTTTTTCCCTTCGATTCGAAACACACCATTAAATCGACGTAATCATAATTTCAACACTACATTCTCGTAGACTGCCACAAATATTATATACGTCGCCAATACAATTTGTAAACAATAAAATATTTATTTCTTGACAGGTTCGCAATTGAAAGCCATATATGGCACTTAGACCATATTGACATTGAATATTTTCTGTCTAGACTGTCAGGCGCCATGTTTAAGAAATGGTAATAATGATAAAATATTTTCCGCATGACGTTTTATTTGGCTTAAATCCAAAGGCACAGCATATTTATTAGTACAAGGCATCATAGGTTGCAAAAACATACTCAAAATATTGACTTAATTGTGCACTTGATGGAACTGTGGCTAAATGTTTGGCTGCGGAGTGCCACGGGTTCAAAACCCGCAAGGAGCAAGTATTTGTATAGCCTACAAATAATCGTTTTGATTTTGGGTGTTTCTCTGTATGCAGTTTTTTTAATAAGGGTTACAAACCAGCACACAGTTCCCCTGATGGTAAGTGGATAATGTCCATATCATCTATCCCCGATTAAGAATCAAAATGCAGATGCGTTGTAACCCCTAAGGACTAGGATGGAATTTCTCATTTCCAGTTAAAAGGGTCTCAGATTCTCTACACTAACTATACGAAGCACAGCAGTATTAAGCTGCTATTTTACGCTGATATTCTGTGAGAGCGTAGCCCTTCCCTGGTCGAGCCGACCCATTCGTGCTACAACTATACCAGTAATATAGCTGCTGCAGCATGGTCCTACCACGTTAAAAAGTAAAATGGCAGTTTAATGCTGAACTGGACACTCTTTTTAGTGGAAACGAAGCATTCCATCTTAGTACTCAAAGGTGACAACGCATCTACATTTTGATTCTTAACTGAAGATAAATGTAGATGTATATGGGCCACTTCTATATAGGACTGTGTGCTCGTTTGTCACACTTATTCTATAAAAATAACTGAAATATTCTAGTGTAACTCACAAGTATTTTGAGGACAATTAATAAGTAGTAATAATATATATGTTTTCCAAAGTCTATGCTAGCGAAGGCGCCATAACGTCGAGACAAAGTTCAATTTCTCTCAGTACAAAGTCTCTGTGGATCCGGTCATAGAGTATTATCGTTTCTTACGCAGTTGTAATATAAGAAAGATTTCGTCGGCATTTAGTATATAGCATAACAATAGTTTTTATCATTAATTTTACAATACCTATTATTTTACATGAACTAAAACAAACATTTGGACGGTTCCATGACGAACTGGCTTAGTATTTTAGTTGCGACGCTGAGAGCCGCGGGTAACAATCTCTCACAGAACAAATATTTGTATGGCCTAAAAATAATTGTTCCTTTATCCTATTATCCTAGTATCCTTATGCAATTTATGTTTGTAAACTGCCACCACGACACAGTAGAAAATCCTAGTGTAGGGGTAACGTTTATTAAAGAATAAAAAATACACCAGAACAAGGCACTTAAAGCCTCATAATGTGACATGTGGCGTCCTAACTTACTGTGCTACTGTATACTTAAATAATGTTTTTGATTACAGTTTTGCATTTTTTTAAATCATATGTGGTAATTACATCTTAAATTTCCTTTGGTTAATATGTTACATCATCATCATCATCATCAGCCTGCGGCAGTCCACCGCTGGATATAGGCCTCTTCCAAGGCACCCACTTAGCCCAGTCCAGTTTCTATCAGCCTTGCACAGATAGTCGCTACATCTAGTCAGGGAACCTGCCACACTACGCTTACCTAGAATATGATATACGGTAACACAAAATCTCTTTTCAGCATACCATTTGTATTTTTGTACTTCGGTAATACACAAATGGGTAACTCTTGTACGTAAATGCTTAGGGTGACTAGTTTTTACTAAATTATTAATGTATTGAGGTTGTACACGTAAAATATTACATAATTTATAGCACAGTATGTAATATTTAGCGAATAACAACATATTATTGAATTTAATTCACCGATTATACCTCCATATATCGAAAGCCATAAGAGAGGATGAAAGAAAATATTATATTTATTGAAGCAAACACCAACACATGTTTTAAAAATAACTCATGCTACGGATTTTGATGCGGTTTTTTCAGGGAAGGTTTAAATAAAGATTTAGGGTAAGTGCAAAATAATTGTCTTTTACCCTATATCTTTCCAATTAATACTTTAGAAGATATTAAAGATAAAAATTACGCGCAACCGAAAAAATAACTCTCAGCCGCATCTAAACTTTAAAGAATGGCAGTAACGATAAAAATATATTATTCATATTTTTCCTTCTAAGCGCACTTCTTTTTTTTAACTCCACACCTACAGAGCCCGGGTCGGTCGCTAGTAGAATAATATAGTCACAAATAACAAATTATTTATTTTATATTTATAAATATTGTCTATTTGTTATGCAAATGTAAATAAATACATTTACCATTACTGCCAAATAAATTCAAACTATTTGACGTATTTATTATTAATACTGGTATTAACAACTCAATTCAATCCATAACTTTACCATCATTATCATATTGTTATCATTTCTTCTGTAGTTTTTTTAATCCTATATAAGTAAATATTTTAATTTAACGTGATTAAGTTTGAATCGACAAAAAGGTCCTTCTCAGAATTCGCCAGCACACCAATTTGGCTATCGTCAGGAATGAAAAGACAGGATGAACGATTTAATTTGGCTAAGTGAACGGCTCAGCCGGATCTCATGCCTGAATTATGAGAAAGGTAAAATATGTTTTCATTAAGTTTAAAGAAGGTTCCTTTAAAAAAAAGCTCTCAAAGAGATTTACAAATAATTTGTGAACGTCTCCTTTGTATATCGGCTATAAGTAAACATAGATTAAATGTAGGTCTAAAACTCGATAGACCTTTTTTCTGGTTCTTTTTTTTTTAATAAATAAAAAACGTTACACTAGTTTTCGTACTGTATCGTGCAGGGAGTTTATATATATAAATTTCACAAGTACAAACATCCTAAGCCGGAAAAATTATTTGTAGGTAATAAAAATACTTATTCAAAGCGGAATTAGAACTCGCGGTCCTTAGCGCCACTACTTTATGCTCAGCCACGGCGTAATGAAAAGTCGTATTTAAATATATCCTAATGTATGCTTTTATATGTGAATAATTAGGTACCAAGGAACAAAGCATACATCATACAGTGTGAGCTGCATTTTGGCCTCTTGACAAAGTGGAGAAGATAGAATATTGCAAATGCCTATAGATTGTGAAATATTGTATACTTTCAAGTCTGTTTATAATCTATATTCAAAGAAATTTTTTCTTTTCTTTTTTAAAACGTTACCCCCACACGAGGATTTTCTCCTGTATCGTGGAGGCAGTTTACAAACATAAATTGCACAAGGACAAACATTCAGACCCGGAACAATTATTTGTAGGCCATACAAATACTTGTTCCGTGCGGGATTCGAACCCGCGGTTCCTAGTGTTGAAACTCATTGCTAAGCCACTGCGCCACGGAGCCGTCATTCTATTCTAATTATTAATGAAATAATTTATTACTACGTATATAAATTATTTCATTAATAATTAATTTATATACGTAGTAGAGCCACGCTGTAGCTATATTGTGGTTGTAGCATGAATGGGTCGGCTCAACAGGGTAAGGGTCACACTCTCATAGAATACCAGTGTGAAATAGCAGCGCAATGCTACTGTGTTTCATATGGGGTGTAGGAGCCGGAGGCCCTTTTTCCTGGAAATAACACATTTCTTCTTCCTCCTCTGTCCTCATGGACTACGTTTTGTGATTCTTAATCAAGGATGGATGTAGGTGTCTATAGGCTACAGCATCCACTTACTATCAATTGGAGTATGTGCTCGCTTATTACTGCCCGGATGATCATCACCATTATCATTACAGCCCTTCACAAGCCTACTGCTGCGGCCTTCCTCAAGGAACGCCACAAAACCTCACTTCGATTACTGGTAAGGAGTCGTCACACGAGCATCTTTCTTCCCCATCGGTTGTCGGTTCTTCGAGCTATACGGCCAGCCCATTTCACCTCGGCTACCCGGATAACCTCTTAATATTTTTTTAGAGAAAAATTTAGTACAAAGATAACTAGAACATGTTTCAACTATATGCTTGCACACAAAGACCAACAGCAAAGCTCATTGATTTCATTAGGGCGTGCGTTGTTCAAAACTACATTAATTTCCAGTCTGCTTGCCCCGACGCCTGTCATATGTAAAGTTTGTATTTATTGCCGGTTTGTTGGCAAACTTATTAGCTAAAAATTTCCAAATTACAATGGAGGTTTAAAACTGATGAACTGGCGAATGTAATAAATAATCGTATCTTAATAGAATTAGGCGTTACTTTGCGGAAATCCAATATATTAAAGATGTTAAAAATTAATTAGCTAAGATCCGCGTGATGAAACAAAATGATTTGTCTTACCTTGTTTAGACAGCACCCTCCCTTAATTGCGTGCACCATCTCCGTCACCACTTATCCCTACTCCCAACATCACTAGAATAGGAAAGACCACCGTAGATAATACGACACGTGTTTCGCCTCTAAACTAGGCATCATGTGAAATAAAATCCATGGTGGCTGACCGCTAAGTCTGAGCATATAAATTATATTATTATTATCATATACATATTACATGGATCTTAGCTAATTAACTTCACACGTCACAACGTGAAAAAGTTTCGTTCTTATACTTTTAGCTAGACATCAAATCCATATTTTTATTAACGTTACACAATAACTACAGATAAGTTTATTTTCTAATTGATTTACTGACTTTAGATTACATAACAAAAATGTAATTGAAAAAATATGTGGACTGCCGTCCGTTGGTCTGTGCGTTGGTGAGTCTTCTCGTTTAATAGAAATGTTAGTAATAGTATTAAATAAGATTCCATATATTCTAAGGAGAATCCCTATTGATTTTTGTTATTGAACTCAACACCGTTTAAAAGTTATTAATGAAAGTCGATCAGATTATCTGTTTTTTTCTTGTAAAAATTATCGTCACTATTTTTATATTTTTCCTTCAAAATTCAATGATATCTACGCTCAAGAGGCGTGCACTTTTTCCAAACTATTTTTAATATCTTAATAAACGTATCATCCATTCATTCATTACTGCCTGCTGAGCATAGGCCTCTCTCATAGATTATTTTATAAATGATTCTCAAAGAATACTGGCGCAAAATAGCAGCCTAATTCTGCTGTGTTTTGTATGGTGAGTGTAGAGAACTTGGGACCCTTTCTGGTGAAAACGATTCCATCTGAGTGCTCACGGGTGACAACGCATCTGTATTTTTATACATAACCAAGGATAGATATGATTTTGGCCGAAACCCGAGGTTCGAACCCGGGACCTGATCAGCAGTTACGCTTACGACCACAAGACCAACACAGTCAGTCAAATGAGATGATAGGTACTACACCACCACGCAAAAAGAAGATTAATTATATGATTCCTACACCAACTATCACTATTTTATTACAACTCGCAATTCTGACTGCGTAGAAAAAATATTATCTATGTCCCTAACGTGCGTAGAGTACATAGTCCTTCTGCGGTCGAGCCGAACCTCTGAAATAAAATGAAAACTCTTTATTTTCGACGTAAGAAATTAAAATTTCGTAAGTCGAACGTCAACATATTTTATAATCTACTACCGTTTCAAAATAAAAATGTTCTTTTCATATTTTTGAAGGCCAATGACATATTTGTAATATTTATTACACATATACCAGTGATCTATTACCATTCCATCCATTACAGCCTATAAAAGTCCACAGCTGAAAGCGTGCCACGCTTGGCATGCGGGTTTCCAAGCGTATTTTTTTTAAATTTTGAGTTTTTATTAGGATTTATAGGTTTTTAGATGTAACTGCCCATCTCTTGTCTCACTTTCCCTCTATCTGTCTGTTAAACTTTGTTAAGATCCTTAATAATAAAAGTAACGTTATTTAATTTTAACAAAACCTTTTACCTACATACATTCATTGATTCCTTGTTTCTCTAGTCTAGTCGAAAGGTCATTAAGTGTTGTCTTAATATTAACACATTAAATTAATATTGTGGTATTAATTGAAAACCGATGTCATCTTTATATTTAGTTTTTAAAGTGTAGTTATAATTAAAACATATAAAACAACTTAAAAAAAAACTAAAAATTATGCTATGATACTTGAAAAGTCAATGCTCCTTTTCAAAATGTATTATCCGTAATATTTAAACGTGTTATTCTATCATGCTCATTTCTAATGAAATATAGGTGAGTGTTTGTAATGAAGTATGTTTGTATTGACTGTCGCCAATGATATATGAGTGTTTTGATTTAATTAGTACCAACGCACAAAAAGAGTTGCTGTAGGACAGTTTGTGGACGACGAGCTTCCGCTTTTGTCGAGTTAACAAATGCGTCGCAACGATTGTAAACTGAAATTGCTTTCGTCCGTTTTTGATTCGGTCCATGAACTGTCATTTCAATTACTCTAAAGGTCTCTGATCAGAGACTTTTTTGTAATAAATGTGATGTAATAATATGATGTCTCATATCATTGTTTTTGTTATTAATTACTGTACGTACAGAAACTTTTCTACCTATCTTCTTTTTTTATAGAATAAGGGTGAAAAACGAGCACACAGTTCACCTGATGGTAAGTGGATGCTGTTGCCCATAGACATTTACATCTATTCTCAGTTAGGAATATACTACAGATGTGTTATCACTCCTGAGGACTAAAATGGAATGCCTCGTTGCCAGTAAAAAGGGTCTCCAGTTCTCTACACTCACCATACGAAACACAGCAGCATTAAGCTTCTATTTTGAGAGCGAGGTCCTTCCCCGGTCGAGCTGACTTAATCGTGCTACAACCATAACATTGTGGTAGCGTGGCTCTACCACATCTTTCCTTTTATCAATTGAAATGAAAATAATAGAGAGCCGTGTGATTAAAAGGCTTACCTTTAATAGAGCCGTGTAATTAAAAGGCTTATCTTAATAAATCATCACCCTATTTCGTCACGTCTCATTGTTTTTGACAGATGGTGGCAAAACAACATTGAAAATACTAAAACTGGTTTCAGTGAGTTGGCTTGGTGATGCAAGACGTCAGGTGCTACTTTTGCAGATCCGTCTGCCAATAGTCCTCAGCAACAAGAGGCCCATGTCCGGCTCTGGACATTTACGGGCTGATAAAGAAGGAGCAGCATCAAGATATAACCATAGCAATTATTTTTGCGATAAATTATTATAGCACCGCCTTCAAAAGCTATATTAACAACTTTCTCGTCCGCGAAAAAGATACAATCATTGATGAACAATCGAAATGATCATACATGACTTACGGTACATTGAAATGGTTAATTTACGTGAAATTGTTTTATTTTTATTAACCCCCGACACAAAAAGGGGTGTCATAAGTTTAACCGCTATGTGTGTGTGTCTGTCTGTGGCACCGTAACTCTTAAACGAGTGTGCCGATTTGTGCGGTTTTTTTAAATTTAAAAGCAGGTTTTCTAGCGGTGGTTCATAGACATGTTTTGTCAAAATCGGTTCAGCCGTTTCAAGATCCTTAGTTGTTTTGTTAGCTGCGGTAGGGTTCTTTTCGGGGGTTTTGAAATTTTCAATTTAAGTTATTGGGTCTGAGAAGTCTTTATTTAAAGTTTTTATTGGGCTACCTTGAGGTTGTGGTATTGCTTAGTCCACTCAATAGGGTCAAGAATTTGAACATTAAAAAACGTATAAAACGACTTCGAACAACTAAATATCTAAGCACCGAATTCAGAAGCTATTAAATTACGTGGAAATTGTTTTATCTCATTGGGTGTTTGAAGTCTTTAGTCTAAGTTCTTATTAAATTTAAACGACGGCTCCATGCAAGCTTAGCATTGATATACGCTGAGCTTAAATTCCACACGGAGCAAGTATTTGTATGGCCTTCAAACAATTGTTCCCAGTCTGGATGGTTATCCTTGTGCAAATTATGTATATTTTTTACTGCTTCAACGATACAGGACAAAATTATAGTGTGGGGTAACGTATTTAAAAAAAAAAACAAGTTTTACTTTCTTCGACTGTATGTTTATTTGTATTTATGTTACATGATATCCTATTTAATGGTGAGCAAAGTTAATGATTTTTCATTACGTACACTATATATCAAGGATGGGCGAAAAAAATTGGAGAAAATTTATACCCCAAAGGATGGAAAAAATGGTATGAAATTTTAAATCTATACGATATTCTCGTTTTCCTTTGGACTCGCGATTTTCCATAATCCACTCAAAAGGTAAAAATTTTAAAATTTTAATAAAAATAAAAGCTTACTCAAAAAAAATATACATATATAATTTATACTTGCGATTGTTGTCACTTAGTGAAACCGGTGTCACCTCACGGCATCATCAAGGCAAGTAAAAACAATCAACACATCAGGGTATATAAAAAAATAAATTGTTCGTGTGTTCGTTTATATTTGCTTGTTGTGAAAGAAGTACACGTGCACACACTAAATCATACAAATAATTAAATAATTTGTGCATAATAGCTTCTGAATTAAGCATTTAGGAAATTTAATTATTCTATACATTATACGACGACTTCAGAAGCTTTTATATTGAAAATGTTTTATTCATTTTTGGTTTTTGAAGTCGGCTTTTACTATTATTAAAAAATATAGTTTTAACTGTTTAAACTTTATTTTCTTTATATAATTATTATTGTTCCATTTATAAAGTAAGTTATTCTTTCATGGGGCAATGTATTACAACTAAGTCCCAGAAAATACGCAGGACCTATCTATCAAAAACTTTAAAATTTTCATTAGGCGAAATTGTTAATAATGGTTATTATAATGCTAAAGAGATGATAGACAATAACCCCTAGGAATGAGGTGATCCTACCATGCTGTTTTAATGTTTTCATACTTAATTTTATAAAATATTATGTATATAGCAAATTAATGTTTAAAAAAGTCCCGCTGGGTGACTTGCTGGTTCTTCCCAGGACAGAGGCTGTTCTCCGAATCAGGGATAAAGTTTAAATGACTTTCAATAAGTATTCTCGTTATCTATATCGAATAAAATGACAATATTCTATTCTATTCTACTGATAATATCTGTAAAAAATTAGAGTTTAAAATATTAATAACTTAATATTCCAGTTCCCGTTACTCATTATTTAGATCCTTGTTCGTAAAACCATAATTTTAGACAAGCAAAGTATTCTTTCCGGTAAAACCATTAAAGTAAAATGAGTGTAGCATCATGACAACGCTTGAGTTTTAAGATTTTTCAACATATTGCAAATTTTATGGAAATTGTAATATAGAGCGCAGGAGAGCGGCACATCATAAAAGACTGCACTGAAATTATTCAACCATGCACTTTATAGAGTGCTTCTAACTCGTATACGTCTTTCGTTATGGTTTACTTGCATATTGGTGTGACAGATAGACATGAAGTGATTGCTACTTTAAAATTTATCAATTTTATATCTAACGAAATGTTTTATCACAGTGACTTCAGCTGTGAAACATCACAGGTAATGAAACTGTTAGTGACCTATTGTCACATTTGCCACTTCGCTTGTTGTACATCCACAATGCTGATTTTCTATATTTTTTTTACTATAATAAATATTTGGAAAACTTCTTGTAAGTTCTCACTGCTAGGCTTTTTTTCAAACTAAACATAAGGTAAAGAAGGAAATGTCTTCATAATTTGTATATTTGTGCGCTTTTCATCAAATATTCTTTCTCTTTTTGACGATTTTTTTTTCTGAAAATTATAGCAAAATAGAGTAGTCAATAGCTTATTTGGTGAAGTGGTCCTACATCTCATACTACTAAATCAATCAAAAAAAAAATACTGCAGATGCATTGGCAAACCCTGGACAACCTAACAAAATACTATTAATTTTCTCGACTCCCTATATTAATCAAAACACTACTGTTTTATTGTTTATTTTATCTAGCAAGAGGATGTATACCAACATCGAGTAGGAAAGGACATATTCTACAAGTATATATTACCCGGAACCCCTTTTAAACTTAAACTTTCTATATGACATGCGTCAGGGGTGAGTGAGTAGGCATTTAAAGTAGTTTCCAAACAACCTACGGGCCCTAATGAAATTAATGGTCTTGTCGTCCCTTGGATGCCGGTCCTCAGACTTGCTTTATGTTCCACAGTGTGTTTGCATCCTTATATCGCTTGTTGAGTACAACATTTTTACTTGAATGCCATTCATTTTTTCCCCACAAAGTTGTCGTTTATTTAAAAATGTTAAAAATTAATTGGCTGAGATCCGCGTGAAAAAATAAAATTATGTTTCTTACATAGTTTGTAGAGCACCTTCCACCCACCTACAATTTTTAGCATATAACCTTTTTCAGCATTTTATAGGCTCTATCTTTCCTCTTTTTACATCTTACGCCTAATTTTTAATTCAAATTAGGAAAAGAACCAACTGCGTTATAATAATGCTTTTAATATAAATTACTCATTATAATATAAAATAAACATTTTTTTTGTTACTGCTGCGTTCACGGCTTAAGGAATAGACAGCTATTATAATCACAGGTTAGCTTACTATCTTATTCCTCAAATGTGACAAGGCATATGCAACTTTCTTTGCTTAAAGTAGGTTGCAGGACTTAATAGGCTGCAGTAGCCACTTACCATCAGGTGAACTGTAGCTTCGTTTTCAATAGTATTTTAAAAAAAATCTGTCCTGACGGACACGAAGTGATCAGCGAGTTTCTTTTTCATGGTACGGAAACCGACAAAGAAGTTAGTATTCAACAAGTGAGTCGACAAACTTAAAATTGTTCACTACGCGCATCATATTATACAAAGTAAAATAAGAATCGATCGCTTAGCCCCTGAGCCACCACGACTCGGAGTGGCTAAAATTATTAATTTTAAATTTGTGCTCTGTCGTAATGGAAAACATCCGAAGAAAACCTGCATATTTAAAAAATATTTTTTATGGCATAATTGTGACAAACGAGCTCACAGTCCAATTGAAAGTAAGTGCGTCCTGTGGCCTATAGACACTTATAAATGCCCTTGTTTAAGAATCAAAATGTAAATGCATTGTCACCCCTGAAAACTAAGCTAGAATGCCTTGATAACAGTAAAAAAGGTATCCGGTTCTCTTTTCTCACCACACAAAACACAGCAGCATTAAGTTGCTATTTTACGCTGGTATTCTGTAAGAGCGTTGTCGTTTCCCGGTCGAGCCATTAGTGATGCAACCATAATATAGCTGCAGCGTGGTACTACCACGTTAAAAACTATACGGTATTTCGAGGACGTGTGAAGCCTAATAGGCAGCACAATGGACTGATTACCCTATAACCCTTTCAAAAATAAAAGAAGTGGAAAATGTATGAGGTTTGTGCCCAGTCGTTGAACATATTAGTTGGTTACTGTATTTCTTTCCTTTTTACACAAAAAACGTATCAAATACTCTGTAACTGTTGAAAGGCGTTATTTTTCTAAGATATTCCTTAATCTTAATGAAAACTTTCTTTACCCCTCTCTTAATTTAGGTATAAGCCCCTGCTCAGTCGTTCACTTAGCTAAATTAAATCGTTCATCTTTTCCTTTTACACCCGATGAAAGCCAAGTTTGGACATGTTTCAAGGAGGCATGATATCGAAGAAAATATTACCTGTTTGTTTCGTGCTCTTTCATTTTAATGTACGGAACCCAAGAAAATGCGATGGTGGTGCGTTCACAAATTGTTAGATTTGTGGTAAATGATTGGCCTAGGTTTTCAGTTATTATCCACGACAGAAATGGCGATAATTATTCAACAGCAAATGAATATTCAGCCGATATGTTAAAAAATGAAACTTACGGTGGACTTTGTGAATTGGTAGCTGCAGGATTAATATTTCCGTTTCAGTTTGAAGTATATCGATACGGTCTGCTATACACAGAGTCCGGAACAGATATCTGTCCAGTAAGATGATTACGATTTAGCCATGATTTATCTAATGGATATTTTGACGCCTATCTGCCTATTGTTGCGAAGAAAATTACACAGCGTCGAATGGAGGTACATGTCGAGAGCGTAATCCTTTTTCAGAGCCTGACCATTTAACTGTTACATCTTTTGTAAACAGTGAAATATCATCTCCAACCAGCGGAACAGATCAATCCGTATCGTCGACATTCAAAGATGAAAAAAATAAAAATAAACGAAGGTCGAGATTTACTATTTACACAAGAAAAAGTCAATTAAAAAGTCCACAAGAAAGATATAGGCAGAACAAGCCAGATTCAAATCGTAAAACTGTGTACACAGGCAAGCTGTTGCAAATTACCAAACTGCAAATCCACAAGTGCATAGAGAAATTCAGTCATGGTATGAGGAAAACATTACCACATAACATTACCTAACAAGGTCCATTCCGCTATGGAGTATGACCCTGATATTGCTTATAGAACTGACAGCAGCTTAGCCTTGGGTTCTATGACATACAAGTGTCAATGGTGCAATGCGCTGAAACGGAAGGATGAGACACTTGGTATGTGTTTGCAGCGCTGGAAAAGTGCAACTTGATCGGTTGAAACAATTGCTTGAACCAGCCACCCAGATACCACCAGATCATGACCATTTTATGGGTAATATTCGTAAATATAATGCCTGTTTCCAGATGACTTCCTTTGGTGGTAAACAGATAACAGCAGATGGTTTTTCAACGACTTTTAAAGTACAAGGCCAGGTCTACCATTTAATTGGAAGTATATTACCAGAAACCGAACATAACGCTCAGTACCTTCAAATATATTTTGTAGGTGAAGATGATCGAGAAGCAAAGATTCGATGTTCTAAATTTCAAAAAATGTGGTGTATAAAGAAGTTTTGTAGTTTACTAGCCTTTGCCCGCGACATCCAGTTATAATTGTGGCTTGTACCAGCAGACACTTTTTCACACATGGGCGTGATATAACCGAACTCCACGCAGACGAAGTCGCGAGCAAAAGCTAATTACATATCTATATTATGAAGCAGATCATAAATTGCTATCGTCTGCACAACAAACAAGTAGATACTTGTGTTAACAGGCGGGAAATATAATGAAAACAATCATTTTCAAATTTAAATGTACAATACAAAAAAATTATATGAAATGAAGGAATGAAATGAAAACTCTTTTTTTTTTCGACGTAAGATATTATACATTTAGTGGGTCAAATGTCAACATATTTTATAATCTATTTAATCTAGGCCATTAGCTATAGAACACATCCACCGATGAGGCCGGCAAGGCTGATGCTTTCGGGGTATGTTTTATCTTGCCGCGTGGCTCTGCGTAACAAACTCGGTGGGATAGGGTATCGTATCGTGTAAGAACACGGCCTCGATCGACCGTGCGCCTTCATTTTTGTGATTTGTGTAAAAGCTTGTAATTATTGAGAAGGATATATGAACGTAGACTTCATGAAAAAAGGACATAGTTTATCTCTGTGCCAAATTTCACCTAAATCCGTTTAGCCGCTTATGCGTGATAGAATAATAGACATTCAAATATCTTCACAAACATTAAAATTGTAATATTAATACGGATATGAATTAATAGTACGGTGAAAATAATTACATTTAAATGCGCCTAATAAAGTACATTCGTTTTAGATACAGTAACTCTCTTTTGTAGAATTTTTCTAGAAAAAACACGAGAAAATTTTATTTTTGAGAAATTAGATACTCCTCGTAACAAAACGTTTACAGGCATTCATGTGCAAGTAATAAATTAGTGCTTTACCACGATCCCACTCGATGGTAAGCGTTAATGAAGCCCTAGACTGGATAATTTTCTGCCACACTACTCTCTAAAAGTCGAGACCTTGGCCGAGTAATGAAACTTATAATGGCTGATACTTTAACGTGGTACAGCCATACTACAGCTACTGTCGACTCAACCGGGGAAAGACCACGCTCTCACAGAATATCAGTGTAAAATAGCAGCTTAATGCTGATGTGTTTCGTATGGTAAGTCAGAATCAGAGACCCTTTTTACTGGAAATGACACGTTCCATTTTAGTCTTCAGGAACATCTGCAGACAACGCATCTGCATTTTGATTCTTAATTGGGGATGGGAGTAGACTGTGTGCTCGTTTGTACAATATAAAAAATAGTTGCACGTAAAGGCTGACATTTTTACATATGTATTCAAAATATCTGTATTATATTTACTCATTTCATCAAAGTTACTCAGTTATCGGAAATTGAGTTGTTCATATGAGTGTTCCCTGTAGACTCACAACGCCCGAACCACAATAATCTCCCAACTGCAGCTATTCACATATAACAGAGTACAATAACAGTCTCTATAAACCTATTTTACGGCCTTTATTTTGGTCCTCTTGGCTCAATTTTACTACGTGTTGCCTTTATACAAAATTTAAGTTATTAGAACTGCCGTGCGCCGCAGTTTATTTACTTCGTCTTTAAAATTAGTGTCTTTTTTATAATTCTAACTGACAAGCATTTATCTCCATCAGTTGTCTCAATATCAATGGGTACGAGATATGATCGGTCCATTGAATATTTAGTTAACTTATTTATTTAGTCGGCCCCGTGGCGCAGTGGCTTAGCACTGACTTGGTGCGCTGTGAAGGCCGCGGGCTCGAACCCCGCACGGAATAAGTATTTGTATTACCCACACATAATTAGTCCGGGTCTAGGGACAAAGGATAGCTCTTAAGATGAACATGAGTAAAACAAAGATCATGTGTAACGTCCACGTCACACCTATGCCGGTAGTTATTGGGAGCACTAAGCTCGAAGTTGTTGACAAGTATGTTTACCTAGGACAAATAGTCCGATTAGGTAAGTCCAACTTCGACCGATAGGTCAATCAACGGATTCAACTCGGCTGGGCATCGTTCGGGAGATTACAACACATCTTCACGTCAGGTATTTCTCAACTCTTGAAAAAGAGATTGTACAACCAGTGCATGATGCCAGTGATGAATTGTGGATCTGGGACGTGGTCCTTCACTGCTGGCCCTATGAGGAAACTCAAAGTTGCTTAGTGAGCTATGAAGAGGGCCATGCTCGGGGTTTCTGTTAGAAATTAGGTTATCCGCAGTAGAACCTGAGTAACCAACATAACCTAACAGATTAGTAAGCTGAAGTGGCAATGGGCCGACCATATAGCTCGAAGAACCAACAACCCATGGGAAAGCAAGGTTCTTGAGTGGCAGTCTTGTATCGGTAGGCGAAGTGTGGGGTGGCCCTCCCACTAGATGGAGTGATGACCTGGTAAGACATGGAGGAATTCGATGGATGCAGGTGGCTCAGGACCGTGCTTTGTGACATTCTTTGGGGGAGGCCTATGTTCAGCAGTGGACTTGTGAAGGGCTGTAATGATGATGATGAGAAGCACGTCAGTTAAAGAAACTTTAAATATGGCCTTTTTTAATATTTCGTAGACTTAGTCGACAAAATTATGCCATAACATATGACAAAATCCTCCTTTTCCGGATCGACACGTGTATCGCCTCTACACGATGCGTCTTCAGGTGTAGTAGACTCTACGGTGGCTGACCGCTAAGACCGTAAAGTCTACTACACCTGAAGATGCCTCGTGTAGAGGCGAAACACGTGTCGTATTTTCGTTGATGGTGTATCTTTCCTAGTTTAGTGGTGGTGGGAGTAGTGGTGCTGGGATTAGTGGTGACGGGTATAGTGCACGCAATTGAGGGAGGGCGGGAGGTGCTCTTCAAACTAGGTAAGACACATCATTTTATTTTATGGAGCGGATATTATCAAAGTAAATTTTTCCAACCTTAATATAATGGATTTCCGCAAAGTAACGCCTGATTCTATTAATCATCATAAATTTGATTTGTTACTCTTTCCTCATTCATTCCTCCTATTCTCATTCGTGTTGAGCCTAGCGTGCACCAAGAAATGTAAAACTGCTGAAGTAGGGGAATGTCTAATTATTTAATTTTGCATTGCTGCAGCTATATTATGGTTGCAGCACGATTCGGTCGGCTCGACCGGGGTAGGACCACGCCCTCGCAGAATACCAGCGTAAAATGGCGGCTTAATGCTGCTGTGTTTCGTATGGTGAGTGTAGAGAACCGAAGATCCTTTTCGATGGAAACGAGGCATTCCATCTCAGTACTCAGGGGTGACAATGCATCTTCATTTTGATTCTTAATTGAGGATAAATGTAGATGTCTATGGGCCACAACATCCACTTAACATTAGGTGGACTGTGAGCTCTTTTGTCATCCTTATTCTATAAAAATATATATATATATATGAGATGTTTAAATAATCTAAAGATCTAATAAAGAGGACTGCTGACTACAGAAATAATAGGTCCACGTCTGAACATAAGCCTCCCACATAGATTGTCTCATATTATATGTATGTAATATACATATGGATTTTCGCCATAGTTGCCACGCATGGCAGGCGGATTGGCAACCGTAATTTTTATTTTAGTTGTTTTTTATTTTTGTTAGGAAGTCGCTGCTGCCCATCTCCTGGTTGTTTCCCTCTGTCGCCTATTACGACACCTATGAGACGATATGGGGTAGTTGATATTCTTACACCACCACCACAAGGTGGCTAGCAGGCGTACATTGCTCATACTCAACGAAACGCAACTTGGTGAGATCTGCATTGGTAATATTACTAACTAGCTATTCCCCGCGACTTTCAAGGGAATTTCATGGGTTTTAATTTGTTTTGCGCGGAACCCTAATTATTTTTCAAAAATAAAAATAGTCTTAGTTACTTCTTAAAACATCAGCTATCTTCCACTGAAAGTCCCATTAAAATCGGTCCAGTCATTCCGGAGATTAGCCGGAACAAACAGACAGACAGACAAAAATTAAGAAATTGTGTTTTTTTTATAAGTGCCGTATATACTTTCATACTTTCATATGTATTAAGGAAAAAGCTGTTATTTTAACATTACAAACAGACACTTCAGTTTTATTTATTTGTATAGATATATAGATATAGATGCTCATCAGTCAGCAGGCATTGGGAATTTAGAGAAAAATACGTAAAATATCTCTAAATAATGTTACTTCTTCAAGTGCGAGATAATCAGATGAAAGTTATCTCTATACTATAACAATCAACTGCTATCCGTCAGTCTCGCTAAAACTTGAAACTGGCTCTAACGATTCTGATGAAATATTTGAGTGTGTTTTTCTTTTATAGGATAGGGTGACAAACGAGCACACAGTCCACCTGATGTTAAGTGGTTGCTGTGAACCATAGACATCTATATCTATCCTCAATAAATAATCAAAATGCAGATGCGTTGTCACCCGTGAGGACTAAGAACGAATGCCTCTTTTCCAGTAAAAAGGGTCTACGGTGCTCTACACTCACCATACGAAACACAGCAGCATTAAGCAGCTATTTTACGCTGGTGTTCTGTGAGAGCGAGTTTCTTCTCCGATCGAGCCGACCCATTCGTACTACAACTATACTACTAACATAGCTGCAGCATGGCTCTACCACGTATAAGAGTAAGGTATAAGTTTGAGTGGGTCCTTGGATGGTTTAGATTCACAATTGGGCTCGGTAGGTATATCTGTTGTCGAGGCCCAGAAATCTCCTTGTGCAGCCGGGGCGGATCACTAATTCATAGGATAAATTAATCAATCAATATATTCTTTACTGTCCATTAATACACATTCAAACGAAAAAAAAATAAAAAAAATTATGTATAAGATACAATGAGCAGTGTTATCGCTCTGGAAGCGATTTCTTCCATACTTTACCTTTAACTCTAACTTTTTAACCTTTTTGTGCAAAGAATTATCGTTAACAACGCATTGCAATATGGAAAAGTGTACATAAATGAGACAATTAAGTAGAAGAAAAAAATATATAAAACACAGGTGATGACATTTGACGATAGGTATGATGAATACAATTAAGTACGGGAATTATAATGGGAAATATTAAAGCTCCAAGTAATAAATTGAGTAAAATACAACCCCCAACAAATTAAAAGTTATAGTTGTACGAATTAAGTAGTTCAATTGTTTTACTTTTGTATGTAGCCAAGTTATTATTTATTTGATGTAACATTTATCAGACCATTAAAAAATCAGTCTTAAGGCTGTTAGTATTTTCTCGACTAGGAGTACATAAACACAGTGTTAGATTTCCATTGAATTAAGAAGCTTAAGTGTTTATCTAGTATTCAGCAATCAAGTGCGTAGAGTAATGGAATTGTGGTGTCAGACGATTGTCTATACGGAAGACAATGAAGCTCTCTTGAACAAAATACTTTGACTAGGTTAGCCACACTGTCGGATTTGTCCGAAAACAACTGACTTTTATAATTATTCTTGGATACGTTTTTGTCGAAATTTATCCGCGCTTTCAAGTTTTTTTTGACTATTATATGACAACTTACTATATAAACAATATTCTATAAAAATGAGCCAGTGAAGCTTAACTATTTGCATTCTATAAAAATAGTCAAGCTATATTCCACCTAATGTTAGGAGGTGATGCAGCCGAACATGGTAAAGAGTAGTGACATAGCATAACAAAAGCCAATTCACCCTTGCCTTGAAGACACTCCATTGTAATCGGATGGATAGACAGTTTCAGTTGTTAAGTAAAATGACAAATTAAAGATTTCAAATAATTAGCTAAGATTCGTGTGAAAAATAAAATAATCTTAGCTAATCTAATATAAATTTTTCCATACGTGTGTTTGTCCCTGAACTCCTTCTAAGTGGCTGGAACGATTTTGATGATTTTTGTGTACGTTTGAGTGGTGGGTCTCTGGACGGTTTAGGTTCACAATTGGACCTGGTAGTTGGGGTTGTTGTCGAGATCCAGAAATCATCCGTGCGAAGCCAGGGCGGATCGCTAGTCAATTATAACATGTTTAGTATACTGGATTTCCTCAAATAAAATCTGATTTTATTAATTAATATAACAAAAACAAAATATTTTCAACAATTTTCATTAAACTTTAAGGTAACACTTGCACTTTACCTCAGGGGCTCACCGTAATTTCATTGTACGTGAGCAACTTACCCAAGTACCCAGGTTCGATTCCCACCAGCGTCGATGAAATGTACACATGGACAAATTTAAAAGATCGCAAAAAAAAAGGTTTAACATCTCCTGTTGTTTTTTCTGCGGTAGCAACGCGCCGGGTACCAGCTAGTGACTTGTAATAACAGCTAGGAATGTAATGATCACCTCCATGCTATTTCAAATGTATGATTATTTATTTATAGTTTACTGTAAACTATTATAAATTGTCTTAAAGTCGAAAAAGTCCTGCTGGATAGTCCTTGGTGTTTCTTTCTAGGGAAGAGGTTTTTTCTGGTAAAAGCATAAATGACGTACAATAAGTGATACTTGTAATATATGTTAAATAAAAAATAATCTATGCTATTCCCATCCATTTTATACTGATGGAGATCGAACTAGACTTACCGTTACCGTTACAGACTATCAAAAGTCCACTGCTAAACATAGGCCTCTACCATAGATTGCCTCATACGGGGGATATTTGCTATAGTTGCCACGCTTGGCCGGAACAACCACAGATTTTTATTTTTAGTAGTTATTAGGAAGACGCTGCGGCCCATTTCCTGGTTTGTTTCCCTCTGTCGCCTCTACGACACCCAAGGGACGATATGAGGAAGTGGATATTCTTACACGGCCATTACACGGTTTAAGATAATCCACTACTGCAGAACCGGGCTTAACAGAGTACAATGATATTTTATGGAATTATATGAGCAATCTTAAATTAAAAGTATCTTATTAATTATTTGGAATTCAGATTTTTTTTTAATTTAAAAATGCTTTTATACTACAAGGATATGTCAGCCTTATCGTGCCATGCCTTGTTCTTATTACACATATAATCATGAGTATTTAGACAAGGGGAATCAATGTGATAGGAATAAAGAAATTGATGATCTTGCCACCTCCAAGTGTGACTCTGCAAGTATACTTAAAAGCCAACCTATTCTACCCAACTAATTATTAAATTTTTTCACCAAATTCTCCCTTTCCCTTTGATATTTGATAAATTCTGCTAGCATATGTTGGATATCTACGTGGTAGAGCCAGGCTGCAGCAATATTATAGTAGTAGCACGAATGAGTCACCTCGACTGGGGAAGGACCACTCTCTCACAGAATACCAGCATAAAGTAGCAGATCAATGCTGCTGTGTTTCGTATGGTAAGTGTAGAGAACCGGAGACCCTTTTTACTGGAAACGGGGCATTCCATCTCAGTCCTCAGGAGTGACGACGCATCTGCATTTTGATTCTTAATTGAGGTTAAATATAGATTATCTATGGGCCACAGCATCCACTTACCATCATGGACTGTGTGCTCTTTGTTACCCTTATTCTATAAAAAAATGTGTCACATATCGCAACACCAACGATTTTAACTGGCACAGTATTGGCAGCGTTGCAAAGTGCACGACAAATAACGCAAATACAATAAAACTGCATCGATAGCACGTACTCGGCAAAATTGGATCGGAGTCAAGCCGACCAAATATACCTATGATTTTTATGAGGTTACTGTGACAAAATAAAAGAATAGTGTGACTCACTAACGATGTTGATGCAAACCCTAAAGGATGATATTCGTAGTAGAACCATTGTAACCGAATAGCCAAACGGAATATTGAGTTGATTTTGCAATGCATATAGGCATTTAGCTCGAGGAACCAACAACCGATGGGGAAAAAAGCTCTCGAGTTGCAGCCACGAATCAGTAAGCAAATTAAGACGGGTTAGAACCACGCTCTTACACGATACCAGCGTAAAAAATCAGCTTCATTCTGTATGTACTGCGTTTCGAATGCAGAGTGTGGAGAATAGGAAACCCTTTTTACTGGAAACGGGGCATTTCATCTCAGTCCTCAGGAGTGACGACGCATACGCATTTTGATTCTTAATTGAGGTTAATAGATTGTCTATGGGCCACAGCATCCACTTATCATCAGTAGGACTATGTGCTCTTTTGTCACCCTTATTCTATAAAAAAATTGAAGGATGGCCCCAAACAAGGAGAAGTGACGAACTGGTAAGAAATACAGGAAGAAGATGGATGCAGGTGACTTAGAACCGTGGTTTGCGGCATTTCTTCGCGGTGGCCAATGTTTACCAGTGGACTCATGAAGGGCTGTGATGATGATGATGTTGAGAGCGACAAAGGAGTGCGTATCCTATCTGGTACTAGTAGTAGAAGATTTTGGGGTATACTCGTAAGGATACTGCTAAATACTTAAACAAATTGCAGAATTCCATAATATACACAACATCATCATTACATAATTGCGGTTGCTAAACAGCTTGCCAAGCGTGGCAACTATGTTAACACGGGGTGTATTGGCCACGATGAATGGTACAAAGAGACAGTCTCTGGCGGCCCTGCTATTCCTGGCATATACACGTAATTATGAACTCCTGCCTACCGAAAAAAAAACATTTCAGCTAATAATAATTCACCTAATAGAAAAAAACTGGAATGCAGAGTTTTCTCGTAAGACGTAAGACTGAATAGCAATATGATATTATGAGGCATGAGATGTAAAAGCGTAAAGTTTTTATGACTTCCACACGTGTGAATTTAGATTGCCCATAAAATTTTCGTACAAGTACGCGAGCACAAATAATTTCTATTTGGGATTACGAAATATTTTGAGATATGTACGTGGTAGATCCATGCTAAAGCTATGTTAATAGTACAGTTGTAGCACGAATGTGTCAGCTCGACCGGGGAAGGACCACGCTCTCACAGAATACCAGCGTAAAATAGCAGCTTAATGCTGCTGTGTTTCGTTTGGTGAGTGTAGATAACTGGAGACTCTTTTTACTGGAAAAGAGGCATTCCATCTTAATCCTCACGGCTGACAACGCATCTGCATTTTATTGGCAAACGAGGATAGATATAGATGTCTATGGTCCACAGCAACCACTTACTATCAGGTGGAATGTGTGTTCGCTTGTCACCCTTATATTTTAAGATTTTTGATTTAAAATAATAAGTAGATAATTCGAAGTTTTTTAGAAAGAATATCCACCACCTCATATACCCTGTGGATGTCGTAATACGTATCTTTGAGCCAATTTAATGAAAAAAATCACTTTTTTTGTAAAATGTCATGTTATACATAAGTAGCAAAAATATTTTGTTATAAAATAACGTAAAAATTATGATTTTATTAAAGTTTTATCGTCATAAAAACGAAAAAGTTGAATTTTTTTCTTTTTATGTTTAATATTCACCTAGTAGACCACAAACGAAATCAGTTTCATTCGGCATCTACGTTGAAAGCTACACGCTTGGCGTCGTTCCTTGTCTGCTTGTTTTGTGGCTCTGTGCATAAACAATCAACATTATCTTTTGTTCATATGCCTAATGATATAAGGTTGAAAGTATTAAGCACTAAAATAAAACAAGTTTATAGGGCGTAATATTCTGTATACGTTTAAAGTAATGCATGCATAACATTGGGTCGCCCTCCGCCAATGATTGCCGTCATCGTCATGCCAGGTATAATTAGCCTACTTCAAAAAAAGAGAAACTTCTGTGGCGGCGCTGTTGTCGCACCACAAGACAAACGCATCGAAGCCTAAATCGCGCTATCAAAGTTCCGAAGTAAAGCAGTATATTTATAGAATAGCTTCGAACTACCATACGGAGCGTTGTCCGCTCCCCGGGCTGAACACCTTGCCCGATGAGAGATCTCCCTTTTTCCTTGCAAGGCCAAAGTTCTTAATTCAAGTGTAATTTTTCTAGTTTATATGTTACGCGACATCTTGCCAAGTGTTAACCGATTTAATGATTCTTTTTATTAGATACGATAATACTCAAGGGTAATGAAATAACAGGGAATGAATTTTTTTTATCACTATTTAGATGAAATTTTTGAACGCAAAATCGATTTCAAATAACTATAAATAATAATAATTTCCAAATATTTTAATAGCTTCTGAATTCAGTGCTAAGACTTCGATATACTAAGTATCGAAGAATTAAAGTCCCGACTTCATCAACTATAAGTTCATATGAAAATTATTTTATGCTTTTTAGGGTTCTGAAGTCTTTTTTTAAGTTTTTTTTTTAATTAACAGTTACATTCCTGCTAAAAACTAGGATCAAACTTGGCTTGCAAACGGATATGGAGTAAGCTATATTCGTGGATGCCTCCTCTGTATTTGTATAGTATGTAGTCATGAATTAACCGACCGAATCACACGAATTTTAACATTCCGAGAGAAAAATAAGATTTTTACTGGTATCCCAACCTATATTAGCTCGCACTGGCAAATGGCAAAATATACATGGATTCGACATCGACGTTTTTGCTATAGTATCTTTAAGCACTACAGTATCCTTTTAAAAAATCCGTAGAGATTATTTTCTATCGTTTTTTTTGTATTCTATTTGCAAATAAACCGTTCGAATTTCAAAATTGATACAGACACAAAAGCTTCGGTTGAGCATTTCCTGCAAAATTGGGTCGTTGAACGCTGTATTAAACAGAGAGCTACCACATGACGTCGTATGCGAAGGAATCGTTTTACGATGGGCGAATGCGATTATAGCTTTACAATTGTTTCAATTCATAATTGATTTCGAAAATGCGTCTAATGACAAACTGATATAATGGATTTCTGTATCTAAACTGCGATTGATGATTTATATTTTCTATATACTTTTAATATTAATATAGCTAATAGCTTTTAACGTTTTCTGTAGGTACTTGTTTTACGGGACTGGTGATAAAGGCCTTTTTTAATTTATAATTTACATTGAAGTAACGGCGAAGTAGAATCCATCACTATTCCTTCCGTTAATGTAGTAAGGGTGTAGTAACGTGATACGCAAGGAAAGTTTCATTATCACTACTCGTTTGGTGGTTGTAGTAAGAGGCTACTTGATACGCAAGAGAACTACGTTGATCGCATCCAGCGCAGAGCGATTCGAATCGTCGGCGACCGAGCTCTTTCCGATCGGCTTGACTCACTAGCGCTGCGAAGAGATGTTACATATCTTTAAGTAGTCTATCGCATCTACCACGGGGAGTGCTCAGAGGAATTGTTCGGACTAATTCCAGCCGCTCAATTTCTCCATCGCACATCGCGATAAAGCTCGAGATACCATCCATACCATCTGGATGATTGGCCGTCCACCACTGTGCGATTTACAAGAAGTTTTCTTCGTTGAACAACTTCCTTGTGGAATCGACTACCATCAGCAATTTTTCCAGATCGGTACGACTTAGGGACCTTCAAGAAAAGAGCCTACTTTTTTTTTAAAGGCCGGAAAAGCATCTGCAATTACCCTGGTGTTGCAGTTTTTCATGGGCGGCGGTAGTCACTTACCATCAGGTGAGCCGCATGCTCGTTTACCCGATCACAAATAAAAAAGAGAAGTCTTATCATCACTATTCGTTCTGTGGGCGTAGTAAGAGGATTCTTAATACGCAAGAGAAGTCTCATCATCACTATTCGTTCCGTGGTGTAGTAAGAGTCTACGAGATAATCAAATAAATATTTATCATCTTCATTCGCTCACAGAGTGTCGAAAGAGGCTACATAATACGCAAGTGAAGTCTGAATGCTTCCCATAGAAGGCGGTATGATAATCTAATTTACATCAAATACCCAACTGTAATGGTTAGCAGCAATAAATACCGTATGGTACTGCGTCTCCCAGACGGGTCCTATCTGCACGATCCCCTTGATAAGCAAAAATACAGTTAATGCTTTATACCACCATTTGTATGCTCAGTATCCAGGTTTTGCAAGTGAAAAAACGGCCAAGTTGCTACAACCTACACAATGACAACGCTTAGGCGCGTAGGAGACTAAGTCTTTTTTGGCATCCAAAAATTGTGACTTGTGACCCAATCCGCACACAGTCTAGACCTCGCACCATGCGATTTCTTTATTTTCAAAAATCAAAGATTTGATTAGAGGTTTGACATTAACAGATCCAGAAGAGGCCATGTAGCTTACATGGCCTCTTCTGTTTGTCACATCATTTTTTTCTTATGTTTTCGTGCAAATCAGTAAGTATATTAATTGACATATAAATTGTTTAAATTTATATGTCAATTAATGTTATAATAATAATGTCAAAACAGTTATGCAAAACTTTCAGTATACGTAGAATATCAATAAAGTAATAAAATAACACAAGAAACTCCTAGCTTTTTTTCTCTTGCCGCACTGCACAATCCTCACTATAAACAAAGCGCTTTCAACGGCGTCTGCGTCGGAAACCGCACGTCGGGCACCCCGTCTCGTCTGGTAGTCCCGTAGCTCTTTACGTAAACATTCAAATTGAGCTCTAATCCAATTGTACAACAGTGGGGGGTAAATGTATTGCTTTAAAGAAATGAATAAAGCATTCAATCCCTATATTTATACTCGGCTATCTAAGCCGACTTCTAAAAAAACACACATACGAGTTGGACGTGGCTATGCAAAAAGGATCCTACCAACGGACAGCTAATTTGAGATTATTATATTTGAAGTATAGATCAGCACGTCTTCTGTATGGTTGTAATAATTTTTCTACTTATTTGTGTTGCTTTCGCTGAAATTAATGCATCACAAAATATGGAGATATATCCAAACACTATTTATCGACTGAATATTTTTGACACAAATACGGATTGCATCCTTTTTGCGTTACCGTTACCGTTACAGCCTATTAAAGTCCACTGCTGAACAAAGGCCTTCCACATAGATTGCCTCATAGGGGGATATTTTCCATAGTTGCCACGCTTGGCAAGCGGGTTGGCAATAGTTTATTTTTATTTTTATTCGTTATTAAGAAAACGCTGCTGCCCATCTCCTGTTTTAATTCCCTCTGTCGCCTCTTACGACACCCACGGGATGATATGGGGTAGTTGATTATTATATATACATCGCGATTACACTATATTGCCACAAAATTTCTATTGGAATATTTGTTTTAACAACTCCAAAAAAATAGAGAAAAACTGATTTTACGGATTATATCGCGTTTAATTTGAATTATGTTTAATTGCCGACGTCTCGATGATTTACAGCACCTATGGTCACGGGGGATTTTCCCCGTGATAAAATTCGTAATATTAGTTTTATTTTATACTAGGTTTTTACCCGCGGATTCGCTCGCGTTGACTTCAATTTAGAAATATCATTAATACTACTCAATTTAAAGTTAAAATTTCATAAATGTAGTTCTATTCACGATGAACGTGTGAGAGGAACTATGTACATTAACGGGAGTAGAAATATAGAGAAGATGGGTAGCAGCGTCTTTCTGATTACAGCTCAAAAAAATAAAAAGATGTAGTTGGCAACAACGGCTAATATCTAACATATTTCGTAATCTATGGTGGGAATCGAAATGATGAACGGGAGTAGAAATATATTAGCAACTAGCTTTTTACCCGCGGTTACGCCCGCGTGGCCTTCAATTTAGGAACATCACTAAATGCTATTCCGCGCCAAATTTAGCAAAATTCGATCACTTTTAGAGTCACTTCGGTGTATGTGTATCTATGTCTGTTTGTCAAAGAATTTTTGTGAATTCCCAAAGACTATTGGACTTAGATGATTGAGGAACACGTGAATATCATATGTCTAGAAATATCTACAATTTTTATATTGGACGTGTCTTCCGATGTATCCATAAGAAAGATAAATTGCCTTGGAATCAAAATTTACTATTATAATTTACTCTTTACATTCATTCATAATTAAAGTTAATTTAGGTTTTACAAAATAATGATGAATTCATGGTCTTAAATGCGATATTTGATTCATATCATTGTTCCCATTTAATATTGATTGGCACCATAAAATAGATCCTGATATTTTTCTACGTTCGAGTAGACTTCAAAATTTCATAAATGCAATTCTGCTAATGATGAATACTACACATGTAATAAAACAAATTTTAATAAATCACGTTACATTTTAACTTTTATTTGAGCGGGTTGTACAAAATACATCTTTGGAAGAAAGTTTCATAAAAATTTTCGCAAAAGAACATATTACTGATGTGAAGCACCGACGCTCCGAGAAGTCTGAAGTATGTCAACATGTTCAGTATCGTAAGTAATCTTGATTTGCATGATAATATGAAAACTTAAAAATACAAAAATCTTAAATGACAAACTGATATATATATATAAGTCTCATTAAAAGTATAAAAACTAAAGTGGCAGCTTGCATTCGTCTCTCCTGTACACAGGGTTCCTCATTACCTATAGTATTTGTGGGCAGAAAAGAGTATGCCGCAATACTTCAACTACTACTCAGACATTTAGGTTTGCCCACGAAGTTATTCTTCACCACTTCACCGGATACATGGTAAGTCAGCACGTAAAATTTCCCATATCAGATTCATTTGTTCTCAAAGGTCTCGTACACGTTTTGCTCCCTTGCCCTGATGAAATCTCACGACGGTCATGGCTCTCGTATTTGTTTAAATAAAATTCATAAAAACTGAATCAAAGCTTTTGTACGATTGTTGACCATATCCCCTTTTGTAATTAGAAACCCAACGATGCCACAAACTATTCCATCAAATAGAGATAAAATCACACAGTGCACTTAATTTCCAATTATTTACATCAGATAACGTGATAACATATGAAGTTGGTAAAATGAAACCTATGCCGATATGGGTGTCTACCCAATATATTCATCTAAAGAGCTTCTCTCTTAATTTCAGTTTTGTGTACGCAGTACTGAATACTGTGCACACAAAACACACGTGTTGTGATAACAGTGTTGTTAACCATTTTGCCAAACGTGGCAATTGTGGTAAATTATCCCGATAATGGCCACCGGTCTAGATATTTTAAGTGTGACAATTTTTGATGCTGCACGAATAAGTATTCAGTAGCATTCTAAAATTTAATTTTAGCAGTTACTTAATTAGTTTATTTAGCAGAAAGTAGAAGGCGCTATATTGCATTAATACTATGAAAGTCAAAACTATACTATCTAGTAATATCAGCTATCGAAGGTTGGGGTACGACTGGCTCAACAGTCAAAGCTGGGAACATATATTTATTATATAAAAAAGGCATAAAGTGATGTTGATTCTGTTAAAAATCTATTTCTGTTAAAAAACACGCTATCATCGCCGCTAGCGGTGAAAAACTATTTGACGATATGACCATATTATCATGAAATAGCAAAGTTGTGTTTAGTTATTAATATCGTTAAACGATCTCTCTTCATTGATTTGGCTAAGCTATATCATGACATGGTCAACAAACAGTGATAAATATCATGAAATGACACCATTTCACGAAATAATGATTTAATGAGAATTTTGCAATAATTGCAGGCAGACCAGTTTTAATCAGTTTACATACAGATATAGTATCAAACGTATGAAAATTTATATGTTTTTAGTTCAAAAATATCAATTTTTATACGTTTGATAGATGTCACTATTATCTATTATTTTTTAAATTTTAATTATTACACTTTTAAAATGAAATAACGATTAAATTAAACGTTAGGATTTTTATTTAATTTTATTAATGTAATTATTTAAACATATAAATGTATGTTGTTTATATTATTTAATTTATTAGATACTAAAGGCAAAATATAGGCTTTTTTCATTTGTAAATGGCGCTATTTTGATAATTAAAACGTATATCATCAGCGGAATTTCAAAATGTTATGCAAGGGTTAAAACTAATTTAAACTTTATTTACAAATATGATATTTATTTGAAAAAACACCCGTCATCCCGCCTATTAACTAACATAATCATATATAATAGAAAATTTACATCTAAAGGAAGAAAAATTCTTAACCTTCTTTTTTAAGTTCTGTAATCGGATATAAGTAGCCTATAAGTTGCCCCGGGTTACTAACTACCTACATACGAAATTTAATGGAATAATCGGTCCAGTAGTTTTGCGTGAATCGGTAATACACAGACAGACAGACACACAGACAGACTGACAAAAATTCTAAAACCACTAATTTGGCTTCAGTACCCTTTATTTAGTCTCCTGGACTGATTTTTTCAGGAGTATATTAGAATTACAGACACGACTTTTCTCATAGTTATTAACTCATAGTTAAAAAAAAATAAACATGCGTTTAAAATTTGTTGTGTTTGATATTTATAGTACTTTTTCACAAGAGCCTGTTCATTTACTCATGTCAGCTATGAAACCAGGACTGTCACGAAAATCTCAATAGGTACGTACATATGTCTGAAAATATGAAAGCTATCTCAATATATGACAAACTGTTTTATAAGTCTTATTGAAGGTAAAAAGTAAAGAAGCAGCTTACATACGTCTTACAACTGTGCACATGGCTGCTAATTACCCTTGTGCAAAATAGTGGTTTCACATGTCCACAATTTTTTTAAACTATTTAGATATCAAGGTTTCGCTGCCAAGTTATTCTTTACTACTGCACTAAGCACGTGGAAAATAACCAAATAAAATTTGCTTCCCAGTTTCATTAGTCCTCGCGGGAATCGACCACTTTTGTTCCTGTGCTTTGAAATCTTATGGCGAGCTACACGGCTCTCGTATTTGCTTAAATAAAACTCATAAAAACTGAAAAGAAGCTTTTGTACCATTGTGGAACCCATCTCCTAGTAATTAGTCATTCAAACTATTCCATCATTTAGAGATGAAAATCTTACAGTCCACTTAATTTTCAATTACTTACATTGGACTTGATACAAAAAGAAGTTGGTGAAATATTGCTATGCTGATAGAGCTACCCAACAGAGACACCCAACATATTCAACTAAAGACATTCTGTCTTAATCACAGTTTTGTGTACACAGTTCTGTTAGTCACTTTGCTAAAAGTGACAATTACGATAAATCAACCCGACACTGGTTTGGATATTTTAAGTCTGACAATTTTTGATGCTGGAAGAATAAGTATTTAATAGAATTCTCTTTAATTTCATCAGTTACTTATTATTAGTTATTTAGCAGTAAGTAGATGGCGCTATTATAAGATTAAAACTATGAAAACAAAAACTGTACCCTCTAGTACTCGGCGACAATAAGTTGAGGTACGACTGGGGTGGCCCAATCACACAACAAAGCTGCTAACATTTATATAATACATAAATTAGGCATAAGGTGATGTAGATTCTATTAAACATTCTGCTTCTGTCAAAAATACGCTATCAGCGCTGCTAGCGGTGTGTAATGAAATTATTTCACGATATAAACAATATGAAAAAATAGCAACGTTGTGTTTAGTTGTTAATATCGCCGAACGATCACTATTCATTGGTTTGGTCAAGTTATATCATGATATAGTCAAAAAACATTGTAAAATTTAATTAAATTCCATCATTTCTTAATGATATTATTAATTCTAAAATCTGGCCAATACATATATAAAATCTCTTTATTTAAACTATATGGATAGTGAGAGCTTTGCAATAATTACAGTTTTTATCAGTTTATTTACAGTAAAACAAAACTTTTTTATAGATTATAAATTAAACTTAGAAACATTTCACATTTTACGAATTTCGATAGATGTCATTATTATCTATTAAAGTTTAATTAGTTACTATATACTTTATTAATTCCTACTAAAATGAAATAACGGAAGAACTGAAAAATGAACGTTAGAATTTTCAAATAATTATGAATTAAATTATTTAAACATAAATGTAAGTTATTTATTTAAATTTTATTTATTAGTAACGAGGTAAAATATTACTACTTTTTGAATTTCACGTTAGATGGCACTGCTTTGATAAAGTGAGATGTAGATTACCGGCGTAATTCAAATTATTACGCAACGTTAAAACTAACTTTAGGATTTATTTATAAAAATGTTATTTATTTTAAAAAAAAACAACAATAAAATAAAATAAAATAAAATAAAATAGAAATTAACATTTTGAGGGAGGAAAATACTTAAGCCTCCTTTTTTGAAGTTCCGCAATCGGATGAAAAGTAGACTATAAGTTGCCCCGAGTTTCTAATTACCTACACACAAAATTTAATGGAAATCTGTCCAGTATTTTTTGCGTGAATCGGGAATACACATACAGACATACAGACAAAAATTCTGAAAACCACTAATTTAGCTTGAGTGACCTTTACTTAGTCCCCTGGAATTGTTTTTTCCAGAAAATATTAGAATTACAGACACGACTATTCTACAGATTTATTATACAGGCTGTTTGTGAAACGCTCCCGAAAACGAAGGCAGACGATAGTACTAACGATATCATTGATAATCAGTCAGAAAGAAAATCGATCCCGAGGAAAAAAAGTCATCTTTTCACAACGTTTTATTCGCTTTATTCACGCTCCATCATGTTAGTACAGCTAAATGAAACGATAAAAATTACTTAAATGAAGTGTTAAAAAGGATAGAGTCATGCTTTTTTATCCATTGTGTAGGTATGTTTATTATTCTGATGTATTCAGTTATGTACCTATTCAGATCAGTTCAGTACTAAGTTATTTAAAAAAAAATTGGTATGAAACAGCTTACCGATATAAATCCTCCGTGGCCTTATGAGATTCTTCAAGGCACATTAACATGTTTCCGTATTCACGAGCACTATAAACGTACCACTATTACGCGTTAGGCATTATTAAAACATAATAAGAAACACAAAACGTAACAACAAGAATAATAACAACAAGTAATAACAACAAGAATTTAATAAACAAAACGATTGAACTGTCGCTCACGCGCATGTGATAGTAAACGGGGAACTGTCTCAAAAACTAAAATCAATAATCAATCCCGCCAAAACAAATGTCTCGTGCGTCGTAATGTCCTTGAGGTAAGCACTTTGAGCATTTCTACAGATCGTTAAACCGCTACGACATTGCCAACGTTTATTTTATTTATAAGTTTTGTTATCCCTACGACTGGTCTTCATATGGAATTTAGAAGTTATGGTTGTTATTTTTTAATACAATTACGTAATCAATTGTACCCTGACGCAGCAAGCAGTTCTTTACTACAAAAATGATATTGAAATTAATAAACGTGCCTAATTGGGTACTCAGTACTCACTTACACAATTATAAACACTATTTCATCGTTATCTATAATTTTGTACAAGAAAATAGAAATTAAATGGTACTGAATAATTTAATAGTTAAAATCAATTGCAATTATGATCAACAGTTAATTAATTTATCAGAATTGAATGAATGAATGAATGATTTTTATTCAATATTGATTATTACATAATACTTATTGAAAGACATTTTTTATTTACCACTGGTTCGGAAAATACCTCTGTCCTGGGAAGAACCAGCAAGAAACCCAGCGGGACTTTTTTTAAACATATTTCACTTAACAATAATTTTATTAATACAATTTTAAATGAATTTTCATAGAACCAGCATGGTGGCGATCACCCTATTCCCAGGGGTTATTTTCATTCATGTATTCCTTGATATTATAATAACCCTTTTTGTACAGTTTTTCTTTAATAAAACTTTTAAACTTGTTTACTGACAAACTTTGAACATGTTCTGGGATTTTGTTGCAAAAGCGTATACATTGCCCCATAAATGAATTACTGATTCTGTGGAGTCTAGTAACTGGCATTACAAGCTTATGTTTGTTCCTAGTGTTTATAGTATGAACATTCTTATTCTTATTAAAGCTATTTATGTTTTTATGTACATAAATTACATTTTCATAAATATATTGCGATGCCAAAGTTAATATGTTTATTTCTTTAAAGTTTTCTCTAAGGGACTCTTTACAATTTAGGTTATAAATTGTTCGTACGGCTCTCTTTTGCAAAATAAATATGGCTTCAATATCAGTCGCATTACCCCATAGCAAAATTCCATAAGATATTACGCTATGAAAGTAACTAAAATACACTAATCTAGCTGTCTCAACATATGTGGGACTTCTAATCTTTCTTACAGCATATGCTGCAGAACTAAGTCTGCTTGCTAATTTAGATATATGGGGGCCCCATTGAAGTTTTAACTAATCTAAAAAATAATTCTTTTACTTTATTTTAATTGACTTTCCGTATTTAATCAGACCAATACTTTGAATTCAAAAAGAGGTACGTCAAAAGTATTAAAAATTACTTGCAAGTTTTATAGTGATTGCCGCCTCTAATTCTTATGTCGCCAGCAAACAAATCTTAGTAGGTGAATTTCGGTGCAACATGGCAGCGTTGCCAATGCTTATTTGTCTAATTCCCTGAAAATTTATGACAAATTCCCCAATTTAAGGACAAAACTTCAACAGATTACCCACGAATTCCCCTCAATTTCATTTTAAGAAATGAAACAATTTTCAACTAATTTTATAAGATTTACTTTTTAACTAACATTTTTTTCTTTAAAATTAAAAAAATAAAGAAATGAAAAGCATTAAATAATACACAAATGTTGCCGAAATAAATCCGAAAATTAAATGTGGTGAAATGAAGATAATTAAAAAAGGGAGTCATTCGATATTCATAAGTAACCTAACAAAATGTTAAGATAAGTATTTAGATGTCTTGAAAAAAAGGTTCTGACTTGGCCCTTGCTATCGATTTTCAAAATCCCGCATTTCCCCGCATAATACCAATCCCCATAAAATCCCCAACCAACTTTAAATTTCCCGCAGTTTGGGGGATTCCCCACATGTTGGCAACGCCAACATGTGTAAATTCCACAGCGCGAGGCAACACGAATTGGCCGGGCGGCGGCAGCGCGTGTGTGAAAGGGAAGGGTATAGTGAGTAGTAATACTTAATGCATTGTTTCGTACCGAGCTAGATAAGAGTTCGGCGTCCGCGAGAATATTGACCCAATTGTCAGCTGATTTTATTTTAAGTTTCACTGTTGGTTTTATGTTTAATTATTTTCATGATTTTTTTATGAAATTATCATTTCATTTAGCTGTACTAACATGATGGAGCGTGAATAAAGCTAATAAAACGTTGTGAAAAGATGATTTTTTTCCTCGGGATCGATTTTCTTTCTGACCCATCATCAAAGGTATCGTTAGTACTATCGTCTATGTTCGTTTTCGGGAGCGTTTCATTAACACCCGGTATGTATCAATGTAATATTCGTGTAAATATAAGAAATCATTAAGTGAACTCTTAAAAATAATTGACTAGAGTTTCAAATACCCACTAAGAGAATCCTTTAAAACCTACCTACCTAATACCCCTCTAGGACGAGGGCGTAGGTTAAGCATGATTTCATTCTCGCGTTAATCAATATACAATTTAGCTGCAATTGTACAACGGAATTGCCTCCACTCGTAATTTAAATTTGATTTCTGAATAAGCTTTTATTAAATCACGTAACAAAACTTTCACCTTAATTACTTTTTATTGAACTTTCAATAACAATACCGAACCAAAGCTAAGAAAGTACTTACCTAGGTTTTTAATTTTTATGTTGTTTTGTTTTGGAACAAAAACTGTTTTAATATCTACTAAGAAAATATCTAGTTATGTATACAAAATTATAACAAGATTATTCGGTGTTATCTAGATATCGTAGGTATCTAGATACTGAAAAATTTTACTGGAGAATTTTCTACTTGGTAGAGCCATGTTGCAGCTATATTATAGTTGTAGCACGAATGGGTCGGCTCAATCGCGGAAGGACCACGCTCTCACAGAATACCTGCGTAAAATAGCAGTTTGATGCTGCTGTATTTCCTATGGTGAGTGTAGAGAACCGGAGACCCGTTTTACTGGAAACGAGGCATTCCATCTTAGCCCTCAAGGGTGACAACGCATCTGCATTTTTATTCGCAAATGAGGACAGATGTAGATGTCTATGGACCACAGCATCTACTAACCATCAGGTGGGTTGTGTGCTCGCTTGTCACCTTTATTCTATAAAAAAATATTGTAAAAAGGGAAGATAAGTAAAATAAGATAAGATAAGTGCAGTAACAAACCTAAGACAAGGTTTATTACTTAAAAACTATCCAGAGTTATGAAAAAGTGTAACATTTACTATCCGATTATTAACGGAAGATATCTCAGTGGGAGTAGTAAGGGGAAGACCTTATGGTGGGGTAGCTCTTCTATGGAGAAAATTGGTTTTTACATCCGTTTCTGTTATACCATGTGTGAGTGATCGCATAGCGGCTATCAAAGTGACTTGCACTGATCGTACCATGTTATTGTTTAGTGTATACATGTCAACTAATTCTCTTTATAACTTAAATGAATTTTGTCTGAAATAGCGGCTATTGTTGAGAGCATGAATATCGAGTATGTATACATGCTTGGAGATTTTAATGCACATCCTGGTGAATTATTTAGTCCGGAATTGTTAGGTTTTGTGATGAACAGATGTGGCGTTCTGCCGATGATATTAAATAAGGTATGGATTCTGACACGTATAACTTTGTCAGTAATGTTTGTGGAAGCAGACGTTGGCTTAACCATTGCGTATTATCTGAAGCAGCAAGGAAAGCAATAGAAATGGTAGAAGTTTATCAAGATGTGTTCTGGTCTGACAACTTTCCACTTGCTATTCAGATTAACCTTGGAATAATTAGGCTGACATCCGTATCAGTAAAACAGGACAATAAGATGAGTGATAAAGTTGTGTGGGGTGAAAGGAATGTAGCACAAATAGGCTCTTACTATAAGTTGTGTATGGAGAAAGTTAAAGAAATAGACTTCCCTTCTCAACTAAGGAACTGTTGTAATCATTTCTGTCAGAACAAAGATCATAGGACTGTAATTGATACTATGTACAATGAATAGAATAGAATAATTTTTTATTCAATATAAATTACATGTGTAATTCTTATTGAAAGTCATTTTTTACTTTACCACTAGTTCGAAAAAAAAACCTCTGTCCTGGGAAGAACCAGCAAGAAACCTAGCGGGAAGCAAGATACCTAGCGGGATTGGTGGTATTGTGACTTCACTTCGGGAAGCGGCAGAGGGCAGTTTAGGTATAGTGGGAGATAAGAGGAGTCGACGTATAGTGATCAGGTAGAATAAGTATGTCAGAATTGCTCACGGAAACGCTAGGAGGGCTTTTCTGAACTGGCATGGGAAACCTCATTCTGGGCAGCTGTTTGTAGAAATTACAGAGACGCGTAAATTTTTTAAGCAACAGTTAAAATTTTGCAATGGGGAACAAATTAAGATGAATATTTTGGCAACTGAGCATAGGAACAAACATTTTCAAAAATTTTGGAAGTCTACTCGGAGATTGAGCCCGAAACCTGCGGCTCCGGTGATCGTTAATGGCTTGACTGAACGTGGGAAGATTGCAGATATGTTTATGAGGCATTTTGGAGTAACCTCACGACTTCAACTAGATAGGAAAGAGTGTGAGGACGAGACTGAAATGCGTGATGAACCGATTAGCATCTCGGCAAAAGAGGTAGAGAGGACAAAAGAGGTCCGTAAGGATAAAGAATGGGACTAGAAATGGCGGCTTATCGAGCCCGTAGCGTCAACATGCACAGTAACAATAGCGGAAACCCGCTAATAACGGTATGTCGTTATATTATTCGGTTAAATGATCATTTTATATTAATGGGAAAAAAATGAAAAGAATTGTATATGCAAGTAGGTATAAGTACATTAATTTTAAAATAAAATTTATAACTAGCCACCCGCTCTTGTTTCGCCTGGGTAATATCTATTAATGTGGCGTTATTTAGACTTAAGATACTCGTTATCATTAAATACCATTTATTTTATCTTATTAATATTTTTATTTTAACACTTTTACTGTCCGGTTTTCAGACACAATAGTAAGACAATAGCAATGACCTATATGTAGTGCGCTAGACAGTGAAAGGGTTAATAAAGTCTCAAAATTTTTCGGATAAAATTTCGTCTAGATCACTCCTAGTATTACTCTCTATTTGTTCGTGAAGTTTTATTACAATCGGTTCTGTTATGCCGAAGATTAGCTTGGACATACAGACAAACAAACATTTTAAAAATGGTTACTTACTCATGTAATAAGTATCTTAGTCCTCAGGGCTGACAACGCATCGGCATTTTGATTCTCAATCGAGGATATATGTCTATCGGCCACAGCATCCACTTACCATCAATTGGACTGTACGATCGTTTGCCACCGTTATTCTATAAAAAAAGGTCTCCATCTTAGGTGTACAAATAAAACTTGGCTGACCAATTCTGTCACACATGCTAAAGATTATTTAAGACCAAATTCAGCTTAGCAAGCTATATCAGGGCTCATGATAAGAAAAAGCCATAATTTCCACGGTCGTCGTCGAATATAAAAGAAAGATGAATTGCAGCAATGTCGAGTAGCGAGACGTGTGATATGAACGGCAACGTTTATGACGGGAACAGATGTGCCCGCTTTATGACGAGAATTAATGACTGTTTAAAATCAGGAAACTTCCAATGAGGCATGCACACAGATTCATCTATACTCATACAAAGTTGAAATTGATGTCTGTAATAACGAAATAACTGCATTTTATTGAGCTTAGGGCTATTTGCATGCCATTAAGATATGAATAACCATTTTTCAAATTCTTATCTTTATGTCTGTTCAGGCTAATCTTCGGAATGTTTAAACCAATAGTAATGAAACTTTCGAACATATAAAGATATGCCAGGAGTGATCTAGGTTATTTTGTATGCAAAGAACGTGTAATTTTTGTCAATCGAAAAATTATATATTATATTTATCGCTAAATTTAAATAACACCACATTAATACATCCTACCTCGACGAAGCCGAGGCGAGTCACTAGTAACTAATAAAAGTAATATTAGTTTGTTTCCTTTTTTGAAACTTGTACGATGTACTTTTGTTTTTTCTATAATTCATAAACCTTCCACTCTATAACTTTATGGTATTTGTGAGATCTGTTTTTACCACGTCTATATTTACTCGCTTTTGTTTATATATGTTCGGGGTCGAATTTAGTAATTAATTTTAAACTAACTTCTCAATGAGCTAGAGACTTGAAATTTAGAACATAGCTCAGAATCGGATCACAATGTAAGAAGAATATGAAAACGCGGTAAAAGAACGTGGTATATTAAACATTTTAATTACGAAAATTAATTCTAATGATTCAATTATTTCTAATGATGAGGCTTTCCACATTTGTTTTCAAAGCGACAACGCATCTGAATGTTGATTCTTGATGTTGATATGCTTGGAAAAGTTATAGAGACATGCGCCGTAATGGCGTCATACAATGCTTATGTTATGTCTACGCTTAGATATGACATTCTATTCTGGGGTAATTGTGCAGACAGAGAAACAGTATTTAAAGTTCAGAAGAAATACTTACGAACCATTTGTAAAGTTAATCAGAGTGAAAAATGTAAGCCATACTTCATTATTAAAAATTATTAACAATGCCATGTCTTTATATATATATATAAGGTAGTATTATAAGTACGTCAAAACTTAAGTCTTTACAAAAATCTAAATGTCCAGCGTCATAAAGATACATTGAGCCATCCCAATAGTAATACTGTTTTGTTTAAGAAAAGTGTATTCTGCATGGGTCCTCGTCTGTATAACCATTTACCTAAATATAAAGGAGAATCTGAGAGCCTTCACATTTTTAAGTATCAACTAAACATGTTTTTAACCAAAAAGGCGTATTATAATATTGAAAATTATTTGTTTGACAATTTTTAAATTTTAACTATCAAATTTATTGAATAGAACCACAATACTTTATCGGACTGTGTTATATAATTTTAAGACATCATAATTTATACTTTTTTGACATTATTATTTTAATTTATTATATTATTATTGAATGAATTATTAATATGTTAGTAATACAAATCTAATATATAAAAATTAAAGTTTGTTTGTTCGTATTATATGCGCTGCCATACCGTTAATCAGATTGCGCTAAAACTTTGTTAACATTTTGGTTGCACTTGCGCGAAGATTATAGGAATAGTACAATTAACTTACAATAGGTGGCGCGTGTACCATACGGAAAACTTCAATGAATGTATTATTACTGCTAATTAACCAACACAACTCTTTCAAATTTAAAACGATATTTCCAGAATTATTTTTTCTGTGGCGGCAACGAGCTATACTGTGCTGTAACATGTATTTGAAATATTTTTTTCTTATTTCTTAGACATGCAGGTTTCCTGACGATGTTTTCCTTCACCGACGAGCACGTGGTAAATGAGCACTTAAAATCGCAACTAACAATTTCATTGGTGCCAGCGGGGATCGAACCCGGATTGCTCACGTACTGTGAAACTATCAGCGAGCGCTAACCATCCGAGCTACCACAGCTCTAAGATTATATTATGTTAATGTAATTATCAGAAATTTCCATTTTAATTATAAAAAATTCTAGTATTTAATTAGTTTGCACACCGGAAGGTAGAAGATGGCTGTTTTTTGTTAAATTATTAAGCCCTAGATAACCCATATCAGTCTAACTACTTAAGTTCATCTTAGGCTGTGCCCATATATTGCAAACGAATAAAATGAATTTGAATTTGAATTTTAAATCGACAGGACTAGGAGTTTGATACACCTCAGCATTCATTTACGAGTACTACAGGTAGACTGCGTGCTCCCTTGTCACCCTTACATTCACTTTCCAGCGTATTATACACATTTACGCATATTTCACAATACCAGCAAAAAATTACAGCTTAATGCCGCTGTGTCTCACATGGTGAGTATAGAGAACCGGAGACCCTTTTTACTGTAAACGAGGCATTCCATCTTAGTTATCAGAGGTCACATCGCATCTTTACTCCGTTATCGTAAGGGTTCTAACTCTACTACATACAACTACTACCATCGTATTAAATTAGGATTCTTAATAATATAACTTGAAAATATGAAAACGAAACTGCTGTATTTAAATAAAGGTTGACCTGCAAAATTATTCCTTTAAAATGTAATATCAAATATATTATAATTAATTTGTTTATCACTACATCTATTTGAAATAAAAAAGCAATAATTATAAGAAGGACCATATCATCCCGTGGGTGTCGTAAGAGGCGACAGAGGGAAACAATTCAAGAGATGGGCATCAGCGTCTTTTTTTTATAGGATAAGGGTAACAAATGAGCACACAGTCCACCTGATGGTAAGTGGTTGCTGTGGCCCATAGACATCTACATCTATCCTCAATAAAAAATCAAAATGCAGATGCGTTGTCACCCGTGAGGACTAAGATGGAATGCCTCGTTTCCAGTAAAAAGGCTCTCCGGTTCTCTACACTCACCATACGAAACACAGCAGCGTTAAGCTGCTATTTTACGCTGTTATTATGTGAGAGCGTGGTCCTTCCCCGGTCAAGCCGACCCATTCGTGCTACAACTATACCAGTAATATAGCTGCAGCATGGCTCTACCTCGTAAAATATTGCCTAATAACGACTAAAAATAAAAACTGCGGTTGCCAACACGCTTGTCAAGCGTGGCAACTTTGGCAAATATCCTATAAACAATCTATATAAACAATCTATAGGGGAGGCCTATGTTCAGCAGTGGGCATTATAATAGGCTGTAACAGTAACAGTAACGCAAATATTCGAAGGCTGTGGTTGCTTTCATATTAATAAGTAAAATTATCAAATTTTTTGCAGACCAATTATCAATATTTTTTTTTATAATTTATAATCTAGTGACCTATAACCTAGTTAAAGTAAACATGAAATTAAATTAAAATTAGAATTAAAATTAAAATAAAATCAACAGACAAATAAAGGTCAGGGCTTGTCTAATTTACCGTATGCAGTTTTATTAACGCCCCAAAATTGGTGAATCCCATCTGGCCGCTAGTACGCTCAGAGTGATGTTGGTGCTAGTTCGTATGCAACTCGGAAGCACATCTTTTGCGCATTATGGCTTCAAATCCATCAATATGTGCCTCTGCAAACATGCCCGAGGAGCTACATCACCGCGGTTACCCCATTGACGGCTCCGTTGCGTGGCTTAGCATTCAGTTGCCGCGCTAAGGGCCGCAGATTCGAATCCCGCCCGGAGAAAGTATTTGTATGGCCTAGAAATTATTGTTCCGGGTCTGTATGCTTGTTCTTGTGAAATGTATGTACGTAAACTACGCCCATAATATAGGAGAAAATCTAAGTGCGGAGGTAACAAAAAAGAAAAATTAGAAACGAACACATTATTGTATTGAACACTTAAGTCGTTGTACGCCCTCGTGTATTGTTCACCCATAGGCTGCATGTATAAACTGACTGAAAGAAGGCTTTGAAAAGCGTAACCTTAACCCTTTTAGTACAGCGTGCAAACTTGCGGGCTAACATATTACATAGGACAGCGACCTGCGCTCCTACTCTTTTTTTGGTCCCACTCTGAATACCCAATAAATACCTCATGATCAGCAGTCATGTTTACAATCACTTGACCAACGAGGCAGTCAATCATTATGTATAAATGTGATCTTTTAAAATAATGTTTTCAAGTGAGCTTTTAAACCAAACTCCCTGTCGACAACTAATAACCATTATTTGAAGGATCATAAATAAACTTAAAACAAAGGAAAAGAAACAGATGTGGAGTTCAGTAAATTTTGACGAGTCTCCTAGGAGTAATTGAACACGAATGACGCTATTAAGGCCGCCGCTTTGAGTTAAACGTAACGAGCTTTGAGGCACAAGATTTTAAAATTTTAATAATGACCCAACGTAAAGTTTCAAAATTCTTAACAGAATTACAAATGACAACTAAGAATTTTAGCGTTTACAAAACAATTTATCCATATTTTTGTAATTTGACAATATTTAATTACGTAAATAATATTAATGTGTTGTAATAAAAATAGTGAAGGCTTGATTAAAGTTATTTTTACAAATTTCATCGAGTGTGTTGTAACTTATATAACTTATTTTTAATTGCCTTCGTTTTTAGAGTCTCTGAACAAGATCGTTCCCGCCATTACATCAGATTTGATAGAACGCAAATCCTAGCAAAAGAACACCGATTCCTACGAACACCTAAACTTAAAAAAAACATCCTTATTTCAATAGAGAAGATGGATGGATGGGTGCTGCCATTGCAAGACTTCACGATACGGTAAGCTCGTTCTGCATAGATCGGACCAAAAATTAATATTCATAACCTGAAGGTAGCCGGGCTAACTATTACATCGGGACGTCAAACATTTCAGTCCCACCCGTAATCATGGTTGCTGTAAAGCACCCGAAACGAAACTATCGAAAAACGAATTAAAAATAGGTTTACACGCGATAAAATCCGTAAATATAATTTTATTCAATTTTTAGTATTCATGTTAATAAAAAGAATCAATAGTGAAGGCTTCCTAGGTTGTAGGTGCCTTCGGTTGTCGCTTTAAATATTAGCCGAAATCGATTGTAGGAGGTTTATTTATGTAAAGTCAATAAGCTATCGAGGGTGTATTAGCATGGTAACTGTCGCCGAAGACCAAGACATAAGTAGACCAAACGTACGATCATACCAAGATTACCACTAGCTGAGGAGTATTTTTAAGCAATGTGTCAAAATAAGTAATATAGTAAATATAAGTGTGTCAGGGTCATGCAATATGGAAGTCTGTAGCCTCTGACTACCCCATGGATGATAGTTTACATAATATTTTTCAATATAAGGGAATCGCCTTTCCCATTTTGTCCTGCGGGTATAGTAAGCGGTGATTATAATATTTATTTCTAGAAAAATCTCACAGCGGTTTTTTATAGTAGTAGATTAACTAGTTTTTTTATTTTATTGTAACGAGCTTGGGGTTCGAGACAATTAAAAAATGCCGAGTGAATTACCAAAATTGACACTTTAATTACAGAACACTAATTACAACTTAAAACCACACTAATAACAAAATACAATTGTACTACTGATCACTTTAGTTCGCAGTTGTATCGCTTCGAAGTATTCGCTTGTATCGCCAATTCAATACTCCTCCTGGTCTTTTCTTTCTGAAAGTGTACGTTGTTGACCCTGCGGCCTTGACAGCTTCATCGAAATTAGGCTCGTAAGCGAGGACCTATGAGCTATTGAGTGGAACGATTACAAGCTATTGAGTGAGACGAGCTATTGAGGCGCGAGCGCCGCTTCGCCGACTGCAGTCCCGAGGCACCCCGACCCCTGCTTTCGGAGTGAGGCTCCTCAGCTGGGGGGGCCTCGATGTAATTCAAGGGCTCCTCAGAAGGTACGAACCTCGGCTTAAACCACTATCGCAATGTCGGTTAAGGGTCGCAAAGCTAAAAACGCCCTGTATCACGGGTGTTAAGCCTCGTGTACGGGTGTGTCTCCGACCGGCGCCGGCGAACGCGGTGTGCCCTAGTGTTCTGTATTAGAGTAGTGCCTCAGTGTGTATGTGTGTGTGTGTGTGTGTGTTATTGTTAATCAAACAGATTCCTCTCCTATGCACTATACCCCAAGCTGATAATCCTAAGCCTCTTCTCGTGGAACTTTGACCAGGTATACCAGTTGAAACTCCAGCATAGGTTTTAGGCGGGGATCATTGTAGCCTTTACTGCCATACCTTTGCATGGTATCCCTATTACCGAACCCTCGTAATCCGTGGCATGGCAATATCAAATTTAGTACTATAAAATAAATGTAAGACAAAGAATTAATTGGGGACGGATCAACCTATTAGCAGAAGTGATCTCGTCGTCGGGATCAAGAAGAACGTTCTTAGGACGTATCCTATGGGGGGTATCATCCATCACTGGGGAGTACGAGCCCGCCTCATTTACCAACGGATTTATGTGCTATTTTATCGAATCGAAGTATTTTAAGGATAATTCCTTAAGATACGAATGGATGGAGGGCATGTCGAGGTCGCAGTGGTGATCCGCATTCCTCACATAGTAGGGGGCTCCTGTGATTTGTCGCAGGAATTTATTCTGCACAACTTGAAGTTGTCGAAGACTCCTTTTGGAGACGTGGGCAAAGGACATACCCGCATATTTCATAATGGGACGTACGCAGGTTTTGAAGAGATGCAGTTTGTGTCAGCATTACTTACGCTTACTTACGCTAGTGGTAACTAGTGTCGCCATGTACCAGGCATTAATTGTGGCGCGCGACATTATTTTATATAAAAAAGCTAGTTAATCGCACGTAAGATTTTCACTGACAATGACTGTTCCGTGGCGCAGTAATATTCCTTTGGTGTTGCAGTTTGTTCATGGGCGGCGGTAATCACTTTCCATCAGGTGAGCCGCATGCTCGTTTGACTACTATCCTATGAAAAAAAATAATTACAGGCTGAGAGGGAATCCATCTTAGTCTTCACTGGTGACAACGCATCTGAAGCTTACTTTATTTAAAGTTGGTTGCAGGAGTCCATGGGTTGCAGTATCTACTTCCCCCCCGAACGGGTTCCCCCTTGTCGTGGCGGGGGGGACTTAGTAGCCGTGGCTTGGTCACCCGCGGTGAACAAAGAGGAACCCCTTGACTGGCCCGTGGTGTAGGGCCGGCCCAAGGTGGCCACTCCGAATGGGCGTGGCGAGCCCACTTCGGATGTGTGTCGGTGGGCTGCGGCGAGAGAGGGGTGTCCTCTCCCCCTACCGCTGCAGCCGAGGTGGAGTCGCGGAGGAAGAGGAGTGTTGGTATGGCGATGCGCCACTTGCTCTATCCTTCCCGATTCTGACGGGGCCGCACCATTCATTGATGCGGTGGTGGTGGGGCTGCGGGGGGAGAGGAGTATTGGTATTGCGAGGCGCCGCTCTCCCTACCTCCGCAGCCGAATCTTGGTTGGCGGCGGAGCCATAGACCAGATCCACCGCTGGGGTCAGGAAGGCTGGTGCTTCTGAGTGCTAGTTTTACCTGGCCCCATGGCCTTCGTGCATCGGACACGGGAGCGTCCGTTGCGCATGTGAAGTTGGAGGCCGCGGAGGAGGGCGCGCCATATGTTCTGGTGCGCCTTACCTGAGAAGTAGATGGGGAGGAGTAGTCCTTTCCCGAGAAGGGGCCGCCCTGGGGCGGCCAGTGCTGGTGAGGCCACGGATATGTGCGAAAGCGTTCCCGTGGCCCTGCCAATATGCGACGAATGTGGAACACCATGGAGTTTTAGTCGGTGCGAGTCCGACATAACCCGTCCTAGGCCCCGACCCGCAAGGCGGGTATGCGTAGGCATTTCCCCATGTAAAAAAAAATCAGGTTGCAGTATCTACGTATCATCAACTGGACTGTTAGTTCAGTCGTCACTTCAACTGTTCCGTGGCTCAGTGGCTTAGCAATAAGTTGCAGCGCTAAGGGCCGCGGGTTCATATCCCGCAAGGAACAAATATTTTTATGGCCTTCAAATAATTGTTCCGGTTCTTGATGTTAGTCCTTGTGAAATATATGCATGTAAACTTCCCTAACGATACAGGAGAAAATCCTAATGTAAAGTTTAAAAAAAAAAAAGTGGTTTTTACTTTCCGCCTGTTTAGCCGCACTTCGCAATTAAAACAATAAAAAAAGTATTCCCACTCGGCTTCTACATAGGAAGCCGCACGTCAGATGCCTCGTGCCTTGCCCAAGAGAATCGTAGTACTTCACGTGTACATTTTAAACAAGTTGCAATTCAATTGCATAATGGCGGAGGGCGGATAGTGCAGTGTAATAAATTCTTGCAGAATATGTTTTGTATCAAAAAAAATGCATTTGAATCATTAAATAAACGTAAATATAAGAAATCATTATGTATTTAAATCATTTAAATACGTCTCCTTGTGGGATAAAGGGCCTTTTCCCTCTTCTTAAAGTTTGATGTCACGCTGCAACTATATTATGACTGCAGCATAAATGAGTCAGCTCGACCGGAGTAGGACCACGTTCTCACAGAATACTAACGTGAAACAGCAGATTAATGCTGTGTTACGTATGGTGAGTGTAGAGAGATGACGTAAAAAAGAAACTGAGACTCTTTACATTAGAAACCAGACATTCCATCTTAGTCCTCAGGGGTGACAACGCATCTGCATTTTTATTCTTATTCGAGTAATTAAGTAGATGTCTATGGGCCGCAGCATCCAATAACCATCAGGTGGACTTTGTGCTCGCTTGTTACCCTTAATCAATAAAAAAAATTCGTGGCAAACAACGAACGGTATTGTCGGTTTCGCTGATATGGATATTATGGTATGTAAACAATGAATATAAGGATGAATATGAATGAATATGAATATATATCGCTATCAAGCTATTTTTATATGATTTGTAGAATAAATAGTACATTATTTAATTAAAAAAAATTGTAACCAATTCTTTTTAACACAAGGTCACTGGGTTTCTTGCTGATTCTTTTCAAGGCAGAGGTATTTCCGAACCGTGGCAAATGAAACTTAATAATGATTTTCAATTATTAATATTTAAAATCTGTATTGAATAAAAATATGCGGACAATGGATCCACAGGCCATGTCATAGTAAGAAGCAATAACAGCTCAATCACACTAACAGCTCAATCACACTTGCAGCCAACACTAAGCTAGGAAGTCTGTAAATTGGACTCCTTTCTAGGTAACCTCTGAGGAATAAGATAAAATGCCGAATAGCTTCAAATTATATCGTCTTTTTTTTATTGGGACTAAAAATAGTTACACATTAATGTTATACAAGAGAATTAATTTAAAAAGGAGTACTTAACGTGTAACCCTATATGCTTAGTCTTATGTTTAATACAATTGCGCAATTTATGAGAGTGTAGGTAATTATGCTATTACATAATTATAAATCATTATAGTCAGTTAGCAGCTTAGTTATCATCCTTTTAAACTATAAAGATGACAGAACAAAAATATCACATTCTGTGAAGTGTTTATTATAATTATCTAAGAGGCGGCGCGGTGGAGGGGTGCCCGCGCTCCAGCGTTTATTTTACACCTCATGGTGTGAAACAACCGAGGTGCTCGCACTGCGCGCCGAATTACAGTTCTCGGTACAATATAATATAACTTATTGGTGATATAACTACAGTCAAACCTGTTACTTATTACACAACCCATGCAACATCATGGCCATAATAAGCGATCGTCTAGATTCCAAACTTAGTAGTTTATAGTGTTTTAATAATTGTACGTATGGAATTCTCGAATGGTAAAACTTATAATAGATGTAGCGTAAAATTTTTTTTGACCATTTCCAATTTATAATTATATTGTTTGTAGAAGGGACTCCAGATTGGTACAGCGTATTCTAATTGTGAACGAATGAGTGTTTTGTATAGAATTAAAAAAGTAGATGATCGTTTAAAGTCTTTGGAGGATCTCATAATAAAACCATACTGTTTAAAAGCTTTATTGATTATGTAATCGGTATGTTAATCTAAATGTAATTTCGAGTCCAGCATTAAACATTTCTAGGCCGGAACCGAGAAGTGGATGCAGAATAACAACAGAAACATGTTTAAGGCTTTCTACTCGTTTTAGGCCAGAAAACAATAGTGAATTCAGGTTAGCAATAGAAACACGTCAGATGATGGTACCCACTCAAAGTCCTGCACAGAGAGGAGAGTAGGAGGGTTTAACTCTCACACTTTGAATTTGTTTTATATCTAAATTTTATTACAACAATTATTGACATACAAATATCCAAGCATCAAACAATTATTTGTATGCTATATTAAAAAAAAACCCATGCTGGAATCAAATTTGCAGTCCTCACGCCATCAAACACATGCTTAACTGTTGCACTGACGACTTCCAAAGATATTTCTTTTGTTATATATTACATTTTAATTATGCCGTTGTACCTCAGCGGCTATGCGCTCGCTATATAATTCAGAAAAACAATCTTGGTTCGACCTACGCCGGCAGCGATAAAATTTTCAAATGCAATTTTAACTGTTAATTTACCAAGTGCCCGGCGGTGAATGAAAACATCGCGAGGACACCGGCATGTCTAAGAAATAAAAAAAACATGCGTGAATGTCGTGGAACACTCGGTTGAAACCAAGTTCCTTTCGTAGTATATTATTATTGATAAACGTATTATATTATTGATTAACAAATACAAATAAATGAATAACCAGCGTCTATTAAAATGAAGCGTCATTTAAAATAATATTTATTTCATGGCAAGATAAGAAAAAGTGCGAGGGAGATGGATATTATTCTATCTCGCTCGCAATATAGAAAGGGGTCGTGACGGAAAAATCTTACACCTTTTCTCGCCTAGTTCGTCAAATTCGTACCATGCGATAAGGAACTTCGTTCCAAAAATAATACTTCGAAGACATTTGTAATACCAACACGGATTGGGGTCACGCTGCGGATACTTCCTTGCCCTAAATCCCGTTTGTAAATAAGAAGAGGCCTATGCACAGCGCTTTGATTATATAGTAATATAATCAAAGGCACAGCGATCGGACGTACATAAGCTGTAACTTAGTATATATTTTAAATGTCGAAAAGAATAGAATAGAATAAAATATAATTATGTACTTTCTCATCACAAACAGGTACAGAATTATTTATGACAAACAGTTTAAACTATAAACTTAATGAACCCTAGTTTATCTGAGACAATTGCCTAATAAAAGTATTTAACAATCGACAAAACGATGAAGTGATAGTAGCCCAATGGCAGGGTACGGTTCACGAGCTCAAAAGATCGTGGTTTCAAATCCGCCATTCGAATACTTTCGTGAACCACTAATACAAGTATTTTGAGCTCATCAGGAGTGGTTGAAGGGAATATACACATTGGTAATGTTAATAGCGTTGCTAGTATTTAAAAAAATACAATAACTGTTCTATAGGTCTACGTCTATACTTATTTCGACGTTCCACCTTACCGCTGTTTCATGACCCACATCCCTAATTGCACAAGTCCAATGAAAATGTCGTCCCGTAAACGACTAGAAACAGGTGTCGAGCTCGGGAGTTTTTGATCAATATTACTTTCCTGTCGAAATTATTAGACACGACCACCCATTACTGGCCGGGTCACCGCCCTGGATCATCAAGTAATGAATATTTAGAGGAGCTTCATTTTTTAAATAAGTAACGGTGACAAACGAGCACGCAGTCCACCTGATAGTAAGTGAATGCTGAGGTGTATAAAACTTTTAGATACTCGTTTTAGAATGAAAATGCAGTTGCGTTGTCACCTCTGAGGACAAAGGTGAAAAGTCTTAAAGGGTCTCCGGTACTCTACACCCATCATACGAAACACTGTGAGAGCATAGTCCTTCCCTGTGCGAAGAGCACCTATTGACAGCAGAAACTCCCGGATAACAGCTGAATGAATAAAAAACTGCGGTTGCCAACTTTGCAAGCGTGGCAATTACGGCAAAGGTTCCCCTTATGAGGCAATCTATGAAAGAGGATTATATTCGGCAGAGGACTTTTGAGAAGCTGTAATGGTAAACAATGTCATGTGTTATAGATCAAAGTCATGTGCTCTAAACTTTTAGATTCTACCGAAAAAAAAAGTGGCATAAACGTACTGCTGCTGCTGCTTGCTAATACCCGCTCGCTATTATTAAAAATTACAATTAACTATGTTAAGGCTGATTTACACGGGGTCAGTAACAGGCGCCAGTGCTGGCGCCGAGGACTGACTTGCACCGTTTACACGCAGTCAGTAGTCGCGCAGACAGTGCTGTACTGACTCCAAATCAATTTACACTATGCCATTAGCGGGTCAGCACTGACTTGCCTCGAATTTGGAGCCAGTTACTGTCCCTGTGTAAATCAGCCATTATTAGTAGCATTAAATAATAAAGTTGGTTACCATAGCAACGGGTGCCATTAAAACGGTAACCATAACAACAGTTACCATTTTATCAGAATTTTTTTTGATGGGACTATCGTAAAATCCGTTCTTAGTGAGCCTACATTACGAAATGAGTAACAGTATAACCACTATTTGAAAAATAATTATAAAATATATATATTTGAAAAATGAATCATTTTAACGCAAGCTTAATTTCTGTTGACAAATACAGAAATACAAAGTTTCGAATACAACATGTCACACTCATAACAAGAACTGTTTGATTTATGTCGTATTCTCTCATCCCGAACTCCATTCACGCATTGTTACGGTTATTCGGAGTTTCGTTTTTGTTATTTCTCTGTCGGACCTCCGTCTTGCGGACAATGGCCCTTTTGACGCTATGAATTTATTATAACATATTCGTAAGGAAACACTGACGTTTAAGTGATATTTTATTGCAAAATCTTGACGTTACTCTTTCTAAATGTTTACGCAAGAAGAAAGATACATTTATACGTGATAGAGTCATTACATTTATACGTGATAGAGCCACGCTGTAGCTTTAGAATAGTTGAAGCACAAATGGGTCTGCCCGACCGGGGAAGCACCACGCTCTCCCGGAATACTAGCTGCTGTGTTTCGTATAGTGACCGTAGAGAACTGGAGACCCTTTTACTGGAAACGAGGCATACGATCTTAGCTCTCAGGGGTAACAACGTAACTACAGTTTGATTTTATATATATTAATGAATTAATGTTTATTATTATTATTATGGGGTATTTATACAGTATTCTCATCTGGTTGGGCTGAATAAATATTTTAAAGGAAATAATAAATAAACATAAATATATATTAATATACTAACATAAATAAATAAATAATACATAAATAAATAAAACCCAACCAGATGGAAACCCTCGGCAGGGGAGACCAAACGGCCGAGGTTAGGGGAAAGGGAGAGAAACCGGCGGACGATGCGGGCGGTATCGAGGAGCACCGCCTTCTGCATTTGAGCTTGGAGCGGTCCGTCACGGAGTCCCAGTCGCCTCAGATGACTCGAGAGGCTGACTGGGATTAACCGTTCGCGAGACGACTGACTACAGGTATAATTTCGGTCGGCAGTCCACCCCACCTCGTGAGCCAGGTCCAGATATTTTGTTCGCTTATCTGTTTCGGCTTTCACGAGGTTCTCGTCATACGGAATGGTGATGTCGACCAAAATATCCTTGACTGTGCCCGGTCCATCAACACAATATCAGGCTTATTCGCAATAATAGTCCAGTCTGTGATGATGGCCCGGTCCCAGTAGAGCCTGGCGCGGTCATTTTCGAGCACGGCTTCCGGCAAGTACTTGTAATACGGCAATTTCCGGTCCACGAGACCGTATTTCAAACGAGCTCCTGGTGTAGAATTCTGGCTACTAAGTTGTGCCTGTGCAGAGTACTCAGAGTTAAGCGCCGAACAACCGGAGATGACATGCCTAAGTGACTCACCGGGATGGCGACAAGCTCGACAGATGTCGACGGTGCAATCATAGGATGTATCTCCGATAGTTGTTGGTCTTAATAACCTGATCCTGTATCGCACAGACAAAACCCTCGGTTTCCCAAAGAGGTCACCAAAACGTAGCCAGTGGATGGAGGCAACTGTGTCTACGAAAGGCACATGTAGAGCCTTGTGGAACCTCCCGTGGAGCTCCTTCTCCTTCCATACGGTTTCCCGGTCGGAAATGCTCTGTACTTATTATTATTATTATTTTAAATAAAATTACTTTTGTCCAACAAAGGTCACTAACATTGTGGTAGACTAATATGCATGCAGCGGAGATGGGAGCACTAAAAGCTTTATAACTTAGAAAATCCTTGCCTTATATGTCACAGCGCGTAGTGACGGTAACCGTTGACGAATGGCCTTTGTGACTTTTGCGATATTGTTCTAAATCTCACAAAATGGCTATCAACTCATCCCATAGTTTTTGAGAGATTTACGTAGTTTCTTATTTCATGGGTCGGCCCGACCGGGGAAGGACTATGCTCTCACAGAATACCAGCGTAAAATAGCAGTTTAACGCTGCTTTGTTTCCTTTGGTAAGTAGTGTATAGAATCGGAGACCTTTTTTACTGGAAAGGAGGCATTCCATCTTATTCCTTAAGTGTGACAACGCATTTGCAATTTGATTCCTAATCAAGGATATATGTAGATGTCTATGGGCCTCAGCAACCGCTCACCTATAAAAAAAAAATATGCATCACTACAGCTCTATTGCTTTACGTAGGCCTCCCACAATAAATACCACAAAGCACTATCCTGAGCCACCTGCATCCATCGACTTTCTGCACAACTTACTAGGTCGTCACTCTATCTAGTTGGGTGCTGCCCTACACTTCTTCTACCGGTACGAGGCTGCTACTCGAGAACCTTTCTTCCCGATTGGTTGTCGGCTCTTCGAGCTATATGGCCGGCCAATCGCCACTTCAACTTACAGCTCATATACCACTAACTACGTCGGTTACTCTGGTTCTTCTGCGGATATCTTCATTTCAAAGTTTACCTTGCAGGAAACCCCGAGCATAGCCCTCTTCGAGATTTTTCGATATTTCAAGCATGGTATTTTTTTTCGTATTCAATATACCCATATTTTCCTATTCAAACGCAGCATTCAGCTCAAATTATTGCACTAACAAATAAGATAGTATACAAAGAGCGTGCAAAGTATAAAAATGAAGTGTAGGGGCTGTAAAACAGCGGGGGAGCCAGACACGGTGCGCATAAATCGTTCAAACCGAGCGGAAAAAACTAACTGCCAACATAGACCGAGATAGAAGCGCAGGCGGTTTAACATGCACTGATATGTGCAGGTTAACACACAGGAGTTTACTTCTCATTTCCGAACATTTAATTAAATGAACCATGCGTACAAAAGTTTTCATACAACTTTTGAGTTTTTTTTTAATTAATAATCGTGACAAACAATATCGCAGTCCACTTGATGATTAGTGGATACTGTGGTCCATAGACATCTATCATTTATCCTCGATTAAGAATAAAAATGCATATGCATTGTCACCCCTGAGGACTGAGTAGGAATGCCTCATCATCATCATTATCACTATCATTACAGCTCTTCACAAGTCCACTGCTGCACATAGGCCTCTCCCAAGGAATGCCACAAAGCACGGTCCTGAGCCACCTGCATCTATCGACTCCCTGCATGTCTTACCAGGTCGTCACTCCATCTAGTGGGGAATTTCTCGTACCCAGTAAAATGGGTCTCCGGTTCTCTACACTCACCATACAGCAACATTAAGCTACTATTTTACACTGGTATTCTATGAGAACGTGGTACTTGCCCGCTCAAGCCAACCTATTCGTGCTACAACCAGAATACAGCTGCAGCATGGCTCTACCAAGTACAAGTGCGATTAATATTCCAGTTGCTTTGTGAAAATTAACCCATTCGCTGTCCCGTGTACTACATATAGTTCATTGCTAATGTCTTAATATTTTGTCTGAAAAGCGGGCAGTGAAATTCTTAATGTTTTTTGTTTGAAAAACTATTGTGTTGATAAAGGATTTTGCCCGAGCAATAAGAATATTATAATATTAAATATGCAAGTTCTTGCATATTTAATATTATAATATTCTCAATTTGTAATATAAATATATTATTTTACTCAATATCGATCATTTCGATTTATAACATATTACAAACAGATATTGTCTGTTCGAATTTTATTATACTGCCTTAAATCCTAATGTTTACATATCTCTATATATAAAAATCAATTACTGACCGATTCTGATGAAATTTTTTATGTGTGTTTGAGTAGGTCCCTGAATGTTTTAGAATTGGACCTGGTAGATGGAGCTGTTGTCCAGATCCAGAAATCACCCGTGCGAAGCCGGGGCGGATCACTATTTTAATAAATAAAATTGAAGTGTCTTTTTGTAATGTTAAAATAACAGCTTTTTACTAAATGCATATGAAAGTATATACGGTACTAAAAACAAAAAAAAAAATTTTTAAATGTTTGTCTGTCTATCTGTCTGTTTGTTCCGGCTAATCTCCGAAACGGCTGGACCAATTTTGACGGGACTTTCACTGGCAGATAGCTGATGTTATAAAAAGTAACTTAGGCAACTTTTGTTTTATAAAAATAATTAGGGCTTCGCACAAAAAAATTAAAACATAATTTATTAATTAAAATAAAATCCAATCGTTATAAATTCCACGCGGGCGAAGAACCGCTAGTTATAAATAACCCTTTTTAAAATGTTTGTTACCTGTCGTGTTTCTGTCCGGGCTTTTTTCGGACTGGCTGAACCGTTTGTGATGAAACTTAACGTAATAAGGTCACATTAAGATATCCTATCCAGGCAAAGCCAGTGTGTTTTGCTAGTATATTATATAGCCATGTGGTAAAGAAGTAGGAACTACATCCGATGATCTCATGTTTTTGGGTTTTCCGATAGTTACGGTACAGTCTACGGTGATTGCTGGCAAACAATATTTAGACGCTGAAAGTAGAATCGATTCTAGCTCAAAAAATATGTCTGTATGTCCTACAAATAACTGTGCTCTGTTCGGGTGTCTCTCCATGGGATGTATAGTCTCTCATTTGTAAAACAAAACCAAATAACAGAATAATTTATTATTCATTCAAAAATAATAAGATAATTTCACATTATGAAGTCGGACTTAGACATGAAGTAATTAGCATTAGTAGTAATCGAGCTGCTTTAACTGTACTTTCATATTGAACGCATAATGTCGCTCGTCCCTCAAATATTGGTTATGATTCAAATTTCTGTACCCTGTGCGTTGAACTGAGTAAGACTGGTGAAAACCTACATATGTTTTTTTTTTAAAATAAAATGTATATACTACTTGAACAAGATCTATCCAAAGGCTAACCATTTTAATCCTACCTAGTCTCTACAATCTAACCTGCTTGTGAAATAGTACCTTACCTAACGCGATTTCCGTTCCACAAAGCGCACGCTCCATAACTTTTGAGACCAACATTTTATAGATAGATGCGACGGAAACGGTACGACGGCGGTACGATAATAATACAGTAAAAAATTCTAAATTTACCGTGGTAGCTGAGGGACTGGACAATAGCAATTTTTAAACCGGCACCATTTAAATTATTAATAGATTTTTACTTTAAGCTATGTTTAGCACTGGGAAATATTTATTCTGTAATTCATTTCAAGTAAAAATCTACACTTTTGTTGGATTTGTAATTGGAATAACATCGCTATTTTCAGGCGGTGCTCTTCTTAAATATTGTTTATAGTAAAGCTAAATTTTGACACCTTCAAATGCAAAAGTAACAATTTTAAATATTCAAACATATACGGTTTTTACATTGACAAAATCGACGTCAATTTAAACTTTAAACAATGTTTAAGGCACATGAGTAAAAAAACCCTTACAGTTTCTTTACTCATGTGCTTAAGGTACAACTGAAAAAGGCAGGAATAGAGATAATTAATACTTAACCAATTTTAAATATAAAAACATACACGGCCTTATACATAGACAAAATCGACGCCAATTCAAACAATGCTTAAAACTGCTATCTCTCTCTTCAAACAACAGAAAAATACAGGAATAGAGATAATTAATACTTAAGCAATTTTAAATCATAAGTAAGGCTGATAGTTTGTGTCAAATAATAAAAAGAAAGAAGTCTTATTTTTCCATAGCATAATTTAAAAGTAGAAAATAGAGTAACAAATGGCTTATTGAACTGACGGCTAGAAGAAGGATACGTTCCGTTCCCGTTACGTCGAGCGGTAAAGAATATTCCAACCTCGTGAGCCATTTATTTCCCGTTGGCCATTGTGCGCTCTGTCTGCCATTGTGGCCGCAAATGAAATATTTTAATTTTATATAATTCATGCCGACACGATGCATTGTCGTAAATTGCTTGACGATTTTATATTGGCCCATTTAATCCCATTTCTGGATAATATGGAAGTGCTATTTGAATTATTTTCACATTTATATCCGTGTGATTTATTAAAAGCTTATTAAGGTCTGGATCCAATATTGTTTTTCATTGTTACTATATTATTTATTTATTAATATAATTTGAATATAACACTTTTGCAAATATTCCAAACAAAGTTCATATTTATTACATACAAAGCAAATTCCTCCATCGGAAGGCCTGTTGCAACGGAGTAGCAATTTTGCGCAGGACAGGATTATAGTGCTTGAGTGTGTGCGCAAACACAGGTGCACTGTCTATTCTCTCACTCTCATAGTACGATTGGACGGCAAGCCGACACGACCGGAGAAAGATCAGAGGGTGAAACACCGCCAACTTCCTACTCCGGGCTGCTAGTGAGAATTTCTTGACAGAAACACTCAGTAACTGATTTTTGTTGTTCCTACTTGGGATTCGAACCCGGGACCTCACGGTCAGCAGTCGCATTTAAGATCACTGGACCAACAAGGCAGTCCTATATTACTATATTATGCTTAAGGCGCCCTTACATTGTCGTAGTGTACATTTAAGCATCCCCATCCCATAATTAACATCGAATCGTAATTAATAGTAATTGACCAAACATCGCAAGCATGCCGGTCGCCGCAAATAGAAATGCCGTTTGTATTTCGATTTGTAAAAATAATATGTATTTGTTACGAAAGTAATGACAGAGTCAGACCTCAAAGAGCACATTTTATTATCAACCAGCTGGTACCCGGCGGCGCATTGTTGCCACAGAAGAAATAATTGTGAAAATAACGTTTTAAATTTGAAAGAGTTATATTATTTCATTGAGAATCATAAGACATTCATAGAAATTGAAGGATATGTAAATTTCAAATAAGTTTGTCAGTACGATACGTGCGCCACCTACCATAGTTAAAAAGTTCTATCGCAATCTGATGAACGGTATGGCAGCGCATAAAATACGAACAAATAAACATTAATTCTTATATATTATATTTAAATATTCGTATTGAATAAAATAAAATAATTTATCACAAAGAGACGTTGCTTCAGATTAAATTTCTAATGAGCAAAATCTTTGACTGGTGACAATTTTATTAAACTTTTTCCAATTAATTCAATTCTTTTTTATTTTATTCAATTCTATTCTTCTACTCCTGGAGAATAAGATGAAACGCCTCGTTACCAGTGAATGGGGTCTCCAATGATCTACACTCATCATACGAAACACGGCAACTGGTACTACTGGCACGCTGGTATTCTGTGAGATCGTGGCCCTTCCCCGTTCGACCCGACCCATTCGTACTACAACCATAACATAGCTACAGCGTGGCTCTACCACGTTTGAAAAAGATGCTATATATCTCTTCACTAAATGACAATAAAAAAGACGGTTGTAGAATTAAATACTTTAGTCAAGCAAGCAATTAATAATGATTAAACGTTAATTCCGAATTATCGTAATAATCTTTTTTGTCATATTTTGTTACTTTTACCATGTCTCCATAACATGGAGACTAAATACATAGAAACTGTATTATAATAAAATTTGATCTCGGGTACAATATTTCTATTCCCAATATCCGATCGCAATAGAAAGTTTTCATAAAGGTTCTGACCTTTATTTACATACTTTGTGATATTATGGTACCCATTGAATATTGTAGGAAGGAGTTTACAGCTTTTTAAGTTCCTCTCGTGTATTGTGTGTTGAGTCTTTTATGTAAGATTTTTTATACAAATGAATTGAGAGCATGTTTCTTGTTTGAAGTATATCAATCTTTATTTAAAGTACATTTCATTTTCATTCATACATCATTCACTAGAGTCTTGGAGCTTCAAAATGCTTTTTTTATATTTTCAATACTCCCATTATTGACTTAGATACAGTCCATCGAAATTCGGGTAAAATTTGGATTTTTTTGTTCTTAATTTTTGTGATAAGTGTATTTAATTATAAATTTATACCTTTATCTTGAATCATTCTGACATTAAAGTTTTTAACACCCTGCACTGCCCTTTGTGGTGGAATTTCACAAAATTCCGTAATCCCTACTTGGTAATTTTAACATGCCAAAAGAATATTCTGCCAAGTTTCATATCCATAAGAACTATAGTTTGAAAATGTGATTTTTTGTTATCGGGCGTTAAAATGTATCATTTTAACGCCCTGAAAAATGTCACATTTTTAACGCCCTGCGGGTGGAATTTCGTAAAATCCGTTCTTAGCTGACCTCTACTTGGCGAAAGAAATATTCATACCTAACATATATATTTAGAGATATTCATATATATTTAGAGATTATAGTCTATAAAAGTCTACTGCTGAACATAGATTACCTCAAGGAGGATTTTGCCATATTTGGCAGGCGTGTTGGCAAACCGTATTTTTATTATTTGAATTGTTATTAGAAGATGCTGCCCTATCCTGTTTCAGTTTCCTCTGTCGCCTCTTACGACACCCACGGACGACAGGAATTTACCATGGCAACTATGGTAAATTCTCACGGCTTGGCAGGCGGCTTGGCATCCGTAACTTTTTATTATTATGAGTTATTATTAAGAGAACGCTGCTACACATGACCTGTTTCCGTTTCCCTCTTTCGCCTCTTACAACACCCATGCGACGATATGAGGTAGTGGATATACTTAGATAGCCAAGCTGCCTAAAATAAGTTGGTTCTTCTCAGCAATTTTCCAGCACGCTGTACTCATGATACTGTACCGATTGACATTATATTTTAAAGAAACAAAAAAAATATTCCGTGTCGTGGTGTTTGAGAATCCAAAATACCCTACTTCAAATCACTGTGAAAATGACGGGAATATCTCAATATTATTACCTAACACCGGAAATAGTACCACAAAACATTTATCAGGCCAAAATTAGAATACGCATTTCAAGTCTGGAATCCCTACTTTATCAAGGACATTGAAGTTTAAAAGGTACAGCGTAGCTTTACTAAAGTACCACGACTATTGAAACGGCAGTCTCATGAAGAACGTTTGAAAGTTTTAAAACTTACAACATTAATAAACCGCAGGGACCAAGGAGATCTAATCGAGACCTTTAAGATCTTAAGTGGACATTACGACATTGAGGAGCTTGACAAATAGCTTATTCGTAATTAAAACACTCATCTCAGGCCACCATCTTAATCTATGTACCAGCTTTTCTAACAACAACCCTCACAAGCATTGCATTTGTAACCGTGTAGTCACCGACTGGAATAAGCTGCCAGAGAACGTAGTCTCAGCCCAAAATGTGAACCAATTCAAAAATAGATTAGATAATTATTTTCTGAACTGCAAAAGGAGTAACTAGTCGGCACAAACAGGATACAGGCATTATCAGTTGTCTTAACTACCTGCCTGCTGATATATAATAATAATAATAATATCCTTTGGTTAGATGGCGGTATAACCACCTTTTTACGCCAGTCGTAAAAAAAATCATGAACTTTTGAATTCAGAATTTTAATTATTCGCTACTCTATGTCTTAGCACCGACTTCAGAAGCTATCATGTGAAATATATATATTTACTTTCGATTTTACTTTTTTAAAAGTTAAATTAAAATATTTTAAGTTTGATATTAATGACTTAGGGGCATAGAGCATTGCTCTTTGAAACCTGGTAAAAAGTGGTTTGTGGAATCTCATAATTATTTTAACAAGCCTATAATATAGTAATATCCATCCCCTCTTTGGTTTGACATAACACGTATTCGAATCAAATGGTTTGCTTCGTCGTTCGTAATGCTTACAGCAATAGAGTGGAATAATTTGGTAGCATCTGTCTTTCCATCCGTTTACAATGTAGACAGGCATCTTAAAGGCAAGAGTGAATAGGCTTTAGATAAGTTAAGTCATTCTTGTCTTAACAAAAAATCTCATTTAACCATCTTTGGCTACATCACCACTTACCATCATGGCTTATGGTGGTTAAAAATATTCCATACGATAATAGTTTTATCTAATTTAGTCAAAAACTAAAATATACATTGTGACAAATTATAACATACTGAAAGGACCTAAATAACTAAATCGCATTCATATATAAACATACATAAACCTTCACGTCTGTTACCCAGAGGAATAGGCAGAAAATATCTACCTCCGTTTGACACGATCCAGATCTCTCTCGCTTATCGGAACTATAACTTTTATTTTTATTATAATCTTATATAATGATATCATAACTATAAATCAATTGACTTCTCCTTCAATCGCGTAATAAAGCTACCCTCTTAACAAGCATACGAAGTTCTGACAGCATATTAGTCAAAATTTTGCCAAGTCATTGCGTGAGCTGACTCATTGGATACTGAAATGGTCTCACACTCACCGATATAAACTCAATCGATTCGTCCTATTCTTCTGTATAGTAATGGTAATATATTTCACGTAAATTTTTGAGCATATCAATTCTCGTGTCTTAACACGCTTATTTCTAATTTACTTGGTAATATGAAGTTCTTAAATAATACTAATATTGTTAATATGTAATTTTTACTACGCGAACTATTAGCGTGTTTAATACTCGCTACTCATCTATAAGTACTTAGATTATTTTAAAATGATATAAGACTGTTGTACTTATATATGATACGGGTAAACTTAGAAGAGTGTGTAAGCCTAGGTTATCTCGGGTACACTTAGGGTTATCTAAGTTTCTTGGGTAAAGCCCGAAATATCAACAAAATCACTACAGATTCGGACTTTATCCGAATAAACCTAGGTTTACCCAACCCTGGCTGGGTAATGTTCATGTATAGGTGGTTAAATAAAAAAATAAAAGATATGTAGTTTGTAGAACCTGTATTTTTATATTGTATATAATAATAATAAAACTTTATTTCAGACAAAGGTCCATAAATTGGTTAGTAACATTACATTTTTATATTCACGTTAGTTAATTTGCTTAAAATGTAAAAAAAATTATCATACATTTTAAAAACAATATCAAAGTTACTAAAATTACTTATTTAAAAAAATATATTTTATTATTAGTTACTGAGATTTAACATTTTAATGCTTATGCATGTGCAGGCGAATCCAGTGTGTTAAAAGCGAAGAGTCCCACCTATCGGCTAAAGCGCTTAGGATGCTATTAGAAGATTCTATAATACGAAAAAGAAGCAAGGCGCATCTCTTTCTCATTTTAGCATAAAAGTCCTCTGTACGTGCCTCCGCGAACATAGTAGATGCACTACAGTGATGAGCTGGTCCCATCAAAATCCTAAACGCATTATTGTATTGATCGCGCAGTGCCATTATACGTCCGCTGCGTGTACCCAACCCACATGTTACACGTATAAAAGGTTTGACAGTACGCTTTGAACAGCATTACTTTAACCTGTCTAGTGGACTTAGCAAATCTGCGAGTCAGCATGTTACAACGTGATCTGCGTTCTCTCTCAATATCTCCATCATCGCTCATGTTTTCTGTGAGCCAGTGCCCCATATACTTAAACTTAGGTACTCTTTTTACAACAGTCCCACATAAATTTGCAGGCGGTACGTTAGCTCTTCTCTTAGCGTCTGCCCCAAAATCTTAGCTCACTCTTTTTTGCGTTGTATATAAACGTATATTATACTTTGAAAAAAAAAAGTGGGTTTTGCTAGTTCTTCCCAGGCGAGACGTTTTTTACCGAACCAGTGGTAAACGTAAAAAATTACTTTCAATACCCAAGCAGCACACAAGCGTTATGAACATCAATATGCCCACATAGAACTTATGGTTCTTTTAAAAGCGTATAAAAGTGTTGAAAAGAGTTTGTATCCTTATGAGAGTGGTTTATGAGTTGTTATACAGCTCAAGCTGTATAAAGTCTGTATTATGGGATCTAAGTAAGCTTAGGGTTTTTAATCAGAATATGAAAACTCTAGTATACAACTTTAAGTATTTTGTAACACTTCAATCTGATTTTATCATACAGCTCAAGCTGTATATCAACGTTAGATAGTTGCTACCGTTCAGACGTGATGGCATAATGACGGGACCGATGACATGCCCGTCATAAAGGCCAGCCCACACATTCAGTGTTGGAATCTGCCCTGCCGTAAAGCATGTGGATTCACGGGAGCCCAAACGTGATCGTTATGCATATTTGAAAGTCCTGACCTCGTGAATGTTGCATCGTCCGTCCCAAGAACATAGTTTACGTAATTAGGGTTTTCCTCTAACTGCCTGAGGTATCACTGGCAGAAGTTCCTCCTGGGTGCAAAATCGGAGGGTATCAGCTCCTGTGTACGGCGATAGTGATAAGGGTGACGATTGTCGTCACGAAGAATTCGCCAAACTGCAACATGGTTTATACCGAATCTTGTTCCGGCTCGCCTCGTACTTGTGGTCGGCTCTTCTTCAAAATGCTCTAACACTAATTCAGCCTGCCTGGCGTCGACTGTGCTTGGACGTCCACTTCCAGTAGACCGATGAAAAGAGCCGGTGGAATGTAGTCGTCTTGACATGTTCAGAACACTGGTACGAAGGCAGCAATCGCTGTTCAGTGGGGGGTCTACAATCGATAAATCGTTGCCGATACAGTTCGCGAGCACGAGTTAAATTGCTATCTTCATGGCCTACGCATAACATCATATTGTAATATTCCGAGTTAGAAAGCATCGTCATTTTTTTAAAAATGTTGGAAAAAAAACTCGAAACAGTTGTAGGATATCGATTAGAAGATTTGAAATTGACAACATATTTTTTTTACAACTTGACATTTTTTGAAGCCAGTACTTGAGTATAATGACATCCTTGTGTTCAGGTAGCAAACATTTATGAATGAAAAATAGAAAAACTATTAAAATAGACAATTATTAGGTAAAATAGGTACGTAGGCCTTTCTGTTAAATAATCTGGTTCCCTGACATGAGCAGCTTACTAGGGTTGACAAAATTTTTGGCTTTGATAATTAATTATATTTGTTATGAGGTATTTTGTAACACGTTGTATAGGCATAATATCGTTAAAACTTAATTATTTTATCGTCGAGCAAATGACAATAAATGACAATATGAGTAATAGAAATATACCAAAAATTTTTGCTCAAATAACCCGGACGCGTCCTAATAAAAACGCTTGCAAAAGAGCCAACACAACAGTGCGAACGGTCGCGAACTTACGCGGCCCCGAATGTTACAGATTACCATAAATCAAAGAACCGAGCAGATGGCTGGCCCGAGCTCGTGAATATTTGAGAGGATTTTTTCCCAACCAAAAATTTCACGTAAGCCGCGAGGGCTTTGCAAATTTTCGGGCCTTTCCGAAGCTCGTCGAAGTATTGGAGTTTGGAGTTTCAACTTCATTATAGGAGTCCGAAGATTTAACCAATCTATTGCCTATTAATATTCTAGGCATTCGCCTATAATAAATTTTAAAATAATGTCTTAAAAATACCCTCATAAAGTAAAATAGTGAGTTTTTAGCAAATATCGAAAAAAGAGAAGTTTTTCAATTCGACTGTATGTGTTTTTGAAGGCTTGTTACGCGATATCAATTTTAATCATAAGCGGTTAGCCACCGCAGACTCTACTTCACCTGAGAAAACACGTGTCATATTATCTGCGTTTGTGTGTCTTTCCTAGTGTAGTGGTTGGGAGTATTGGTGCTGGGATTACTGATGACGGGGATAGTGCACGCAATTGAGGGATCGCGCCTTCCCTCAATTGCATGTTCTTCAAACCAGGTAAGATACATAATTTTGTTTAATTATGCTGATCTTGGATAATTAATTTTTAAAATCTTATGTCATTATATCATCATAATGAATTTCCGCAAAGTAACGCCTGATTCTATTTATTACCAATTTTACTGATCAAATAGCGAGGCACTGTTAGCTCAGCCGTTAATTTCACAGTATGCGAGCCACCCTGGTTTAATCTCCACTGGCACCAATGAAATTAGTAATTGCAATTAGAGGTACTGAATTACCACGTGCTCGGAAACATCATGTGGGAACCTACATATCTGACAAATAAAATATTTGGAGGACATGTGAAGTCCGCATCCGAACAGCGCGTCGGACTTATTACTGCATAACCCTCTCAGAAATGAGAGGCCTGTGCCTAGCAGTGGGCGTGTTTAAACTGTAACTATGCAAATAGCATGACAAACATAACAGCACGTATCGTGATGACGTTTTGTCTATGTAAATTGCGCATGAACTAACACTTAATCCGAAAGATTTTTTTATTTGTTGTCCCATATAGTTACATTCTGAAATTGCACGGAATGGAATTCACGCCACAGCCCGGCCAAAGACGCTTAGTTACTGTGCTCAATTATTCGTTATAGCCTATCAAAGTCCACTGCGTTATCATGTAGTGATGGAGTAAGAATATCCACTACCCCATATAGTCCTGTGGTTGTTGTAATAGGTGACAGAGGATACCGAAACAGAAGATGGGCAGTAAACTGAAACACGAGCTGATAACAACTCAAAATGAAATGACTGTGGTTGCAACTCAAAATTAAATGAACCTGCTTGCCAAGAGTGATACCTAACTATGACAAAATTCCCCCTATGAGGTAATATATGAGGGAGGTCTATGTTCAGCAGTGAACTTATATAATGTTATGGCTGTAATGGAATGTCCACTGCTGAACAGAGACCTTCCCATAGATTACCTCGTAAGAGTGATATTTCCCATAGTGATGATATTTGCACATGGTAGATCTAGGCCGCAGATATTATTATAAATGTAATATATCTGCGGCTTAGCTCTATCATGATTAGGTTAGCCTGACCGGGAAAGGACCACGCTCTTACAGAATACCAGCGTAAAATAAAAGCTTAATGCTGCTGTGTTACTTATAGTGAGTGTAGAGAACCCAGCCTCTTTTAACCGGAAACGAGGCTTTCCATCTTAGTCCTCCGGGTTGACAACGCATCTGCATTTTGATTCTTATTCAAGGATAGATGTAGATGTTTATGGGCCACAACATTCACTTACCATCAACAGGACCGTGTGCTCGTTAGTCACTTTTTTTATAAAAAAGATGTAACGGTTGGCAGGCGGATTCGCAAACGCTGTTTTTAATATTTCCTGGTTATAAAGACGCTGGTACCCTGATTCCTCCCCCCCCCCTCTGTCGCCGCTTACGACACCTATGGGACGATATGAAGTAAAAGATACTCTACACTACAACTACACAGTAGTTAATGCACTACCCAGCTTTCAACATTGCAAAATGTTAAACAAATCGCGCGCCCCACTTAAACAAATTCGCAAAAAATAACTCCATATAGTCAAGACTAGAATATAACATGTGGTAGAGCCACAACGATATACATGCTACGTATTGCACGCCTATTGCACGCGAAGCGTTATTAGGTAGTGGATTACTCTCGACGCGTCAAGCTCAAACAATTTTGTGTTCTTAAAATGCCTCTATCATAACCATATTGCACTGATACGATAATATGAGTAGCTGTATATCAAGAAAAGACTCTAATTAATCCATCTTACATTTTCTGAAAAATCATTTTATGTTGCTACTTTGAAAAAAAAAACGGTTTGAAAAAAAATTTACGTGGACGTCCGGATGTTGATTTTGTATGTGGCCACGAAACTTCCGAAAAAATTGACGTATCGAGACCGGTTTTTTTTTACTAGCTTCAGAATTACATCAATTGGTTCTCTATTTCATATCAATAGCCTAGTACGCGTAGCTTGTTAATAAAATGATTTTCAACTTTTATAAGTTTTATTGCTATTAAAAATTTTAAGGCGCTTTCATATATTTTTTTAGCCCTTGATACACAAAGGGCAAATGTACCATACAGCCTATAGCGATTTTATACTTTGTGTAATCGATTTATTTTTGAAAACTATTAATTGTTTTTCCTGTAGGTGACACTACCTATTAAAATAATGGAGCGCTAAATTTAAAACACGTAAATAATATATTTTGAAACTCAGGAATACAATTTTTTTTCATCAAAATTTAATGAAACGCTCATGCATGAAACGAGGCATGCACTTTTGGATTTTCCAAACTATTATTGTAATACCACCACTACCCAATAGGTACAGTGCTACTCAGCTTTACTTTGATTACAAACAGTCGAAATTAATTTCAATTAATATAATTGGAAAATGTTAAATTAAATCCCGCGACCAGCTTAAATAAAATTGCAAAAAAAAAACAGCTCCATAAAGTCGAGGCTAGAATAGAACGCCATTTTAATAATAATTTTTGATGCGCTCTCAAAAACAGCGGTAAACATTTTAATGAGAATGGAAACAATCCCAACGCGCGTGATGAATATCGTTAAACGGATTATCGCAGTCGGTCTGTTTTGTACCGTTGTGATGTTTTTGATTTCATTTGTGAATTTTTCATTAGCGTAATATTTTGTCTTGATTGCGAAATGAAATCAGTGTGGATTCATTTTACTTTGTTCGAACTGAAATTCGGGATTTATGAATGAAATTTTGATACTCTTACGTAAAAAAAGATTCCCAATTTTTTATTGTGAATAAAAGTCAAGCAGCCTAGAAGAGTCCGAGCTGGGTAAAAACATCACATTAAAAAGGTATTGAAGCAAGAAGGTTCATGTTAAAATATGTGTTCTTAACACATATATACATACAAAGCGTCACGCATGTAGACCCTGAGAGGGTAGGCAATGTCCAAAGAGCAGAAAGTTACTCTTTTTTAAATAGGATAAGGGTGACAAACGAGCACACTGCCCACCTTATGGTAAGTGGATACCGTGACCCATAGGCTACATCTATCCTCGATTAAAAATAAAATTGCAGATGCATTATCATGACTAAAAACTCACCATATGAAACACAGCAGCATTAAGCTACCATTTTAAGCTGATATTCTGTGAGTGCGCCGGTCGAACCCACTCAACCATTATTAGCTGTAGCGTGACTCTACCACTTGTGTACTCGGGCCACGGTTAGCAAAAATTATGTGTTTAGATGAAAAAATGTGAAAGAAGTAGTACTTGTCTAGCACAACGTCTTCGTAATCACAAACCTAATATCTCATTAGTCGAAAATTAACACATTCTAGGCAAGTACGTAACACAGTTGGCACATTATTTTTGTTTATGGGTGCCTCGTAAATATATGGAATGTATAAGTCCCAGACTGACATGGGACATGAGTACTCAATATGTTCTCTTAGAGATTTTAAATACTCTCACATGTCAGTTTTCTCACGATGTTTTCCTTAAGCACCGAGCGTAGGGGAAAATAATTTAAAGTTGCATTTCCCATTAGTAGGGAACAGAACTCAAGATAATTATGAGCTACTGGGGCTCACAATCGTAATATGAACAACATGAATCCCTTTTTACAGGTATAACTATTTTTTTTAAATTAAACTGACAAACTAACTTACCGTTCACCTAAGTCCATGGACGCCTGCAGCCAACTTTAAACAAAGATCACAGATGTGTTGTCACCTCTGAGGACTAAGATGGAATGTATCTCTATACCCTTCAGACAGGAACACAGCAGTGCAGGCTTAAATAAGTAAGAGGATCGTACTTACTCAGACAGACTACTAGGCAGCAAAGGAGCCTTACTACTTAGTCAAAAGGTTCTCGTCTAATCATTTAAAACCGATAAAAATATTATTTCAGCTGTAGTACAAACTGCAAGCACCTACGTGCACTGCTGTATGTGTGCTGTGCTCTTAATGATATAGAGTATATTCACCTCTTAGTACTCAAAGATGACAACGCATCTGTAGCCTTTTTGTTTCTATGAAGTTAGTTGCAGATGTCCATGGACTGTTGTGGCTATTTACTGTCAGGTGGCACAGTCCACTGTTTATTGATCACTTCAACTGATCAATGAGGCGTGTACTTTTTTGTCACTCTTATTAATTAATGATTAAAAACACTATCGCATCGAAACCAAATTTTTCCTATTATATATCACTAGCGACCCGCCCCAGCTTCGCACGAGTGATATCTAGATCTCGACAACAGCTTCACCTCCCAGGTCCAATCGTGAATCTAAACCATCCAGGGACTCACACAAACACACACAAAATTTTTCATCAGAATCGGTCGAGCCAGTTTCGAGTTTTTGACAGGACAGCAATAGATTTTTATATATAGAGATTATCACCAACAAGTCCCCTGCTGAACATACGCTTCCCCCATAGATTGCCACTAAGTGCGATCTTGAGCTACCTGCTTCTATCAGTTACCTGCGTATAGTATTATAAATAAGTGACAGAAACTTAGAAAAGGCTAAAAAAAATTATACTTAATAGAATTAGGCGTTAATTTGCGGAAATTCATTATACTTAAAAATGTTAAAAATTAATTTGCTAAAATCCTCGTAATAAAATAAAATGATGTGTCATTCCTAGTTTGCAAAGCACCTCCCGCTCGCTAAGATGGCACTCTTAGCGGTCAACCACCGAAGAGTCTAATTCACCTGATGACGCCTCGTTTACAGACGAAACACGTGACGTCCATATATGGATGGTGGTGTGTCTTTCTAGTGTAGTGGTGTTGGGAGAAGTGGCGCTGGTGACGAGTATAGTGTTCGCAATTGAGGAGGACGAAAGGTGCTCTTCAAACTAGGTAAGACATATCATTTTATTTTATTACGCGGATCATAGCTAATTAATTTGTAACTTCTTTATTTTTTTATAAAAAGTTATTTGAAAAGTGCATGTTAAAAAGACTTATGAGTTTTTGCTCTAAATATAATATTATAAGAAAGGAACAATTTGGCTTCAAGAGAGAAAAATCCACGACTTTAGCAATATAATTATAATAAAGATAGAAAGCCTAATAAATAAAATATTGACCAGCCTAAATAAAAATGATCTAACTACTGTAGTCTTTTTTGACTTATCAAAGGCATTTGATTTCGTTGCACACAAAACTCTTCTGAGCAAACTGGAATCTCTCGGAATCAGAGGACCCCCATTATCATGGATAACGTCTTTTCTAAGTGAGCGTCAGCAAAAAGTTGTCATCAATAAAATAATTTATAATAAAATGAGTTCTGTTTCGTCTGAATATAGATAATGCAGCTCTGGTGTCCCACAAGGAAGTGTACTAGGACCCATTCTATTTATACTTTATATTAATGACATAACAGAAGTAACAAAACATCAATGTGCTTTATATGCTGACGATATATCCATAATTGTTGCATCTAATAAATCTAAAAACAATATTCCTTTACAAAATCATGAATGTGACATTAATAATACTATCGACATAATAATCGAATGGCTTAAAGCAAATAATTTAAATATTAATCTTGACAAATCATATTATATACAATTCAATAAATCAAAACATAAACAGAACAATTTTAATCTAAATGTGACAAAGATAAATAAAGTACAACAATTGAAATACTTGGGTATAACTATTGACGAGAACTTGAACTGGAAAATACATATAGACCATTTGTGTAACGGAATTAACCAGTTCGTATATGCTCTTAAGCGTGTTAGGAACGTAACCGACAAAAAGACCGCTATTATGTCCTATCGCGCCTACATAGAATCGATATTGAGCTACGGCATCTTATATTTATAGGCCAAAATAAAATGCATTAGGGCCATATGTGGAGTTTTACCTGACGTGTCCTGTAAACCACTGTATAAAAGTCTAGGATTATTGCCGTTACCTTCACTTTACATTTATGAAGTTGCGGTTTTAAAACACAAAAACACAGAATTAGTTAACAAATTAAATAATTTTAGATTGAGAGATCCTCACAGAATATCATTTTGATTCCAATGTCGGATAAGTATGCAAAAAGTTGCCTCTGTATGGGAGTCAAATTATATAACAAGATTCCTAGAGATATTAAAATACTCAATATCAATATGTTTAAACACAGGTTGTAACAGGTCTAGATGCGGCTAATGCCTTTGCTGAATATTTTTGCTCAGTATTCCATTATGAAAAGCCCGTATTAAATTATGTAGATGCCGAAAATTCGGCTAATTCACAAGTTAACGTGAAGCCCATCTCAGTCAGGCCAGTGGACGATAGTTATTTTAGATTGGCAATAAGACGCCTAAAGCCACGATCTGGTGGTGGCTCTGATCGCATTCCCGATATTCTGGTCAAGGATTGTACGCCAGCTCTTCGTTCACCACTCTTGTTCATTTTTAATCTGTCCCTTAGACAGGCTAAATATTCAGAACAGTGGAAACTATCTAGGGTGACACCTGCATCAAAGGGAGAACCTGGAAAATATATTTCTGCTTTTAGACCTATTGCGGTGATTTCAGTTCTGGCGAAGATATTGGAAACCATGTTGGACTTTCGCATTAGCAAACAGTTAGATAACATTTTGCATGACAGTCAACATGGGTATCGAAAGAATCACTCAACGAATACTAGCTATGTCTGTGCAAAGATGGATTCTAGGAGAAAGGTAGACGCTGCCTATTTCGATTTTAGGAAGGCTTTTGACCTGGTGAGTTATGACATACTGTTACAGAAGCTAGCTAAGTTGAGTTTTACTCCGAAACTTCTTCAACTTTTTGCTAGCTATTTGGATAATCGTTGTAAATTCGTTAGAGTAATTGATTTCGACGATTCTTGGCCGTACGCTGTTTTTATTTTTATAAATGATTTGCCTACCAAAGTTAAATCTGCGAAGTGTCTGTTATTCGCAGATTTGGTTATTGGCGATTGGTAGTTCTGCTGATGCACAGGCTCTTCAACAGGACATAGATGCGGTATCGGAATGGAGTGAACTGAACCATCTTCCTCTTAATGAGACTAAATGCAAGGTTATCACTTTTGCATTAAAACAGAATCCTGTCATTATTAATTATAATATAAATGACGCGCCTTATGGTAATAGTATATGACATACGTGACTTAGGTTCAATATTAGATATTAAATTAAATTTTTACAATTATATGTCATCCATTTACAAGCTAGCTAATAAGACTTTCGGTTTTGTGATGAGGACTGCTGCTGACTTTGATGATATAAGGGTGGCTAAAACTTTGTATAATACGTATGTTCGAAGTAAACTAGAGTATGCAGCTGCGGTCTGTAATCCTTACGAGAAAAAGTGTACTCTCTTGTTAGAGAGGATACAACGTAAATTTGCTCGTTGGCTTTATAAGAAAAATCATGGGTACTACCCTTATTTGTATCCTTCTTTATTCATCTTGGGTATGGTTGATTTTGAAACCCTAATGTTTAGGAAGGTGATGTCAACTATTAGGCACTATCTTTCTATAATTCACCACAAGTTGGATTGCCAGTCGGTTATGGAGAGAATCGGTTTGTTGGTGCCCAGGTACCTGCAGAGAGATAATGGAGGAACGGTGGCTCCGCGCCGTAGGCCGCGTCTTCTAGATAGACCAGTTACGCGTACCAAACGTGCTGCTTTTGCACCAACAAATCGAGCATTAACACTTATAGGGGACATACTCACTCAGCACGATGAAATTGACTAATTTGCAGACAATATGACACGTCTGCTGACTCTTTTTACAAAATTATCGATGACATGACAATTAATAATTCGACAATTTAATTTTCTTAACTATGTACTATTTAATACTTTATATTTAAGATGTAATTTTAATTATGGGCATATTAGGATTGTAATTAGCTTTTATTGACATTGCATTATAAATTGATATGACAAAATATTTCATTGTATAATTATTAATATTTTATTGTTTCAACTGGCTTTATTACAGTTTTAATTTCTAATTAATTTATAAATTATAATTATAAATTTTTGTTGTTATGGATGGATGCCATTTTTGAAAAAATTTTTAAACGTAAAATTTAACCTTGTGTGTGTATTGGATTTTTTGTAAGCCACAAAAGTTTTTGAATTAAATAAATAAATAAACGCAAAACTACCACAAGAGAGAACGGTGAGCTGAAGGTAGGGAAATTAGGAATAAGGCAACGGAACCCAAGCGGCCAGAAGCTTGCCGATTTCTTGGAGAAAGAGGGACTCTTTATGATGAACTCTTTCTTCTAAAAGCGGCCCCACAGAAAATGGACCTGTTCGAGCCCCGACGGTTCGACAAAAAATTAGATTGACTTCATTGTGACGACCAAACAACAACTGTTCAGTAATGTCTCAGTGATCGCGGGGGTGAAAACTGGCAGCGATCACCGAATGGTAAGAGGTACACTCAACCTAAACGTTAAGTTGGAGAGGTCACGTTTAATGAAGTCCATACGGTCGGAGCTAAGTTTTGCAAGAACCGCCGCAGAAGAACACAAAACCTCTCCGAGAACACTCTTAATCTTATGGCTGTTAAACGGTAGATGAAGCTGCAGTCTAAAACAGGTTTGACAGAATACAGGCAACTGAACAGACAGATCACCAAATGCATGCGGCGGGTCTTACGCAACTTCAATACAGCTTGTATTGAAGAAGCAATCAAGCGGAACCAAGGCTCCAAAGTCTTTGCCAGAGATTTGTATGCCAGAAAGAGCCAACTGTCGTGGCTGAAGACCGAATGTGGCAGCATCGTTTCTGGGACACCTAAGATTTTGAGTGAGATTGAGAGGTTCTACGGGCAACTGTACACATCATCGTTGGAGCCACACGCAAGTGTAGGTAACGATACGAGAGCAAGTCTTATCCTACACTATTCGATGATATTCCGGACGTCAGTCTAAGCGCGATTAGTATAGCTCTCCAACACTTTCAAAACGGCAAGTCCCCGGGTGAGGATGTAATTACAGCAGCGTTTCTGAAAGCGGGTGGAAAACCGATACTTAAAGTCCTTCAGAAGCTCTTTAATTCCGTACTCCATGGTGGCACTACTCCGGAGGCGTGGAGCAGAAGTGCGGTGGTCTTGTTCTTCAAGAAAGTGCAAAGGCTCTCTTGAAGGACTACAGACCGATTTCCTTTCTGAGCCGCGTCTACGTGTTGCTTTCGAGAGTCATTACGAATCGTCTCGCACGCAGACTCGACGACTTCCAGCCTCCCGAACAAGCCGGTTTCCAAAACAGGTTTAGCACCATAGATCACATACATACCCTTCGGCAGATTTTACAGAAGACCGAGGAGTACAATCTGCCACTATGTCTTGCGTATGTGGACTATGAAAAAGCCTCGACGGCTTGTCCTCCGTCGAAATTTAGCCGGTGTTACAGTCCATTCAGCGGTGCCAAGTTGACTGTCGGTATATCGAAGTGATGAATTAGTATGTACAGTAGGGCTACGATGGCTATCCAAGGACAGAACCAGAATACGAACCTATCCAACTGCAGAGAGGTGTAAGACAGGGTGACGTTATATCCCCGAAACTCTTCACCGCTGCATTGGAAGACGTTTTCAAGCTACTGGACTGGAAAGGATACGGTATTAATACCAATGGCGAGTACATCACTCACCTTCGATTTGCCGACAATATAGTTCTTATGGCAGAATTGCTGGAGGACCTACGATATATACTATCCTCAATGACCTCAATAGTGTCTCACAACGGATAGGTCTTAAGGTGAACATGGACAAAACAAATATCATGTATAACGTCCATGTCACACCTATGCCGGTAGTTGTTGGGAGCACTAAGCTCAAAGTTGTTGATGAGTATGTTAACCTGGGACAAATAGTCCGACCAGGTAAGTCCAATTTCTACCGATAGGTCAATCGACGGATTCAACTCGGCTGGGCAGCGTTTGGGAAATTACAATACATCTTCTCATCAGGTATACCTCAAAACTTGAAGACGAGAGTGAACAACCAGTGCGTGTTGCCAGTGATGATTTATGAACCTGAGACGTGTTCCTTCACTGCTGGCCGTATGAGGAAGCTCAAGTTCGCTCAGGGAGCTATGGAGAGGGCTATGCTCGGGGTTTCTCTGCGTGATAAACTTAGAAATGAGAATATCCGCAGTAAAACCAGAGTAACCGACATAGCCTAAGGGATTAGTAAGCTGAAATGGCAATGGGCCGGCCATATAGTTCGTAGAACCGACAACCGATGGGGAAAAAGGTCCTCGAGTGGCAGGCTCATATTGTTAGGCGAAGTGTATGGCGACCCCCCACTAGATGGAGCGACGACCTGGTAAAACATGCAGGAAATCGTTGGATGCAGGTGGCTTAAGACCGTGTTTTGTGGCATTCCTTGGGGGAGGCCTATGTTCAGCAGTGTACTGTGATGGGCTGTAATGATGATGATGATGAAGCAATCTATTTCATCAATCTGAAGTGACCAAGATCAAACAAAACTAAATATAGATTATGTTTTCTTATATTTACGCGAAGACTACACATTAAATGAAACTAATTTTTACGGATTATGTCGCGTTTAATTTTACTTTTTAATTTGCTTTACAGCACTCATGGTCACGGGGGGGACTGAGGTGTTTGACGTCCCAATGTCATAGTTAGCCCGGCTACATTCAGTTTTTTGATATTAATTTTTGGTTCGATCTACGCAGAATGAGCTTACAGTATCTTGAAGTCTAGCAGTGGTATACTTGGGTTTGGATTTAATTTTATTTATTATAGGATCCCAAGCAGATGGCAGCACCCATCCATCTTCTCTATTGAAATTAGGATGTTTTTTTATTTCAATAGCCTCGCGAACCATCCTAGGTAGGAATCGGTGTTCTTTTGCGAGGATTTGTGGTCTATCAAATCTAATGTAATGGCGGGGACGATCTTGAACATGTTCACAAACTGCGGACTAAAAGAACATATAGCTGAATTGAAGCACCGACGTATCGGGAAGTTTGTAAACATAGAAAAGAGATAAACATCTCATCATCAATATATTTTAAATATCAAAATTACCTTTAACTTATATTTCAAAACAAAATTCCTGAATAATAAGAATTTCGTTCGAATTAAAAATCAGAGCGACTAGTTAAAATCCTTTTAACTGGAATGAGTCCGTTAGTGTCCATTACTATCGATGAGTCATTTCAAGCTTATGTAATACCACAACACAGAAAGTCACTCACTTTATAAACACTAGGCACTCTTGGCATTGTTATGTTTAGTGTTTCAAAAATAACTAAAGACACCACTGATACGTGGTAGAGTCATGTTGCAGCTATATTATGGCAGCAGCACGAATGGGTCGGCTCGACCGGGGAAGAACTACGCTCCTACATAATACCAGCGTGCGAGGTGATACTTTTTACTGCCAGCGAGGAATTCCATCTTAGTCCTCAGAGGTAACAACGCATCTGCGTTTTAATTCTTAATCAACGTTATATGCAAGTGTCAATGGGCCGCAGCATCCACTTACCATTAGGTGAACCGTGTGCTCGTGTCACCATTATTCTATAAAAAATCCATAAATTATTTAGTAAAATTGTATGTTAATTTTGATCACGATAATCGAGTATAGATGTAGCTGTCTATGGGCCACAGCATTCACTTACTATCAGGTTGACTGTGTGCTAGTTGATACCTTTATTACATAAAAAAACATCCTAAATTTTTTAAGTGATCTCAAACAAACAATTTGTTCCAGATATTTGCGTTGTCCTTGTGTTCCGATGTAAATATATATGCCTCGCAATAAACAAAAAATTCTTGGTGTGAGGATAAAGTTGTTTTTAGAAATTCTTTAAGTGTTAAATTTAAAGAAGCGGAATATATACGTCCCGCTACTAAGCTATTGCTGCCTTCTCTCAATTATTTTTCTTAATTAGCACGTAACAGTCCAGGACATGGGCCTTTCCGTTTATAGGGAGGATTTGCCTAAATCATCACACTTGGCACGAGGGTTTACAATCACATTATCAGACGTGTTCTACTTTGATGTTGCATCCTATCGCCAGTCTGGGTATTTTAAGTAAGTACACAAGATAGTTTTACAACCATATATCGGAAGCCATAACATTATTATTTATGTTGTGGATATTTCCCCTGGTCTTCTTTGACTTCCTCCATAGATTTCCTCGTAGGGCGGATGGGTTGGCAATCGTAGTTTTTTATATTTTACTTATTATTAGGAAGACGCTTCTGATCATTTTGAATATCAGCGTAAAATATCAGCTTAATGCTGCTGTGTTTCGTATGGTGAGTGTAGAGAACCGGAGACCCTTTTTACTGGAAACGAGGCATTTCATCTTAGTCCTCAGGGGTGACAACGCATCTGTATTTGGATTCTTAATTGAGGATAAATTTAGATGTCTATGGGCCGCAGTATCCACTTACCATCAAGTGGACTGTGTGCTCGTTTGTCACACTATGCTATAAAAAAGGGACAGAGAGAAACTGAAACAGGGGACCATATGGGTAGTGGATATTCTTACACCGCCACTACACGGTTAGATTAGGTTACAACGTAACAAACGTCATAATATTATTTAAAAGTGACGTAACAAATTTAATTCAGTAAAAACTTCTGTCGTTACAAGATAGTGGCGTTAAATCCCAAAGCCCTCGAGGCGTTCGCGATTTCAGAGCGTTCAAAAAAAGTTGGAGATGCAAATTCGGTCGGAGACCCGGCAAGCGGTCCTCCGGGGCACCGGGGCACGGACGTCGTTTATTTACAACGCTCGAGATGAAATATCACTGTCGTTTGTATTTTGGGGTTCAGCATATCTTTTTCTATAAAATATCAGTGTGTGTATTTATTAAATCCAGTGTGTGTGTTTTCGTAATTCTTCTCCTCGTAAACGGCTTGACCGTTTTTGATGAAATTTTTATGGGGTACTTTTTGGGTCACCTGAATGGTTTTTGCAATAGTTGTAACCGTTAAGTCACCCCGTTGTTGAGATACACAATCATCTGAGCAACGCTCGCTACAAAAATATCACTGTCGATTTTATTTTGGGGCATATCTTTTCATATAAAATTTCAGTGTGTGTTTTTTTTCGTCTTTAAAAAAATACGTAATTCTTCTCCTCTTAAATGGCCGAACCGATTTTGGTGACATTTTTATGGAGTACTTATTGGGTCACCTGAATGATTCTTAGCTATAGTTAGACCCGTTAGGTGGCTCTGTTATCGAGACGGAAATCACCCGAGCGAAGCCGGTCAGATCGGTATTCTTTATAATTAAAATGCCGGTGTGTGTGTGTGTGTGTGTTCGTAATTCTTCTCTTCTTAAACGGCTTGACCGATCACATGGTAATCTCTGCAAATTCACAGCATAAAGCTTGTGAAAATAGTTGTTGATACTGACTTATTTTCAAGTATTTCTTCGTATATTACATATATTTAAACCCTATTTAAACAATGTTTTATATTTCTTTTAATTTAAAAGAACGGATTTAAAAAACAAGATACCCTGTTACAATTTCCTCCTGTATGGTGTAGAAGTTTTACATACATAAATTGCATAAGGACAGTTATTTGTAGGTCCTACTAACACTTGTTTCATGCAGAATTCGAACTCGCGCCTACGAAGCGTCTACTGCTGCCGCCGCGCTAGCATGCTGCTTTTTTTGTGTTTATTATTTTATAACAGAGCTGAAGAAAGCACAAACACAACTCGATTAGTTAATTAAAACGAAGCTATCTTAAAATATTAAATGAATACCTTCTTAAAAGTCTGCTTTTAAGGTATTAGATATTTTAATTAATTACGTAAAAATATTGCTCAGCCTTTCCTTTTTTAAAAACATTACTTACGTTATATAAGCAATCGTTAGATAAGAGAGAAAATTTTGCATCTGGAACAAATTTTCATTAGTTGTTTTAAAATAAGTGCCGCTGGTTATATAGCTGGTTTTTCCCAGCAGGTACCAAGGGTATTTTTCGGACCAGTGGTTTTTCCACTAAACAAAAAAATACATTCAGTAATTATTATTTATAATCTGTATTGAATCTCCTGCCGCCGTGATATACCGCGAGTGTCATAAGAGGCGACAGAGGAAAATGAAACAGACGATAGGCAGCATATGCAAGATACTCAAAATAATAAAACTGTGATAGCTTACGATTGCGACCTGCCAAGAATAGAATAGAATAGAATAATTTTTTATTCAATATAGATTACATGTGTAATTCTTATTGAAAGTCATTTTTTACTTTACCACTGGTTCGAAAAAAAAACCTCTGTCCTGGGAAGAACCAGCAAGAAACCCAGCGGAACTTTTTTTTTGAAAGTAAATTTTACATTAATGGTTGTACAAACTATTTAAGTACAAAATTTATATTAGAAACTGCTTGGTAGCGACCACCTCATTCCCAGGGGTTATTATCAATTATATATTCATTTATACTATAATAACCCTTTTTATACAGTTTCAGCTAACAAAACATTTAAACTTGGTAATAGAGAGCCTGTACACTTTCCGGGACCTTGTTATAATAGCGTATACATTGCCCCAAGAATGAATTACTGACTCTGTGGAGTCGCGAGAAACTGGTATCACTAGCTTGTGCTTGTTCCTAGTGTTTACAGAATGTATATCACTTTTTTACTAAAACTACCTTTGTTTTTGTGAACATACATTAAATTTTCGTAAATATACTGAGAGGCCAAAGTTAATATATTTATTTCTTTAAATTTATCTCTAAGAGACCTCTCGGTTTTAGGTTGTAAATAGCTCTAATGGCCTCTTCTGTAAAACAAAATAGTTTCTGAATCAGCCGCATTTCCCCATAGCAAAATCCCATAAGACATTATGCTATGGAAATAACTGAAATAAACTAGTCTAGCTGTCTCGACACTAGTGAGACCTCTAATCTTTTTTACAGCATAGGCTGCAGAACTTAGTCTGCTTGCTAGTTTGGATATATGGGGGCCCCACTGAAGCTTTGCGTCGAGAGTGATGCCAAGAAAAACAGTGGATTCAACAGGGCTCAGTTCTTCCCCATTTAAAAACACACTGGTACCCAGATTTTTAACATTCGTTGTTGTAAATTTAATACATTTAGTTTTATTTCCGTTTAAATGTAGATTATAAACGTTAAACCAATGCACTAATTTTGATATAGCATTATTCACTTCGTCACATTTAAATGATTGACGTTTAAGTTTAAATTTAAGTTTAAGTTTAAGTTTAAGTTTAAGCAAGGGTGGCAACTGGCAATAATTTCCCCTATAAGGCAATCTATGGGGAGGCCTATATTCAGCTGTGGACTTTTGATAAGCTGTAATGAATGAATAATTGAATGGATATTGAATATATTCTTCACTGTTGAGCGTATGGGGATGCTTATAGTGAATCAGCAAGCTATGGGTAGGGCACTACTCTTGACGTGATGGAACTACGCTACGGCTATAATTATGGTTGGTCGATTTGGTCGGCTTACCGGGATAGGACCACGCTCTCACTCGCTCTCACAAACACGGAGAGTGTATAGAACAGAAGACCCTTTTTACTGGTAATGAGGCTTTCTCTCTTTGTCCTCACAGGTGACAACGCATATGTGTTTTGATTCTTAATCGAGAATAGATGTAGATGACTATGGGTCAGAGCACTCTACATGAAACTCTACTCTACATAGAATCCGTAATGAAGACATTAGAAACATATATATAAATATATATAGTTCAAAATAGAAATAAGTACAATTGTTTATTCAATCATCGTCATCAACATTGAGCCCCTCACAAGTCGATTGCTAAACAAAAGTATCCCACAAGGAACGTCACTAAGCACGATCCTAAGCCTCAACATCCAACGACTTCGCTATACAATTCGCTCATGTTTACGAGGTTGGCACTCGATAACCTATTATATCCATATATATATATAATATATATATATTATATATATATCCATATATATATATATATATATATTATATATATATATATATAATATAATATAATATTATAGTAATCAACAAAACTCTACGGATCAGTTAGCTGAAGTAGCAATGTGCAGGGCATACGGCTTAAAGAACCGACAACCGATGATGAAGAAAGGTTATCGAGTGCCAACCTCGTAAACATGAGCGAATTGTATAGCGAAGTCGTTGGATGTTGAGGCTTAGGATCGTGCTTAGTGACGTTCCTTGTGGGATACTTTTGTTTATAATTTTGTTTGTTTGTGAGGGGCTCAATGTTGATGACGATGATTGAATAAACAATTGTACTTATTTCTATTTTGAACAATGACAACACTTGTAACTTCTAAACGAGCGAGAATTGTGTGAAATTCTAGTCTTCAACATGTCACTTAAAACCAACTTAAAACAGTATGTTCGAAATGAGTTTTGGAACGAAGTACTGACTGCTATTGTACTGCGGGTATTGTGTGCTCGTTGGAAAGCTGTTGGTTATATTGCGGGTTGTTTGCCCTTCATTTACCTATGCATACAATTTGCAAGACTGAACCCTCAGAAACACTCGCGAAAAGCGAGGCGTGTAAGAGTAGGAGCTGACGTGTTTTGATACGTGAACCTTTATAAGGTAGTTAATTTATATATCTTAAACAATATTTTACAATTTCGTTTAAAATAAATAAACGAGACAGATTCAAAACTGCTGTTTGGTGCGGAGTAAGAAAACCCATCACCCCATTTCCATCACGAATCAACTACCTGGATTACGCCAGACGTAAATTTATTTTTTATTACGTGGTAGAGGCATGCTGCAGCTATATTGATAGTATAGTTGTAGCACGAATGGGTCGGCTCGACTGGGGAAGGACCACGCTCTCACAGAATACAAGCGTAAAATAGCAGCTTAATGCTGCTGTGTTTCGTATGGTGAGTGTAGAGAACCGGAGACCCTTTTTTCTGGAAAAGAGGCATTCTATGTTAGTCCTCACGGCTGACAACGCATCTTCATTTAAATTCGCAAACGAAGATAGATGTAGATGTCTATGGGCCATAGCAACCACTTACCATCAGGTGGACTGTGTGCTCGTTTGTCACCCTTATTCTATAAAAAAAAAATCTAGACCAGTAACTGGAACAGGCACTTTAGAATATAAATGATTTTTATATTTTTTGGAAAAGATGGTGTTATCCTGGTGCTTTTATCCAAAATCACGTGAAGATTAAGTCTAGGTTAATTGGCTTAACGAAATGTCTCTCACCGTGTGGTGGCGGTGTAATAATATCCACTACCCCATATCGGTCCGTGGGTGTCATAAGAGGCGATAGTGGGAAACAAACCAAGACATTGGCAGCAGCATCTTTCTGATAACTGCAAAATTACAATAAAAACTGCGATAGCTAACAATAAGAAGATATGTCGTAATCATCCGGACAGCGTTACGACACATCTTATTGGCACGTTTACCTCAAAACAACAACCTCATTGCTCAAAGTGCCGAGCGAACTATAGAGAGGGCTATGCTAGAAATGAGAATATCCGCAGTAGAACCATAGTAAGTCTACGTGGTAGAGCCACACTGCAGATATATTATTGTTTTAGCACGAATGGGTCGGCTCGGCCGGGGTAGGACCACGCTCTCACAGAATACCAGCGCAAAATAGCAGCTAAATGCTGCTGTCTTTTGTATAGTGAGTGTAGAGAACCGGAGAACTCTTTTACTGGAACCGAGGCAATCCATATTAGTGCTCTAGGGTGACAACACATCTGCATTTTGATTCTTTATTGAAGATAGATGTAGATGTCTCTTGGCCTCAGCATCAACTTACTATCAGGCGGATTGTGTGCTCGTTTGTCAACCCTATTCTATAAAAAAAAACCGCCATAGCCCCGGTGGGTTATAAATCAGTAAACTGAAGTAACAATGGGCCGGCCGTGTAGCTCAAAGAACCGACAACTGATGGAGAGGAAAGGTTCTCGAGTGGCAGCGTCGTACCGGTAAGCGAAGTGTAAGGAAACCCCCGCTTGATGGAGTGACGACCTAGTAATACATGCAGGAAGTCGATGGATGTGGCTCAGGTCCGTGCTTTGTGGCATTCCTTGGGGGAGGCCTATGTTCAGCAGTGGACTTGTGAATGGCTGCAATATTACTCGTAATGTCTTTCATTATGTGGTAGGACTCCATTTATGGCTGGTGGGGCCGCGGATGTTTATAAACGCGTTCCCGTGGCCCTGCCAATATGCGACGAATGTGAAACTCCATGGGGTTTTAGTCGGTGCGAGTCCGACATTACCCGTGCTTGCCACCGCGAGGCGGTATGCGTAGGCATTTCCCCATTAAAAAAATAACTGCTTTTCTGCCTAGGTGTCTGCCTGGGTAGGTACCACCTATTTACTTACTTCTACTGAAAAATATCAGTGCGCGTACTGCTATGTATCTACCAGTCTCAAGAGTGTAGAAAGTTGTCTTCATTGGTTATTTGTTATTTTGTTGTGTCCATTGGTTATTTGAGTTAATCTGGTTCTAGAAGCAAAGAACATTACAGAATCTGTAATTTTAAAATTAATTTCCATTTACATTATTGAAAGCTCCGTGGCACAGGTGTTTAGCAATGAATTGCAGCGCTGAGAGCTATGGGTTCGAATCCCGCACTGTACAAGTATTTGTATGACCTACAAATAATTGTTCCTGGTCTGGATTTGTTTCCTTTTGCAATTTATGTATACCGACTCCACGATACAGGAGAAAATCCTAGTGGGGGTAACGTATTTTAAATAAAAAATGACAAGTTGTCTTCTACTTGTCTGTGGACTATAAAAAGTTAATTTTACACATCATAAAACTTTGTTCAGATATACGCTCCTAGCTCTTGAACTATTGTAGCCGCGGTACGAAGAGCGCTCGCAGTAAATTTCGCGTACACGGCCGTCGTTTCTCGGATATTCCACGCGACACAGCATCCTGCAGAATTACGGCGCGAGACGATCTCCTGAGAAAAAGCGTCTTGGGATTCGTGCGCTTTGCTCCTTTCAAATTGGATTGTTTTTTTTTGTATCTTGAATTTCACCTGCAGTAGAGGCTAAAGAAAATGTAAAAAGTTTTGAAAGGAAAAACCTAAGTTTTTAAATGGGTATTTGGCACCATTATAAATAAGTACTATAACTTGAATTTGATACCAGAATAGAATTAATGTCGATTCTATATCTTTATTTAAATTAGATTTTCATTATTTGAAAATTTACAAACAAGAAGATTATTTGAATTTTCTCATTTTGTAATATTAATGGAAATGACCTATGCATACACTTTTATTATACATTATCGCCAACATACTGTTGCACAGTTTGGCGATGTTTATTATTATTGTATATGCGTGTATTTTATATGAATAAAGGTATTAAAAATTTTTTTTTTTGGCAACTCTTAAAATTATTTTAATTGACTAATATCAAATACCCGAATGTATTAGGTCCTTACATATGAAATTGGCGTTTTGTATGGGAGGAATATAAAGTCAATTTTTTTTTGTAAAATATATTTAATTAATCAAAGTATGCACCGTTGTTATCTATGTACTTTTGCCATCTTATAGGTAGTTCATTGATCCCTTTACTAAAAAAACCATAGGGGCGAGAATCAATAAACTCTTTGAAGGCGGTGTGGACTGCCGCATCAGGTTAATTTTTTCCTTGTAAGTTGTCGAATTCCGGAAATAATGGTAATCTGTTGGAGCAAGGTCCGGGAAGTACGGTGGATGTCGCAGACATTCCAATTGTAGCTCATCTAACTTAGTGGTTAATTGTTGTGCAGTGTGTGGTCTTGCGTTGTCGTGAAGCAGCAGTGGCCTAGAGCGATTGACCAATCTCGGTTGTTTAGCAGCTAGTTCTTCCTTCATAGTTTGCAGTTGCTGACAATATATATCTGCCGTAATCGTTTGGCCAGATTTTAGAAAGCTGTAGTGAACGACACCGGCGCTAGTCCACCAAACACTCACAAGTAACTTTTTCTGAGTCAATTTTCGTTTAGGGCAGGATTTGGCTGGGTCTCCAGGGTTCAGCCATTGCGACGAGCGCTTCCGATTATCATACAGTATCCACTTTTCATCACAAGTAATGATTCGATTTAAAATCCCTTCATTATTGTGTCGGTTGAGCAAAGTAACACAGCAGTCGACGCGTGTTTGCAAGTTCGATTCACTCAATTCATGAGGTACCCATCGTTCAAGTTTTTTTACTTTCCCGATTTGCTTCAAGTGGATTAATACAGTTTTATCACTTACCCCGAAGCCTGCAGCTATCTCTGAAGTGCTTTGTGATGGATCCACTTCCACAATAGCCTTTAATTCTTCATTTTCCACTTTGGTCTCCGGCCGTCCACGGGGTTGGTTCTGAAGGTCGAAATTTCCAGAACGAAAACGTTGAAACCAAAAACGTACCGTGCTTTCTTTTACGATACCAGCGCCGTACACATCATTAATCCTGTTTCTGCAGCACTGGTGCCACGGTAGAACTCGTACTCGTAAATATACCGATATTTCATGTTTTCCATTGTGCGGTAATAAGCGACGCCAAAGAATAAAATAATGAGGAGAAAAACAAATGAACGACTGTTTTCAAAACTCAAATGTACCAGCTAAATGAATTTATAAATTTGAATTTGGAATTCTTAACCAAAGAGGAGATATTTCAGATCAAAGTGGTCATTACGACAAAACGCTAATTTCATATGTACGGACCTAATATTTCCTTCAGTCTCTTATGCAAGCTCTACACCTTCAGGTTTATCTGGGCGATTTACATGCTTAAGCGGCCACCTATCTTAGGGCTCTTATTCTTTTCTAGAGATAGGGAGCTTCGTTTATCTGATAAATGGCGCAAAAATATGAGTATCTTCTCAGATACTCATATTTTTGCGCATAGTACATCGAGAGATGCTATATATTTGTGCGCATGGAACAAATATATAGCATCTCTCGATGACTATATATTTGTTCCATGTTCTGCACAGACTTTCGTCCCGTGGAGTCCACGCGCTATAGGAACTATCCGCTACTGATAGTCGCGTGAAGGGTGTTGATTCTTTTCTCGTCTAAAGGCTGAGTATAGTAGCCATTTAGCATGGAAACGCAGTTACTATTCTAGGAAATATATTGTGAGGAACAGTAATAAGGTTAAGCTTATTTTATTAAATGGAAATTTATTATCCAGTAAAATGTTAATAATAAGGTCATAATAAACTTTAAGCTTTATTAAGTTGTTAAGGGTACGCTATAAAACGATAACGTAAATTTTGCGTTAATTACGAGTCTTATTAGAACTTATATGAATTTTTTTATGATAAAGTTAGTTTTTATATTATTAAAATTGAGCAACGAGAATACATAATATTTTCTTACGCGAAGACTACACATTAAATGAAACCAATTTTTACGGATTATATCGCGTTTAATTTTAACTTTTTAATTTCCGACGTTTCGGGTGCTTTACAGCACCCATGGTCACGGGGGGGACTGAGGTGTTTGACGTCCCGATGTCATAGTTAGCCCGGCTACCTTCAGTTTTTTAATATTAATTTTTGGTTCGATCTACGCAGAATGAGCTTACAGTATCTTGAAGTCTAGCAGTGGTATACTTGGGTTTGGATTTAATTTTATTAATTATAGGATCCCAAGAGATGGCAGCATCCATCCATCTTCTCTATTGAAACGTGGGAAATTAAAAAGTTAAAATTAAACGCGATATAATCCGTAAAAATTAGTTTCATTTAACGAGAATACAGTTATTATTTTTATAAAACTGAAGTGACAAACGAACTTAGAGTTATAAGTACATATTAGTTTTTATAGAGTTATTAGAACATATTAGTAATTGACTCCTGCATCTTAAAGACATCTTATATGTACTATAACTTTAAGATTCTTCACCGTATTTCATTCCTTTGAGGGCACACTGCAGCTATGTATGATAGAGCTACACTACAGGTGTATTATGTCTGCCGCATAAATGGGTGGACTTTTTTTCATAGAATACGGGTGAAAACTGGAACACAGTCCACTGATGGTAAGTGAACTGTGATCTGTAGACATCTACATCTGAAGAATATATTACGAATCAAAATGCAGATGATCCCTGAGGACTAAAATGGAATGCCTCGTTTCCAGTATAAAGGGTCGCCGGTTCTCTACACTCACCATACGAAACACAGCAGCATTAACCTGCCAATTTTAAGCTGGTATTCTGTAAAGATTCGCGTAAGGTCCAACGTAAAATAGCAATTCACTCAACGGGAAATTGTATTGTATTTATTATCTGTGGTAGAATTTGCTAAGAAATATATTTTTTTTAAATTCAAATGCCCGCATTTTATATATTATAACCATTTAAAGCATGGTATAGGAACAAAGCGATTCATTTGACGGTTAAATACGAAACGGAGACTCAAAGAACCTTTTCATTCTGTTTAAGCCATTCATTAAGTTAAAGATGTTAAAATTTAATTAGCTAAGATCCGGGAAATAAATAAAATGATGTTTCTGTTAGCGGTAGCCACGGCAGAAACTATTTTATGATGTCTCGTTTGGAGGCAAAAAACTTGTCGTTTTATCGACGGTGGTGTGTCTTTCCTAGTGTAATGTTTTATATTTAATATATTATATTCTATTTTATTACGCGGATCTTAGGTAATTAATTTTAAACATCTTTAATTTAATGGATTTTTCGTAAAGTTATATTGATAATAATAGAGCCTAATTCTATTATTATCAATCTTTAAGTTGCAATGCTAATTAATTATTCATAACTTTGTCATGACATTATTTTGTTCATATTATTCTTCTAGTTGACTTCGACTTTAAATAAATAAATAAAAAACAACTGCAGTCCACGCGATGGTAAGTGACCCTCTTAGTCTCCTGAAGTCTAAGACGGGGCTTTCTTCGCTCAATATACGAAACAACAGGACTATGCCTTTTCTTCTTTGCTTTCTTTATTTAAAGTGCGAGTATCCATAGGCTACTTTAAAAAAAATTATTAATTACAAAAATTTCTTCTTCATATCATTAAGAAAAATATAATCCAGACTTATTTAGACACACGAAAGTTTGTCAACCAAGTTGACAAACTTTCGTGTGTCTATTTCGAGCCACTTTTAAAAGTAAGCGTTACGACTTCTCGTATCTACAACTATCACAGTCGCCAATGTTAGCACTTCCTCAAGCTTCCAAATAAGGTTGCAGGATGGTATTCATACTACCCGCATAAATGTTAAGCTATTTTTATTACTGTACATTAATATATCCTCCAATCTGTTGCTTTTCAACCGACTTCAAAAAGGAGGAGGTTTACAATTCGCCGGAATCTTTTTTTTATGTATGTTCAACGATTACTCGGCTGACGCCGATTTGGAAAATTCTTTTATTGTTTCAAAGGGTTCTTCCTCAGTGGTCCCATATAAATTTGATTAAGGTTTGACCAGTAGTTTTTGAGTTATCCTTACAGCCCTTCACAAGTCCACTGCTGAACATAGGCCTCCCACAAGTAATGCCACAAAGCACGGTCCTGAGCCACCTGCATCCATCGACTTTTGCATGTCTTACCAGGTCGTCACTCCATCTAGTTGGGGGACGCTCTACACTTCGCCTACCGGTACGAGGCTGCCACTCGAGAACCTTTTTCCCCCACCGGTTGTCTGTTCTTCGAGCTATATGGCCGGCCCATTGCTACTTCAGCTTACCAATCCGTTGAGCGATGTCGGTCACTCTAGTTCTACTGCGGATATCCTCATTCATAAGTTTATCACGCAGAGAAACCGCGTGCATAGCCCTCTCCATAGCTCGCTGAGCGACCTTGAGCGTCCTCATACAGCCAGCAGTGAAGGACCAGTTATCCTTTTTTTATGTTTATTACACAAAAATACAGTCGGTTATTTCTTATATCACTTTCGCCAAACTGCAGGGCAGTTTGTTGGTGAATACATCACCCACTTATATTCTATGTACCTACTGTAATTAATAACTTAATCTTAGATTTTAAACTTAAAAAAGAAAAAAAAGAAAAATTAAATTTAAACTTAGGAGTGTTATTTATATACTTAATTATATTTAAATTTATAAATATTGAAACTTATTAATAATTACACATTTAACTATTAATTAAGACTATTATTATTTATTTTATTTATTTAGACAGTATTAACTATTACACGTATCCAGCAACCACGCTTTCAACCTTAATAATTTATATTGAAGTCGGTTGTACAAAATTTTTAATTTTACCACTTGTACATAAAGTGAATCTGTCATATAGCCAACAAAGCAATAATAAATAGTGTACTGTCGTTTGGGAGATTCTTAGCTATCTGACGACGATCGTAGGTCCAAATGGTGGGGCGCTTGACGTCATGCATGGAACTGGCGTAACCTTGCTGGCTGGCGGTAATATCTCCCATAACTCAAAAACTATTAGACTTATACCCTTAATATTTTGTATATCTATTAAGAAGAACCTAGGTTACTAATAAATTTGATGAATAAACCTATTATAATTCTCGACTCAATTATCAAAAACCTATACCATTTCTATGTCACTTCGAAACTTGAAATTTAGTATCAAGGTTATTCGGAGTATACAAAAAATATTGAAAACTACAAATTATAGATATTCGGTGTAGTGTAGACAGGTATTGACAAAGTTATTGGAGCGGTTATCACATTTCTGTTTCTGATGGGATTATATTTATTAAACACATTCACCAGATACTTTGTGATCAGAAATTCTTTACATTTTTTTAAAGTTAGGACTTATATAAAGTAAAAACCAGACAAAGTTTTGATTAATATTATGAATGAAGTGCATCAGAAAACCGCTTATTCTGTTCTTCTAAATGTCCTAAGCATGTTTAATATTTTCATGTGATTATTGCGTAGAAGTTTCTTTAAAAAACATTGAATGATGAGGTTGTATACACCTCATCATTTAAGGATGTTTTTTTTAAATAGTTTTACACTTTTTTCAAAATTTACACACGATGAAAATAAATCGACAGGTCAACTTATTTCTCAAACGTAAAATCATAAAACACTATACACTATAACATACAAAGCAATTTGTCATCCACTCACGATCATCAACAATCTTCCATCTATTACAGGGCAAAACAAAAACTCAAACGATACAAATCAAATGGACCGCTTGCGCCACACAAAGCGAATCCCGATACGGAGTTAAGTGTAGTTATCATCTATCAGTACGGGGTGTCAAAGCCTCACCGGCACCAAGGTGCCCATAACAATAAAACACCAGGAAATGTCCCGATAACTCGTGCGGAAGAGAAATATCTAGGCTGCTGACCGTACTACAGGCGTGGGGCTATGAAACGCGCGACAAATGTTAGGTTGAGCAAAGCTTATTAGCGAAATCAGTTTGCCGTTAATCACCTACTAACGCAGTCTCCAGAGACATAAATGTATTAAATCACTTCTTTACTTATGTTTTTATCTGAATATAGTCTAGCCAAACAGAGAGGTAATGTTTGCGACATCAATAATTACTTGGGATGGTTACGCCATTTATGGGCGAATGCCGATAGTACTTCACTTCAATCATCGTAAAATAGCTGCTTAATGCTGCTGTGTTTCGTATGTAATAAGCAAGACCTATTTATCAAAAAGTTTTAGCAAAAATTGTTTAATATGGGTTAATAAACTACTAGGGAGTACTTTATTGATTTAACCCCTGAGAATAAGTTAAGCACAACCATGCTGTTTCTAAATGTTTTCATACTGGGTTGTATAAAATGCTGGTTTTTTCCCAGGACTGGTTTTTTTTCCGAATCAGTGCTAAAGCTTAAATGACTTTCAATAAGTATTCCTGTAATCATATTGAATAAAAATGATTATATTATATTCTATGGTGAAGAAACGATTTCATCTTACCGATACCTGCATTTTGATTCTTAGTCGAGGATAGATGTAGATGTCACAGCAACCACTTACCATCAGGTGGACTGTGTGCTCCTTGTGTCACCCTTATTTTATAAAAAAAAATATCGTGTATCTCTATATATGTGTAGTATGTTCGTTTAAAATGTATTAAATTTTTTATTATTTATATTCAAGTGTTGAAGAACTTTATTTATACGAGTATATTGTACATACCAGACGATCATGCACTCCTAGTTTGGTGGATACAGTTGCGAGTGGAGAATATTTGATTTATATATCTATTTATTTATTCTAAAATTCTCCTCATATTTTATTGAACTTGATGCTGTATTCTCCGAAAATTTAGTCATCACTGAAAATCAGCGTCGTTGTTTACTGCAACTCAATCTGACTGATGACCTTATTTGGCATGACTTACGACGTACAAAGTCATGTTTTTATGTTTATGGAGTTTTATACATTTGTTTGTTGTATTGTGTACCTCAATGGCGTTTGTCAAAATGAAGTGTTTATTTCTTTCTTTGTTTAGACCACTTGTTCCTGTGAGAAACAGGTCATATAATATTTTTGGTTAGGATATATTATGTCCTATGTATGATCAAGTTTTTTATATGGTGGCACTCGGCGCGGCGGTTGAAAATAATATAATAAATGGAAAATATGTTTTTTTAATATAAGATAGTTAAGTTTTTTTTAACATTCTTTGGCTGCTCACTCGTTTCAGGGGCAACGCACACGAGTATTTATCGCGCACCAACGGTGACTAGGACACTGTTTACTGGAATGACATAATTTATGAGTTTGCCGTCTTGGTGTCGTATTTCACATGAAATTTATTTTAAAATGCTATGAACTAGACTGCAGAATATATCAAAAGTTTGAAATTTTCCTTCGTAGCGGACAAACTGTTAGCAAACCATATATCCTTTAACTTGATATACTAACACATATTCCTATATCGGTTTGTTAAAAAAAATACTGTGACAGATATCGGACGAAATTTCGAACTACATTTTTATTTCAATCTTCACGTAAAATATTGCATAACATGTTTGTTAATGATAATGACGGCTTAGCAATGAGTTGCACTGCTAAAGGCTGCGGGTTCAAACCCTCACGTAACAAGTAATTGTATGGCCTATAAATAATTGCTCTGCGCCCATACATTGTTCGCCCTGGAACCAAGAGCATCGGAAAATTATGTGATGTATTTTCGATAATTAATAATTTCCTATATGATCTTATTTTTATAGCGGACTAGCTGCAGAATAGATATATTTCAAAAAAAGTATCATATTTTGAGGTTATAATCGAACCACGAACATCATGGTTTTTCATAGCTACGAGTGATTTTTAAGAAACTGAAAAACAATATCCAAAACATTTAGCTATTTTTAGTTCCTACCTAGATAATTGGGTATGTAGTTTTTCTTCTAAAGCCTAAATATAAGTAAGTGCAACGTATAAATGCATAGAATATAGTCGCGTCTACTATCTAGTGCATTTGCCAGCCTGTGCGTCTGGAAGGTGCTGTTAAAACGCGTGACTATGAAACCAGCCTTACCAGTTGGGTAGTAAGTTGTTTTTAAACCTACATTAACTTATTATTTTTGAATTAGAAATAAAACACAGATTTAATTTCATGTTTATTGTTCATCTTCTAAATACATCATGAGACTCGGAATATGCAGACAAAGTAGAAATGTAATTTCAAAAAGAGGTGCAGTCCGTTGTTGTACACAGTGACGAATCGGTTCATCTTCCAAGAACATGAACAACAGCAGAGCCACAATTTACACAAAATACACTTTCCATTGCGTATGCGAAAGTCCGTTTATGAGTGCCTGGTTATCATTTGAGCGACGAAAATCACACGAAATTTACACGACGAAATTTACCTGGTAAATCGTTTTTGAAAGCAATCACAGTCCGTTAAAATAGCCAAGTCGTAATATTCAATAGATAGTCCCGAAAGTCACCAAAACACACCGATATAATTACGAAAAGCGAGCGACAGCGACGCCAATGTAATTGACAGAGTGAAAGCACAAGTGAGAGACCATAGACTTAGATACGCCAGTATATCTAAGTATATGTGAGAGACTGACAAGTGACAAGTGACCATTTAGTGAAGTCAAAATAGGGGTGCTAAATACGATACGATTTATCGATATTTAATAAGATTTATTATGGCCATATGTTACAAACAGTATAACATCAACTTTTGTCATACGATAATATTAATACCATAACAAGTATGACAATGTCCTACTTTACTTATAATGACACGATACTTCTCTACTTCTTCTATACTTGTAACAATATTAATAATAACACCTGTATCTAGTCTGCAATATTGCTTTTTATAAAGAAAACATTTATAATTCATGAAGTAACAATAAGTGTTTTTTTTTTATTTAATTGTCGTAAATTCGTAAGTGATCGTTTATTTAGAAGTAAACCACACACTTTTCTAAACAGTCATTAGAAAACCCTGAATAATAATGATCATTATGAAATATGTAGGTTTTGTTCACTTCAGCATTATTCTAACTACCTATAATTTAAAATCGAGTATGACCTCATTCATTAGGTATAGGTTTTTTTTTAAATCATACTTTAAGGGAATAATAATAAAGGGATGGTAATTGAATGTTTTTATTCAAGCTTCTATTTACACTTTATTCGAAATAAATTTAAAATGTGATTCAGATTATAAAATATGCAACATTGGGCATCCCTAATCATTTTTCGACACCACATGACGTTTGGCTAAGATGGCGGTGATTAAAGTTATTAGTCGAATAGAATACTTTTTAATATTCATTTCAGCATGCAGCTAGTCCGTGTTATAAAATTATTTGCAACTAATATAATAAAATAGACAATTAATTATCGTGTATGTCCGATGCTTTTATTGCACAGGGCGATTCTGGACATTGTCATTTATGTATGTAAACTGCCCCCAAGATACAAAAGAAAATCCTAATGTGAAGGTAACGTTTTTACCAAATAAGAAAAAAAATATTTTAACTTGTTATACTGACACATGACCCTATAATTATTGTTAGAAAAAATTACACTGTGACAGGTATTAGACGAAATTGAACATTATTTTAATTTTAATCCTCTTGCAATATATGTATTACTAAACATTACTATTATTCGTCATAACACTCTTAAAATAGTTTGTAAGTTAAATAGTACAAATAAATATAACTTTATCCATTCTTTTTTTTCTTCATCAACCCGTAAGGATCATATAGGCCTTTCGGAGGATTTGCCTTAATAGTTACGGTAGGCAGACGTATTGACAATCGCAGTACCAGAGGTTACACACCGTTGACGCTGCTTCCCGCCGACAGTATGGATATTTTACGCCTGGCGTTAATGAGATGATTATATCGCCATTTGTAAGAAGCGTAGAGCCTTTATCAGATATTTTTGACTTATACTAGAGTCGCCTATTACAACAGCCACGGGGCAAAATGGGGTGAGATGGATTCTCTTACGTCGCCACCATACGGCGCAGGTAATCCATTTTAAGGTATCTTTTTTTTAAAGAACAACTAAAGAATTTAACAAACGAGCACACAGTTCACCTGACGGTATAAGTGGTTGCTGTGGCCCATAGACATTTACATCTATTCTCGTTTGCGAATCAAAATTCAGATGCGTTGTCAGCCGTAAGGACTAAGATAGAATGCCTTTCTTCCAGTAAAAAGGGTCTCCGGTTCTCTACACTCACCATAAGAGACACAGCAGCACTAAGGTGCGATTTTATGCTGGTATTCTGTGAGAGCGTAGTCTTTCCCCGATCGAGCCGAACCATCCGTGCTACAACTATGCAATTAATATAGCTGCAGCATGGCTCTACCACGTATAAATCTATTAATATTTTCGCAATAATATAAAAATACTATGATTATTTAGATACTTAACGTTAAATTAAAACGGAATGGCCATTGTCCAACTATAATAATAATAATAATAATAAAGCATGCGGGCCGCCAGCCGAGCGCGAGGTACTGCAAGACCACCTAGCAGTCCCTCGCATCCATCATCCCCACCAGATGGCTTGGTGTCGGCAGGGTCCTCTCGGACTCGGCAAGCGGCACCCGCCGCTGGTGGAGTACGCCGCATGCGTTGGACAAAATATATGAACATAAACGCATTGCGGGCGTACTATAGGGCGAAAGGGAAGAAACTGGAGGAACAGCGTATCGGGCTCGTATACGCTTTTTGCTGAGCTGGGCCGTCTGTTCCCGTCACAGAGCAAAACCTGGCAGACCGAGTTCGGTACATCATACGCTCGAAAATATTTGATGATGCCGAACTCGAACGACTACTGACGTGAGGCTATTCCCTCATCGAATGAACCAGCTATAGCTGGGGATGCGGCTCCTAAGGCCATAGACCAGCAGCCATATGTGGAAGCCGCCATGGATCTTCCCGCTTTGGTTGATTCAGGCGATGATGGAATGGTCACCCAAGAACTAGAGCAGATGAGGTAAATTGGAGGAGGCGATTGTGGAAACGCGCTGTACGCCTCTCGAAAATCGACTGCGACTCCGCATAACCTAAGCAAGCGGAATCGGGATGTCGTGACGGCCCTGAACCCATTGCTGGCAACCTTTTTGAAACCAGCCGGGACCTTTGCGATACGGACTCAATACTCTTTGGCGCCGCATTGGCAGTTTGCCGTATTGTTGGTGCCAAACTTCCACGTCTGGACGTGCTGCTGGGCAAAGTAGCGCTATCCCAGCCTGGCGAAGAAGGATTGAGGACCGTATCGCAAAGGCAAGGGCCCTCATCGGCAGACTGATAAGCTTCAGGTCGGGCAATAATAGGCCGAATGTGCGCACCGTCAGGATGGCGTTTGCTGGGACAAATATCAGTTTGTCTCAGCCGGATATAACGCAAAACTGACGGAGCGCATAGACGACCTGAAGCAGAGAATCGCTGCTTGGGGGAAGCGGATTCGGCGATATACCGAGAGGTCGACACGGTTCAACCAGAATCGTCTCTTCCAGAGTGATCAGAAGAGGCTCTATGAATCATTGGAGCGGCCGATGGTACGTGGAACGGGCTCAGCACCAAATCAGGCCGACACTATCGCATTCTGGCGCGGCCTGTGGTCAGAGCCCGTAAACCACAGCGAGGCCCTTGGACGGAAGTTGTGGCGAGTCAGTGTGCGAGTGTTACGCCCATGGACCCCGTCATCATAACGCCGGATGACGTAGCTGAGGCGGTCCGTAGGGCCCCGAACTGGAAAAGTCCGGGACTCGACGGACTGCATCACTACTGGCTGAAGGGTTCGTGGTGTGTCACGCTGTGCTCGCCCGACAGTTTCAAGAGGCTCTCGACCAAAAGTCACTCCCGAGTCTCTTCACTACTGGGATCACTCATTTGGTTCCTAAAGACCGGATTCCACAGACCCGAGCAAATACCGCCCCATAACCTGTCTACCTACCATATACAAGACACTAACATCCGTTTTGGCGCGAGAATCACTCGTCACCTGAACGCAAATCAGGTGATGTCGCGCGCTCAAAACGGATGTCGGGCGGTCGTGGAACCGGAACCACTCCTCATTGACGCGGTCATTGGCAAGGTGGTTAAACGCAACCGTCGGAACCTCTCCGCCGCCTGGATAGACTACAAAAAGGCATTCGACTCGGTGCCTCATACATGGCTTAAGAGGGTCCTCGAGCTGTACAAGGTTGACTGTACAGTTCGAGACTTCCTCGGGCAGTGTATGGGGCAGTGGAGTACGATCCTTTGTCATCAAGGCGAGCGGATGACGGCTGCGGAGAACCACATAAGGATAAGAAGGGTATCTTCCAGGGCGATTGTTTGAGTCCAATCTGGTTTCCTCTCCTGAACCCTCTCAGTACCTTACTGGAGACTCCGGGAGGATTTCAGCTTCGGAAGGAGGTACAAAGTGACCCACCTTTTCTATGGATGATCTCAAATTATTCGCCTCCAGTCGCTCCCATCTTATGGAATTGCTAAATATCACTTGTGATTTTAGTAATTCTATTAGAATGGAGCTGGGACGGATAAGTGTGCGGTCCTCCATGTTGAAAGGAAGGGTTGCTAACTCTGAGGGCATAGACTTATCTATGCCCATCAACATAAGGACCCTTTCTGAGGCTGAAACATACCGATACCTGGGTATGTCACAGAACATCGGTATCGATGAGGCGGGTATAAACAGTCAGTTTGCGATATGTTTTATGCACGCTTGACCAAAGTGCTTAACAGCCTTTTGTCCGGTGTGAATAAGACACACGCATATAACGGTTGGGTCATGCCTGTTCTCATATATACCTTTGGCATACTTAGGTGGACTCAAACTGAACTTAACGCTCTGGATAGAAAAGTCCACTACTATGACGTCCCATAGGATGCATCACCCGAGATCGTCGATTATGAGACTGTACTTGCCGCGGAAACATGGTGGGCGTGGCTTTTAAGCGCGTTTACCATGCATAATCGCGAAGTGTGCAGCCTCCGTAATTACTTTCTGACGAGATCGGATGATCCATTCTATAGGGACGTCATTTCTTAATGATAAAGGACTTACCCTCTATCCTTGGCCAACGAGCTATGGCAAAACCCGGCAGTACAGAGCATTTCCGACCGGGAGACCATATGGAAGGAGAAGGAACTACACGAGAGGTTCTACAAGGCTCTACATGTGCCTTTTGTAGACACAATTGCCTCGCTCCACTGGCTACGTTTTGGTGACCTCTTTGGGGAAACCGAGGGTTTTGTCTGTGCGATACAGGATCAGGTTATTAAGACCAACAACTATCGGAGATACATCCTAAGGGATGGCACCGTCGACATCTGTCGAGCTTGTCGCCATCCCGGTGAGTCACTGGGCATGTCATCTCCGGTTGTTCGGCGCTTTCTAACTCTGAGTACTTGCACAGGCACAACAGTAGCCAGAATTCTACACCAGGAGCTCGCTTTGAAATACGGTCTCGTGGACCGGAAATTGCCATATTACAAGTACTTGCCGGAAGCCGTGCTCGAAAATGACCGCGCCAGGCTCTACTGGGACCGGGCCATCATCACAGACAGGACTATTCTTGCGAATAAGCCTGATATTGTGCTGATGGACCGGGCACAATCAGGATATTTTGGTCGACATCACCATTCCGTATGACGAGAACCTCGTGAAAGCCGAAACAGATAAGCGAACAAAATATCTGGACCTGGCTCACGAGGTGACCGACATGTGGGTGGACTGCCGACCGAAATTATACCTGTAGTCGTCTCTGCGAACGGGTTAATCCCAGTCAGCCTCTCAGGTCATCTGAGGCGACTGGGACTCCGTGACGGACCGCTCCAAGCTCAAATGCAGAAGGCGGTGCCCTCGATACCGCCCGCATCGTCCGCCGGTTTCTCTCCCTTTCCCCTAACCCTCGGCCGTTTGGTCTCCCCTGCCGGGGTTTCCATCTGGTTGGGTTTTTATTTATTTATGTATTATTTATTTATTTATGTTAGTATATTAAATATATATTTATGTTTATTTATTATTTCCTTTAAAATATTTATTCAGCCCAACCAGATGAGAATACTATATAAATACCCCAAAATAATAATAACAATGTTTTTACTTTGCCGATTTTTTCCCTTTCCCCCTTACCCTGGCCCGTTTGGTCTCCCATGCCGAGCTTCCGTCTAGTTGGGATTTATCTATTATATTTAACTATATTTTATTGAATATATTCTATTAAATATATATTAAATTCAATTTATTTATGTTAATAGTATGATACGTTTATATTTATCAGTAGTTATGTATTCCAACCAGATGAGAAAACAATAGAAATACCCGAAAGAAGTTCATAATAATGTCCTCTAAACCGAATTCCGGTGACGGCGGCCAGTCTGAACGGTGACTAGCCATTTGCGCAGGACAGGATTATAGTGCTCGAGTGCGCGCAAGCACTAGTACACTCTATTCCCTCACCCTCATAGTCCGATGGGACGGCCAATCCGACACGACCGGCGAGACATCTGGCGCAGTACTAACTGCCAACGCCAACCGCCAAAAAACACCGCCAACGACTCCAGACTGTTACTGAGATTTTCTTGATAGTAAGATCCAATAATTTATTTTGGCCCGACCCTGGATTCGAAATAGGGACCTCATGACCAGCAATCGAAGTTACGACCACTAGACCAAAAAGCAGGAACTGAGTCTGTTAATTGGCTATAGTGTAAGTTTAGGTAGGAAAGATTTCCCGACGTTGCTATACTAGACAGGTGGATTGACGATCTAGATACTAACTTATCACACTTTTATATGCGCCATTTATTACTTCCTGGCGCCGGTCTGGGTATAGAGTCTCTCAGAGAAAATTTAAAGAAATAAATATATTAACTTTGGCCTCTCTGTATATTTACGAAAATTTTATCTATGTTCACTGTACAAAATAGAACAAGGAAGATAAAATAAAGCTCTTTAGAACTGTTACAAGTATAATATATTTCTGATACAATTACAGTACAATACAATTGAAAATGTATATAATATGTACTTTTTTCTTGTGGGGCAGACAGAAAAAAGGAAACTCTTTAAAATACAAAACAAAAGTTTCAATAAAATATTGATCTACACTCTGTAAACACCAACAACAAACGCAAGCTAGTGATACCAGTTTCTTGTTTCCACAGAGTCACTAATTCATTAACGCGGCAATGTATACAATATTACAACAAGTCCCAAAAAATATACACGGTCTCACTATTACCAAATTTTATTTAAAAACGATATTAAAATATTATGGTGAGTGTGCACGCAATCGATAGTGTCAGTCGTTCCTTTTGATGTGAAACATTTACTGGCGCGCTTTGGCAGTAAAACCAACTCGTATGCCGTGACGGCGAACGGCATGTCGCTCTCTTATTCCGGCATACCCTCTCTACGCTACCACTATCGACTCCCTTGTGTGTGCGTGTGCGTATACTATGCTTAGGTACACTTACGCGTACACTTCGCTGCTCTGCTGTGTGAGTTGTTTACTACGTATCCCTTTCTATTTTTTTATTTATTTTACTGCATATTTCTTTATCGATTTTCATTAATTATAAATTCTACCATCAACTATGATGTTTCACATTTACCGGGCGTCCCGTGACGGCTAACTTTTTTCTTGTTTTTCTTCTTTTACGTATTTTATGCAAATTCCTCTCGGTCAGTATGTTCGTAAGCAGTAACACTCACAAAAGGCGATACGATATCCAATTCACATAACTCATGTTCACCCATCGTTGGCGTCAGCAGAGTTTCTCGCCGATTTGTGCTCAATGCGAGTTGCTTTACACCGTACATCTGAACACAACATGTTATGGTGGCGCGCAGTTTGACAAGGCATTCGTCGAGGTTTCCTACGGGGCGTTGCGGAAATTAGATGACACGGCGTCCACAAGTGTAGTGTTGTACGTTTGCTATCGATAAGAGCAATAATTAAAAAAATTGATTGATATAAAATGATGAAATAATATAGTAAATAAAAACACCATTTTGTTGGTTTTCTGGGAGGTTTTCCATAAGTGCCATTATAAAGTAACATATTAAATAAATTAAATATATAATATGTATGTATAAGTTTATACATATACACACATCATGTAAAAAGCTTATTACTTATTTATTGATAAAAATAGATAATATATAAGATCAAAAGCAAGCAGTAAAGAAATAAATGTACGCAATTAATTGTATTAGAATAATTTTTTAAGGCCTTATTTAGCATAATGATTTCTTATATTTACGCGAACACTACACATTGAATAAAACTAATTTTACGGATTAAATCGCGTTTAATCGACTTATTTTTATTAATTCCCGACGTTTCGGGTGCTTTACAGCACCCATGGTCACGGGGGTAAGGTGATTGATGTCCCGATGTCAGAGTTAATCCGGAGTACCTTCAGCTTTTTAATTATTAATTTTGGTCCGATCTACGCAGAATGAACTAACTGTTTCTTGAAGTCTTGCAGTGGTATGCTTGGGTTTAGTTTGATTAAACGCGATATAATCCGTAAAATTAACCTTATTTAGCAAGTGAAATAGAACATAATATAAAAGTAACGTAAAGTTACGTCTACACGTCTCACAGCTGGCCACAGGCCTGCTCTTATATCAGAAAGAGTTTGAAGACAAGGAAATGAATGTTATTGGACTTTAAATATCACAGTATTTTTTTTTTTCATTTCCGAGACATGCAGGTTTCCATAAGATGTTTTGGGTGGTGAAGCCGAGCAAGCGGCAAATCGGTACTTATAATTCAAAATTTCAATATCAACACTTTTTATTGATAATACTTGGAATGCTTTTAGTAATCTAGTGCAATGATAATCGGGTAAAAGTTATTCAGTTTTTGTTTACTGTGTTAATTTTAGTAGATTTTTCGAAATAATACAAAAGCCAATAATATCTAACTTTTTCAAATTAAATTAAATTAATTTCTTATTTCACATAATATTACATATATTACTTATGTGAAACGGTAACGGTATGATTTAACTACAAAACAATTTAGTGACAAAACAAAGTGTTCATTATTCATTGTTTTGAGTTTTGAACATTTAGAGTTCTTTGTAGTGACTGTTTAGTTGGCTTCGTTACTTGTAATGATACTTAAATAAAATTATTGAAACTTGTAAAGAGGTAAATAATAAAATTATATTTTTAGAACATAAAATATATCCAAAACTCTTTTTTCTTTATCATCATCAGCCTTACTACACTACCACACTATACTATTAATTAATTATTAAACATCAATCTATTCATTAATGCTCTTCATTAGCATTTAATGAATAAAATAAACAGAAATAAATATTTTTACAATATAAATGAATACATGGTTGATAATAACACCAGGGAATGAGATGGGGAAGTAATTTTACAACCTGTGTCTTATTATAATTTAAAAAAAAAAGCCCCGCTGGGTTTATTTTATTCCATATTGAATTTAAATTATCCCATTTTATTCAAATGTACGAGTATATTATATCTCGTGTACCATTAAAATTTACGAGATATCGATTATCGTCATTCTCTGCATCCCATATCTATGTGCCGCCACGTCGGGCGCAAGTCAGCAATTTCCCGGTACAAGGGGTGATTTATTCCATAACTCTAGTATCGCATCACTGTTGCGAGAGCGCTCTTTGCAATCAACACACCTGGTGTATCTGTTCATACTAGCTGAAGGAGCGTGTTAGGAATAAATGAAAAGCTTTATTAATACGCTGCAGATGATTTGGGTGCTTGTGAAGTTTGTTTTTAATCATTAAGCCTTGTGTACGTACTTTTTCTTCTTATAGAATTCAGAAAATAAATTGGGGTTATTTACTTATCAATAGACTACCATTTAAAAAACCAGGGAATAGCTACTCGCCTTACAACTTCAAAGTACGCGAATAAATAGTGTTTGTTCCTGCTGGTACCGATAAATCTGCAGCTTTAAGGGCCGATTTACCACGTTGGTAAAGGAAGACCAATTCTGAAACTTTGAATGGCATTATGAGTGCGATTTTGTTTCCACCAAAGCACAGCCTCGGGCTAAAGTTGCTTACTTATTTCAATATTTAATTCAGATTGACTATGTAAAGTAGTTTGATGGATTCAATGACTTTTAAGGCGGTTTTTGATTTAAAATACTAATGGCTTGGGACTTCTTTATTTGACAACACAAGAACAGTCAATTTTGACAACCGACAATTGTCAAAGACTAATATAATATAGGCAAAGACTCGTAACAGACTTAACGGATAAATCTTAAATTGCCCACAAGCAGCACGTGTTAAATTCCCACCGGTAACAAAGAAATTGCTAATTGAATTATTAAGTGCTGATTTGCCACGTGCTCGCCGTTAAAGACACATAATATCAGAATGCCTGCATGTCTGAGAAATAAAATATTTTAAGGCCATCTGTAGTTCGCACCTGCAGCAGCGTAAAGGCTTGAATGCTCCGTAACCCTCTCAAGAATAAGAGGAACCCTGTGCCCTGAACTGAAAGTATACAGGGCATAACTTAACCGTTTTAGTTAATGGACATAGAGCAAAGAAAGTCGAGACTAGACAGTGATGTAAAAAGTATCGTAAACTTACCGTCGACAAGCCTCAATATGAAAACACCGCCACAGACAGATTCATTCATAATTTAAAACACAAATTTCGACGAGGAATTGATACAATGGAAAAGGCAAAGAATCATTTATACGGAGGTAGATGATATTAGCATAAGCGGGTCTTTGCATAATTTGTGCAGTCGACGAGCGGAGACTGATGCTTCAACCCCTTTTTACCGCCGGGAATACGCCATTTGGTATTTAATTCATTATAATAATATTCATTAGTGTACAACGAGGCTTAGGGTGCTTTAAAGTGCGAAATGCGTTGAACGTCACTAACTGTCATCAAGGCTGATTTAAGACAGTTTCAAGATATCGTTTTAAAGGGGGAAATTGTTTGTTAAACGTGAATATATACCTTTAAAATTGTATAATGTAGTTACAGAATGTAGTAACTTTCGACGACTCTCTAGAGTAAATAAACCCCTTGATATTTGCATGCTATTGTACTGTAATGTAACATAAATTAGCTTATTAAATTACAAAAAAAATTTTTGGGTAAAGTACTCAATAATCTTAATTGTTAGTAAAGTTTCCTTTCTGCCTTGAAGTTCCGTTTGGTTAGATAAAATCCCCTGCCCCTCAACTTTTTCTGTCTTCACAATATTTTTTTAATTAAAATTGGCTGGAAGTACCCATGGGGTACAGTAACAACTTACTGTTCGAACTGTTAGAAATGATCTCATCATCGTCATCATTACAGCCCCTCTCAAGTCACTGCTTAATATAGGCCTTCCCCAAACAAAGCCACAAAGCACGGTTCTAAGCCACCTTCCATCAACTTTCTACATCTCCTACCAGGTCCTCACTCCATCAAGTCACCCTTAACTTCGTTTACCAGTGCAGGTGCTTCTTCGGTTCTATTTTTTTTATGAAAGAAAAGGAAAACGATCATGCGGCTTACCTGATGATAAGTGATCATCGTCGCACATGAACATCTACAACACCAGGGAATTGCAGGTCCGTTGCCGGCCTTTTAGAAAAGAATATGCTCTTTTTTTGAAAGTCCCTAAGTCATATCGATCCGTAAAAGTGTTTATGATAGTAAATTCCACAGGTTGGTCGCCGGTTCTTCGAGGCGATATGGCCCATTGCCACTTCAGTGTTATCGTCAAATATATAGCATAATTTACAAATCTTAAAAACCTAACAAAATAAGAATAGTTAATATAAAAAAAACTGTCAGTCGTAGGACTGCACGTCAGAAATGAAAATTTCTTAGCTTCACAAAGCTTGTAGAAAGTGGATGCGTGTACCCGAAGATCGGGCAAAGTGTGTATATATATACATATATATACACATATATATATATATATGTATATATATATATATGTATATATATATATATATATATATATATATATATATATATATATATATATATATATATATATATATATATATATATATATGACTTTAAAATATCCAAAACTCTATATTTTACACTTAGCATGTTTGTTTTCTAGACCATCGACATGCAGCGGGTGATAATATAGAGTTGTATCGTACGTCTAGTTAGCACCGCTGAAGTGAGCTCAGTCTCGTTGCAGACGAAATCGTTGAAAACTTCGCTATTCATATGTAAATATCTGTCGGTCTTAGTTTGCATGTGTTTAGCGGGCGTACCTATTTTACGTCTTGTTGAAATAACCGAAACGGAAATATGACGTATTTTTGAAATTCTCATATTTTACGCGGTTAGCCATCACGGAATCTATTTCTCCTGATGATGACTCGTTTAGAGGCGAAAAATGTGTCATATTATCGAAGGTTGTGTCTTTTCTAGTGTGGTGATATCGGGATTAGTGGTGATAGATTTAGCGCACGATTAGTCACCACATGCTCGTTTTTGCAAACATCGTGAGGAAACCTGCATGTCTGAGAAATCAAAAAAAATATATTTCGAAGACATGTGAAGTTCGCCAACATGCACTGAGGCAACGCGGCGGACATCTCCTTGCCTAAAACCCTCTCAGAAATGAGAGGAGGCCTGTGCCCAGCAGTGGGACGTATATAGGCTGTAACTTTTAGTCACCACATTTATTTTTCATAAAATTTGTGACAAAACACTTTTTATATTGATTGTATAGTCTGTAGACTTACGTCATATACTTCCCACTACGGGGTACAGACCTTTTAATTTCTGAGAGAGTTATAGAGCAATTTTTTTTATTAATACGTTACCCTCTACACTAGGAATTACTCCTGTATCAAGGGGCAGTTTACATACATAAATTTCACTACGACAAACATCTAGACCCGGAAAATTATTTATAGGCCATACCAATACTTGTTCCGTGCGGGGTTCGAACCCGTAGCCCTCAGCTGTTTAGTACACCGCAATGCTTTAGTACGTGTTGAAGTACTTTACTATCCTAGAAATGTTTTTATTCCTCAGTCATGCAGATTTCGTCATTATTTTTCCTTCACCGCTGAGCACGTGCTAAGATCAGCACTTAAAACTGCAATTAACAATTTTATTGGCAATATCGAACTTAAGTTGCCCGAATACTGTAAAATTTATGTGGAGAATTTAGACCATAAGCTATCACGATTTTATTAACATAAAATATGGTAAATATACAGTTGTTTTGGTAAACATAAGGAAAATTATAAAAGCGAAAATGTCCCTTTACTTTTATTAAAACGCTTATCAGCTATATCGTACGTGCTGCATTTATACGTGGCGACCAGTTGGTGCCATCCCTTGCATTATTAAGTAGTACTATAGGATCACGTCCGGTGAATATGTTACGCGCCCTGTGCCCGCGACGGGACCGTTGTAAATAAAGGGACAGCAATGGGAAAATTATTTGGCGCGCGTGCTGTTAAACATTAGCATATTAATAAAGGCAATTAAAAAAAACATCAGGACAAATTAATGCCATAAAAAGGTTTTTAACACTGGATGGACTTTTTTACTTGACACACACATACACACACTCACGTGTGCGTACGCGCTCGTACACGCACACACACACACACAAACTCAAATATATCTAGTTTGTTAATACACCCAGTATTGCAACAGTTGTGGGATATTGTCAAATACTTAGAGCTTACAATAAAAGTGGAGGTAGACTTCAATCTCTGAATACAGTATCTCCGTCAGTGGTATTACCCAAAAATTATGCCGTAGCGAAACACTGAGATGTAGTCAAGCATTAAAGAATAGGAAAATAAGACTGAGGACTCGATTGCGCTATGGCTAAGCGTTCAGTTAAGGTGCTAGGGTTACATATTCAAATATAATTTTTATGACACGCTTTAATGAAAGTCCATTCGAGTAAGCTCTGTAAGCAAAGTAATCTGTACAGGTAATTCCTGAGATGGAGGCCGTTGTAAGTTTAGCTTTCCTCAAAAAGGATTCCCATTTAAGTGGCCCCCTTTCAAGTGCACCCTTGAAAACGTTCGCTATTCATATCTTTTGCATGTTCTGAATTAGCATATCGCATCTGCCTTCTTATGTAAAATTTACATTTCTCTTTCATGGAAACGTGAAATATGGTAAACAACAATAAATGAGGTACCGTCGAAGTTGTTGCAGCCGGTAAGACGATAACTTAATCGTAACATTCGTCTATGAATGTAATGGGAGTTTCAGGGAGTTTTCAATGTAAGTCGTGTATTATGTACACGACTTTACATTGAAAACTCACTACACAGACAGACAGACAGACTACTAGTCAGGGTTACGTTATGATGGTTGAGGACCAGTATACCAGGGCCAGTATTAGCTCGAATGTAAAATTAATATTAAATTAAAATATCGCCTTTATCTAGAATTACAGTTTTCACGCAAATCACTAATTCTGGACTTTATCCCTAATTTAGCATTTTTATAATTATTTATTTTATCAACATTAATTGTTATGATTAGAATAAAAGAATAAAATATTAGAAAGGTTTACAATGAGTTGACTAGTAGAGTATGCCTAATGACATTGAGTACACCTCTGTACTACTTTATGGAAATGCTATAAAGATAAAGTAATATATAATTAAATAAAAAACAACAATTTTATGTAAGGTATAATTAACGTTCATACTCAATATTTTCTAGATTTTTTGAGGTCCATTGCTTTATATAGAAATGATAACTTCATCACCAACCTATGACAATCTACTTGCTGAACGTCGCGTCCCCACTTTTAAGTCGCTCACTACTGTGACTTCTGCGACCAGCCCATTGCCATTTCACTCTACAAAGCCGTAATTTTTTTTTAGTTTTGCTAAATTAGTTTTAAGTTCACGTTCATTATAAGATTTTTAGCGGTCAGCCACAGCAGAGTCTACTTCACTTGAGGATGCCTCGTTTAGAGGCTAAACACGTGTATTACCGACGGTGGTATGTCTTTCATAGTGTCGTGGTGCTGGTATTAGGAGTTACGGATATAGTGCACGCAATTGAGGGAGGGCATTCAAGAGGGACATCATTTTATTTTATTACGTAGATCTTAGCTCATTGATTTTTAACATAATAATTTTGATTAAAAGAGCTAAATGAACGCATTGTCATGCATCTCGTTACGAGTAAAAGTGTGAATGTTTTTTATCACTTTATTTTAAGCAGGTGTTTTGTGATAGTGAATAGCCATGTAATGGGGTTGTAATAATTTATATTACCTCATATCGTCCTATAAGTGTCGTAAGATGTGACTGAGGGTAACAAACCAGGAGAAGGACAGCAGCGTCTTCCTAATAACAACTTAAAAAAAGCTACGATGCCAAGCGTGGCAACTATGGCAAATATCCTATGTTCAGCAGTGGACTTGTGATAGACTGTAACGGTAAGGGTTCACGGTTTGAGATAGATCGGTCTTTCGCCGGTCTAATTTACTCGTTCTTGTTGCGGCGTAATCAAGCATCATCGTGACTCCACCACGTAAAATATAATTTATAGAAATATTAATATGGGAAAGCAAGTAGAAATCCTTCGTTATTCAGGAGAGTAACTTCGATCGAGGATCCTCGAGACACTTAAAACTGCGAGAAAGCTCTCGGGTACCCTTGCACGATCGGAAACAGCTTAAGAATATTCTTATACCGAATTTCTTCTGAATGCATTCAAAAATGCTTTAAAACAATATAAAGAGTGTTTTTTAGGAATAAAACGCAACGCCTATAATAAATTTCAACTAGAATAAGGGTGATAAACGAGCACACAGTCCACCTGATGGTAAGTGGATGATGTAGCCCATAGACATCTACATATATTCTTAATTAAGAATCAAACTATGCGTTTTAAACAAAACTTTTTAATTTTTACAACATTTTATCGCCTATTTTTAGAGTGGGAGTATAATAACCCACTTAATAAAAAATAATCATCAACATCGGTTCACAAATGGCAAAGATATCGCGTAACATACATACAAAAAAAAACATACAGTCAAATTGTAAGCGTCCTCCTTTTTTAAAGACGACTAGTAATACATATGAAGGGACTGAAAAATTACGTAAAATTTAATGCATTAGAATGGTCGATGTAAAGCAAATAGCATCGCAACACTGTGTAAGTTAGCTCATTCGCGTCGGTCGCGCGAACTAAAAACGAACCACTTTTTCGTCCTCATTTCATTCATTCCTTACAGTCTATCAAAAGTCCACTGCTAAACATAGCCTCCCTCATAGATTGGAGAAGGAGATTCTGCCATAGTTGCCACGTATTTTTGAAGCGAAAACTTCTTTAGAATCATTGTGATTTGAAACTCGATGAAACGAAAAAGCGACACTAACAAGAGGCAAACATATGAGATAAATGAATTATGTAGTCGTGTTTAGGCCATCTAGTGTCTATCTTAAGTAACACCTTGAGAGTCAATCAAGTTTTGTTAGATATAATGAATTTACCTATAGAATGAAATAGAGGGCACTATTACAAAGCAATTTTATTGGAAAGAAAATATTATTTTGATTTATTACACAAAAATTTAGGATTGTAACATTTGTTTGCTATAAAATTAATCTTTATTATAATTTATTGCAACCGCACTTGTGTTTGAAAATTATCATATTAAATAAATCAATTGCCGTGAAATATTTTTAATTACTTCATTTATCATTTGAACGTTTCATTTCTACCGAGTGTGGACTACATACCCGGGAATCCGCGCTGGTTTTGACGCCTGAGTTGCAGCACAGGGTCGTGGGTTCGAATCCCGCGCGGCACAAGTATTTGTATGGCCTACAAATAATTGTTCCAAGTCTGGTTGTTTTTTTTTATCGTTTTCAGTTGTCATTAGGAGAATTCTGCTGCCCATCTCCTGTTTCGTTTTTCCTTTGTCGGCTCTGACGACACCCACGAGATGATATGGGGTAGTGGATTTTCTTACGCTACCCATACACGGCGGTTATTTACAGTATATTACAGTACCAAGTTTTCATCGCAGTCGGTTGAATGGTATAGGAATGATTATTTTATTATATTAGAAAATAGATTTTCATTTTTGTCAGAAATTCGGGCGCATACATCAATTCACCAAAGTTTCGTCGGTATCGGATAATAATTATAATGTATGTCTTTCAGACTAAGTTTTCGTCACAGCGGCCTGTCTCAACGGAGACTAGCCATCTGCACAGGACAGGATTATAGTCCTCGAGTATATGCGCATGCGCAAGTGCACTCTCTATTCCCTCACTCTCATAGTCCGTTGGGACGGTTACCCTACATGACCGGAGAGAGTTTAGGCGCAGGACCAACGGTTTTACTTGCTTACCGAGGCACGTGTGTGATACACCGCTAATTTCACTACCCTGGGTTGCTACCGAGAATTTCTTGATAGAAAAACCCAATGACTGATTTTGGCCCGACGACCACTACACTAACAAAGCAGTCGCACTTTATCGGATAAATGATATAGAAACACATGACCGTGAACCAAAAACTTTCAAAATAATTTTTTTTCATCTTAATCATTACAGTCCATCACAACTCCATAAACTGAACACTGAACATAGGCTTTCTCTAAGGAGTACCAAAAAACAGGTCGTCACTGCCAGTGTAAGGCTGCCACTCAAGAACCTTTCATAATCATCATCATCATTATCATTACAGCCCTTCACGAGTCCACTGCTGAGCAGGAATATAATAGGCCTCCCCAAGGAATGCAACGAAGCACGGTCCCTGCGACCGTGTGCCGACCTTACTACCTGCGAACTATGGAGAGGGCTATGCTCGGGGTTTTCGCGTGATAAACTTAGAATTGAGGATATATGCAGTTGAACCAGGGTAACCGACATGACCCAATGGATTAAATTGGCCGAGCATATAGTTCGAAAAACCGACAAACCATGTGGAAGAAAGGTTTTCGAGTGGTAGCCTTGTACCGGTAGGCGAAGTGCAGGGCATCCCCCACTAGATGGAGTGACGACCTAGTAAAGGCCGGCAACGCATCTGTAATTCCCCTAGTTCCCCTGGTGTTGCAGTTGTTCATGGGCGGCGGTAGTCACTTACCATCAGGTAAGCCGCATGCTTGTTTGACCCCTCTCCTATAAAAAAAAAGACATGCAGGAAGTCGATGGATGCAAGAACCTTTCATTTTTATAAATTGATTAGAATGTATACAAATGTAATAACAACTTGCTTGAGCTCTTCCCGTAGTAAATGCGATAGAAAACGCAAAATGATGCAACATTTCTTTGCAGTGCCAGTGAACCGAGCCGATTAGAAAGAACTCTGACCTCGACAATACCAACCGCTCTGTGCTGGATATACTGTGTTTATTGAACTTACAAAACTTTAGTAATTTAGAACTAATTCCAAGAAATAAATAATTTACCTATGACCAGTATAGTTGGTCTTAATAGGTTAATTATGGATTTCTTGAAAATAAGGTTGAATTACTAAAGTGTTCTTAGTTTACTATTTTAGCTAACTACAACTAGATCCACTTTGCTAATTAATCTAAGCCCAACAGTGGACTTAATTTTACGAGAGATATATAGAATAAATAGAATGAGTACCTCTGTATGTGTTTGTAAGCTTACCGTTGCCGTAACAGCCTGTTAAAGTCCACTGATAAACATAGGCCTCCCCCATAGATTGCCTCATATTTGATTTCCCGGATATTTGCCAGAGTTGCTACGCTTGGCAAGCGGATTGGCAACCACAGTTTCTTTGAAGTGAAACTTATTTAGTATTGTTGTGATTTGTAACGCTATGAAAGGATTTAGCCTGCGAAAGAATGAGACAGAATCTATACTAATAGGCAATACAATACAAAACACTTTACTGTACACCAAGAAAAGATAAAAATAGAAAAAAAACAACTATTGAGGGTAATACACAGGGCGGTCTTATTGCTACATAACAATCTCTTTCAGACAACCCAGAAGAAGAAATAAAGAAAAACTAAGAAAAATTACAATGGGTAGAGTGTACTAAAATAAGAAAAGATACAAACTTATGCACCAAAAATACAACATTCTTTAGGTAGATCAATGACCATAAATAAGAGGAAGAAAAGAGGGAAAGGGGTTAGAGAGACAAACAGTGTTCCTTAACCTGTTTCTGGAACACATTTAAGGATTGAGCACTTTTAACTGACTGGGGTAAGGAGTTCCAAAGGCTTACTCCAAAAACAGAAAATGATTTATAAAAGTTTTTCATAAAAGGTAAGGAAAAATTTTGACAGGAGCTGAGCAATTTAAAACGTTCTTTGAGATAGGGAGGACTTGATATATTAAATGTGATGCAGTAGAGGGCAGAAAGTATATGAGTATTCTGACGAAGACGGATTGGGAGCCACTTGAGCTTAGTGGGGTATTCTGAGACATTCTCATATTTTCAAAGCCCAAAAATAAACCGTATACAGAGATTTTGAAGTCGCTCAAATTTGTTAAGTTGCTCCTCGTTGATATCAAGCTAACAAATGTCAGCATAGTCGAGGATAGGGAGTAGTAAAGATTGTGCAAGCGTAATTTTGGTGGAAATGTGTAAAAATTAGTTAAGCCTGCGGAGTAAAGCATATGCTGCAAACATTTTATGGCTCACTGCATTAATTTGGGGAGTATAATATAATAAAGCTGAGGAAGTATTTTGTTTGTTTCAGTACGCTAATCTCTGGAAATACCAGTCCAATTTGATAAATTATTTTTGTATATGATAACCAGATTTATGAGAAATGGTATAGGCTGTGAAATGTAGCCTAGGCTAGCATTAGGCTACATCTCACAGCTAGCCTTAAATATTGAAGCGCGCTCGAAGAAACAGCGCCCCGAACTGCTTCATAAGTTTATATGTTAGTGATACGTAAATATAATGTTCTACATTAATATAGATCTTTCTTCCATCTAAAAAAAAGTCCGCAATACCATAGGCCTGTTTCTTATACATAAGCCACAATAAGGTATATTGTGACAAAAAAATATAGAAAATTAAAAAGTGATTTATGAGCATTATTATTAGGCATGGTATATTAACCCTTACGAATGAAAGTTACTTCATCATCAAGAATATCTTATGAAGATAAACTTTGCTCTTTATTGCATGTTATTTGGACACATAGTTTAAGAGATAATGAAAAATTACAATAATTCAACATTCGGGCCGGCGCGCGATCGATGCCTAGCCACTTGATGAGAACCAAGAGAAACTAGCAGTGAATGCCTCTATATACAAGGTGTCATGACGCGCGGCTCAGACGCGTGATATACAAGGCTGAAACCGCGAGGCACAGCTAGTTTAGTATAAAGTGTTTCCTATTTTCTCGGTCTCCTCTGTATGCGGTCCTTTACAGATGGTTAATATAACTTTCAACTGTTAGAATAAAAAAAATTACAAATTCATCAAATAAATAAAATTAATTATATTGGATAAAATTATCATATCCAAACCATTCCTAACAATCCACCTCTAATTACCACCTATTACCACCTGAGGCAATGAATTTTTGTTCGATAAAATAACTTTATCTATAGAATGAAGTAGACGTCGCTATTACAAAGCAGTTTTGGTCGAAAGAGACTTTACGTGGTAGAGCCATGCTGCAGCTATAATAATAGTATATTTGTAGCACAAATAGGTTGGCTCGACCGGGAAGGGCCACGCTCTCATAGGTGGACTGTGTGCTCGTTTGTCACCTATTCTATAAAAAAAAAAAATCTTTTGATTTAATTAATATACAAAAATTTTGGCTACACATGCCCAAAAATAAGGATTGTTACATTTATTTGTATAAAATCAAATTTTTATCTTATATTTTATGCCGCACTTGTGCTTGAAAATTATCAAGTTAAATAAATCATTTGCTGCGATATTTTTTTTATATTTCATTTCATTTGAAGGTTTCACTTCTACCACATGTGAACTGCACACGTGCTTTTATATTTTTAGTTCTTATTAGGAAGATGCTGCTGCCCATCTCCTGATTTGTTTCCCGCGGGATGATATGGGGGTAATGGATATTCTTACACCGCCACTACATGTAAGTTTATGGCACTTTATTAAGTCTTGGCAGTTTTTTGTTCCTACATTTTTTTTATAGAATAAGGGCGAACACACAGCTTACCTCATGGTAAGTGAACACTGTGGCCCATAGACATTTATATCTATCCTCGATTAAAAATCCAAATGCAGATGCGTTGTCAGGCCTGAGGAATAAGATAGAATACCTCCTATCCAGTAAAAAGGGTCTCTGGTCCTCTACACTCACTTATTTCATTTTTTATTTTTTATTTTAAAAACGTTACCCCCACACTAGGATATTTTCCTGTATTGTGGATGCAGTTAACAAACATAAATTGCACAGGGACAAACATCCTGACACGTTACAATTATATTTAGACCATACAAATACTTGTTCCGTGCGGGATTCGAACCCGCGGCCCCTAGCGCAGCAAATCATTGCTACGCTCCTGTGCCGCGGAGCCGTCACTATACAAAACACAACAGCATATTTACTGCTATTTTACGCTGGTATTCCGTGAGAGCGTAGTTCTAACCCAGTCGAGCCGACCCGTTTGTGCTACAACCATAATATAGCAGCAAAATGCTCTACCATAAATTATAATCATTATTAAGAAGTCGTTATGGCTGTAGCCAAAATTGGTTAAAAAACTCTTGGTAAATCCAATCGCGCATGTATAAAATTTTGTTTTTCGAATATTTTGTATTTGTACAGCGATCTTTTTGAGCCGCTGCAAACAACCGATACAGTATCCACTCACGACGGCCGCTGTCGCCGAAGTGAGTGAGTGAGGCAGTCTATTTAGTAAAATAAATTATTACAAGGCTACTATAAAACACCGAAAATTTCCAGATTTCTACGCCGAAAAACATGAATTATAACTAAAAAAAAGAAAATTAAACTACCACTTACATTCTATGGCTTTCCACATGATAGATGAAGAGATTGAAAAATAGATTGAATTAAACAATTGATATTTTCAAAAGTTATCGTGTTTAAAACTCCATGCGGCCTTGATAAGTCGGCACCATAAGCCACTAAAACCACTTTTTGATGTAAAAATAGCAATTAATCGATTTAAAAAAAATATTACTAAGTTCATCAATCATTTATCTTTCTGACAATGTGCTTTTTATATCATTTATATGTTCAATATGATCGTTAGATACGATTTTATGCGACAAAACGTTGGAATCTTGATTTTTAGGCGCTAGTAGAACATAGCTACGCGCTTTGCGCTTAAGGCATGCAATAATAACATGTTATCAAAAACGAAACTTAATTTCTTCAATATTAAAAATATATTCAGCTCGATATAACGTGTGGTCCAAAAACTTCTTGAGTTAATGGCGAACGGAAGCGCTCAAGAAAAGTCTCAGTAAGCAATTTTTTATTTATATTGTAGTGTCGGTATCGAATGCAAGGTTTATAAAAATTCAAACTTGTATTATATTATGTCACGTTCGTTTTTTCTATAACCTGAAGTGAAAAACAAACTTACAGTCCACCTGATGAAAAGCGTCTACTGCATTCCATGGACACCTACAGCCTTCAACTTTAAACAAAGGAGGCTTCAGGTGCGTTGTCATCTCTGAAGACTAAGATGGAATGCCTCACAGCCTGTAATTATTGACTCTCTTTATCCTTCAGTCCGGAACATAGCAATGCTAGCACTGATATATGACAATATAATTCTGTACGAGGGTGGTACCTATCCACACGGATTCCTCGGCAGAAAGGGAGTCCTACCACCTAGAAAATAAATGAAAATTGTCTCCTTTATTCACTACGTGCGTATATGTGTGTCATACGGGTGATTTGCGACAGTAATAAGGGAGATTGATTCAGCTTGTGATGTCTTGGAATTGTAGATATTATGAACTGTTAAATTCAGGCATTTATAAAAATATAACAGAGTGTAATAAGGTATGTAAAAGTTATATTTTCAATTGTATGCACTCCACGCAACCCTTCTAATTTAAGAGCTCCTTCGAATACGCAAGTGGAGATACTAAGAAGTACTAAATAACTCCTTAAAGAACGAACAGTAATGATTTCAAAACGACCGTTAAATTTGTTATTATTCAGTCAATGCTGAACATATTGGGAATTAAATATAATGACTTGAATGTTTGTGCCAATAAATGGAGATATTCTGCATGGTTTAAGACTTTTTCGTCATTAAATATATGCCTCATAAACTCTTGAAGCTTGCATCAAATTAACGGCGTAGTAGTTCAGCGGCTTTGCATTTGGCTGCGGAACAGCATGCAATAACGCATTTAAAATAAGATTAAAAAGAATAAAAATAAGAAAAATAATACTATGAGAAAGTTATAGTTTTTTCGGTTATAATTCGCAACATTAGACTTTAATTAATAAGTAAAAGCCGACTTCAATGAACTAAAATTAATAAAATAATTTACACATAATTGCTTCAAAAGTCAGCGCTGATAAATAGAATATAAAATAATTAAAGCCCCGACTTCAGAAGCAATTTTTTTTATAGAATAAGGGTAACAAACAAACACACAGTCCACCTGATGGCTCCACCACGTAAACGTAAATTATATGAAAAAATATTTTATTATCTTTAGTTCTTTGAAGTTGACTTTTACTTTTTATTAAAAGGTTAATTTTGACTGCTTTGGAGGACTTATAAATATCACAAACTCGAATATCGTCTAGAAAGTTATCTTAAAAACTTCACCTCTATTTAGCTTTCCATAGGGGTGGAATTTCTTAATAAAATTTATAGGGGACCGCTCCTGAAGTGTAATCCATTTAATTAAAAAAAACCATTAAGATAAACTAAATACTGACAAAGATATCTCGTAATATACATACAAAAGGACATGCTGTACAAGTCCAAAGGTTACAACAGTAATTTAAAAAAAACCGATTGCGCCAGAAAGTCACTTCTACAACTAAGACTACAACTAACGACACCCCATATATTAAGATCCATCAAGCCATTTAGACTACATATCATGCCAAAGAAATAAACAAACATACATACACTCAAAATTCATTCAATATACTCGTAAGTACGGAGTAAAAAAGACATTCAATACAAGTACGGAGAACCTCCTCGGTTCTCAATTCGACTGTACGTTAAAATGTGTACTGTGTGGCAAATATCCCCTTATGAGGCACTCTATGGGGAGGCCTATGTTCAGCAGTGGACTTTGATAAGGTGTAATGAAAGAATGAAAAATAGGCTATGGCTTAGTTATAAAAAAAGGTTTAGTTACAATGTATAGTATTTTTTGGTTTCTATCTTTGCGTTCTATATAAATATATAACGCAAAGTTAGATATATAATATACATATTATATTGAATTTGTCGCCGGTGGTAAACTATTCTACAGAGAGGTCGAACGAGGAAGAAAACTCCTAGTAAAACATACATATTATATTATATATAGAACTTGGGGGAGGCCTATGTTCAGCAGTGGACTTGTGAATGTGTGAATGATATATGATGATATATACGTTTGTTGACGTGACAACGTCTTATAAATTGGTTTGCCGGGTGACACTTCAAGAAACTGCGTTACGCTCCGCTCACGTTATGCGCTCACAATGAGAGCGAGTGAGAGGCACGCGTCCCTTCCACTCGGGCATGGTTAGCCCGCCTAAGAGCGAGAGACAGACATAATAAAATTATTTTACCACTCAAAGTCGTTGTCACGTAAAACTTTCGCCCGTATACCGACTTTACAGGCAACCAATTTTTTTACTCTGTAAGTCACTATTTAGTGTTAAAATAAAATGACGGCTCCGTGGCGCAGTGGCTTAGCAATGAGTTGCAGCACTAAGGGCCGCGGGTTCGAATCCCGCACGGCACAAGTATTTGTATGGCATACAAATAATTGTTCCGGGTCTGGATGTTTATCTCCTTGTGAAATTTATGTATGTAAACTGCCCCCACAATACAGGAGAAAGTCCTAGTGTGGAGGAAACGTTTTTTTTTTAAAAAAAAAAGAAAGAAACATTGCTTTTTTATTTTCGTTTATTTCGATAGTCTCATTCAATGTTGTATTCGAGCAACAAACAAACATCGTCTCAACCGTACAAGTTAGCTTATTTACGTCGAAGCGACTTTCCAGAGCAATGTAATGACAGTCGAGAACGCATTAATGCAACCACTACGGGTACGGCACACTCCCCTTGTTTGTTTATGTCTTATTGTCGAACTCGCAAATTTGTGGTTGCAGACGCTTGTGCTTATTCCTCGAGTACACGATCAATTAACGTTGTCTTTATGGAAATTGTTGTTCCTTTTAACCAACTCAGAAAAAAAGAGGTTAAAAATTCAACTTGTTTTTTTTTGTTTGTATGATACGCGATATCTTCGTTAATGAGGGCATCCACGACTTTTTCTGTCACCAGGGCCGCGCCACTTTACAATGAGGTAAAATATTTGATAGATTTTATAGCGGGGAAGATAAAGTCTTAGGGAAATGTAAAGGTGAAAGTTTCTTTCTGTATTGTTAGTTATACTTGATATTAATTATATTAGAAATGAATAAATCAAACTATACATATAACTAAAAGTAGGAAAAATTAAAAAAGGGTTAAAAAGTGCAAAAAATTAAATATCAAACCACTGAGGCATTGTTTTGTATATTAATATAGGTAATACTCTAGAAACTGACAACTAGCGACATCTGGTGAGTGAAAGATTGTTAGCCCTCATTATGAACCGATTTTGACTCTTTTTTATTAATTAGTTTATACTTCATTGGTGGATCGACATAAATTTGGGCATAAAATTGCACCCCTATGATTGGTGACAAAATAGGGAATGAAGTTTTTTATTGAAAATATTTAGGTTACATTGAGACTGTGATATTTCTTAGTCCACTATAAATCACCGAACAAGTGCGAGTCGGACTCGCGCATAATAGGTTCCGTACCATCGTAATACACGTTTCTAGTAGGAAAGCCCCCTTTAATTTTTAATTTATTTTCATTTTTATTATTTATTGTTGTATTAACTCCTGAACATCTCATCAGATCATTGCTGAATCTAAGTCAGAACACTTAACCGAATTTTAAAAGAAACTGGACAGGTGCGATCAGGACTCACACCCTGAGTGTTCAGTATTAACTTAATTATTTATGTAGATAGTTAATTTCGCCACAGGAACTAATGGTAAGGTAAGAACAGAATATTTCTTTAACGAATAGGTATAATTTATTAAAAGAATTCTAACTTACCCTTTAGTGACAGTGTAAGAATATCCACTACCCCATATCATCCCGTGGTTATCGTAAGAGGCGACAGAGGGAATCAAATCAGGAGATAATAAAGACTAAAAATAAAAAACTGCGGTTGCCAACCCACTTGCCAAGCATGGTAACTATGGCAAATTTGCTCTATGAGGAAATCTATAGAGAAGGCCTATGTTCAGCAGTGGACTTTAATAGGCTGTAACGGTAACCATTACGGTTACTTGTACTAGGCGACCTTGGTTCTTGCTAAATTTCATTATTCTAGTTCAGCTGGAAGTAGTAGTAGTGAGTTTGTAAGTACTTTTAATATCGTAGACTTAGAAGCTTGAATTTTTTTGACATCAATGGAATGTAGACCTTAGTATGTTTTATTTATTTCAACTTGAAAAACCTCTAAGTACAAAACGATGTTTAGAACGGTAGATGATATACAATGTGATTGGGAGATGGGTGCAAAGCTTTCAAGTGGCGCTAGTATAGACAATTTGGAACCATTTAAGCCATGCTTGTCTTAGATGAAGTCTAACCATTTTTTTTAAATAAGTTTTTATGATTTTTAGCGAAAATACCCAAAATTTTCTAATTAACTGTTATTTATGGCCAAATTAAACAATAAAAAACATGTATTTTATTTTATTCTATAAAAGTCATGTGTAAGCAATCTAATAAGACATGTTTTAAGCACTAAATAATAATCCCAGAGTAAGAAAATAAAATAAAAGTAGTTTATATAATTTTGTACGGTTATATCATAATAATATACCTAATAACTTCAAATATAAGAAACCAGATCATTAAAATTAAAATTGTAAGAATGGTTAAATGTCGAAAGATTTTTAGATAGATTTTGATAGCCATAAATGTTAACGTATAAAAAAGTTGCAACAAAAAGTAGCAAAACATGCTGATCTAAAATATCGTTATGTAAAAACTTTTTTTATACAATATTTAAGTCAAATAGAACATTCTTATTATTTTTACTCATTTCTGAGGAAAAGGTTCTAAAAGACGTACAAACGGGTAGACAAAAAAGTGATTTTATAAACGTTCCGTTAACTTCTTTTTGAGGAATGGAACCCTAAAAACGCCAAAAGTATTACCGCATTAGGGAACACGGAAAAGTTTCAAAAATAACCATAAGCAAGAGAAAAAAATGTAGGAAATTCGTATATTTTGACCTTCATTAAAATTAAATTGAAGAAAAGAAACATTCGTACCGGAGCGAACGTCTTTATAATTCAAGAGGTAAACTCCGCCGGAGGATCCTCGAGACACTCGGCAGCGGGAGAGCTCTCCGGTACGGACGTGCGCGATTGAAAACGATTTTAAAATATTCCAATATCAGACTGCTATCGAATATATTGGAAAAGAACGTTTCTCATCAATGTGAAAATTCATAGCTACTGTAGAAAATTGCCGCGAATTTTATTTTAAGCCGAAAATGTTAAGTACTATATGAGCATAAACATCACATAATATGAAAGGTAGATTATATTAGATCTAAAGATATATTTCAACTGCTACACATTGCAACTACTGTTATGCTTTAGTATGCCGTGGTCTGAAGGTAATAAAGAGAGCCAGTATAATTATCGGCTGTGAGGCCGTCTGAGTCCTATTTTTTATAGATATAAGCGACAAATCCATCTTAGGGTAACAGGACGGTAAGTGGGTGTTGTGGCGCATAGACATCAATTTTCTATCCTAAATTCATATTCAAAACGCAGATGGGTTGTCCCCCTAACGAGTAGAAATGATGCCTTGTTGCGAAAATAGCATATTGTCGTTGTTGCAAGTCTGCTAGGTTTCTTGCTGGTTCTTCCCAGGACAGAGGTTTTTTTTCCGAACCAGTGGTAATTAAAGTAAATAGTGGCTTTCAATAAGTTTTATTTATAATCTATATTGAATAAATAGTTTCTGTTTCTGTTTCCAATGTATTTATGTGTACTATTTTTTATGTGTCATTATATTTACAATCTTTTATTTAAATTGCTTTCTTCGTTGGAATATCTTTCAGGTTCAAAATTTGTAATATATTTTTGGAGCATTTGCTAACATCCGATTGAGCTGCAATTTGGAATACTTGTGTAACTTAGATGACAATACAATAAAATGGTATCAAGGAGATGATCTGACGATGTACCTGGAGGTCAGCCCAATAATTACAAGCTTGTTTTTAAATAGATGTTAAATCAACAGATTTAAGATTTTAATTTGAAACATAGATACTAGTGATGGAAAGATGAATAAAGTATTTGTTTCTCCATTGCTTTCTTTAATTCTTTTTGTCTGTTTGTTTAGCATCGCATATTTTGTTACAAATCAAAAACTTTTTTATCGAAGGATTTTGGAAATAAGTCGATAACAGCGACATGAATAATAATATCTTTATTGATAAACATATTACATTCACAAATATTTACAATGGTCAACAGCCCCTAAAGTAAAATAATTTGTTTGTCGATATATAGTTAATTATGTTTATGTTTACAAATATTTCTTAAAAATTAACTTATGAAAATTTAAAAAGTATTTCAAAAAAGTATAATAAAAAAAATTAAGAATGAAAAATTAATGTTATATATGTGTGTGTGTGTGTGTGTGTGTGTGTGTGTGTGTGTGTGTCTCTCTCTCTCTCTCTCTCTCTCTCTCTCTCTCTGTGTGTGTGTGTGTGTGTGCGTGCGTGCGTGTGTGTGTGTGTGTGTGTGTGTGTGTGTGTGTGTGTGTGTGTGTGTGTGTGTGTGTGCGAGTGTGTTTATGTGTGTGTATTAGCTGGTTTTGTTTATACATCCAAGGAAAAAAGGCTCTCCGTACCTTCATAATCAAATTCTCTTAGCCATTCTGTAATTTTACTTTTCACTTCAAAGTTATTTAGTGATCTTATGTTATGACATCTATTAAGTTTCTTGTACAGCCAAGGTGCCAAAAAGTCAAAATGTCTTCTAAACACAGCACTATTTGGTCTTGGAACAGCACATCGTTCCATTCTCTTATTGCTAAGTTTTAGTTTAGGGACAGTGACACGATGATATCTCCTTAAACTATGCAAAATAAATGTTTTGCGGACAGATAACACTTTCGCTCTGTCATATACAGACACTGCTGATTGGCAAAATGGTAGACGAAAGATTACTTTTAAGACAGCTCTTTGTGCGCGTTCAACCTTAATTAAATAACTTTTAGCGGCACCGCCCCAAGAACAAATGCAGTAATTAAAGACACTCTTCCAATGCTTTGTATATAGGACAAACCGTAGCTTCTTTGAAAATAGCAGGAAAAACACCTTGCTCTAAACTTAAGTTGCAGATATACGCTATTGGCTCAGAGAGCACATTTATATACTTCTTTAGGAAATATGAAGAAACAGAGTCAAATCCAGGAGTACTATTTGTTTTTAGGCCTATTATAATGCGTTTAATTTCTTCGATATCTGCGGACTCGAGGGACATAGACATAAGAGGTGCATTCGGAATTCTAGCTTTTATTGCCAATTCATTTCCACTCGTGTTTAGTTTTTGAAGTAGAATGTTAGCTATGTTACGCCACACTAATGTAAAATACGAATTAACTTTGTCAAGAGATTTAGTGGGGGAAATATCAACATCAAGTAATTCCTTGGGAGATTCCTTTTTTTGTATGTATGTTACACACGTCTTTTACGTCTTTTATTATTTTCCATGTTTCTTTATTATTTTAACATTAACATGTAGTTTTTCTTCGTAATACTGCCTTTTAGAAAATTTAATTAATTTATTACACATATTACGATATTTTAAATAGTTTTCGAGAAGTTCTTCATTATCAGGACGTAATTTTACTTTTAGGTGCATCTTGTTCCTTTTACGTATGGAAATAATGATGCCATGTGTAATCCTTGGTTTTAGTGGTCTAAATTTTTTAGGTAACTCTTTGATGACCGTGTTATTATTAACCACAGTTTGTAATTTTGCTAAAAATACTTCTGCAGCAATATTTGCATCAGTTATATTAAAAAGGTTTTGACACGTTTCTGTATCATAGTCGATATATTTTAATTTTAAAAGAGTATTATTTCGAACAATTTTCTTAGATTTTATGCATAGCAAAATTGGGGCATGGTCTGTTAACGGATCAAACACAATAGTACGCCAAGTATTAACACTTTTAATCATAAAGTGATCGATGCAAGTATTTAGTCTAGTAGGAATATTGATGCCCTGCTTGAGACCATACATTGCAATTAGGTTAATACGTTAACTATACGTTTTTCCAACTCATACTGATCCACAATACTCTTTCAATTCAAATAGTTTCAAGTGATTGTCAGTTACTTGATAGTAGCAACTTCAAATAGTATTAAAAACTCCGCTCTTTTGAATTCACTTCCATTTACAAAGATACGATTATATCCCCTTTTCTATGTAACTTGCGACAGATGTTTTTAACTTTCCTGTGAAGTTTTAATGGATCTATCCAATATAATCTGATAAACATATATTTTCGAATCGCTAGAAAATCAGGTGCGATTGGATTCTTCATTATTTTCTTATTATATAAACTTAAGTCTTCTTTTCTTTGCCTATTTTTAAAAACGTTACACTAGGATTTTCTCCTCTGTTGTGGAGTGTTTTTTTTATAGGATAGGGTGACAAACGAGCACACAGTCCACGTGATGGTAATTGGTTGCTGTGACCCATAGACATCTACATTTATCCTCAATAAAGAATCAAAATGCAGAAGCGTCGTCACCCGTGAGGACTAAGATGGAATGCCTCTTTTCTAGTAAAATGGGTCTCCGGTTTTCTACGCTCACCATACGAAACACAGCAGTGTCAAGTTGCTATTTTACGCTGGTATTCTGTGAGAGCGTGGTCCTTCCCCGGTCGAGCCGACCCATTCGTGCTACAACTATACTAATATAGCTGCAGCATGGCTCTACCACGTATGAAATTTTATTACGTATGATTATTGCCCAGAAAGAAACATTCAGACCCGGAACAATTATTTGTAGGCCCTAGAAATACTTGTTCCGTGCGGAATTCGAACCCGCCCTCAGCGCTGTCAGACTCGACAAAAGGTAATACAAGATTCCATTTATCTTGTTTAATCTTAAGTGACTACTGCAGTCCATGAACACCTGCAGTCTCAAACAAAGAAGGCTACAGAAGCGGTGTCACATTTAAAAACTAAAGTAAAATACATCACAGCTTGTAATTATACTGGGTCTCTTTACTTTTTTAACTGGCACATAGCAGTACAGGCTCTGCTATTTGACGGTAGAAATATGTTAGAGAGTAGCTCCTAGGCAAAAAAGAAGGTCCTACCGTCTGATATCTTATCTAGATTTTTTTTATAGGATAAGGGTGACAAACGAGCACCCAGGCCACCTGATGGTAAGTGGTTGCTGTGGCACATAGACATCTACATCTATCTTCGATTACGAATCAAAATGCAGATGCGTTGTCACCCGTGAGGACTAAGATGGAATGCCTCGTTTCCAGTAAAAAGGATCTCCAGTTCTCTACACTCACCATACGATGTTTCGTATGGTGAGTGTAAAAAACGGTGAATAATTAAGAGTCCCTGGAATTAGTTAAAGTTATTTTGAAATACGTAAAACTAGTTTTATTCAAAGTATTTATGTTAATTGAATAAAATCATTTCGATACATATAAGAACACAAGCATGAATTATCATGGATTTTATTCGCTTGTGAACGGGACACTGCTGGGCAAAATTTTACAAGTTCATTCATCATGATTCATTAGCGTCTGTCAAAAGTCCACCGCTGAACAGAGGCCTCCCCATAGATATTTGCCATAATTTGCAGCGGGTTAGCAATCGCAGTTTATAATTTTATTTTGATACATTATGAGGAAGATGCTGCAGCCCATTTACTGTTGATTTACCCACTGTTGGCTCTTACGTCACCCACGGGATAATATATGAGGTAGTGGTTTCTCTTACGCCGTTACTACACGGCAAAGTTATGATGGTATCTCAAGTTATGGTGGTTTTTTACTACCTTAGAAGGAGGGTTATATTATAAAGTATTTTTTAAATGAAGTAAAAAACTACAATCCCATCTTATAGTAAGTGGGGATAAAGCTCTAGATGGATAATCGCACTATCTTAGTGTAAAAAAGCCTATTCAATATTGCCTTGGAGACGCCTAGATTGCAATCATACGGAAAGACAGACGCCGGCAACTTATAACTATAGACCAAGTCAGGCAACGAGTCTTCTGAAATCCCATTGTCATCCCTCACGATAGCCTTGAGATAATATGGGATGATGGATTCCATCGGTAAGGGTAAGTTACATCTGGTATTTACATCTGGTAGTTAGGGAATGGTTATAATATCATCATCTATCGACCAAGCTTGGCAATGAGTCATTTCGAAATCCCATAGTCGTCTCTTACGACATCATTGGGATATAGTGGAAACTGCAGTAATCAGACTTTAATCATTATTATTTTTTTAAGATTAAAAAGCCTAAGAAGAAAATCCTAGAGTAGAGGAGAATAATTTGTCGTCCATTCCATATTATACATAATAGTAAAGTGTCAAACGGACACATATAAAACGTGATGGTAAGGGGATGCTCTAGCCCATAGACATAAACATCTATCCTCAATTAAGAATCAAAATGTATATTATTATACGTTTTCACCTCTGAGAACTAAACGAGGCACTGAGATGAGAGGCTACCTAAGTGTCTACGCACGTAGCGTTCTCAAATAAGGGCTTTGCCTCTCTCCCAGGGGACAATATTCATACCGTCATTATTATTTTTATCAAAATTACTTGAAATAAAATTATGCTTGAATACTTATAATATTGTTATTCGAAAAGAGGACTTTATAATTTATTTTAAGCTTATTATACAATATTAATTCAGTTAAAGTATCTTAAATATAATAAAACTATAGTTATTTTACTTGTTGATATAATAATACAATAACTATTGTTTTTCCTTTTTACAATACTTCTCATTGAGGACGTTATTATTTTTATCAAAATTACTTAAAAGCAACTTATTCTTAAATACATATTTTATAATTTGAAATATTCATAAACTTTTTGTATTAAATCAGTTAAGGTGTCTTACCTTAAAACTAATTATTTTAAATTTTAAAAATACATTAAAACTAATTATTTTACCTTAATACACTACTTCAAATTAAGGACGTACCTGAAACAATAAAAGCATTAATTATTATTAGTTTTTATTTCAATAAAAAAATTGAGAGACAAGCGGTCGCGTTAAATTTTTTTAACATAATAAACCCCGTTTCTTCTTCTTAGCAATTCCATGGTAAAAAAAAACTGTTGATTACTACGAGGTCGAAAAAGTGACGACTGATGAAGGAGAAAGCTTCTCAAGTGGCATTTTTGTACCTGGAGCGCAGTATTGGTTGGTCCCGCACTAGTTGGAGTGACAACCTGGTATGGTTCAGGACAGCCTTTGGTGGTCTATATTTAATAGTGTTTTATTTTTTATTTTATAGAATAGGTAACGAGTACACAGTCCAACTGATGGTAAGTGGATGCTAGGGCCCATAGACATCTACATTTATCCTCAATTAAATATCAAAATGCAGATGCGTTGTCGTTGAGGACTTAGATAGAATGCCTCGTTTCCAGCAAAAAGGGTCTCCGATTAGAGAATTCCGATTGTTTCATTTGGTGAGTGTAGAGACACTCACCATATGAAACAAAGCAGCATTGAGCTGCTATTTAACGCTGGTATTCTGTTAGAGCATAGTCCTTCCCCTTTCGAGCCTACCTATTCGTGCTGTAACCATAATATAGGTGCAGCGTTGCTCTTCCACATAAAAGACAAGTGTATTTGATATAGGATGTAATGATAATGACAAAGTGAAATTTAATAATAATAAACTAAAACAAGTTAGGTCTTACTGCTGGGCACAAATCTCCTGTCATTATTAAATGGGTTATGGAGGTCACGATGTTTCACTCCTACGTGGTAAATTAGCAGTTAAAATTGCTATTAACAATGTCATTGGTGAAGGCAGTGATCGAACCGCGTCCTTCGTGTAATGTGAAATTTAGGTTCTGCTATTTTTTATGAACATGAGTGGGCAAATGAGCATGCGGCTCACCTGACGGTAAGTGTCCACTGCCGCCTATGAACAACTGCAACACCAGGGTAGCGTTATCAGCCTTTTAAAAAGAAGAAAGCTCGTTTCTTGAAGGTTCCTTAGTCATATCGGACCGAAAAATTTGCCGGTGGTAAATGATTCCACAAAGAAGCCGTGCGGTGTAGAAAACTTCTAGTAATAATCTATGTTTTTTTAAAAAATAGAATAAGTGTTATTAAGTGTTATTAAGTGATCTTCGTGAACAAATCTTCAGTCGCATCGAAATTCAAGCCGTTAAGAGTTTGTTTTAAGATTTTCTTAAATTCGTGGTTATTAAGATTTATAACAGTTTTAACATTTCTGTTATTAACAGTTTTAACTTTGTTAAATAATTTATTATTGAGCATTGGTGCACAAAAGTTGTAGCTTCTTCTTGCAAACACAGTCCTGACACTAGGTACGGGTAGTCTCGTTATTCGTTTGTTACTTTTAGGAAGGCCAGGCACAAGAAGGCGATGATATCTACGGAGACACTGATATACAAATAATTTACGTACTGATAACATACCGCACCGCTTGTACAGGTCATATGTGGGGTATTTAAAAGGCAACCGCATCATAACTTTTAGGATGGTGCGTTGCGCACGCTCTAGTTGTATGAGGTGTGTCTCTGCTGCGCACCCCCAGACGCAAATACAATATGAAATGATGCTCTCACACAGGGACCTATAGGTTAGCAAAAGGACATCATAACTAGTCACATCACGTAAATTTTTAAATATGTAAACTAGCCTCCTTATTTTACTCGCTAGAGCAGTTACTTGTGGGACCCAGCTAAGACCTTCATCAACAATAACTCCCAAATACTTTATGCTTGTCACACGTGACAAATAATCACAATTACACGTGGCAGGTACCCGCAGTAGCCTGTTACATGGGTGAGTATGGATTTGAATCTGGAAGTTATTGCCAGGTCAAGAACTGGTTGATATACCAAAACAAACATACTTTGTTTTTGCAGTATTCAGAGTGAGAAGGCTGTCTTCAAGCCAAGACGTTACAGTTTTTATCCCCTTTTCAGCGAGACTCCTAACATTACTCCACGATGTGCCGTGAAACAAAAGTACTGTGTCATCTGCAAACATCACGATGTCGACACCCTTTAACTGCAACTTACATAGGTCATTTATATAGGCGAGAAAGAGAGTCGGGCCTAACGTACTGCCTTGAGGCACACCGAAATGGCAAACAGCGCTGTTGCTTACATGTTCATGTTCCCTAAGGATTAAGATGGAATGCCTCGTTTCCAGTATAAAGGGTCTGCGGTTTTCTACAGTCACGAATGGTCCGGTCGTCTCGACCCCGGTCAAGCCGACCCATTCGTACTACAACCATAATATACTAATATACTTGCAGTATTGCTCTACGTATACTTCTTATACTAATGTTAGACCATGCTTCCAATTTAATTGAATGAGAGCATCTACGATTTTTTCTGCCACCAGGGCGGCGCCACTTAAAATGAGGTGTAGTGTTTGACAGATTTTATAGTGGGGAAGTTATTTTTTCGAAAAATGTTAGGTTTAATGTTTCTTTTTTTAATATTATTTAAATTTTATATTAATAAGATTAAAATAAATTAACCAAACCACAGATATTTATAAAAGTAGAAACAATTAAAAAAAGAGTTACAAATGTGCAAAAAATTAAAAACAAACCACCGAGGCATTGTTTTGTGTATTAAAATAATACTCTAGAAACTGATTAACATGTATTTAAACCTAACTTCTCGATTGAAATACATTGTGTTACAAAAAACTTCACCTCATAGTCAACTAGCGGCGTCTGGTGAGCGGAAAATTATTATCCCTCATTAACATTCATATAATAAGCTATGATGATCGCATAAATAGATGTGTAATAAACACAAATGTAAATAAACCACTAAAATGTAATTTACCTATGCCTCATTTAGCCCATTAAAACATTTAATTCGCATCGTATTAAATTTGTCCCCTCCGAAATACCTCCCACAGGATTCATCCCGTTCGATCATTCAGCCAGTACATTTATTACACCTGCCACATTTTATGCGCCCGAATCCGACCCTGAGCGGTGAATAAAATGCCACTTAGCTCCACCGTCACGTCTAATTGATGGATCGCTTAAATTTGGCTCTGTAATAGGATGTGATCGTAGTTTCATTTCTATTTAAAGAAACATTTACTAAAATAGCTTTTAAGATCACGAATATAAAGTTCCCGTGAATGATAACATTTTTTTTACATTTACACGTTTAGTGCGTATTTATTGATATATATTTAACATTTTTATTTTTATGATTAGTTTAAGTCTTTCATTTTCTTTCATTTCAACTTATTAAAAGTCCACTGCTGGACATAGGCCTCATCTATAGATTTCCTAAAAGGAGAGATTTTGTAACCGATTTTTTTATTATTTTGATATTATATCGAGAAGATGCTGCTGCCCATCTCCTGATTTAGCTTCTCTTTCATACTTTAATTTTATTTTTTTTAATTTTTGATGTTTCAGGCGCTTTACAGTACCTATGGTCACAGAGGTGACTGATGTGTTTGATAGCCTAATGTCATAGTTAACGTAGACATGGTACCTTCAACTTTTAAATATTAATTTTTGGTGATCGAGCTTACATTATCTTGAAGTTATGCAGTAGTATGCTTGGATTTGGATTTAATTTTATTAATTATGGGATCCCAAGCAGATGGTGACACTTAGTCATCTTCTATATTAAAATTAGGAGAATTTATTAATTCATCCTTGGTAAGAATCGGTGCTCTTTTGCGAGGATTTGTGGTCTATCAAATCTTATATAATGGTTAGGACAGTTCTGAACATGCTTACAATACTGATGTGAAGCATTGACGTTCCGGCTGTATTACAAAAAATTATGCTGTATTACATCTTTTTTACTTATTTAAGCCAGTTCTTGATCACAATCCCACCTGGTGGTAAGTAGTGATGAAGTCATTGATTGTAAAATATAAGACGATTATAAGTAGAATTACTTTGCAGCGTTTTATGGATGCAGCATGAATGGCTCATCTCAACCGGATAAAGACCCTTTCTGAATACCAGGACGAAACAGGAGTATGATCCAGCTTTGTTTCGTTAGGTGAGTGACAATAAGTACTGGAGAACATTTCTACTGTTAACGAGGCTTTCATCTTAGTCCTCAACATTTTTATTCTCAATCAAGGACAGATGAAAGTTTAAGAGCCACAGCATTCACTTACCGTCAAGTGAAGTGTGTACTCGTTTGGCACAGCTGAATAGCTTTATAGTTTAGCCGTTGATAAATAAAAGGATATCCCCCGCTGGGCAAGGTGTTCAGTCCGGAGAGCGAGGGAGCGGTTGGTGCTCCGTGTTGTACTATGGAACTTTTATATAATATGTATATTGCAAAGTTATTTCAAAACTTCACTAGCGTGATTTACGATTTCTTTGACAAGCATTCCTATACTTCAATGTACGGCAGTGAAGACGCCACCATATTACTATCGTTCTCAAATAAAAGGTAGCTCTAATGTAATGTTATCCATGTTTTCTGTAATTCCAGGGTGTAATGTAATGCTGGTGTGAACTATGCTGTTCGATTGTAAGTTTGTTTAAATGAATGTATGTAATAGAATTTCTAAGTTTAATTTTCACCCACTTCCATGCGTCTGGTTAATTTGATATTTTGCACATGTTTTAAGAACCAACGCTTATATTATAAGAAAAAAAAACTATAAGCAGGAAAGTTAGTTATAAAAATAACTAAACTCATAATAAAAATAAAAACCAAAACTTAAAAAATATCCACATATGTATAAGCTATTATATTTTTATTTTTATTTTTTTAACGGTTAGGTTTAGCAAAGAAAGTTAAAGTGTAGAGATTTTACAACAAAATCTTTACAACAGAATCTAATAAAAGAAATTAATTTTACGGATCTTATTGCGTTTAATTAAACTTTTTAATTCCCGACGTTTCAGGTGCTTTACTGCACCCATGTTCACGGGGGCGACTGAGGTGTTTGACGTCCTGATTTCATTAGCCCGGCTACCTTCAGTTTTTGAATATTAATTTTTGGTCCGATCTAAGCAGAATGAGCTTACAGTATCTTGAAGTCTTGCATGGGTAGGGGGGGAGGGCGTGACCATAGGTGCTGTAAAGCACCCGAAACGTCGCGAATTAAAAAGTTAAATTAAACGTGATAAAATCCCTAAAATCAGTTTCATTTAATGTGTAGTTTTCACGTAAATATTTAGAATAGAAACCATTAACATAATCTATCTCAAAAATATGTCATATTGTAGGAACAACTAAAGCGATATCAAATTAATTACCCACGTAAATTGTAAGTTTCGTACGGTCAATAAAGTGTCAATTGCAATAAAATCATTTGCTTACTCAGTGGCTCTGGCTTCGTGCCAATGCACTTTGACCCGTGGTAATGCCATTAGTTAAAGGATAAACGGAATTTTTATAGACGGACAGGTGTGCGCTGCAGTTTGAGACTATTGGTCAGTAGGTTTATTAACATCATCATCATCATTACTTTAAAGCCGATCATATATATTTTATACTAACGAACCGCCCCGGATTCACATGGGTGATTTCTGGATCTCAACAACAGCGCCACTTACCGGGTCGAATTGTGAATTTAAACTATCCAGAGACCCATTCAAACGCATGCAAAAATTTCATCAAAATCGTTTGAGCCGTTTTTGAGTTTTAGCGAGACTAACGGACAGCAATTGATTTTTATATATAGAGACTACATAAAAATTTTATGCATAGTAGAGCGACGCTGAAGCTATATTATGTTTATAGCGCGAATGGGTCGGCTCGACCGGGGTAGGATAATGCTCTCACAGAATACCAACGTAAAATAGCAGTATAGTGCTGTTGCGTTTCGTATGGTGAGTGTAGTTTCGTATCGGTTAGTCATCATTCATCGTTAGGATCAGTTTTATTATCATTTTATTAGTGCAGATTTGAGGCCTGTACAAAATACAGGAGAAGAGAAACTAGCTCTTAAAAGCCGTGGTAAAATAATCTTTGACTTTTACTTTAAATGGAAACAGGTTAATTCTCAAATGTCGAGATTATAGAATTATTTTTTTATTTTGTCATAGAATTGAAGTGACAAAAACCTACAGTCTACCTGATAGTGAATGGCTTTTACAGTCCATGGATGCCTGCGGCTAACTTCAAACAAAAAAGGCTACAGATTTCACCTCTGGGGACAAAGATGGATGCCTCACTGCTTGTAATTAAAATGCACTCTAAGCCTTTTAAAAAAAGAATCAGCAGTGCACGCACTGCTGTTTGTTGGCAGAAATAGGTAAGAGGGAGCTACGCACCCAGACGGACTCCTAGGCTAGTATTCGTTGCTAAGCAAACATAATTAGATTGAAAATAGCTCATAAGCTGATGATAGCCACCTAGAAAGAATAGGTGAATATTGCCCTGCGAAACAGAGAGGGTTAGGATTAATTGCCAATTCAACGTCTTACCTGTTGCCTGATATAAAAAAAATATACGCGAACTTCAAGCTAGCGACTGTGTAGAAACCTCATAAGTTTATTTTTTACAATCTTTAAAATTCTTTAAAATTCATCATCATTCTTAACATTTCTTAAAGCATTATTATTATTTTTTTAAACATTTTTTTTAAAATTGAGACAGCAAAAGTCTAACAAAACAACTTTAAAGAACTTTTCTTTACCTGTTATAGTTATTATATTTAACAAAAATCCATCAAGTGTCAAAGCTAGTGACTGAAAGACATAATGAAATCGAACCTCTGCCAAGGCTCAATTATATATAACCAGGTGTTAACAACAAAGAGGTTTTAGGTATATTATTTTCTTTTATTATTTCATTTCTTTATTTTGTTCTAAAATATATTGTTAATTTATTCATTAATACAATTTATACAAGTAATTCATTATTTTAATTTTCATGCAGTGTACGCCAACACCACATTAGGCATCAAAAATAAAAGTCCTTGATCCGCCTTAGCGATGTGAAATAACGGCAAGTACAAAGGCACTAATGCGAAATAAATTGTCGACTAGCTGCTCGAAGCTTTTAAGGTGTCGTTTACAATACTGGAAGCGTTATTTTTTACATTTTGTTCCGTACTGCAAGAAACAGTGTAGACAAAAATTAATGTTTCGTCTTAATGTTTATTTACTAAAATATAATTAAGAGTTAATTTTGAATAATAAAATGCTTAATGTAAACAAAATATTTGAAAAATTAAACACGAATAAATACGAGTAATTTTCAAGTAAAAAACTTAGGAATAAGAAGCTTTATTTCATTTTATAGAACTCGGGTGACAAACGAGCACACAGTCCAACAAATGGTAAGTGGATTCTGTGGCCAATACACATGGCCATCTACATCCATCCTTAAGAATCAAAATGCATATATATTTTCACCCTTGAGTACTAAGCTGGAATACCTCGTTTCCAGTGAAAAAACTCTCTGGTTCTACACTACAGCAGCATTAAGCTGTTATTTTGCGCTGGTATTCTGTGAGAGCGTGGTCCTACCCCGGCCGAACAGACCCATTCTTGCTACAACCATAATATAGCTACAACGTGACTCTGCCACATTAAAAACATTTCGTAATTTTTATTTAAAAACAAAAATATTAATAAAAATTCGTACATATAAATATATTTAATAGAACATTACTTTTTTCATTAAAAGCCTAAAGTTAGAAAGAGCAAATAAAGGTGTCTTTTATTTTAAGTAATTTTGGAAAACAAAATCACAAGTACCTTTTTCAGAATTTACACGTCCGAATGTGGCCTATATCTTTCACGGCTTGCTTTTTACAGCAGGAAACGGAAACCGCTCAAGCCTTCAGGAAATGCTTGCGTGTTTGTTATAAAGACGAAAGTACAGTGAGAGCTACATAACTCCATCTTGATTTTTAACATATTCATTATCTATACTATAAAACTAGAATTCGAAAGAGGACGATTTCTGTACATTACCTACTTTTTGAAATTCAAAGTGGAGTATTGTATAGTACTGATATAGGTGCCAAAACAATGAGTTTTTGAAAACGTTGCCTGTCTTCTTGTCTGAATGCGCATCACATAAAAATCTTTAAACGAATTTGAAGGGGACTTTCAATATACTGTTACGTAGAGGCCGAAACGTTAGAATAAATATATGTCATTATGTTTTCGATTATATATTTGTATATGTATTTCATATACCTGGGCAGTAAGCCTTATTTTCTGGATACGTAATGTACACACCTTAGGAAAATCACTAACTTACTAGGCTTTATGCAAACAAAGCCGCGGACACATCTAGTATTAAATAAAACTAGTTTTACGGATTTTGACGCATGTAATTTTACTTGCTTATAATTTTCAACGTTTGGTGCTTAAAAATTTTAAAGGATCGTCAGGAATTAAAAACAAGTAAAATGAAGTGCGGTGAAATTCGTAAAACTAGCTTCATTTAATTTGTAGTGATTGCGTAAATTTCTTATATTTACGCAATCACTACAAACCTTATATTGCATAATAATAAATTAGAAGACAAATCTAACAAATCTCAATATGTATTAATACTCTGTCCCTATGGTCTGATGGTTGCAAGCGCGACTCTGATCATGTGGTCCCGAGGTCAAATCCTGAGTCAAACAAAAAACAGTAATTGGATTTTCCTGTCAAGAAATTTTAAGTATTAGCCCGGAGCGAGGAAGTACCTCGGAAAATATTTAGAGAATAAGTAGGTTCCACAAATAAAAAAAATAGTGAAATATGTTTAGAACTCAATGTATATTCTCTCCTAATCATTACAGCCTATCAAAAGTCCACTACTGAACATAGCCTCCCCCATAGATGGCCTAGTAGGGGAAAGATAAGCCATAGTTGCCACGCTTGACAAGCGGATTGGCAACGCAGTTTTTTTGTGCTGTTATCAGGAAGATGCTGCTACTCAACACAACAATACACGGTTCAACTTCTCTCTGTCGCCTCTTACGACACCCACGGAATGATATGGGGTAGTGGATATTCTTACACCGCCACTATACAGCACTCGGTGTAAACAAGCCTTAATATCTTTTGTCGCGATGGTGGCTCAACTCGGGCGTCGGAAGCACAAAAACTAATGATTGCGTTAACGGCTTTTTGTTACACCCTATCGCCACTTTCCATCTCAGTACGTTCACTAAAAATTCCTTCTGTTGTTTCCTTTCATATCGTGTTTATAACTTGTTTTGTTTGCAAATTGTAGGTTTTACATTTAAATGTGGAAACGAATTCTTGTTAATTTAACACGGAAATTGCAAAGCCTTGTGTTTTTTTTCTTTGGTAATGGACTCGAACTGTTGTAGTTTTCCTAGTGTCAAGTATATTAGGAAAAGATCTTTTATAGTTATTCGTTTAAAAACTTCTTAACATTATGTTGATCCGTCACAGTATGAAGTTTTTTTGAGATTTTGATAAAAGCTTGGCTTGAGCCCCCAGACAGTCAACGCCGATAGCCTCAAGGCGTCTACAGGCACCTAAGCAAACACGTTGTTATTTTATTATTATATCAGCGCCAGTAGCCTAATCGCAGAGTACGGACCGCGAACTCAAGAGTTTGAATCCGCCATTCGAATACTGTCGTAAACCGCTACTAACACAACCATTTTAAGCTTACCAGTAGTAGTTAAAGGGATATTAGTAATGTTTATAGCATTGCTAGTATTTTTTATTTAAAAAATATTATATAAGCAGGTTCACATCAACATCGGATCATTTCTTTCATCGTTTCCACTAATAATTCACATGCGCAGGTATTTAATACCCAAAATCGCACAACTTTTACAAAATCTACTTCAAACCAATGTTTAAAAAATATTACAGGAGCAGCAATCCACCATCGATCAAGTTCCCGCCAAATTAAATTTAAGGCAATTTATCAAAAACTCAAGGGGAATTCCTGATAAATGGTCCCATGTTGCATAGGTTGATAATTTTATAGATGTTTTATATTTAATTATTACAAACCAGCTACAGTTACCGTTACAGCATTTCAAAAGCCAACGGCTGCCATTTTTGCGACACGCATTCAAGCGAGTTGGCAACCACAGTATTTTTTATTATTTTGTCGCTATTAGGAAGACGTTGTTGTCCATCTTCTGGTTTGTTTCCCTCTGTCGCCTCTTATGACATCAATGGGTTAGTGGATAATCTTACACCGCCACTTTTCTGTCAGTTATAATATTATGGTAAGGCAGTTAACTGTAGTGCCCTAGAAGGTAAATCGCACTGTCTAAGCGTAACAAAAGCCTATTCACGCTTACCTATTAGACACTGGTGGCAACTATGGCAAATATACTATAACAAGCTCACTTCTGAAGATAACATCGGAGGCAATACATGTTGTTAATATTTGGAGTATTAATATTAAAAAGTAATAGTACAATATATTTGGAGTAAATATGGAGTCCGTCAACAGGCGGTACGATAGAGGCCTGTTTCTAGAACTGGAAAGTTTAGGCTTCTCATTGTTTCTCAAGTTTAATTTTCTTTAATTTAAAATGAAAATAATTGTAATTTTTAATTATTTTTTCAATATGATATCTTAATAAAAATGCCTCTATCAAAACCGACAATGATTCAAATACTATTATATTAAAAAAAAACTAGTGACAAGTGAAACAATAAAAATTGAAACTACGTAATTTTATAATATAACAATCAAAGAACGTTTAATCAAGTCTTCACTGGAATAGTGATAGGGTCGTTAAATTTAAACGAACACCAAAATTCCATTAGAGAGAATGTTTTGTGAGAGTCGTCTACCTGAGGTTTAATAGTATCAATTCAAAGTTTGAGGTTTAAGTATTTAATGAATGTGATTTATCAGTTCAGAGCTCGTGTATCAAGTTAATTTGAACAAGTAATGTGTGGCGGTGAAAGAATATGCCTTGCCCATATCGTCCCGTAGGTGTTGTTAGAGACGACAGAGGGAAACAAACTAGAAGAAGGGTTTCTAATAACATCTAGAAAATAAAAAAATCTGCGGTTTCCAACCCACCTTCCAAACATAACAATTACGGCAAATATCCCTCCTTCTAATCCTTTGTTAGGCAGCGGACTTTCGATAGGCTGTAATAAATGATGAATGGATGAATGGTGACAGCTGCTCACAACCCCACTGGTGACCAAAAGCTTCCCTGAAGTATTTCTTCAAAATATGGGGCCATGAACATGAACCTGCATTCATCATAACTCTACATGCTTTACCAGATTTGCACTCCGTTTATTCGGCGGTGGATCTACACTTCGCTTAGTAGCACGAGACTCTCACTCTAGAAACTATCATGTGTTGTCAGTTCTTTGAGCTATATATACTTTACTTTTGCGTTATTATTAAATTGCTGTGTCTACTGGTTCTACTGCGTATATTTGCGTTAATTATTCAGAAATCTATCATATCACACAGAGGAATGTGAGCATAGAACTATCTATAGCTTGCTAGGCGATATTAAGCTTTTTATATGGCCAGCTGTGAAGATCACATCTCGGTTCCTTAGGTCATCTCAAGCAATATGTTTGGTTGTATTTTTGTTATAATTTTGGAGAATGTTTTTGCCGCTCCAGTGCATGTTGACAGACTTCACATTTCCTGGAATAAATTTATTCCTCGGACATTCAAGTTTCCTCACGATGTTCTTTTGCCGCCGAGCACATAAATATGCAATCAACACTTTAATTGGTGGAGGTGGGTTTGAATCCGAGTTACTCGCGTACAGTGAACTTACGGGGCCGTAGTAACTAGCTAATTCCAGCCGCTCAACTTCACCATCTTCAGAATGATTGGCGTTTCACCACTGTGCGATTTACAAGAAGTTTCCTTTGTCGCACAACTTCCGTGTAGAATCGACTTCCACCAGCAATTTGCTATTCCCCTGGTGTTGCAGTTGTTCATGGCCGGTGATAGTCACTTACCCGTGCTCGTTTGTCCCTTCTTATATATGTATAAAAAGCCTCTGATTTATCAATTCATAGAGTATACAAGACATAATTTACGTGGTAGAGCCATGATGCAGTTATATTACTGGTATAGTTGTAGCACGAATGGGTCGGCTCGATCGGGGAAGGACCACGCTCTCACAGAATACCAGCGTAAAATAGCAGCTTAACGCTGCTGTGTTTCGTATGGTGAGTGTAGAGAACCGGAGACCCGTTTTACTGGAAACGAGGCGTCCCATCTTAGTCCTCACGGGTGACAACGCATCTGCATTTTGATACGTCATCGAGGAAAGATGTAGATGTCTATGGGCCACAGTAACCACTTACCATCAGATGGACTGTGTGCTCGTTTGTCACCCTTATCCTATAAAAAAAGAACATTAAAAAAAAATATCAACAAAATCTGTATTCCTGTTAACTTCACTGAGTTCTATGGTAACTCCTTTACAGTTCAGGCTACACGTCTTTGGAAATCCTTGCACAATGATATCAGAAAAGCTCCCAATAAGTATGCTTTTAAAAGTTTAGTACGTAATCATTTATTAAAGACAACGCGTCTTACATGAATCATCCATGTCATATATATTGCTAAACAGACGTATTTATTCAAAGTTATTTGTATGTACAATATATATATATATGTAGGTTATATTTGTATAGTTTATTTATTAGTTAAATGTATATATTACGTAGTTAACTATCATTTTTTTATTCTATATTGCTACACCTACCTCAAATTTTCACCACTCCATGGGTTGACTGGTAGAGAATGCCCCAAGGCATTAAGTCCGCCCTTTGCATATATTGTTTTAAGAAATGAAATAAAGAATAAATAAATAAATATATCAAACCCAACCATAGACTTAGATGTGTTTATTTATAGTTTCAGCTTTCCATCATTGCAGGAAACAGTCAAAATTACGAAATTATAGAAACTTTAAAATCGATAACAGCATGTCTTCATTTAAAAATGTCAGTTACTTTAGGCGCCGCGAGCGTAAAATACAGCTAGAAGTAAACTATCTTTTGTAGACCAATACATTATGGTTCGACACAATATTTCACCTTAGAACCGTAAAAATTTGTAAGTCATTGGTCAAAATACAATAAACAGTTTTAGTTGCGCTTCCAGAAATGAGAATCGATGTGGGTTTCCAGACCAACAAATAAAGGTAGACGGAGCGCTGAGTTTATTTCAAATGACGCTGAAACCATGCTCAACTTGCTACGCACTCACATACGTCTTTACATACTTGTTGACTTTTTCTTCCTTTAACAGCCTGTAAAAATAGACTGCTAGACGCACACATAATATGTACCTAAAACCTTGTTGGTTTCAAGTGATTTTAAGTTGGCGTGCATAATCTCACAATAAGATGAATATGGTTTTGTCTTGGCTTCGACGCCACTTGTAATGTACGTAGCGCTCCGTCTATCAATCTTTTTGTTCTACGTGTTTTTTTTTCTAATCATATAATATTTTCATTTTTTCAGTCGCCTGCCTATATAATTCAAAATTTCAAAATTCATACCTTTAAATGATGGACGTTCACATTAAAAGTTAATAATTGAAAATTAAAAATTCTACACGGCACGCAAGTCACTTACAATATGTCAAGCAATTAATTTTACACGTGTTGGAGGGAAAAGTTATAGTTGTACGATGCAAGTTATTTAATTTGCTGGTGGCATGACGGTCGGTGAACAGAGCGCCATTTTGAACTTCAACTACTTAAAATGCCGCTTTTAATAGTCTAGTAGCTGAAGTTGGTTTTATCATTCTGCTTTCCATTGGAAAATGTCAAAGTTTGTGCTTTGTTTTAATTAAGTACATTTAATATCGTATAGAATGTTTAAGTGACTCTTTGGATAATAATTAGTTTTTTTTTAATTTAACAAGTACGAGGAAGTTTTTGCTTAAATCATTTCATCATCTCTATAGCTCGTAGCTCTTTTTTGGCGGCATAAGAGAATTCATTACTCTATATCATCCCGTCGAAGCCATAAGATGTGACCTAGGGAAATGAAACAGTAGACGGCAGCCGCATGTTTATGATGGCAACTCTAAATTATAAAAAACTACGGTTAACAACCCACTTAATAAGCGTGGCAACTATGGAAAATATACCGTTTTTGAGGCATTACACATGGGAGGCCAATTTTTAGTAGTGGACTTTTTCTTGGCTGTAATAAATGATGAATGGATGAATGGTGACAGCTGCTCACAACCCCACTGGTGACCAAAAGCTTCCCTGAAGTGTTCCTCCAAAATATGGGGCCATGAACATGAAACTGCATTCATCATAACTCTACATGCTTTACCAGATTTGCACTCCATTTATTCGGCAGTGGCCCTACACTTCGCTTACTAGCACGAGACCCTCACTCTAGAAAATATCATGTGTTGTCAGTTCTTTGAGCTATATATACTTTACTTTTGCGTTATTATGAAATTGCTGTGTCTACTGGTTCTACTGCGTATATTTGTGTTAATTATTCAGAAATCTATTATATCACACAGAGGAATCTGAGCATAGAACTATTTATAGCTTGCTAGGCGATATTAAACTTTTTATATGGCCAGCTGTGAAGATCACATCTCGGTTTCTTAGGTCATCTCAAGCAATATGTTTGGTTGTATTTTTGTTAGAATTTTGGAGAATGTTTTTGTCGCTCCAGTGCATGTTGACAGACTTCACATTTCCTGGAATAAATTTATTCCTCAGACGTTCAGGTTTCCTCACGATGTTCTTTGCCGCCGAGCACGTAAAATATGCAATCAACACTTTAATTGGTGGAGGTTGGTTTGAATCCGAGTTACTCGCGTACAGTGAACTTACGGGGCCGTAGTAACTAGTTCATTCCAGCCGCTCAACTTCACCATTGCACATCGCGACAATACCATCCATACCATTTAATGATTGGCGTTTCACCACTGTGCGATTTACAAGAAGTTTCCTTTGTCGCACAACTTCCGTGTAGAATCGACTTCCACCAGCAATTTTCCGTACCGATACGACTTAAGGACCTTCAAGAAAAGAGCCTACTCCTTTTTTAAAAAGGCCTGCAACGCATCTGCCATTCCCCTGGTGTTGCAGTTGTTCATGGCCGGTGATAGTCACTTACCCGTGCTCGTTTGTCCCTTCTTATATATGCATAAAAAGCCTCTGATTTATCAATTCATAGAGTATACAAGACATAATTCATTAAATAAATATATCAACAAAATTGTTTTATTTTACTTTTCTTTTATACTTCTCAAGAAAATGTTTGCTGCAAATTGTTGAGTTCTTCTTTGCATTCCAACCAACCCGTCCAATGAACTTTAACCACTTTTTCTAATTATAGAATCCGGAGCGAATCTGTTTGAAAAACGGCAAAATGAAATTACATTTTAGAACGCAAACCGAGGATTTATTTTCTTGTTGTGTAGGCAAGTCTATCGATTCATTATAAACATTCAAGATAAATATCGACATTAATTTTGATATAGTTGAGTCAATCCCTAGCGTACATGTAAAATATTTTGTATAAAAATGTATTTACCAAATTCATGCAAATTATCAACAACGTGACTTTTTTCTTTGCAAAATATCAAAATTAACAAAATAATTGAATATATCCTATATTTAAAACAGTATGTAACATAAATTTTAACCAAAAATAAACGCGTCATAACATTGACGATGTCTTGAGAATTTACCTGTGATATGTGAAATTATCAGGATTATTTCTATTGTTAACAGCACACTCACTCACGGAACAATTAACCATTTTGGAAAAAAGTTACTTACTAAAAATAACCACTATTATACTTTAAAAAATTACAAAATATCTCAGAGCTATTTCTTGCGTGCCGAATTGTGCCGACCTGTCATTCAAAATCGGTTACAGAGTCATGAGATTTGGTATCCTTTTCTATCTTGCATTTTTGCCATTAGGAATTTTTTTCTCCCTTGCACACTATGTTGGTCTATACGCTAGTATATCCTAAGTCTATGAACCCAACGTAATGTAAGGCCGCGGCTTTGTATTCTCATTAGTCTATGATATATGACATTTTATTTAAGAGTTTTCCACGATAGCGAAGATAAGACGAACGCGTACACTCCGTCCTCATCCGTGATGACAGGCAATTTACGAATAATTTCTGGCAGCGTACGTGACACAAAGTAACAAGTTAGATGACACCAATTTATTACATCGCTAGAAATACGAAGCATCTAAATAACGCGATGGGAGCCGTACACCGAAAATCACGAATTAAGGATGTATAAATAAAGTTAAATAACTATAGTCCATAAAAAACTAGCAATACAGGTTTTTAAGGACATCAGCTACAGTGGCAATTTACCATGAGGTGGACTACAAGTCCGTTTATCACTTCAAATTTATTTAAAAAAAAACAGGCGATCCGCCCCGGCTTCGCACTAGTGATATCTGGATCTTGATAACAGCGCCACTTACCAGGTCCAATTGTAAATCTAAACTATCCAGGGACCAACTATGGCACATAATTTTTTTTATGACATTTGGTCCAGCCATTTAGACTAGTGCAGGGACAAACACACGTGCAGATGAATTATATTTAAAAGATAATTTTACTTTTATTAGAAGGCGAACACCATATTCAAGACGTAATAACTAGTATGTTGTCCTAATAACTTCATTGCCTATTTTTCCACCCTTACCTTCTATCTAATATACATTTACGCATATTCTCCTACACCTATTTTCAATTTATAAGAAACCACCCCAGAATTATAAACTTTTTAAGGAAAAAGAATAATTTCAATAAGTTTATCCGTTTCCAAGAAATTGGTGAACTTACAAAAAAACATACGCATCGAATACAAAACCTTGACGTCTTTTGAATTCAGTGAATAAAATAAAAAAAAGTAACATGAAGAATAGAATAGAATATTTTTAATTCAATATAGATATATACATTATACTTATTGAATCATTTTGCATGCCTTATGCGCAAAGCGCGTAGGTATGTTCTACTAGCGCCTAAAAATCAATATTCCAACGTTTTGTCGCATGAAATCGTATCTCAAAATCATATTGAACATAATGATATAAAAAGCACATTGTCAGGAAGATAAATGATTTTTGAACTTACAATTTTTTTTAAATTGATTAATTACTATTTTACATAAAAAAGTGGTTTTAGTGGCTTATGGTGTAGATTTATCAAGGAATTTAGGAAGGGTAAGCACGATAACTTTTGAAAATATCAATTGTTTAACTCAATTTATTTTTTAATCTCTTCATCTATCATGTGGGAAGCTATGGAATATAAATGTTAGTTTAATATTATTTTGTTTAGTCATAATTAATTTTTTTCGGCTGAGAAATGCCGAAACTTTTGGTGTTTTGAGCAGCCTTGTAAAATTGAAAATTGGAAGTATAGTAATAATTATAAGGTTTTAGTGAAAACTTGTGTGTAATTAAACTAAACTACTCTATAAATTTACGTATAATCATGTTATACGTAATTTTTTCATGCGCTTAAGGCATGCGCAATTGGATTTACCAATAGTTTTTTATTTAACACTGGTTTGGAAAATACCTCTATTCTGGGAAGAACCAGAAAGAAACCCACCGGTATTATATTTTTAAACATAATATATAATTTTACAATAATTTTGTACAATTTTTATATAAATTTTGATAGAACCAGCATGGTGGCGATTACCTCATTCCTAGGTGTTATTTTCATTCATATATTCTTTGATATTATATTAACCGATTTTGTACAATATTTATATAAATTTTGATAGAACCAGCATGGTGGCAACCACCTCATTCCTATGTGTTATTTTCATTCATATATTCCTTGATATTATATTAACCGATTTTGTACAATTTTTTTTTAAATAAACTTGTACAAAGGGAAGTTACGGAAAAGGAAAATCAGTGAAAGAACAAAATAGTAAATATTAAATGTTCAATCTATCGTTGAAATGTATTCAATACATAATTTAGCGTTACAGGTGACGAGATTGAGTGCAATTCCTTGTCGGTTCGTTGCTCGTGGGAAGCTGCCTAATGTCGCTTGGCTACCTCCCAAAAGGGTGTGCAATAGGATACTAGTTTATCCTAAGTACTATACACTTAGAATAATCTTATTTTTTTTTATAAAACTGAAGTGACAACCGATTTTATATTTTTTATTTAATTTTATTTATCTATTTTTTATCTCTTAATTATATTTTTAATATTCTATTAGTCTATTAAGCCCTAATTTCTTATGGCACTAATAACATTCCTCATAGAGGTGGAGACCTGGTCACCTGTAATACGGGTATCATACCCACCATAGGCACCAGTGATCCACGGCCAAAGATTATCACTTATCACATTACGTAACCAATTGAATGTTTTATTTTAGTTTTTTAACGTATTTTTGTAACACATATTAAATATTAATTTCAGCTTTCTGCACTCCCTCTCCATATAAACTTTAATGCCAATAACACTCCTCTGGGCGCGCATTATGCTTCAATGGGATACAAAGTTTTTTCTTCACGCATTAATATACAGAGTACAGATGTACGTTCAAAAACTTCGATAGCGTGATTTAGACTCCACTTCGTTTACACTTGTGACGCGAAAACAGCGCCACCACAATGTTAATATTGGAACGCAAATGCTGCAATTGTGAAAAGAAGTTTTCCTAGTTAAGAACAAATAGAAAAAGCGCGGTGTTTACAAACAGATTTTACTATTTGCGGATCGCTTGGAAATATAATAGGAAAAGGCAACCCGGCCACTGTAAGTGAGCACCTCACAAAAGGAATACGGATTGAGTTTTAAGAGGAAAACTTATGAATCTCTTTGAGAGCGACACGGCTCCTAATTCCAGCGTCTTTAGAACTTTTCCCGGAGCTAATGACATTGCAATGCACTTAGCTTTTGAAAAGGCAATGTCCACGGACAGCCTTTACACCGCCTGTTTAGGGCTATGACTTGTTTATTTAGTTTTTTCTTGAGGCGTTTTGTTTTTAACAAATAACTATGTTTTATCTTTTACAAAGTTTAATCCTATAATACCGTAAAGTTTGAAAGTAATAACAAGCTAGTCAGAAATAATTGATTATTATTTGGTGCGACGATCTGCGCAACGTGACTGGTAGAAACTGGATGCGTGTGGCCGAAGATCCGGCTAAGTGGCGTGCCTTGGGAGAGACCTATGTCGAGCAGTGGACTGCCGCAGTCTAATGATGTTGATGATGATTTGGTAAAAAAAAAACTGTCTATAAATCCTTCTGGGTAGGCAGCAGTGCGTGTTATGCGCATTTCAGTCTAAAGGGTTCTAAAGGTTGTAAAAAATTTTTTTTATGAGCTGTGTAAGAATATTCACTACCCCATAATATCCCGTAAGTCGTAAAAGGCGACAGATGGAAACTGAACCAGGAGATGAGCAGCAGCATCTCTTTACAGCTGAATTGAAAAAAACTGTGGTTGCCAACCCGCTTGCCAAGCGCGGCAACTGTGACAAATATCTCCTCTATAAAGCAATTTATGGTGGAGGCATTGATTTTAATAGGCTATAATAATGATGATACAATCCTCCAAATTATTGGACATGTTAAATAAAATTAATCATAGAAACATAGTTATAAAATGATAATTTAAGATCAAAATTTTAAAGTATGACGGCTCCGTGGCGCAGTGGCTTAGCAATGAGTTGCTGCGCTAGGGGCCGCAGTTCGAATCCCGCACAGAACAAGTATTTGTATAGCCTGCAAATAATTGTTTCGAGTCTGAATGTTTGTCCTTGCGCAATTTATTTACGTAAACTGCCTCCACGATACAGGAGAAAATCCTAGTGTGGGGTAACGTTTTTAAAATAATTATAAAAAATAATTATAAACTACATAGTCCACCTGATAGTAAGTGGACACTGGCTAGTGACAGCCACACCTGGCCTCGATTAAAAATGAATATGTAGATGCGTCACCTCTGAGTACTAAGATAGAACGCCTCGTTAATAGTGAAAACGGTCTCTGGTTATCTGCACTCACCGTACTAAATACAACAGCATTAACTTAAGCTGCTAATTTATGCTGGTATTGTGTAAAAGCGTGGTCCTTCCTGGTCGAGTCGACACATTCTTTTGTATCAATTATCTCTGATTCTGTACCTTATCATTGGAAGGAAACGGTATGATGAGCTACTAAACTAAGAATCTTTATCTATTCATATTTTTGATGTTATTATTTTAATCAATTTAAAGTCTGTTGACACTTTTTAAAAACTTAACAACTTAAAACTCTTAAAAACTTAAAACGTGTAGCAGTAGAGTACCGGTAAGCAGAATATAGGAGAGCTTTCTACTGACGACCTGATCAGATGTGCACACAATCGATGGATGCAAGTGGTTCAGGACCATCCTGTGTGGCATTACTTAGGGAAGGCCTTTGTTCATGAATGGCGAAATCTATTTTTATCTCTCTTCAAAAAAAATCTACAAACTCACATTTTCTGTGTAATGAACGCTTTAAATAATTACGAAAATATTGTACACGGAAAAAAAGCAACGGCGTAAAACGGAGAGTACGTTCCAGTTTCTTTACGTTAGGTCTTAGCCCGTCTCGACTCGTTGTAGCCCACCTGCCGTGCGGCTCAGTGGAAAAACTTAAAAGCCATTCGAATTAAACCAAATGAAAAAGTCTCGTCTGTACAAAATTCCAACACAAGAGCTTGGACGTTCCAATGAAAGCAATTAAGGTCAATATTCCTGACGTGAGATTTTCTTATTAACTATTTTTTTAATCGTTTTGCGGCTTTTGATTTGATTGATCCTTTATTTAATCCTTCTTCTTCTGTATACAAATATTATTATTATTATATTATTTCTTCTATACACACACACACACACACATATATATATATAAATATCTCTTACTGATGTATAACACAAATGTTTTCGTCATCTATATGAAGTCAAGAAACTTTTCTGCGTCCCCTTACAATACCCGCGGCGTGATATGGGTTGATCGATTTTAGATTCATTACGTCACCACGACACTAATTCATAAACCCATAATATTATCCCGTTTACCTTAATAATTTTGTTTTTCTTTTTACTTTTATTTCTTTTTCAAGTAAACGAAAACAAAACAAAGTCAACAAAGCCATGAATATAATAGTAGCAATCGTAGCATTAGGGTACATTTCAACCCTTAGTTATGTTTATATTATGATTTGAATAGGCTTAAAGGTATAAATCGTTTTAAGAGAGGATCGTGCATTAGTGCCATAATTCACGATTTTTAACCCTTCCCGTCCGGATCCCATTGCATGAATGCGACTGAAGTAAGTACCTGTATCGAATCTGCATCATAGATTATAAATTTGGATCAGAAGCGTCGTTTTTAAATAGTCTATTTTCTTTCAAATCTCTAGGTATATTTGGCTGTTTGTATTTTTAAAGTTTTGCTTGTAGACGAAAAATATCCAGAGCAGACAGCAGCGTCAAAGGTTTGAGACGTCTGGTATTACTATCGATATAATCCGCCTGCTAAGCCATAAATCATCATCATAATCAGCTTGCGACTGTCAACTGGCTGGCTGCTGGACATGGCGGCTGGATAAAGGCCTCTCCCAAGGCCAGCCTCTAAGCCGGTCCGGTCTTCTGCTACATGCATCCAGTTTCTACCAGCCATCTTGCGCATATCTTCATTATCAAGCGCTCGCTAAGCATTATGATTAATAGAAATCCTCTCCACTATGGTAGAGGCCCATGCTGTTGCATATAGATACATTATGATATAGATGCAGGTAAAGTAATTGACTTCTACGGGCTGGTGTAGATGAAAAAGAAAGAAGAAATTTTGTCAATATTGTTAGCTATTTATTATATACCCATAGACATCTACATTTAACCTGAATTAAGAATCAAAATTCAGATGCTTTGTCACCCTTGAAGACTAAAATGGAATGCCTCGTAACCAGTAAAAAGGGTATCCGGTTCTCTACATTCACTATACGAAACACAGCAGCATTAAGCTGCTATTTTACGCTGGTATTCGCTGAGAGCGTGATTCTACCCAGGTTGAGCCGACCTATTTGTGCTACAACCATAATATAACTGCCGCGTAGCTCTACTACGTATAAATCTAAAAAATAATTTATTGGAATCTATATGTTTTTTCTGACATTTCACTAAACATGAGACTTACTAAATAACTTTTATTAGTACTTATAAGTCCTAACAAGACGAGAACATTATTTATATTGTTAAAACACAATATAAAAAACTATAATAAAGGAAAACTAAAACTAAAAATTTAAATTGTCATACAGTCCCACTCTGTGGTATCGTGCCAAGAACTTAATATTATTTTATAACACTCACAGAAATAAATTAGTCGATGCTTTCTCCTACACAACCACAACACGACATACAGTCTTTATTATTACAATATTTTTAATCTATGCTCTACCCTTCCTGTTTCAGACACCCTAGTGGAGCTTTAATTTATGCGCCCGTTGTCTAGGCACCCCTTACCGGCATAGTAATGGAACGACTCGTAAATCCAACGTTTGGTTAGTCCGTACAAATTGAAAGCTCCTCCATCGTTGACAATAGGACGGTTATGAGTGGGCGCTGCTTTATGCACTTTATTCCTTTTTAGCTGAAAGCGATGGCAGCCCCTAATTTTATTTATGGTGTTGACACGTGCCACTGTTTGTTTTGACATGTTCGCCTTGGGTTGCGGTTGAAGATAACGGATGAAGTGATTAGAAAAAATGCTTTTGAATTTTATTTTTATGACATTTAATCTATAAATATAAATAAAATCGAGGCATAGGTCACTGATAGAGGGATGTAATAAACATTAAATGTACAATAGTGGGTATTAGTGGATCGTTGGGTGTAGTAAAAGGCGACAGAGGGAAGCTAAAAGAGAAGATGCGTAACAGCGTCTTCCTAATTAAATCTTAAACTAAGTGCAGTTGCCAACCCGCCTGCCAAGCCTTCTGCAACTTGTGAACCTTTACAACCAGTACAAACAGAAAAGGTCGGAGATACGTGGTCATCCTTGAGGAATAAGTTGAAATTCCAAAATTGAATTCTTGAAAAGGGCACCGGCAGAATATTAGCGCTTTGGTTATTACACCGCGGCATAATGCTGAGTCGGATGCCTATAAAATATATATTCATTTGCTGCAATTAAGTTTTATGTAGCGTCAAATAAAGATTTTTATTTACTTCTTTCTAAGTTATGACAGTTTGCTTTCTTTTCTACCGACTTCAAAAAGGAGGAGGTACTCAATTCGACTGTATGTTTTTTATGTGTGTTACCTCATAATTTTGTTCTATGTACGTGAACCGATTTCGATGATTCTTTTTTTATTTGAAAGCTGGTGCTTCTCATGTGGACCCATATAAATTTGATCAAGGTCTGACCTCGGTTCTGAAGACGGTTGCAAAATTTTAATTTTAAATTATCTTAAATTATGTTTTGCATTGCCCAGAGGGATACACGCTCGTGACAAAACTGAATAAAATATTTAAGTGTTCGTGGCTGGAATATTTTAGGTTCTAACACTAAGAGATAAATAAAAGGTGTTAGAGGATGTAAATGAAACTTTATTAATAACTTTTTGAAAGTATTACATTTGTTTTGATGAAGATGCATCACTAGAAATTAAATGCAATTAAATTTTAGCTCCGTCTTAAACAAGCCATTTATGGATTTTTATTTTTAAGGCTGTCTTAACAAAATTAAGTAAGTAGCTACCGCAGCTCAAGGACACCTGCAGCCAAAGTCAAACAAAGAATGGACAGATGCGCTGTCACTTCTGACGACTAATATGGAAAGTCGCATAGACTGTAATAAACTGGCTCTCTATACCCTTCAGACCGGAACACAGCCGTGCAAGCACTGCCATTTGGTGGCAGAAATATGTAAGAGGGTGGTAACTACCTAAACTAGAGATCCATATGGGTTGACGGTTTTATTTTTGCCGTTACCACACATCTCCTAACTACCCAAAAAGTATACAAATCTTAAACAGCACTATAAAGTATGTTTTATATGAACTGACTAATGATAAGAAGAATTTTATACGTGGTAGAGCCACGCTGCACCTATATTATGGTTGCAGCACGAATGGGTCGGCTTGACCGGGGTGGGACCACGCTGTCACAGAATACCAGCGTAAAATAGCAGCTTAATGCTGCTGAGTTTCGTATGATGAATGTAGAGAACCGGAGACCCTTTTTACTGGAAATGAGGCATTCCAAGTCCTTAGGTGTCACCCTGAGCACCTGTCACGCATCTGCATTTTGATTCTTAATTGAGCATAAATGTAGATGTCTATAGGCCACAGCATCCACTTACCATCACGTGGACTGTGTGCTCGTTTGCTACCCAATTATATAAAAAAAGAAAGACCCTCTACCTAAATAAAAAAATAACTTCAAGACTTTAAAAACATTAAAAAATTGATCGATTGAAGTGGTTTGGTTGAGAATGCCTAAAACATTTCGTTCAATCTATATGAAATAAAAATAAATCCAAATCTAGAAAGTGCTGTGTAGTGGCTGGTGAAAATCCACTACTTCATGTCGTAAGAGTAGGTCGTAGGTAACGTAAGAGGCGATACAGGAAAACAGTTGAGGAGATGGGCAGCAGCCTCTTTCTAATAACAACTAAAAAACTAAAAATAAACTGTGGTTGCTAACCCGCCTGCCAATCGTTGCAACTATGGCAATTATCTTTCATAAGAGACAATTTACGGGGGAGGCCTACGTTCAGCACTGGACTTTTGAAAAGCTGTATCATACAAATATATTGATAAATCGTTTTGTAAAATGTAATTTCATATTTTATTTGTATTTAGTTGTAATTAGAGGAAAATAAAATAGCAGCGCTAGTAAATAAGCAGTTTGATATAATAAAAAAATCTACGTTTGCCATACCCGCCTGCTAGAAACAGATACAGAAACAAAAACTTTTTTATTCAATATAGATTATAAATAATATTTTTTTCGTAATTTAATTTGAATAAATTAGACGCAGGATATTAAAAAAAATGAGTGAATCTAGAACGAATATTGCTCGTATGTTATAACCGTCATCACATCATCGTCATCACGTTACAGCCCTTCACAAGTCCACGGCTATACATAGGCTTCCCTAAGGAATGCTACATAATATGATCCAGATCCTCAATTCCCTGCACATGTTAGCAGGTAGTCACTCCATCTAGGGGCGCGCCCTACACTTTGCTTACCGGTACGAAACTACCTCACGAGAACCTTACTGCCCCACCGTTTGTCAGTTCTGCGTGCATAGCCGGCTCATTGCCCAGTTAGCTAATTTATCGGCAATGGCGGTTACTCTTGTTGTATTGCGGTCATCATCGTTAAGGATTATGTCATACTATATATATACGATTCTATGATATGAGATATGAGTATTCATCTCAAATAAAAGACATGCGCTTGATTATGTGATATATTTCATACTAACTCGATAAAATATTAATGTATCTTAGGTTATAACTAATTACTAACTAATATTACTACTAATACCGTTATAGCCTAAAACTACTTCAATAAGTATGATACATGCACATTACATCCACCCATTACCGCATATGAACCACTGCTGAACATAGGCCTCCCCCATATAGCGCTTCATACGGGGCATTTTGTCATAGTTGTCACGCTCGGCAGACGGGTTGGCACCGCAGTTTTTTTACTATATTAACCAGTTATCAGGAAAACGTTGATACGCATTTCCTATTTCAGTTTCTCTCTGTCACCTCTTACGACACCCACGGGACGATATGAGGTAGTAGATATTCCTACACCACCACTCCACGGTTAATGTATGATGCATAATAATAACACAATAGGACAGACGTACATATACGTAAGAGTCCTTAAAATAGACTAACAAAAAGCGCTCTGTAACGCAAACTCGAAATAAATCTTTCTCGTTTAAAAAGTAAGCAGAAAGCATTTCATAGAAGAAAAACGTACAGGTAAAGCAAGAATATGTTTGAACAGCGAGTGATACATAGCGCCATTTAGCCGGCAACAAATACAAATATACCGGTCTCGTGACATTCGCGTCCCGTCCCCGTCCCGATTTAGAACGGCATCGCTGCATAATGTGTAGATTGGATGCAAATCGCGCGGGGCCCCGTCTAATTTATCCGCACGTAAATTTGTACGGGTTCTCTCTGTAGCAGTTTCGCACTCCTGTTAAGGCCGATATGTTCAAATCAATATTATGTCAATTAATTATTAAAGGTTTTGTGTAATATATATAATACAAGTTTTTTTAAACCATTTTTTAATAGGATAATGGTGACCAGTAAGCACACAGTCCACCTCATGGTAAGTGGTTGCTGTGCCCCATAGAAATCTACATTTACAACTTTGTTTGGGAATCAAAATGCAGATATATTGTCAGCCGTGAGGACTAAGATGGAATGCCTCTTTTGCAGTAAAAAGGGCCTCCGGTTCTCTATACCCACCATACGCAACACAGTTGCACTAAGCTGCTATTTTACGCTGGTATTCTGTGAGAGCGTGGTCCTTCCTCGGTCGAACCGATCCATTCGTGCTACAACTATACAATTAATATAGCTGAAGCATGACTCTACCACGTTTAAAACGTTTTGTTTTCTCTGTTCATCATCTCCATTCATTAAGTGTTTTAGGAGTCTGTCAGCGGGCTGTATCTCATGATTCGTAATAGGTAGACAGTTGAAATTTTCACAAAATTTGTATTCCTGTTGCCGCTATAACAAAAAATAATAAAAATTAAAATAACTTAATAATTAAAAGGGGCTCCCCTACTAGAAACGTGTATTACGATGGTACGGAACCCTTCATGCGCGAGTCCGACGCGCACTTTGCCAGTTATTTTTAATTAGATTAGTAAATGCACACTCTTCCTGTTGACTACGGAAACATTGCATAGAGTAGTTAAATATAAATAATACTTATAACCGATAGATTTAAGGTGAACGTTGCATTTGTTCCTAGTAATTGTTTCAAATATAATTATGCCCAGCGATTGCTCGCGAGTCTCCTTATGAGGCTCTGACAGAATATAGGCGCTAAATAACTCGGTTGTTTCAGCATAATTGTGAAGGCTAAATGATGTCCACTTTAGATTAATGAAGACCTAATAATAAAGAAAATATCAAATTAAACAATTTACTTTTAAACTGTGAAATAAGGGACAATGAATATCCAAGAAAAGGTATAATTTTTTGTATTTTTAAGATTTTTTCTTAATGGTTTTTATTTTATTTTTATTTTTAACGCCTTAATATGGTAAAGTATTTCAAATTTTGTACTTACAAAAGTTAAAGGTCATGATATTACTTAACTAAAATAAATATTTGAGTATTGAATGAGCCGACATTAACATAATTAGCACTTCCAAACTGGACTTCGGAGCGGAGTCATCTAGAGCAGCCGTTGGTAATGAAATTTTCATACGGATCGGACACGTGGCCACGACATATTACAGAGTACGTTACCTTTTTCAATTAGACCCGAATTTTAACTGCATTTTGGCGGTGTTAAGGAACCTTGTTAAAATTTTATCGTTACCGTTCCGAGATAAAATACTATGGTCACTTTGCTGGTAAAGGGGCATGTTCATGTCATGAAATATTCACACACCTCTTAGAGTAACTGATAGCGACCATCTGTGTCATTTTAGTTTAATATAATTATTGATTATTTATTAATTTTAGTGTATGTGAACAATAAACGATATACTTATATACTTTATTATAGAATAAAGGTAACAAGCGACACACAGTCCACCTGATGGTAGATGGTAAGAATCAAAATGCAGATGTTCACATTCAATCATTGTCACGCCTGAGGACAATGATTGAATGCCTCGTTACCAGTAAAAGGGTCTCTGGTTTTCTACACTAGCTATACGAAACACAGTAGCATCAGGCTGCTATTTCACGCTGACGGGCTAATCTTCGGAATGTCTGGATTGTGATAAAACATTACGAATAGATATAGAGCAATGCTATGAGGGATCTAGGCTATTTTATCGGCAAAACTTAAAGACTTTTTTTGTTGAAAACACTAAAAATAATAAATTAAATCGTATTTGACAATCTGAAAGTAACGCCTGAATACGTTCTGAAAATAAAAAAAAAACCTATCGAGAAGAAGCCGGAGTGGATCGCTGGCATAAAGTATTAAGCACTGCGCCTACAAACCCGCCTGCCAGCGTGGCTACTACGGTAAATATCCAACTATGAGGCATTCTATAGGAAGGTCTTTATTCAGCCGGTGGTTTTGTAAGCTGTAATAAAGACGATGATGATGAGATTCCAAATCAACCCCTACAAAAACTAATCTAACTGAGCGAGTGCACAGCGTAACTCCTAATTTCTATCGGCAAAAAATGACATTTAAATGCTAAAGCGTGCGACCCGATGCAATTAGCCCCGCTCCGGCGGCGGAGGCTAACTACCGACCGCGTCAGACGACCCCTCTAATTGTAGAAATATGTAAATGTTATCCCAACGCACGTTACCTTCTCAATTAATTGTTTCATTTTAATCAAACCGTTTTCTGAACAATAGGACTCGTTCTTGTGTGATTGTTTGAAATTTGTAGAATGCGAGCTATACTTAAGAAGAAAGGAAAGATAAAAGGAAATAATATTTTGGCACAAACAATAATATTTTTGACGTGGTAGCACCATGCTGCAGCTATATTAATTGTATAGTTGTAGCATGAATGGGTCAGCTTGACCGGGGAACGACCACGCTCTCACAGAATACCAGCATAAAATAGCAGCTTAATGCTGCTGTGTTTCGTATAGTGTTATGTATCGTTTAATAGAGAAGCGGAGACCTTTTTTACTGGAAACGACTCATTCCATCTTAGTCATTAGGGGGGGAATATATGTAAATGTCTATGAACTACAGAATTCACTTACCATCAGGTGGACTGTGTGCTAGTTTGTCACCCTTATTCCATAAATAACAACCCATTTCATCCCGTGGGTGTCGTACAGAGATCCAGACATCCAGACCGGCGACGGGAACAGCGTCAAAGGTGCGAAACGTCTAGTACTGCAATCTTCAGTCCACCAGCCAAGCGTGACGAGTAGGAAAATCCTCCTCATAACAGGAGAGACTTACGTGCAGCATGAAGAAAAAAAGAAAGAGATATCCTGTCAATCTTTTAAATCTGAATACATTTCTTTGGTTTGTGTTGATTGCAATATCATAAGTTACAGATCCTTTCCATCCATCCATTCATTACAGCCTATAAAAGTCCACTGCTAAAGATAGGCTTACTTATATTGTCTCATAGTGGGCATTTTGCCATATTGGTCACGCTTGGCAGACAAGGAACCGTAGATTTTTATTATTTACAGTTATTATCAGGAAGGTGCTGCTTCCCATCTCCTGTTTCAATTTTCCTCTGTCGCCTCTTACGACACCCACGGGATGATATGGGGTATTGGATATTCTAACACCGCCAGTACATGGTAAACTTACATGGTAAAATTAATTTGCTAAGCTCCGCGTAATAAAAGCGACAGAGCTAGGACTTTGACTTCGATCTGCCACCACAGAGTCTACTACCTGAAAGGTGTGGATTTTCCGTACGCCACCTCCACACGAGATGAGTTTATTTATTTTAAAGTGCTGCTTAACTTTTTACGGTTTTCTTAACTTTTTACAGAACACTGAAACAGCGCACTAAAAGTTTCAGTATATTACTAAACTTTATTTCTATTTTAAGTTTCACACGTATAAATAAGTTGTTAAACATTTATTTTTAACGATTAAATCGCGTTTATTATAATTCCTATTTAATTCCCAACCGCTAACAAAAACCAATTAAAATAGAATTATTCAAAGTGAAGTATTAATTTATTTAACTTATTACACCAATATATACATATATGAATTACTCATACAATCAATGATATATAAAGTATATATAATAGATATATTGTAAGGATACAATTTCCTTTATTTTTTATAAACTTAATTAAAAAATAAATAAACTTAATCCATACATGTATATTAAATTTAAGAGTATGTCTATAATATTGAAATAACTGACTCAGCTCAGGGGGTTGTTTGTCTTTCTATCTGTCTTTCAGAGCTAATCTACGGAATGGCTAAACCGATTGTGATGGAACTCTACGAACTGGTAGAGAGCAATGCCATGGGGGATCTAAACTATATTTTATTTTGGAGATGTGAAAAAAACTATAAGTTTTTTTTTTGAGAAAAAAAACGAAACATTAAATAAATGGTCTTTGATTATCTTGAGTCTAAATAACATCACCATTAATAGACCCTTTTCAGACGAAACCAGGGTGGGTCGCTAGTAATAATATATAGCTTATAAAATGAGATTAATCTTTTATTAAATTACAAAACAAAAATTTTACACCGACGTATTGATTCAGTCTGCGGATGCCTCTACTATGAAAATGTTCCATTCCAGATTCCATTAATTCTGAACTCCATCAACATCAACCCGAATAATGGCCAGACGATTCCCATCCGGATCTATTAGTACTAAAAATCGTCCTTTAAAAACAAAACCATACCTACCTCCCCTGTCCAACAAAAAGTAAGTGTGGACATATGCCCATAGAGACGAGAGGGGGGGGACAAATATCCATTACTGATTGCAGCTGTGGATACATTCATCGATTTATGTTTTTTGTAACTAGGGTGTGAATTTACGGGTCTGTGGCGTAGTGGATTAGCAATTAGTTTCGGCGCTGAGAGGGTTCGATTCCTGTACGAAAACAAAGTATTTGTATGGCCTGCAAATAATTGTCTCAGCTCTGGATGTTTGCCCTATTGAAATGAATGTAGAAACACTATCTCCAGCGAAAATCTTTCGGCGACAGTAGCCTAATGCGTGCGGACCGCGAATTCGAATTTTCGTGGGTTCGAATTCTCCATTCGACTACTGCCGTGAACCACTCCTTACCCAGGCATTTTAGGCTTTCCAGGAGTGGTCAAAGGGAGAATAGTAATAATAATAGCATTATTATTTAAAAAACCACTATCTCTAAGATACAAAATAAAAGGCACCAAAAATATCTCTATTCAATTCTTACAAGTACATAGTAAGATAACGATATAGTCTCCATACGTACCACGAGTGGCCACAGTAATGTAAAAAATAAATTTGTAATCTATATACGCCCCACTGCTGTACACTGGCCTCCTCTCATTTTTTAAAGAGTTAGGGTGATTGTAAGTGGATGCTTTCGCCCATAAATATATACATCTATCTTTGACTAAGCATCAAAAGGCAGATGTGTTGTCACCCCTGATGACTAAGATGGTTTGGCCGTGGAAGGAAAAGGGGAGAACTCACAACGGGCAAGGTATTCTGCCCGGGGAGCGGCCAACGCTCCGTGTGTTATTCCGGAGCTGTTCTATATATATCGCGCTAACTGCAGAACTTTGATAGCGTGATTCAAGCTTCGGTGACGTGCCGAACACTGTAACGCTGAGAGTAGCTTGAAGGAAAAGTGAGCATTATTCCAATGCTGTCATGAACCTTGTGAAGCTAAATGGCTTGCAGGATCTGAAGAATGCAGACAATATCTACTCAGGAGCGAATGGATAAGGGTACTTCAGGAAGATGACGAAGGCTTGATAAAGATATTATGTAGTTTCCAAAGGTTGGGCAAGGTTGGCACTCTGGGGGGGGCGGCCAATGCTCCGTGTGTTATTTCGGAGCTGTTCTATATATAACACGTTAACTTCAGAACTTTGATAGCGCGATTTAGGGTTAGGTGCGTTTCGTTTGTGGCGCGATGACAGCGCTGCCACAATGGTATGCCTCGTTTCCTCTAAAAAGGATATCCGGTTCTCTAATACTAAACACAACAACATTAAGGTGCTATTTTACGCTGGTATCCTTAGGCTGGCCATTTTGGTCAAAGAACTGTTAACCGATAGGTAAGAAAGTTTCTTGAGTGGCAGCCTCGTACCGATAAGCAAAGTGTTGGGCGGCCCCATTAGATAGAGTGACGAACTGGTAAGAGATGCAGAAAGTCGATGGATGCAGGTGGACTTGTCAAGAGCTGTTATGATTTTGTGAGAGGATGGTCCTTTCTTGGTCGAGCCGACCCATTCATGATAAAACCATAATAAAGCTGCAGCTATCACGTATAAAGTTAAATTGGGACTATACGTAAGAGCAATAACGGTAGCTATTTCCACTAAACTCATTTTAATTCGTATTGGGTAAGACGCATCGTAAACACCCGGGCTTAGAAATAGCAGTTACTAGTTTGAGAGACAAATCACCTTAGACACGAGTAACACAGATTGCGTTACCACAGAATGACCCTAAAAGTTTATTATAAGCAAAGTTACTTAATAAATGGTTGGGACCTTTTGCGACACTTTTTAGTATCTTGTGGATAATTTAGCAAAACGGAACACTGAAGTGATTCTTTAATCGTGTATAATAATATAAATGACGAGTTATTCAATAATCACCTCGGTTTCATCGGCACGTAAGAATAAAGCCTTTTCAATTAAAATTTGGCCGATTTTTAATTTATGGAACATAACACTAAGTCTTACACTGCACTTGCAAGTCCTTCGGTTACTACCGTTATCGTTACAACGTTATTGAAAGTCCATTACTGAACATAGGCCCATCGATTGCCCCATAGGAAGAATGTTGCCACCCTTGCCAGCCGGATTGGAAACCACAGTTTCTATTTCATTTTTTAGTTGTTATTAGGAAGACGCTGCTGTCCATCTCCTGGTTTGTTTTCCTCTGTTGCATCTCACGACACCCACGGGACGATATTTGGGTAGTATATGTATATTCCTACATCGCAATTGAACCATCTACGAGCTAAACATAATTATATAATGTAGAGATTCCAGCAAATTAGTAGTAATTTATGTATTTTCAAGCCATAAGATTGGCAAAGTAGAGAAAACGTGATGAAGATTTCGAATGTTAACACTTTGGTGTAAAGAAATCGATACCACACACAGCACTTACATCAACGACGCACTTCATGTTCACCACCATGACAAAAGTGATTGCCAATTTTTTTCATAATGGAGGTCACGACCTCGGGCATTACGGAATATGACGCAAAGAGAAATATAGAGAGAGGGTGATAAGAAAAATAATTTAATTATAATTCCTGACGATACTCTGATATGTAAATTTCTAATTTCACGTAATCATCTGAATCTGAAGATTGGACCTTTCCCAAGGGCGATATAAATAGTATTACGTGTATTTAATAAAATTAAATTCATGTTCCTATAGGGAGGACCCCGTGTCTTATCGCGGTAGTTCCTAATTTATAATTTAGGGGAATTCGTAATTAGGCGCACAATAAAAGTTAGAACAAAGATCTTAAAAACTAAAAAACATGAATATAAAATATATATACTCTCATGCCTTTATTATTTTATATTCGCGACGTTTCGAGTACATCGCAGCATCCTGTTTCACGGGGTGAATGTGACGACCGATTTCCCAATGTTATACCTAACCACGGCTACCTTCAGTTAAAATTTATTAATTATAAAGAAGGATTAAGAAAAGCTTATAGTCGTCTTGCAGTTGTATGCTTGTTTTGGGATTTAATTTTATTAATTACAGGATCCCAAGCAGATGGTATCTGTCACGCCTGTTACCCAGAGTTGGTCACGTTAAGTAGTGGCGCCGTAAGTCCATTACTCCATATAATCTCGTTGGTGTCATAAGATGCGACAAAGGGAAACTGAAACAGGAGATGGACAGCAACATCTTCCCATTAACAACCGAAGATAAACCATAATAAAAATTATTCCTTTAAATTAATACCTTTAGTTTAGTAAGTAATACTTGTTTAAAGTTACAGCCTATATGCGTCCCAGAAGTGAGCACAGGCCTTCTGTCATTTCTATGAGGATTTTGGGACAAGAATTTGTTACCGCGCTATCCTAATGTGAGCTGTTGGACTTCACATGTATTCGATTTTTTTTTAATTTCCAGATGTGCAGGCTTCCTCAAGATATTATCCTTTAACGGCGAACACGTAGTAAATCAAACCTTAGAATTGCAATTCATTCATTAGTGCTGCTTTAAACAAACCCGGGTACTACCTATAGCTACCATGGCTCTAAATACTTATACTCATAATAAAACTAACTCTAAACTAAATTCTAATAATAAAATAATTATGAGTAAATTTAAATCAAAAGCTAATATTAAATACGAGAGTACTTCATAATATGATAACGATAAAAGAACCATTCACTCCATAAAAACCATCGAGGCTTATTTACGGGGTCCGACGGAAACGCTCGATTATATAGAGAGGGCAATGAATGTCCAACTTTATTTTTTTATGCCCGAGTAGAGCACTGAACGAGAATGAGTTGCGTTAAAAGTTTAAAAAGTTCACATGAACTACTGCGGTTCGTGTAGTTCACAGAGTAAGTGAATGTAATTACAAAGCGGTGCTTATTAAAAACTAGGTTACAGCACGGACTGCTTTATTTGTAAAACTAAAACTTAATTTCATGTTATAACTACTTTTTTTTTTGTATATGAGGGGGCAAACGAGCATGCGGCTCACCTGATGGTTACCTACCGCCGCCTATGAACAACTGCAATACCAGGAAACTGCAGATGCGTTGCCGCCTTTTTCAAATAGATTAGGCTCTTTCTTGCCCTGTTTAATACCCCGAAAATATTAGAAATTTCTATAAGAGTTTAATTGCTACTAAAATTGTTATAACCTACAACCGTTTGGAACGAAATCTTCTTGAGTGGCCGCCTTGTACCGGTGAAGATGAACGAAGTCGATTGATGCAGGTGGTCCCGGACCGTGTTTTGTGGTATTCATATGGAAGGTTTGTGTTCAGTATTTGACTTGTGATGGGCTGTAATAATGATGATCATCACAAATGTTTTTGTAAGAGCATCTCTTTGTTTATCTGTACAATATGAACATTTTAATTAGCTAAATATACAGATAGATTATGTCTGAATCCTTTATTATGTGCAAGAACTATTAACATTAAAAGCAAAAAATTTTACTCATTAAATCTCGGAATAAAGCTTCGTTTATTAATGTACATTAATATTCTAATAAAATTTCAGCGTAAAATAGCGGCTTAATGCGGCTGTGTTTCGTATGATAACTGTATAGAACTGGAGACCCATTCAACTGGCAATCTAAGTATTGAATCTTAATCAACGATAGATTTAGGTGTCTATGGGCCACAGCATCCACTTACTATCAGGTTTGTTACACTTATTCTATTCCTAAAACCTGCCTTCGTATCTACAATTCTGCAAAATTGCCAAAAAAAACATGGAATATTTACAAATTTATATATTCTTATCCGTATTTATATCATAAAGCACATTCAGTAAAACGTAAAGTTCTCTTAGAACTCCGTCGAAAATTACTCCATCGTAAATAAAAACGACCATCAAGGGGATGTGTTTCCTCTAATGTTGCAATATTCATAAAAACCAACAGCAGTAGAACACCAATTTCCTGTTCACCTGAGGAAGATTCTATAGAGGTCGTATACGATCACTGCTTCATCCGGCTCAAGGGTCGACGCGTTTTAGAATGCCGTTATTTTTGCAAAATAAGGGCATGAAGAGTCAATACTAAAAGTAATTTATGGTAACAGATCGAAGTGAATGTACTGGTGTACTAGATGCGGTGATCGATTTTATTTATTTACTAGCTGTTCCCGCGACTTCGCCCGCGTTTAATTTAGGGTTTTAATTATGTTGCGCGGGACCCTAATTATTTTTCTACATAATAAGTAGCTTATGTTACTCATTATAACATCAGCTATCTGCCAGTGAAAGTCCCTTCGAAATCGGTCCAGCCGTTTCGGAAATTAGCCGGAACAAATAGACAGACAGACAGACAGACAAAAATTAAAAAAATTGTGTTTTTGTTATAAGTACCGTATATACTTTGATAATTATGCATTTAGTAAAAAGCTGACATTACAAACAGACACTTCTGTTTGTAATGTCAGCTTTTAATTAATGCAGGTATTAGTCCCGAGTACCTCGTCAGAAGATAATATACCAAGGATGAGTTATTATTAAAGATAACAATATAATTAACTTTTATTTTGATGATAACATAATTTTGTTTTTCCTTACCCATACAAAATGTTTCTGAAGATTATAATGTCGTGTAATTCTAAGAAAAATATTTGATTATTTTGAACTATTTCAAAGTTGCTTCTCGCCGGATGATTCCAAAGTTTTTGCTGATTTTGTTGCTGATATGGAACTTCAGGGAACTTTTTATTCCATCATCTGTAGTGCCTATCGGAGGTAGATCCCACTATGAATTGATAGCTCATGTAAAATTGCATCTTTCTATAAGCAGGAGTGCTACCGGGCCTGGGCTGACGCGTCGGTGTCCCAGGATGCAAACACCAAGAAGTAAAGAAGTATAATAAAATATAAGAAGTATAATTCCGATTCCAGGTCCTTCTAAAGAGTCATTGCTAACGCAAAGCAATGCACTGATTCGTGCGTAAATCTGCAGAATTGGCGAGATATTAGTTCGCGTTCCCGCAAAGGAGGAAGCTGATCTGTTAGGCTCTCTTTTTGGGTCCCACTCGACTCTCGGTGACGGGAGGAACACACTGCTGTTTCTTAAAGTTGACTCATCAAGTGGATTTGCCATTAATTGCAACACTTGGCAGGCTTGGTTTAGTTGTTCTCGGCAGGATGCTGCTAACCATCTCCTGTTTCATTTTTCTCTGTCACCTCTTACAATACCAACGGGATGATATGGGATAGTGTACGAAGCTACTACTCGGCGGTTGACCTACTCGCGCTTAATTCTTCCATCATGACAAATTCCTAACATGTTTATTTTATGCGCCATATTTTCAATGTTCATATTAATATGAAGCTCGCGTAGCACATGTTGTAGCAAACTACGCCGATCTCGTAGAACATGTTTTGGTCGTAGCACTACTCGAATGTGAGTTTGACATAGCTTATCGACAAAACACTTACGAAAATTTAAAATCTAGTACATTATTAAGCTGTCAATAAAATAATTATTTATTGAAAGCTTAATAATGTTTTATCATAATGTAAAATTAACCATTACAGCCCATCACAAGTCCACTGCTGAACCTATGTTCAGCTTGACCGTGCTTTGTGGCATTCCTTGGGGGAGGCCTATGCCTCCCCCAAGGAACTGCCATCCATCGACTCCCTGCATGTCTTACCAGGTCGTCACTCCGTCTAGTGGGGGGACGCCCTACACTTCGTCCGCCAGTACGAGGCCGCCACTCAAAAACCTTTTTTCCCATCGGTTATCTGTTCTTGGAGCTATATGGCCGGCCCATTTCCACTTCAGCTTAATAATCATTTGGGCTATGTCGGTTACTCTGGTTCTACTGCGGGTATCCTCATTTCTAAGTTTATCACGCAGAAAAACCCCGAGCACAGCCCTCTCCACAGCTCGCTGAGCGACCTTGAGCTTCCTCATACGGTCAGCAGTGAAGGACCACGTCTCAGTTCCATAGGTCCTCACTGGCAACACACACTGGTTGTACAGTCTAGTTTTCAAGTTTTGACGTATATCTGACGAGAAGATGTGCCGCAATTTCCCGAACGCTGCCCAGCCGAGTTGAATCCGTTGATTGACCTCTCGGTCGAAGTTGGACTTACCTAGTCGGACTATTTGTCCCAGGTAAACATACTCGTCAACAACTTCAAGCTTAGTGCTCCCAACAACTACCGGCATAGGTGTGACATGGACGTTATACATGATCTTCGTTATGTGTGACATAGTGCTTAGGTCCTCCAGCAATTCTGCCATAAGGACTATATCGTCGGCAAATCGAAGGTGAGTGATGTACTCGCCGTTGATGTTAATACCGTATCCTTTCCAGTGCAGTAGCTTGAAAACGTCTTCCAATGCAGCGGTAAAGAGTTTCGGGTATATAACTTCACCCTGTCTTACACCTCTGCAGTTGCATAGGTTTCGTACTCTGGTTCTGTACTCGGATAGCCATCGTAGCTCTACTGTACAAACAATTCAGCACTTCGATATACTGGCAGTAAACTTGGCACCGCTGAAGGGACTGCAGCACCACAGACATAGTGGCAAATTGTACTTTTTGGACTTCTGTACAATTTTCCAAAGGGTATGTATGTGGTCTATGGTGCTAAAGCCTTTTCGGAAATCGGCTTGTTCGGGAGGCTGGAAGTCGTCGAGTCTGCGTGCGAGACGATTCGTAATGAATCTCGTAAACAGCACGTAGATGCGGCTCAGAAGGGAAATCGGTCTGTAGTTCTTCAAGAGAGCATTGTCACCTTTCTTAAAGAACAATACCACCGCACTTCTGCTCCACGCCTGCGGTGTAGTGCCACCATGTAGGACGGAATGAAAGAGCTTCTGAAGGACTACAAGTACCGGTTTTTCACCTGCTTTCAGAAGCTCCGCTGTAATTCCATCCTCGCCTGGGGCTTTGCCGTTTTTAAGGTGTTGGAGAGCCATAGTAATCTAGCTCAGAGTGACGTCCGGAATATTATCGGAATAGTGTCGGATAAAGCTTGCTCTTGGATCGTTACTCACACTTGCGTGTGGCTCCAACGATGAGTGTACAGCTGCCCATAGAACCTCTCAATCTCACTCAAAATCTCAGGTGTCCCGGAAACGACGCTGCCATACTCAGTCTTCAGCTTCGACAGTTGGCTCTTTCTGGCAGACTTACTCTAGCAAAGACTTTGGAGCCCTGGTTCCACTCGATCGCTTCTTCAATACGAGCAGTATTAAAGTTGCATAAGTCTCGCCGCATGCATTTGGAGATCTGTCTGTTCTGTTGCCTGTATGCTGTCAAATTTACTGAAGACTGCAGCTTCATATCCCGTCTAACAGCCATGAGATTAAGAGTGTGATCGGAGAGTTTTTGTGTTCTTCTGCGGCGGGTAAGTCCCGCCGCATACATTTGTAGATCTGTATGTTCAGTTGTTTCAACGTTGTTAACTAGAGACTTGTGGACGATAAATCCGACACCTTCTTGGGACAGATTGTCGCCCTCCCGGTGATATATGTCCCGGTGATATACATTATATATGTGTACATTTATTATTCCTGTCATCTGAGTCTTGTTTATCCTTACCCCATAGATTGCCGCACAACTCAGTTCCCAGGAACCTGTACCTAATATTACTACTAGAGAACCTGAGCAGTTTTCAATTCTTCGATCTATATCGCTAGCCCATTACCACTTCATCTTACCAATCCTTTGGCCAAAAACTCTTAATCTCTCCTTTACGAACAGTATCGTGATCAATTATTTAGTAGTAGATATCTGTACTCAGAGAGTACAGATATCACCATAGCTCACTGAGCGATTTCAAGATTCCTGACATTGGAATCGAAGTTAAGGCTCACGTCTTGTTTCTGTGTGTTATCTTTTTATCACCGATGATGACAAACGAGCGCACAGTCCACTGATGTAAGTGGTTGCTGTTACCTTTCTCGGTCGAGTCGATGCATTCATGTAACAACCATAATAAAACTGCAGCATGGCTTTATCACGTTGAAAATGAATAACGAAATTTATATTTTTGGTTTTCTCATTTATTCATGTTTAAATGACTAAAAACCTTGAATTAAATTCAGTACAAGATAGAATATGTCCTGAATTAAAACTATGGGTATTTTATAAACTGCGCGAAAATAAAATGATTGGACGATTAAGGGTGTTTTGTTTACAGACAGACAGATATTGATGTCTTTAATATTTGGAATAGTAGTGAATAGTATAAAAAATTGGAGATGTCTACTAGTCAACCTGCTAATCATGGAATTTATTCCATTAGTCAAACTTGTTTGCTCAGAAATTGCATCTTTCTATAAAAACTAATTTATAGTAGACAACAAAGTTTTTAAGAACGAGCTTAGCCAGCAAATCTCGATGTTCGCCAGTTTTAAAATGTCACGTCACGCGCGTCGCATCTGTCGCGAGAGTAGAAACGGTTTGCAACAGTTGTGATGAACTTAATATAAGTACAAAATAAAATATGCTCTTTATAACCATAGCTGCGACACGAGTTTACAAAGTAGTTGGAAACTACTCACAGACGCAAATTTCTTTTGCTGTTTTAAGTTTTGAAAAAATGTCGCCATTTTACTCTTTAAAAGCTTTTTTATATTCATTTTAGTTAGTATTGATGTTCAAGTACCCAGTGTCTATTTTTCTTTTAAAATCTTTTTTTTATTATTTATTATAATTGGTATTAAGATTTATGTAGTCAGTATCTGTATTTCTTTTAAGGTCTTTATTTTTATTTTATTTGCAGTTGGTATTGATGTTTAAGTAGTTAGTATCTATTGCAGATTTCAGTGAAGTTTTATTTTTATTTTTTAGTTGTTATTAGGAAGACACGGCTGCCCATAACCTGGTTTGTTTCCATCTATCCTCTTACGACACCCACGGGACGATATTGGGGCGACAGTGGATATTCTTACACGATAAAGTACTTGTATGGCCTACAAATAATAATTATTTCTGCTCTGGGTGTTTATTCTTGTGAAATTTATGTATGTTAACTGCTTCCACGTTACAGAAAAAAGCCTAGTTTGGGGTAACTTTTTTTTAAGAAAAAGAAAGAAAAAAAAGTATGCTAGGTCAAGGGTATAAGTGCTTGCCACCAATTTCATAGCACGGGTGATATTTTAATTCCAGTCAGCACCCAATTAAGTGCTGATTTATTATTTGCGGGTGGTCGGGTGGAATGCATGTCTGAAAATATATTTCGAGGATATGTGAAGTGCTCCAGCATGCCCTGAAGCAGCGCGGCAGGCAAATTTTTTATATATGTATAAAAGAGGGCAAACAAGCATGCTGCTCACCTGAAGGTAAATGTTGACCGTCCATGAACAACTACAATACCAGGGGACTTGTGTAGCTGACTAATTACTCCATGACATGCAGATTTCATCGTGACATTTTCTACACTACCAAAGACGTGCAATTGAGTACCTAAATTTTTTGATAATTTCAGTGTTACGACGCGAGGATTGAACTCGGTTGACGTGATTGAATAAGGGTGACAAACAGTATGTTGCTGTATGCCATAGATATCCTCATCTATCCTCGGTTAAGAATAAAAATGCAGATGCGTTATCACCCTTGAGAACTAAGATGGAATGCCTCGTCCGACCATACGAAACACAGCAGCATTGAGCTGCTATTTTACGGTGGTATTCTGTAAGTTTGCCATTTAGGAATATCCATCGCTTGTCATTACTGTGGCAGGAACTCAAAGTTTTACAAATGTTTTAAAGTGATAAAACATCTGTTATCTTACTGAATTAAGTCCACACGAGATATACTCAAAAGGCAAATTGAATACCTTTTCATTTGCATCAAACGCTAAATACGCTTCCCTGGTACACTCTTCCCCTTACGCTATTATTCGCGACGTCCATTATACAAAACCAGCCCGACGTAATTGGCAAATATTTAAATAAAATAATGAGTACTAACTTTATACGAAAAGGAACCCTACTGCATAAGAAATTAAGATAACATTCGGGTGCAGCACATAACAACTCGTTACGTTCAGCTAATATTGAATCTGTGCCTGCAGCGCCAGAATTATTGACATGTTTGAACAAAAATCGACGAATTTCACACAGAAGGTCGAAATGCGAAGTGTTTTGTAACCGCCTCGTTATGAAAGTAGATAAAAGTATGATTCGCTTCAACCATTGTATTCAGTGAATAATCTCTACATAGTACAAAACAAAGTCGCCTGCCGCCGTCTGTAAGCATAGAGCTTTAAACTACACAGCGGATTTTGATGCGGTTTTCATAAATTGACAGAATGATTCAAGAGAAAGATTTATATGTATAGTACATGCATATTAAATATTATATCATAATTCTATTGTCCGTGTGTATATGACTGAACTCCTCCTAAACGGCTGGACCGATTTTAATGCAATTTTGTGTGTTATTAAGTTGATTAGAGAATGATTTAGATTCACAATTGGGCCTCGGTAGGTGATGTTGCTGATCGAGGTCGAGATCTAGAAATCAACTACTTCCGATCCGGAAAAGAATTACTTGTTACTCTTGCAGGATTTCTCTGCAGTTTCTTCTCCGTTAAGACATAAATATCCCGTTTTAAAAATTGTCTCTGTCTGTCTGTCCGGGCTAATCTTCGGAATAGCTGAACCGATAGTAATGAAACTTCACAAACAGATAGAGAGCGATTTCAGGAGTGATCTACGCTATATTCTATCCCAAAAACTTGGTCATTTAAAAAATACAAAATTGATAAATTTTAATGGCCTTTAATTATCTTAAATCTAAACAGCCAAGATTTACAACGTGCTCGGTGGTGAAGGAATACATCGTGAGGAAACTCACATATCTGAGAAATAAGAAAAAAAATATTTCGAAGACATGTAAAGTTCGCTAACACGCATTAGGGCAGCGCGGCGGACATTTATTAGCCCTATAACCCTCTCAGAAATGAGAGGAAGCCTGTGCCCAGCAGTGGGACGTATATAGGCTGTAACTTTAACTTTTTTTTTACTAAATATCCTAACCTACCTAGGCGAAGCCGAGGCAGTTTGCTAGTTTTATAATAAAACTTTTCCTGTTAGAGACGTAGTAGCTCAGAGGATAAGTGCTTGCCGTAAACACTATAAAATTGTTGTAATGTAATTGTAATTTTAAGTGTTTATTTAACTGCTCAGCGGTGAATACCAGAACAGAAACTTTATTTTAATTTTATTTTTTCTTTATTTCTCCTGGGAAGAACCAGCAAGAAACAAGCGGGATTTTTTTTTGATAAAAAAAATACCTAACAGTCAACATTACTAATATTCCCTTTAACTACTCACGATAAGCTTAAAATGGTTGTGTTAGGAGTGGTTGACGACAGTAGTTGAATGGTGGATTTGAACCCACGACCTTTTGAGTTCGTTAAATAACGCTTCTTAAATAACAAACTAACTTTAATGTAGGAATATAGGACTCTTATTTTATTGTTGACTTATTTTCCTTTATTTCTAGCACCTTTACTGAGTTTAAATAAGAGCATTTCCTCAGGTGTGAAAACGCATGACCTTTGTTTGAACTTGGTTTTAGGTGTCCAGGAGCTATAACAACCTACTATGTAGATTGAAAGATTTTTTTATAAAAAAAAATAAAGACATTTATTAGGATCATTATATATTTTTTGGTAAAATAGAAAAGTAAAGCAGGCGGTTTTTTTCGCCTCAATCAAAATTAATGAGCCCGTTATCGCCCTAAAGTAATCGAAACATTATTAATATTTAATCATTTTCTAAGAGATCGCTTCCCACTGGCACAGTTATGACTTATTTATTTAGGTAAATTTAGGTAATTACTTTTCTCTTTATGCTAGAGCGAAATTTTAACATTGATTTAATTATTTAGTAACTTAAAATTACATAATTTCGAAACATCAGTTTAAATTGAATTGAGTCCATGGAATAGATAAAAATCAACAATCTTATACAAATTGAAAAACGCGATCAAAATACGCTAGATCCCGCTGACACCATTGGAATTGTTAATTACTTTTAGATGTAATTTGATGATGACGACAATATTGCCAACTTTTGTAAACTGTGCATTATTGTGCTCCTGTTAGAGGTTTTTTTACACAAAATAAGGGTGAACAAGCTAATTCATAGCCCGCTACATGGTGGGCTGTGGCCCGGATCGTCGAAGATGTCTACCACCTTCGGCTATCCGGACTCGCTCCTGGCATAGACATTTTACAATTAGTTTTGAGTTAGTTGTGACAGAGGGGAGGGAGGTTTTATTATTAAATTTGCTAGTAATTGCTTAAATTTTTAATAATATTGAAAAAATATATAACTTTAAAATTTGTAAAAATACCACCAAACTTTAAACCAAACTCAATTAAAATTAACAAAGTCAGTTAATCCAATTTAGGGTGAAATTAATAATTAATCCGGACCCCCGTAAACGTCACGCGACCCATGTAATCGTCCTTTAACCGTCGCTGACACCGCATCCTCATTTATCTGGACCACGGACGCTGGTGCATGGTACACATAAAAACTATTAGCAGAATAATCAATAGATGGTTTTAACCCTTAAGAAGAAAGAGAAAGAGAAAAAAAAGTCTCTCTGGTTGGGTATTACCTCCAAGTGATTTCTGTCATTTAGTAGTAGTGCATTGACTGCTGCGTTCCGGTTTAAAATCTGTAGATAATTAAAATAACAACAGGTACACCTAATGGTAAGTGAATATTGTGGTCTATGGACTTTTTTTATAATATAAGGGTTACAATCGAGCACACAGTCCACCTGATGGTAAATAGACGCTGTGACCCATAAACATCTATATTTATCCTCGATTAAGACTCAAAATGCAGATGCGTTGTCACCCCTGGGGACTAAGATGGAATGCCTCGTTTCCAGTAAAAAGGGTCTCCCGTTATCTACACTCACCATACGAAATACAACATTATTCTGGTGTTTTACACTGATATTCTGTGAGACCGTGGTCCTGTCACGGTATAGCCAAACCATTTCTGTTGCAGCCATAATATAGTTGCAGTGCGGCTCTACCACGTAAAAAGGCTGTGAGACATTACCCCTTTTTTCAGGACATGTCTGATGAGGTCCTGAAAACGTCAACACAATTCTACCTTTAGATAAAGTAACTGCATTTTTAGACCATCTTAACTCCATAAATTCTAAAATTCAGTTCACAATGGAGTTAGAGGCAAACAACTCTTTAGCTTTTCTAGATGTGTTAGTAATTCGGAATCCTGATAACACCTTGAGCCACACTGTGTATAGAAAAAAGACCCATACAGATATTTAAACGGTGACTCTCATCACCATCCTTCCCAGTTAGTTACCGTGGGTAAATCTTTGTTTCAGAGAGCACGAGGGATCTGTGACAGTAAACACCTGGCCGCCGAGCTCCAACACGTCAAGCAAGTTTTGCACGACAATAAGCTTCGGGTCCCGCGCCTACGTCACAGTGAACGAGTGAAGCCGGCCACAGTCGAGCGAGTGACTGCTGTACTGCCATATGTCAGAGATGTCACTGACAAGATTGGCTTCATCCTGAAGCGTGCTTCTATTAAAACATACTTCAAGCCGCCGAAAAAGATTAGTCAGTTTTTACCATCAATCAAGTGTAATGTCCCTCTGCAAGATGCAGGAGTGTACAAGCTTGATTGTGAATGTGGTCTCTCTTATATAGGAACAAAACAATAAGATCAATAAAAACCCGCGTTAAAGAACACATAGCTGATGTAAAGAATCGACGCTCCGGGAAGTCTGCAGTCTGTGAACATGTACAGGATCGCCCCCGTCACTACATTAGATTTGATAGACCACAAATCCTCGCTAAAGAACACCGATTCCTTCCAAGGATGATTCGCGAGGCTATTGAAATCAAAATACATCCTAATTTCAATAGAGAAGATGGCTGGGTGGTGCTACCATCTGCTTGGGATCTTATAATTAACAACATTAAATCCCAACCCAAGCATACAACTGCAAGACTTCAAGATACTGTAAGTTCATACTGCGTAGATCGGAACAAAAATCCAAAAATCGTAAAGTACTCAAAACGTCGGGAATATAAAATAAGTTAATATACGCGAATCATAAAAATCCGTAAAACTAGTTTTATTTAAATGTGTATTGTTCGCGTAATTATAAGAAATCATTATGTCTGATGACGGTGTAGTCGTCATATTCGAAGTTGTTTGCAGGTCAGGTTGAAGGTTTTCCATGAGCTGCAGTTTCCACACCATCACGTAAACTCAGCTTGTTTTTGTTGTAAATAGGTATTTTAAGCATATTAAAATATGTTTAAAATACCTATTTACATATTTTACTTTATCTACAATAATGCCAATATTATTTATTTTACAAAGTAGCTAGCGATCCGCCCCGGATTTACACGGGTGATCTCTGTATCTCGACAGCACCGCTACCTAGCGTGTCCAATAGTGAATTTAAACTATCCAGGGTCCCACAACAAAAATGTCATCAAAATCGGTCCAGCCGTTTAGAAGGAGTTGAGTGACAAACACATGTACAGAATAATTATTTATTTATATAAACTTTTATGTACAAAAAATATACATATGGTGAACTTAACCCCTTAAAGCATTCTCTCCCAGTCATAGAATATCATTGGGCTAAGCGGGGATAAACATATAGGACGTAGTGCATCTAAACTAAATTATATATATAAAGAAAATACAAAAATTCTATTACTGCTCTAGTCTTAGTATTTAAGGGGCTGAGGCTGAGGGCTAAAAGCGTGGAATAAATTGCAAATTGTAACTCCAATTTGAAATTTACATTTTAAAGTTCACAATTTCACGTACTCCGAGGTAAGAAAAACATAGTGAGATTTTTTTTTAAATGAAATTAAATATTTCAAAGACAAATTTAATAAGAAGGGCCCTTTTTCTCCTCATATTATGTCTGTTTGGATATGTATCACTCTCTAACCTTTTCTTACACATGGTGCATAGAACTAATTATTGCGTTTAATTTAGGAAGTTAATAACAAAGATCGTTTTTTACATTTTTATAGGTCAACTATCAATTTATAGAATAAATATGTATAGTTAGATGGCGATTAATTTTTTTCTAGTTTGTCTCAATTCAGTCTTCCTTCCCTGAATATTTCACAGTAGTACTCATCTTACAATCAAATCCCTCAAGTACCTTTAAACTTTTGGGCAGCTTAAATATTTTTAACCGTTTTATATATTATTAAACTAGCTGGTAAGTACCCGGCTAGCTGGCAAGTTAAATAATAAATATGTTTGCATTTTCCTTTTCATTTGCATACATAGCGTATAGCTTCTCTATTATAGCCTTCCCATAAGCGCTATTAAAGTTAATTTATAATTATAATTCACATTAAATTGGAACCAATAAAAATATTATTCCCCATAACTTATTTTGGCCCAACCGCGAAGAATATTCTCCGGTTTGAAGGTGATATAATTGCAATAGACGATGCAAGCGTATTGTATTCAGAAACAGATAGTTGTTCAATTACTGATAAATATGTACTAACATACAGGTTAACGTCACCCATAAAAACAAGCGCTGCAACTCTTCATAACTTATCGCATAAAAATAAAAAGTAGTAAAAATACAAACGAAGTCACACGACTTGCATACGTGACGTTGCAACGCTTTGAGTCACGTCTTCGAGCGCAAAGAGCTCATCATATTATTCTTTATATTTTGTCGTAATCGACCTACAATGCTCTATTTTAAATAATCATTGAAAGAAGGTAGCAATGAGATTATATTATATAGTTTGTATTGTGCTATTACAGTGTTTAAACTATTTTAATAGTTTGAAATTTGTTGATGTACTAGTAAGCCGTGCAGTGGTGGTGTAAGAATATCAACTACCCTTATCACCCTATGGGTGTCGTAAGAGGCGACAAAGGGAAACAAACCAATCGGCAGTCATCAAAAAATTGGCAGTAATTGGGGACTACCGAAAGAAATAATAACTTAAAACTATGAAATAACAGTGTTCTGTTTTTTTTTGTTTATGGATTTTCAAATTAATTGTGATATCATAAATTTTAATTTCATATCTATTGATACAGTGCTATTACAGCAGGTCACGCGATTTCATAAGTTTTTACCCATCCAAAATTCAACCCATACGGCTGAAGGAGTTTTCACTTCATCAAAAAACTGCGGTTGCTCACCCGCCTGCCAAGCATGGCAACAACGGTTAATACACCTCCTTTAGGGCAACCTATGTGGGGCCTATATTCAGCATTGGACTTGGCTATTGTAGTAAAGGTATCCTTTACACCTATCTAAACAAAGGCCAAAATACATTGTACTAGCGATTTGAAGCGTCAGTAGCCCAATGGCAGGGTGCAGACCGCGAACTGAAAAGGTCTTGGATTCGAATCTACCATTACACTACTGTCGTAAACCAATCCTAACACAAGCATTTTCAGCTTACCAGGAGTGGTTAAAGGGAATATTAGTTTTTTTTGGAATAAATTTTAAACAGATGTAACTAATCAGATCTCAAACATGGAAAATGCTGTCGATTGCTACGAACCGTTTCAAAATCGGTTCATGCATTGAAGAGAGATCAATGCCGAAAATTTTCGAAAAAATTGTTTTTTTCACATAACTTTTGACTTTATGGTCTAATCATTTTTATAATAAATTTTATTATTGCTTTTAAAATACCTCGTCGATTGCCACCAATTACATCAAAATCGGTTGATCCATTCGAAAGTTATCGTTGTCTAAAATTTCAAAAAAACGTGTTTTTTTAATAACTTCTAAATTTCTGTTTGGATCGTTTTTGATGTAATGAGTTAACTATTAGTTTGTAAAAATATTTGTCGAGCGTTTTGAGATCGAGCATAGCGGGAAGTTCTAGGGATGGCCTGCAGGGTCAACCGTAATTTTTTTAAATAAGCCTGCAGGGTCCACCGTATTTTTTAAAATAATAATATTATGATTTCTTATATTTACGCGAACGCAACACAACACTAAGCATACCACTGCAAGACTTCAAGACACAGTAAGTTCATTCTGCGTTGATCGGACCAAAATAAATAATTAAAAAAGCTGAAGGCACTCCGGGTTAACTCTGACATCGGGACGTCAATCACCTCAGTCCCCCGTGACCATGTGTGCTGTAAAGCACCCGAAACGTCGGGAATTAATAAAAATAATTTATTAAACGCGATATAATCCGTAAAAGTAATAATAATATTATTATAATTTATAGTAATAATATAATATTTTTGTAGTCAATAATTTAATAATTTAAAATATATTAAATTTAAAATAATTTGAAACATGTACAAGTATATATCCATCACTTTTGGTACGTGGTAGAGCCAAGCTGCAGCTATATTATGGTTGTAGCACGAATAGATCGGCTCGACCGTGGAGGACCACGCTCTCACAAAATACCAGCGTAAAATAGCATAGCCTTTCGTATGCTGAGTGTAGAGAACCGGAGAAACTTTTTACTGGAAACGAGGCATTCCGTCTTAATCCTCAGGGTGACAATGCATCTGCATTTTGATTCTTAATCGAGGATAAATGTAGATATCTATGAACCACAGCATCCACTTGCCATAAGGTAATATTTTGTTTACGTAATGTAATAGTAATAAGGAATATGTGCTTGTTTGTCACCCTTATTCTATAAAAAAAAAATACAAATCACAAAATGAAGACGAAATTTACCAAGTGACAACAATCGCAGGTATAAAGTATGTAAAAAGTATTCTATTCCATTCTTTTCTATTCTACAGGAGTACAGTATTTTTTGCTAATAAAAGCAGGACTACAGACAACGTAATTATAACGTGAAGCAATCTGTTAAGTCGTGCACGAAGCCCAGGTAACCCGCTCGTAACAGCATCTTAATGTAATTTGTCGAGTTCCCCCGTAATCAGTTGTGGTCTCTGACAAACTACAATGCTTGTCTACATACTCGCAGATATATAATTAGCCTCTTGTGGGGGTACAAAAAGGTGTTCTACTTTAGAAATTTACAGAGCTAAGGTAGCTCAAGGCTAAGCGCTCACCGTAAAACACGAGTAACTAGAGTTCGATTCCTGCCAGCACCAATTATACTGTTAATTGCAATTTTAAGTGCTGTTTTGCTGTGCTGTGCTCGGCAGTGAAGGAAAATATCGTGATTAAACCTGCATGTCTATAGTAAAATTACATAATAAAAGTAAAGCCACGCTGCAACTATTGTGACAGCACGAATTAGTCGGCTTAACTGCGGTAGATCAACGTTATCACATAATATAAGCTGTTATTAAGTGCAAGCAAGGTTTATACTGTTTAAAAAAAACAACCGCGTAAAATATTACTAATACCCATTATACGATTACATAAGAACTTTATTATAGCTTCATTATAAGTTTTGAAAATTTAAGGGAGAATGGTCACTAACCAAATTTCAATCGTAATAGATCCTAAATGGTTCTTCAAAATGAAAAATTACTAGATAAACCTATTATGATTTTCAAATACCTAATAAATGATACCCCACTTGACATAGTTCAGTATGGCGTCTGGTTGTCGCCATATTTAATTTTGATTACTGTCATGTTTTTAGTGACACTCACAAGATCAATCCGTATGTAATTAATTATGTATGTAATTACTCTAAAGATCAATCATAGAAATCGATTGACGTAAGAATCATTAAAATCGGCCCACACGTTTTATATCCAGAGCGCTACAAAGGAACAAACATAAGCCTATACATACATATATTTGCTGATAAACACATTACTCTCCCCAGTCAGGTAAAAATAGAAACTTAATTCTGTTGTGTTTCGTATTGTGAGTGTATAGAACCGGAGATCATTTTTACTGGTAACAAGGCATACTATATTAGTCTTCAGAGGTGACAATGCATCTACATTTTCATTCTTAACGAAGGATAGATGGAGGTGTATATGGCCCACAATATCCACTTATCATCGGATGGACTGTGTGCTTGTTTGTGAAATAGTCCTTATTCTATAAATTAAAATTCACATCGATGACCCAACAGGGAAACCGTAATATGGTTGTATCGTGCATTTCCATAAGTGGAAGATATCGAAAATATTTTGCGGATTATCCACGGCTATGCCGGATGCGAGCGGATACCGCATTACTCGGAAAATGTTTTGTACAACTTCAAAGCGTCTTGGTTGAATTTTTAAACTTAAGTTGGAACGGAAACAGATTTTGCGTTTGGAAAGTGTAAATGTGCTAAAAGATTTTCATATCACTACTTTAAAACTTAATAAACTTAAATATTTTCATGGCACTAGTACGCACTAATTTAAAAAAAATTGGTATGCACAAGCATGGCAAAAGTATGTTCAGACATTAATTAGTCCATATTAAGTGAACTCGTGTAGTGGCAGTGTATGAATATCCACTAACCTTATCGTCCCGAGGATAGGAGGCCACAGAAGGAAACAAATCAGGAACTGCTGTGCTGTGTTGTGGTCTGAAGAATATAGAGCCAGTTCAATTACAGACTGTGAGACATTCCATCTTAGTCCTTAGAAGTGACAACGCATCTGTAGTTTTCCTTTTTTTTAAGTTGATACAGGCGTTCATGGACTTCAGTAGTTCCTTTCCATCAGGTGGACTGTTACTTTGTTTGTCAGTTTAATAAAAAAATAGTCATACCTGTTAAAAGCGCTTCATATTTTAATTTATTTTCGTATTCTATGTGAGTTTCAGTAGCTCAGTCGTAAGACATTGAAGTAGTGCGGCAGCAAATATTTTATACATATTAGAGCCACGCTGCAGCTATATTATGGTTGTAGTTCGAATTGATCGGCTGAACTGGGCAAGGACCACGCTCTCACAGTATACCAGCGTAAAAAGCGTATGGTGAGTGTAGAGAACCGGACAACTTTTTACTAGATACGAGGCATTCCATCTTAGTCCACAGGGATGACAACACAACTGCATTTTGATTCGTAATCAAGGATCAATGTAGATATCTATCTATAGACCACATAATCCACTTACCATCAGGTGGACTGTGTGCTCATTTTTCACCCTTATTCTATAAAAAAAAACTGGCCAAGCACAATGTAGAGGTAGGGTTCCGTAGTTGCACGTCACTATACATGGGCTTTCTTGATAATGAACATAATAAGTGAGTTCGCGGTTTGACCGCTATATAGACTAAAAATAAGCCCAAATAGGGGGATGGTAACTGAAGAACTTATTTTCAAATCAGACTTATAGGGAGTGGTATTCAAAAAAGATTAAGAAAACTTTTCGATTTTGAAAATAATGCAATTTACATCAAATAATTCACATGCCAATTCCGTTCAAAGATAGTCATAGTTGACTATCTATCTATATATTCCCGGCAGTGCAACCCTAAGATATATATGACCGTAACGAATCTTCCCGTAAACCACCACTGCCCTAAGTTATCCTGAGGGTCACCCGCGTAAACCAAGAGTATGACGAAGGAAAGTGTATGAGGCTATATAATTGTATGAATACTTTGAATGAGGCCTACAATAACTACCAACTAAAAGATAAGCTAAAATAGTAAGTAAGTAAGAAAGATCCTCCCTGCCTATCCCGCAAATGAAAAAGCAAAGCTATAGTAGTAATGCATAAGTCGTTTTCTTCAAACAATGTTTATTTCTTACAGTTTACAATAAAATTACAAAGTTATAATGCAGCTAGTTTTAAGTCATTTTGTATGGAATCGTAACGAAACTTTTACTAATTCAAGTGAATTTTGTTAGTTGGTGATCTATTACTCATTTACTTGTTAGTTCTACTTAGCTATGATAGTTTTTCTTTTAATTTCATTATATATACTACTATCTTGTATACTTTTCACATTTCCAAAGACAGCGGTAAAGTTTTTAGTAGGATATGATGCTATCATGACTGTAATGAAAAATACCACTTTAAAGCTAAATATTTCGCAAGCGGACCCTTGAATCGAAAAGATGTTGTTTCATACCTCCAGTGTTTTTGAACGACCTATCTATCCCCCACACGATGAAATAGACGGGTAAAAAAATCATCCTCCATTTAAATGTATGAGAGGTACCCAATATAAAAATGCTTTTTAAGATTTTATTTGACACTTTTGTAAGCTTGATTAATATCCATAACTATGCCAAATTATAGACTTGTAGCACGTAGGCTCTCTGAGTAAAACCGCGGGCGGACGAACGGACGGACATGGCGAAACTATAAGGGTGTAACTACGGAACCCTAAAAAGCAACTTGAGATTTACCCCCGGAACCAGCACCACTACGATTTCAAATGAAACTTTAACTCCATGAATTGCAGTAGCCACTTACCATCAGATGGACTGTAAGCTTGTTAGTCACTTCAGTTTGAAAAAAAATCTATAAAACGAGCTCTGCTACAAAGGATCTGGTTGAAGTTTTGGGGAGCTTTGAGAAAGAATACTCTTTGCTTAGAAGTATCATACCACACTCTTTTTTATTTTCTATGTTGGTTGCAGGTGTCCAAGGCCCATTTAAAATTATAGTATGGACTGGTTTCGCACTTTTTGTTATAAAAATCATAAAGATGGATGGACCAAACTTAAAATATCAAAATCTGTGACGTGGTCAGTGACACTGACATCTGAAAGTGCAAAGATTTTGGTGCTATGAACGTGCCTATCTGCTAGCTAAATAAGGCTTTTCTTTTAACATTTGTTACTTTACTGAAAAATTATAAAACCATTGATTAAACCATGGTGTTTAGGTAAAAGGCAACAATCATTAATTTTCCATATCATGGCATCGCATCTAAATTGACTAGTTTTTGTAACTGCGTTGTTGCATAATAAATTTAAATCACAAACCAGGAATCTAATAAAAAAGGCTTACATCTTTTATTACGAAACTTTAGCATATTCTCTAAATAAATTATTTTTTCAAATATGTAGTTGGTTTCAACAAATAACCATAATAATGGATTGAATCTGAAATCGAATCGCATTATTTATTTATAAATAATTGTGTATTATTGTGGATATGTTACGGCTTAAAGCAGAAGTGCGGTTACACCCAGTTCTAGCCGGCTAGAACTAGGTGCGGTTGGTTAAATTTAGGTGTTCTGTTAAATTTGTAAAAACACGGATATACCTATCAAGTAATTTCAGCGACAGTAGGTAAAGGTGCGGTTAGGGTGGCCCTTGGGCCGCCCCAAAACCGTAGACATTTATCTAATTTATAAATTATATACGATACACCTAATTTTATCCAACCGCAATAGCTGGCTAAACCTGCCTTGTATATAATTGTGTATAAGTGCTAAGTAAGTCGGAAAAAAATCTGACATCTGCGAGCTATTTTGGCGTGCGGTGCAAAAACTGTAAGTTACACATATATGTATATGTATAGTGGAATTGTTTCTCCTAAATAATTCTACAAAAAAGTCCGCGACAGTATATATCTATCTTTTATGTATAAGCCATTGTTACCAAAATAGTGAACAATAAATACAATTAAATTTGATACTTTATTTCCAATGCATATTTTGCAGTAACAAATGGATTTTATTAAAATAAATACTTTAATCGCTTCTGATGTTCAAAGTAGATAAACTTAGTCTTTTAAACTACCTACGTAATTTTCGAAACTAACTTAAACTACTAGTAAACTAACTTAACTAATAGTAATAGACGTGGAGCAATTACTGATTCTAAGAGACCATTTAAGGAGCAATTAATTGGCTCACAGTTTAATTAAAAAATAGATATTTTATGTTTTATAGCAAAATTAAATTTTCGAAAATTGATTTTTTTAAATTAATTATAAATTAACTAATAGTAATAGACGTGGAGAAATTACGGATTCTAAGAGAGCATTTAAGGAGCAATTAATTAGCATACAATTTAATTAAAAAATAGACATTTTATGTTTTATAGCAAATTGTTTTAAATAGATTTTTTTTAAATTAGTAATAAATTAACTAATAGTAATTGACGTCGAGCAATTATGGATTCTAAGAGAGCATTTAAGGAGCAATTAATTGGCATATAGTTTAATTAAAATAAATATGCTGCGCTATCTTCGTTCCGGTAAGTAACGACGATATAAAATTATGCAGTCCGGCGCACGCAGGGCGGTCGGGCGTACTGCGGGCGAGGTGTGGGAAAACATCGCTCATCGCCGTGTGAACAAATGTACCTCTTCACGCTTAAACCGCTGAACCGATTTAGATGAAATTTGGTACCGAGGTAGTTCGAGTCCCGGAAAAGGAAATAGGATAGCTTTGATCACGGAAATCATCCCTAAAGAGGGTGATGGAATTTACTATGAAAGTGCGATTATTGATGGATCACCTATGGTTTAAAGTATAATATCTACGCGGACGAAGTCTGTAGTTCTTAAGTTCAGCACTATCCAAAAGATAAATACAGACGCGGTGGGTGTCAACAATATACTATATGGGAGGACTCTTTTTTTGCCTACAAGTACGTCTGGTAGGTACACCCTCTTACCTATGTCAGCTGCATACTTACGTGCATAGATGCTATGAGGCATTCCTTTTTTCTAAAAACATCTTTCTTAGTACACAGTGGTGTACGCATCTGTAGCCTTCTTTATTTGAATTTAGTTATAGTTGTCCATTGGCTGCAGTAGCTTTTTACCATCAAGCGGACTGTAATTTCGCCTAACACTTCTATTTAATTTAAAAAGTCAATATTTATCCGTCAGTATCAGATAAAGTATGTTTCAAAACCTTGTGTAACAATGTGATGATATTAATATTGAAAATATTTCAAGAATAATCACGATATCTTTGATACAAGAAAACAACGTTTCGGGAAAAATTTAAGTGGATTTGATAACAGAACAAAGAGGTAAAATTTTATTCAATATAAATTAAAAGTCGATGGATCAAGTCGCAGGTGGACCGTGCTTTGTGGCGTTTCTTGGGGGAGGCCTATGTTGAGCAGTGTACTTGTAAAGAGCTGTAATGATGATAATGATAAATGTAAGGACTACATATTGAAACTCGTTTGTGCTATTACTACTGGTTTGGAAAAAACTCTGTCGTAGGAAGAATCCGCAAGAAACCCAGCAGAACTTTTACTTAAAATATTAATTTAGAAAATAATATATTGTACAAGTAAACTTGATTTACTTATTAAACAATTTCTATTAAATGTTTAAAAATTTTGATAGATAAGGTTCTGCATATTTTCTGGGACTTTGCTGTAAAAGCAAATATTACGTTGTCCCATGATGGAATTACTGACTCTTTGGAGTCGAGTAACTGGTATTACTTGCTTGTTGCTTCTTTCTAGTATTTATAGAATGTATATCACTACTTAAAAAAAAACTATTTTTGTTTTTATACATTAAATGTTCGTTAATATACTGAAAGGTGAAAGTTAATATGATTTATTTCTCTACATTGCAGGTGTCACCTAGTTCTTACTTAGCACTTATAAGTGCTATAAAAGAGGTTTGTTTTTTACTAAAATTGTAAACGTACAAATAGTATAAAATGTCGCTTGAGGCATTGTATCAAATTCCTGACGACACATATTGAAGTTTTAAGATAAATCGTTTTGTGGAATGATACATTGTTTTAGCTGGCATGTTACAGAATTTTTTTATGATTTTTATTTTGACATCTGGAATTAAAAGAAAAATATCGACATAATAAAAAAATTGAAGACATGTGAATTCCGCCAACACGCATTGGGGCAGCGAGGCGGGCACTTCCTTGCCTTCAAACCCGCTCAGAAGTTAGAAGAAGCCTGTGCCCAGCAGTGGGACGTATATAGGCTGTAACCTTAAAATTAACTTTTTTTATTCTTTTGTTTGATATATTATTTTGAAGAGTCAAATGTTCAATGATATGAAATGTGCACGAGTGGAGCTCATTCTATATAATAACTTTTATCAGTTAAGACTTGACTTTATTTTTTTTTATAAAATACTTAATGTTGTCTATATTTTTGAGGTTATTTGGAATATTATTATGGGGACCTGTTGTAAATAATTTTAATTTTGAGAATTGAATATTCAATTTATTTTGAGTTAGATTATTTCTTTTGACAGTGTTTACAGGATCATATAGATTTTGATGTTTTCTAACGAACTTACAACATTCAATAATGTAAGTGTGAGAATACCAAGTTTTTTAAAATGTGGTCTGCATGAGTCCGTTTTTTCTATATTTGTCAAGATTCTGATACATTCTTTTTGCAGTTTGAAAATATTATATATGTCAGTACAGTTTACCCAGATGACTATTCCATAAGTTAGTATAGACTGAAAATACGCATAATACGTCGAAAGAGCTGTTTTTAAGTCGGTTACTTTTTTCAAATGTATGAGTGCAAATATAAATGAGGACAATTTACTTGTCAATTTTTGAATGTGGGGTTTCCAGTTTAGATTTGTGTCTATTTCAATACCAAGTAGTGTTGTAGAGTTGACCGTATCGATCGTAAAGTTTTGTAGTTAAAGTTTATTTGTAGAAGTCGTTTTTGGTAAGGTTTAAACAGGATTAATTTAGTTTTGTTAAAGTTTAGTTCTAAATTATGTAATTCTAACCAGTCGTGTATTTTAGTGAGTGATGTATTTAATTTTTCGTTTAATTCACAATTGCCTGTAGATAAAAGCAAGATAGACACATCGTCTGCAAAGATAATACATTCTTATTGTAATATTTGTGGGAGGTTGTTTATATATATAAGAAACAGAATACAACCTAAGACACTACCTTGAGGAATCGATCCTATAATCGGGATTTTGTCTGATCTGACTTTTTGGATTTCTCCTGTTTTGAAGTTTGACGTTCAAACGGATTTGTGTGTCCACCTAAGCAACATGGATTGCCTGCATTATATCCAATCAGTGTACGTCTAGTATCACCGCGGCTACCATTCATGCAGATACATCGGTTGCGTTACAGCGGCAGCTGCAAAAGTCATTAATGTACCCGTCGATGTGGACGCAATGGTGCATCAGCTACCGCGTCAATTGGACGATTATCAGGCGTTCAATGTTAACATCAATCACAATGTGGACTCACACAACAGCAGTGCTATCGTGACAGAGACATACAGCGTCACCGACGACACTTTAATCAGCTACAAGAATCACACCGAAGCTGCTACAGCACGGCAAAAGCTTCACAAAATGAGTGTCGTCGAGTTGGGTAGACTGCCTTATAAGATCCCGCTTACCGTGGGTTACCCTTACATGATGACGACTAACATTGACGTTGAGGATGGCATAGTGAACGGCGTGATTGGTGTGTTAAAGTAGGTAGAGCTGCTCAGTGAGGACGAGCCATTGCGGACTTGTGCAAATAGAGTCTTCAGCCTGCCTCTAAGGCATGACTCTAGTTGCACACACAGTGAAACACATAAAAACAGTAAAAAAAAATTGTGGCCATGTTCCTGATCAGCGTTGTTTTATACTTATCACCGCCATTAATGCACAAAGCTTGGTTGTGCACTCAGATGACATCTCTACCGATTCCATCATCAACCGATCTGATTACTTGGCAAATAACGAGACGTGGACGGAAGATTTCAAGGCAGTGCTGGCCTTGATCTAAAGTCATATCGTAACACTGATAAGCGCAGACAAACTGCAACTACATCATCGGCGACGGTATCATCATTATCAAAATCACCCGTTACGTATCCGTATTCACGTAAAAAAACACGGCCGTGTCCACGACACAGCCACACCCGATTTTTTTGATTCCCGACGTTTCGGGTGTTTTATAACGATGTTAACGTTAACTATGATATCAGGACCTCAAACACCTACGTCCCGCCATGAACATGGGTGCTGTAAACCACTTAAAATGTCGGGAATTAAACAAGTTAAAATGAAACTCGATTAAGTCCGTGAAATTAGTTTTATTCAATGTCGTCAGATGGAGTTTGTGCTGCTATCCCTGAAGTATAAGATATTTAATATAAAATCATTAAAGTCGCTTCGAAATTGACGCAGACATCGCGTGACAGATATAAAAACTTCTTCCTTTTTTGAATTTGGCTAAACATGTTTGTTTTAAAAAGATTTGCCTTAATGTTTGTATTTGGCAGACATGTTAATTATTGTTGGTGTTGATCGCAGTACCAAACATTTGCACCTTTGCGTTGCTGCCGTCACCAATCTGGGTATTTTAAGTCTAGCGTAATCAGAATTCATAAGTCTTAGGGGTACCGTTAAAGCCTATTAAAGTCCACTGCTGAAGATAGGCACCACAGATTGCCTTATAGGGGGGATATTTGCCATAGTCGCCACTCTTAACAAGCGGGTTGGCAACTGTAGTTTTTTTAGTCCTTATTAAAAGACGCTGCTGCGCATCTCCTGATTTGTTTCCTTTAGTCGCCATTTACAACACCCACGGGATGATACAGGGTAGTGGATATTCTTGCACCGCCACTACACGGTTAGTGTTTGGGGTGACGTAGTCTATTACGTAGAATTCACACATAAGCTGTAAAGGTATAATCAATCACACACAGCTAAATACAATATTATCAACGCCTCTAATAGAGATCACAAACTATATGCACCATAACATGTTCAAATGTCAATATCGATAATGGATGGCACCATCTGTCTCTGTGCATATGGCGGTAATCATCAATGGATTCTAAGCGTCACTCAGCTTCGATACTGATTATAGCTGTATCTCATTTGTGTTCTAATCATTTGCATTGCTTTGTCAGTACAACGAAAATTGAAGCAATGTGAAATGGAAGCAGCAATGGAATTTAATCAACGCATATGTTCTCTGTTAATAGTATAATTAATCTATACTTAGTACTACGATGTATTTGCAATCATTATACCATTAGTAAACTGTGACTATACATTAACCAAACTGTATTAATATAGAAAACTACGAATTATATGAAAAATATCGCTACATACCTATTTGTTCAGAGTAATTTAGAAAATAATATGTTAATAATTAATCAATAAAACTAATTTAACATATTTTAACACGTTTCATTTTAACTTTAAACGTCGAGAATTAAGCGCGATAAAATCTTTAAAATTAGTAGTCATTTTATGTGTAGTGTTCGCGTAAATATAAGAAATCAATATCTTCATAATTAAATAAAGAAAAGTAAAACAGATATCAAAAACAAAAAAACATCACATAATAGCTTCTGAAATCGGTGCTTAGACAGAGAAATTTCGAAGAGTAAAAGCCCCGGGATTTAATAGATTATTTTTTAACCCTTTATAGGGTAGAAACGAAATTAGTATGGCGGCTGTACCCACCCGACAACGTTGACTCTAAGGCTCATAACTCAATATTGCTTGCATTGGTAGTCGACCTTGTAGTATTAATGAGTAGTCGCTGAACTGGCGCAAGCAACAAGCGAAACCATCAAAGTGAAGTTAGTCAGATTTCCTTGGTAAGGTGCAACAACTTGTAAGGTAAAAATGTGGTAAAATGTGGTATTTTCATGTTTCAAGGTAAGTTAAGGAATAATTTAGTTATTTTCTTTCAATTTGGTATATAAATCTTAATCTGAACTTGTATCTATAAAGTACAGTAACGATTTGAACTCGACAGGTAGAAAAAACGATTTTTAGGTCACAATTTGAACAAGTGAATATTTCAGACTTTCGTTCTTTATTTTACGTATTTGGGGCTATTACAGTAAACCTTTGCAAAGTAGAATTATCATTTTGTGCCAGAAAACAGTTAGTTTATTTAGATATTTTGCACAAAGATGATATTAGTTGTCAAAGTGTAGGTATGGAGACCGGTGAGGTTTGTACATTAGATGCAAACTAAATGAATCGTTACAATTATGTATTTTCTGTTTGTTTTAGATGTTTATACCAGTATTAAATTTTGAGAACATGCCCTAAGATCAGCTACTCAGTTTGATCGCGGGCATAAATGACGTCTAAGCCGAAAATTAAGATATTGGAGGAGACTCAAATCCTGAGGATGATCTACCTTTGAACGTCATGTTAGGGTGATTAGCGGCTTTAGGACTAATTATACTATTACAGATTCCTAAAACTAAGGCCCGTATTAATAAACGTTACTCAGCTCAAGTACGCACCTGAGTACAATCTTGAGGTTATGATCTTATTAATAAACATATCTCAAGATGCGGTTTAGGTTTACTATATCAGCTGAGTGCCACACTGATTAATAAACGAAACTCGGCTCTCAAGTGTGTATACTTGAGTGCAAGTCACAGAACAGTATTCCTAAGTACAGCGTTTTGAGATACTGTTTTATGTGTTTATTAATTAGCAACGATCTTGAGATGCTGATTTCGTAATGAGGGCGTATCAAATGATTACGCACTTGAGTTCGTCGTTGAGTAACGTTTATTAATACGGGCCTCAGACTGTTAGTTACCAAGATTGTTGATTTGATTTTTCCTAAGGCTATTGACTTTCAATTCCTGAAAATTATGATTCCCAAGACTAAGTCATAAAGAAATATAAATTATAATAATAGATATTCTATGATAAGCTACTTACAAATAGTTCATAGAAGATTAGAAGAGTTTTTATTGTGTTTTATTTAGAAGATTTTTTTGTTAGTTTTATATCATTTTTGTAATAATAGTGCACTTAGACACTTTGATTAATAATTTAAGATTTTTTAAGAAAAAAAAAATACCTAAAATATTTTTATTTAAAATAAAAATCATTAATGATTTGGTTTTATTTACAATTTTTTTCCCTAAACGGTCACAGTTTCAAACAAAACCACCAAATTTTTTCCCGAAATGGTCTTGGTTTCATATGGAATCACCCCCTACAGCCAAACCCGAATAAATCAGCTAGTGAATATCACACTAATTCCAGTCTAAAGTTACAGCCTATATACGTCCCTGCTGGGTACAGGTCTCCTCTCATTTCTGAGAGGGTTTTAGAACAAGGAAATGTCCGCCGCGCTGCCCCAATGCGTGTTGGCGAACTTTACATGTCTTCAATTTTTTTTTCTCAGTCATGCAGGTTTCCTCACGATGTTTTCCTTCACCGCCGAGCACGTTGTAAATCAGCACTTAAAATTGCAATTAACAATTTCATTGGTGCAGGCGGGATCGAACAGGTTGCTCGCGTACTGTGAAACTTACAGCGAGCTAACCATCTGAGCTACCACGGCTCATAATTCCAGTCTATACACCCCTTAATCTATCCCGATACCAAAATTTCAAATTCAACAAAAAAAATATTCTGCCCTATAAAGGTTTAAAGAGAAATTACTTTTTGTCTTTGAAGTTTTAATTACTTTAATTAAGTTTAATTTTTTAACTCTTTTGAGTGGACTTCGTGAAGTTCAAGGTAACAAACAATATCATCTAAATAGTAGCATTAAAAACTCCATTCCCTATTTTGTCATGCTTAGGAGTGAAACATTTTCTAAAATTTTATAAAAGACCAGGGGTGGTCACTAATAATTATAAGTGATCGAAGGCTGCAAGTGTCCATTGACTGCAGTATCCACTTACCATTGAGTGGATTGTCAGTTCGTTTCTCACTTCAGTTTTGTAAAAATATCCTCAAGTATTTACATAAATATTCTTCAAATTATTTATTATATATAAATATTATTCTCAGACATACAGGTTTGCTAATAGAGAAAGTTGCAAGTTGCAATCCCGTAGTATATTTAGAAATCATACAAATAATACCTACGCAGTATCAGTTTCAAATCACATTCCATGCGGGCCTAGTGGAGCAATGAACTCTAATGCGGTTTCTAACATGCCTAGCATACAATTATATTAAAGGTTGTAACGATACTTTAATTTCACCCTTAGGTACAAAATTAAAAACCATTTTACGTTATTTAGTTTCTAAAGTTTGATAGATTGTTTTAAAGATGTTCCCTTAAGTCGGGAGCGTGGGAAGTGCTCTTCAAATCTAGATAAGGAACATCATTTTATTTTATAACGTAGACCTTAACTAATTGCTTTTTAATATCTTTAATATATAATGGATTTCTGCAAAGTAAAGCCTGATTATATTAATTATCTTAGATGGTTTTCACTAAAGAACACTTTTTCAAAAACCGGTACCGATAGAATGAAGTAGAATTTGGGTTGGGGATAAATGGACGAATTGTCGAATATAAGTCTATCGTCGGAGCTACATCCGTCAGCTATCAGGCCAGGCTACACCACGAACAAGTATGGTTGAATTACGATTAGAAAACAATGCATGTTTCTCTTCGTCTTTCTTCTTTTTTTAATAATCCTGTAGCAGTCCACTCCTGTTCTTAGACCTCTTTCAACGTAAGAAGCATTCTCTTATTTCTATTCTATTGCAACACCTGTGATACGAAATGGTGTGTTCACTTACGTCACGGCTCCATATCCCTCTATGTCCTCGCCACTTGCATCCATCTACTCCCTGTATTTTTATTAGGTCCTTATTCCATCTAGTAGGGGGAAGTCCAACACTGCGCTTGCTGACAAGACAAGACTGTCACTTATGAACCTTTCTTCCCCATTGGTTGTCTATCCTCCGAGCTATATGGCCGGCACATTGCCATTTTAAAAGATTATTAACTAATTATATGTGCTTAGTACGAGTTTATTAAACATTTAACATGTATGATATTACAAATTGAAACATATTATGAGTAATAATTCTATGCATATCCGTAAAACTTTATACATGGCAACATTACCGTTACATAAAATAGTACCGGAAGCGTAGAGCGACCTTTAGCTCGTATAAGATTTATATTTCTTAAATTTACGATTTAATTTCCCGTTCAACAGTTTATGTTTCCTCCCTGACCGAGGAAGGGGACAGATTTGTAAATAATGCATTCTACCTAACCAATTAAGGTAATTTATACAAATAAATTTAAAGAATAGTTGGAGCCAAGATTTCTTGACCTTGATTCGTCCTTAGTGTGAATAATTCACCATCTAGTGGCACCGTAAGGCAATCTTCTACTCTATACACCACACAAGTATATGCTAACATGCACCTCATTTATGGGGAATGCAGATGCAATGCTAGTGCTGCAGTTAGACTTTATCGTGAGAGGTACCCAAATGCTGCTCGTCATCCGGATCATCGAGTTTTTTTAAATGTGCACCGTTTACTCTTCTCAGAGGGCTGACTCCCAAACCTAGCATATGGTGAGGGGAGACCTTCCCTCCCTTACGAGGACGTTGTGCTAGAAGCTGTCGAAAAAGACCCGTATACTTCAGTGCGTGCAATAGAATTAAGAACTGGAGTGCCCAAAAGTGCAGCTCACAGGATATTGCAAAAAAATGAGTTTCACCCATACCACTTAGACCGAGTACAAACTCTTCTTCCCCGAGATTATGAGCCTCGGGTAACTTTTTGTCAAACAATGCTAGAAAGAAACAGGGAAGATCCACGATTCCTTGAAAAAATTTTATGGTCGGATGAGTCCACATTTAAAAAAGATGGATACAAGAATCTGCATAACTTACACGAGTGGCACGTAGAAAATCCAAATTTGATGAGAGAAGAGCGATCACAGTATCGCTTTAAGATTTACCTTTGGACCGGAATTTTGAATGGACAAATAATCGGTCCTTTTGAGCTGTCAGAGATTTTGACTAGTGCAGTGTATTTGGACTTCTTACAAAATCATTTGCCAAATTAATTGGAGGACGTGCCACTAATTATCTACAGGCACATGTGGTCCAACAAGACGGTTGCGCACTACGAGTACGCCCGCTCAGTGAGAGAATATCTCGATGAAGAATACCCAAACAGATGGATAGGGCGGTGTGGTACAATCTCGTAGCCAGCCCGTTAACCTGATTTGAATCCATTAGATTTTTTTTTACTGGGGAGCCGTCAAAGAAAAAAATTATTTAAAACCGATTGAAAATGTGGCTGAGCTACGGCAAAGACTAACTGAAGCGGCTGAATTTGTAAATAATGGTAGATTCGCTCGTCTGATAACCCGATCCTTTTTAAGAAGATGCCGAGCGCGCATTGCGAGTGAAGGAAGGCAGTTTGAGCATTTGCTGTAAATGTTCCATCCTTGATTTTTAATTAAGGCATTTTGTTTGTTTAATTTAAGACATTTTGTGAGTATAATACATTTTAGCATTTAAATAATCGATGTTAATTTATTAACTTAAAACTTTTCTAAAAAAGAATGATAATCCTAATTTTAAAGCAAATACACTGAGTCTTTGGACCACCTGAAAAGAGGATTTCTGTCTCGCTCACACATCATCAACTGAATCCGTTTCACTCAAACTTAACAGGCTTGAGGAAAGCCTTGGGGTACACAAAAATTATTTTAGACAGGTAAGGAAAATTAATTTACAGCTGGGTTTTTTCAAAAAAAATTTTTTTTTCCATAATTTAACAAATAATCTTGCAAGTGTTATACCATTTTGAAATCCTTATTAAATGCGCCAACTTTTAAAGTTACTCTTCAAACTCGTGTAGTACATTTTTTTTCAGTGCAGTCATTTAAATCTAGGCAAGGTATTAATTTTGAATACTTGGTTGGGAAAAAAATTACATTTCCTTCTGGACTGGAGCAGTTGGCTGTGAATCTTAAGCAACAGTTTTCAGAAGCATTATTCAGGATTACATAATAAAAGAAGTAATAAAAAATAGTTTAAATTTGTAGCAACAGGAGTTAAAAGACCGACCCAGGCTGTAGATTTTCTCGATTTTTTTATAAATGCCTGTAATTTTTAAAATATATAGCAAAGATTATTTTTTATATTTTTCTGTTAACTATTACGACTTGACCTATTACCCGATTCCGGCTTGACGTCGACTTCTGGGACAGCCTGTATAATCCCGTAGATGTTGTAAGAGACATCAGAGGGGAAACTGAAACAGGAGATAAGCAGCAGCATCTTCCTGATAACAACTGAAAATAATAAAATACTGCGGTTGCCATCCCAATAAAACGTGGCAACCATGGCCAAATACCCCTATGAGACAATCTAAAGGGAGGACTATATTTATGACTTTTAAAAGGTTGTAACGAATGAATGAATTAATGAAATAAAACTTAAATAAAATATTTTTGCTTCAAACTTTTTGTTTTCTCCTGGCTAGTTTGGCCATAAAAACATTTGTTACATACTATTACATTTACAAAGCAGAGCAGAAATTAAACAAACAAATGCTCATTTTATTCTCCTGCCTGTGCGCGAATGCGCTTATCATACGAAACACAACAACAGTACCATGTTGTTGTGTTTCGTATGATAAGTGTAGAGAACCGGGGATTATTTTTACTGGTGTAACGAGACATTCCATCTTAGTCTTCGGGGTGACAACTCATCTGCATTTTGATTCTTAATCGGATATATATAGGAGCTTATGGGTCATAGCATCCACTTACCATCAGGTGGACACTGAACAATTTTTGACCTGTAGTTTTTATGTTTCTTAATTTGGTGCCTTTATCTGCCTTTTCCATCATCCATCATCCATCACAGTCTATAAAATTCATATGTGGGATTTTGCCATAGTTGCCATGCTTGGCACGAGGGTTGGCAACTGCAGTTTTTATTATTTTGAGTTGTAATCAGGAGGATGCTGCTGCAAATCTCCGGTTCCAACTTCCCTTTGTCGCCTTTTACGACACCCATGGGACGATATGGGGTATAGATTTAGGATATGCTTTCACCGCCACTACCTGACTTTTGATGGATTTTAATTCAAAACGTACAAAATTACAATAATCTCTGAAGACGTAAGTCTACCGATAAACTTAAAAAAAATTCCCCAAGAATCAGATCGGAAAGTTGTATTTTCGAGCTATGACCTTTGGAAAAATATATTTACTGCCATGTACAATTTCCCCGGAATTTCTTTTTTAACATAATGTTAATTAAATATAAAAAGGTAGATACTTAATTAAGTATATAACTATTTATATTTTACATATTTTATAAAATGTTTTGCTGGTGAAATAAAAAACGGAGACATGGAGTACATAATGGCTGCTTTAATTTTTTTAATTAAAGCTTAAGCTCGAAGATGAAAGTTTAATTTGAACCAATATCTATGTAAAATAAATCACTCACGATACATCCATAACCTAAAAGGAATACTTTACATTTTTGCGAATTATAAAATTTCTTCCAAACACTAAGTTTCGTGTCTACAGAAATTTTATTATAATCCATGAATAACAAAGCAAAGGCAGTGAACTTTAATCATAAGGCCTTCCCTATCAAATAAATAAGTGTTTGCGAGACACCAGCTCAGCTACGATCATCACACTCTATAACAATAATGTTTATTCATAATTTATGCTGCCGTTCAGTATGAGTCACTTGAGGCCATGAAAATAGCGATTTCCTGACATCAGCGACAGCTGCGCACTTGCTTTCAAATTACCTGTCATATGAATTTTTGTGTGGGGATACACGCGCCTTTAATATAAATTACTGCTCAAATAGTAAACGAGTACCACTTTCATTTTTATCAGCCATATTAATCCACAGCTGGGCTCTGACATTTTGTAGATGCTGCATTTGGATTTTGAAAAATTTGCCATGAAATAATTCGTTAAGATTCTGGCTTACTGACCCTTGTCTCTCGTACTGATAACACTGTTTGCTTGCACTTCATTGGCATATGTGGGGTTTGAATTAAATATAATGAAGATGGTTTCCCGCCTACAGTCAATAGCTAGTTAGACACAGCTTCAGGGGTTGAGCGAGAATATATCAATTTTTTAAGTAAAGTAAGGAGAGATACAACCTATATTATATTTACGTCACGATGCTGCGCACAGGCAACTTCTCATTTCTGAGAGTAATGGAGCAGTTAGTCCGCTTTGCTGGCTGCTTCAGTGCATGTTGACAGACTTCATATTTCTTTAAAATATTTTTATTCAACAGATTTTTTCACTTCACAATGTTTCGCTTAACCGCCAAGAACTTGGTAAGACAGCATTTAAAATTGCAAGCATAAATTTTTTATTGTTACCGGCATGGATCTATATTTATCTATGAACTTTTGACTAACTGTAATGATAAAGTAATGAATTATAAAGTGAGGAATATTTAAACTCAATTTCTAAATATCGATTTCCACACTAGAGCTTACAATTAAAATGAGAGGTTTTCCTGGCCACAGTCCACTCGTCTTGGAGGCGCCGGCACTTGTGTGCTCATGCCGTGTTGACTCAATTCTCGCATCTTGAGTGTGCTGATGTCAGCTCTATGTATAATGGTGTTTGCAGTAGTGGATGTGTGTGTGTGTGGGTATGTATGTGTAGGAGGAGTAATAACTGAAATTACTAGTTTATGTACATATAACAAAATATAAAAATTCAAGAAGTTATTTCTGGCCAGTTCCACATTTTTACAAGACGGTTTTACGCTTTTGTCATGATTATTGTTATACGTTATTTGGTCCCTTTAGTATCTTAGTTAGTTTTTTTTTTATTTCTACTGTCAGTTTTTTCTTATAATTTGAATTTAGAATACAGAAAAAAATGATAGTCATTTAATTTTGTATATTTTTTTGGCTTGGTGTTTAACTTTTTTTAGAACATACATTGATTTCCTATGAATGATATTTTGGTAAAGATTTTTTTTTCATTAAATATTTCTGGCCTTTATAGAATGATAAAAATGAGGATACCTACAGAGTTCCTTCCGCCGTTGCTTCTACGAACAGAGGAACCTCAATTTGAAACGGTAGTAGATTAAAAACATGTTGACGTTGGATAAATGAAATTTTAATTCCTTACGGCGTATAACGAAGTTTTCATTTCATTTCATTGTTTTTTAAATTTTTAAACCAATCGCTGCTCTCCACAAGATTGGCGAAAAAAGAAATGCAGTGAGAAAATTTTATCATGGACAAGAAAAACACTTTTGCCAGCTCTATTATTGTGTACAATATGTAGTTGTGGCTGGCAATTTATGTGTCGCAGGAAGATAGTTAAAGCCGTGATATAGTTATATCCCTAGGGATATAGCTATATACCGTAATATAGTTATATGAAAACGATTCATAACTATCTTACTAGACTAATCTAGTGAAATAATTATAATTTTAGTTTGTTTGCAATTTGTTAGTCAAAACTACTTTTGACTTATACTTTTTGAATTTTTGAAATTAAAAAGTTTAATTCTTTCAATATTAATTTTTATATCGTTTTAATGTAAGCGGCTTTAGGGTGGTCCAAGGCCCACCCCAGCTACATCTTAACCTACTGTCAAAAAAGAAACATGAACAACCACACAAGAGGAACGTCAATGTCGCGAAATTTGTTCCTCCTGTACATTCAGTTTACAATTATAATTATTTCACTAGATTAGTCTAGTAAGATAGTTATGAACCGCTTTCATATAACTATATTACGGTATATGGCTATATCCCTAGGGATATAACTATATCACGGCCTTAACTATCTTACTGCGACATACTACAATTACACACAACTTATTTATTTAAAATATTATATTGTTGCTCTCTGACGCTTTAGGAACAGGTTCAACAACGGAATGAAACAATAAAATATATTCGTAAGCAAAAGTAAAAATAATAATGTCCTTCAGTCCGAATTTCGGTCACGGCGGCCAGTCCCAACGGAAAGTAGCCATCTGCACAGGACAGAATTATAGTGCACAAGTGTTTTACAAGCAGGTGCATTCTCTATTCCCTCACTCTCACGATACGATGGGACGGTAATCCGACACGACATGAGAGAGATCAGGCGCAGAACCAACAGCTTTATGTACTTTCATAGCGGTAAAACACCGCCTGTTTCCTGACTCCAGGCTGCTACTGAGAATTCTTGATAAAAAAACCCAATAACTAATTTTGGCCCGACCCGAAATTCGAACCCGGGACCTAATATCAGCAGTCGCGCTTGCGATAACTAGTTCCACCACTAGACCAACGAGGCACTTTCCACTGCCCCGATGGTCTAGTGGTTGAACTGAAGTGGCTTGGGCCGGCCACAAATGATGGGAAAGAAAGGTTCAAGAGTGGCTTCCTCATAGTCGTAGAGTAATTTTTATTCAATATAGATTACAAGCATACTTATTGAAAGTCATTTATGCTTTTACCGCTGGCTGGGTAAAAACCTCTGTCCTGGAAAAAACCAACAAGGAACCGAGTGGGATTTTTTTTAATTTTAATTTACAATATGTTTTTTATACCATTATGTATGAAAATATTTAGAAACAGCATGGTAGGGAGCACCTAATTTTATCAATCATGTCAAACACACCTGCAGGTTTAAGACAGCTTTTTATCGTATTCCTTGGAACAGAACTGAGCACGAAAGAAAGAAAGAAATATCTTTATTTGAAGCTACATAATACATAATTGCACCACATTAATATATTATCATTTATGGAGCAACAAACAGGCATCCGACTCAGCATTGTACCGCGGTTGGTCACATTGCTTGTAAGAAGACGGTTAGAGGACATTATGACGAAGATGATCATGATACTCGTACGTAAATAAGCTTTGCCGATATTTTGCCCATTCCAATCTATTTTAGTTAAAAAATCCTTCCAGAAAATATTCAATATTCAAGCCAATGGTCAGAGCTAGTCACATAAATATTCGAACACATCCGCATTGGATACACGTTGTACGGAATCGTGGCGACGCGTCCTCACATTCCTGCGGCTAACTGACGTCCGCGCGATTCAAGTCCACGGGCGACGGGCTGCCGATTTGTGTTTTCATTGTGTCAAAAATAGAACGATACAGTTCATTGCTTACGTTTATTTTTATTACTAGTCCACTATTTCGACGCTGAATAATATTTGTTCCTATTTTTTTATAGAAGTGCGGGCAAACGAGCATGTGGATCGTCTGATGGAAATTGTCGGCCACCGCCCACGAACAACTGCAACACCAGGGGATTTGCAGGTGCGTTACCGGACTTTTAATAAGGAGTAAGCTCGTTTCTTGAAGGAACCTAAGTCGGAAAAACCTAGCGATTCATTTATACTCGGAAACCAGAAATATAAATAATAAATATCAAAAATCTTCATGTATATACTTTTCTAAAGTCAACCTCACCTGCTTGTGGTACACGTTACTGATTTAACGTTGACGAATAACTCTTTTTTCTTTTTTTTTGTTCTTTTTAACTCTAAAAATAAAACCCGATACGATGAAGATGGTAAATATTTTTAGTTAAGTATGTCACGTGATGAATCAGCACTTAAAATTGCAATTTTACAATTTTATTGCTTCTGGCGGAAATCCATTTACAGCGCTTAGCCCCTGTGCTACCACGACTTATAATTTATATTGAATAAAAAAATAAGTCTAATCCTATTCTGGTATATTTCTAGATATCACCGCAGCTCACTTTAACAATCTACATAGGTGACATATTCATTACATACCAATTTTATTCGAAATTCTATGTAGATACATAGTAAGATAGTAATTAGTATAAAATAAAAGAGGGCATAAGTAGTCTATCGTAGAAACTACTTACGCTCAGGTTCTCCCTGTCTGTGGTGAGTAGCGGTAGTTGACATAAAACCAATATTTACACCAGAGACAGAAAAAGCTACTCCATAATTAGTTAAAAGAGTTTAGAGTAACCTGCATTACCTAAATGTTATTTCTGAATTTTCTCTGTAGTGGCGGCGAAAGGATCCATCCCCTATCCCATATCCCGTCGTAAGAGGTAACTGAGGGAAACTGAAACAGGAGATGGGATGTAGCAAACTAACCTAACCTCTACCTAATAACAATTTAAAATACTAAAAAAACTAATGTTGCTAACCCGCAAGGTACTATGGCAAAATAGGTCCAATGAGGCAATCTATGGGGAAGCCATTTGTTCAGAGCGGACTTTTAACAAGCTGTAATAAATGAATGTAGAAATTAATAAATGAAAAACAATAGCTGAACTATTGCTCGTTAATAGAAATAAATAAACAAACTAACTTTAAGATATTTTATTGGTTACATATGAGAGATAAAAAAAGATATTGAAAATATATAAGAGATAAAAAAAGATATTGGAAATATATAAGAACTATAAAAGTAAAAAAGTTCTCTTTTTATGAAACTTAGTATTTTCTCAGTACACCTGATTCACATCGATCGCTTGAATCGCTTCATGTACAACGGAGTTAGAAAAGAATAGCAATGAAAAATAAAACCATTTCAACTTTGCCGTTTCCGTCGTCTCTTTAAAAATAATGTTCTTTAAAAGTGAGTGCTGAAATTTTCTTCGCAACTCGTATATAGTATCCAATCATTGGCATTACCAAGCACTAACTTAGTCCGTTGCTATAATCAATTTATTTATTGCGTGCCTTAAGCTCAAAGCGCGTAGGTATGTTCTACTAGCACCTAAAAATCAAGATTCCAACGTTTTGTCGCATAAAATCGTATCTAACAATCATAGCAACAACATATATCGATTAATTGCTATTTTTACATAAAAAAGTAGTTTTAGTGGCTTATGGTGTAGATTTATCAAGTAAACATGATAACTTTTGAAAAAAAGTCCCGCTGGGTTTCTTGCAGGTTCTTCCCAGGACAGAGGTTTTTTTTTGAACCAGTGGTAAAGTAAAAAATGACTTTGAATAAGAATTACACATGTAATCTATATTGAATAAAAAATTATTCTATTCTATTCTATCAATTGTTGAACTCAATCTATTTTTTAATCTCTTTATCTATCATGTGAGAAGCCATGGAATGTAAATGGCAATTTAATTTTGTTTTGTTTAGTTATAATTATTTTTTTTCGGCTGAGAAATCTTGAAATTTTCGATGTTTTGAGCAGTCTTTTAATAATTTATTTTACTAAATACACTTGCCTCACTGTCACTCCGCGCTCGGTCGCCATCGTGAGTGGATTACATTAATATGTACATTAAATGCATGTCTATGTCTATGTCTATTACTGTATCGTTTGCTTACAGCAGTGGTAATAGGCAGTAGAAATATCGATTGCTGTAGAAATACAAAATATTCCAAAAACCAAAGAAGACAATTTCTTTTTGTATTGAGAATGGGCCCACCATAGTAACCAGGCGTAGCCTAATGAAACACATATTGATTTATTAGTTATAACCAATTAAAATAGTAATATTAGTTTTACCGTATTTAACGGGAATACTGAGAAATTAACAATTAAAATATGAATATCACAACAACCTAAAAACAAACTAAAAGCGATTGTCTAGTAGTTTTCAACGGTATTATAAGTTAAAATAGTGCTCTGGTCAATAATTAATAGTATAAAATAAAGTTGTAGGTACATTCAGCATTTAGAGGTACTTTAAGGTTGATGGATTTTTTTTAAGTAGTTCGTTCTTCTTTATATGCATTTTTTTCATATTACATTAGCCAATTCACGAATATCAAAAGAACTTTTTTTTTCAGATTTTATGATTCCATTTTCATAAAGTCTTTAGGCCGTTTACTATATTAAATTTTATGTTTAGTAAGATTTAGTTACGTTAAAGTTTCTAGTGGGCCCAAAAACGATTGTCTTCTTTGATACATACTTATTTTTTTATTCACAGATTTTTATTAATATATTTTGTTTCGCTAAAAGTACGTAGGATTTATATATAAATATACTAATACGTACTGGCGTACGTACATGCAGGAAGTCAATGGATGCAGGTGGCTCTTGACCGTGCTTTGTGGCATTCCTTGGGGGAGACATATGTTCAGCAGTGGACTTGTGAAGGGCTGTAATGATGATGATACGTCTTGGACTTTATGGAGTGATATGAAGGTGTACTTCGGTGAATGCTAATGGAACTCCTCGAAAAGTAGAACTAGGTTTGCCGAGTTTGGCCTCGTTTTGTTAGTTATGATGAGACCTTACCTCCGGACTTAATAGAATGAGCTGAAGGTGTACTTCGGTGAATGCTACAGGAACTCCTCGATGAATAGAACCAGATGTGCCGAGTTTGGCCTCGTTTTGTTAGTTATGATGATACCTTACGTCCAGACTTGATAGAGTGACCTGAAGGTGTGCTTTGGTGTATGCTACTGGAACTCCTCGAAGAGTAGAACTAAGTGTCCAAGTTTGTCTTCGTTTTTTGTTAGTTATGATGAGACCTTATCTCCGGACTTGATAGAGTGACCTGAAGGTGTACTTCTCGGCACACTCGGCACACCTAGATCTAGGTGTGCCGAGTTTGGCCTCATTTTGCTACTTATGATGAGACCTTACCTCCAGACTTGATAGAGTGACCTGAAGGTGTACTTCGGTGAATGCTACTGGAACTCCTCAAGGAGTACAACTAGGTGTGCCGAGTTTGGCCTCGTTTTGTTTTTTATGATGAAACCTTACCTCCGGACTTGATAGAGTGACCTGAAGGTGTACTTTGATAACTGCTACTGGAACTCCTCGACGAGGAAAACTAGGTGTTCCCAGTTTGGGCTCGTTTAGTTAGTTATGAATAGACCTTACCTCCGGACTTGATGGAGTGACTGAATGAAGAGTTCCAGTAGCAGTCTCCGAAGTACACCTTCAGTACTTCGGTGACTGCTACTGGAACTCTTTGACGAATAGAATTACAATTTACATTTTTTTTCACGTTCATCATATGAGCATTTATGAATCATGCACTTTTGGGTTTTCCAAGCGTTTATTTGAATTAAAATTTGACATAAAATTATCGGAAAATTGGTAATATAGTAATAATTATAAGGTTTTTAGTGAAAACTTGTGTGTAATTTAACTACTTTAAAAATTTACGTATAATCATATTAAACGTAATTTCTTTAATGCGCTTAAGGCATGCACAATTGGATTTACCAATAGTTTTTTTTAAACATTTTTGTACTGAAGGTACAAACGGCGGGCTTAATTCCATATGTCATTTTTTAGCCAACCGGAAATTTTGTGGGAGAAGTGTGTACTGCAGTGAGTTATTGCGAAAACCTTATATAATCCTTTAATGCGAGAATTTTCTGTTACTAGAGAGCATTAAAATAATTTAAGTCAGTGCGCTTTACCATCTTCGGTTGCATCACCACTTACCGTCAGACGGGGTAGTAGGCAAGCTAATAGTAATAGTAAAAATCGAATAAATAACTTTATTCATGACGTCAATATACCTATTATTAGTATAAGTATAATTATAAGTAAAAAAGATATAAAAAATATAGCTTTCTCAGAGACGAGACCTTGGAAACTAAAACATTATCTAAATAAAAATATCATCCAAAATATTAGTGCCGTTTGCGAAAAGGCAATTTAATTTTATACTTATTATATACAATAATTGCTCACTTAAAATATAGGATTATCTTGTGTTCAGTAATATTCGTCTGGAAAAAACCGCGAAAACAAACAACGCTCTTGGCGATTTTGTGTTCAAATTCTGTAATATTTATTTATTATCTCATGTCATCATTTATTTTTTAACTTTTTTTATTTCGAATCCATATCAAATAGCTATACCTAATTAAATTGCCACGCTATACGCTATATCTAACTTAAAACTTTTTTCTTTTTATAGAATAAGGGTGAGAAACGAGCACAAAGTAGACCTGATGGTGAATGGATGCTATGGCTCATAGACGCCTACATAGCCTTCATTACGAATCAAAATATAGATTGTATTTATGAATCCAACACCCGGGTGTGTATAATAATATATTATTTAACGCTTACGACGCTTAGTTTTTCTAGTGGTTTGAATCCCGTGTCAGATGTACGAGTGTGTCCGTAAGATCTAGATTCTCCATCACCTCATAATCCAATTTCTTTGCTGAGCCTAGCTGGACCGGAGAGAGATCAGGCGGAGCACCAACGGCTGTACGTGCTTTTACGAGGGACGGGTGTGAAAACCTAAACTTCCAGACTCCGTATTGCTACTGATATTTTTTGACAGAAAAACCTAATAACTGATTTTGGCCTAACCCGAGATTCAGACCCAGGACCTCACGACCACCAGACCAAGTAGAGCCAATAAAATTTTTTCGTGCTTTTTTTAATTTTTTTTGCGATACATATTTATACTAAAATACTACTTCAATGTACTTTTGAATTTTAAAAGTGTATACATTATCGTATTTCATTTGTATAATTATGAAAAAATGTGTGATTGAAATTATTTCACTATATCCTGCTAGCTTTAATTAAAATTATTTAATTAATTACCATATGAATACATTTATAACGCCGAGAGATATGTTTATAGCTACTAGTTCTATTGATCTGGCGCGAGCTATGTGAACTAGTAGACGGTGTTAGCTTCCACTTAGACCAAGATCATACAGCTTAGTCTAAGTTATGACTTTGATTAATCCAAGTTAGAGGAATCTTGATACTTAAGACTGTGTCATAGAGCTACGAAACTCATCGTATTATGAACGTTTGTTACTTCAAGATTTAATTCTGTTAGATGTGTGCAGTTTAATACAATCAGCAATTTTAAATTAGCTAGTGCTTAAATTATGTAGTCAAAAATTGACTTTAATAATTAAATATTATGTATTTTGCTTTCCTGTGACTTTTCTGTGGTGGTTACGGTCACTAGAATAGTTCCAATGAACTGTCTCTACTTCACTCTCTCTCACTGTCTCACCTTCCGGCTCCATCATCATCATATTTCTTCGGAGTTGTTTTTTTTTTGTAATTTTTTTTATTTATATTTCATTTGTACACTTCATTAAAAAAAACTATCTATCTTACACTATTACACGAACAATGTTTATATATTTGTTTGTAATCGCGTTCTCGAAAATGCTACTAACTATTTCGATGAAATTTCCAGTACGGAGGCTTACGAAGGCAAAGGATCGATCTAGGTCTCATTTCTGAGAAAATTAATTTTCTCTCTGTTTTTATGTAGGAAGCAACAAATTTGACTTGCCCGGGTGAATGAAATATTAGAAATTTTGCCATGGATATCATCTTTTCAATAGCCCAATAGCTAGAGCGTACGCCTGCTACCAAATCTAGCAATTTACTACATATGTACAGATTTATTTAGTTTTTAGTTTTATTCTTAGTTCTAGTATTCCAACCCACATGGCCCTACAACTGGAGAAAAATAAATTATTGTAGACTATTTACTATGTTTTGTTTGCGGAGTTACGTACATTTTATTGCGCTATGCGTAAATTTTAAGCATAAGATCAAAATCATCTTTGGTCGTAAAATTTATGACTACAGTATTTTTACAGAAAATCATTGCTTCATCGATATACAATTCAAAGGATAGCCGTGGTCATATGCCACCTACCCTAATAAAACATTCAAATAAATTGTAACAGTAGTAAGCTATAGGCTTTAGGGCAAAGTGGCATATGTCTGAACATCATTATGAATATATGTATTAAAAACATTAAACGATATAAGTTGTTTATTTAATAAACGATAAATATTGAATAGTTAATACATAAAAATTCCATATATTTCTTCTTTAATACCTTTTACAGCGTGATTTTTCAGTAGTCGGGTTTTAGTTTTTGAATTTTCTTTTCTGGAAACGAGGCGTTCCATCTTAGTCTTCAGGGTTGACAACGTATCTGCATTTTGATTCTTAATCGAGGATAAATGTAGATTTCTGTGGGCCACAGCATCCACTTACCATCAGGTGGACTGTGTGCTCTTTTGTCACCCTTGTTCTATAAAAAAAAGTATTTTGTTATTTTTTTTTAATTTAATTATTGCGGATTCAAATCGACATTGTGTTAATTTGTAAACAGTTTAGACGATAAACTTCCGTTACAGGTAATCCCGTGATAATTTCAGTTGAATTTGATCCTCAAAATCGCAACAAATACGTTACATGATGCGACTGAACAAGAAAGTCATATACATATATATATATATACATATATATGCCTCCATGCAGGAAGATGCAGGTGCTTTGTGGCATTCCTTGGGGGAGGCCTATGTTCAGTAGTGAACTTGTGAAGGGCTGTAATAATGATGATGATGATGATATATGCCTCCCCCATAAATTGTTGCTGAAACTATTGTTGCCACGCTTGGCAGGCAAGTTGGCAATCGCAATTTATTATTATTTTGGGGTATTTATATAGAATTATCACCTGGTTGGGTTTAATAATATATAAAAGTAAATGATAAAAAAATACATCAATAAATTAAAATAAAAACCCAACGAGATGGAAGCCCTCGGAAGGAGAGACCGAATGGCCGAGGGTTAGATGGAAAGGGCAAACGATACGGGTGGTATTAACGAGCACTGCCTTCTGCATTTGAGCCTGGAGGGGTCCGTCATGGAGTCCCAGTCACCACAGATCACCCAATAGGCTGACCGGGATTAGCCCGTTTGCAGAGAACACTACAGGAATAATTTCGGTCGGCAGGCCACCACACATGTTGGTCACCTCGTGAGCCAGGTTCAGGTATTTTGTTTGCTTATCTGTTTCGGCTTTCACGAGGTTCTCTTCGTAGAAAATGGTAATGTTGATCAAAAATATTGTTTACTGTGCCCGGTCCATCAGCATAATATCAGACTTATTCGCAAGAATAGTCCTGTCCGTAATAATGGTCCGGTATCAGTAGAGCCTAGCGAGGTTATATTCAAACACGGTGTCCAGCAAGTATTTAAATAATAGGTCTTTACTTATGAAATTGCCGTTCTGCAAAACTAGCCATTCCAAACAAAAATAATTTTTGTTTGGCTAAGAATACTAATTTCAAATTAATTTTATTTTAAAAACATGGTATTCTTTTTTCAAATTAGTTATACATTTATAGATAAGCGTGGTGATTTCATGACATTTGAATCTTTTCCGTCATCATGGATACGTTAAAAATTCGAGTAATTATGGAATATGACTACCGTCGTGGCAGAAACGCGGCACAAGCGGCACGCATTATTAACGACGTTTACGGAGCGAATACCACAAACGGACGCACGTTTGCTGATGTTTGTCCGCTTCCGTTCTGGAAATTTGGACCTGAAAAATGAATCCCGTGGTCTTTTGAAGACTTTGGTCGACAATAACGAATTAAAGGCGATTGTGGAAGCTGAGCATACTCAATCTACGGCTGAATTAGCAGCAGCTTTCGACGTTAGCATCAAAACAGAATTGGTCCATTTGCGTCAAATTGGCAAGGTAAAAAAGCTTGAAAAAATTGGTGCCTCACGAATCGTCAGCGCGAAGTACGCATCGAGACGTGCCTTTCACTGCTCAAAAGGCACACAAACGGAAGAGTTTTTTCAATTAAAAATTCAATACCCGAGAGACAGCACAAAATGCTTTTAAAGAATTTGTTGTCCCATCCAGCTCATTTCTTCAAGAAGGGCATCAATAAACTGCCACTGCGTTGGCAAAGATGCATAGATTGCATAGGTGATTACTTTGATTAATAGAAATCAAAAATATAAAAAAAATACCTTAACTTATTTCACAAAAAACGGTAAATTCTTAGGTAAAGACCTAATATTTCAAAATACAAGTATTAGTATAGATAAGGCAGTTTCCGATCTACGAGACCGTATTTTCAGGCCAAGCTCCTGGTGTAGGATCCTAACTACTAGCTTGTATCTGTGCAAGTAGTCAGAGTTAGAAAACGCCAAAGAACCGGAGTGTCATCAATTATTGATGTCATCATTATTGAGGTATTATCAGGGAGATGATGCTGCCAATTTTCTATTTCAATTTCATTTTTTTTCCGTAGGAAACATACGGGATGGTATTGTTTACTGGATTCTCTTACGGCTTAATGATTATATTTCGCATTAGTTAAACCAACCAACTTTTGATTCAGCGACTCCTAAGCCACCAAACACAAATATCACAACAGATCCCAAGTCAAACGTAAAATTATACCAACTCAAGCCGATGTTTGTGCACTTAAAACAAATTTTGGACCGTTGGTCGAGGATTACACAAATCCCATTCCAGTAAAGCTTCCCCTGTTTACAAGCGATGTGTTTTGGTATGCAGCTGCGCATTAGAATGAGTGAGTGTGGACCGCGTCTGTTTATTCTGACTTGCTTGTTCAGTAGCATCATGTACCGTTTTTGTTGCGAGTTTGAAGATCAAATTTAACTGAATATATCACGGGATTACAGGTAACAGAAGTTTATCGTCTAAACTGTTTACGGTTGTCGATTTATATCTGTAATAATTTAATTTAAAAAAATAACAAGAGACTTTTTTTAGTGTAAGGGTGACAAACGAGCACTCAATCCACTCCATGGTAAGCGGATGCTGTGGCCCATAGATATCTACATTTATCTGTCACTAAGAATTGAAACATCCATAACATCACTTTGAATATTTATGTATGGATTGAACCCGGGTTGATCGTGCACGGTGAAACATACAGCGAGCGCTTAGCCTCTATGCTACCACGGCTCTTCGGGGCTTCTTAAGCTATAGTTTCATTCTAAGGCTTATTGTTCTTGAAATACGTCGCGTGGAGTTTTCAAAGAAACGCTGCAAGCAATATCAAGGATCAGATCTAATATTTCTTAAAATTAATTTCTTATACTTGATACAACGACAGTTGCCTAATGGCAGGGTACGGACCGCGAACTCAAAAGGTTATGTGTTCAAATCCACCATTCGACTATTGTCGTGAACCACTCCTAACACAAGCATTTTAAGCTTACCAGGAGTGGTTAAAGGGAATGTTAGCAGTGCTTATAGCATTGCTAGTATTTTGTTTAGAAGAAGCAGATACAGAAAAAGAAGAAGAAAATGATGAAACGGATGAATCTGAGGAGTCTCATAATGAAGATGAAGAAGAGGAATTACGAACATCATATTCACCTGCAAGAAATAATAAATAATGAATTGGGACCAGATAGTTTGGATGACATCAATGAAGCGCCAGATTTCAATACATCTGACAAAAATGCACTGTGGCCCATTCAATAAGTTTAAATATAATGGTTTCGACTAAATGCATGTAAATTACAATATAATAATGTCGGCACTTCGATAGTAAATATAATGTGGGTTAATTTAAGTTTTCAATAAAGCAGTCGTTACCAGATCTCTGCCTTTTATTAACGTGTAAATAACATTAGCGCAGTCGGTCTAGAAGTTTGGTACTTACGTGGAATTTTGTTTGACATAATGCCGATTGGGAAAATAGAACCTTTTAATATCGAAAGCCAAAATTGGGACGGTTACATTCGTCGCGTAAAACAATTTTTATTGTTAAATAGTATCGATGACAATCTAAAAGTAGCTACGCTTTTGACATTTGTGGGTTCCGAGTGCTCAATCTTATTTGTGATTTGTGTTCACCCGCGGAACCGGACACAAAGAAGTTCGAAGAATTAGTAACACTCGACAAAAATCATTTTATGTCGAATTTTATCAGAGAGATCTGAAATAGCGGAGCGACACATTTTTCGGCAGCGGACGCAACAGCAGGGAGAAAGTATTCGTGTTTACCTATATGGTCTAATCTGAGCCGTGGTAGCTCAGATGGTTAGCGCTCGCTGTAAGTTTCACAGTACGCGAGCAACCCGGGTTCGATCCCCGCCGGCACCAATGAAATTGTTAATTGCAATTTTAAGCCCAGCAGTGGGACGTAATATAGGCTGTAACTTTACTTTACATGGTCTAAAACACTTGGATAAAACCTGCAACTTCGGTAGTTCCCTGGAAGAAAACCTTTGCGATCAGTTCGTGTCGGGTTTATACAGCGAAGAGATGCGGTCAAGATTGTTTGCCGAAAAGAGTATAAACTACAAAAGGGCTGTGGAGTTGGCCACGGCGCTCGAGCCAGCTGAGCGGCATGCGAGCACGGCATGCGCATCGGGCGGCGCGAACGCTGGCGGGCGGGCGCAGCAGCGGCCCGCGGCGAGGGCGGCCTGCACCGGTTCGGCAGCGGCGGAGCGCGCACGATCCGGCGCAGCTCCCGTGCCTACGACGGTGACGTCACAGCATCGTCTTTGTGCACGTTGCGGTAAGACCGGTCATGTAGCCGTTAAGTGTCGTTTTAAAATTATAAATGTGATGTGTGCGGCCAGAAGGGCCATTTAAATGTAATGTGACAAGGTAGAAGTGAAGTTAAGTGCAAAGGAGAACAAAGGTCAGTACATTTTAAAGATTCGGACTTAGATGATGACTGTAATTTTTTAACTTGGCTACAAGTAATGACGGTGACGGACCGTACTATGCGAATTTAGTAGTAGAAAAGGTGCCATGTAAATTTGAAATTGACACGGGCAGTAAAATATCGGCTATTTCGAAACATTTTTATGATAAACCTTTTAAACATGTACCTATTCAAACAAAATTGTTATGTCTGAGATCATATACTGGCGACGTTATCGAGACCATCGGTTATATTGTGGTAACGGTTATCTGTGGTTCCAAGTCTGCGATGCTTAAGTTATTTATTATTGAAAACGGCGGTCCACCTTTAATGGGCCGTACTTGGATAAAGAAATTGAAAATAGAAATTGTTGAATGTCACAATATTAGCGACTCGGAGTCGGTAGCAAAAGCTTTGCGAGACGAATTCCCTGAAGTGTTTGCAGAAGGGTTAGGTACATTCAAGTCACCTGTATCGCTGCACCTCAAGGTTAAAACCCCTGTGTTTGTGAAGGCGCGGCCGCTGCCATTGGCACTGCGCCCGCGAGTCGAGCGAACTCAAACGGTTAGAACACGAAGGGCTTATTTACAAAGTCGAGAGGTCAGAATACGGTACGCCTATTATCCCTGTTATTAAGTCGAATGGCTCAATCAGATTATGTGGAAATTATAAAATAACAATTAATCCAATTTTAAAAGATTTTCATTATCCTTCACCGCATTGAAGAACTTTTTCAAATGCATTCCAACAATGTTTATTAGATAAAATCACAGCCGCTGACAGCAATTACCACTCATGTTGGGACGTTCATTTACAAAAGAATACCTTTCGTAATAAAATGTATTCCTGAAAACTTTCAAAAGATAATGGAGGAAATATTGAGTGGCTTGCCTTCAACGGCTGTATACCAGATGACATATGTGTAATTGAAAGGATAAAACTACCCATTTAGCAAATTTGAGGGCAGTGTTAGTAAGGTTAAAACAAAATGGATTAAGAATCAATTTCAGTAAATGTCAATTCTTTAAGAATTTTGTAACGTATTTAGGTTATAAAATTGATAAGGACGGCTTGCACACGGATTCTAACAAAATTAAAGCCATTATGGCAGCCCCATCTCAAATGTAACTCAATTAAAGAGTTTTATGGGCCTTGTTAATTTTTACTCAAAGTTTTATTTAAATACAAGTGATATAATGAAACCGTTGTACAACGTAGTTATTATAAAAAATGTTAAATGGCAATGGAATGATGAGTGTGAGGTCGCTTTTTTCCGAATAAAAAAAGTATTGAGCAGCGCACCAGTGTTGGCACACTACGATCCTACTCTGCCGTTGGTGTTATCAGTGGACAGCAGCGCAAACGGACTGGGCGCCGTGCTCGCTCAGCGGTACGCAGACGGCAGTGAGCGACCCGTGTGCTGTGCGTCGCGTACACTTAACGCCGCCGAGCAAAATTATTCACAGTTGGACAAGGAGGCACTCGCAATTGTGTTCGGTGTGCGCAAGCACCACCAATACTTATACGGGCGACAGTTTATTTTACGTAGCGATCATCGTCCGTTGAGTTACATCTTTGGGCCGAATAAAGTAATACCGTGACAGCCGCAAGTAGACTACAACGTTATGCTGTACAGTTATCTGCTTATAATTTTAAAATCGAATTTATTAAATCAGTACAAAATTGTCACGCCGATGCGCTTTCTCGTCTTCCTTTGAATTCTACTAAAAGCAGAGTAAAATGTGAGGACAGCGACTGTAGTTACCTTAATTTTGTGCAAGAAAATTTTCCATTTAGTTTTAAAGACATTAAAATTGAGACGACAAAAGATTCTTTATTGAGCAAACTATATGGTTACGTAATGTTCGGGTGGCCAAAACTAGTAATATTGAAACTAAAAATGGCATGTCTTTCGTTTGTTTCGTTAGATTATTTAAATATAGGGAAAGTGTTATGTGGTACTTCGATAATAAATATAATGTGGATTAATTTAAGTTTTCAATAAAACAGTCGTTACCAGATCTCTGCCTTTTATTAGCGTGTACATGACATTGGCGCAGTCGGTGTAGAAGTTCGGTACTTACGTGGAATTTTGTTTGACATAATGCCGATTGGGAAAATAGAACCTTTTAATATCGAAAGCCAAAATTGGGATAGTTACATTTGTCGCGTAAAACAATTTATATTGTTAAATAGTATCGATGACAATCTAAATGTAGCTACGCTTTTGACGTTAGTGGATTCCGAGTGCTATAATCTTATTTGTGATTTGATGACACCCGCGGAACCGGACACAAAGAAGTTCGAAGAATTAGTTACACTCGTCAAAAATCATTTGGAGCCGGAGAGATCTGAAATAGCGGAGCGATACATTTTTCGGCAGCGGACGCAACAACAGGGAGAAAACATTTGTGTTTACCTACATGGTCTAATCTGAGCCGTGGTAGCTCAGATGGTTAGCGCTCGCTGTAAGTTTCACAGTACGCGAGCAACCCGGGTTCGATCCCCGCCGGCACCAATGAAATTGTTAATTGCAATTTTAAGCCCAGCAGTGGGACGTAATATAGGCTGTAACTTTACTTTACATGGTCTAAAACACTTGGCTAAAACCTGCAACTTCGGTAGTTCTCTGGAAGAAAACCTTCGCGATCAGTTCGTGTCGGGTTTATACAGCGAAGAGATGCGGTCAAGATTGTTTGCCGAAAAAGAGTATAAACTACAAAAGAGCTGTGGAGTTGGCCACGGCGCTCGAGCCAGCTGAGCGGCATGCGAGCACGGCATGCGCATCGGGCGGCGCGAACGCTGGCGGGGCCGGCCTGCACCGGTTCGGTAGCGGCGGAGCGCGCGCACGATCCGGCCTGGCTCCCGTGCCTACGACGGTGACGTCACAGCGTCGTCTTTGTGCGCGTTGCGGTAAGACCGGTCACGTAGCTGGTAAGTGTCGTTTTAAAAATTATACATGTGATGCGTGCGGCCAGAAGGGCCATTTAAATATAATGTGACAAGGTAAAAGTGAACTTAAGAGTGGAAAGGAGAACAAAGGTCAGTACTTTTTAAATGATTTGGACTTAGATGATGACTGTAATTTTTTTAACTTGGTTACAAGTAATGACGTTGACGGACCGTACTATGCGAATTTAGTAGTAGAAAAGGTGCCATGTAAATTTGAAATTGACACGGGCAGTAAAATATCGGCTATTTCGAAACATTTTATGATAAACATTTTAAACATGTACCTATTCAAACAAAGTTGTTATGTCTGAGATCATATACTGGCGACGTTATCGAGACCATCGGTTATATTGTGGTAACGTTTATCTGTGGTTCCAAGTCTGCGATGCTTAAGTTATTTATTATTGAAAGCGGCGGTCCATCTTTAATGGGCCGTACTTGGATAAAGAAATTGAAAATAGAAATTGTTGAATGTCACAATATTAGCGACTCGGAGTCGGTAGCAAAAGCTTTGCGAGACGAATTTCCTGAAGTGTTTGCTGAAGGGTTAGGTACATTCAATTCACTTGTATCGCTGCACCTCAAGGTTGAAACCCCTGTGTTTGTGAAGGCGCGGCCGCTGCCATTGGCACTGCGCCCGTGAGTCGAAAGCGAACTCAAACGGTTAGAATAAGAAGGGTTTATTTACAAAGTCGAGAGGTCAGAATACGGTACGCCTATTGTCCCCGTTATTAAGTCGAATGGCTCAATCAGAATATGTGAATATTATAAAATAACAATTAATCCAATTTTAAAAGATTTTCATTATCCTGCACCGCGGATTGAAGAACTTTTTCAAATGCATTCCAACAATTTTTATTAGATTAAAAATCACAGCCGCTGACAGCAATTACCACTCATGTCGGGACGTTCATTTACAAAAGAGTACCTTTTGGAATATAATGTATTCCTGAAAACTTTCAAAAGATAATGGAGGAAACATTGAGTGGCTTGCCTTCAACGGCTGTATTTGCAGATGACATATGTGTAACTGGAAAGGATAAAACTACCCATTTAGCAAATTTGAGGGCAGTGTTAGTAAGGTTAAAACAAAATGGATTAAGAATCAATTTCAGTAAATGTCAATTCTTTAAGGATTGTGTAACGTATTTAGGTTATAAAATTGATAAGGACGGCTTGCACACGGATTCTAACAAAATTAAAGCCATTATGGCAGCCCCATATCCAACAAATGTAACTCAATTAAAGAGTTTTATGGCCCTTGTTAATTTTTACTCAAAGTTTTATTTAAATACAAGTGATATAATGAAACCGTTGTACAACGTAGTTATTATAAAAAATGTTAAATGGCAATGGAATGATGAGTGTGAGGTCGCTTTTTTCCGAATAAAAAAAGTATTGAGCAGCGCACCAGTGTTGGCACACTACGATCCTACTCTGCCGTTGGTGTTATCAGTGGACAGCAGCGCAAACGGACTGGGCGCCGTGCTCGCTCAGCGGTACGCAGACGGCAGTGAGCGACCCGTGTGCTGTGCGTCGCGTACACTTAACGCCGCCGAGCAAAATTATTCACAGTTGGACAAGGAGGCACTCGCAATTGTGTTCGGTGTGCGCAAGCACCACCAATACTTATACGGGCGACAGTTTATTTTACGTAGCGATCATCGTCCGTTGAGTTACATCTTTGGGCCGAATAAAGGAATACCCATGACAGCCGCAAGTAGACTACAACGTTATGCTGTACAGTTATCTGCTTATAATTTTAAAATCGAATTTATTAAATCAGTACAAAGTTGTCACGCCGATGCGCTTTCTCGTCTTCCTTTGAATTCTACTAAAAGCAGAGTCAAATGTGAGGACAGCGACTGTATTTACCTTAATTTTGTGCAAGAAAATTTTCCACTTAGTTTTAAAGACATTAAAATTGAGACTGCAAAAGATTCTTTATTGAGTAAAATATATGGTTACGTAATGTTCGGTGACCAAAAACTAGTACTATTGAAACTAAAAAATGGCATTTGTTTCGTTTGTTTAGTTAGATTATTTAAATATAGGGGGAAAGTGTTATGTCGGTACTTCGATAATAAATATAATGTGGGTTAATTTAAGTTTTCAATAAAGCAGTCGTTACCAGATCTCTGCCTTTTATTAACGTGTACATTACAAAAACATAAATCTTCGTTTTAGATTTATCTTCTGAAATTCACCTGATATCAAATGAATATAATATAATGTATTAAACTGTATTAAGTACATTCATTTGTTTGATTTTAAGCTCCATTGGAAGATCGTAGTCTGCCTACACGCTGGATGACAAGCGTGAGTGTTTATGTTATGTTATGTTTAAGTTTCAGCCGATCAAGCTCGAAAATAAAACCCACTTATGGTTATCGTGTTGTGGTCAGTGAGTGACCGTTCCTTGACAGTGCCGTATGTATTAATTCGGAAATTGCTATTGCCGCTAGTAAGGAAAAGCTCTGAGCGCTTTTTTTTAATGTTTCTTTCTGAGACAGTAATAATATAATGTCAATTTTCATTTATTATAAAATACAGATTATAAAATTTCCTGATCTTTGTTTTTCTTTTTAGGAGAGGGGCAAACGAGCATGCGGTTCACCTGATGTTAAGTGACTACCGCCGCCATGAACAACTGCAACACCAGGGAATTGCAGATGCGTTGCCGGCCTTTTAAAGGAGTAGGCTCTTTTCTTGAAGGTCCCTAATTCGTATCGGTCCGGAAAATCGCTGGTGGTAATCGGTTCCACAAGGAAGTAGTGAGAGGGAGAAAACATCTTCTAAATCGCACAGTGGTGGACCGCCAATCTTCCAGATGGTATGGATGGTATCGCGAGTTTTGTCGCGATGTGCGATGGTGAAATTGAGCAGCTGGAATTAGTCCGAACAATTCCTCAGAGCACTCCCGTGGTACATGCGATAAAATACGCAAAGAGATGCAAAATCCCTACGCAGTGCTAATGAGTCAAGCCGATCGGAAAGAACTCGGTCGTCGACGATTCGATCCGCTCTGCGCTGAATGCGGTCAAGTGGAAGGAGCTGACACTGGAGAGCCCCTGCCCAGAGATGGGAACAGTATTCCATGTGAGGCCGAACCTGCGCCTTGTAAAGTTGCAGGCGGTGTGCCGGCATGAAATACTGCCCCGCTTTACTGAGCACGCTGCTTTTTAGAGGCCAACTTGGCCTCTTCCAAGTGACCACGAAACTGCACGTCACCGATATGTCAACGCCGAGGATTTCGATACTGGCTGAGGCAACAAGGGAGTGCCTTGAAACTGAGGAGATACGATAAAGGGGTTCCTTTTAGCGGTAAACGCGCAAACTTGTGTTTTCTGGGGATTGAACTGGACTAGATTTAGTCGTTTCAATCCGAGACTTTGTTCAACAAAGTCTCGACTTCAGACACAAGTTTGTTCCGGTACTCGGCGAAGTTTTCCGAGAAATATTGGCACGGCTGGTGTATAGAGTATCACCAGTGCTGTCATCCGCATAGCAATGAATGCTACCGGTTTGAAACATATCATTGATATGCAGAAGAAACAGCGTTAGTGGTAGCACGCAGCCTTGTGGAACACCAGCGTTAATACGCTTGTAATCGGAGCACGCACCGTCTACTACGACCTTGATGCTCCGATCAGCCAGAAAACTGATGATCCAATTGCACAATTTCTCGGGAAGCCCATAGGAAGGCTTCAAAGCGCTTTGTGCCAGACCCGATCAAAGGCCTTCGCTATGACCAAACTAACGGCCAATGCCTCCCTTGACTCGATCGCCTGCGTCCACCTATGTGTTAGGTAAACAAGAAGATCACCAGTTGAGCGACCCCGATGGAAACCGTACTGGCAGTCACTAATCAGCTGGTGCTCCTCGAGGTACCGCATGAGCTGGCAGTTAATAATCGACTCCATTATTTTCAAGAACAAGGAGGTGATGGCGATGGGCTGTAATTGGACGGATCAGGCGGTTACCTTTTTTAAGGATAGGGTGCACAGCTGTCTTCCATGAATTCGGGACAACGCCTAGGGTGTAGGAGTACCGGAAAAGATGCGTTAGATTGGCGGGATTCCGTCAGGCCCACTCGACTTTTGGATGTCCAGGGAGAGGAGTGTTTTGCGTACTGAGCACTGTGTGAATAGCACATCGGGCATAGAACACTCAAACTGCTGGATAGTCGGCAGTGTATTGCTCCCGTCATCGAGAGTCGAGTTGGACGCAAAAAGCCTAAAAGGTCGGCTTTCTCTTTGCGGCATGGGCCAGTGAGTCATCCTCCCTATGCAGAGATGGTAGTGATGGCTTACAGAAATTCCTGGACAGCCTGGCGAGAGACCAGATTGCACGAGTTCCCAAAGGAAGGCGAACTAGTTTCTCGCCAATTCTGCCTATGTGCTCTGATTTTGCCTTGGCAATTACTCTTTGAAGGACCTGGCGGCAGTTATACTTCTTTTTAAGCATGCTGGTGTTTACATCCCGAGCCGCCGAAGCCTCAGCCCAGGCCTGATAACACTCCTGCTTATTGCGTAATGTAGTCTTACAGGAGCGACCAAACCAAGGCTGCGATCTGCCACCGATGGGTACCACAGATGATGGAATAAATAGTTAGGCGGCAACCTGCAGAACGCAACCGCGAGGAGAGCGTGAGTGGCACCACACTCCGGATCAGACAATGGTCCGAAGAGCCAAGAGGGGCATCGACGGAAACCTGATATCCGTCCGGATGAGAGGTCAGCAGAAGATCCAACAGGGAAGGTGTATGATCCTCCACATCTGGAATCCGCGTAGGCGAAGTAACCAGTTGTGTCAGACCATATGCCAAGGCAAAGTCATAAACAGATCTCCCCGCATGATCGGTTAAACGTGAACCGAGCCATTCAGCGTGGTGGGCGTTAAAATCGACAAGTATCACGATTTCTACGGATGGGATCTGTTGTAGCAAGAAATCTGTAGCCATTTGGACGTGGTCGGTGAGTCGGTCTGTGTCTGCATTACCCCTATGGGGCCTATATAGGCACCCGTAGACGCGGGGATGGTCGTCGCTGTCTACGCGCAGCCAAAGGATGGAGAGGTCCGTATATTCAAGACTGCCGAGGTGTCGAGAACAGATATCCTCTCTGACGTATACGCAAACTTCAGCCCGGGGCAAAAAGTGTTCTAATTTGTACCCCTGTGATGAAATTCTACCATTAACTTATTTCTTTATTCCATAATATCCTCCAGACTGAATGTTGGTTATGGCCGCCAGCCTAAACGGAGACTAAACATCGGCGCAGGACAGGATTATAGTGCCCAAGTATATGCGCAAGCACAAGTGCACTCTTGAGGGAACATCGTGTCGGTTTACGGTTTAACTGTGAAGTTCGATGGGACGGTAAACCGACACGACTGGAGAGAGATCAGGCGCAGGACCAACGGCTTCACGTACTTTCCGAGGCACGGGGGCGAGACATCGCAAACTTCCTGATTCCGGGCAGCTACTGAGAATTTCTTGGTGGAAAAACTCAATAACTGATTTTTTTGGCCCCATCCGGGATTCGATGTTTAGCAGTCGCACTACTACAACCAATAGACCAACGAGGCAGGCAATTTTTTTTAATTCATACTAAATACGATGATGAAAATTGTAAAATACAGCTACTGGAAGTGTAAGAAGAATTGATAAAGAACAGTGTAATAATAATTTTAATAATTTTGAATGTACCATAAGATATGCCATTTCATTTAAATTCTAGATATTACATACCTGAAACATACAAAATTTTATTTTTATATTAAATAAATTATATTGATATGAAACATAGTTTTAAATATTATTTTTAAAAATAATATTAATGATGCATATAACCAACAACTGATAAGAAAGAAATGCTCTCGAGCTGCAGTCTCGTACTGGCACGCGCAGTGTTAGACGACACCCTAATAAATGGAATGACTTGATAAAACATGCAAGCTTTCGATGGACGCAGGTAGCTCAGGACCGTGCTTTGTGGCAATCTATGGCGGAGACCTATGTTCAGCAGTGGACTTGTGATGGGCTGTAGAAGTAGCAGAAGTAATAGTTGTAGTAGTAGTATGTATAATCTTGCATGTAAGTATGGCCCGTAAACTGTTCACACTGTGGACCAAACCGTACATGGTAGAGCCACGCTGAAGCTATATTTTATTTGTAGCACGAATGGGTTGGCTCTACCGGGAAAGGACCACGCTCTCACAGAATACCAGCGTAATATAGCAGCTTAATACTGCTGTTTCGTATGGTGAGTGAAGAGAACCGGTTACACTTTTTACTGGTAACGAGGCATTCCATAATAATAATAATAAATTAAAATTTAATTTGTCAAACGTCCACATGTTTTGTCATGTCAGACTTTCTAATACTGCTTTAAAATAAGGTTCTGTCAGGAGAAGAAACGGCGAAAGAAACTAGCACTAGCAGTTATCGTCATTTTTGTATTTTTTTTAAAGCCAATAATATGATCTTATTAATAGACCCGTAGGTAATCAAAGTATGTTCTATAATAAAATGACACAACAAAAGAAAAAATAAATAAAAAATTAAATGATTTATGTATAAAAGGTATATACATGTTTTACGAGGTGAAAGTGTTGCAGGAATCAGGGGTTGAATTTTCCAAACACGTCGAGAAAATAGTACATATGCCAAATTTCAAGTCGATCGGGCGTAGAGTTTTGGAGATCTCGTGATGAGTGCAAGATACTGTAAGCTCATTCTGCGTAGATCGGATCAAAAATTTATATTCTAAAACTGAAGGTTGTCGGGTTAACTATGACACCGGGATGTCAAACACTTCAGTCCCACCCGTGGCCATGGGTGGGTGTAAAGCACCCGAAACGTCGGGAATTAAAAAGTCAAAATTAAACGCGATAAAATCCGTAAAATTATTTTCATTTAATACGTGGTTACTATTTAACACTTATTGCGAGGTTATTGGCTCTACACTCGTTATAACATCAATAATAATGTCGTCCAGACCGAATTTCGCTCACGGCGGCCAGCCTCAATGAAGACTAGCGATCCGCGCAGGACAGGACTATATTATCTGAGTGTTTGCGCAAGCACAGGTGCACTCTCTATGCCCGCACTCCCAATGGGACGGCAAACTGACATGACCGGAGAGACATCATGCGCAGGACCAACGGCTTTACGTGCTTTCCGGGGCACGGGGGTGAGACACCGGGCAGCTACTGAGAATTTCTTGATAGAAAAACCAATTTTGCTCGTGCCTGGTGTTGGCTTACCAATACTATATTATTTAAAACGATTGGTACTTTTTAGGTAACATATATTTCTTTTACATAAACCACTTTTACAAACCGGTAAGTTTGATCCTGTAAAAAGGATTAATTCAACATCTGAGAATGTGATAGCTCGAAAAAACGAGGCTACAGATGACAGCACTGAAGAAGAAGAACATATAAGCTCGAAACATTGTAAATTTGAGTTGCTAAAAATACCAAATGGCCGTTTTTATACAAATATATATATTTCCCAAGGTGAATGAAAATATTTACTGTTTTAAATATTTACCTGTAATTTATATATCTAATCTATATCTACTATATATATATATATTATAATAGTTATAGATTTTATAGATTTATTTTTCGGCAAACACGAAAGTCGGTTAATGTCTACTAGAACGTTTAATGATTACGGATGTGTTTAATTGTTACGGCCTCCTTGAATTTCTCAATGTTACTGTAACATAAACTTTTAATAAATTTTATTATTCTGTAAATACTATTTTATTTATTAAGCAAAGTACATAAGTACCGCCTTCCTAATAGACCAAAAATAATTTTTACTTACTTTTGTATTCGTTGCAACGTATGGCAATTTGTGGATTTGCCAAGAGTAACTAAAAGCAAAATTCATGAGGCAATCTATGAGAGAGGTCTATATTCAGTAGTGGATTCTTTTAGGCTGTAATGGATGGATATTGTATAAAAAGTTTTAATACAATATCAATGATGATTACCGCTGCGAATGAAGTGATCGCTAGCAAACTGTTTAATATAAAATTATTCTTTCAAGGACTGAGGTATTTGCTGAACCAATGATTAATTAAGTTTATCACCCAGAGAAACCCCTAGCATATTTGTGTACATTTGTGTTAATATATTTATATTAAATGCACATTTGTATAGAATATTTTTTTATATAATATATATTTTGGTTTAACTTTACTTCACTTACATTTTTTTTATTTTTAGTTTTTTTTTAAGTCCGCCATATATTCCATTTTTTATGCATGAAAGTTTTAATAAATAAATAAAATGAATAAATTGAGTTATAACAAGTATTTCAAGAAGTATTATTTATAATCTATAAATATTCAATAATTTTTTTTTATATAATTCCGTTTATGGATTTAAAAAAAGTTGTTTTTTACGATACCCACATGATGAGATAACCATAACTATATACATTAAATTCCGTGCAGTGAGCTAAACTGCTAGAACTACTTCTTGTTAAGTCAGCTTTAAAAGAAACTTTCTACACTTTCATATTACTCTAAGCAAGAGCCGCTTATTTTAGAAAATAAATTGTTTATAAATCTGTAATCCCGTAACTTAATAAAAGTCCTAGCAAAATTCTATATATAAGTAATAATTATCAAAAGACTTAGAGCTAGGGGTAAAGAGAAAAAATGACGCCTCCGTGGCAAAGTGGCTTAGGAATTTTGTGGCGCTAATGGTCACGGATTTGAATCCCGCTCAGAGCAAGTATGTGTATGGTCTACAAATAATTGCACCGGGTCTAATAAATAGAATAAATAATGAAAGAGAAACAAAAAATAATGAAACAGATGGTAGCGATCACTTCATTCACAGGCGTTATTATTAATCATGTTGTACTCTTAGAATCCTAACCCTCATTAAATTTTTGCTTAAAAATAATATAAAGTTATTGATAGGCTGTTATAAAAGCGGCAAATTGCCCAATGAAAGAATGATTGATTCTTAGGAGTCGAGTAACTAATTTGTTTATGAATGTAAATCACTATTTCTACACATTACATTAAGTTTTACTGAGAGACCAAATTTCATATAAATAGATAATCATGTCTTGAAATTTTTCTCTATGAGACTCCTGCAAAACAATTATAGTTTCAATGTCATTCCTTAGAGTCCAATTTTACGCTGATACTTACAAAAAGAATAGGAACTTTTCCTTTGGGAACATTTTATACTACAAAACTGCTATTATTGTTTTCAAGTTTTTGTGTGTTAAAGTACGAAATAACCTTTTTCATTGGTTTCTTTTTTTGCAGAAATTGAAGTGACAAACTGAAGACCATGCACACCTGTAACCAAAATCGTTGACGATCCAGATTCGTTGACTAATTAAAAGTCAAACATAATAAACAGGTTACATTTTTTTAAACAAATGAATAAACATGGTAGAGCCATGATGCAGCTATATTATTGTTGTAGCACGAATGGGTCAGCTCGACCGGGAAGGAACGCTCCGGAAGGACGCTCACAGAAGATCAGTGTAAAATAACAGCTTAGTTGTTGTGTTTTGTATGGTGATGCTAGAGCACCGAATTCCTTTTAACTGGTAACAAGGCATTCCATCTTAGTCCTCAAGGATGGCAACGCGACTACATTTTGATTCTTAATTGAGGATAGAATATCTCACAGAATACCATCGTAAAATAGCAGCTGAACGCTGCTGTGTTTCGTATGGTGAGTGTAGAGAACCGGAGACCCTTATACTGGAAACGTGGCATTCCATCTTAGTCTTCACGGGTGACAACGCATCTGCATTTTGATTCGTAATCGAGGATAGATGTAGATGTCTATGGGCCACAGCAACCACTTACCATCAGAGAGACTGTACTCGTTTGTCACCCTTATATACATACATACATACATATAATCACGCCTCTTTCCTGTAGGTAGGCAGAGACCACTTCTTTCCACTTGCTACGATCCTTACATACTTGTTTCGCTTCGTCCACTTTCATTATTACCTTCATACATGCTCTTCGGTTTAGGTACTTGACCTGGCCTTTTTCAAGACGTCCCTGATTTGGTCGAGAAACGTCCTCCTAGGTCTACCTTCCAACACTTTCATTCACACTCGCCTTATACACTTTTTTCGTCAATCGTTCTTCATTAATTCTCTCGACATGGCCAAACCATCTCAGCATACCTTTCTCAATTTTGTCACTACATCTTCTTTCAAATCACAACGTTTTATCTCACTATTTCTTATCCTGTCACCAATTTAACTCCTATCATACTTCTTAACGCTCTCATCTCAACTGCATTTATTCTGCTTTCAAGTTTCTTCTGCCATACCCAACTTTCACTTCCGTACATGAGTGTCGGAACCAACACCCCCTCATGCACAGCCAAACGAGCCTTGTTAGACAACTTCCGACTGCTCATAAAGGAGTGCAAAGCTCCATTCACCATGTTTCCTGCATTCACTCTTCTTTCGATATCACTCTCACACTTTCCATCTCTTGTAAACTTTGAACCCAGATACACAAACTCCTTCACCTGTTCAATTTGTTCATCTCCAATCACGATATTGCAGTCTGTCACTGCCTCATCTCTTTCAAACACCATCACTTTCGTCTTCTTTACATTCATCTTCATTCCCTTTCTAACAAAAGCTCCACTCATAGCAGTTACCATCTCCTGTAACTCCTCGGCCGAAGACGCAAGTAGTACTTGGTCATCAGCATAGAGAAAACATTTGACGAGTAACTCATTCATTCTCAACCCACTTTCATTCTCTTTTAAATCTGTCAAGCAATTGTCCATGAACAGATTAAACAGCCACGGTGACGCTACACATCCCTGTCTAACACCTTTTTCGATATTAAACCATTCAGTGTATGCCCTGTTTATCCTTACACAAGCACTAGAATCCCTATAAAGAGATTGCAGTGCCTGTATGAGGATACTGCTCACACGGTTCACGGACAGTGCTGACCACAATTCATTCCTCATTACCTATCATAGGCCTTTTCTAGATCCACGAATGCGCAATAGACCGTCTTGTTTTAGCCAAACACTTTTCGGCTATGCACCGCAAGGAAAAGACCTGATCCATACATCCCATTCCTTTCTAAATCCCTTGTGCATCCCATACTTTTCATCTGTTTCATTCACAACCCTTTCAATCAACACTTTCGCATACAATTTATCGACGACGCTGAGAAGGCTTATACCGCGGTAATTTATGCAGTCCTGCCGTGACCCTTTTCCCTTATTCAATGGGACGATTACGGCTTTGCACCAGTCTCCCGGTACTTGCCCATTTCGCCAGCACAAATTGAAAAGGCGGTACAGCTGATTAGCCACTATGCCCTGTCCAGCCCTCAGCGTCTCGACGGTAATCCTGTCATACCCTGCAGCCTTACCTAATCTCATACTTTTCAACGTTTTCACTATTTCATACATGTTTATCTCACTTTCATCAACATTTATATTAGTTTCCATGGAAGGTGTCGGGTGCTGTACCAGCACTTCCTCTCTTTCAAACAAACTTTCAAAATATTCTTTCCATCTCTTTAACACACATTCTTCTCCTTTATAATGCTCCCATCTTGACTCCTGATTGTACTCAGCTCCGAGGTAGAAGTTTTCCTCTGGTTGTTTTGATGGATTTCAGAAAAACTTGATGTTTGACTGGAAATCTTCAGTGAGCCTCTTGTCGAAATCATCCTTTCGTTCTTCTTTCTTTCTAGACACAACTTCTTTCGCTGCTGATTTCAATCTTTTATACTTGTTCTTGCTTCCTTTATCTCGTCATCCGTTGCTTTTTGAACTTTTTGGTTAGCTTTTGTTGCTAACCAATCCAACCACGCTTTCTTCTTTTCTTGCACAACCCTTTGTACATCTTTATCCATCCACACATTATAGTTCTTTCTTCCTTTCCTTCTTTTAGCTACCCTGCATACCTCAATAGCAACATTCACGACCCTTTCTTAAATGTCTCCACAAATCTTCAATCACACCTATCTCTTCTATGCCTTTAAAACTTTCTTTCAGTTTCTCTACATACTCGTCTTTCTTTTCTTTTCTTGTAGATTTTCCACTTTTACTCTATCCAAAACACTCGTAGGCTCGGCCTCGGTGTCGCCACCGTTTAAAGAGGCCACGCATTCTGGCTATAACCAGGAAGTGGTCTGTGTCGAGGCTCACCCCTGCGGTTTGCCTGAGTGTCTAGCACTTTCTTCCTCAGTCTTTCATCCACAATTACAAAATCAATCATACTTCTAGACTCACCTCATCTCTTGTATACAAATGGATCTTTTGTGGTCAAACATTGTGTTGGCCACGCACAGATTCCATTCAAGCATAATTCAAGCAGGCTTCTCCATTGTCATTCACTCTCTTGTCCCCAAACGTACCCAGAACTCCTTCATACCCATCACGCTTTACTCCAACCCACCCATTAAAGTCCCTAACATCACGATCCGTTCATTTTTCCGCATTTATTCAAGACCTCTCATGCTATCCCAAAATCTCTCTTGTTGGGCTTTCAATGACCCACTCCGCGCAGATCCGTCGGTGCATAGACCCCAAGGATAAACAAGTACATACTTCATCTATCTTACCATCCATTCCTCCTCTTACATTCAACGTAGCGAAGCGGTTTCCGTGGGTCGTTCGTCCCCGCGAGAAACGAGATGATGGGTGGCGAACCACATCGCCGCCATTTGGTTAATTAAATTATTTTATTATTCTCCATTGCGTTCCCACGAATAGCGAGGAAAGTTTTGTCCCCCAGCAGAGCCCGCATGCCAGGGTAAGGCTGGCCTAATTTGGGTCGCCCGGTCCCAGGGCAGTATGGCACGCTAACGACTAGGCTTGCCCTCAGCCATGCATCCATCCGCGCGGCAGACGTTGGATTGGCGGAGAGGGTAGGAATAGGAAAGGAAGGATAGGTGGTGTGACAAGGAAAATTGGTAAGTTAGAGTGAAATAGGAAATGTAGGATATTACCGTCCAGGAGGGCAAGGGATAGACAGTAATAGCTAGAAGCCGGGGTCGCATACCCGTATACTATACCACAACTACCGGACAGGTAGATTGATTGAGTATCCCATGACTATTATCCCTTATATCTTATATCAAAAATAGATGTAGATGTCTATGGGCCACAACAGCCACTTACCATTACGTGGACTGTATGTTCGTTTGTCACCCTTATTTATTTAAAAAAAATATAACCAGCTAGCTTGATGTTATTTGGCAGCAGAATTAGGTAAGTAGATGGTAATAGTCCGGGCGGTGACTTCTAGGTAAAGAAAGAGCCCTGATAAGCCTTAAAATATCAAGAATTTCCTCCTGCTCCTCCATTCCACCGTCATACCTATTTCTGTTGCCAAATATATATTTTTTTTTAATTGTATAGGGTGACAAACGAGCACACAGTCCACCTGATGGTAAGTGGTTGCTGTGACCCATAGACATCCACATCTATCCTCAATAAAGACTCAAAATGCAGATGCGTTGTCACCCGTGAGGACTAAGATGGAATGCCTCTTTTCCAGTAAAAAGGGTCTCCGGTTCTCTACACTCACCATACGAAACACAGCAGTGTTAAGCTGCTATTTTACGCTGGTATTCTGTGAGAGCGTGGTCCTTCCCCGGTCGAGCCGACCCAATTGTGCTACAACTATACTACTAATATAGCTGCAGCATGGCTCTACCACGTATAAAATAGCAGTGCTTGCACTGCTGTGTTCCGGTCTATATGGTATAGAGAACCAGTATAGTATAGTACTAGCTAGATATGCTATACTATACAGTATAGAGTATAGTATAGCATTCTGTAGCCTTCTTTCCTTGAAGTTGGCTGCAGATATCCATGGACTGCAGTAGCCACTTACCATCAGGTAGACTCTAAAATGCTCGTCACTTGAGTTTTATAAAAAAAAACACACATGGAAACAATTTAAATATCCCAACAGTTGTAAATTACGTAGCTGTCAGATACTTTTGCTTCAAAGCAAACTTACACAATTCGATAACTATGCAAATACAACGGGGCGATGCCAGTGTGCAAATATGCAGTTTATTTTGCGTCCCTCGCGATGCAGAAAAGACAGGGGGCCCGTTGTATTTACTACGGAGGTGTTCGTAAGCTGTGTTAATTTAGACGAATAATTTAAGGCGGCCTTAAAGCTTCTAAAGAGCAGTAACTTCAATATAGTGAGTTAAAAAACAGAACATTTTTTATTATAAAAAACGTTACCTCCATACTAGGATTTTCTCCTGTATTGTGGAGGTACCAGTTCATTCACAAATTTCACAAGGACAAACATCCAGTTCGGGAACAATTGTTTGTAGGCAGTATAAATACTTGTTCCGATCGGGATGTGACCTCATGTTCAGGAGTCGCGTTTACAGCCACTACACAAACGAGATAAATAATAACCTGATAAGATATGCAGTAACTTGATAAATAATAATTTCTTGGGGGAGGCATATGTTTAATAGTGGGCTTGTGAAGTGATAACGATGATGATGTATTTTGTAAGAAAAATATTTAGAAAAAAATTACGAGATCAGGTTTTAGAAAATTAAAATGAACAGAATGACGTGTGGTTCACCAAGAGCCGTATAAATTACGAGGGAATTGACGCTAACTGGTGCTAAGTGAAACTTATGCTCATTAAACTCCGGAAAGCGGGTTTTTTATAACATGACAACTACAAAGTTGATTATACAGGCGGGAAACAAAGGAGGAAATTAAATTTATCCTGCAATATAACGGACTTAGTGCATTTTCTCAGTCTTCATTTTTATAACCGAGCTTAAAAAGGAGGTTTTTTATTGGAGGCGTATGATATTTATGTACTATTTTAATCGACCATAATATATATTATGTAAATTGATTTCTCGAAAACTGTTGAACTGATTAAAATGATTATTTTTTATTTAAATAGATTACACCTCAGGAGAACACCAGTTCCAGTTTGATGAAGAAATTTCAACCCTGAGGTTAAAAATTGTCGATGAAGTTTTACTGCAATTATTAAGTTGAAGTTCTAATTGTTACCTCAAGCTTCTGATGTTGGTAGTCCTCTCAAAAGGGCTAGTGCTTGTGATATTCTTTACTTACAAATTTAAACCCAACTTTAAAAGAAAAATCATCTTCTCTTATAAGCTTCTGAAGCCGGTACTAAGACATAGCATATCGAAGAATTACAGCCCTCAAGAAGCTATTACGTGAAAATTATTTCATTATTTTCAACCGACTTAAAGAAAAGGTTCTCAATTCGACTGTATTTTTTATGTGTGTTACCTCAGAACTTTTTTCTAGGTGAACCGATTTTGATGATTCTTTTTTATTTGAAAGCTGATGCTTCCATGGGATCCTATATAAATTTTATCAAGATCTGACCAGTAGTTTTGAGTTATCCTTAATAACGCGTATTTAATTGACTACGACTACATTCATGATGTTCTCATTTTATTTATATTGAAGTCGGTTGTACAAAATTTTAATTTTACCACTTGTTAGTTTTTGTATTTGGTTTTGTATTTTTTAACTATGCCGTTTTAGTCATATTAAAACTTTCATTCTCTTTAATTTATATTTAATCACCCTGATGCAAGTTTTAATAAAATAATAATAATTAAAATGGGTGTAGCCGTTTCGAGAATTCGGTAAACATAAATAAAAATATACGCGTCAAATATAAAAGGCAAATGACTAGACCAATAATTGGCTACGAGTGTACAATATAATTTTCACTACAATGCCATATCGAAAATAACTATAATTCCTTTTTAACTAAAATAAGAATTTGCCCTGCAGGTATCCTGGAAGATTAAGACATACATAAATATATTCATAAAATACATACAAGTCGAATATAAATCTCCTTCTTTTTAAATTGTTTCATAAAAAGATTATATCGTGTGGGTGTAATTCTACACTGGATTTGATATAATATTAGAATGATAAAGTGAACTGATCACTTGATATGAATTCCTGTAACGCTCTGATCGATGAGTATTGCGTTTAAAAGTGCTGTGTTAGTAAAAGTGCTAAGTTAACAAAATTAAAGACATAATATACTATACTATGTCTGTAATTGTGAGACAGTGTATTGGCCGTATAAGAATATTCACTACCCCATATTGACCCGTGGGTTTCTTCCTAGCGCAACTTCTTTGTGGAATCGACTACGACCGATACGACTTAGGGACCTTCAAGAAAAGAGTATTATTTTTAAAAAAAGACCAGCAACGCACCTGCAATTCCCCTGCGTGTTGCAGTTGTTCATGGGCAACTGTAGTCACTTACCATGCTCGTTTGCCCTCTTTTCTATAAAAACGCGAGCAGATTCTTTCTAATAACAGCCAGAAAAAAAAACTGCGGTTGTCAAATTCCAAGCGCGGCAATTATAGCACTAAATTCTTATAAGGCAATCTATACGAGCATACCCATATGTTCAGAAGTAGACTTTGGTAGGGTGTAATTAACTAATTAATGTAATAAATGAAATGAATAGTTAAATTCAAAATACGTTTAATCGTTGTACATAACGTAATATCAATGCGAAACATTCGCATTTAACAGATAATGACAGTAATTCGTCTGGAAAGCTGGCAAAAGTTTGAATGCGTTTCAATTCAGAGACAAATTGCTGTTGCGTAATTAGCATTAATTTGCGGTGTGGTACCGTTCTCCGAAACTTCATCCGTAAAGCAACGAATGTTTGATTGAGATTCTCAGCTTCAGAATTGAAGTTAATAAAATCCTGGAACAGAATTACTTGATGACAATGGCCTTTGTATTCGGTTTTGACCGCAAGAAAATTTTGTTTATAAAAGTGAAGTAACAAAAGAACTTATAGCCCATCAAGTAGACTAGATTGGAACATAGCATTGCAAGCACTGCTATTTAGCAGCAGAAATAGATAAGATTGATACCTACCCAGACAATCTCCTAGGCATTTATTTATTTATATAATTTGCATGCCACAAGAAATACATTTACAACAAGTGACGCCCCATAGGGACATAGCAATTTATGAGAGGGTAGTTTTTATTTTAAATACTAAATATCAACTAACATATTTCTTAACATTACTAGTCTAACTTATTATTTTATATAATTATAACACATACATTTACTATTGATTCGCATCTTTAAACAATTCACTTAAATTATAATAACTTTTATCAGTTAAGAATGACTTTAATTTCTAAATATTTTATAAAATACTTAGTATTGTCTATATTTTTGAGGTTATTTGGAACATTATTATATATTTTAATTACCATTGTATGGGGACCTAATGTAAATAATTTTAAGTTTGAGAATTGAATGTTCAATTTGTTTCGAGTTTGATTATTTCTTTTGACAGTATTTACAGGATCATATAGATTTGGGTGTTTTCTTATACCAAGTATAAGTAATTGTGGAATAGAATAGAATTATTTTTTATTCAGGATAGATTCCATGTAATTCTTATTGACAGTTATTTTTTACTTTTACCATTACCACTGGCTGGCAAAAATCCTCTGTCTTGAAAAGAACTAGCAAAAACACAGCGGTAGTTTTTTTTCAAAGGAAATAATACGATAAGAAAGGTTATACAAACTATTTACAAAATTTATTTTCGAAACAGCTTGGAAGCTACCACCTAATTCCCAGGGGTTATTATCAAACATGTATTCATTTATATTATAATAACCCCTTTTATACAGGTTTTTTTAAAATAAAATTTAAACCAGGTAATAGAGAGACCTTGCCTATTTTCTGGGACTTCATTGTAATAGTCTAAATATAATGTATACCACATTGCCCCATGAGCTGCCTATTAATTAAGGAATATTATTCTAGTTGTAAATATTATTTTAATTGCTTTGTCTTTTTCATATTTGGTAGCGTCTATTATTTCAACTTTGTATGATGTGAACATAACTACTTTGTGCGTATTTTACATACTTCGTGAAAAGTTTGCGATAAATCGTTAAAGATTATTAATACCAAAAGATTTTTAAAGATATTAAAAATCTTTTGTATTAATTTCTAATAATTTTAGAAAGCAAACGACGCATAATTTTGTCTTCTTTATAAATAACTCATTCCGCAGGTCTCCATTTAATGAAAAATTGCCTATAAATCGCTCTACAAATCTAATTCTAATTAGTTTTGTGTTGTTAATTGTGTAACATACAATATGATTGTAAGCTGTTCTTTTTCCAAAAAAAATTGTTGCTGGTTTTCTTGTTGGTTCTTCCCAGTAAAGAAGTATTTTTTTCTAACCAGTGGTAAAATAAACATAAGAGTGACTTTCAATATGTATTATTTATAATCTATATTGATTGAAAATATATCTACTTCTATTCCATTATTATCAGTATCCACTGTCAGTGATACCCATTTAAGGGTGATTTTACTCCACATCACAAGTCTATAGGATTTGGCGTATTTTCAAAGATTACCCGTCAGACACTCAAAATATCTTACAGTGAAACATTAACATCTATGAATTTATCTCACATTCAAATTGGATACGTAAACAAGTACGGATTGTAACAGGTATAAATAAATTAATATTTTACAGTATTAGTGAAATACGCCTGAAAGCACTCAAAATCATAATGCATTGCAATTAAAAGAGAAATTGCGGTTGCGTAATTTGCGAAGCGGTTGATGCGACTAGAAACGTCGGTCGTCAGCAAATGATTACTTAATTGCGAATCCTTATGCCTACAACTGATTAAGATGTTTCTCGAATTGTACAAATTGATTTAAATTATTCTGTATATTGTTCTGTATGTTGTTGAAAATCATATACATATTTTGTAAATACGTAAGTCTTGCGATCTCTTTGCGCGATTCATATATAGTGTGTGATATAATTTAGTTTTCGTAATAGAATAAGCGTGACAAACGAGCTCACAGTCCAGCTGATTGTAAGTGGATGTTGTGGCCTATAGTCATCTACATCTATCCTCGACTAAAGACCATTCGTGCTGCAGCCATAACACATGGCTCTACCATATTGATTTTTAGAACTACATGACGCATTAACTAAATTTTGCTAAATCATCTCGGTATGTGCATCAAGGCCTTGTCCTTGTTTCGAATCATATGTAAAGCCAGTAGTTGTATTAAGCCAAAATCAAGAAATTCTTTGTTGTTTTTATCATTTATTCATTACAGTCTATCAAAATCCACTACTGAACATAGGCCTTCCCCATGGCATTACCTCATAGCGCCCAAATTTGCTACAGTTTCCACACTTGACAAACGGGTCGGTAATCGTAATTTTTTTATTGATTAGTTATTATAAGGAAGACGCTTCTGCCTATCTCCTGGTTTATTTCCCTATATCGACTAGATAAGAATAGAATAGAATCATTTTTATTCAATATAGATTACAAGTATACTTATTGAAAGTCATTTAAGCTTTACCACTGGTTCAGAAAAAAACCTCTGTCCTGGGAAGAACCAGCAAGAAACCCAGCGAGACTTTTTTTCAAGTATTTTGCCTTTTCAAAAGTCTTCAATTGAGAAAGATATTCTTTATTCAACGCGTATATTTGTTTGTGTTCACCAATTTGTCAGAAATGATTTCAAGCCACATAAATTTGAAGGAAAAATTTTACCTATAAGGATGGAAAAATAGGGGATAAATTTTTATGGTAACTATTTAGTCAACATTTTAGGTAAAAAACCTTGAACTTGTGATATTCCTAAGTCCACTCAAAAAGTAAAACCTATTTAAATTTGGATAAAAATTAAAAAGCGACTTCAAATACGAAGCAGAATAAAATATTCTGCGCATAGTAGCTTCGGAAGTCGGGGCTTCGATACACTGCGTCTTAGTTCCGACTTCAGAAGCTATTTTATTAGTTCATATAATAATTATTTTTTTGTTGTAGTTTTTGAAGTTGGTTTTTAAAGTTTATCAAAAGTTTCATTTCATCATTACTAAAGTCATCTTCATCGTTAACATCAGTATCATTCAATAGAATACTGAAAACACACTAAGCACAGATTTCTTGAAAAATTGCAAAACAATCATTCTTTTATTTAATGTGAATGAAATAAAAGTAAAAATATTTTTATTTATGTAGTGTTGTATGTGTTCGCGTAAATATAAAAAATAGACATAAAAGCATTCTGCGTGAAAAAACAAAAGTCATTTCTTTCTAAACTTATAAAGTGCGATTCATCAGCAATGTTTTATAAATTTATTTTTTAAGAAACAAAAAAAATTACCAGTAGATTTGGGGAAAAGTTTTTTCATTTTGCATTTGCAACCTCCTCACAGTTCGAATGGGACGTCCCTCAAATTTTCTTTCGTGTTTTCATTTTATTAAAAAGTTTGAGAATGAGTTGAAGGAAGGCTGGAAGTTTGACAGCTTGCATAACATCGAACAGAAAAATTTGAAATTGGTAAACTACGTTAAGTAATAACCCTGGCGATATACCAATCTATTATATTAAAATGTTATGTGCTCACAGAAAATATTAAACTAATATGGATAAATTTGGAAAGTAAAACATTTTCAACATCCAAATGATGGAATCTTGTTAGAGACATTTCTGAGATATAAATTACACATTATAATACATTATAAGAACATGTCACTTAAAAGTATTAGAAAGAGAAAATTTATATAGAGTTTCTGTAAAATTACTAACTTTGTTTAACGCAAATAAATGTCAGATTCTTTTTCGAGTATGATTTTTTAAAGAAGTGTAGCATTATAATAAATTAAAAAAATAGAGGAGGCCTTGGTTATAGTTATAGAGTAAGTGAGAAACCAAATTTTTATCTTCGCCGGAACCACTGAAATCGTTAACCACAGTTTCAAGTTATGGCAGCAAAGTCGTTGCGCCACAAGTAAAACGAACTAAAGTCTAAATTACCCTATCGAAGTTTCCGAACTACTCCGGTATATAAAGAACAGCTCTGTACCAGGATTAACACCTTGCCCGGTCCCTCTTCTTCCCACTACCAAAGTAGTACGCTATGTGATATGAACTACAAAACGTGACAACTTAGGGAACTTCAACTTCAAGCTTTCGTCATCATACTCCAGAACCCAACCCATTCACTTCCAAACAAGCATAGCTTGCAGTCTTCAGACCCAGCAAGCCAGCAGCATAGCTATAAAAAGTTCATTGCAGCATTGTTTCATCCTTTTTAAACAGAGGGTATCTGAAAAAGGAGACAGGCAGAAACTTCTGATCACAACTCAAAATTACAAAATAATTACGGTTGCCAACCCGTCTGCCTAGCGTGGCAACTATGGCAAAATCCCCCCTACGTTTAGCAGTGGAGTTTGATAGGCCGTAATGGATGAATGGAGGAAGCCTAATTGTCACTAAATCAAAAAATATCCATCAGCATTTAGAACTAATTGTGTAGTGTTTGTTGTTTATAAAAACAGGGACATTAAATAAATAATATATTACTGTAATTGTTATGATACATAATACCACTGGATTACAAAGTCAAAGACAATTCATTTCGAATATTTCTTTTGTTTTATTTTCTCACCCCTCATCGGCCTCCGCGAACAAACGGCGCGTAATCCCCGCTTATTCAACTTGTAACTCACTCCGAAGTTACTGGATAATTCTTTTCTTTTTTTCTTGTGTAATATTACGCTAAAGAAATAGAAATAAGTTTGAACAATTAGAATTGTTTCATGAAAAACTTTGGATCTTTTAGAGTTTTTTTAGTTAATATTTCACAAGGTGATATGCTATTGATTCCTTAATGTAGTTTGGCAAAAACTAGGAAGATTTTTCTGAGGTAATGCATTTATTTATTTATTACTGCCCAAGTCCACTGCCAAATATAGGCCTCAGCCTAAAAAGTAAATGCATCAAACTTTAAAGTGCATCAATCTCACGTAAAATAAAAATAAAATGTTAAGAAATGTTGATAAAAAATAGCTATTACAAAATAGGTCAATATATTTAGGACAATGTTGGGTATAAATAACTTTTAATCTCCACTTGACAACCGCTGTTTTTATATTTTCTAGTTCTTACTAAGAAGACGCTGCTGTCCGTCTTCTGGTTTGTTTCCTTTGTCGCCTCTTACGACACCCACGGGACGGTATGGGATAGTGGATAATATAACACTGAAACTACACGGTTTTGGCTAATATTAAATTGATTTAATTAACATTTAAAAATATTATTATGCATTTGCAATAAAAAATAAAAGGCCCCAGTATCCCAGTTTCTTGCCGTTCCATTGCCGTGCCATTTTGACGTTCATATGAGCTACAAAGAAGACTAAATTAAATAAAGACCAAACAATTTGAAGAAGGTAAGGGACAAAAAAGTCGTACCGCCACGCTGCTTCACGCTGCCCAACCCCTGTGGTTTTTTTTAACAAGAATGGATGACAAATAAGCAAATAATCTACCTGATGGCTAGTGGATGCTATGGACTTTAGACAGCTTTACCTATCCTCAATAAAGAATGAAAATGTAGATCATTAATATAAAAATAACGAAAAGGTCTCCTGAATTGAGAAAGGACCGGGCTCTCACTGAGTATTAGCGTAAAAAAGCAGCTTAGTGCTGCTGTGTGTCATCCATAATATGTCCTGATCAATATATTATTACTGGCAACATGCAATGTATTATTTTTGCGTAACATAAATCATTAGTACTTTTGTAAATACGTGGTACTAATAAACCTACAAAAAATATAGATTTTTTGAATAAGAGTGACACACGAGCATACGATCCACGAATGGTAAGTGAATGCTATGGCACATAGACATCTACATCTATCTTCGATAGAAAATCAAAATGCAGATCGAATTTCATCCTTGAGGACCAAGATGGAATGCCTCGTTACCAGTAAAAAGCGTATCCTGTACTCTACACACACCATACGAAAAGCAGTTACGCTACTGTTTCATGCTGGTATTCTGTGGAGCATGGTCCTACTCTGTTTGTGCCGACCACAGAAATCTAAATAATAATTTAGATTTCTGTGGTGCCGACCAATTCGGTCTGTAGCTACATTATAGCTGCAACGTAGCTCTACCAAGTGAAAGGCTCTACCTTAACGTCTTTTTATGCGTATTAAGTACTTACCTGTTTTTATTTAATTTATTATAAGCCGGTGCTTTACTATTTGTTAAAAGGTGAATCTTTATGCAAGTAATTCTGCGGAAATAGTAAAAAATAAATTTAATTATTGAATGCGTAAGTGAAAATTGCTTGCTATTATTAAAATAATTTCAATTTGTGGCCAAGTTTAATAATGTTTTTACGATTTTCTTATAACATTTATGTGTTCCAAGTTCTTTCCTTTGAATTGTATGTTATATACAAACATAATTTAATAGTCTTTCCAAATGTCAATAAACAAGACCGATACTCTGTTCAAACTGAAGTACCCTTCAAAACTCAACCTGTTTAAAGACATGCGTTTGACAACTGTGGGGCCTTTATCGGCAAAGCCGCAGCTTTTGTTGTTTGTACATTATCCATTTAAACAGTGTGTTTTAAAACCCTTTTAAGTACCTTTTTGCAGTTGTTTTGCTTTTATCGATAATATTTTGTTGTTTTATTTTGGCCGTTGTAAGTAAAGAGGAGACCACCTGCCGGGAAGCTTCACACCCGGCGAGCGGCCAAAGCTCCTAGTTGTGATCCGAAGGCTTAGATTGTATATCAGATTCGTTTGGAAACTTCTATAGCGTGATTCAAGCATTATTTGTTGCAATTCGTATTCGTTATTGTAGCGGTGACATTACACAATCACTTTTTTATATACAAAAATGTATGAATGCATTTTAATCTGACAATCCAAAGAGAGAAATTATACCGTTTGATGGATATCATATTGTTAGGAATGAGGGTAAAAATAAAAGAAAATACGAAGAAATGAGGGTCGAACTGTAATCTCCCACTCTTTCTGGCAGTATACTTATTATAAAGTATTGCGCAGGTGACTATCATTATAATATCGTCTATATATATGTCTATATCAGTCTGTAATTCTACGAGTCTCACTGTCGTTACTATGCCCGTTAGGATATTCTACTAGTGTAGGCAAGGAAGGTCGTATTTCTCAGAGGCTGCTCTGTGTTACATTGAGATGGGTAGTATTGCTGTTGGTTTGCATACTTTGGTGTTATCATGTAATCGGGTCCTTCTGGTTACACCGGTGTGATTGTGACGGGAACATGTTATGGTTGGTCGAACTGTATTGGTCTATGCTGAGTGTATGGTACAATGCGCTGTTTAGTTGGTGATAATGAGCGGTTGCGTAAGCGGGAGAGTAAGTTGAGCTTACGCTTACCTTTGTTATTTTTAGCAATCGGCCTCTACAATTGTTTCTAAAAATAAGGACCGAGTAATATTCTTTTATTTAAATAATTTTGAGGATAATTTCTAACATTAGGTGTGGGATTAAAACATTTTCTTGTAGCTCTACATTTTAATTTCTAAAAATATGATATCTTGAGCCGTGTTGGGTTAGGAGCCAATCACTCACCGTATGCGAGTAACCTGGGTTCGATCCCCGCCGGCATCAATGAAATTGTTAATTGAAATATAAACTGCTGATTTCAACGTGCTTAGTAGCAAAGAACACCATCGTGAAGAAACTTGCATGTTTAAGTAATAAAATCTTTAAAAATCTTTAAAATCGGCATATTATGTCTTTCCATCCGATTACAATGTAGGTGTCTTCAAGACAAAAGTGAACAGGCTTTTTTTAAGTTAGTGGGCTTCACCATGTTTGGATGCATCATCACTATCAGTCAAGTGCCAGCTTAAAATCGTGAAAAGTAAAAAAAATATTTTCGAGAAATTAATATGAAGGCATAAACATATTGGAGCAGCGTGGTGGACTAATTGTTCCATAACGCTCTCAGAATTTGGGAGGCCTGTGCATAAAAGCGAAACGTGTATATTAACCGTGCTGTGGCGGTGTAAGAATATTCACTACCCCTTATCATCCCGTGGGTGTCGTAAGAGGCGACAGAGGGAAGCAAACCAGGAGATCAGCAGCAGCGTCTTTATATTAACAACTAGAAAACTAAATAAACTGCGGTTACCAACCCACCTGCCAAGCGTGGCACATATGACAAATATCCCTCTTATGAGGTAATCTATAGGGAGGCGTATGTTCAGCAGTGGACTTTGATAGTCTGCAATGAATTAATAATGAATGGGGTGGCCGCTTCCAAGCTGTTTCTGTAAGTGGTTTTTACAACCTTTCTTGTTGTATAATTTACTTTGAAAAAATCCCGCTGGGTTTCTTGATGATCCAGTGGTAAAAGAAATAAATGACTTTAAAAAAGAACTACTTGTAATCTATATTGAATAAAATATTATATTATTCTATTCTAATGTAAATAGACAATGACTTTTCAATTTTCTATATACATTATTGACTTTGATTGATTCACTTTCTTTTAAGAATCAAGCTTTGTTTGTATGGATCGCACTCGGAGCAACATTTCTTAAATATTCAAATTATTTTAAAATCTGTAAAGGGAAATCCCGTTCTCTTACATTGCTTAGTTAACACAAAGTTAAGCTGCCGTACGAGCAGCTGAAAATACCAACCGCTCATATATCTCACGTCCGTTTAATCTCCTTTGTAGACGCTTTAGCGGAAAAACTCGCAAAGGTAGCAAAGATTTCTCTTTGTGTTATTTTGTGTTATGTTTTGGTTGCATACAAAGAAAACTAAATTAAATATAAAAAATGTTTGCTGCTGAAAACACTATACGCAATTGCTTAATGTTACTAGAAGAATTTCACAATAAATTATTTTGCCATTATTTGCCACACTTTGGCATCCAGTATACTGAAGACTAGCGACACGCCTCGGTTTCGCCTGCGTAGAAGCTATTAAAGTGGCGTTATTTAGAATTAAAATAATCAACGATCATTTATTTTATCAATTATTAGTTTTTTTCAAAAAAACTCAAAGTTTTTAGGATAAAATATAGCTTATATAACTCTTGGCATTCCTTTCTATCTGTTTATAAAGATTTCCGAAGAAGCCATTCCAAAGACTATCTCGGACAGACAGACAGACAAAATGTTTTAATGACATGCAAATAACTCTCTCTGCTCAATATAAGTTAGTTATTTCGACATTACAGACACATATTTCAATTTCATTTATATGTATATAGATATTAAAATTCACTGTCTAAGATCCGCGCGACAAATATGTACGTAAGACTCATCATTTTTATTTTACGTGGATCTTAGCTAACTAATCTTAATATCTTTACTACAATATATTGTTCAAAAAGATGAACACAAAATTTTCTCCAATGGGTTCATCATCATCATTACAGCCTATTAAAAGTCACGACTAAACAATGGGTTCAGTAATAGTTACGCAAAATATTTAAAAAAAATCTACTGTATGTGGTTGAGCCATGCTGCAGCTATATTAGTAGTATAGTTGTAGCACTTGGGTCGGCTCGACCGGGGAAGAACTCACAGAGTACTAGCGTAAAATACCAGCTTAATGCTGCTGTGTTTCGTATAGTGAGTGTAGAGAACTGGAGACTCTTTTTACTGGAAAAGAGGCATTCCATCTTAGTCCTCACGGCTGGCGGCGCATCTGCATTTTGATTCGCAAACGAGGATAGTTGTAGATGTCTATGGGCCACAGCAACCACTTATATCCTATATATCCTATAAAACAACAATTTGCTGCATGTTATAAAAAAGCCAAAAAAGAAGCCTGCGCTTGATGCTGCCCGCATTGTAAATGAAAGTGTCTGATACTGTAATTAGCCTATGAATTTCGAATATGGTTAATTTTCCTAGACAATTTGGAAAATGTTTCGAGTCTGTATCAATAACCTGTTTGTATTCGATAAGAATAATGGTGATGGTTTAGCCTTATACGACACTTTTTATAGAATAAGGGTAACAAACACGCACACAGTCCACTTTATCGTAAGTAGATGTTGTGTCAATACACATCTACTTGTATCCTCAATAAAGAATCAAACAAAAGTTGTCACCCCTGAGGACTAAGATAAAATACCTCGTTTTCAGTAATTTCCACGCACGGCAATTCATACTCTGGTACTAAGGGCGTGGGCACACGTTGAATTTTGGTGGCTGTGGTGGGTAATGGCACCCTACATAAATCTCTTATCAAATAGAGACATAAAGTGATATTGTGATTGCTGACACAGAGTTTTTTAACAGTTATTACTTCATACTACCTACCACTTTCGACATATATTTAACAGTTATTATTTAACACTCTTTACCATTTGTGTGAGAAGTAAAATGAAATTTATATTTGGTGATAGCAACCAAAATACCCACATCAACAGAATGTAGGGATACTTTAATCCTAAATTATTTACGACTTTATAGTTTAAAATCTTTTTAGTTTCCTTAAAAAGTTTATATACAGATAGCACATAGAAACCTCTATTATATATTATATAAAAAAACAAAAGAAAAAAGAAAATACGGCGGCAAAATTGTTAGTACTTCGTTACGTCCAGGAAAATATAAAATTGTTCTACTTATATTAATTAATAAAAAGGGATTAGATTGTTTTTCTTTTTTTAATTTAACGTACCGTGTGAGCTTTAAGAGTTATGTCACGTCGTCATTTGAGTCGAGATGAAATGTTACGAGCCATGGGCATGTTAGAAAATGGTGCCATTCAACGCGTCGTTGCTGAGGCCTTACACACCAGCCAAAACGTGTTATTTAAGTTGTGGTTACGTTATCGCAGTACTGGGGATGTGGCTGAACGGCACACGGGTATATATCGTGTTACTACGCAGAGACAGGATCGATTTCTCCAAATGACCACCAGAAAACAACCCAATATCACAGCGATGCAACTACTACAAAGGCTCCAAGAGGACCACCAGCTGCTGGTAAGCGACCAAACCGTGCGAAGGAAGTTGCATGAAGTTAATCTTCATGCTCAAAGACCGCTACGTTTTCCAGCATTGCGACGTGACAATCGCAGTCGGCGGCTTTCGTGGGCTCGGGAGCATTTACCATGGAGTGACAAACAATGGTCTTTGGTGCTGTTCACCGATGAGTCCCGGTTTGGGTTTCATCCGGATTCACGAATAACACGCATTTGGAGAACTCCAGGAAGAATTAGCCGTCTACGGCACCCTCAGGAGGTCCATTTATACCAAGGCGGGGCAATCATGGTGTGGGCAGGAATTCGTCTTGGCGAACGAACCCAGCTCGTTTGGATCCAAGGCAGCATGACTGCACAAAAATACCACGAGGAGGTAGTAGAGCCTGTTATTGTCCCACACAGAATCCAAATGGGCCAGGAATTTCTGCTCAAATAATGCTCCTTCCCATACGGCGCGGCTGGTGTCGGCCGCTGTCCGAGATACACGATATTCAAGTTTTGGATTGGTCTGCCCGTCGCCCGACTTAAATCCTATCGAGCATGCCTGGGACATGTTACAACGAAAAGTTTTGAGAGATTTCCCGCGCAAATTCAACGACGGAACAACAACTTTACAAACGCAAAGAACATGGGACCTCATACCGCAGCAAGACATTCACAATTTAATTTTAAGTATGTACAATCGATGTCGATGTGTAATTAATGTAAGAGGTAGCAACACTGGTTATTAATAATTAGATTATATAAGATTTTTGTAATTTTTATTAAAATTAATAGTTTTATAAGAAATGAAGTTTTTTTATCCTACAAATTTTCTACGGCGATTAAAAAACCTAAAATTTGTTTTTTATTAAAGAAAGATTTAATTTTTATTAAAGACCATAAAATAACATATCATTCTTCCATTTATTATATCAGGAAATTCCTTATAGATATTTGATGAAATATAAAATATCCCTAGATTTTGTTGATGTGTTTATCACCTCTAGTTGATGATTGCACCGTGATGATTACCAACGCAATACAGCAAAGCTGCATTGCGTTGGGTTATCATCACGGTGCACCGCCGCCTTTATATTTCATTTGACTTCTCTCTTACAACAGTAAGTAATTAGTAACAGAAAATAGCTAACTCGCGATGAAGGCATGCTCAAGTCGGGGGAAAGGTTTTTGAGTGGTTTCGTTGTACTGGTAAGATCAGCCTAGCCACCAAATAAGAGTGATGACCATAGATACAATGTTATATAACATATTTAGACCATTTAAATGACATATTTAGTGTCTTGATACAGGTGACTAAGAACCGTGCTTTGTGGAGGAGGCTTATGTGCAATAGTAGACTTGTGATGGGCATTAAATTTTAGTCAATAAATTACTTTTAGCGTGTTTACTATAAGCTGTTTCTTTTGCATTATCAATGACCTAAAAATCAAAACTATTGAAACAAATTTCGGGAAAGCTTAGCATATACATTACTTAATAATAATAATAAGCATTTATTTCATATTTATTATTAATTTATTAATTATTCATTACAGCCTATCAAAGTCCATTGCTTAACATACATATATGGAGGATAATTGTTATAATTGCCGCGCTTGGCAGGCAAATATTCTTAAACCACCACTACACGGACAAAATGCATTATAAAGTGGAATTTTTGTTATTTGTGAGAGGTCGGTATTTAAATAAATTATGTATGGATAACTTTTAAAGCATCTACATATTTTATTGGATATGAGAAGAGGTGACTACATAAAAACCAGGAAGAATCTAAGACTATTATAATTGGTATATCATCTCGTATTTGTCAGTTGTTAGATTTTTAAAATAAATTACAATAGACTTTATTTATAGAATAAGGGTGACAAACGAGCACACAGTCCACCTGATGTTAAGTGGATGCGGTGGCCCATAGACATCGACATCTATCCTCGATTTAGCTATCACAGAATACCAGCGTAAAATAGCACCTCAATGCTGCTGCGTTTCGTATGGTGAGTGTAGAGAACCGGAGACCCTTTTTGCTGGGGTGACAACGTATCTACATTCCGTTTCTTAATCGACGATAGATGTGAATGTCTATGGGTCACAGAATTTATTTACAAGTGGACAGTGCGCTTGTTTGTCACCGTTATTCTATTAAAAAATTCAGTTTCACAAAAAACTTAATCGACTTACAGCGGAGTGTTTTTCAGCATTACGGTAACCCGGAATTTTTATTCACCGCAATAAACATCGTTAGCCTCGTTCCTCGAGTAATTTAATTACCATCAAGCGGATTTTTTATCAAGTTGTCGATGTTCAGTTCCTTTATAACATTAACCGCAACACAATGGTCGTGCAATTATTCGATCGATGGAATCAGCTATTTATTGACATGAAGTTTTGTTCTATATACATGTAACTGCTTGGTGCTATAACATATTAATTAATGTGTTCCATTATTAACTTTCTATTTGAATGTCATGGATATTGGGCCAATATTTAGAAGTCTAAATTTAAACATATCTTAACGTTTTGGTTTTATTCAATATAGATTATAAATAAGTTCTTGGGAACAACCAGCAAGAAGCCCAGGGGAACATTTTTTTGAAAAGAGAACAGATTACAATAATTTAATATCATCATCATCATCATTACAGCCCTTCACAAGTCCACTGCTGAACATAGGCCTCCCCCACGGAATATCACCATCCAGAGCCACCTGCATCCATTGACTTTCTGCATGTAGGATTAGTAAGCTGAAGTGGCAATGGGCCGGCCATATAGCTCGAAGAACCGACAACCGATGGGGAAGAAAGGTTCTCGAGTGGCAGCCTCGTACCGGCAGGCGAAGTGTAGGGCGTCCCCCCACTAGATGGAGTGACGACCTGGTAATTTAATATGTTACACAATAATTAACAACACATGACACACAAGAAATAGCTTGATAGCGATCATCTCATTCCCAGGGGTTATTATCATCCATAAATCCCTTAATATTATAATAACCCTTTTTATACAATCTTTGCTTAATAAAGATTTTAAAGAGATTTTAAACAACATGGACATGCTGTAAAAGCGTATACATCGCCCCAAGAATGATTTGGACTGTATTCCCGGTTCAACTGTTTAAAAATATTGTCCACATCAAGCCTTGGTCGAAGCGTTTTAGTATCACTTCACTGCGGGACGCGGTCGGCGGAAGTGGGAGGGGTAACGCCCACTTACCACACTTTACAATAAAGTATTTTAAACACAAAAGAAACCCCGAAAGTGGGCAGAATCGAGAATCACACTATTATACAAGAAGGGAGATCCAACCGATGTCAATAACTATCGGCCTATTAGCTTACTCCCAAGCATTTATAAGTTATTAGCGACGTGCTTAGACAAAAGGATTGAGCCGTATATAGAAAAAAAAATCAACCTATAGAGCAAACGGAATTTCGAAAAGGATACTGTACAACCGATCACATCCACACCTTAGAGCAAATAATAGAGCATCAAGAACTCAAGCAACCACTCATTGACTATACTACCTAGAATTCATTGACTATATGAAAGCTTTCGATTCTATATCATACGAAAGCATATGGCAAGCCTTATCTAGTCAAGAAATCCCAGAAATATTATAGTAATAGTGAAAGCAGAGTAAAGCTGTACAGAATAGGTTCAAAAATCAAAATATGTAGTGTAGAGGTCTTAAGCAGGGGGATCCTCTATCACCCAAGATATTCATCTCTGTTTTACAAAATATAATGAAAGACCTGAGTTGGAAACAAAAATGAATTTACATCAACGGACATTTTCTAAGCAACCTTCTGCATGCGGCTTATAGATTTATACGTTAGAGTACTTTTTGTTTAGAATATATAGAGAAGAATTGTCTCCAAGTCAACATACGTTCTTAAAAATATATTCTTTTTAAAATCGATTCTGTATTTTTTTTAAATTAAAAATGTTATTAGTCACCAAAATGGGAAGTTGTTAAAGGAAAACGAATCGTATCTTTGCTTATTAAAAATATGTATGACCATGAACTGAATGGTAAAAAAATTTCTTGAGTAGAAGCTTCGTGCCAGCAAGCGCAACGTAGAGTCACTTCTGGATGAAGAGGCGATGTGATGAAACGTGATTAGAGCTGATAGACGGAACACTGTTCTTGTTCTCTATTCTACAATCCGTAATGTATGGATGTATGAATATGATCCTTGCATAATTGATGCTTATGACAACATAAATAAGAAACATTAATGAATGCAGTGGTGTCGTCATGAACGTTGTAACGAAGTTAAATTCGCGATTATAATGAATGGATGCCTGTCGCATATCGCGAGAAGAATGCACTTTGCATGCGAGCAAAAATGGCGGACGGACGATATCTAGTTTTATGGTCCGCGAAACGAGCTCCCACTGAGGAAACTTTTTAAATTATAGTCGAGAGCATAAAATTATTATTGTGGGTAGCGATGCGACGTATATAAATATAGCTCCAAGTGTACGCGTTTAATTAAAATGTAACTAATATTTATGTATATATTTGCGTGTTTTCGATTACTTTTATCAACGAATTATATTAAAAATGTTCTTGTATATTGATTTACTCAAGAGGGGACTTACTTCTAGGGAAGAAACGTCCTCGAATGGCAGTCTCGTACAGGTAAGCGACACGTAGCCGCCTACTAAATTGAGTGACGACTTGGTAAGACAAAAGACGTAGGTAACGAAGTTATAGGATGCAGATGGCTCATGACAGTATTTTATGGCATTATTTGGAGGAAAGCTACACTCAGCAGTGGACTTGTAAAGGACTGTAATTTTTGGCTAATTATAATGTTTATTAAAACTTATAAAGGTTACAAACGAATTGTTGCACTAATTGTTAAACAAGGATTAATCTTATATCTTAAGATATCAGTACGTTCCCATACAATTTTACAATATCAAATTTTAATCGTATATGTCAAAGTCATTCCATACGTGGTAGAGCCATGCTGCAGCTATATTAATAGTATAGTTGTAGCACGAATGGGTCGGCTCGACCGGGGAAGGACCACGCTCTCGCAGAATACCAGCGTAAAATAGCAGCTTAATGCTGCTGTGTTTCGTATGGTGAGTGTAGAGAACCGGAGACCCTTTTTACTGGAAAAGAGGCATTCCATCTTAGTCCTCACGGCTGACAACGTATCTGCATTTTAATCCGCAAACGAATATAGATGTAGATGTCTATGGGCCACAGCAACCACTTACCATCAGGTGGACTGTGTGCTCGTTTGTCACCCTTATTCTATAAAAAAAAAGCTAACTAGCTTTAGTAGCCGTTCAATTAACGGTCTAGCCTTTTTACTAAACGGCGTCGTTCAACTAGCGGTGAATTATATTCAGTCTAATACAACGTTGCGCATATCTTGCAATATCAGCGACAGCAGGAAAGGTGCGGCTGGGGTGGGCCTTGGGCCACCCAGCATGTGTTGTGTGGACGACACCCACGGGAGGAAATGTGGTAGTGGACCATACACCATACACCGCCACTATATGGTAAAGTATAAGTAAGATACCCAATTCGACGACGAGGAGTGGCGTTAAAGCTGTGAGCCTGGTATTGCGATTCTCAATCTGCTTGCCAACCGATGCCGGCGATTAACGTAAATTCTCCCTACAATGAGAGAGTTTAATTCGGTTAGAGTAAGTCACTTACTTTCAATTTTACTCGCATCCCAAGTCAATGGATAGCTTTTACAGTAAGATTGAGGGCATCCATTTATTGTAATTTTTTTTATATTCCTCCACACTAGCAGATCATGATAGCAGTATTCGAAATAGTGCATTACGTTTAAAATAGTGCAAATTGTTATGAGTGTTATAGTGTTTCGTGTGGTGAGAGCAGAGAACCCGAGACCAGAGACCACTTTTAACTGGAAATGAGGCATTCCATCTAAGTCGCCTGTGGAGACAATGGATCTGCATTTTGATTCTTAATCAAGGATAGATGTAGATGTATATGGACCACAGAATCCACTTACAAACAGGTGATCTGATTGCTCGTTTAACATCCTGTATTAAAATCATCATTAAAAAGGAAAAATCATGGTAGTCATCAGCGTGTTAGGTTTCTGCAATCAAATAGCAGTACTCTGTTTCGTACTGAAAGGTATACGTAAGGTGTGGCATTCCATTTTATTGCTCAGAAGTGACAACGCATCGGTAGCTTTCTTCGTTTCAAGATGGCTGCAGGTGTCCATGGACTTCAGTTACCACTTACCATCAGGTGGACTGTAAGTTCGTTTGACACTTCAGTTTTATAATAAAAAATATTTAAGTTACAATTCAGTCGGTACTAACAGCATATAATTTGTTTAAATAATCCCAACATAAGAAAACAATTGAAATGAAAACACAATGGAGAAATGCTTGTCTGTGTACAGTCTTAATTTGTTTTCCTCTTCTTTAGAGAAAAAGAAACAACGGGCGGTTAGTCTTTAATTTGCATTGTGATTCTATTCTAAGCGATAAAAATAAATATTTAAATCCGTAATAGTGAGAAAAGTGAAAGAGTGGCAATTTCCACCAGCACCGATGAAATCTTTTATTTCAATTTTAAGTGCTGATTTATCAAGTACTCTGTGGTTAAGTAAAACATTGTGAGGAAACCTGTATGTCTGAGGAATTAATATTTCAAGGACATGTAAAGTCCAGCAACAAGTGCTGAAGAAGTATTTGCTGCATAAACTTCACACAGATGAGAGTGGACATATGCTCAGCCTAGTCTCATTAAAACTATATATTTTAATTTAATTTAAAGGTTTTCTATTAATTGTTTAATAACTACTCCTTTTTACGGACAATACAATCATTAAACTTTTCTATAGTATCTCTTTCCACGCTTCTGGACCCTCCTCCTTAACCCTCGGTCGATTGTCGTCGTCTGACGAGTGCTCTCGACAGGTTCATTTTTTATTTCTTATTTTATGGTATAAATCTTATTGCACTTACAGAGATTTCATCATCATCAATTGCGAATTTATATTTCACGTGATGGTAAGGGTTACTGCAGTCCATAGGCTGCTGTAGCTACTTAACACCATGCAACCAATTTCGAACAAAGAAGGATGCAAATACGTCGTCAACTCTGACGACTAAAATATAATATCTCACAGTCAGTAATTTTGCACATTGGGACAGCGCGGCGGACATTTCCTTACCCTAAAACCCTCTCAAGAATGAGAGGACGCCTGTGGTCAGCAGTGGGACGTATATAGGCTGTAACTTTACTTTACTTTACTAGCCAGGTATTATACTGGCTCTCTATAAAAGCAGTGCTATTTGGCGACAGCAAGTTGTGAGAATGTGCTACTTACCCTGACGGACTCCGGGAAGGAGTGCTATCACCAATAAATTTGGTAGCGTGTACTGTAGTTTCATTCGTATTTTAAATGTTTAGACGGTCCCTCGCGCAGTGGCTTAGCGATGAGTTGCGGCACTAAGGGCCAGGGGTTTGAATCTCGCACGGGACAAGTATTTGTACGGTCTACAAATAATAGTTTCGGGTCTGGATGTTTGTAAACTGTCCCCACGATACAGGAGAAAATTTTAGTGTGTAGGTAACGTTTAGAAAAAAAAATGTACCACGCAAAAGGAATGTGATACGTTTTCCTTTTAAATAAAACTAGTTTTACGGATTTTATCGCGTATATTAACTTATTTTATATTCCCGACGTTTCGAGTACTTTACAGCACCCATGGTCACGGGGGGGACTGAGGTATTTGACGTCCCAATGTCATAGTTAACCACGGTTACCTCAGATTAAAATTATTAATTTTGTTCCGATCTACGCAGTATGAACTTACAGTATCTTGAAGTCTTGCAGTTGTATGCTTGGGTTGGGATTTAATTTTATTAATTATAGGATCTCAAGCAGATGGTAGCACCCAGCCATCTTCTCTATTGAAATTAGGATGTTTTTGATTTCAATAGCCTCGCGAATCATCCTTGGAAGGAATCATTGTTCTTTAGCGAGGATTTGTGGTCTATCAAATCTAATGTAGTGACGGGGCGACCCTGTACGTGTTCACAGACTGCAGACTTCCCGGAGCGTCGATTCTTCACTCGTTCACTGTGACGTAGGCGCGGGACCCGTATTGTCGTGCAAAACTTGCTTGACGTGTTGGAGTTCAGCGGCCAGGTCTTTCCGCCATATGTACGATTTTTCTTTTGTGCATTAAAGTTTAAATAAATAAATTTAAGATAACCATCAAGGACCATTTATTTCATAAATTTTTCAATTTCATCAAATAATGTTTGTCATTTTTCATTAATATCGATTGAACCATTCCGAAGATTTTCTCGGACGGACAGAGAGACAACATTTTTAAGAAAAGGTTATTCATAACTTAATGGCATACAAATAACCCCCTGAACTCAATAAAAGGCAGTTATTTCGATATATAAGACAGACACTACTATTTTATTTATATGTGTAGATAAGCTCCTTCCGATAAAACGCTGATTATAATACAAAACTTAAGCGAAGATAATTGTGCCGCTTTGTTTACTCAGAAGAAAGAATAATTATGCCATTCTTATTAAAATAACTAGCTGGAAGCCGGCTGTTATATCATAGGATACTATTTACTTTATGTTATAAGACCTGTATACTTTTTAATGTTTATTTACTTAAAACCTAAATTACTTTCTTAGAAGCCAAACTAATGTTATGTCATAGGATACTATTTACTTTATGTTATAAGACCTGTATACTTTATAAATCATATTGTTTACTTCCTTAGAAGCCACACTAATTCGACTGTAATATTATATGCTAATGTTTATAGTTTACCATAAGTTAACCATAACACCAATAACAATGTTATTCCCTCATGTTTACCTCCACCTCCTAGCTTCCTACACTATTTAAACCAAATCTTTCGATATACATACATATATTCGATAAATTCTTACGAAATATGGTTTTAAATTTTGGAGAGTTATATTGTTTAAGTAGGAATACATATATAATAATAAATTCATTTAAATTGAATGATATATCTTTCAAATTTATTTGTCGGTATGATAAGCGCGCCACCTAGTGTAAGTTAATCGTACTATGCCTATAACCTTTGCGCAAATGCAAGCAATAAGTTGACAAAGTTTTACCGTAATCTGATGAACGGCATGACAGCGCATAAAATACGAACAAAAATATTATTTTTTATATATTAGACTAGCTGGTACCCGGCGTTTTGTTGCCGCAGAAGAAATAATTGTGGAAATATCGTTTCAAATTTGGCAGACTTACAGTATAAATATAATAAAGTTATTGAAGTTGGCTGATATATTATTTTCTGATAAATTTCGTACGATACCTACAGTAGGTAGAAATTAATTGTACTATTCCTATAACCTTCGCGGAAGTGCAAGCAATAGGTTGACAAAGTTTTACCGCAATCTGATGAACGGTGTGGCAGCGCATAAAATACGAACAAACAAAAATTAATTTTTATATATTAGATTATATAGTATATATTTAATAAACGAATAACTTTTAGGTCATTTATCACCTGCGAAATCTACACGACAGTTGCCGCGGTAAAGCCCGCAACTATAGCATTCATCAACGCTAATTTAACTAAGCTTCACTTAGCGACAAATATATTGTAATGCTGCAGCAGGAGTGGATAATTTTCATTGTATTCTCTACAAGCTATTGCGCGACAAAATAAAATACTCTTTATTGTTCACAAAGGAAAGTTAAATATAACAAAAAAATAATACTGTTACCGTTACAGCCTATTAAAGTCCACTGCTGAACATAAGCCTCACCCATAGATTGCCTCATAGGGGGGATATTTTCAATAGTTGACACACTTGGCAAGCGGGTTGACAACCCCAGTTTTTTATTTTTAGTCGTTATTAGGAAGACGCTGCTGCCCATCTCCTAATTTGTTTCCCTCTGTCGCCTCTTACGACACCCACGGGATGATATGGGGTAGTGGATATACTTACACCGCCACTGCACGCTAAAAAAATATTTGGTTCATAAAATAGAACAACGAAAACTTTAGGAGACAAACAAAATTTTAATAAAGATTCATACCTAGATCTATATTAATATAATAAAGCGGAAGAGTTTTTTTGTTTTATTGCGTGTTTAACGCTAATCTCTGGAACTACAAGTCCATTTAAAAAATTATGTATATTATAGCCAGATTTAATAGTATTGGCTATCTAGCAGTAGGCTACACCTCTCAGCTAGCCTTAAATATTGATTTTTTTTAAGCAAGTCAGAAGAAAAAGCGTTCCCGAAATGATTTATCCGCGCGCGCTGGCTCAGCTAGAGGTTTTATATATGCAGTTGCAAATATCCCCTGTATTTGTTAGCAATAAGATTCATACTCAACTTACTTGCCAAGCGTGGAAAAAAGGGTTTTTTTTTTAAATAAACGTTACCACCACACTAGGATTTTCTCCTGTATCGTGGAGGCAGTTTACATACATAAATTGCACAAGGTTAAACATCCAGACCCTGAACCAAACCTTGGGCACACAAATACTCAATCCATGCGGGATTCAAACCCGCGGCAATCAGCGCCGTAACTCATTGCAGAGCCACTACGCTACGAAATCGTTCAAGCCGAATAAAGAGCCGCAGTATGTCTTCTAACTGCATATATTATATTAATAATGCCCTCCAGACCGAATTTCGGTCACAGCGCCCGGTCCTAATGAAGACTAGCCATCTGCGCAGGACAGGACTATAGTGTCGGAGTGTATGCGCAAGCACAGGTGCACTCTTTATTCCCTCACTCTCATAGATCAATGGGACTGTAAACCGACACGACCGGAGAGAGTTCAGGCGCAGAAACAATGGCTTTTCGTCATTTTCGAGGCAGAGAGATAAAACATCTACAACTTCCTGACTCCGGGCTGCTACTGAAAATTTCTTGACAGAAAAACCCAGTAAATAATTTTTGGCCCGACCCGATCCTGGGACCTCATGATCGGAAATCGCAGTTACGACCACTAGACCAAAGAGGCAGTTAAACTATGCATATATAAAACTAAATGCAACATAATAAGTTTTTATGTATCCTGTTAAATCCTTTTCTACAAATTCTTTTTGATGTCAAATGTCAATTTTCAAATCGTTAATATTTTGGAAATTTAGGGAAATTTTGAACCTTTAAGAAAATGTTAGAGTCATTAAAAATACATTAACCTTTCCATTACGAGTTTCAAAGGGAGGAGTAAATACGAAACATCACTGTGAATACAATTTTTAAAATTATAGCGCACTGAATAGAAATAATTTTTAAGAATTTATAAATCGAAAGCTGTTTTTACGTATATAGAACAAGGGAGACAAATCGACACTCAATGCACCTGATGGTAAATGGATACTGCGGTCCATAGACATCTACATCTTTTGTAGATTTATAATCAAAACGTAGATGCGCTGACCCCTGAGGAATAAGATGAAATGGCTCGTTACCAGCAAAAAGGGTCTCCGGTGTCTAGGCTCTGCTAGCTTAATGCTGTTGTGTTTCGTATGGTGAGACCATACGAAACACAACAGCATTAAGCTGCTAATTTGCTCTGGTGTTCTGCGAGATTTTCAGACCTTTCCATGCCCTCTTATGAGGCAATCTATGCGGCAGGAGTAAAGTTCAGCAGTGGACTTTTGATAGAATGCAACGGTATTAAAAACGTACAATAGATGAGGTGAAAACCTAGTAAGTCATGCAGGAAGTAAGTTTAAGCAGATAGCTCAGAATCGTTTTGTGGCATTGCTTAGGGGAGACGTATGTTCATCAGAGCACTTGTGAGGAGCTATAATGATGATGATGCTAATGATAATGTTTTAATGAAGTTAAAAAAAAACTTCATCTAAATTACGTAAGCTTAAAGGGGACAATTGAAAATGGTTGCCATGTGGTGGTGGTGTAAGGCAATTCGTCACTCCATTTCGTTCCGTCAGTGTAGTAAGAAGCGACTTTAGAAATGCTAGAAATATGTTAGGGCTTCCGATAGATGATGAAAGCCGTGGTAGCTCAGATGGTTAGCGCTCGCTGTAAATTTCACAGTACGCGACCAACCCGGATTCAATCCCCACCGGCACCAATGAAATTGTTAATTGCAATTTTATGTGCTGATTTACCACGCGCGGTGAAGGAAAACATCGTGAGAAAACCTGCATGTCTAAGAAATAAGAAAAAAAATTCGAAGACGTATGAAGTTCGCCAACACGCATTGGGATAGCGCGGCGGACACTTCCTTGCCCTAAAACCCTCCCAGAAATGAGAGGATGCCTGTGCCCAGCAATGAGATGTATATACTTTTTCGATAGATGGTGGTATATCCACCTCATTTACGCCAGATGTAAAATGGCAACTGCAGACTATAGACACGAGCAGCCAACTTCATGCAAATAATGCTGTATATTTATTGACAACCCTGAGAAATAAAATGGACTGCATCACAGCCTGGAATTAAACTGTTTTTCTATACCCTTCACACCTAAACACAGCAATGCCAGCACTGCTATTTGATGGTAGAGAACAGGTAAGAGAGTCGTACCTACCCTAACGAAGAATCCTAGGTAGATAAGGATCCTATACAGACCAACAGATTTTATCAACTAAATTTATTACCGGAAATGTTAAAAAATTTAAGACCAATGTATTCTTAAATGGAGAAGAATCGACTCTCGTCAATTCCACTGCTTTTCTTAATATAACTCTCGGCGCAAAACTTCATTGGAGCCCCCATATATCTTAACTAGCAAGCAGACTAAGTTCCGCAGCATATGCATATGAAGTTTTTTATTGAAAGACAGAATTAATAGTTTATTTCAGCTATTACTATACTATTATGTTTTATAGGATTTTGCTATAAAGTAATGCAATTGATTAAGAAACTATTTTTGTTTTGCAAAAGAGGACTACAAGAGACATTTATAACATAAAGCCGAAAGAGTCTCTTGAGAGAATTTTAATGAAATAAATTAAATTTGGCTTTGCAGTAGGCTATATAAGAAAATTTTAAGTATATTCACAAAATTAATAGTAGTTTTAATTTAAAAAAAAAAAACAGCTTTGTATATTTTGTAAATATCAGGAACAGACATAAGCTAATGATACTGGTCACTTTACTCCAAAATGAGTAAGTCATTTATGGGGGCAATGTATACACTTTTTAAACAAAGTCCCAGCAAACATACAAGGTCTTTCTAGTACCAAATACTTTGTTTTTACTAAATAAAAGCTATTAAAAGGGTTATTCGAATATTAATGAATTCATGATAATAACCCCTGGCAATGAGGTTGAGTTTTGTAGGTAATTTGTACAACCTGTGTTTACTTTTGTATATTTTACTTTAAAAAAAATCCCAAAGCGTTTCTTACTGGTTCTTCCCAGAATAGGAAGGCCTGTCGTAAAAATATAAAATGAGTTTCAAAAACAGTTATAAGCTATATTGCTTATTATTTTATTGTATTCTCATAGAAATTGGTTCAGTTGGTAGTTTAAAGTCAAATTGTTGATTGATAGAAACTTAGAGATCCAACGAGTCTCAATCAAGATGACGTGATTTAACTAAATTGTATTAATCAACATCATGACTTAGAGTAACTTAATCTAAACTAGCACTATATAACTTGTATCTATCGAAAAGCAAGCAGTAGGTTTTGTATATAGGTAACTAACGTTATATGTTACTACGTGGTTAGGCTTCTTTTCTTTTTATTCCGTCTGTCGACTGCCTCGTTGGTCTAGTGTTCGTAAACGCGATTTCTAATTATTAAGTGCTGGGTTCAAATCCCGGGACGGCCAGTAATCAATCATTGGGTTTTTCTGAGGGATTGGGAAGGAGCTGGCACTGGGGAGCCCCTGAGCAGAGATGGAAACAGTATTCCATGTGGGGCCGAACTTGCGCCTTGTAAAGTTGCAAGCGGTGTACCGGCATGAAATACTGTCCCGCTCTGCTGAGCACGCCAAGCTTCTTAGAGGCCAATTTGGCCTTCTCTTCCAAATGACCACAAAACTGCACATCACTCGATATGTCGACACCGAGGATTCCAATACTGGCTGAAGCAACAAGGGGAGTGCCTTGAAACTGAGGAGATACGACAAAGGGGTGCTTTTTAGCGGTAAACTTGTGTCTTCTGGGGATTGAACTGGACTAGATTTAGTTGCCCCCAATCCGAGACTTTGTTCAGCAAAGACTCGACTTCAGACACAAGTTTGTCCCGGTACTCGGCGACGTTTTCCCGAGAAATATTTGCACGGCCGGTATATAAGGCATCACCAGTGCTGTCGTCTGCATAGCAATGAATGTTATCAGTTTGCAACATATCATTGATATGCAGGAGAAACAGCGTTGGCGATAGCACGCAGCCTTGTGGAACACCAGCGTTGATAAACGTAATCAGAGCATGCACCGTCTACTACGACCTTGATGCTCCGATCAGCAAGGAAAGTGGTGATCCAATTGCACAATTTCTCGGGAAGCCCATAGAAAGGGAGCTTCGAAGGAAGCGCTTTGTGCCAGACCCGATCGAAGGCCTTCGCTATGTCCAAACTAACGGCCAATGCCTCCCCCTTGGACTCTACTGCCTCCGCCCATCTATGAGTTAGGTAGACCAGAAGATCACCAGCTGATCGACCACGACGAAAACCGTATTGGCGGTCACTAATCAGCTGGTGATCCTCAAGGTACCTCATGAGCTGGCAGTTTATAATAGACTCCATTATTTTGGAAAACAAGGAGGTGATGGCGATAGGCCTGTAGTTGGACGGGTTTGAGCGGTTGCCTTTTTTAGGGATCGGGTGGACCAAAGCTGTCTTCCATGAATTCGGGACTACGCCTTGGGAGTAGGAGTACCGGAAAAGACGCGTTAAAACCGGGGCCAACTCCGGAGCACACTTCTTCAGCATTATGGGAGGGACTCCATCAGGCCCACTCGACTTGCTGACATCCAGGGAGAGGAGTGCTTTGCGAACCGACCGCTGTGTAAACCGCACGTCCGGCATAGAGCACTTAAACCGCGGGATAGTCGGCGGTGTGTTCCCCCGTCATTCAGAGTTGAGTTGGATGCAAAGAGAGAGCCTAACAGATCGGCTTTCTCCTTTGCGGCATGGGCCAGTGAGTCGTCCTCTCTGTGCAGAGAAGGTAGTGATAGCTGACAGAAGTTCCCTTGGACAGCCTTGGCGAGAGAGCAGAATGCACGGGTTCCCGAAGGAAGGTGAACTAGCTTCTCGCCAATTCTGCCGATGTGCTCAGATCTTGCCTTGGCAATGACTCTTTTGAAGCACCTGGAGGCGGAATTATACTTCTTTTTAAGAGCGCTGGTGTTTACATCCCGAGACGTTGATGCGTCAGCCCAAGCCCGGTAGCACTCCTGCTTATAGCGTGATGCTATTTTACAGGAGCGACCAAACCATGGCTGGGATCTGCCTCCGATGGGCAACACAGAGGATGGAATAAAAAGTTACATACCCTGAAGTACCACATCAGCAACAGAATCAGCAACAACGTGGGTTCTTCCGGCGAGAAGCAAACCCACCCCCAAGGGTAGGATGCAAAAAAGACCGCATCCTATCCCAATCGGCCGACCTATAGTGCCAAACACGGCGGTAGCCTGCAGAATTCAACTGCGACGTTAGTGTGAGTGGCACCACACTCAGGACAAGACAATGGTCCGATGAGCCTAAAGGAGCGTCGACGGAAATCTGATATCCGTCCGGATGAGAGGTCAGCAGAAGATCCAACAGGGAAGGGTCATGATCTTCCACATCTGGAATCCGCGTAGGCGAAGTAACCAGCTGTGTAAGACCATATGCCAAAGCAAAGTCATAAACAGATCTCCCCGCATGATCGGTTGAACGTGAACCGAGCCATTCGGCGTGGTAGGCGTTAAAATCGCCAAGGATCACGATCTCTGCGGATGGGGTCTGCTGTAACAAGGAATCTGTAGCCATTTAGACGTGGTCGATGAGTTGGTCTGTTTCGGCATTACCGCTATGGGACCTATAGAGGCACCCGTAGACGCGGGGATGGTCGTCGCTGTCTACGCGCAACCATAGGATGGACAGGTCCTTACCTTCAAGTCTGCCGTGGCGTCGAAAACAAATGTCTTCTCTGACGTATACGCAAACTTCAGCCCGGAGCACAAAGGAGTGTTCTAATTTGTACCCCGGGTAGGAGGTTAAGGTAGTTAAGGTTGGAATGAAGTCTCCTGATGTTGCAAAAATTCACAGATAGCGTGGCAGGGGTCGCCTTGGTCTTATTGCTCACTTCCCCGAGCAGTATTAGTCACGAGCGGAATTTTGCCCCCCCCCCCCCCAAATACGTGGGGCAGCCTGAGCACCCACGCTCAGGAGTGGAGTAACGGTCGTGGATGCTCAGCGAGGGATTCTCCAGGGGTGCTAGTACCCCCCTGGGGTAGTCTTTCGTTTAATTCCGCTACCATGTTGATGGCGGGGGAGGGGGAATTGGGCCTCCGGCCACCTGCACTCACCAAGCAAAACGCAGAGGTAAACCTCTACTTCACGCTGGTATTCCGTGAGGTCGTGGTACCAACCCGGTTCGAGCCGACCCATCTGTGCGACAGCACAAGCTGCCGCGTGGCTCTACCAAGGTAAAAAGAAAGTGGTAGAGCCACGCTACAGTTATATTATGGTTGCGGCACGAATGAGTCGGTTCGACCGGGAAGTACCACGCTCTCACAGAATACTAGCGTAAAATAGAAGCTCAATGCTGCTGTATTTCATGTGGTGAGTGTAGAGAACCACAGACCCTTTTTACTATTATCAATGTATTCCATGATGATTGTGTGATTAAAAAAACATATTGAAATGCAAGAAATATAAGCAATTAGAATATACACATTCGTGTGCATAGAAAATTATCAGTTACAAATAGCTTGTAGGCACTAGTCCGCTGCCCCTATTTACTAGAACATTATACACCACGATTTGAATCACGACTACGCTGTGCATTTATATAATTCAATCGAAGAGAACTCGATAAACCGTTGCCCAAACACCTATTTACCTTATTTATTATGAATGAGCCTTTACCGTAATTAGGCTAAGCCGTATGTTACCACAGTGAAGGCCTATTCTGACGTAACTATACGTGTTCGCTTTTTTATACAAGAAAGGGTGAAAAACGAGCACACAGTCCACCTGATGGTAATTGGATACTGAGGCATTATGACCATTAAGAATCAAAATGCATGTACATTGTCACCTCTGAGGACTAAGATGGAATAACTCGTTACCAGTATAAAAGTTCTGTGGTTCTCTACACTCACCACACGAAACACAGCATTAAGATTCTATTTTACGCTGATATTCTGAGAGAGCGTGGTACTTGCCCGGTCGAGTCAACCCATTCGTAACTGCGCCACACGCCGGGTTGAAGCCACACGCTTTTCGTAATCTTTAATAAATTTAAATTTGGACTATCCAAATCCATTTAACAATTTGCATAAGGTAGGAAGCGTCTTTTAATAACCTTAAAGCACTTGTGTCAGAGACTCCCGCTCTTCCAAAGCCGTATAAAACATTTTGGAATAATACATATACATACACACATAAATTCTCACGCCTGTCACCCAGAGGGGTAGGCAGTGACTATGGACTTCCATTTGGCACGATCCTGACACACCTCTCTTGCCTCCACCACATCCATATACCTACGCATACACGCTCGTCGGTTGAGGGTACTCTTAATTTGGCCCATTTTCAATATATCGCCAATTTGATCGATAAACTTTCACCTAGGGCGTCCCTTCCCGACTCTGCCGTTCACCTGTGCGACATAAATTTGCTTTGTCACTCTTTCCTCATTCATTCTTTCTACATGGCCAAACCACCGAAGCATTCCTTTTTTTATTCCTGGTCACAACATCATCTTGCAAACCACACTCTTCTCTTATCACAATTTCTCACCATATCTTTCAGATTCAGCCCTAACATACTCCTTAATGACCGCATTTCTACAGCATTTATTCTACTCTCGTGCTTCTTCTGCCACACCCATCTTTCACTATCATACATTAAAGTAGGGACTAACAGAGCATTGTGAATTGCCATACGTGCTTTTTGGACATATTCTGTCTTTCCACAATAGAGTGTAGAGCCCCATTTACTCTACTTCCTGCGCACACTCGTTGTTCTAGATCCTTATCATATCTACCATCCCTACTAAATACACATCCCAAATTTTGGGATGTATATTTAGAAACATAAGATTACATATAATCATACCCTAAACAAGTTTAAAATTATTCAGAAATGTGTGTTCGCGTGTGTGTGTGTATGTTTAATTAATAACTTGCAGTCCTTGGTATTTCTAGAGTAAATATTATAAAGCTTTTTGTTGACGGCATTGTACAGATAGATAGATTGGTTAATTAACAGACGTCTAGCGAATGTAGTCTTAACACAATATGAGTTACGATGTCTTGACAATGTCTTTTCTTCTTTATGTAAAATATTTCGGTCAAAGAATAAACCTTTATGCTTTTTTAATATTGTGTGTGAATAAAGGGGATTTTTTTTATTGACTACGATTGTATAAAAGGCGAACTCAATGTCAGATGTATCGGATCTAAGAAATTCTCCGTTATTATCCGACGATTTGAGATAGTTAGTTCTTCACCCATCGAAAGCCTCTAGATATCGTATATCCACAAACATATTATTATTATTAAAGTTGGAAAAATTTACTTTGCCAATATCCGCTCAATAAAATAAAATGATGTGTCTTATCTAGTTTGAAGAGTCCCTCCCGCCCTCCCTCAATTGCGTGTACTATCCCCGTCACCACTAATCCCAGCACCACTACTCCCACCACCACTACACTAGGAAAGACACACCACCGACGACAATACGACACGTGTTTCGCCTCTACACGAGGCATCTTCAGGTGTAGTAGACTCTACGGTGGCTGACCGCTAAGTGAGCGGCGAGCCAAAAACAGCTGCTGTTTATAAGACTCGCCGACGCAACCGCTCCCCACTTAAGTAGTGAGTGACCGCGTCATGCGATAAAACATGCGACCAATCACCCCCTGACGTACTCAGCCCCCTGCTATTAAATTAATAACAAGCCGCTGCGAACGCCCGCCTACCTCCAACCACGCAACCAATTGCTAATCACCGTGAAGGTGACGAACGACCATATTACGAGGCTGTCCGTTATTGGAGCAGGTTTAAAGATGTTTAAGAGGTGAGTTAGAAACATTTGTTTGTTCATTCAGCAGTGCAACATTACTATTTTTATTTTTTAATATCTCCAACTGTTCCAGCACATACTTGTAATGCTAGACGATCTTAGCAAGGCAAGCCTTGAGGTTGGACTTCGGATGAACATGTCAAAGAAAAATTTGATAACAAACAGCACACATCACAAGATTACTGTCGAGGGTGTAGAGATTGCATACGTCGATGAGTATCTGTATTTGGGCCAAATAGTCTCTTTCCAGGCAAGACAAGACAAAGAAGTTGCAAGACGCACCGAAAACGCCTGAAAGAGCTATTGGTCTATGAAGGATCTTATGAAGGGTGGTCTTCCTTTATCCCTGAAAAAGAAACTCATGGACGTGTCCATACTTCCTATCCTCACCTATGGTGCTTTACTAATTCTAAAAGATGGGCCCGTCATAGAACTGATCTTAATGGATGCAGTGCTATTTTTGTAAATATTTTGTAAGAGTTGGATGTATGTGGTGTCTATATCTTGATTTTCTAAAGCTTTGAAAATTGAGTCGTGTCTAATGCTATCTAAAGCTTTGGAATAGTCTATGAAAATGAAAATGAAAGCTAGGTAAAGTGGGAGCTGAAATTCTAAATGTTTTTCGATTACTTGATTGATGGAGTGAAAGTGATCGGTAGTAGAGAGGCCACGGCGAAAACCGGCCTGTTCGGTAGGCTGGTGTTTATCGAGTGACCCAGAAATTCTGTTTTCGATTACCTTAATAAAAGCTTTGTACAAGTGTGACACCAGACTAATGGGGCGGTAATTGCCAATATCTGTTTTGTCACCCTTTTTATGAATAAGGATAATTTGTGAGTGACAAAATCTGCGGGGTAATATTCCAGTTCTTAAAGTATTGTTAAAAAGGTAGGTGATATGTGGTAGAAGGACTCGCTCTCCTATTCTTAGGGCTTCGGTAGTAATACCATCATCGCCAGCACTCTTGCTGTATTTCATATTCATTAGTCCCTTATGCACTACCCAATGGATGAATAGCGATATGAAATTGGAGCACGAATATTTACTAGCATTTGGTGGGGGAGTTGAATCCTCGTTGTATAACTTTTGGTAAAATTCCGTGCAAATGTCTAATATTTTGCCCCTATCAGTGTGTTTCACACCTGTACGATCTCTTAAACAAGCAGTTGTAGATTGTCCTTTGCTAGATATTCCCCGCTTAGCCATTTTCAGAGAAGTATTTTGTTCTAAAGCCGTTTGGATGTGATAAGTGTTATAATTTCTTATGTCTCTACGAATGCCTCGTTTAACTCGACGGTCTACAGCATTGTATTCTGGTGTGTACATATTAAAAGTTTGTCGCTCGTCAATTAATTGTTTCGTTTGGGAGCTGAGTCTGCTTATTTTATGTTTAAGTGTTTTTATTTTGTTGCTGACTTTTTGTATGTTGTCTTTAATACTCGTGTATTAATATTCTACGTTGTCTTGATTTATTTTATCTAATAAACTAAATTTATTTGTTAAATCTAGAAGGAATTGTTCCTGGTTAGCTATAAGAGTAATTTTACTTAATTTTCTTATAGAATTTTTAATAACTTGAGCGCGATGTATCTTTTGATTAAATTTAATTTTCGCGCGTAAAGGTCTGTGGTGCGAGCTAAACTTGAAATTGTTAAGAATTTCTATTTTGTTAATCAACTATTTGTGAGAAGTAAGGCAAAAATCTATTTCATTTTTGGTGATTTTATCGAGAGATAACCACGACCATCGGCGATGAGGTTTTTTGTAGAAGTAGCTGTAGCTAAGACTTAAACTTTGACCAAACGCGAAGTGGAGAAGTCTTGTCCCACGTTCATTTCTCGAGCCGAGTCCGTAAGGTCCAAGTATTTTTCTGTTGTCGTGTTCTTGTCTAGCACCAACTTTGGCATTGAAGTCGCCTTGTACAATTATCCACGTGCTTCGGTTTTCGTCCCACGCTTTGCTTAGAAGGTCGTAAAAGCGATCGACTTCATCATTGGAATGAGCTGAAGTTGGAGCATAGACTTGAATGACCGCTATGGTTTTCTTGTCACCTATGCGGAATCTATGGGCAGTTATTGTATCTGAGTAGGATTTAAATTCTAAAATCTTTTCATCTCTTGGAAACTAAAAATCCCACGCTGTATTTACTTCCTATGTCTCCACTGTAATAAAATATATTGGATCTCCTTTCTAGGGTGTCTTCTCCATCTCGTCTCACTTTAGTCAGGCCAATAATATCCCACTTTATATTTTCTATTGCATTTTCTAATTCTGTAAGGCGTTCTTCTATTCTAAGGGTTCTAGTGTTTAAAGTTAAAATATAAAGTTTATCAGAATCCTTTATGAATGCATTAGTTGTCCCCGGGTGGGGATTCCACTGTCAGCATATAAAGACTTTTTAATCTTTTTGATTATTTCGCCACTTTATCCAGAATCGGTTATTGTTACGTCATAATTTCTTAAATAATAACCGCGGTGGAAAACCAGTAATCATAATATTTTTCGGGATGAACTATAATAAAAACAACTTTTTAAAATATTCACTAGAACTTTTCTTCCATTTCTAGCTACATTACCGGCACATTGACACTTCAGTATTTACTCTGCTTCTGCTGCAAATTTCAACGTTAATGATTCTATCATGCAGAGAAACTTGAACCGGAAGCCGACCGGAGAGAAAGCGCAAGGTCTCAGCGAGCTATGGAGAGTGCTATGCTCGAGGTTTCTCTGCGTAATAGACTTAAAAATGAAAATATCGAGAAAGAATAAACAATAAGAGAGAAATAACTAGAGTAACCGACATAGCTCAATGGTTTAGTCAGCCATTGACAATGGGCTAACCTGGTAAGACACGAAGGAATTCGATGAATGCAGGTGGCTCAGGACCGTGTTTTGTGACATTCCTTGGGGAAGGCTTATGTTTGGCAGTGGACTTGTGAAGGTGATGATGATTATAATAATATTAATTGATTATTTTTGAAAATAAAATAAAAGTAAAGTAAAGTTACAGCCTATATACGTCCCACTGCTGGGCACAGGCCTCCTCTCATTTCTGAGAGGGTTTTAGGGCAAGGAAATGTCCGCCGCGCTGCCCCAATGCGTGTTGGCGAACTTCACATGTCTTCGAAATATTTTTTTGATTTCTCAGACATGCAGGTTTCCTCACGATGTTTTCCTTCACCGCCGAGCACGTGGTAAATCAGCACTTAAAATTGCAATTAACAATTTCATTGGTGCCGGCGGGGATCGAACCCGGGTTGCTCGCGTACTGTGTAACTTACAGCGAGCGCTAACCATCTGAGCTACCACGGCTCATTTTCGAAAATACCCCTATTTAAACCATGTAGTGGCGGCGTAAGAATACCCTTTACCCAATATTATCCCGTGGGTTTCGTAGGAGGCGAAAGCGGGAAACAAACCAGGAGATGGGCAGCGACGTTTTCCTAAAGAAAAAAAATAGATGTCAAATATATCCTAGATCCCTCCTAGCCTACAAGCTCTATATCTGTTACTAAAGTTGTTAGATCGCACAGACAGACAAACAAAAATTAAAAAAATGATTACTTTTGTCCTAATAGCATATAAATAACCACTTGAGCTTAATAGTAGCCCTGTTATGTCATAGATACTATATACTTTATGTTATAAGTCCTGTACACTTTATATTGTTTATTTACTAAGTTACTTTCTTAGAAGCCAAACTAATGTTATGTCATAGGATACTATTTACTTTATGTTATAAGACCTGTATACTTTATAAATCATATTGCTTACTTCCTTAGAAGCCACACTAATTCGATTGTAATATTATATGCTAATGTTTATAGTTTACCATAAGTTAACCATAACACCAAGAATAATGTTGTTTTATGTTTACCCCCACCTCCTAGCTTCCTACTATTTAAACCAAATCTTTCGATCCCTCAACATAATTCCGTTCCCAAGTTCTCTGTATCAACTACTATATTTTAAGTTAGTTTAAAATTATTAAATAAATTTATTTTTAAAGAGTTTTTGTCTCTGCCACATAACAGCCAGCTATTTCAATACAGACAACAACGACCAAACAAACGATCTCAATTTTATTTATGTGTATAGATTATGTACTGTATACTGGTATATAATTTTCTAACATTATTTTAATATTCCATAATATCAATAACTAATTACGATGTGAAGGTATACCAGAATTGGGGCCTACTTAACATCTGCTGGTTCACACGGTTGTATATTCAAATTACGGGTAATTATACGAATGTCGTATTCTGAACTTCCAATTTTGTGCCTATTCCTGTAACAATTATAGCAGTGTGCGGTTAGGCGCTGTTTACAAACTCACCGGTACTTTAATATAATTAGGAGCGTAAGACGGATACTTGTTCCCTTTGTAACTAAGTTATGGATAAAATGCGTGGAGTTTTTTCGCTTTGGAATGAATTCGATTTTAATTTTATTTTTCGTTGACAGATCTTACGTTTTTTCCGTGGTAAAGCCATGCTGCAGGTTTATTATGGTTTGAGCGGGTATACGACGGGTCGACGGGGAAATACCACGCGCTAATTAAATACCAGCGTGAAATAGCAGCTTATAGATGATTGCGTATGGTTAATAATATAGAGAACCGTAGATCCTTGTTACTAAAAACGAGGCATTCTATCTTAATGTTTAGGGGTGACTACGCATTTTGATTCTTAATCGATAATGGATATAAATGTCTACGAGCCACAACATCCACTTAAAATCAGGTGGACAGTTTGTTTGTCACCCATATTATATAAAATAATGTTTTAAATAATGCCGAGTGGCTCCTCGCTTTACCAACACTTTATATAAGTATTGCAAACATTGTAAAACTGAGATAATATTTGCACGTAATTTATACAATTACAAGTAATTAATAGAATCAGGCGTTACTTTGCGGAAATCCATTATATTAAAGTTGGTAAAAATTACCTTGCGTACATCCGCTCGATAAAATAAAATGATGTGTCTTACCTAGTTTGAAGAGCACCTCCCGCCCTCCCTCAATGCGTGCACTATCCCCGTCACCACTAATCCCAGCACCACTACTCCCAACACCACTACACTAGGAAAGACACACCACTGACGACAATACGACACGTGTTTCGCCTCTACACGAGGCATCTTCAGGTGATGTAGACTCTGCGGTGGCTGACCGCTAAGTGGAATATAGTGCACGCAATTGAGGGAGGGCGGGAGGTGCTCTTCAAACTAGGTAAGACACATCATTTTACTTTATCGAGCGGAAGTACGCAAGGTAATTTTTTCCAACTTTAACAATTACAACTTATAATGATGGCATGGCATGGACAAGGATGTCACTATTTACTACAGCCGTAGCTATCAAATTACTAAGATAACATATATTAGAGGAGTCGCAGAAAGGAATAATAATACGCCTGATTGTTAGTTGTTACCTTTACTAATTTTACAGCACGAAAAAGCACCCCAATCATTATTGCAATCGTTTAAATAATATCACACAATATCCCTACTACCTATCAAAACTGAACCTAGCAACAGTTCGATTGTGCAAGAATTATACAATCGAAATACTTTTATAATATGAAAATAAGTAAACCACTGTTATAAATATTACTTAATGATCTAATATTTAAATGTATTATTCGCAATTCGTTAACTGGTTTCTTCATATACATACTCCATTTTTCTATGTCCGTAAATTTTATGTATTCTATATTATTTTCAAAACAAGCTAATATATCGTTGAATTTTAGTTAAGTTAAAAAAATCACATAGTGTAGTCTCACACCAATATTTATATTTGTGTTGTTCTTATTCTCTTCACAGGTCTTATTTAGCTTTTGTATGTCTGCATCTGATCGTATATTTATAATTTTTGTTATCCTCCTTTTAACCAAAATTCGAAGGTTCTGCACCCATATATATTTATATTTTCCCTTTAATAATGTTTTAGTATTCCAAAACAACTGCTTCATCTGTTTAGTTAAACATTCATTTATGTATACACGTTTACTGCTGTTATTTTGTAGTATATCATTGTTACACAATTGATGTTTTTTTCGTGCAATCCATTCGTTTCTGTTTATCTTCGCACGGAACGTCACGATAATCGGTCGCGGGTGATTCTCATTTTGTTTTTCACGGCCTACCCTCCGCGCCTCTTCAATATGATCAGGATTTAAATTTATTTTTTTAGCAATTAAACGCACAACCTGATTTGTATCTTCATCTTTTTTATTCTCTAATCCTATTATTTCTATACTTTTTTCAACTTCTTTTAGTTCCATATAAGCTACCCTTTCCTCTAGCGCTTCATTGACTTTTTGCAGATGAACGTTTTTATTTTCTAAATCTTTTATCTTTTTTTCGGCGATTTCCTTGAATTGCAACATGTTTTGGTAGTGTTCCGCATAAAAATCGACAGCCTCAGTTAATTCTTGTATTTGATTTTTCATCTGATAGATTATTTCTAATTTATTGTTAACTTCTGTTAATACGGATTCTGCCGTAGCTTTACTGACATCTTGTATGTTTATCTTGGACTGTTGCATTTTCGGACTGTTATCAGTCTTGAAACACCCATCACAAAGCTCATTTCTCTGTTGGAACTGTTTAATATTTAGGCATTTTTTATGAAAGATTTTTAACTAGATTTAATAACTTCGTCCTTTGCTATTAATAAGAATAGCTTACACTTTTTACACTGAACCATCTTATCACAACTTAGCTCAAATACAGTAGGTACGCGTATATAATAAATCGAATCGACAGCACACGTCCGTACGCGGGGTATGCGCACAGAGTACTTTATTGAAGTCGGTTGCACAAAATTTTTAATTTTACCACTTGTTTATATAAATATGAATATACAAACGAACTAACAATTCACCGTGTTACAGATTCGGGTCTAAATCTAGGGTCTAAGATGAAATGCCTGACAGCCTGTAATTATATTGCCTCTCTTTACTTTTCAGACCGGAATACAGTAGTCCATGCACTGTTGATTGGCTGCAAAAATAGATATAATAAGTGTACCTAAACCTACCTGTCTAGATCTGTTACTTAACTTTCAAATTATGACCGAAGCTATTTGTAGACGAAAGAGGTTTTATGTATGCTGCAGTGCAGTGGTGGTGTAAGAACATGCACTGCCCCGTAACATACTGAGGGTATCGTAAAAGACGACAATAAGAAACATGAACAAGAGACGAACGGCATCGTCATCCTGATAACAACTCAACATAAAAAAACAGCGGTTGTTAATCCGAAAGCGAATCTAAGCTATTACAGCTTAAGTTTAGCAGTGGATTTTGAGGAGTTCTACCACCCAGTAAATGATATACTTGGCGCTCTTAACTGCACATGTGTATGCTACACTGTGAGAAAATTCTGAAGGTTTTTTTTTATAGAATAAAGATAACAAACGTGCACACAATCCATCTGATGGTAAGTTGATGCTGCCGTCCATAGACATCTACGTCTATCCTCAATTAGGAATCAAAATACAGAAACGTTGTCACCCCACTCATCACGCGAAATACATCAACATTGAGCTGGTACAATAATGGTGAAATATGGAATAGCTTGTTAATTATATATTTTTGTCATTTAATATTTATTGTAATTTTTTTAAATTGCCAATTTATGGATTTTTTTAGTTATCGGACATTTATTAAATTTATTAGATATAGAAATAAACACAATATGCATTTAATAATAGTGAAATATGGAATAACTTGTTAATAAACATTTTGACATTTAGTATATATTGTAAATTTTTAGACAATTTATCGTTTTTTTTAAGGATTTGACATTTATTAAATTTAAAAAATTTACGCTAAAATATTTTTAAATAGTTACATAGGTTGTTGGAATTAATTAAATAAATAAATGCAAACTTGTGTTTAATTTTGTGATCATGCTTCTTTAATAATTTATTTTATTAAATTGTATTATTAATGTATATAAGTAAAGATATTGTACGCCGTTATCATGGTAGAATGTAAGGCCTCATTAATAACTAATAAGAGCATTATATTATGTACAACATTCTGGCAATAAATAAAATTGAATAGAATTGGTATTGAAATTGAGCTGGTATTCTCATAGGTCCTAAAGAAGTATTAAGGTAGCCGTTGTCGAAAGCGATTATATATTTCTTTTATTTTTACAGATATATATTGTATACTAAGCCTAGGCGGAGCGTAATAAAATTGAACCTCCATCATAATATTTTACAAGAACCGAACGCATTCCCGTTTATGTTCGGACACGGGTAGAATTAATGACGTCACGAACCATATTTATTGTGTGTATAAATTATAATAGACGTAATCAGATTATGTTTCGGTACATGCAACTGTACCTTGAAAAAAAGATTTTACTACCGGTGCGTGTTGCCAGTGATCACTTATGGACCTGAGACGTGTTCTTTCACTGCTGGCCGTATGAGGAAGCTCACGGTCGCTCAGCGAGTTATAGAGAAGACTATGCTCGTGTTTTTTCTACGTGATAAACTTAGAAATGAAGATATCCGCAGCAGAACCAGAGTTACCTATATAGCCCAACGGATTTTTAAGCTGAAGTGGCAATGGGCCAGCCATATTGTTCGTAGAACCGACAACCGAACTGGAAGAAGGAATCTCGAGTAGCAAACTAGTAAGCGAAGTGTAGGGCGGCCCCCACTAGATGGAGTGGCAACCTGGTAAGATATGCAGGAAGTCGATGGATACTGGTGGCTCCGTGGTGACCGTGCGTTGTGGCATTCCTTACGGGAGGCCTATGTTCAGCAGTGAATTTTTGAAGGGCTGTAATGATGATGATGATGATGATGATGTACTAGCGGTAATTATTATAGTACGCGAACCCGAGTACGATCACCATCGACAGCAAGGAAATTATTAATTGCAGTTGTTGCTGATTTACCACGCTCTCATCGGTGAAGGAAAACATCCTTAGAAAACTTGTATGTCTGAGAAATTAAATAAAAATTATCCGAAGACTTATAAATTCCGCCAATACGCTCTGGGGCAGCGTAGCGGATATTTGCTTGCCTTAAAACCCTCTCAGAAATGGGGAGGATACCAGCGTAAAATAACAGCTTAATGCTGCTGTGTATCGTATGGTGAGTGTAAAGTACCAGAAACTAGAGTTAGAGAATATACATATATACATACATAAACACGAATGTCACTCAGAGGGGTAGGCAGAGACTACGGACTTCTATTTGGCACGATCCTGGCACACCTCTCTCGCCTCCTTTACATCCATATATCTACGCATACACGCTCGTCGGTTAAGGGTACTCTAATCTGGCCCATTTTCAATAAATGACAAACAGCACGGGCCAATCAAAAAATTCGAATTAAAATAACGGCTCTAGACTTCTTCAATACACAATATCATATTTTAACTTTACACAGTAGTTCACCTTTTATGTATATTTGTAATTATCTTTTAATATAGAAATCCTGTTTCATCCCTTAGTTCTTGAATTATACGCAATTAATACAATTAAAGTCAAGATTTTTATTTTGGGAATTCGACTACATCAATTTATTATATACATCACCCAAGAGCTCCTGCCGCATCCAGGATCAGGATCTTGGGCAAACATATTTGTAGCGACAAATTTATATTAGACTTAATTGTTGCTGAAATGTAGTGTGGTACCTATATATTGTAGTCTTAATTATAAAATAACATGTTATTAGCACTGACTCAGTCACACGCACACTTAAGCAGAATACATAAACACTCACGCCTGTCACCCAGAGGGGTAGGCAGAGACTACAGACTTCCACTTGGCACGATCTTGGCACACCTCTCTCACCTCCTTTACATCCATATATCTACGCATACACGCTCGTCGGTTAAGGGTACTCCTAATCTGGCCCATTTTCAATATATCGCCAATTTGGTCAATAAACCTTCGTCTAGGGCGTCCCTTTACGACTCTGCCGTTCACTTCTGCAGCATAAATTTACTTATGGGGGATAAGTCGCTCGCGTCCGTAGGCTTCGACCACCTAACCCTAGGCCTACCCTACACGTGTCCCCCGGGTGGTGCTAAACGAGCGACAAAGCCGAAAGGATAGACTCGGCTCCTCGCCGTATGGTAGCGGCGTAAAATCTACAACCCCCTTAGATCGCACCATGAGCCAACACTTAAGCAGAATGTTTTAATATTTATAAAATAATCCACATATAACATAATTTTGACAAATTTTCAACTAAATGCCGGAAACTTATAATAAAATTAATATCTCTAAATAAAACTCAAAGCTGTTAGGAGATAATAATTCTATCCCCCTATTATTCTGCGTACTATCCTTGCGGTGGCTATCTTGGAAATGTTTTCACAGCCGGCACTAAGGAGACCGGCAGTCGATACAAACTTTGTTTTCTTTCGCTTCTTGGCTACTTTGAAATGGTAATAAGAGATTTAAAGACTGTCCTGTAGATAAAAATAACTTAATAGAAAGTAATAAAAGCTGCTTTCTATTCATTTATTTATTTATTCATTCATTCATTACAACCTATCAAAGTTCACTGTTGAACATAGGCCTCTCCTATTGATGCCACACAAGATTTAATATGCCATAGCTACCTCGATTTGTTGCCAGGAAAACGCTGCTTTTCATCTCCAGTTTCAGTTTGGCTGTGCCGCCTCTTACTTACTACACGGTTAAACAACATAATATGCCTTGCCAGAAAAACTTACGGCTTTCAATATTTGGTGAAATAATTTCGTTCACGTCAGAAGTGAAATACCTATTTTATATAATAAGTGTGACAAACGAGCACACAGTGCACCTGATTGTAAGTGGTGTGGCCCATAGTTACCTATATCTATCCTCGATTAACCCAACCTGTCTGCCAAGCGTAACAACTGTGACAACTATTAGGAAGGCTTAGGTTCAGCATTGTATTTTGATACGCTGAAATTATGATGATAGTGAAAAAAAGGGTTCCGCGATCCTTGGGTATTGGTTGGCCAACGTATAATGTAAGCAATAAACTTCTGTCAAACGTTTGACAAAAAAATTTAACATAAATAAGTAGAGTTTGCATTTTATTTTATGAATTGCGACCCGGGTGAGATCTATTAATGTGACTTCATTTAGATTTTTTTAAAGTTATCATCAATGATCACTTATTTTATAAATTTTTCCCTTTCACAAAAAGTATCACCAAGTTTTTTGGATAAAATATAGCATAAATCCCTCCTGACATTGCTCTCTATCTGTTTGTGAAGTTTTATTACAATCTATTTAGCTATTTAAAAATTTTTAAATGGTTATTCATGTTTTAATAGCATATATTATATTTAAATTTGCAATAACAACACAAAATCACATCAGAAGTTAAAACTACCGTTATGAAAAGACAGTCTAACATCGTAAAACTGCCTTCATAAAACGGCAAAATTACTTGGTATAATGTTTATGAGAACCCGAGCACTTCTTTCGCAATAAAGGAGTCAAAATTTTAGCCAGCGGGACATATAAAATTTTATTCTTTCAATAACATAATAAAATTTAGCGTCAAAATATTAAGCTAAAATGTTGCTTTCTGACGTAAAATATTACAAAAACTGCGGTTGCCAAGCGTGAACAGTGGAAAAATCTCTAAGAGGCAATACGAGTATATGGAGGGAACCAATGTTCAGCAATGGATTTTATAGGTTTTGGATGGACAGCAATATTAGTGGTATAGTTGTAACACGAATGGGTCGGCTCGGCCGGTGAAGGACCACGCTCTCGCAGAATACCAGCGTAAATTAGTAGCTTACTGCTGCTGTGTTTTGTATGGTGAGTGTAGAGAACTGGAGACCCTTTTTACTGGAAAAGAGGCATTTCACCTTAGTCTTCACGGCTGTGAACGCATCTGCATTTTGATTTACAAACGAGGATAGATGTAGATGTCTATGGGCCACAGCAACCACTTACCATCAGGTGGACTGTGTGCTCGCTTGTCACCCTTATCAAATAAAAGAATAATAAATACAATAACATTAAGACTATGTACCTAGTATTCTCAATGAGATCATGACAACGCATAACCAATGTGTATTTTTTTTAAAAACTCGATTAATATTTTTTGTTACGGAGACAGGAGAGGAACGTGCAACCACAAAGTTAACAAAATAGACTGCAAATAAAACATCGTAGCTCGCGGCCATATCGATAAAGACCCTCCAATCCAATGTTGTCCGACGCAAGGCTTTTAAACCCGTCGTGTTTTGAGGGGCGGCTGGATACACAAGAATGTCCGCTGTATATCTTTATGATCGTAATGCGATGCAAATTTCATCTTAAACGAACCTCTCTGATAGTACACTACGCTCAGCTTAAAAGGGAGCATCCTTATTTACTTCAAAATTAACTTAATAAGTTTCCTTTAAAGTAAGTAGTAAACTGTACATTTTTGTTGGAAATTTAAAGCAAATTTAAAATTTTAAAACTTTTAAGGTGGCAGGACTACTTTTTAGCCGACTTCAAAAAGGAGGAAGTTCTCAATTGGATTGTATATCCTTTTTTGTATGTACCCAATATCTTCGTTCATTGTGGAAAAATTTCAATGGTTCTTATTTCGTTGAAGCTATACTTTAAGTAAGGACCCATATAAATTTAGAAAAAATCCACAGAGGATGGAAAAATAAGAATTTTCGAAGTGAAAACTTCTTTAGCCTCGTTTAGTAATTTTTGGTCGCAAGCGCAAGCGTAGTATAGCGGCCTGTGTACATATCGGCCCAAGAGGCCAGCCGCGACGAGACCTGAAGCGATGACGTCAGATCACGTGACGCGGTCGCGCTCCCGTCATACGACTGTATAAAATGGGCGTGCACTGCCTGTATAAAATGGGCGTGCTACCCACGCAGCCGGCTGCGTGGTATGCTACGAGCATTCACCACCTACCTCCCCCGCTTCCGGAGGTAGTCCTTGCTTTGGGCGCAAAAAAAAAGTGCTGAGGGCAGTCACTCTCTAGCGTTGATCGCGTTAAAGTCGTGTCGCGTAAAGTGTTGTGAGTGTTTGAGTGAAGTAAAACATTGTCAAATACTTAACAATAAATGTGAAGTGAATATTTTGTGCGTGAACTAATGAAACTGTGTACAAATAATTGTGTAATTAACCTGTATACGCATATATCATTGAGTTTTCACTTCTGTCGGCTGTCCTTATGGCAGCCTCTTTTTTTAGTGTAAATATTTAGACGACATTTTAGTTCTTGATATTTATAAATTGTGGCGGTGACCGTGTAGTCGCAGTATAGGAATATTCACTACGCCATACAGGATGTCACAAATCAATAGGTAGTCAGCAGCTACTTTCTAGTGAAAAATAAAAACTGCGGTTGCCAGCCTGCTTGCCTAGCGTGGCAACTATAGCAAATATCCCCCCTATGAGGCAATCTACGGAGACAAATGTTCAGCAGGGCACTTTTGAAAGGCTGTAATGAATGACCTTGAGTTTATGATATTCCACTCAAAAGTCTTTTTTTTTAAATAAAAAGTAAAAGCTGAACTCAAAACTCAAAGAACTAAAAAGAATAAAATAATTTCCTCTGAGCTTTTGAAGTAGGGGCTTTAATTATTCTATGCACTGTACAAAGCGCCGACTGCAGAAGCTATTATGAGAAAATTGTTTTATTGTTCGTAGTTCTTTAAAATCCGCTTTTACTTTTTATTATAAGCTTAATTTTAATATCTATGGCGGGTACTCAGAGATAACCTGGAGTTTTAATTCAAACTTTATAATGCTAAAAAATGAAACATGAATATTATGTTATAGACTCAAATTTTTAAATTGTAAAGTTTGTGAGTTCAGTCTTAGAGTTCACTTGAATTAATAATACTCACTTATCTATTTTTGCTGCTAAACAGAAGTCACCCACCGCTTTGTCCTTGTGGAAAAGGTGAAAAGAGCTAGTGTAATTACGGCTGTGAGACATTTTGTGATAGATCTCAGTGAAGAGATTAGAGAAATTCTGAGGACTGTAATGATGATGTTAATGTTGATGATGTGATAATGACTGTATCTATTGCAAATATTGCCCGACTATTTTACACGTTTAAATTGCATCGTAATTTAGCGAACGGCCTGTAGTCAGTAGCTGTCAAAACAAGTTGCCGCAAGAAACTCAAAGTCCCCTCGTAATGTCAACAAACAAACCTCGTCTCCAACCCTAGAAGATGAAACCTAATGCATTTATTTACATTATTGCACTTGAAATTGTAGCCAAATGTATTTAAAAATTAAGTGTTTATCATAATGTTTCATATACTCGTACAAACTTATGTTGGCGACTGTCGTGAGTTTTAAATAAAAACAACGACAGAATATTATCTCAATTCAGCATAAGCCTCATTCGGATGCCTATTTTTGTTGCCATAATGTTTTAAGATATATAAGTAAATTAATACAAATGTCTCGAGAACTTACTACAGAAATTATCTTTTGAAAAAAGGTTGCTGTTTAGCGGCGGCGTAAAAGAACCCACTACCCCATATCATCCCTTGGGTGTCGTAATAGGCAACAGAGAGAACTTAATCAGGAGTTGAGCAGCAGCTTCTTCCTGATAAAAACTCAAAGCAATAAAATATTGCGGTTGACAAACCGTTTGCCAAGCGTGGTAACTAAGGCAAATATCCCCCCCCCATGAGGAAATCTATGTGGAGACCTGTGTTTAGCGGTGATATTTAACCATAAAAATTACCTATATAACCGTGATAGGAACACGTGGTTATTAGATAAATGCTTCTACAGCTTACAAGAATTTATAGAAAACAAAGATTAAATAAAGTAATGATATATTTAGTGGTTAGATATATTATTTAATTATTCCAAAAAATTATTGAGTACTAAGACAAAATTATAATGAAAAAGTTAAATTAAGTATTTTTAGTAGTAAGTAAAGTATTTTTAGTATAGAAAACTGACATCATCTAATGTAATAATAATTAAAAAAAAATACGATGAATTAATCTATATATTATATTTGATAAAGATATCGATTATTTGATAAATATAATTAAGACTTAATATTGTACACCTGAAATAGGTAGACTATGGAGCACAAATGTACATAACATAATATTAAGATCTTATTTAATTTTACCTGTAGTCATGCATTAAATATTTTTGATTTGGTTTGATTAGGTTGTATAGGTAATAATGGTGATGATAAATACAAAATTTTGTTTCTTTATTTAAAAACTTTATTGTTTTAACTAGAAAGGTTACAAACTTAATGTCATTTTCTAGCATGGCGGACACATGTCATGGTGAAAAATTAGTGGCAGGTGCCTTGAAAATCACATAATGGCAGCGTAAAATAGCAGCTAAATGCTGCTGTATTTCATATGGTGAGTGTAGAAAACCGGAGACACTTACTGGAAATAACGCATTCCATCTTAGTTCTCTAAGGTGGCAACGCATCTGCATTTTGATACTTAATGGAAGATAGATGTAGATGTCTATGGGCCACATCATCCACTTACCATCAGATGGACTGTGTGCTCGTTTGTCACGTTTATCCTATAAAAAAAAGTTGAATGTACTAGCTTGAAGCGTCAAATAAAGTTATTTCTCTCTTAAAATGTGATTGACGCATAAATTCCGTACCTGTACTCGTTTTTGAACGAAAAACATGTATACCGGGTTCATGTCATCAATATTCATTTTATAATGACGTTTGATAGTCTGTGGTACCCGCTTAATTATGATTTATGCTCAGGATTTATGGCGGACAATTCGATTGAGTTTGTCTCAAAATCCGATGGATACTTTACGAGTCGATTAGTTAGGGAACCGCGGTAGATCAACGGCTAGTTAGCTAGCTGGCTATACTTTTCATAGAACGCAAGCGACCCGGGTTTGATCTCCGCCGGCACCTACAAAATTGTTCATTGTAATATTTGATGATTTACGTAATCCGCGGTGAAGGAAAAATATTTTGAAGACATGTGAATTCCAACAACGTGCATTGGGGCATCACGGCGGGCTTTTCCTTGTCCTAAAAGCCCTATCAGAAATTATAGAAGACAACATGTGCCCAGGAGTGGGAAGTATATCGACCCTTTAGGAAGTATATCCTTTTAGTCTACCCTTTAAGTAACAAAATATCGTAAAAGCCAATATAGCCAAAATAAGTTTTTAACACCTTTATAATCAGTTTCGCGAGCTCTATCGACCTTTATATTTAAAAAGTTCATATTCGCAGTTTGTTTTTATAATATATCGTAATGATCAATTTGGAAAGGTATTTTTTGTAATTAAAGTTGTGCCGTGGTGGCTCACGCTCTTGGTGGTTAGCGCTCGCTGTAAGTTTCACAGTACGCGAGCAACCCGGGTTCGATCCCCGCCGGCACCAATGAAATTGTTAATTGCAATTTTAAGTGCTGACTTACCGTGGTAACGTGCTCGGCGGTGAAGGAAAACATCGTGAGGAAACCTGCATGTCTGAGAAATCAAAAAACAATATTTCGAAGACATGTGAAGTTCGCCAACACGCATTGGGCAGCGCGGCGGACATTTCCTTGCCCTAAAACCCTCTCAGAAATGAGAGGAGGCCTGTGCCCAGCACTGGGACGTATATAGACTGTAACTTTACTTTACTTTTTACTAAAGTTGTAAAACACATGTTTTTTCTTTGCACGGCTTATTCTACATAATGTGATAGAATCATAAAAGATTATCCTTCAGCATTTTTTGTCGTAAAATTAACGATATTATCAAATATGGTTTTTATGACAATTTTTTAAACCGAAAATTTCAAAAAAGCAATGTCAATTTATGTAGTGATAGCCACTACCTTTTAAATTAATCTAGGCTGTAATTTAACTTTAAGAGTCAAAAAGGTTGTCTGGAAGAAATCGCTTCCAGAGCGATAAGACCGCCTATTGTACCTTCTATATAATTTGTTTCCTCTTTTTTTTAATTTTAATTTTAATGTGTATTGGTGTATAATAAAGAATATATTAATTATTGGTTGTAAGACATATAATACCAATATACAGGACGACTTTTTAACGCAGTGGTTTTTCTACGGCCCAACTCTGAGTTTGAATCCCGCACGGAACAAATATTTGCATGGCCTACAAATAATTTTTCCATGTATTTATATATTATTCTATAACACTTCTTCTAACGATTAAGCTAGTTTCAGTGTTTGGTTCGATTCCGTCATTGGTCCATTGTCCGTCGAATACTAATATTTCCTTCTAATACAAATAATTTTGCCGAGATTGCTCAGGGGTTGAGCGGTTGCTGTAAATTTGTAAAATTACATGAAATTAGTTAGCGCCTGTTAGATATATTGCCTGTTACCTTTCCATAAATGAGGGGATGCCTGTGGGACGTAAGAAGTGTTTTAAACTTAGTTTTTTTTTAAATATATTTTGCAACGCCTGAGGAGTTGCAACGCCGGAACGAGGATGACAAACGAGCACGCAGTCCACATGATGGTAAGTGGATGCTGTGGCCCATAGACAACTAAATATATCTTTAATAAAGAATCAAAATGCTCATGGATTGCCACCCTTGAAAACTAAGATGGAATGCCTCATTTCCAGTAATAAGTGTCTCAGATTTTCTACACTCACCATATTCGTAGGGCACACAGCAGCGTTATTTGCCACGTATTTATAGTTGCAATCGTTGCATTTATTGACCGAAAGGTGTTGTTAATAGAGTTGCTAGTTTAAAATTGATTTCACCATTTGATTTGATAAAAAAGAGACTTTCAAGCACAACGAAATCTATATATATATATATATATATATATATATATATATATATATATATGTGTGTGTGTGTGTGTGTATATTACATATATATACAAATAAAAAAAATTGAAGTGTCTGTTTGTAATGTCAAAATAACAGCTTTTTACTAAACACATATGAAATTATATACGGTACTTATAACAAAAACACAATTTTTAAGTTTTTGTCTGTCTGTCTGTCTGTCTGTTTGTTCTGGCTAATCTCCGAAATGGCTGGACCGATTTTGACGGGACTTTCACTGGCAGATAGCTGATGTTATATGGAGTAGCTTAGGTCACTTTTATTTTAGAGAAATAATTAGGGTTCCGCGCAAAAAAAAGCCCTATATTACACGCGGGTGAAGTCGCGGGGAACAGCTTGTGTTTTTATGAAACTAAGTGATAAATGATCCTACAGTCCACCTGATTAGTGACTACCTGTATAGAGAACTGCAGTCAACTACAAACAAAGGCTACAAGAGGATGTGTAGTCATTTTTATAGACTAAGATGGAATACCTCACAGCCTGTATACTGGCTCTCTATGCCCTTCAGACCGGAACACTGCAGTGCAAGTGTGAAGTTGTTTGATGGTTTCAATGATTATATAAGCTAAGAGGATGGCTTTTAATAAAAAAAATGAATCACAGGAAGAATCTTGAGACTGCTTTTTTTAGGAATCGACGACGATAAGACAAGGGCATTGACAATTATTGACAGTCAACAATCGACATAGACTAATAACGTAAATTATAAACAAAGAGGGTGTTTACGCTGCGTAACAAAAAGCACTGCTAATGAGGATTAATAATACTACGGTCACCAGATGTCGCTAGTTGGGACTAAGGTGAATTTATGTGTTACGCAGCACAAAACAGCCTCAGTACTGTATTCTTTAATTTGTTACAAATTTTTGTAACACTTTTAATTCCTCCAATTTTAGGAATATCCGTAATTTGTTTTATCCATTTCTATCCTAATTAATATAAAATATAACTAATATTTCAGAGAAAAATATTAATCTCTACATTTTTGTAACAAATTAACTTCCCCCTTTATGAAATCTGTGAAAATTTCATCTCACTCCTAAGTGGCGCCTGTTGCAAGAAAAGTCATGGATCGTTGCCTATATTGGCGGCATAAATAAAAAAAATAAAATAAAAAACGGTACACTTTGCAAAATTATAAATGTATTTTAATATCAATGTGTAATAACAAATTGACGTAGAGAAATGTCGGGGCATTATCAGATATTCCGCTGTCCCGGGCCTTGTTCGGCATGTTTACACAACGGAGGCGCTCCCGGGCGCCGCTCAATCAAATAATTAGCAAATATTTACATGAAATAATTAACTTAAGGGACAGGCTCATTTGTAAAAAAACGGATTTTGTTTGATGTATTAATTCTGCTTTTATAAAACACTTACATTTTAATGATAAAATATATTATGTAAGTTTCTTTTTCTCAGGGGGTTATTTTTATGCCATTAAAATATGAATAATCATTTTTAAAGTTTTTGTGTCTGTCTATCTGTCTGTCCGTGCTAATCTTTGGAATGGCTGAACCGATTGTAATGAAACTTCACTAATAAATAGAGATCAATGCCAGGAGTGATTTAGGATATGTTACATCCCAAAATTTTAGACATAAAAAAACGGAAAATTTATAAAATAAATGGTCGAAAAAATGGTCGAAAAAAATTCTAACCATAAAGTTGGAAAAATAAGAAATGAAGTTTTTAAAGTAACTATTTAGATGATGTTCTAGTAGTTATATTGAAATTATAATATTGCTTATTCGAATCAAAGAGGTAATAAATTACTTTTAATAAAAAGTAAAATCCGACTTCAAAGAAATAAACAGAATAAAATCACATATTTGCTTATGAAGACTGGGCTGACATTGCATATAAAAATATATGGCTATTAATGTGGAAATTATTATTTTTATTCTTTGAAGTTAGCTTTTACTTTATAATATAAATTAAATTTTCTGCCTTAAAATCCACGCTTATATTGTCGCTAATAAAAAAATAACCAAAACTAAAAATATATGAATAGACAACTTTTATATGAAACTAGTTGGTAACCGGCGCGTTGGTGCCACAAAAGAAATAATTGTGGAAATACTCACATCAACAGAATCTAAAGATACCTTAATCCTAAATTATTTACGACTTTATAGTTTAAAATATTTTTAGTTTCCGTAAAAAGTTTATATACAGATTCAAACCTCTTTTATTCAATTTTGAAAATGTAAATAAAAAAACAAAATAATATAAAGAGGAAAAAAAATACGGCGGCAAAATTATTAGTAATTCGTTACGTCAAGAAAAATTAAAATTGTTCTACTGATATTAATTAATGAAAAGGGATTAGATTGTTTTTCTTTTTTAATTTAACGTGCCGTGCGAGCTTCAAGACTCATGTCGCATCGTTATTTGAGTCGAGATGAAATGTTACGAGCCGCATATTAGAAAATGGTGCTATTCAACGCGTCATTGCTGAGGCCCTACACACCAACCAAAACGTGATATCAAGGTTGTGGTCACGTTATCGTAGTACTGGGGATGTGGCTGAACGGCACACGGGTAGATATCGTGTTACTACTTAGGGACAGGATCGATTTCTCCAAATGACCGCCAGAAGACAAGCGAGCTATCACAGCGATGCAACGACTACAAAGGCTCCAAGAGGACCACCAGCTGCTGATAAGCGACCAAACCGTGCGAGAAGGTTGCATGAAGTTGGTCTTCATGCTCAAAGACCGCTACATGTTCCAGCATTGCGACGAGGCAATCGCGGTCGGCACTATCGTGGGCTCGGGAGCATTTACCATGGAGTGACGAACAATGGTATTTGGTGCTGTTCAACGATGAGTCCCGTTTGGGTTTCATCCGGATTCACGAAGAATACGCGTTTGGAGAACTCCAGGAGAGTTAGTCATCTACGGCACCCTCAGGAGTTCCACACATACCAATCCTTTTGGATCCAAGGCAGCATGACTGCACAAAAATACCACGAGGAGGTAGTAGAGCCTGTTATTGTCCCACACAGAATCCAAATGGGCCAGGAATTTCTACTCATGCACGATAATGCTTCTTCCCATACGGCGCGGCTGGTGTCGGCCGCTCTCCGAGAACACGATATTCAAGTTTTGGATTGAGCATGCCTACAAAGAACGGAACAACAACTTTACGAACACTTGCAAAGAACATGGGACGTCATACCGCAGCAAGACATTGACAATTTAATTTTAAGTATGAACAATCGATGTCGATGTGTAATTAATGTAAAAGGTGGCAACACTGATTATTAATAATTAGATTTTATAAGATTTTTTTAATTTTTATTAAAATTAATAGTTTTATAAGGAGAAAAGAAGTTTTTTTATCGTAATAATTTTCTACGGCGATTAAAAAAAATAACTATTTTATTTAAAACATAAAAATTACGAAATGTTTTTATTTTTTATTAAATAGCTTAAAATAACCTATCATTCTTCCACTTACTATATCAGAAAATTCAATACTCAATACTCAATAACTTTATTGCATTCCATAGGTTACAAAAGGTGTTACATAGTTTTATGGTATCTCTATGGACTCTGATGGGCACAACAATATTATGAAGGAGGAACATTTATTTTGTTTTATTATTATTATTATTGTTAAATAATTATTTAGTATTAACATTGATTATATTATTTAAACACACACATTGAATTTGAAATACAGTTATTAAAATTGTTATTATTTATTGAATTGATCTTGACATTTCAGGTATTATTATAATTAGTATAATTAGCACAGTTGAATTTTATTAAATTGTTTAAACATTTTAAATTTTATTAGAATTTTTTATTGTTATTTATTGGATTTGATGGCATTTCATTATTACCTAACATATTTATATTTACATATCTATATTACATTATATTTTTATCTTCTAAAAATTCAGAAGTACTACAGTAACACTTGTTTATAAGTATATAGTTGCTTTCATTTTTTTACGAATGGTTTTCGTCTTTAATGTTTTTATATATTCGGGTAATATATCATATACTTTTATAGATATGGCGGATGGGCTGGAAGAAGTTTTAGTTTTAAAGTTGGCAGTACTAGTTTGTTTCTCTGTCTTAGATTCCTATATATGATGTCATCACCTTTGTGTAGAAGCTTGGATTTTTTGACAAATTTGCATAGTTCCAAAATATAGATACAGTGCAGGCTTAAAATGTTATACTTTTAAAGTAAGGCTTTTGTTGTTTTTGTTACAGCTTTCTGTGTTTTGTATATTAGCTATGATTAGTATTAGTTTTTTTTTTGTTTAGCTAATAAACTTGAGGCATCATTACTGCCTCCCCAACCTACTATAATGCCATAGCTGAGCCATGCATATAGTACGAGTAGGTTGTTATCGCGATGGTTATATCTGTTGTTTTTTACTTCTCGTAATGCGTACATAAAGCTGCTTAACTTTGTATGTAATTTTTCTATATGTTTTCCAAGTAATATGGGTATCTATTATTAGGCCTAGTAGTGTGTGCTCGTTAACTGTATCTATAGTGAAGCTGTCATTATCTATTTTTGGTTTTTGATATGGATGAAAAGAAATTATTTCAGTTTTGATAAGTTTATCTGCAGGTTATGTTTAGTTTGCCAGTCCGTTATTTTAAATAATATGTTGTTAATTTTTACGCTAGATTTATTGGACTTTGGCTTGATATAAGAATAGAAATATCGTCCACGAATATGACACAGTATTCGTTCAGAGCCTCTGCAAAGTCATTATGTAAATCAAAACATAAGACACCCCAGCACGCTGCCTTGAGGCATTAATAGTTTTAGTATCGGATCTAATTTTTTCAATTTTGTGTAATTTTTCATTAAAATACTCAATTTCCACTATTTGCATTCTATTGTGTAAATATGATTTTAGCAGATTGTAGCACGGCCTCTGATTCCTATGTAATATAATTTAATTAGTAATATGTTATTTCACTGTATCGTGTGCTTTTGACATGTCAAGTAGTATTCCTATAGCATGTTTTTTATCATTAATTATATTATGTATTTTTTAATATAATTATAAATTGCTAGAACTGTTGACTTGTTTTTGCGGAAACCGTTTTGACTTTCACTAAAGATATTATATTTTTCGCAGAATTTATAGATACGGTCGTATAATGCTTTTTAAAATATTTTGGAAGCTGTGGGCAGTAAGGCAATGGGTCGATAGTTGCCTGGGTCCATTTGTGTAATTTTTTTATAAAGGAGTTTCACTAGTGAATAGTATATCTGGGAATACGCCTCCTTCAAATGATTGGTTTACCAATAATGTTAGTGGATATACTAAAGCGGTTGCACACTGTTTGAACAATGTTGGGGAATCTCATTAACACCATGGCTTAGTTTATTTTTTAGACTCTTTAATATTTTAAGTATTTCTTCAAATCTTACTCTGCCTAGAAATATTGTGTTTTCTGATAGGCGTAGAACAGAAGACCCTTTGCTTGTGGATAAATTGTTTCACCAATATTGGTGAAGTAATCATTAAATTTATCAGCGATCTGTTTTGGGTTAGAAGAAATTTAGTTGTTGATATATAATTTAATACTTGATTTTACCTTTAAATTTATTTTGTTTGTGCGTTCTCGAACAATATGCCACATTGTTTTTATTTTATTGTTAGACTGCTTTATCTTGTTTATATAGTGTAATTTTTTTGACGTTGTTAAAACCTTTTTAATATTTTTAAAAATAATCTGTAATAATTTTATCATTTGACCTTATAATGTGCGATTTGAATAATCTTTTGTTATAACAAGACTTTTTATATCAACTGTAAGCCAATGTTTTTATAGTTGTTTTTTTATTTTTATTACTTTTTGGTACCTATACAATTATCTAGAATGTTAATCAAAGTTTGATGAAATATATTACAGTTAGTCTTTATTCTTATTAAATATGTTTTCCTTATCAAGAGATTCCAATGCAAGTTTTAAATTTCCTATATCGTTTTTTTTATATTGTCTTTTTCGGTTTACCATATTTTTGTTCATTTTGCTTAGAAAGATTCAGATGAATTATTAGTGGCCCTATGGTCAGACAGACCCAATTCTTGCACCGTTATTTGTAGGTTTGCATCGCTAAAGTTTAAGTAAATTAAATCTAAGCATGTTAAGTTGTTTTAGTGACGCGTGTAGGACTGTGGATTTGTTGGTGAAGGTTATATTGGAGCATTAAGTCTGAAAGTTTATTTCTTTTATTTCTTTTTGTTGAGTTATTTTTATATTTTTTGTAGCATGTTGACATTAAAATCTCCCCCTAACATAATTAAGATAATGTCTTACATACTCTACCATTTTAGTCGATGTACAAATATCACATAAAAACATAAATATAATTTATTTTAAAAGAAATCGCAAAATAACATTTAACTTTCACAAAATTGGTGATCATTAATATTTAATTCACTCACAACAATATTGTAAATAATTTATTGGTCGATCAGTGATACTAAACCTGATAAAACCCACAAGTAAGTAAATATTGTAGACGTAGTTATACAACCACAAGACCATAGGGTTGTAAGGGTTTGTATCTAGAGGAGGCTGCATAGGCATTAGACAATGTCGAGTGACTGTAGAGTCAACGCTTTTCGTTGCACCTCCATCAGGCAGAGCTCATGGGAGGTACCAGATCGTATTGATATCGACTTCTGTCAAGACGTGTTTATTATGTAATTGTATTGTAATTATAAATATAATAGACTCTAAATAGTCTTTTTTTTCATAGAATATGGGTGACAAAAGGGCACACAGTCCCATAGATATCTACATTTATCCTTATTTACGTGTACGTCACTCCTGAGGACTAAGATCGAGTGCCTCGTTTCCAGTTAAAAGGATCTCCGGTTCTCTATACTCACCATACCTAACATAGCAGCATAAATCTGCTATTTTACACTGTTATTCTGTGAGAGTGTGTCTTACCTCGGTTGAGCCGACCCATACGTGCTACAACCATAATATAGGTACAGCATGGCTCTGCCTCGTATAAATAGTTTTAAATATCATTTTACGTTCTCGTTAACTTGACTAGGTTGTATGCCGTCCTCTTTAAATTTACTACCTCAGATCCCGACATCTTGTCAATATTTACGCAGCTGTCGCAAGGAACGCCTTACTACAGCCGATGCAAATTTTGTTTTTGTTTTGACGCTCGCCTGCGTTGAAATGGAAACGCCTTATCCAATAAAAATTACAAAAAAATCAATGAATACGGTATATAGCTTGTATAAACTTGCTTTGAAGTTCTTCCTTATATTATTGAAGATTATTTAGAAAAATATAATATTTGTATATTAACTAGCGGGCCCGTCAGACGTTACACTGAATATAAAATAAATAACTAAAACGCAATAGCACCACTCAAATCACTATTCAAACTACTCGCGCCCAAAGGGTTATAGGTGGTAGAGCCATGCTGCAGCTATATTAGTAGCATAATTGTAGCACGAATTTATCGGCTCGACCGGGGAAGGACCACGCTCTCACAGAATACCAGTATAAAATAGCAGCTTATCGCTGCTATGTTTCGTATGGTGAGTGTAGAGAACCGGAGACCCTTTTTACTGGAAATGAGGCATTCCATCTTAGTCCCCGCGGATGACAACGCATCTGCATTTTGTTTCGTAGTCGAGGATAGATGTAGATGTCTATGGGCCGCAGCATCCACTTACTATCAGGTGGAATGTGTGCTCGTTTGTCACCCTTATCCTATAAAAAAAGGGTTTCGAATAAAATTCATAAAACAAAGCACAAAAAAAAGTTAAGTTGCAGTGTAAATCTATTATACAGAATTCCACCGTCAGTGCCTCATCTCATTTCTGGGAGGGTTACGGAGCATTAGTCCGGTGCGTTGCTCAAGGGCGTGTTCGCTTTAGTAATTATTTTTACAGAATCTGCCGATACTTAGGTGCCCGATAATAGTAACCTTTTAGAAAAAGGACTACGGGATCCCTTTATGCATAATCCGTAAAAAATTGTGCGTGTAATTGTGTACACACGTACGAAGTCAAACTTCTTTACGACATATTATTCTTATTTTATTATATTACACATGCAGCCCCGGCGGTGAAACGTTACGAGAAAACGTGACGTTTTTATTTTTTAATACCGTACTTAATTTCTTCACTACGTCGATACTGAAATTTCACTTTTCAAAAAATTATAAAATTTCAATTTTTTTTTAAAAATACCAGAAAAATGCAATGATCAAGCCATTATTTAATAAATTATAATCTGCTCATATTTGTTGAACATAATGATATTCCTTTTTCTATTATTTTTAAATTATATGTCAGTATCAGCCATACTGGTCAAAGATTTTTAGAAAATATACAATATGTTACAAATAAGTAATGCATACGATCCCCTAAAAAATGTCTCGCGGTCATAATGGAGTGGAGTAATGTTGAGGGTTTTCTATGTATAGATGAATGGGTGTTTGCATATATAGTTTTAAGTGGCCTGCTACGAGTGTTTGTTTGTGTGATGTTATGTTTATTATTTATGATGTTACTCTCTTCATTTGTTACTATAAAATCCCTCAAATTTTACCAATATATGTGGTTATATACGTGGTAGAGCCACGCTGCATATAATGGTTGTAGCACAAATCTCAGAAAATACCAGCGTAATATGACGGCTTGATGCTGCTGTGTTTCGTATATTGAGTGTAGAAAAGCGGGAACTCTTTTCTCGGAAAATGAGGCATTCCTTCTTATTGTTTAAAAGCAAAATTGCCAACATTTCCTATAGGCAGTGCAATTAGACCACGCGATATGGGCCTCTCCCGTTATAGGAACAGTTTTTATTTATTATCAAGCTTCACTGACAGATTGACGATCACAGTATCGGATGTTACACACTTGACACCGCTGCTTGTCTCTGATCTGAGTAGGGCGATTGCCAGATTATGAGTCTGGTGTAAGCTTTTACCGTTTGCTATCGGTTACTATAAGATATTTTTGAGCATTTTAAGTGATAGAGCCACGCTGTAGCTGTATTATGGTTGTAACACGAATGGGTCGGCCCAACCGGGGAAAGGCCATGCTCTCACTGAATACCATCGTAAAGTAGCAGCCTAAAGATGCTTTGTTTCGTATGTTAAGTGTTTCGTATGTTGAAAAACGGGGACTCTTTTCACGGAAAATGAGGCATTCCATCTTATTGTAAATTATAATGAAAGGTGTTTGTTGCGATGGTGAGATGATTGAATCGTTATTGTAGAGTCTAAAGTAGAGTCTGCGGTGGCTGACCGCTAAGATCTTTATTTTATTACGTTATTAATTTATTTTTTAAGATCTTTAAAATAATGAATTTCCGAAAAGTAATATCTGATTCTATTAATTATAATATATACATAAGTAAAAATAATGTTTCATGAAGCTCATTATGTCCACGAATTCTTATCTTTTAAATAGTCATCTAATTTATAATGTTCTTTCTTCATAAGAGTGCTTCTTACAAGTGCTTTGAATTTATGCATATGCAAATTAGTAATATAAGGAATCTTGTTGTAAACAGTTAAACATCTACCCAAAAATGAGACGCTAGTTTTATGGGGTCTGTAATATTGAACAGCAAGCTTAGAGTTATTGCGGGTGTTAAAATTATAGGCATTACATATTTTGTCAAGGGTATTGAAGTTCCTTGCATAAAGAATTTTGTCTAAAATGAATTGTGATGCAACAGTTAAGACATTTATTTCTTTAAAAACTCTCTCTTAGTGAGTCCCTCGGTTTAATATTGTAAAACTGACTAGTGTGTGATCTAGTAATAAAATATGAAAAGCCTATTTATTTAAAAAAAATCGATTTCCAAAATAAAATGAACACACAAATTTTGTGTGGTGTTAGTTGTTCCTGACTTAATGGCATTCAAATGATCCCCTCAACCTAATATATTTTGATGTTACAGACGGATACTTCAGTTTTGTTTATATGTATGTATAGATTCTTGGCAACGGCTTCGTGGCGCAATGGCATATCAATGAGTTACAGCGCTGGGGGCTGCGGGTTCAAATCCCGCACGGAACAAGTATTTGTATAGCTAACAAATAATTGTTTCGGGATGATTGCCCTTGTGCAATTTATCTTTGTAAACTGCCCCCACAATACGGGAGAAAATCCTAGTGTGGGGGTAACGTTTTTATAAAAAAATATATGTAATAAACTTTTTATGAATAACAAACATTTTTCGAAAATAAATCCAAGTTATTCAACATGCAGTCCTTTTTCAGTATTTAAATGTAACTAACATATATTTATTCATTAATTTCAACACATCAAAGTCCGCTGCAGGACATAGGCCTTCCCATAGATTGCCTTGTACGTGGGTAGGTGTTTTGCCAACCCCAGTTTTTTGTTTCTAATAGTTACAAAGAAGATCTGGTTCATTATTCTCTGTCTTCCTTATAACACCCACGGAAATACACTAAAACAACAATAATACAAATAATAAAAAAGGTAACCTACTCTTAACAAATTTACGACAACAAACGTCAAGTCCCTGCCCACGAACACTCGCACGTGGAGTTGTAAAATATTTAAATAGGGGAGAAAGCGAACATTTTCATTAATATCTAAGCGGAGTCAGGCCGAGGTACACAATGCGCTATTGTACTTGGATAAGCCTATTTACGTATTTTCGTCCGTATAATGTTCCCTGATTTGCGGACCTGGAGTCGTAGACAGATAATTTAAATTCTTTTATGCTCGGTTCCTATAACTTTTTGATAAAACTGAAGTGACAAACGAACTTACATCCCAGATGATGGTAAGTGGCTACTAAAGGAAATAGTTGACACAAAGTAATAATTTAAAATTTTGTACAACCGATTTCAATGTAAATTATTAAGAATTCCCAAAAACTATTAGTCAGACCTTGATCAAATTTATATGGGACCACATGTGAAGCACTAGCTTTCAAATAAAAAATAATTATCGAAATCGGTTCACCCAGAAAAAAGTGTATGAGGTAACACACATAAAAAAACATACAGTCGAATTGAGTACCTCGTCCTTTTTGAAGTCGGTATAAAATGAACTAGTACACAAGTAAGTAACAATTTCAAAAAATATGATACAGATAGAATAGTAACGTCGTTTAAGATTACGCATTATTTTTAAACGGTTTTTATTACTTTAAATTCATTAAATTAAAAGAAAAGTTCCTTACATTTTTATAGAATAAGGGTGACAAACGAACACACAGTCCACCTAACGGTAAGTGGATGCTGTGGCCCATAGACATCAACATGTATCCTGAATTAAGAATCAAAATTTAGATTCGTTGTCACCCGTGAGGACTAAGATGGTATGCCACGTTTTCAGTAAAAAGGGTCTCTGGATCTCTACAGTCACCATACGAAACGCAGCAGCAAAGTTAAGCTGCTATTTGACGCTGGTATTTTGTGAGAGCGTGGTCCTACCCCGGTCGAGCTGAACCATTTGTGCTACAAACATTACATAGCTTCAGCGTGGCTCTACAGTGTAAAATATTTGTATGTTTCTTAAACTATCTGATAGTAATATTTGATGTGCATTTTTTAAATGAATTCTCTTAGATGTGTTTCACCTATTGCAATTTCCTTCTACACAGCCCTATACGTGAGATTACATTTATATAGCCTATTTACCCTGCGGCAAATAAGGGGATGAAGAATGTTATAAAGTTCCAACATATTTATATTATCCGCAGCACAAAGTCGAGGCAAGACGCCGAGATAAGACCTGGATGCTTGCGTCCTCGAGTTTGAGCCATCCGTCCTTTGTAAGCGCGTTGAGAGGATTTGTGAGCAGTCTCTTGACTTATAGCCGCGAGCACTGGTATGGCACGCGACGTAAGCGGGCGACGGTTTTTTCCAGTCGATATAATACTATAAAGGAAAAACCTCGTAACGAGATTCAGCTACGAGTAACACCTATCGTACCATTATTGGATTGAGAATTCCCTTTTCAGAGAGTAATATAGAACATAGTTCGCTATGTACATTTTTCTGGCAATGTTTTTAAAGTCAAGCATGTGATAGCTAAGTAAAAAAGTTTTAATTAATAGTCATTGAAATAATATGTACTACGTACTAGAAGTGATACCGAAACTCGGTCGTTTGCAACACGCGTTATCTCTCTTTCTATTTCTCTTACTTCAGCCGCCTAGCGTCAGTGCACATACTGCCATGTACCAGTTCAAAACGTAAGAAAACTAGTATAATAACAAACTGGCAAATCTTAGCGGTAACATTATATTATATAGACTTCTTTGCTTGTCCAAGGGTTTTAGTCGCTTACCATCAGTTATCAAGTGTTCTGTAGACTTGCTTATTCATTCTAATATTGTAAAAAAACAGTGAATTTAATTATTTATTTAGTGTAGCCAGGCAAAACAAGATGTAGGAGCTAAAATTTAAATATTTTTTTATAGAAAAGGGTGACAAGCGAGCACACAGTCCACCTGATGGTAAGTGGATGCTGTGGCCCATAGACATATATACTCAAATCGAGTATATACATTTATACACGATTAAGAATCAAACTGGCAAATGCGTTGTCACTCCTGAAGACTAAGATGGAATGCGTCGTTTCCAGGAAAGAGTCTCCGGTTCTCTGCACTCACCATACGAAACACAGCAGCATTAAGCTGTTATTTTACGTTGGTGTTCTGTGAGAGCACGATCCTTCCCCGGTCAAGCCGACCCATTCGTGCTACAACCATAATACAGCTGCAGTGTGATTCTATCACGTATAAAATAAAAGTAAATAATAAAAATAAATGATTTACATATGCACGAAATCTTTACATAAAAACTAGATAAATAGATTAAGTGCTTTGTAAAAGTAAATACTATGTTATTTCCCGCTTCTTCAACTCTACAGTAACATCGCTCTGGATCGCTTGTTGTTAGCTTAAACGTTTCCAGTTGCGATAGATGTACTTTGTCCTGAGATGTATTTTATCGTCTACATCATATTGAAGCCTTCTCAAGGAGACTCGGGTACAGATTTTTTACAAGATTCCCTGTTATAGTCACAGTAAGATCAAAAATGCATTACATTTAATGCACGGACAGTCAACGTGCTCAAATTTAATTCACTATCTCTATATAATTGTAGAGTTTAACGTATTAGTCTATATTAAATTGCGGAAGACTTTACGGCATGTTTGCGAGAACAAACCTCGTAACGTAATTATGCTGTTATTCATGCTCTCACATAACAAAAGCCCCTGTTATGCTGTAAGTTAGGAGATGAGTTTAACTTTGCTAAATTTATTCCAGTTATCTTGGCTATGTTACAAGTCTAGCTCTGCCTATTTACGGTCTCTTTAGACTAAGTTATTTTAGCGTAGAGAGCGACTATAAAGAAAATTTAATGTACTCGTAAAATATTGAAAGAAAATTATAGAATAAATGTGATAAACGCGTATTTAGTCCACCTGATGGTAAGGACTGGTGGGATTTGCTTTACACAGAGGCAGACGACGTATCGTGATTCAGTAACGAAAACCGACGAGACCACTTTATTGCCAATGAAACATTCCATCTTAGTCCTCAAGGGTGACAAAACATCGTCATCATTCTGATTCTTAATCAAAAGTTCATGCTCCACTTACTGTCATGTATACTGCGTACCAGTTCCCTGACCTTAAGTTATATAAAAAATCTGGTAAATGCTAAATACCTATTATGCTATTTAGTTGTCTAAGAAAATGTTGCTCTTATTTTTCAATCCTATAAAAATATTGCTCTTAAATCAAATAGCAATAAATGTGAAATATCCTATATATTTCCAATAATTTGTTTAATTCTAACAGAGATACTTTAGTTAAATTTCTTTCATATTTCTCCAGGAATAAAAACTGTCAGTGCGGAATCGCTATACCTGCTAGGTGCTCCGTTTTTAAAGATAGTATTAAACATGTTTAAAAAAAAATATCAGTTTTTAAACCACGTTGTTAATACCTTACACGTGGTAGAACCATGCTGCAGCTATATTAGAATAGAATAGAATAGAATAGAATAGAATAGAATAGAATAATTTTTTATTCAATATAGATTACATGTGTAATTCTTATTGAAAGTCATTTTTTACTTTACCACTGGTCTGAAAAAATACCTCTGTCCTGGGAAGAACCAGCAAGAAACCTAAAGGGACTTTTTAAAAAAAGTATATTTTACATTAATGGTTGTACAAACTATTTAAGTACAAAATTTATTTTAGAAACTGCTTGGTAGCGACCACTCATTCCAGGGGTTATTATCAATCATATATTCATTTGTACTATAATAACCCTTTTATACAGTTTCAGCTTAACAAAACATTTAAACTTGGTAATAGAGAGAGCCTGTACACTTTACGGGACCTCGTTGTAATAGCGTATACATTGCCCCAAGAATGAATTACTGACTCTGTGGAGTCGAGAAGCTTGTGTTTGTTCCTAGTGTTTACAGAATGTATATCACTTTTTTTACTAAAAATTTTTGTTTTTGTGAACATACCTTAAATTTTCGTAAATATACTGAGAGGCCAAAGTTAATATATTTATTTCTTTAAATTTATCTCTAAGAGACTCTCTCGGTTTTAGGTTGTAAATAGCTCTAATGGCCTCTTCTGTAAAACAAAATAGTTTCTGAATCAGTTGCATTTCATAGCAAAATCCCATAAGACATTATGCTATGGAAATAACTGAAATAAACTAGTCTAGCTGTCTGACACTAGTGAGACTCTAATCTTTTTACAGCATAGGCTGCAGAACTTAGTCTGCTTGCTAGTTTGGATATATGGGGCCCCACTGAAGCTTTGCGTCGAGAGTGATGCCAAGAAAAACAGTGGATTCAACAAGCCTCAGTTCTTCCCATTTAAAAACACATTGGTACCTAGATTTTAACATTCGTTGTTGTAAATTTAATACATTTAGTTTTATTTCCGTTTAAATGTAGATTATTAACGTTAAACCAATGCACTAATTTTGATATAGCATTATTCACTTCGTCACATTTAAATGATTGACGTTTAAGTTTAAAAATCAAGGAAGTATCATCAGCAAATAATACTATATCATGATTATCCCTATAAGGAAGGTAAGTCATTAATATATACCAGAAATAGGAATGGGCTGAGAATCGAGCCCTGAGGGACACCAATTAGTACAGGTGACCCTGAAGAACTTTTACCATTGATAACAACTTTCTGCATTCTATTACTTAAATATGAAATAATAAGTTTAAGCGCTGTGTTCTTGACACCATAGTACTGTAGCTTCCTGATTAATGTCTCATGGTGAACACAGTCGAAGGCCTTGGAAAGGTCACAAAATATACCCAAAGCATCCTCCGAATTCTCCCATGCACAAAAATATGTTTAATAAGCTCAACTCCAGCGTCAGTTGTCGAGCGACCTTGTAAAACCGAATTGATTTTATGTAGCAATTTATTAATATTAAGGAAACTTAAGATCTGATCTAAAATTATTTTTTCAAAATTTTACTAAATGTTGGTAGTACAGAAATCGGTCTAAAATTGGCTCCAGTCTACTACCAGATTTAAATAAAGGTATGACTTTACTATGTTTCATTAAATCAGGAAACACACCAGATTGACGCTTGTATTAAATATAGTGGCTAGATAAGGTGCTATTATATCTATTATAGATAAAATAACTTTAACGAAAACCCCATAAGTCTGCCGTTTTCTAACATCAATTGTTTTAAAATATTTAACGATATCTTTGGCAATACTCATGGAATTTAAAAGTATTTGAACAAGCTTTACATTTTGTTTAAGCAATGATTCGGCGACAGTAGGAGAAGAATTTAATGATTTTGTTGTCAAAAAGGAACATCAAAATGTTTCTCAAAAGCCATAGCAACTTCTTGATCAGATCGAGTTAAACTGTTGTTAATATTCAATTGAAAACTGAGTTGCGCGGTTTGACCTTGCCTGTTTCACTATTTATTATTCTCCAGGTCATTTTAATTTTGTTGGATGCAGTTTTAATTTTTTACTTAAATGTAAAGCCTTAGCTGTGTAGCACACTTTTTAAATATTTTAGAATATGTTTTGACATAATCTCTAATATAACACTAGTATTATATGATCTTTCATTATAAAGCTCATATAACTTTCGCCTACTTTTATAATTCCTACTGTCGCCCATTCATTAAATGATTTGCGACTGTTAAAAGAGAAAGTTTTAGGAGTAAATATTCCACTAAATTCACAAGTTATAATTTTAAATAACATACCATACAAATAATTAGCACTATTTTTAAATGAAAGTGATGGAAGTCTTTTTATTATATTACTTCTAAACCTCTCCAAGCGATGGTCATTTATTGGAACAAACACAACTTTCTTATTTTTCTGTTTTTCGTGAATGTAAGGTAATGATACCAACTGTCCACAGTGATCTGAACTTAAATTTTGAATAATTGATTTATGCAAGGGCTTAATATCTGTAAAAATATTATCTATACAGGTTGCACTAGGCCCAGCAATACGTGTTGGTTCTAAGAATAAATTAACAAGATTATACGATTTAAACAATGATCTAAACTTAATACTAATGGAAGAAGTTTCAAGGAGATTGATGTTAAAGTCTCCACATATTACAACAGACTTGTTCTGTTTACTAAGTTTGAGCAAAACTTCTTCCACAATTCTTTGAAAATAGTCATAAGTAGCACATGGGGGTCTGTAAACACTTACAACAATGAGGTGCTCGAGCTCGACACAAGCCATTTCTACAGTTCGCTCAACAGAGAGGCTCACAATATCCTTAGTAGTATAGTTACACGTGGTAAAGCCATGCTGCAGCTATATTAATAGTATAGTTGTAGCACGAATGGTTCGGCTCTACCGGGAAAGGACCACGCTCTCACAGAATACCAGCGTAAAATAGCAGCTTAATTTTTATTAAATTTTTTGTATGGTGAGTGTAGAGAACCGGAGACCCTTTTTACTGGAAACGAGGCATTCCATCTTAGTCCTCACGGGTGACAACGCATCTGCATTTTGATTCGTAATCGAGGATCGATGTAGATGTCTATGGGGCACAGCAACCACTTACCATCAGGTGGACTGTGTGCTCGTTTGTCACCCTTATCCTATGTAAAAAAAAAAACTTAAACACCCAACTATGTACGGACTCATTACGATATCTCTGGAACCATAAGACATCTTGAAATCTCAGACTTGAAATTTGGTAGGAATATTCCTTTCACCGATTAGAGGTCAGCTAAGGCGGAGGCGTTAATTAAAAAATCACATTTTCAAACTATAGCTCTTATAGGTTTTTGTTGTATTTTTGAGTGGAGTCCCTGGATGGTTCAGATTCACAATCGGACCTGGTAGGTGGCGCTTTTGTCATGATCCAAAAATCAACCGTGCGGCGAAGCCGGGGCGGATCGCTAGATACAGTCCAGTCTGGAATAATGTTCGGAAATTTCAAAAGAAATTGATAATTATTTTAAAATAGCTATAGAAAAAATATTAAATTTATCTTTACATACAAGCCTGGACTCAAGCTACTTTACCCAGGTATAAGTTTTGGAGGTACCGTTGTAAGAAATTTCTATCGTTGCATTGCCTGTTTTCCTTGCTTCCGTGTATGGTGTCAGTGACTTACGTAATATAATTTTGTTAATTTTTTAATAATAAAGTAGTCGTGCACTTTGCTGCAGAGGCAAGACAGTTATCGAAAAGGCTTTATCCCCGCGAAAATGTTCCACTGGAAGTTCCCAACAAAAACATTGGATATTCCGTTGGTACGGAGTATGCAGAAAGATTTCTTTCATAATTTCCATAGTGACCACGATCAGGCCCGCTTTTTAGCTGTTTCGATTAAGGAATGTAATCACTGGTTACACGCCTTACCATCAAGTAATATCAGCAAATTATTTAATGGGGAAAGCTTGCAGAGAGCCGTAGGTATCGGACTAGGAGCGCTGATTTGTCAACCTCATCAGTGCCCTTGTGGTAGCAGCGTCGACGAGTTTGGGCTCCACGGACTTTCATTTAAGAAAAGCGCTGGTAGGTTGTCTCGTCACGGTTCTTTAAATGATGTTATCCGAAGTGTCCTTTTTTCTATAAATGTTCTCCTCTTGTGGAATATTTTTAGAGTAGTTGACAGGAGACCCCATAGTATGACTTTGCTCCCTTGGGAGAGAGATAAAGCTCGAGTGTGGGATGCTACTTGCTTAGACACTTTGACAGCCTCTCATCTCAGGGGTATCTCCTTTAGAGCTGGGGCGGCATCAAAGGCGTCTGAACTTAGTAAGTGGCGCAAATATGAGTCTAAGAGAGATGACTTTATATTTGTACCATTTGCTGTAGAGACTATCGGTCCGTGGGTAAACGTATGGTGAATTCCTAAAAGAACTTCGTCCGCGACTTATTGTCACTGCTTGTCATAAGAGCCAAATATTTCTAAGAGCATATATTTTGAAATATTAGTTATTCTGAATCACCCACGTTTAGCATTTAATAAGATCGGTGACAAATTTATTTACAACAAGTGTCCGCACAACAAATCCTGATGAACAGTCGTCCGCTCGCTCAAGCGACTTAAGACAAAGAATATTGCGCCATAACTTAAAGCGCTCGCTACCGGGCGAAGCCGGCTGGGACCGGATAAAACCGGCTCCACGCCTCGTGGCTTCAGAAATTCCTCTCTATAATTCACAGCTAAAACGTTTGTATAAGCTGCAGCAAATTGTTTAAAAAATGTTGAAAATGTCTCCTGGGTCGACCGTATTTTTTAAAATGCTTTTTATACTCCGTTTGCTGTTTGTGCCTTATTTGTAAACTTTAAAAAGAAAAATACTTGTTTAAGATCTGTGCAGCAAAAAAAAACATGTGGTTTTATCAGCAGCAAAGATTTATAAAATAGCAATGTGGTAATAATATAATATCCTCCAGGCTAAATTTCGGTCACTTCAGCCAGTCTAAGCAGAGACTGACCATCTACGATGGATCATATAGGATTATAATGCCCGAGTGTATGCGCAAACACAGGTGCACTCTCTATTCCCTCACTCTGATATTCCAATGGTACGGCAATCCAACACGACTGGAGAAAAATTAGGCGCAGAACGAATAGCTTTAAGTGCTTTCCGAAGCACGGCACGGGTGTGAAACACCGTCAACTACCTGACTCCGGGCTGCTGCTGAGGATTTCTTATTAGAAAATCAAAAATTAATTTTGGCCCAACCAGCGATTCGAACCTGAGACATTATGATCAACAGTTGTGTCTATAACCACTGGAGCAATGAGGCAGTAACAATATAATAGTGCTATGATAATAAACCCGTGGGTATCAAAAGTGGCGTCAGACTGAAACTGGAGACATGCAGTTGTATATTTCTGATCATTCATTCGTTATATCCCTTAACGAGTCCACTGCTAGTAGGATAGAATTGGGGGGCTTCTGCGTCACTTGCTCTCGCTTCGCTCGAGCTACGTGCCGCTGAGGGCCCCAATTCTTTCCAGTAGAGGTTCCACTTCATCGTTAAAATGCAATGTGGTTCAATAAAAACAGTTACTTTAATAATACTAATCGTTGCTGATCTGGAACTATTGTTTTTTTCTCCTCCTCGAACACAAGGATAGTTTAAATTAAAAGATGAAGTTTTTATTTACATATATTTTATTGAAAATCAAACAATCACTTTGTTTTCAAAACACCATTTTTTAATACATATAACATTTTTTAACGCACAGATTTTTTAAATGAGTAAAACAGTTATACAGTAAAGTATCATTACAATAAAGTTCAAAAAGAGTATTTAAATTAGGAGCTCCTAAGCAATTTATATCTATGATAGTATTATTTTCATCACAAAGATCTTGTACCCATTTTATTTTTTCACATCCTTTTAAAAAAAACTTTTTATCTTTCAAATATGTCTTGATAATTCTGTGAAACTCTCTATAATCAACAAAGCCCTCACACCATCGATACCTTCTGTACTTTTCAATCCAGCAAATTTGTTTTTTCTCTTCAAGAGATAGTGAAGTGAACGGGTAAGGAGGTTTAATTAAGAATATTTTGGTGTACTCTAGAGTGGCTATAGCAAATTATTTTACTATAAATTCATTTTTTCTATTTTTGAATTCTTGAAGATCTACGATTATTGTATTGCTATTCATGATATTTTCTCAAAGATATTACTCAGTGGTTTGTACTCGAATATACAATCGTTTAAAATCAAGCAATGAGCAGCTGTCTGATCTGGTATTTCTTGGTCTGTTTCGATTTCAACTCTCACGTCAATCGAACCTTTTTAAGTTTCGTGCTGTCTTAAACAATCAATTACAAATAATGGCGCTACGTCTCTGAATTCCTTTAAACCCATCAACGGCTCTGACCGGTGTCCGTGATACGACTGTTGAAATCTCGCATACTGTTCGTATAATAAAGAAAACTTATCTTCCGAAAAGCTGATATTCTGTCCCTCATAGGGATAATATGATGAATTTAAAAATACTCTTACATCACGTACGTGACAATGATCAAACTCTGCCATTGATAATGCCGCGATATGTTTGCGGTTGGTTTGTAAGGCGATGACAACAAATCGTGGTTTCTCTATTTGCGATGAAGTTTTTTAGACCAAGTATGTTTAAGTGTTTTGCGTAGAAATGGATACTCATATAAGTCCCAGGAACGGAACGCTAATGGAATAGCTCTATCTTTCTCTAAATGTTTTAATAGGTTGATTCTTTCACGATCTGATACTTTGATGTATGGAACTCGCTAAACAATTTTATTTATTATAATATCATCTACGACTTCACCTGTATTTAACTTGATCGCATTAAGATTCGTATTGCTTCGTAATAACACTAACTCGTGTTTATAATTAATTATGATTTTTTCATAATCTTCTGCAAATCCTAATATCTTGTTCAATGGTATAGATGCGGAAAACGCTCCACCATTGCTTGTTCCTGCAGTTGACCAGCCCCAAACTCGTGCACATTTGGATTCATTTTCATTTAAGGATAGATACGATTTTATTGTAGTAGTGATACCCGCATTCTTAATTTTATCTATTTCTACCCCATTAAGTTCATATCTTATGTCTTGAAATAGAAATAGTGCTGGATTATTAACGAAATGTACGTTTGATACCTTTTCTTTCGTGGTGCAGTTATAAACGTTCACTTTTCCCTCGATATATAAACTACTGAGGGAAGGTAACACGTACAGGTCTTGCTGATTAATAGGAATACGTATTTCGTCATTCTTGTTAAAACTTGTGACATTAGGTACAAATTCATAAATTATATGGCTTGCTTTCGCACGATGGTCGTCGATAGAATGCTGACAGGATACTTTGATTCAGTTCTTATATTTGCTTTTATTGTTTCCATATAAAAACCTAAAATTTTACCCAGTGATTCGTTTCTATTAAAGTGAACATCTTAAGAGCAAAAAATATTTGTTTTCAATGTATTGTTGTTACAAGTTAGTTTTAATACAGTGTTCTTAATGTTATTTTTTAGATAATCACAAATATCTTGAAACTCGTAAGACCCTTCAGGAATTTCGATCATTTCTTTTTCACCATAATAAAATTTATTGTTTCTTTCATTTATATTGGGAATAAGATTGAAAGTTGAAAAATGCAAAAGACCACATTCGTAGTCTCCTCGTACTTCCATGCATGTATTTAACTAATTCTAACGGTGGCTTTAAACCACCAAAACTATCATAATATTCTACGTATTTATTGTGCTTTACAAAGGCTACCCAATGCATTCCAGGATTTCTTTAGCTATCCAAATTCAATATTCCACATTCTATCTTTCTCGGTTTCAAAGATAATTTATTTCTCATGAAAATGCCGCGAGAGTATGGAATGTCACTTGCGTGTTCTAATATGTCTAGATTAGTGAGCGCACGTCTGGCTAGCCGTCTTATTAGTTTTTTGAGGGGTTAAGATATAAACCCGCTCCTTGTTTTGAGGTTTAATATATAATCCTTTACCTAGAGCAAACGCTTCCATCATTCTGTTGTGTCTTTCAGATTCCTGAAGACACTTTTGTGCTACTTTTGAACCAATAAAAAACATAAAAACAGCCTTTGCTATACCCGCTGCTCCACGAGCAAATGATCCTAAAGCTGACGATCCCGCAAATATTTGCGGGAATAAGCGGTAAAAGTCCTCCACACTTTCAAAGAGGAATACAACGAGGTAAACTTATTCCCTTTTTATTACTAAATATTTTCTTTGCAGCTGCATAGGCATATTTTATAGCCGAGTGGCTTTCTTTGGATTTTAGTTGACATAACTAAAATCGTATTTGAATCATTAACGTTGATAGGCTTGAATTTTGTAATGCGATGCAAAGTATTATTATACTGCTTTACTACAAAATCTAAATTATTTTGGAACCATTGATATCGTCCGCATAGACTGAATATTTTGTAAAGGCGAGTTTTTAAAGTTCTTATTACTCGTTCTACAATGGAGGCTTTTTTAACGGAGTACGTGGAATAATGATTTACATTATAATTTTTCATTAAGTTCTTAAAAGAATCATTATAAAACTCTGTACCAAGATCTGTTTGTAAATTTTTAGGGTTTCGTCTCGATTCAGATAATAAACTTTGCATCGCATTTTTGACACAATTTTTATGTTTCGATTTCTATACTCTAACTAGTATTTCGATAGAGCATCGATTACTACTAAAACATATTTATATCCTTTATTAAACCTTGAATATTTTTGAAAATCAATCAAGCCAGCTTGCCATAAATCATCTATTGCTTTAATAATTGTATGCTGACGAGAAAAATTTCTTCTTGCTGCTTTGTGAAGCTCATTGACAATATCTTATTTACTCATTTTGTGTAGGTTTTGCTGCAATAATGAGGTCGATTTCCTTTTTCGTGTAATAAAACGTACTGAAACTGATAGTAGTCAATTTTTCTAAATTGTTAAGGTACTTTTTGATATTATTCTGAATTGTTTTCATTTCATTTTAAGTTCTTGAACACGTTTATCCACATATTCTTTATTTACAGCCTCATCGTCTTTTCCAGGACATTGCAGTCCTTTTAATCTTGTTGATTTCAAATCAAAGTCACTTACGTCTGTTCTTACTGAAGTATCACTGAGAATATCAGTACATTCAGATAGTCGCAAACGCTTATGAACGTGATGACCGAATTTGTCTATATTCATTGCCGTCTTGTCGGCTTCTGTAATGAAATGGTACTGCGTAATCCTCCTGTAGGTAGCTTAATATATTTAATGTCTTTTATGATGCCAGCTTCACGCATTTCTTCGATTATTGCATAAATTTCATTATAAACCCCAGTGTTACCAGCTGCCCATGATCCGAGAAGTAATTTTAATTGTTCCACTAACTCGTTTGGATCGTCTCAGTAAACCAAATCAGTATTTTTTTTTAACTTCTTTTAAAATATCAACTCCTTCTCCCTTTGGAAGACATTCTACACTACTTTTATGATTTCTCGAGTACTGAAACAATGGTTTGATCACTCGCATATATTTAAATCCTTTGTTACTGTTAATCGGTTTGGCTGGATCACAAATACGTTTGTGTGCATTAGTATCCAAAAGTAACAATTTATAATTTTGTAAGTCTTCCTCAGTTATAGTATCAAAATTTGGCAGGTTTTTAAACAATAACTCTTTTAAGCCTGGGTTTTTTTTTCAAACTATTATTTCCAATTTTTAAGATGCGACCGTCGTCATAGACGCGAGTTGTGCCAAGCATTAGTTTTCCACGCTCATGTCTGACACCATAAGGTACATATGTTAGTACTTCAGATGACTTAGACCAAGATAAAGAATCATTTGCAATACTTGGTGTTGATTGAAGTGATCTAAACGAAATTTCATTCGCGTAATTATCATACGTAGGAAGCGAGTGAGTGAGGGTTTTGTTGGATGTTGTATAAACATCGTTATCTGAGTTTCTTCATTATTAACAGGATCCTCAAACACATCACTTGAAGAAATCGATGACTCACTTTCGCTATACTTAGTTTTTTTTTTATAAGGTGAGTTTGCTCTATATCTTCATTTAAACGTTTCTTTTCTTCAGTTATTCTGGTAAGTATATTAAGCGGGTCAACGATAGGTTTAAATATTGTTTCCAAAGCCAGATTGTTTGTATTTTTTGTATCTTTTATCATTTCAACCTTTCTTTTTACAGCTATAGCAGATTTTACAATTTGTTTCTTGAGGTCTCGTTCCATTGTAAAGGATTGTACTCCGTTTGACTACTCAAATGAAACTGATTGCTTTGTGACATAGCAGCTATTTAAACGTTTAGTCTACTATTATGAATGTATCATATTTCATTCTGTAACAGCCTTTATTTCGTTCACAGTCTTATTTAGTCCATAATTAAAAGGTTTACTCCACACATTTCACGGAACTGAGACCATGTCATGTCAGACCCTACATATTTATCATAAATGTGTCTCAGATTTGTCGTCTTGTTTAAACAATATGATCAGGTTAGCATTATCTCTTACTAGTTGCTTAGGTATCTCAGTATACGTTTGATTAATATAAAAACAGTCAATGTTCTTATGTCGAACCATAGCAAAATAATTGCGTATGTTGTTCTGATGACAAGCTACATCGTCAAACATTATAATTGAGATAGGTGAAGCTTCGTGTGGACTCAAAATTTCACTATTTTGATTATACTTGTAATAAGATGCGTCTGCTATCTTCTGCAGTACTTTTTCTATTTTAATAAGTATTTAGGTTGATATTAAGACTTTGAATATACATAAAGCTTACGGAAACGTGCTCCATTCTCGTGTAACAATAAACTGATAACTAAGTTATTTTTTCCGCAATTCGATGGACCGCAGATAATACTACGTATAGTGTTTGGCAATAAGTTTCCATGACGTTTAACTTAATTTTTGGTGCAGGACAGATACATTCTAATTTAAGTGATTCTTCTTGTTTGAGAAATTTCATAACAGGTTTGTTAACTTGACCGTATTGGTAGATAGGTTTCAATGAACTAACGTTATTTCAATCGCGTTAATAATTTAAACTTGAAAGAGCTACTGAAGATTATCTTAACTACCTTCAGTTCAAATGCATTCACTCACTCTCGCTTCGCTCGAGCTACGTGTACTACTGAAGGCATGCATACTCGCATGTTGATCGCAATGTTCTAGTGGTTTGTACTACGAGCGGACTACAAAGCGTGATGGTTGCGGTTCGATTCCCACACAGTACAAAAATATTGCGCATGAACACGTTTGTTTGTATTGTTGGAGGCCTTTTCTATCTGTAACTAGCGATCGCTAGTGGCTTCGCACACGCAGTCCTCTATTTTTCAATCCCACAGGAACCGCACTAAAAAAAATCATCCATATCCGTTTAGCTGTTCTAGCGTGATTGAGTAACAAACATCAAAATTTCCAAACTTTCACATTTATAGTATTATTTCCAGGATAAAAAGTAGCATATGTGTTATTCCAGAAGTTTCATCCATATCCGACACCTAAAAATCCAGGACTTTCACATTCATAATGCTAATTCCGGAATAAAAAGTAGCATGTGTTTTTTTTTCAGACTATTCTATCATTATGCAAAATTTCATCCATATCGGTTCAGCCATTCTATCATGATTGAGTAACAAACATCCGAAAGCATCTAAACATCCAGATTTTTCATCACAAATAGTGTAAAATTCAGCTTAAAATTAAAATTAAAAATAGCTATTTATAAAAAAAAACTTTTCTTTTACAAAAGTATTAATTTTAAATAAAGATATATTTGTAATGGATCTCAATTTAGTTACTACAAGGACCGCTATATGTTGACCCATCGCCTATTTGCATGAGTAAATACGTTTACCATATAAAAATTTCGTCTCAACTAGCGCCGACATCACGGCGCCGCTCGTCTCTAGTTGCAGTGCCGTCGCTGCAACTAGAGACGAGTGCATGATCAGTGCAATAACAATTAAGCAAAGCTGTGTTCATTTATGAGCATCTAAAGTTTGAATATTAAGAAGCAAAAATATTCCTTATGAGTTGTATAAATACAGATCAATGCTAATTGTACCAAAAGAAATATTTCTTTATTTTAAAATATGACAAATTAAAATAATTTTAGGCGGGCATAGTCTTATAATTTAGGGGTATAAAATAGACCTATATTTATATCATAATAATTTAAAAAAAATTGCAAGCGCTTATTTATTTACGGAATCTTTTTACTGTAGTAATATAATGAGTATTTAATCATTTATTTTTAGAAATATTTAGTACATGGCTTAATACTTTAATAAAGTGTTTTTGTTTTCAGATAAAATCGAAAATCGAAATAAAAAATATAAAAATAAAATTCTAAGTCTTATAACTGAAAATTATATTTTATATATAAACTGATCTATATTCATAATAAAAAAAAAAATTTTTTTGCAAGCCCTGTGGCATACATGTAAAACATTATTCCTCTCACCAAAAGTCCTATATTCACAAGTCTAACTGCTTACTACAAACCGAGTTTGACAATGTAATTATAATAGCATGTGCTTTCAAGAACAGAATTGTCACTTACATAATTAGTCCTGAAAAATTAACAATTTCACCGGAAATTTTCTTATCTGACATTTCGCAAACATCTCTTCAACTAATTTAACAAATGTTGAAGAAACATACAGCATTAAAAATTAATTTTGAACTGTTTATTACATATACTTTACCAAAGAACAATGAATCATCTATTAAATCATTTAATACTAAATATGAAATTATATACCAAAACACCGATCTATCGTCTGTTTACAATAGTTTTGCAGAAAAAAATTACGAACTAGTGTTCGGAATTCGAGCTTTGCGAATCAGTTTGGACTATTGAGTCCATAATACACTTAGAATTAAATATTGTAAAATATAATCCGTTAGGATTTGGTTCTTATACACCATTACCCGAAAAAATACGCAAAACAAAATCATGCTTAAATTTAAAAAACAATGATAAACACTGCTTTCTATGAAAGATAAATGTATAGCTTAAGTTGTATGTATTATCATGTTTATAACTTTATATTTAGTTTTAATAAATACATTCGTTGGGACAATAAATGTCTTTCTCTTTTTTTCGCTCTACACATTTAAATAATGATGATGGTACATAATGAAACAATAATAAAATTCAATGTATAATAACTTTAATTATATTTTACAAGCTACATTACTTTAATTACTAATTCTAACATAATTTTTCACCTATTTTTTATAAAACAATATGTAGCATCTAACACTTCATCATTCATTGAATCTACGACATATTGAACCTTATATTAGCACTAAGATCGTTGATGACATTTTGTTTTTGCTCATTAAGTTCGTTAATGTTGATTTTAATTAGACGATGACGACCTCGTTCATCTTTATCTTGGCGGATAATGTATGATGATGATGATGATTCTTGAGAACGGCTTCTCTTCCTGGAATATTTCTTTGATTTCGATTGCTGCTCTTTATTTATAGCTATTCTATTTGGTGGTAAATCATGAAGCCGCTCCTCTTGGTTGTAATAATTTAGTTTAAATTTATCCACATCCTGAGCATAGTAATACTGATTAGTGATAGGATTAGAATCAATGTTTTTCTCAGTGTTGGCCATGATCTGCAATAAACAAAACAAGTATGAAGTAAAAAAAAAAGTTAATCACGACTGAATTTCTAAATATTAAAAATGATTAAACTCACCAATATAGATATTTGACGAACGTTGTAATCAACGTGCACTCGCTATGAGAATAAAATCAATAATAAAACAATAGCATAAGCTCAGCTTCGCACATTTTTTAATTTAATTCCTACACATGTTGGAATACCTGGCCATAAATAGAAGAAATTGTAGAGGTGTTATATTGACACGATAGATTTTGCTGATAAGTTAATGATAATTGTACTCGTGCAAGTAATAGGAGCTAGTGCTATATTAGGTATATGTAATTATCCAAAAAAAAACATTGTTTTATTAGCACTGACCATAATGAAGTTAGTCGAAACAAGTCGTATCAGTAGAAATTAATCTTAAAGATGCAGCAATACCAGCAGTATCTTACAAACGCTCTGAATATAATGCTCAATAACTCAACTGGAAGTGGAAGTACACTTGTTCCCGCGGAATAGAAAAATTGCAAACCGTGCGGGCGAAGCCACTGGCGTTCGCTAGTTACACATAGAAAAGGCCTCCAACAATACAAACAAACGTGTTCATGCACACTAATATTTGTACTGTGTGGGAATCGAACCGCAACCACTAGACCATTTCTATCGACACCATTGGTTAAATAAATTGATATAATATAGAAATTTGCGAACATGTAGGTACTAATTTGGTTCGACTAAAAATGTGGACCTCTACTGGAGAGAATTGGGGCCTTCAGCGGCACGTAGCTCGAGCGAAGCGAGAGCAAGTGACGCATAAGCCCCAATTCTATCCTACTGCTGCTAAAAATAGGTCTTTCCCAAGAAATGCCACCTGCATCCATCGACTTCCCCATCTTTGGTCATCTGCTATACACTTCGCTTAAAGGTACGAGGCTGCCATTCGAGAACCATGTGGGACAATTTGTCATAGAGGCCTATGTTCAGCAGCGAAATTTTGATGGATTGTAATGAATATATGAACGAAAAATTTAACAATTCTGCGACCCAAAAGAATATTACATATCTATTAATCTCTTGTGTATTTCATTGCTTTTTTCTTTCAATATTATCCTGCTCAGAGATATATGGACTGTTAATTTACTTTTAAACATTCAAACAGGTTAAATAGCTCAATTCGATTACCTTGTGACAGCGCTGTTATCGCGCCAGATTGCCTCATATACACCAAACTGCAAGCAAAAAACCATAAAAACCACGCTATCACGCTATCGAAGTTTCTGAACGACTTTGAGAGCTCCGTAGTACGATATGGAGCGTTGACCACTCCCCGGGCTGCAGGTTTATTCGCTAACTTCATTGACATAAAAATGGAAGTCACTTTGAAGTAAATTACTTCGTATGCTATATTGCTTTTCTTGAGCAGTTAAATTTATCAAGCACACGACGCAATTTGACCATAATTTTGAAGTCAACAAAAGTAATCTGCCTATTTCGAAAACCTCCTAATAAAATAAAAACTCCTAATATAAATGTGTGTAGTGGAACATTTACCGATGAATGTCACAATCAATTATTATTAAGAGGATAAATGATTTAAAAATAAATAATAAATAATTTGCCGGCACCTATCTTTTAATCACCGCTTTCCACTAGTAAAGATTGTGGTGAAGCACTAACTCATAATATAATTTAAAATAAAATCTATTTTAAAAGAAGTTTTATAGGCATTTCTAGGGCCAGCATCCGGTTCCATAATCAAACAACTCCATGATATTATATTATATCATTGTCATAGAATCCAATTAATATGCCAAATTTTAGCTCAACCGGATGCCATCATTTGCTTTAAAATTTGATTACAAAAGTAAAACAGGAAAGATCTACGAGGAAAGCATGTCAAATAAAAAACTATACCTAAAATTTTACAATAAATTCAATTTCAAATGGTAAATCTGATAACCGAAAATAGTCATTATTACTTAATTCTATTTACTGAGAAGTTCAATAGAAAACATCAATTCGAGTCCGATATGTTTTCCTCAACAAGGGATGTAATCAAATAGCCATCTGCCATTCCTCGAGCAGTAAAGTGAAGCCCGAGGCAATAAAACGCAGGCGTTTAAATTTGCATGAACTTAACATGGCGGCGGTTCGGATAGTCCGCTAATATCTCGGGGGAAAGGGAGGGGGGGGGGGCAGAGAATGTTTGAATAAAACAGCTGTTTAATTTTAAACGAAAATATCGATTATAAAAGTAAAAATGGTGACTTTAGGGCAGGGCCTTAATGAGGTTCTGGTAATAAGTAGTGACAGCATTTTAATAAACTCTTGTAACTCTCAAAAATCAAGGCCATTAAGAAATAAGGTAACTGTTAAAACTATTTGTAATACTTAAAAATAACGTTTTATAAAAGATATGTATTTTCCTACATTACATATATACATACGTAGTTTCAAAAATCTTGCGCTATGGTCTTTTTTCAGTGGTTCCATCTTTAGGAAGATGTAGTGTAGACGTCCCTTTTTACATATGACGTCATATAGGGATGGTGAACTAACCCAGACGACCTTAAGTCAGAAAAGACGTTTTATCGCCCAATAGAGTTAACTTCTTATTTTATTTATTTGGCTACATATAGTTACTACTTCAAAACAAAAGAGTTCTCAATTCGACCATACTATTATTTCATACGCGATATTTTCGTCAAGTGTGAAGCAATTTTCATGATTCTTTTTTTTTTTATTAATAATAGCTCCTTCACGAGTGGCCCCATGGCTAAAAGCTTTTAAAGTTGGGGTTTTAATACTTCTATATACTATGTCTTAGCTTTAACTTCTGAAGCTGTCATGTGAAAATTATTTTATTCTTTATAGTTACTGAAGTGGGCTTTAAAAGTTAAAGTTAAAGTTACAGACTATATACGTCTCACTACTGGGCACAGGCCTCCTCTCATTTCTGAGAGGGTTTTTAGGGCAAGGAAGTGTCCGCCACGCTGCTCCAATGCGTGTTGGCGAACTTCACATGTCTTCGAAATATATTTTTTTCTTATTTCTCAGACATGCAGGTTTCCTCATTTCCTTCACCGCCGAGCACGTGGTAAATCAAGTGGCCTTTACATTTATTAAAAGTCAAAATTTTTTTTGGTACAGTTCGTATTATTTTTTAATTTTTATGTGAAAAATCTACTGGCGCCTCTTGGCAGTAAAGCCGACTCGTATAACATGACGGAAATATAGGCATGATGCTCTCTTATGCCGTCATGCCTGTAGACCACCGCTCTTCATTCCCTTATGTGTGCTTGCGCGTATACTATACACTTCGTTGCTTCTCTGTGTAAGTTGTGTACTGCGTGTGCCTTTCTATTCAACTATAGTATACTTGACGGGTTCACCGCTTGTATACACACTTTATATTTTTTTAATAATATTATTTTTGAAAGAACATTGTTAAGTGCTTAAAAGATTTCGGATCGGTGACAATTTTTGTTATTTTTTTACTCTGTATATCTTTATTGGTTTCCATTAATTAAAATTCTTCCATCAGCTATGATTTTTCACACATGACGGCCAATTTATTTTTCATATTTAATTATAATTATATTAAATTAATTATTATAATTTAATAATTATAAAATTTTATTTAATTATAATCCGCTGTATGTATATAATCTATTATGTTCACGTATATTTTATTTTATTAATTGTTTGTAAATCCTATAAAAAATCAGGTAATGCACCTTTATTTGGATATAGTTTCAATTAGCCTGTGTAATTTTATACGACTGGAAATATCCAGCCGAGCTTCACATTATTATAACACCTCACGTAATTAAGTTCGTTTATTTTTAGAATAGGTCCAGCTAATGAAAACGATGAATAATTTATATTCGGTTTTATTATAATTCGCAATTAGCTACTTCCACAAAACCAAATTGGATATTGTTTAATATTAATTCATAATTATTTGTTTTACGTTGTAATCAAAAATATTACGCATAGCATTAAATATTTTAAGGCGGGTTTACTTCTAAGGGACGTTTTTTTTACATAGGATACGGGGTAGAGCCATGCTGCAGCTATATTTTAGTTTTAGCACGAATAGGTCGACTCGACTGTGTATGGACCACGCCCTGACAGATTACCAGTGTAAAATAGCATCTTAATTAATGCTTCTGTGTTTATTATAGTGACTGTTGAGAACCTTTTTGAAGTTATACTTCTTTTGGGGCGTTTGCGAAAAATGATGAAAATGAGTTTTTTACGATGCGCGCGCGCACCGACACCTAAAAACGACACCATGAAGTTGTTACGATGCGCGTGCACTCTGACATCTAAAAGCGACAACTTCAGTAGGTAATTGTCTCTCAAGTTTTTTTGTTTTAACTTCCTAAGTGCGTACATAAGTACACACACACTTTTTTTAGTTTTTTAAGTATTTTTAGAATTGAGTAGTGGTACTGGCAATAAGAAAGGACAAACAAGACAAGCAGAGCGATTGTGTAACTGATTGGAATTGGATATATTGGAATACTATTAACTCGTAGTAGGCTTCGATTTGACGTTTGATATTTGGTATCTTGTATCGTGTAAATATATCAGTATCGAATAAATTCGAGTTTTTTTATTATTATATTAAATTATACGATACGATACGATAACACACCGCTACCATTACAACCTATTAAAGTCCACTACTGAACATAGTCCTCCATAGATTGCCCCATTGGGGTGATTTTACCATAGTTGTCACGCTTGGCAGGCGGGTTGGCAACTGCAGTTTTCATTTTTTTACTAGCTGTTACCCGCGGCTTCGCCCGCATGGTCACTGGGAAATGAACTATCCATTGCTTTTTGAATTGAAAGAAAACTGAGTTTTATAGATTTGTCAGAGATGCAGCGATTAAAAGGGAACTGAGCAAAATTGATTCGTCAGCCTATTTAAATGTTTTGAAACGAAGCGTATAGGAAAGCATGAAAATAGCCTGTTTATTCCAAATGGAAATGGGATATTTTTTTAATTAAAGGAAACAGCATAATTATCCGTCAGGGATGCAGACTTTTGAAAAGAAACTGAGCTAAATTGATTCGTCAGAGATGCAGCTTTCTGAATTGAAAGGAAACTGAGCCAAATAAAAGATCCGTCAGAGATGCAGCCTTTTGAGTTGAAAGGAAACTGAGCTTAATAGGTCCGTCAGAGTTGCAGCATTTGGAATTGAAAAGAAACTGAGCTATAGGAAATTTTGAATTGAAAGGGGATCTGGGAATTTTTATTATTTGTTTGTGGGAATTTTGAAAAAAACTAACTGAACACTATTTTAAGACGCTACTGTACACAATGTTATATATTTTCCATTCGGGAAAGAATGGGAGATTCTGGGCATTTGACACACGCGAACATGCTACATACAGCTGACCATGAGAAGCACGGTTTGTCTAAGTTGACTTCTGCTATCTTCGTAACGTTTGCCCTTGCGCTTTATTAATTGTCATTGCAAAACTGAGCTTAATAGGAACTGCAACCTTTGAATTGAAAAGGAAGATCTGTGGGAATTATAGGATCCGTGGTATAATAACATTTTCACCTTCCTACGCCTGTCACCAGGTAATCCTGATTATGTTCCGTCCAAGATGTCACACGCAGCCTTGTCCCGTTACATAACCGAGGAGCATCTAAATTTGCATTAGCATGACTGGGACGCCTAATTTTAATTGAAGCTTATGTGAGGACACACCTGACAACTCTAGAGAATTTAGAAACTCTACGGATATGAAGTGCTCTGTTCTGTGTCCATAACTGTGTCTACTGACAAATACTCTGTTATTTCTCCTGCTACTTTGCTTAATATATCTGAATTTATTTTGTTAACGCCTCATTTTTGGTGCAAGAATCGCCCTTTCACATAACCATTTGTCTTCATGCATGTTGTTCGTTAAATCTGAATAAACGCTCGCAATTAATCGGAATGACTCTGTACTAAATTACAAAAATCTCTCGTCAATTTAATGCAGCCCTCAGCATCCGTTTCCAACCGCCCATCGCCAATTTTAATAGTGTGTCAGCATAGTTTCCAGCATTGATATCATTATACAAATGCACTCTCATTCGTAGTTAAACTGAATTTTGTCACCTTGTTCCATAAAATAGACGACTTGAGGCATGCTTTAATTTCATCTGCAGGTGTGCCCTTTTGAATGACAGGTAAAGTTTGGCGAAAGTCTATAATACTTTGTCAAAAACTCGTTTTTGTTCGGGAAGCAAGCGGGGTAAAATTTCGGCGGGGGTATATCGTAGTTTGTTTCACGTATAATTTCATCACTTAGTTCATTTTCGGTTGTTCGCTGAGGGCTTATCATTCCAAAGTCGCTTAATTTTTTGCCTACCATTGCCATTACTTTATCTTCAATTTTTCCAAGTGCTTCATTATAAATGTTCATTGTATGTCATGTTCGTGTGTCTGCTGTAACCTTCAAAATATCTTCCGCCATGTACTTTATATTTGTCCCACAATTTATGTGCATTAGATAGCCCGCAAGATGATATGAGAGTTGCATAAAGATCCCTAATTTTGGCTGGTGACTGGCACTGCACAGCTTCCTCCATGGTTTCATCCCAGTGATTATCGTTTTCAAAAGATGCAGAGCTTCACATGCTTCTCATAAGTTGCGCATTCCTGACTGTTGACAGTTTTAAGGTCTTTATATCCTGTAGGACCCCGAACATAGTGCAGCAGCAATCGTAAACAGAAACATTCAAATTAGTTACATGGACGGTATACACGACCAAGGGCATCTAATGACTTTACACCGGGCCAATTTGCAACAGGCGCCTTGAATACGGCGTTTCCACCTTCCTAGATGTGTTCCAAGTATAATAGCGGGGACTTCAGAATATAACAACGTTTTTGCAAAGGGTCGGACAAAGTTGAAAGAAGGCTGTTAGTGGTTTTTGGCGGTGATGCAATCTTTCTTGGAAATTTCTTTCGGTGAAATATACACGCTCTCCATTTTCTGTGCACAGCAAGGTGAGTAACTGTTGGGTGCCTCGTGTAAAGAACAAGAAGACGCCACGCTGCCTCGTTACTGCTGACATAACGTCCTGCTTGAAAGGTCTGTACTCATTAACGGGATTTGCCTCACCTTCACTCCTGAGATTAAATATTGCTTGGTCGCTTCCTTTATTTATATACTTACAGATATATTTGATTGCGCGGACAGAGCTACATGCTTTTCACATTAATGTGGGTATTAAACATTTTACATAGAATGGGCGAATATGGACAATCCAGCTGTTATCTAAGGTTTCGAATGCTCCAGAGCAAGATTTGATTGTAACTTTCCTGCCACCATCTTGGAGCTCTGTGTCTGTATAAAGAATAGCCATTGTCATTGTGCACTGTTTCTTTTAATAGCTATTTAGGAATTTCTTTGTACATTTTTGATATTGAACTCGTGCCCACATGGACCGTGAATCATATTTAGGACAATGGTATCATACAATTCTTTATCTTGCTCAGGATCCGAATCTCGGCGCTTATTATGTCGTCTATTTGGCTGGGCCGCAACTTCTTTTGCCATATTAGAATGTGGGCATGCTGTAATCTCTTTTGCCATTTAATTGAATATGAAACACTGCACCTCTCCGAAAATTTTCCTTTGTTAATTACATACATTAATTTTGTACTTTTAATCTAAATACTCTAGCAACTAAATCGTGTCTGTCAGTACTTTTGGCCCGGCATTAGCTCCGTTATCTCTTTCCATGTGGGATTGCAAGTAAAGTAACAAAAGATCAGGTCTTCCGTAAGTTCGTACATAGGCGAATGCGTCTTGTGTGTACTCATGTAGGTAGTGGGGACTGTTAACGAATGATGAGGGCAGAATTACCATTTTACCTAAATCTCTGGGGTTTATATTGGCGTCGCTAGAAACTGCATCTTGTAAATGTATATAATTCTCAACGCGCAGCTTTTTGATTTAAAGATATATAACGGAGACGTTCACTTTCTATCTTCACACACATGTTCACCAAAAATTGATGAAATAATTGTCACACCGGGCTAAGAGGTTAAAATCATTTTCGCAACATCATAAAATCCATACATGATACTTTTTGTTCGAGTAGGCCTTTGTGACCGAGTTAATGAGTGGAATTTGAAAATGATAACCTCTGTCCTTTGCAATAAATCAATGGGTATTGCAGAGCGTCATAAAACTTGTGTGTATCGGCTACCCGTTGCAACGTATCATCACGTGCTCGCAAGACAATGTCTCGTGAAGAAAATTGATCACCACTAATTACGGCTGCTATTTCGTTTATCAAAGGTGCATTGTAGCGCCTTTCATGCTCTCCTCGAGGGTCCGATCTGCGTGAATGACGACTTTATTATCTCTTGGTAGGTTTTTTCAAAGCAGTTTTAAATGTTTTGACTAAAATGTTACGTTGATGCAAGAATCTTTGAATTTTGAACACTGTGTCTCTCTCAACTCCTGGATAAATTGGCAGCGACGGTCTACCCACCTTCGTCACCCATAAAACATACTTGTAAAAGTTTATGCTGTTCGTTTTCAGCTGGAAAAGTGAACCTATTCTATGATAAATTTGCCCTTGCACCTAAATGTAGGCCAAAATCCTGGCATTATTATTTGCCGGTCAACTCAGGACGCTGGAAAGTATGAGTTATATTTCCGGATCCTATTTAAAAGCGCCGTGACTCATTAGCATCATATAAAAGAGAGTTTTCAAAGGTTCTTCGGTTCCCAAGTAACGGAAGAGACACTTTGCCATTGAACAGCACATGCCTGCGGTCTCATCTTTCCATTTTAAAGCGCTGCAAAATCGACACGCCTTGTCCATCAGTCCGATAACAACTAACCTGTGATTTTATGTAATCAATCAACGGATCATAATTGAATGCTGCCTCATTAAAACCGACCAATTGTTTCTTTGAAAATTTTGTCGACGTTCAGCTTGGAGCTGTGCATTTGCATCTCTTCGCGCCTGTGTATATTCTGGTGTTTCAGATGCCCTTATAGTAGATCGACGTTCAGCTTGCTCAATGAGTCTGTGTTGAGTTTCATCAGGTGTTTCCGCGGCTCTTAAGGCGGCCTGATGTTCCGCTTGTTCGAATAGCCTTTGCTGACTTTGAGCAGGTGTTTCAGTAACTCTTAAAGTAGATTGACGCTCTGCCTGTTCAAGACGCTTTTGCTGACTTTGATCAGGTGTTTCAGAAGCTCTTAAAGCAGCCTGACGCTCTGTCTGTTCAAGACGCCTTTGCTGACGTTGAGAAGGTGTCTCAGATGCTTCTCTGTTCAGCATCTTCTAAAGATTCTAGCGATCGAGCTAATCTTTTCGCTAGTCTTTGAGAAGATACTCTTGAAAGGCTGGACTTACGTTTGCGAGGCATTTGAAGTAAGAAAAACCTATTTATAAAAAAACGTTAAATACCTAAAAGGAATTAAATTTTTAAATATTTTTTTAGTAACTAAATATCTAAAAGGAATAAATATTCTTTAAATATTTTTAAAATCAAAACAACAAAACCAATTCAAGACACAACATGAATCCAAAACGATAGCCAAAAAATCGAATCAACTTAAACCAAATCGCAGAAACCGAAATCGAAAAGTACTCAATATAAATATAACCAACGAAAAGAAGTAAGTGTATAGGTACCGTAAACACTATCTATACTTTATTATTATTCCTTTGAAATATTGTTAAACAACCTAAAACAACGAAAACCAATTCACGATTCTAAATAAACAAAATCCAAAATCAAAGCCAGAGTCTAAATATGTATAAAGAATACCAACCAAATCAACAAAACCGATCCAAGAAAATACAAATCCGAAAATGAAAGCCAATATAAATCCATTCAACCTTAACCAAATCACAAAGCAAATAACAAACAACTGAAATCGAAAGCAGGTAGTCGAATAAGCTACGAAATAGAAACAATTTGCGTATAGGTACCGTATGCACTATAAATTGACGCGCGGCTCAAACTATGGAGTTAGCATGTCAGAAACATTTCGCTACCGCGTTTTAAAACCTAGTAACGACATCAAGCGGTATCAATTTAAACTATGTATACGTTAGTTAATAAGAACCTCAAAAATATTTTTCTTATAATTTTGCACAATTTTCTTATTGTAATACTGATTCATTCATAACCACATATAAGAACTGTATTCATTTACGTTCAATAAATATTACTAAGGATTTTAAATAAGGCTTACTAAGAACTGTTTCTACCATTGTTAAGTAATAGTTAAGGTGAAAACGTGACAGGTGGTGATAGTATTTGATCCATACTTATAATCACGCCTGCGGGTAGGCAGAGCATCAACGGATTACTTAATATCGTCTGCGAGGTTATCGCTATTCTGTGAATTACGATGCACCAAAACGTTTGACGAAAATCAGCTGGTGAATTTTATGTTTTTATCGCTCTTCCCGGTCCTGCGTGGAAAAATACAGATCCATAAATTTTTATCTTAATTTTGGTGAAAGACATAATAATCCAGATATTCTGACCTTCTGTGTTCGTCCATCGTACCGTCGTCCGTCTTGTAGAATCACGGTGGCGCCACCTAGTTGAATTTAACTTTGCAACATATTCGATTTTCCCACGGAATGAGATGTTTTCCGCGGAAAAAGTAGCCTATGTCACTCTACAGCCTTCGAACTATCCCCATACAAAAAATCATGCCATGCCGGCGCTCTGTTGCGACGTGAAAGAAGGACAAACAAACAAATACACTTTCGCATTTATAATATTAGTATGGATTTTAAGTAGTTATTAGGAAGATGCTGCTGTCCATGACCTGTTTCAGTTTCCCTCTGATACCTCTTGCGACACCCACGGGACGATATGGGGTAGTGAATATTATTATACCGCCAATACACGACAAATGAATTATTTAATATTACAATAATCCTTTGTATATAATCTTGGGTCAGTCCAACGCCGTTATCATCTGGGCAAATATTTTACACGATAACAAAATGTTAACATAATGATAAATATATTTTTTACAAAAAAGAACTGACTCCAAAATATATGATACCTATAGAATCCGAAAGATAATCATAGTTCAAACACAACAGACACAACTTAGCTCAAAATTACAGGAAAGCAAATTACGCAATTTCATTTACTTGGAGGACATATTTTTCCCTATTATTTGGGCTTAAAACCAAACTACTTAAACGATTTTAAGTCAAGAAAAGACCAATCTGAAAGTATATCCTTTCAAATAAAAGAAGAACTTTCTAAATCGGTTTATAAATCAGGGAGTTCTGATGTAACAAACATAAAAAATACAATGAAATTGAGAACCTGCTCTTTTTTAAGTCGGTTTAAAATATAACGCTATTACAGAATGATTCTCACCCGCAATCGTTCCCTACCATCGTTACACGATCGCAAGCCGGTTCTTGATATAATTCAACTCTCTCATCCGATAATAAAACAAATGAATATATATTTAGGAAATTAATTTCTCGTTCATATTCGGCATGAATTTATTTTTCAAACTTTAACCTTGTAGTCCAAGGGATTTCACGCTCATAGACAAAGCAGGATTTCCCTCAAAATTGCGTCGCCGAAAATAAATTGCCCCAAAAATGGAAAGACTAGATAGGCATGAAAATAATTCGCATTGTCAGGGGAATCAACTTATTGAGGGAAACCAATTTGTACTTTCAATTACCATTTTTTTTTTGTTTATGCGTCTTACGAACGCTTATTTTCTTTTCCACAGATTTATCCAGGTCTTAATATTTTCCACTCACGTCTTTATAATTTAATTAAGATGTTGTTCCTACTGTTGCTTTGTGTTCTCATCTCATTTTAATATTCATATTAAGAACTGACATGAATGCCTCCTTGGTCTTGTGGTCTTAAACGCGATTGCTGATCATGAGATCCCGGGTTCGAATCTCAGGTAGGGCCAAAACCAGTTATTGGCTTTCGGTCAAATTTTCAGTAACAGCCCGGAGTCAGGAGGTTGGCGTGTTTCACCCCCGTGCCTCAGAAAGTCCTGCGCCTGATCTCTCTCCGGTCCTGTCGAATTACCGTCCCATCCGACTGTGAGAGTGCGGGTATAGAGAGTAGACCTGTACTTGCGCATATACTTGGGCATTACAATCCTGTCCTGCGCAGATGGCTAGTCTTCGTTAAGACTGGTCGCCGTGACCAAAATTCGATCTGGTAGGCATTATTATTAAGAACTATATTATAACCTACAAATGTTTTTAATATTATGGCCAACAAGTAGAAGATTAAATTAACGAGTATAAGACGTTTACCTCTGTTTAAATGTTGCCTGTTTTCCTAAAGTCTTCGTATTTAATTCCAAGAGAAGGCAAAATTTGTTTCCACAAAATATTCGTACAGTGATTCTCTGACTCGGCATTCTATCTTCTACTTCATCATCATCATTATTACAGACCTTCACAAGTCCAGCGGTCAACTTAGGCCTCCCCCAAGGAATGCCACAAAGCACGGTCCTGAGCCACCTGCATCCATCGACTTCCTGCATTCTTACCAGTTCGTCACTCAATCTAGTGGGGGCCTGCTCTACACTACGTCTATCGGTACAAGGGTGACACTCGCGAACCCTTCGAAATCTTACTCTTATATAACATAAATATAATATATTGAAACAGACTAAGGTCAAGGTCAAGTGAGCCGAGGTAGCTCAGGAGCTAAGAGCTCACCGTAAATGTTACAGTACGCGAGCAACACGGGATCGATTCCCGCTGGCAACTGTGAAATTGTTAGTTAATATTTAAGACTGATTTACCACGTGCTCGGCGGTGAAGAAAACAATCGTGAGAATCATGTGTGATAAAAATATTTCAAAAATATAATAAGAAATATAAGTAGCGGCACGAAAGTCTAGCAGTGACAGTTATTGCGAAAAAAAGGTATCATGGGGTAGTAAGCGGGTCGCGGGGCGGGCGTGCGTATCGTTCGCACGCGCTGATTGGCTCCCCAATCGCATTCGTGCAATTCAATTCGTGCGTAACCGTACCCGTGCGCAGCATCCCCTCCACGTTTCGTTCAGCGCTAGACTTACGTGCCGCGACTTGTACACTAATATGCAGTGGATCAGCGTGGCTAATGAAAGTATCCACTTTATCTGCCACCAGAGCGGCGCCACTTAGTAATGAGGTGAAATATTTGACAGATTTCATAGCGGAGGAAGTTAATTTGTTAGGAAATCTCTTTCTGAAATATTTATTATATTTTATGTTAGCTAGTTTGAAATAAATAAACTAAACTACGTAAATTTCTAAAAGTAGAAACATTAAAAGGAGAGCTAAAAATGTGCAAAATTAACGAGTAAACCACTAGAGCATTGTTATGTGTAAGTATCTACTTATCCCTTCACTTCAGTCCCAACTAGCGACATCTGGTGAGCGGGAGGTTATTAGCCCTCAATACTTCATAATTCTGAGGTCTGTGCCCAGCATAGGGACGTGTACACTATACAGGCTAAGAGTTTATTTTCCTGTAGAAATGAAAAAATATATTTGTTGGTATTTATAAAAGGCCGTAATGGTAAGTGCCTTATGTTTGTGTGTGTAGCTATGTAAGTCTAATAAGACCAGTATCACTGCGACCTGTAAGAGCTATTGTGATCGCTGCTATGGCAATTGTTCACTGCTAAGCCCTATATCCTTAATGAATTGAAGGAGTTGCTTAGCTTAAATTGGCTTACTTATAAGCTACGAGCTTAATAAAAACGTTATAATAAAGACTAACTTGTATTTTCTTATAAGTATAATCTTATTAGTTTATTTGCAACTAGCAACCGGCTCTGGCTTCGCCTTGGTAGGATTTATTGATGTGGCGTAATTTATATTAATATATTCAGAGACGGTTTTTGATTTTTTTTTTCAAAAATATCTCTCCTGGCATTGCACTCTATATATTCGTAAAGTTTGACAGACATACATACAGACAGATACGCTGACAGATTGAACATAGACAAAAACGTTTAAAAATGGTTAGTTACATCTTAATAGCATGTAAATAAACCTTTGAGCTTAATAGAAGCCAGTTTTTTCAATATTACAGACAGACTCTTCAATTTTATTTATATGTATAGATAGAAAAAGGTTAAAAGAAACATCGAAAAAGCTCTACCCCATCCCTCAAACGCATAATCTAGTAAAATATGAGCGGAATTTAATAATAATGAGGAAGTTGTTAAAATAAATGCACTTGCTCCCCTCACAACAGACAGACATTAAACAGATTTTGCCGTACATAAAATCAGTAATTTGAATTCCTTAAGACCGTGCAGGGGGGTGCAGTGCCGTCTATTGCTCATATAAGTTGGCGAGGGACGATCGGAGGAGCAGTCAGTGGGACGGATTTTATGTTTTTCACGACAATTTATAGTTTGGCAAGTCTTAAATCTTTTTAAACAACTTTTTCTGTATATTTTTATGTACATACTGCTCTATTGGAATAAATTTTATTTATGGTTCTAATAGATTTTTTTTAATATAGTAATCCAATGCTTGACTATACCATCTGATGGTTACTGGTAATGCATCCGATGATGGTAAATCGCACTGACTTAGCTTAACAAAAGCCTATTTACTATAATCTTGAATACAGCCGCAGTATAATCGGATGGAAAGAAAGACGCTGGCAAATATTCCACTCCATTGCCGTATGCATTATGAACGACGAAGCAAATCGTTTTGTTCGAATGCGCGGAATATCACGACAGAGGGGTTAACACTTTCACTGTCCGGTTTTCAGACACAATAGTAAGACAACAGCAATGACCTATATGTAATGCACGGGACAGCGAAAGGGTTAAGACAAGAACGCCTAGTGGTTCAATCCTGCATACACCAAAATGTATCCCATCTATTCACCTTTCTTATTTAATAAAGTTAATTATTTAAAAAAAAGTTTAATTATACATCAAACGTGTCTTGTGGTAGCGGCGTAAATACAACATCCCATTTTGTCCTACGGGTGTCGTAAGAGACGATTACAGCATTACATCATTACAGCCCATAAGTCCACTGCTGAACATAGGTATCCCCCATATATTCAAAGGATAGCTTGCTTACAAGGTTGGCTGTCACTTTTTAGTCGGATAATATAACAAACATCTCTGGATTTACCGTTGAATTTTATTTTCTAAGGTATTCCAACAGTAAAACCGGAAAGTTTAACAATAGTGCGACTTAGTTCATCTAATATTCACGGACCCCTTAGCATTCATGCAGTATATATAATGTGTCCATGATTTTACTTTTAAATTGGAACTCGAATAGTATTATGTTTTAAGTCACTTAATTTTCATCAATAAGATAAATAGTGTTATTGTTACAGAGAGATAAATATAAGAGTTTTGATAAGTAAAATCTTAATATTTCAGAACATCCAAACTCCACCTAAATTATAGTAGAAATGGAAATATATATTTTTTATTCAATATAGATTATAAGTAATACTTATCGAACGGCATTCTCATGTTTTATTTACAAATGGTTCGGATAACACCTCTATCCCGGAAAACCAGGACCCAGCGACAGATTTTTTTAGAATAACGAGAAGACAACATAGAAGAATTACAGAAGATACACTAGCTCTTTTGCTGTCTTGAAAATTACAGTAAATTGTAACTAGAAAAATAAGATAAACCACAAAAATGTACATCCACAGCACATTTAGACTTTATACTCAAAAAGTTGTTTTTTCCTCTCTTTGTTGGCTCCATCTAAAATTTAAACCCAGGATTCGCAGGAAGCAACTAAGTCCTATTAAAATCAAAAAATAATAATAATAATAATAAGTAAAACTGTTAATATTAGTTTTAGAGTAGAAATAAATTAAAATTTTATTTATTACTTACTTAAAATAATAATATTTATCAATAAAATAATAATTTTCACTAGTATTACATTTCATTAAAGTAATATAAATATAAAGTACAATTGAATAAAACTTGTTTTAAAAGATTTCACTAATTTAGCAAATTTTTATATTCCACAAGCTTCGAGTACTTAGGGAAGGAAAGGTCGGGAATATACAAATAAGTTAATTAAACCCGTGAAATTCACATAAATTTTCATTCAATATTTCATGTTCGTGCAAATATAAAAAAATACTATATTATAATGTCTGAAAATTGTATATGCGTGTCACACATTCTCACAAAACGCCATCTATAGTCACTCGCTGCATTTATATACGGGGGTGGTCTGAAAAGTTTCAGACCTAACAATTTTTAACATTTTTTCTTATACTTTATTTTTATTTTTCTACATAGTCTCCTTGTAACTCTATACTTCTCCCAGCGATGCTCCCATTTCTCCTACCCGTCCAAATAGTATTCGGCGTCTCTCCGCAAAATAATTGTTCACGAAGGTGATTGCTTCCTCATTTGACGAAAATCTCTGTCCTCCGAGCGCAATTTTTAGATGAGGGAACTAAAAGAAGTCGCTTGGGGCTAGATCTGGTGAGTAACGCGGATGGTCATGCAGTTCAAACCGTAATTCGTGGATTTTCGCCATGGCAACTGCTGAGGTGTGAGACGGCGCGTTGTCATGGTGAAACAGGATTTTCTTTTTCTGCAAATGTGGCCGTGTTTCCGCAATTTCTGCCTTCAGTTTGTCAACTAATGATGCGTAGTATGCTACTGTAATGTTTTTTTCTTTTTGAAGATAATCGATTAAGATAACTCCATGACTATCCCAAAAAACAATTGCCATCACTTTCCCAGCCGAAAAACAGTTTTTGCTTTTTTTGGAGCCGATTCCCACTTTGCAGTTCAACACATACACCATACACAGAGTCCAACTCATTTTTGATTTGCGTAGGCGCATTACCTTTCAAAAGCACAAGATTAATGACAGCTCGATACTAATTTTTTTCCATTTTCACAAAAACACTCACATCGACTCACTCAAACGACTGTCAAATAACAACTTCGCGTCCAAAATGGCTGAAATTTTGTGAGAAACTGTCAAAAAATGTACATCTACACTCACTCGCTTTTATTGACGAGTGCTGCCATCTTCACGTTGAGGTCGTAAACTTTTCATACCACCCTAGTATACGAAAACTGCGTAAACGGATTATTAATTTCTCTGAACGTTACCTTCGTCCGAAAAATGCTCTAAATTAAACTCAAGTCGCGTCTAAAGAAGTCTGACATGAAAAATAAAAATAATTATTTTTTTGACGCAAATAATTATTTTTAACCGACTTCAAACAGGAGGAGGTTCTCAATTCGAGTATATGTATTTTTTTGTATGTATGTTACGTGATATCTTCACAGATTGTGAAACAATTTGGATATACTTCAAGGATGGCCCCATATAAATTTGGAGAAAAAAAATTACCTCTAAGAGTAGCAAATTAATAACTTCTGTTTTAGAAATTTGAAGTCGGTTCTTACATTTTGTTAAAAGTTATAATTATTATTATATGTATATGTAAAAGAATATTTATGATGTAAAACTCCTTGAATAACATTTTTTTTTTGAAAGTAAAATGTCCGTGTTCAAATGAAAATTCTTGCGTAGTAAAAAGTAACGACAAGTGTTAGCTTGTGAAATAGCCTAGTGTTGGCGATATAAGAGAATCCATTATTTCATTTCACGCCGATGGTTTGCGACACATAGTAGCAACATAACAGTTCCTTTTAATCGCAGTCATAAAATAGAGGAGGAGCATCGTTAAATATTTGAGATGTCTGGTTTCGCGATAGCCAATTCGCCTGCGTACAATCGTATCGTCGATTATGGCAAAAAGAAGCCAGCCTATGATCCAGCACAACTCTGTTTGTTTTATTTTATTTTTTACTTAATGTAAAATACGGGACAAATACTACTAAATCGAAACGCATGGATCACCTAAGTCTGCAATAACATCCGCTGCGACTTTTTAATTTGTTCCTGTTATTTATTGCCGAGGCGCGCTCGTGGGACACCCCACCGCTGTGGAATTAGACTCTGCACCGAATATATCTCATTACTAACTACTTTTTACGACTCCAACCATGGGTATGCAAAGCGATCTCCCCAACCGTGTGTGGTTATTGTTTGCATTGAAGAACTAACGTACTACCGGAAAATGTTTTGTTTTCTTTTTAATTATTTTGCGATGCGTGCACTAAAACGAGAAAAAAAAATTATGGATATAAAAGAGTAATTTATATTCTGTGGAAACAATATAATATTAATAAACAAATACCGTATATTATATATTATAAGGATCTTTTCTTATAAGGATATTACAGTCAATCAAAGAGTTGAACATGCACATTTATGTTTGCATATGTTCGTACCCTAATTATGCCTTGAGGCGAAACCGGTCGGTTTTATAATAATAATAATAATTTCCTGACGAAATCGGATGATCCATTCTACAGGGACGTCATTTCGTGTGAAAAAGGGCTAACCCCCCTATCCTTAGCCAACGAGCAATGGCAAGAGCCATTTCCGACCGGGAGACCGTATGGAAGAAGGAGCTCCACGGAGGTTCTACAAGGCTCTTCATGAGCCTCGTAGACACACCTCTCCACATCCCTCCACTGGCTACGTTTTGGTGACCTCTTCGGAGAAATCGAGGGTTTTGTCTGTGCAATACAGGATCAGGTTATTAAGACCAACAAATATCAAAGATACATCCTAAATCATGGCACCGTCGACATCTGTCGAGCTTGTCGCCATCCCGGTGAGTCACTTAGGCATGTCATCTCCGGTTGTTCGGCGCTTTCTAACTCTGAGTATTTGCACAGAAACAACCTAGTGGCCAGGATTCTGCATCAGGAGCTCGCTCTCAAATACGGTCACGTGGATCGGAAACTGCCTTATTATAAGTACTTGCTGGAAGCTGTGCTCGAAAATGACCGCGCCAGGCTCTACTGGGACCGGGCTATCATCACAGACAGGACTATTCTTGCGAATAAGCCTGATATTGTGCTGATGGACCGGGCGCAGTCAAGGATATTTTTGGTCAACATTACGATTCCATATGACCAGAACCTTGTGAAAGCCGAAGCAGATAAGAAAACAAAATATCTGGACCTGGCTCACGAGGTGACCGACATGTTGGGTGATCTGCCGATCGAAATTATTCCTGTAGTCGTTAATCCCGGTCAGCCTTTCTGGTCTTCTGAGGCGACTGAGACTCCGTGACGGACCGCTCCAGGCTCAAATGCAGAAGGCGGTGCTCCTTGATACCGCCCGCATCGTCCGCCGGTTTCTTTCCCTTTCACCATAACTTTCGGCCGTTTGGTCTCCCCTGCCGAGGGTTTCCATCTGATTGGGGTTTTATTTAGTTATGTCTTATTTATTTATTTATGTTAGTATATTAAATATATATTTATGTTTATTTATTATTTCCTTTAATATATTTATTCAGCCCAACCAGATGAGAATACTCTATAAATACTCCAAATAATAATAATAATTTATTTGCCAGAAATATGGTGGTTACAGATATTATAATTAAAGATAGTACAAGCATATTTCGCCAGTGGCATGCAAATATATAATTTTATAAAATGTACATGATTATATTAAAAAAAATATGTTTAAGTATAATTTTATGATAAATTCAAGATTAAAAATTGATAAGACACATAAAGGTGGATGTCAATAATTAATTAAACAAAAAAAAGTACAAAGTTTCAACAATTTTCATGACAGTTAGTATGCAGAGGGTTTCGGGGGCGATAAATCGATCTAGCTAGGATTCATTTTTAGAAAATTTCGTTTTATCCGTGTTTTCAGGCAATGAAAAACTGCTATAATATCATTAGAATACGAAGGTAAATTTCGCCATCATTTACAAGGTTATAATAGCTCAGTTGGGAAATCGGGCGGTCCCGAAACCAGAAGATACCCCGGTTTGAATCCAGACGTCCCAGTCCGATTATTTTTCCCTTTTTTTTTTCAAGTTCCTTCTTTTGTGAGAAAAACTATTATTGGGAGCCCTTTATCAACGCATCTAATTCGTATCTAAGTATATTAAAAAAATACGAAAAAAAAAATGACCGAGTATTAAAAAGGAATACGGTAGGTAAGATCGAAAATATTATTCATATTTCATCAGTATGTAATTCGTATCTAAATATAATTTACGAAAAACACGATTTACAAAAAAAAATACCGAGTAAAGCTCGGTCATCCAGGTACTTTATATTATATTAAATCAAGTGTACATGTCAATAGTTATTATAATTTTATATAAATGTATTTAGTCAATTTTACACGAAATGTCTTATAAAATACTTATCATTTTGGTTTATAACAATAAAAATCATCGAGAGTATAAAAATAATTTTGGATGAGATATTGTTTTAGTTTCTTTTGAAAATGTTTTAATGGAAGTTTTCGAATTTCAACAGGAAATTTATTATATACTTTTATGCACATAATGGGACAATTTTACTGAAAAAAGCCAGTTTTACATAATCTAAAATTTAATCTTGTTACGTCTCTATGTGGAAATCTTTTATCTGTATTATTAACACACCTCTGAAATAAATGTGGATATTTTTTTACGAAAGTTCCGATTTCATACACGTACATGGAACACAGAGTCATAATTTTAACTGCTTAAAGAGTGGCTTACAAGAATCGAAAAGTCCATATCCACAGATTGCCCTTATACTTTTCTTTTGCATTAGGAATGCTCTCTTAAAAATACTTGAATTGCCCCAGATCAAAAGTCCATACCGTAACACGGATGCTACATTTCTATGATAGGTTGTGATAGCGGCTTCTTTACATATTAAATTACTAAGCCTTCTGAGCGCATAAACGAATTTATTTAACTTATCACACATTAAATTTATGTGATTTTTCCAACTACAGTGCTGGTCCAAGATAAGGCCGAGAAATTTTATATCAGCAACCTTTTCAATTTCTTGGCTATGACTCATTATTTTCATTGTAGGAATATTTGCGCGGTTTGTGCAAAATGTGATATATTTAGTTTTAAGTAGATTAGGGCATAAATTATTACTTTCGAGCCAATTTATTGTAGATGTGACAGTACTGTTAATTTTGAGTTCATAATCTAAAGGCTTTTCTTTACCTGTTATTTCAACTGATATATCGTCGGCATATAGAGTACAATGTTGATCGAGATTGGCAATGGAAGGTCATTAATATACAAAATAAAAAGTAAAGGACCAAGAATTATACCCTGTGGCACACCTTTTGTGGTGGGTTGAAAGTTAGAGTTATGTGTGACTCGTTCATTAAATTCATTTATTCTAGCTATTTGAACGCATCTGGTTCTGTTATTTAAATAGGATTGTATCTACTGGAATGCAAGCCCTCTTATGCCATATTTTTGAATTTTACTAAGCAAAAGCTCATGATCTACAAAATCGAATACTTTACTCATATCGAAAAAGACACTAGTAACTTTCATACCTTTGTCAATGTTTTCCGTTATGTGCTGAATTAGAGTGTAAGCAGCTATTGTTGTTGATTTTTCTTTTTGAAAACCGTTTTGTTCCTCCCATAAATTTTATATTTATTTAGGAAACTATTAAGTCTAGTATGCATGGCTTTTTCAAATATTTTAGCTAATATTGGGATAAGAGCAATAGGTCTATAATTATTAACTTCTTTTTTGTCGCCTGCTTTATGGATTGGTTTAATTACAGAAATTTTAAGTTTGTTTGGAAATATTCCGTATTCAAATGATATGTTAATAATATAAGAAAGAACTGGAGATATCAAATCAGCACACGACTTTAAGATTTTTGTAGAAATTCCATCATAACCCACCGAATTTGTATCATTTAGTCCTTGTATAATTTTTTTAATTTCTTCAACGGAGCAGGGTTGCAAATATATACTGTTATTTATAAGATTTAAGTTTTTTAATGAAAAAATTTTATCTTTTGTCAAATTCGTAAAGAAACTGTTAAAGATATTTGCGATTTCTTGGGGATCCTTAATCAATTTTTAGTTATTGTAAATCAAATTAATGTCTAAATTTCTCCATAAATCATTTGAGGACTCTTTGATTAGATTCCAGGTTGCTTTACACTTATTTTAGCTTTATTAATGAAATTATTCTTTGGTTATTTTTATCTTTAATGATACAAGATTTTAAAATTTTGCTATAAATCCTGACGTACTACTATCTTTTTATTTTTAAAAATATAAACACAATAATTTTCTTTTTGTGTGACAGGATTTTTAATTCCTATTGTAATCCATTTTGTTGTGGAATTGATATTTTTATTTTTATTCTTAATGTCGATTTCGAATTAAGGAAAGCAGAGATCAAAAACATTGTTAAAAATTAATGAAAGTTATTAAATGCGAGTTAACATCCTTGTCTTCAATTACATCTTTCTATGAGATACTGGAAAGGCACTGTCTGAATTTCATAATATATTCTTAGTTATAATCTCTGATAAATATAAAAATGTGGTTTTGGTTTATGGGTCAAAATTGTTGGTACGCATTCTAACATTTGTGATGTGTCATGGTCGGATAAATGTAGCGCATGTATTTTGCCTACTGCATTTGTTATATCGCTTAAAATATGGTCTAAGCACGATGCTTTACGAGTAGGGCCTAATATATGTGATTTTAAAGTATAATTTGCTAAAAGCCCATTTAATTCTATTGATAATTTATTCTTTACAAGAGTATTAATATTGAAATCATCCGCTATAACATTTTTATTTTTAAGTGCATTAATTTATTAAAGATAAATGCATTCGAATTTGGTGTTCTATAAATATATATTATGATACAATTCCAATGTGGTATTTTTACACCACAACACTCAAAAGACTTTTCTACTGATAATTCATTACAAAGATGTATAACATTAAAATCATAGTGTTTCTTACCAGAATACAAACAGCGCCACGACATTCTTTTAATCTACTATAGGAACTAGCTACTCGAAAATCTTTCAAATTGATGTTATGTTTATGTCCTGATTTAATAAAAGTTTCAGTAAAACAAATTACATTTTAATATATGTGTGATTCAGAAAGTTCATTAATACATATTTCTAACATTAATAATTTGTTGAGAAGACCGGCAATATTTTGATGAAAAATTATAACTTTATTACTTAATTCATTAAAATTAACGAAAGCAATTTGTATCTTATGATAAGTCAAATAATAATTTAAAATAAATAGTGTAGAACTGTTTATCCAAATTACAAAAATGAAGCTGGAGTATCACCAACTGACAACAATCGCAATTATAAATTAGATATTTGAGATTTTTATTTATAAGAAAAAAAGCGATCCGCCCCGGCTTCGCATGATTGATTTCTGGATCTCAACAAGAACGCCACCTATTGCGTCCAATTGTGAATCTAAACCACAACCTCTAATCAACTTAATCTCACACACAAAATTTCATCATAACCGGTTCAGTCACCTACACACGGACAGAAAAATTATATAGTATATAATAGGCATTTATTATTCATGCCAACCATTCTCTTGAATCATTCTGTCTACTAATGAAAACCGCATCATTAAAAGATCTAGACGCACATACGGCGGAAAGCGACTTTGTTTTGTACTATATAGAGATACTGCTGCTCGTCTACTGTTTTAGTTAACCTTTTTCACCTCTCACGACACCCACGGTATGATATGGGGTAGTGGATATCTTCTTATGTCACCACTACAGAGATAAAAATAAAAATATTGAGAACGTGGTATACACAACGTTGATGGACGAGTCTCAGAAATAAGGTAATTTCTAACAACCTGTTTCTTAAGTTATTTTTTTTAGTTTAACGTAATATAATTTACTGTACAATATACATTACGTCAAACTATTAACTCCAGAAAGTGATTTGGATGTTTCCTTGTTGGTTTCCGCAGGACAGAAGTTATATCTGAGCCAGTGGTAAAAGTAAAAGTAACTTTAACCTAAACGACTTTGCTTTGAACATAACTATTTATTCTTACATAATTATATATTCAAGTAGAATATCAAATCTGTATCATGAGAATTTATTTACTGACTGTTAGTACGAAAAAGTGTAGTCTAAGCTAAATGAAATAAAATAAAAACTAGCCGAACATTTGCAAGTATAGCTTAATCTAAATTAATAGAAGCACCGCAACGGTTCTCGAGACATGAACAAAATAATGTGCATGTATACACTCGCGAATAAAATTATTAAGGCTGATTTACCAACCTCAGCTCATTATAAAATTACTTTAGAATAATATATACTTTATGAATAATACAATAAAAGACATAATTACCAAAAAGTCTTTTTGTAGTAAATTTTCATATCGAATTCAATTTAGTTTTACAAGAGTCGGTAACAAATAATTATAAGGCAAAATTCCAAAAACAAATTCAGTTGTTCAAAACTATTCTTATAGGGGGCAAAAAACGATTAAAAAGCAAGAATTGTAAAACACTGGAATACAAGAAAGTATTTGGTGCTTGACTGAACCCAAACCAAAAAATTAAGGTCCAAGTCTTTAAATCCGTGCTAGAATATTTACCGCATAGTATGTTTTCCTTAACTATTACCACAAGCCATTTTATGGGAGTTTGTTGCTGCCCTTGCTATTATAGAAGTTTGCTGCACAAGAATCGATAAACTCTTTAAAGATGTTCTTTACTGCTTCTTAGGGATTGAAATTTTTATCTATCATATGTTAAGAAGATAACTTAACTTCTGTTGATTAAATCATGCAGAAGTAATGTCGAAGAGTAGTTCAGTAATCTGGGTATTTTGAGTGCCAGCTTCTCCACCATCATTTGCAATTCTTGACAATAACATTCAGCAGTAATTGCGACACCAGAGATAGAAGCTATAGTGAATAACGCCAACAGTAAACCAGTAAACTGTCACCATAAGTTACTTCTGGTTAACAGTTCGTTGTGGGTTCTGTCTGGCTTTGACACCTGTATCACGTAGCACCACTGTAATGCATGCTTGTGATTGTCGTATGGGATCTACTTCTAATCACAGGTAACAATTCGACATAATTCACCCCTTTTATGGTGATTCGGCAATATAATACGTAGTAGAGACATGCCGCTATAGTATAATTGTTACATGAATGGGTCGGCTCGAACGCGGCAGGACCACGCTCTCACAGAATATCAGCTTCAAATAGCAGCTTAGTGCTCCTGTGTTTCGTATGGTGTGTGTATAGAACCGGATACCCTTTTTACTGGAAATGAGGTATTTCATCTTAGTACACAAGGGTAACAACGTATCTGCAAATTGACTGCAAGCTGATTTGTCACCTCAACTTAAGTAAAAAAGCACCTAATGTGGTAATGACACACAACTACGTGTTTACGTGGTAGAGCCACGCTACACCTTTATTACGGTGGTAGCCCGAATGGGTCGGCTCAACCGGCGCAAGACCACGCTCTCACAGAATACCAGCGTAAAATAGCAGCTTAATGCTGCAGTGTTTCGTATGGTGAGTGTAGAGAACCGGATACCCTTTTTATTGGAAACGAGGCATTCCATCCTAGTCCTCAGGGGTAACAAAGCATCTGCATTTTGATCCTTAATTGTCTTTAGGCCACAGCATCCATTTACCATCAGATGGACTATGTGCCCGTTTGTAACCCTTATTTAAAAAAAAAACTAACCGTGTAAATGCGCAAAAGAATACTACCTATTATGCTATTTTGTTCTGAGAATAGGTTCACTCTTAGAATTAATTTTATATGTCTTTGTCCAAAGCAAGGTGTCGTTTACAGTGCACATGTTGCTCTTAATTCTTTTAATTGCTACTTACGTTCTGGGAAAAGCAGAAGCTGTTGCGTGTCTATTACACAGAAGCAGTTAAACAAACTTTATAAATACAGTTTAAAATTAGAAGCGTTTTAATTTTGTAACCACTTACGATCAGGTGTAAGTTCTTTTGGGGCTTCAGTTTTATAAAAAAAGCAAAGAGTGAATAAATTAATTAATTTATTTATTTATTTAGGTACACAAAACAGAATAACATCAAAACATGAACAATTGAACATAATAAATGCAAAGTTAGAATCTGGATGGTATTCCAAAACATGTGCACACAACATGATATTAGGTAACAGTAACGAGTTTACAGCGCAAAACTTACTTATAAACGTACATATTATACATTATAAACTTATGTTTTGGAAAATTTAGAAAAATTAAATCTTTATTAAAATAACGTTCATTAACCTTTATATTCAAATTTAAATTTTAAGCCTTGAATGGCTTATTTATAAAGTATATCTAATTGCGATTTTTGGAAATTGTTGACTTTGTTATTAAATATGTCGATATTTTTACTATTATTAATCAATAAGTCATTGTAGAGGCGACACATTCTTACTAGAGGATTATAATAGGACGTATTATTTCTATAAACTTGCAAAGCAAAAGTGTTTAGGAAAGTATAGCGACGATGGGGCTTAGTATTAATCTTGACAAATGCAAGGAGGGTGGGGGAATCAATAAGAGAATGAATAATTTTGAAAAGTATGTCATATCCTGATATTTATACCGAGTTTGTAATGACATAATATAAAACTTTATAAGCATCTCTTCATAGGAGGGCAGACTTCTATTTAAACCATACCTATAGCACAGGATTGATAGAAATTTCTTTTGAACACGTTTAATACGATCTATGTGGACAGCGTAGTATGGAAACCAAATAATTGAAATTTAGTGTATTTAAAAAATACTGTTATCCAAATACAGAAGTTGTAAATTCAGATATTTGACTTAAGGGGTTAGTATTGTAGATTTAAAAAAAAGTGAAACTAACTTATATTCCTCCTGGCGGTTAGTGGCTTCTGCAGCATTAACACATCATCTTCAGCTAACTTCGCACAAAGAAGGTTACAGATGCTCTGTCACGTCTGAGGACTAAGATGGAATGCTTGACAGTCTGTACCGTACTGACTCTCTTTGCTCTTCAGACTGGAACACAGCAGTGCAGAAACTGTCATATATTTGGCGGCAGAAATAGTAGTACGTACCTAGATGCACTCTTAGCCATAAAAGGAGTTCCACCACCTAGTAATTAGGTAAGATAAAAAGTGAAAAATTGAGAGAAGCTTAAAATGTACGAGACGTCTGTTACTATGATTGTCAATAAATCTGCCACGAAAACGTACTACTGTAATTGTTGATTGCTATTTTAAATTTATAACGTAGAATATTATGAGGAAAATTGCAAGTTTTTTAATTAATAGAATCAGGCGTTACTTTGCGGAAATCCATTATATTAAATTTAGAAAAAAATACTTTGCCTATATCTGCTTAATGAGATAAAATGATGTATCTTACCTAGTTTTTTTTTTTTTTATAGGATCGGGTGACAAACGAGCACACAGTCCACCTGATGGTAAGTGGTTGCTGTGACTCATAGACATCTACATCTATCTTCAATAAAGAATCAAAATGCAGATGCGTTGTCACCCGTGAGGACTAAGATGGAATGCCTCTTTTCCAGTAAAAGGGTCTCCGGTTCGCTACACTCACCATACGAAACACAGCAGCGTTAAGCTGCTATTTTACGCTGGTATTCTGTGAGAGCGTGGTCCTTCCCGGTCGAGCCGACCCATCGTGCTACAACTATACCAGTAGTACAGCTGCAGCATGGCTCTACCACGTTAAAAAGAAAGTTTCAAGAGCACCTCCGCCCTACCTCAATTGCTTGCACTAAACGCAGCACCACTAGACACGCATATAGATAGATTGATGACATAGATTACAAAATTAAAAAAATATGTATGCGATCTCATTTACAATTACAAAAATAATTACAGAATAAACAATATGCGCAATGCCAAAGCGAACAAATCCCCTGCCAAAAGTTAAATTCAAATCATGCATCAATGTGATAAACGATGCATAAGATTATCACACCTATTTAATGTTTCCACGATTCCCACGTAGAGGCAAATATTTTACAGAAAACAAGTTCAAAGAAATGTTACCTCGAAATCGCTTTAAGTGTAAAGCGGTAGCGGTGAAATATTTTGAAATATTTTAAAAATAAAGTTACAACCTTTGACCAAGTTTTGACAACCACCAATGAAAGTAGCGCTGTTAATCAAATTATTTAGTACAGCAGCAGTTATCGAAAACAGGGACTTAATTTGACTTCACACAAATACTCTTGTAATTTATTTTTATCCGACTGGCCCAGAAAGAGGATAATATTTTTCGGTGTATGTATATTTTTTGGCACGCTCTATAGCCTAAACGGCATGATGGATTTTAGTCTTAATTGTGTGAGTGACATAGGCTATATAATTTTTAATATTGCATCTGCGAATACAATAAAAGGGAGGGGAAGTGTTTTTTCACAAAACTTTTTAACGTAGTCGGGTTTTTTAATAACTAGTTTGACCATTAATCTTGTTCCTACTGCTTGGCAAAGAACACCTTTTAGTTCTGAGAGAGTTATGAAGCTAATTTGTCCGCTGCACTGCCCACACTCACTGTGTTGGCAAATTTTACATGTCTTCGAAACCTTTTATTTGTTTCCTCATGTTTTCCTCCACCGCCAAACTTTTGTTAAATCAGCACAAAAGTTTTAAATTAACAATTTCATTGGTGCCAGCGGGAATAAAATCTGAGTACCGTGAAATTCACGACGAGCAAAAAAATTACAAAAAGAATATTACTGCGGAGGATTACTGACCTCTTCCTTTCTAATCAGGAAAATCTTATTTATAAAACGGTAATAGATTTGAGAAGTGAAATTTTAATTACTGACATCACTCAATAACTTTATATTTCAACGCGCAGCGTAATCAACTACGCTAATATATTAATTAGACCTTCCTAATGATTCTTAATCCACTACTCGACTGCCCACTATTTAATCAAGAGTGTGCAAGGAGTATTCAAATATTTACCCAAGCTTTTTTTGCATAGCACCCAACCACGAGCCCTGTAAAATCCACTGCTGCAATTAGGCTTTTTCGTTTTAAAGAGACTTCGCCTTAATCGTTACGCTTGGAAGGTAGATTGTGGTGAAGTGTACCAAACATCTCGCACCTTTGAATCTGCTCCCCGTCGCCAGCCTCAGTACTTTACGTCTGAAGTAAAGAAGATGGCTATACCGCCATCTATCGAAAGCCATAAGTATTTTCTGACATTCCCACAGTTGCCTCTTACGATAGCCACAGAAAGAAAAAAAGGTGGTGGACACTCTTACACTCCAAATGAACAAAACTATAATACAGACCTTTAGAACTTGCCAAAACTCTACTGCTGAACATAGGCCTCTCCATAGATTGTTTCACAATTATGGGAGGATATTAGATATAGTTGCAGGTAGGTTTGTAACTAGTTTTTATTTTAATTTTTAGTTGTTATTAGGAAAACGCTGCTGCCCATCTTCTATTTCATTTTCCCTCTATCATCTCTTACAACACCCACGGACGATATGGGGTAGTGGATAATTCTTACACCGCACTACACGGTTACGGTCTAACGGCCCCATAACATGGTTTATTTGCAGAGTTAAGCACATTTTTATTGTGCTACTAGCTGTGCCCCGCGGTTTCGCCCGCGTATATCACGCGTTCACGAGCCGAGCGACATAACATGACACATAGTTCAAGCATTTTAGATAACAATGTATGGAAAAATTTGGAAAATTAATGGAGTACTTTTATAAAGCGGCATATTTACGTTATAGTGCGAAGTTAAATTTTATCCACTCTCCTTCCCCTCCCGGGTGAGTGTCGCCCCGCGCCCCGGAGTGTTTCTCGAAGCGCAATTTTTTCAGTTTTAAAAACGGTTTTCTTTATACACACAAGGACACGGTACTCTTTACACATACACGTATACGGTACACGATACATGAATATTGTGTTAGTACAAAATGATCCTTAATAAATTTGCTATCAACCTCTTATACACATAAAAGCGATCTCATTTATAGTTGCCGCGCAATCTGCCACTAAATATGAACATTTTTTTCATTAATCGTTTTTTTTCTCTAAGTTTAGTTTTCTCAAAAATTTCCCACTTTACTGCTAAGAAATGTATGACTTAAGTAAAGAAGAGATATGTTCTTTAAAAAGAGAGACTATTTGTTTCTAAACTCTTTCATTTCACGTTGCTATGCTATTTTGAAAATTTGATTGATTCAGCCATACAGCAAAATATAAATATTTGTATTTTAGCTAAAAACTTGGCTCTCCCGCGCCCCAAAAATTATCCCGAATCGTGGTTCTTTCCAGTTTTAAAGAAAATAGTACACGATACATGAAAAGTGCGAAGGTCCGAAATGATCCTTGATAAATTTGCTATCAGCCTAATACGCATACAAAAGCGATATCACTTATAGTTTCCGCGCAATTTGCCACGAAATATGAACATTTTTTATCATTTATCGATTTTTTGCTTAAAGTTTAGTTTTATCAAAAATTTCCCGCTGAGTTATGCATGACTTAGGTAAAGAATAGAATATGCTTTCTAAAAAGAGGTATAATATATTTCTAAACTCTTTCATTTCACATTGCTATGCTATTTTGAAAATTTAATTTATATTTCTATCAATGGCTGAATCAATTAATTTTAGCTAAAATGATTGCACTAACCTCGCTCTTAGAAGCGTTGACTCCTGGTATCTCTTGGTTCTAATCGAGCGGCTAAGGTTTATGCGTCGTTCACCCGCCGAGCCGAGTGTTGAATTATTTTAATTTTTCAATATCTCTTAAACTATGCGTCCAAATAATATGTTATAAAGAGCAAAGATTGTCTTCATAAAATTGTTTTGATGATGAAATAACTTGTCAGGCATTATGTCATGCCTAATAATAACGCTCATATATTACTTTTTAATTTTCAATATTTTTTGTCACAAAATCCTTTATTGTAGCTGATGTATAAGAAATAGGCATATGCTATTTTTAGATGAGTAAAGATCTATATTTTTGTAGAACATTGTATGTATGTATCACTAACTATTACGCCAGCGCACGCGGATAAATAATTTCGGGAGCGCTTTTTCTTCTGACTTGCTTAACAAAAATCAATATTTAAGTCTAGCTGAGAGGTGTAACCTACTGCTAGATAGCCTATACTATTCCTCATGAATCTAGCTATAATATTCAAAAAGAATATTTAAAATTAAACTGGTAGTTTCAAAGGTTAGCGTGGGTAAACAAATAAAAACAAAAAACTCTTCCGCTTTATTATAGTATAGATACTTACTTTTTAACGGTGAGGTGATTACAGTATTTTTACAGAAAATCTCTGTTATTTTGTGTAATGTATATTCTTTCACCGCTACTGAAGGGATTATACAGACCTTGGAAACAAAACTTATTGGTTTTCTTTTGACAAGAACAAAAACTTCTACGTATACTACTAGGCGGGGTCTGCAGCCTTACATTGCGCACTAAGTTACGGTCAATTCGCCATAACTCCAAAGACTAGTTCTTTGTTTCTTAAAACGCAAACGTTGTTTTCGACAATCTAACACTGATTTCGTTTAGTGTTACTGAGAAAACGCAGTTTTGAAGTTTATTACAGATAAGTTTTTATTTCGGATCTGTCTAAAAACAGTTATTGTCGTAAATGAAAATATAAACTGCGTGGCATATTTAGCCTGCCAGTTACACACCCAACTGTCGCCTGCACGATCCACAGCTGTTAACAGTTTTTTGTTCTGAATTTAAGGTCTAGTAATATAAATAGAATTTTTTTTGACCTGAAACATTAATTCTTACTACGTATTACCCCCGCTTTCGACAATAACTTGTGCCGCCGACTGTCCCCCGCGAGCCATATCTACCCTAAATCTTCACTATTCAACATAGTTTCACGCAGCACTCTTAATGGTCCCAGTCGAACGCAAGTTCCTCCATTAAAGATTTTGTGTAACTAAGCCTTTATCAACACAAAAATAGTTTTCGTTGAATAATTAATCTAACGGGGAATTAATGTCGTAATAATGGCGTGTTAAGCGGTAACTTAAAGTCACCTGTCATGTTTTTGTAATTGCTAGTTTTTATTTAGTGCAATGTTAATTTATGTTAACTTGCTACTGCGTGGGTAACTTAGAATTTATTTGATTTGGCAACAAAACAAGTTAGGTACATTTTGTGTCGGAATGTTTATGATTTTTATAGAAGTGAGGGTGACAAAAGAGCATACAGTTGTCACCTCTGAGAACAAAGATGGAATTTTGAGGATATTTTTTGAAGTGAAACATCTTCATTATGAAACGAAAAAGCGACACTTAAAAGAGACAAAAATTCATCTATATGATTTAGCTAGCGAGAGAATGAGAAATAATTCTATATATTACTAATATACTCGTAATAACGCGGAAGAAGTTTTTTGTTTGTTTAAACACAATAATCTCTGGAACTACCAGTCCGGTTTGATTAATACTTTTTATATATTATAGCCAAATTCATTAGAAATAGTATAGATTATCTAACATTAGGCTTCACCACTAAGCTATTCTTAAATATTGATTTTTGTTAAGCAAGTCGAAAGAAAAAGCGCTCAAGTACTGCTTTATCCGCGTACATTGGCGTAATGTTTACATATATACAATTTGCTACAAAAATACAGATCTTTCCTTCATCTAAAAAGTCCGCTATACCATACGCTTATTTCTTATACATAAGCCACAATAAGGTATTTTGTTGCAAAAGTTATTGAAAATTAAAAAGTGATTTATATAGCATAATATTAATCCTTACGAACGAAAGTTACTTCATTAACAAGACAATTTTATGAAGATAAACTTTGCTCTTTATAGCATGTTATTTAGACGCATTCCATAAAATAAAAGATACAAATGGCGGACTTTATGTCCAAAGAAAGGCATTCTCTATCAGTCTACGCATTTAATTTATACCATTGTGTTTTGACCATTAAAAGTAACAAAAAAGAACATACCTGAGTTTCTTTCACCATTTCCTCCTTGAACAGAGTGACTTGATTTTGAAACTAGAGATTTCAAAAGGACCGAATACTTAAACGAAATTTTCTTTTTTACCTCGAAGTAATAAATATACCTAATTATATTAAATTTCATTTCAATACTTATATTTTACACATATATAAGTTTAAACGTGAATAATATATAACTCATACCAAATAACATTATGGGTTTCTAGTAATAAATAGGAACTTACCTGCTGCTGGTGATAATTTTGTTACGACTCCCCACCGTGATTTCCACTGAAACAAGAAAAAGCATAATTAGAACTCAAATACTTAATCGACCGATTATTTTATGGGAAGCATTGTTCAAGCTACGTGCTAATCGTTGAAGGCGAAGAAACCTGCATGTCTGAGAAACAAAATATTTCAAGGACATGTTGTTGTGAAATTGTTCTATAACCCGGAAATGGGTTCGAAAATGAGAGAGGGCCTGCACCCAGAAGTGAGACGTATATAAGCTTTAACGTTAATGAAAAAAGTAGTTTTTTTATAAACAAAAATATTACTCATTATATTCCCTAATAACACAGTTTTAGTTTTTCTTTAATTAGCTCTAGAATCGTTTCTATCGAAGTCAGCCTAGCTCTCCAGTTTGAAAGTGAATCTATATGCACAGCTAGAGAATTGATTGTGTCTACTTGTTCCACTTTACAGCTATTAATCTTGACGTTGATTCGATGGATCTAGTTTACGTACGTAACTTGCAGTTGTACAAATACTTAGGTGAATCAAACAAATATCATCGGTAACCATAATCCTGTGGCTCGCAGTACTACAGCCAAAAGCTTAGGGCAATGTGCATCGTCCGATCCCGAAAGTGGACCTCAGTTCGAGTGCAAATAATAGAATGACCAAAATCGTTAAATACTAGTTTAGAAAGTGTTATAAGAAAACTGTTTTAAACTAAAACTTCCTCTTAGTTTACAAAATTTATTATTTTGCTATGCCCAACCCTGTTATGAATCCATTATAGCTTCTTACACCCATAGTTTTGAAGAGACGGGAACTTTGGATGCCCTGATGTTATAGCTAACTAATCACGGCCACCTTCTTAGCTTTTGATTGTTAATTTTTTCTCCATCCATTTAAAATTAATATGAAAATTGATTTTGTTTAAAAAATAATATATAAAGGATTATAATATATAAAACTAGAAGACACTTATTATGATAACACAACATTTATGTACACAACGTATATTTTCAGAATGAATGGGTCCTTCCCCGGTCAAATCGCTCCATTTGCGCTCTTTCGAAATACCAGCGTAAAATAGTAAAATAATATTGCTTTGTTTCATAGTATGGTAAGTGTAGATAACAGAAGACTTCATTTTGATTCTTAACCGATGATAGATGTAAATGTCTATAGGCCAAAGCATCCACTTACCATCAGGTGGACTGTGTGCTTGCTTGTCAAACTTATTCTTTAAAAAAATACCAGAGAAAACAGCAGAATAATGCTCCTGTATTTCGTATAAAGGGTGTAGAGAATAGGAGACCCTTTTAACTGGTAACGAGGTATTTTATTTTAGACCTCAGGTGCGATAACGCATTTTGATCTGCATTTTGATTCTTAATCGAGGATAGATAGGTCTATTGACTGAAACATCCGCTCAGCATCAAGTGGACTGTGTGCTCACTTGTCACCCTTATTCTATAAAAAATCGGCTGATTTTTATTCATAAAATGCAATCACGAATATATCTAGAAATAGGTCACAAAGTTGATTTAAACTATATATTTATTTGCTCGTTTTAATCAACTTTATAATGTGTATCACATAAAAAATTCAATTATTTTATAAAGCAATCAACGGGGTTCATTTCGGTTTTATCGAATTGAGAATTACTATTTTTGCTCACGATCCGGAATATGGTGGATATGTGTACACGCGTGGTGCAATTTACAGGCAGTTTGAATGTAAATTAATAACTTTTCAAATTTAGTGCTAAATAAACAGTCAAATAGCATATATATAATACATAAAAAAATGAAATTAAATAAATTGACTATCGGATGATTATCTATCCCATTGATGATCAGATAACCGCTTATTCGACAGATGGTTTCATTCGATGCTAAACAGAACATTTTACTTTTACTTAATATTTCTTGACTTTGCGTTTATTATGAAGTAAAAAAGTTATTATTATGGATATTTTGATAAAAAGTGGGGTGAAATCGGAAGCATTTGAAGGCATCTCTCCGGCTTTGTACACCTCCTGTCTTTCCAAGAAGTAAAATTAGTTAATTTAAATTGTTCTATCAAGGCAGGTTTGTTGTAGTTCCAAATGAATGAAAGAACTCTTGTTTTTCTCCATGTTACTGCATCAATCTTTTTATTTCTAAACTATTTTCATATCAATAGTGTATTTGTTTAAAATCAAAATAACACAGGTCGTTAGAGTAACTTAAAACGCACTACACACGTAAATGATCACTACATCATAGACACAGACTAACTAGTAGATCATAGAGAGAGTAATTGTGTTCTGTGATCACTACATGGCCTCGAACTTAAAGTGAGATTTGCCAGTTAATTTTTTTCACACAGCAAAGAGTATAAAATCACTACATGCTTCACAGCTTAGCACACATATGTATGCACCTCACAGTAAGTACTACGTATGCTATTACTCTCTGTGCTCTAAGTAAAAAAAATATTACGTAAATAAACTTTAGAGTAGGACAAACTCTTTCTATTATAAGTTATGCACTCACATATGATAGAAAGAGTTTGTCCTACTCTAAAGTTTGTTTACGTAATATTTTTTTTTTACTTCCAAGGAGTTAGTGTAACTATAATCCAATAAATTGTTCGGATGGCTATTCGTGAGATAAATTACATGTTAATCAGTCAAATAATTTTATTCGGTAGTTAGTTAAAAGACATTTTATCTGAGGATTGAATAATCGGCCCTTAAAGTCGTACCTAAATTCGTATCAATTTAAATTCATTGCACCAGCAGTAACGGAGCAGCGTCGAATATTATGTATTATATCACGCGATTGACTGTTTACATGTTGTGTTTAACATCTTCTTATTAATAAAAATAAATATTTGAGTGTTCGCATTTTATGCACTGCCATGCCGTTCATCAGATTGCGGTAAAACTTTGTCAACTTATTGCTTGCACTTGCGCGAAGGTTATAGGCATAGTATAATTAACTTACAGTAGGCGGCGCGTATCGTACACATTTATTTGAAAGTCATATATCTTTCAATTTCATTGAATGTATTATCATTTCTAGTTAAGCAATATCATCATCATCATTACAGCCCTTCACAAGTCCACTTCTGAACATAGGCCTCCCCCAAGGAATGCCACAAAGCACGGCCTTGAGCCACCTGCATCCATCGACTTCCTGCACGTTTTGCCAGGTCATCCCTCCATCTAGTGGGGGTCGCCTTATACTTCGCCTACCGGTACGAGGCTGCCACTCGAGAACCTTTTTTCCCCATCGGTTGTCGGTTCTTCGAGCTATATGGCCAGCCCATTGCCACTTGAGCTTACTAATCCGTTGGGCTATGTCGGTCATTCTGGTTCTACTGTGGATATCCTCATTTCTAAGTCTATCACGCAGAGAAACCGCGAGCATAGCCCTCTTCATAGCCCGCTGAGCGACCTTGAGCGGTTTTTTATTATAATTTGCTGTTATCAGAAAGATGGTCAGCAGACATCTTCTGTCTCAGTTTCCCTCTGTTGCCTCTTACGACACCCACGGGAAGATATGGAGTAGTGGGTATTCTTACCCGCCACTACATGGGGATATAATTAAAATTTGGAAGTGTCATATTAAGCAATATAACACTTTCAAATTTGAAACGATATTTCCAATTATTTCTCCTGCGCCAGCAAAGCGCCGGGTATCAGCTAGTATTTAAAAAAAATTGCATCTATGAGACATTTTTATAGAATGATGGTGGCCAACGGGCAAACCACCTCCACCTGATGGTAAGTGGAGGTATTTTTATTACGTGGTAGAGCCATGCTGGAGCTATATTACTGGTATAGTTGTAGCGTGAATGGTTCGGCTCGACCGGGGAAGGACCACGCTCTCACAGAATACCAGCGTAAAACAGCAGCTTAACGCTGCTGTGTTTCGTATGGTGAGTGTAGAGAACCAGAGACCCTTTTACTGGAAACGAGGTATTCCATCTTAGTCCTCACGGATGACAACGCATCTGCATTTTGATTCGTAATCGAGGATAGATGTAGATGTCTATGCGCCACAGCAACCACTTACCATCAGGTGGACTGTGTGCTCGTTTGTCACCTTTATCCTATAAAAAAAACTCATAGACACCTACATACATCCATCTTCAACTCTGCAAAGTCCCTAACGTTGCAGTTATTCATGAGCGGCGGTAGTCACTTACCATCAGGTGAGCCGCAAGCTCGTTTGCCCCCTCTTATGTAAAAAAGTAAAAAGTGTCCTCAGTTACCTACACTCACCATATGAAACGAAGCGGCGTTAAGTTGCTATTAATTTACACGCCAGTATTCTGTGGTGCGTGGATCTACTTAGTTCGATCTAACCAATTTGTGCTGCAACCAGAATATAGCTGCAGTATGGCTCTGCTACGATAGCCATCATTGAGATTAAAACAAAAGAGGGCCCATTAATCCTTACCTACTCACACTCAATATAATGGAGTGAATTTAAAATGGCGCCGATATTATATCGCTTTCTCTTATTACTTACAATACTAAACTTTACAAGAGCACATGTTTGTGTACATCCTACAAATAGTTTTCAGCGAGCGTTCCGGTGATAAAATCCAACATATTACCACGTACAAATACGCGCAGCGCCATGTCCTTTATCATCTAATAACCATTGCCTCCATTTCACGAATAAAATATTGGTTTAGTTAAAATAGTGATTTCATCGAAATAACAAAAGGACTATTTATGGTTATTTTTTTATATAGAATAAGGATGACAAACGAGTACACAGTCCACCTGATGGTAATTGGATGCCGTGGCCTATAGACATCTACATTTCTGCTTTCCGGGGACGACGTGAGAGAATCAATAATCCCATTTTGTGCCATGATTGTTATAGGAGGCGATTATGGGAAATTCCAGAAAAATCTTATGATTTCTGACAGATGGCGGAAAACCATCCTATATAGTTATGTCCTGTATAATTACCATCCTATATATCTGACGTGGTAGAGCCATGCTGCAGCTATATTATGGTTTTAAGACGAATTCGGCCAGCTTGACTGGGTAAGAACCACGCTCTTACAAAATACCATCGTAAAATAGCAGCTTAATGCTGCTGTGTTTCGTACGGTAAGTGTGGAGAACCGGAGAACCTTTCTACTGGAAACGCATTCCGTCTTCAGGGGTGACAATGCATCCGCATTTTGATTCTTAATCGGAGACAGATGTAGATGTATATAGGCCACAGTATCTACTCACCATCAAGTGGACTGTGTGCTTGTTTGTTACCCTTACACTATTAAATTTTAAAAAAATCGTTCAAATGAAACTTTAAGTGGTGCAACCTAGCTACGGGTGTACCTCAAAGTAGCGTCCTTTCTCCTTTACTCTTTTCCGTCTTTATTAACTGTATCACCAAGGTGATATTTTCAAACTTCCATCTCTATGCAGACGATTTGCAGCTGTATCGTCATTTTCTAGTGACTGAAGTCAATTCAGCAATGTTTGAAATAAATAAAGATCTAAATAAAATCTATGAGTGGTCTAGATCATATGGACTTGTTATTAACCCTAAAAAATCACAAGCAATGATTATAGGCACCAGGTTTACTCGTAGTTTACTTGATTTTACTTCACTCTCAATACTGCAAATTAATGGCACTCCACTAAGCATTTCAGAAACTGTTAAGAATCTGGGCATTATCGTGAATTGCAAGTTGACATGGAATGCATATATCACAAATACTTGCAGGAAAATCAATTATACTTTTGATTCCTTAAAATTCAAAGTTTTCTGCCTTTATCAACGAAGATTTCTCTTGTCCATACACTTATTTTCCCGATTCTTGATTATGCTGATGTCTGTTATTTAGATGCGACTGAGGAGCAATTAAACAAACTGGAGTGCTTGCAAAGTATGATCTCGTCTCCTCCTATCGCAAACAGCTCAAGTGGCTCCTCTATAATATACTATACAATCCAACATCACCACCGTATCGACGTGATCGATTTCGCTTTGCTCATTCCCCCGATGCAGTTTGCAGATCACATTTAAAAACCCTCCTAAATTTCCCTTCCTCCAGAACTAAGTTCTATTCTCACTTTTTTACAGTACATGCAGCTAGGTTATGGAATTCTCTTCCTGCTGCAATTCGTGAGGCTCAAACAGTTTCAGTGTTTAAAAGGCGAGTTAAAGAGCACTACCTTTCTTTGTCGTCCCAATGATTTAATGAGTGACTTGTATTTATATGTGTATCTATATGTATTTTATTATATATATATATATATATATATATATATATATATATATATATATATATATATATATATATATATATATGTATATAGTATAGTATTTAGGTATATGTATGTTTGTATATATGGATGTGTGTATGTGTTTTTATTATATTTATTTTATATTAAGTATATTAATATTACAAAATTTATTATGTTAGTGCACACTAAATCCGCTTCTCTTTGAATCTGTCCAGTATGAGGCCTGCGGGAAGAAATTTCAATATTAAGTAAGCAGTGTCTTTGTACAAAATATCTTTTTTTATTTTTTATTGTAACATTACTTTGTGTGTACATAAATTGTTAAATAAATAAATAAACCGGGCGTAAACAACTCAGACCAGCAAAGTAGAGCGGTGTCAAAGGTGCAAGATGTGTGGCAGAGCGGTCGTTGATCTTGCCACCAAGCGTGGCGAATCATTCAAATGTTCCTTTTCCATAAGAAGCATCGGTGACAAACAAGCACACTATCTACATAGGGCACACTGAAAGTTATGAGCTCCTAGCAGCTTATGAATGTTTGAATTTCGAATGTTATGTTTTTCAAAACATCATTTTTGGCGGGAAGTCTTGTGTCAATGAGAGCATCCACTTTTTCTGCCACCAGCATAAGGTGTAATATTTGATAGATTTCATGGCGGGGAAGATAATTTGTTCGGAAAATGTAAAGGTTAATGTTTCTTTCTGTACCGTTAGCTATATTTATATTAATTATATTAAAAATAAATAAATCAAACCACAGATATTCTTATAATAGAATCGATTAAGAATTAAATTTTTAATTGTGGATGAAGCTGCTCGCGTCCGTAGGAATTACTTGAATCCTGATTCCCTACACGTATCCCTTGGGTAGTGCTAAACGAGAAGTACTACATACTGGTGGTAGGTAGGTTATCTACTAGTGAGAGACGCGCCCGAGGTTAGTTACCACCGAGCTGGCAATGACATATCGCCAAATGATGCAAATCGTGTTCCGGTATGATGTTAGGTGAAACTCATTACTTAGGGAGAATGGGTTTGGACAGTTGCGTTGCGCATACGAACCGGTTGCAACGCGGCCGTTTCTTAGTGTCAGGTGCCTGGTTATGGAGGTTAGCGGGATCCGAAGCACGGTTGCACCGCTGGCCGACCGTAGATAGTTGGGGGCCACATTAATGAGCCAACCACTCATAAAAGGCTGCCCCGCCATATTACGAAAAATCCTGGGATGGCTTCTCCATGCCGGTTGGCAACAGGAGAAGAGAGCCTGGTGGCGATTTCCAAGGGGGGTCCGGGCGTCCTCGCGATCTTCATGCTAGGTATCATCGATGCTGTGACTCTGTTTGTGTCCCTAGGTTATATGTGTGACGCCTCGTCCAACAGCCATTCTCTCAACCTATTCACTCCCACCATTTATGAAAAAAAGGAAAAAGAAGAGTAAGTTTGTACAGCGGTTGCACTCCCTCACCGTCAAAGTGCACCTCACAAACATCCGAGGCCTGCACTGTAATCTCAATGCAGTCCATTACCACCTTGAGACTGACAAGCCGCACTTACTCTTCTTGACTGAGACGCAGATCAGATGTACTCTAGATGCGGCGTACCTTGACTACCCTGGGTACACATTGGAGCATAATTTCCATCAGCGCGCCGGAGTCTGTGTTTACGTCCGCAACTACATCCGCTGTAAGCGTCTCCGTCACCTTGAAGACCCCACTTTCTCTCCGATCTGGGTATTGATGGACACAGGAATGGATAAAATTATTTATTCTTGTGTCTACCGATCGCACAGCGGTGACCAGGAGACAACTAGGCTGTTTGAACACCTTAGTTAAGCCTCTGATGTGGCTCTAAATCGGTACCCTAATGCACAGTTGGTTTTTCTGGGGGAATTTAATGCCTGTCATCAGGCCTGGATGCCATAACCGATGTGATACGTCAAGCGATGAAGTATTTCATCCCCTTTGCTGACGTGCCCATTGGTGGTAAAGCTCGCCCATGGTTCAACGCCGAGTGCGCTCGTGCTAAAAAGCACAAGCATATGGCGTACTTATCCTGGGTCGATACTCGATACCGGAAAGCTCCGGATGTTAGCCTTAAGAACAGAGCCTTTAATCAAGACGCCAAGTCCTGCAAAAAGGCATTACGCCAAGCCAGTTTCGACCGCATTAAACGCATCGGTACAAAGCTCTCTGTCAAACCATCTGGCAGTTGAGCTTTTTGGTCTCTCGCCAAAGCGGTCGAGACAAACTTCTGTCGGTCTACACTATCTCCGCTGGTAAAACCAGATGGCCCACTGGTGCATGCGCCTAAGGAGAAAGCGAATTTATTTGCTTCTCTTTTTGCTTGCAATTCACGTCTAGACAGTAGCAACAGTGTACCATCTCAATTACCTCACTGCGGTAACTCTATGTCAGAGGTCCGTATCACCAACAAGGAGGTTCTAAAAACCTTGCGAAGTCTAGACGTGAACAAAGCTAGTGGACCTGATGGTATACCAGCTATAGTTCAAAAGTTCTGTGGACCTGCGTTGTCTCCTGTGTTGACTCGCTTGTTCCGCCTCTCATTCAGGACTGGAATAGTGCCTAAATCTTGGAATTTGGCCAATGTGCAGCCTGTGCCTAAAAAGGGTAGCCGTACTGAACCTACCAACTATCGGCCAATTTCAATTACCTCCATACTCTGCAAGATTATGGAGCGTATATTGAACGCCCACCTCATGGCATACCTAAAGCAAAATGATCTCATCAGTGATCGCCAGTACGGGTTTCGCCGAAACCGATCAACTGGGGACCTTCTAGCGTATGCCACTCACATATGGGGCGAAGCCCTCGAGAACAGTGGTGAAGCACTTGCTGTTTCCTTCGATGTTTTGAAGGCCTTTGACAGGGTTTGGAACGCTAGTCTATTGTGCAAGCTTTTAGCGTACGGCTTATCCCCTGGCCTGATTGCCTGGATGGACTTTCTGAGTGAATGGTCTCTCCGGGTCATCGTCGATGGCTGCTCATCCGATGCTGTGGCGACTAACGCCGGTGTTCCTCAGGGGTCCGTTCTCTCCGCAACTCTCTCCCTGCTACATATAAATGACCTGCTCATTCCCGGTATCTATGGGTATGCAGATGACAGCACAGTTGTGGAGAAATACCAACCAGGTGCCCGGGCCAGTCGGGATCAAATCCAGTCAGAAAGAGAGGCTATGGTTGAGCGTGCGAGTCTCACACTACAGGCAGTCTCCAAATGGGACGATGCCAATATCGTGAGATTTAACGCCTCCAAAACACAAGCGTGTCTTTTCACCGCTAAAAGGAGCCCGCTCACCTTGGCTCCAACTTTCCGGAATGTTTCCTTGGAATAATATAAAGCGCAAGTCCGGTCGTGCATGGAGTACTGTTGTCTCATATGGGCTGGTGCTGCAAAATGCCACCTGGCAGCGTTGGACTCAATGGAGAGACGTGCTAAGAGGCTTATTGGTGACCTTGATTTGGTTGAAACCAATCTTGTCAGACTCGAGCACAGGCGCAGAGTAGCCAGTCTCTCGGTATTCTATAGGACGCATTTCGGTGAGTGGGCGCAGGAATTACACGCTTTAATTCCTCCCTCTCCTTTCCACCTTTGGACAACCAGGCGGTCGGCGTGTCTTCATCCCTTTGTTGTTGATATTTCACGCATTAGAACCAAACGGTTTACTTCATCTTTTGTAATGCGGCAAAAATACAGCAAAGGAGTGGAATAATTTGCCGGCGGCTATCTTTCCATCCGAATACAATCTGGGCGTCTTTAAGGCAAGAGTGAATAGACTTTTGTTACGCTAAGACAGTGCGATTTACCATCTAAGACCGCATCAGCACTTTTTGGCACGATCTTGATACACCTCTCTCGCTTTCTTTACATTTGAATGTACCTACCTAACTACCAATTTGCTTAGTTACCTACGGACCTACGCATGCTTGGTGATTAAGTGTAATCTTAATTTGGCCCGTCTTCAATGTCTCGCCAATTTGGTCGATAAACTTTCATCTAGGGCGTCCCTTGCCAACTTTGCCGTTCACTTCTGCAACATAAATTTCGTTTGTTACTCTTTCTTTTTTTTTGTGAAAAATTTTATACGAATAATATGCTCATTTCTGTATAAAGCGATTTGACATCAAAGACTATAATATGTAGAATATTGCTTCAGATTTTATGCGAAATGCGCTGCGATGTGCCTTCGTTACAAATGGGTCGTGGGTTATAAATATCTTGATTCACACTCGAATGGAAGGGGTTGGAACTAAAAAGCAGTCGTTCAAATTTAAGCTCTATATCTTGTATAGATTATTGCGATTTTTGTCATTCTTCTTTATTGTAGATTTAATCAAGCTAGATACATTTTTGTACATAACTTTTTTCATACATATTAAATAATTTAAAATATTTTTTTGCATAATATAACGTAACTTTATTTTCTTCCTCCCACACTAGAAGAAAAAAAAAACATTTATACACGAATGGGTGGGCTCAAACGGGGAAGGACAACGCTCTCACAGTACACCAGCGTGAAACAGCAGCTTAATGCTGCTGTGTTTCATATGATGATTTTAGAGAACCAGAGATCCCTTTTACTGGAAACGAGGCATTCCATACTAATTCTCAGGAGTAACAAAGCATCTGCATTTTGATTCTTTATTGAGGATAGATGTAGATGTCTATGGGTCATAGCATCCACTTACCATCAGGTGGACTGTATGCTTGTTTGTCACCCCTATTCTATAAAACATAGACTAATTTTTGTAATACTACGTATTACAAAACTTAATAAAAGAAATAATTTTATTAACTACTGTTTTCTCTTTATATTCATGTACTTTTATTTTCGTATTAATACAGTATAAAAATAACAAACCAGATTTAATCAGAGCGGAAAGCCTAATTAAATCTGGTTTATTATTTTTATGCTTAACTTCTTTTTATAGGATAAGGGTGACAAACGAGAACACAGTCCACCTGATGGTAAGTGGTTGCTGTGGCCCATAGACATCTACATCTATCCTCGTATGCGAATCAAAATGCAGATGCGTTGTCAGCCGTGAAGACTAAGATGGAATGCTTCTTTTCCAGTAAAAGGGTCTCCGGTTCTCAACACTCACCATACGAAACACAGCAGCATTTAGCTGCTATTTTACGCCAGAATTATGTTTGTAGCACGAATGGGACGGCTCGACCGGGGAAAGACCACGCTCTCACATAATACTGGTGTAAAATAATAAACTTATTGTATAGACATTGTACCGATACGCCACGCTGCAGCGATATTATGGTTCTAGCACGAATGCGTTGGCTCGACCGGTCGGATCCCGCTCTCACAGAATACTAGCGTGCGTAAAGTAACAGCTTAATGCTGCTGTGTTTCGTAAAGTGGGTGTGCTGGATACGAGGCATTCCATCTGAGTCCTCAAGTGTGACAACGTAGATGCATTTTGAATCTTAATCGATAATAGACTTAGATATGGGCCACCACAGTATCCATTTACCATTAGCTGGCATGTGTGCACGTTTGTCACCATTATTCTATAAAAAAATTAAATTGACGTCCGTGCCATATCGTTTACCCTTCACATTGAAACTTTCAAGGCATCTGAAAATTTTAGGAAACTTGAGTATGATATTTACAACAATACTGGCGTGTTGTTGACATCTTTATGTTACTGTTCGCCCCCAACTGACGGTCGCGACGTGAATGCACAATGAACTCCAACAAAGGCACCCTGACCCGTAATCTGTGTCCCCAAAAATCTCTTTTAAACATCGGCTTATTATAAAACGCCATGTTGGTTGTCGCCCCTTCATTTTCCAAACGTTGAAGTCCAATTTTCTTTGTACAGAGTCACCTAGCGTTGTTAAAAGATTAGCTCAAAACATATTTGGTTTGTTTTTGATGCATTTGTGTTTTTTTTTAATTATTATTATGCTGCTATTTACAATGTTTATATCTACCTGTGGCTGTGTGGAATGTATTTTGCCTGCCTCGTTGGTCGTAAATGCGGAGGTCTCGGGTTCGCATCACGATCGCTCTTTCACCCCCGCACCTCGGAAAGAACGTGTCAGATTGCCATTCCATCGTATGACAAAATGGGACCAAATAATGTTTGTGCATAATGTGGTGCACTATAATCCTGTCCTACGCAGACGGTTTACGTTGAGACTGGCCGCCGTGACCGAAATTCGGTTTTATTATTACAAAACATTATTATTATAACTTCGCTGAGTAAAATTTAAAAATACTATTGAACGCTATACAAAAAGTTCATTTAAATTCATAAGCATATTATTCATAATAGTTTTCGATTATATTTTTCGTTATAATTTCATCATCATCATAACAGCCCTTCACAAGTCCACGGCTTGTGACATAGGCTTCCCACAAGGAATGCTACAAAAGCACGATCCTGAGCCAGCTGCATTCGTCGACTTCCTGCATGTCTTACCAGGTCGTCACTCCATCTAGTGAGGACTGCCCTACACTTCGCCTACCGGTACGAGACTGCCACTCGAGAACCTTTCTTCCCCATCGGTTGTTGGTTCTTCGCGCTATATGGCCGACCCATTGCCACTTCAGCTTAATAATCTGTTGGGCTATGACGGTCACTCTGGTTCTACTTTTGATATCCTTATTTCTAAATTTATCACGCAGAGTAACCTTGAGCTTCCTCATAAGGCCAGAGTCAACCACGTCTCAGATCCATAAATCATCACTGGCAACACTCACTGGATGTACAATCTTGTTTTCAGGTTTTGAGATATACCTAAAGAGAAGATGTGTCGTAATCTTGCGAATGCTGCCCAGCCGAGTTGAATCCGTCGATTGACCTCACGGTCGAAGTTTGACTTACCTAGTCGGACTCCCAACAACTACCGGCATAGGTGTGACATGAACGTTCGGATTGAACTCTTTTTAGTGTATTTTTAATTGTGTTAGTTTTGTACAATCTCTTATTGTTGCGTATTTTAATATAATCGTACTATGCTAGTTATGTTTTTTCTTACAGTTATTCATTATTTTAATAACTGTACATGCTGTTGCTAACTGGGGTTTATGCGTAGTCGTAAGCAAATTCTGTTAATACAAAAATATAATGGTAAGGTACTTATCTTGTTCGTAAACTTAAAATAAATTCAATGCGTGGTAGAACTATTCCAGTTAATATATTATGGCTGTAACACGAATGTGTGAGCACAGTCTCACAGAATACCAGCGTAAAATAGCAGTTTAATGCTGCTGTGTTTCGAAGCATGAGTGTAGAGGACTGAAGACCCTTTTTACTGGCAACGAGCCTATCTTAGTCCTCATGGGTGACAACGCATCTGCTGCATTTTTAATCTTAATCGAAGATAGATGTTCTGATAGATGTCTTTGGGCCACAGCATACACTTACCATCAGGTGGACTGTGTTCTCGTTTGTCATATTTATTCTATTAAAAATAATACGGAGTCAAAACTTGTTCAGTGATGGGATCCGAAAGGGCGAGTACTGTAGTTATTGATGGTTTTATATAGCTTAAATTCGAGTGCCTTTACCCGCTGTAGTGAAACTCACCGCTGTCACCGTGTAGTGAAACTCCATATTGGTCAAGACTAATTGATTTATAAATACCGTCGAGCATTAACAACATTATTAAATTATTACCTTTATTCCACATGTATACATTCATGTACGTCACGCCTGTGATCCCCGAGGGGCAGGCAGAGTCTAAAGAACAGCGAATCACTCGTACTACATTTAACCAAAAAAACATGGATATAAATGGAAATTGTGAAAAAAGTTATAAATGAATAGCTCATTGCTTACACAATCTCAAACGCTATGTATTATTAAAATATTATTACACCCAATTATTATATACGAGTATTATATATATCTACACCCACGTCGCTGTTTTCAGATTATTTTAATGGTGGCTGCTGTCATTAAACCTACTAGAAATGTGACCTAGCTAGATCGATTTTTCGCCCCCCTTAAAGCACTGTAATATTCTTAATATCATGGAAATCGTTACAGCCGTTTTCTCTTTTAAAATAACATAGGATGTGTCACAAAATTATCGAAATACCTAAACCCTAACGACGTGTACACTTTCTTAAATTGATATTTATCAAGAGAGACAAACTTCGTTCGCTATTTCTGTAACAAAAATTTACTCGGATCTCGTCCCCACACTGTAGAAACATCTTAACAATAGTAGTTGAGAGGCTCTGTGTCGTACAGTCCACAATTCAACCGAAACGCTCTCGGTACAAGACAAAAGAGATAGAGAGCACAAACAACTTGACATTGTTGATGTCCCTTGCTGCGGAGTTATTGTTTTGTATTGTATATTTACGGATATTCGTCTGTTTTTGTAGTAATACATTAGGTTGTTTATTATGCTATTAAATTGTTTTTCTTTTAACTGAAGTGACAAAAGTTATACGGGGTAGAGGCACGCTGCAGCTATATTACAATTGTAGCACGAATGGGTTGGTTCTACCGGGTTAGAATCACGATTCTAACGCGGTCGAGTCAACCCATTCGTGTTACAGAATATTATCAAAATACCAACGTAACATAGCAGCTTAATGCTGCCGTGTTTTGTATAGTGAGTGTAGAGAACCGGAGACACTCCTTACTAGAAATGAGTCATTTTATCTTAGTTCTCAAGGGTAGCAACGCAACTGCATTTTGATGCTTAACTAAAGATAGATGTAGGTGTCTATGGGCCACAGCATCAACTTACCATCAGTTGGACTGTGTGTTCGCTTGTCACCTTTATTCTATAAAAAAAATGATTGTCTTACAACTCATATTATGGTAACTTACAAGGTGCAAAAATTAACTTGACATCTTGATGGACATAATATAATATGCCCTTGATACTTATATAGAAAATTTAATTATTCGTTACAGTTTGCAGGTTAAGGTAATAGCTATATATTAGATAAAAGCAGTTAAGGTTTTCGTGCAAGTTTAAACTAAATTAGCAAAGGAATGGTTTGCGTCCACAAGGTACAACTGCGGTCCTCACATTCACAATTGTCACAATTAAGTCACACCACACTTCCCCCAGCGCTGTAAGGAATGCGAGGATAAGTGCGGGGCTAATCCTATCCAATCCCTCCCTTGGAATTGTTCGCCTCTTAGGGCCCCTACAGACGAGGCGACGTTTGCAATTTAGGGACCACGTACACTTAAACACTAGAAAACAATGCATTGCGGAACAACTAATGATTGAGTGGGTTTTTAGTACTTTTGAAAAATTGGCACTGAACGTTTATAATCGCAGTATATGTTTGGTTACTTTTTTAATTTTGGTATTGTTATTGTGTCTTGGTTCTCGAAAGTGAATATGCAGCCTTATTTATTCAAAGTTGGTTGTAGATAACCATGAGCTGCACTACTTGGTGGTATTACTCCTTTTCTATTTAGAAGTTTGGGAATCTTATCCGTTTGGGTAGTTAGCACTCTCTTAATAATACTTATTATCTATTTTCTTCAATAATAATAAATAATAACTCCTAATAAGTTAATTACAGGCTATGAGGCATTCCATCTTAGTCCTCAGAAGTTACAATGCATCTGTAGCCTTCTTTAGTTGAAGTTGAACTTCTACCAAAGCTGCAGTAACCACTTACAATCAAGCGGACTGTAAGTTCATTTATCATTTCAGTTTTTTAAGAGCATCCGCTTACCATCAGGCGGATAGTTAGTTCGTTTATAGTAGTATGTAGTATTTAATTTTTAAATTAAATGACCATTGGCTACTAGAAAATGCAAAGGATTTGATGTTATCGCCATGTTTCGTTATAGGATTAGAGAATGCAGTATCAGTAGCGCTTCTTTTACGCTGTCTGAAGTAAGGTAATGAATTCTGTAACTAGCCGCTACTACGTGGCGAGTACCAAGATATTAAAAATAAAATAGATAGGTACCGAAAATATACGACAACATTCCAAAACACTCTTTAAGAAAAAAAAATATCAGTGTTAAAAGACAATGTCATAAAATTTTAATTTATATAAAAATATGTTATCTCACTTCACACATTCGACTAGTGTAAATGTCGACGAGTGTGCAATATCCCTAAGACCAATTCCGTGTTAATATTTTATTGAAAAACCTTCTTACTGACGCTTTCAAGAGGCTGCTCCTTCTAAGTCCCGGAATTTGGGCCTCAGTAATCCGAAGTGGTTTAATTGAATGTATGGGTTGCCTTTAAGGCGATTATGGTGCAGCTGTTTTATTTGTGAATTGTCGGGATTCTAGAGGATTCGAGCACTAAGAATGGGAATTAAAGGACTACGTGATTATATGCTTCTATACAAAGTCTCTTAAGGTGCAAATAGTTATTGACTAAAGCCAAAATTCACATAGAGCTGGACGGAAACTGGTCCTTTTCACTAAAATTGTTGTATGATTTTATAAATTTTCATTTTTTGCATGCTCAATGCCGAATAAATTATATCTTTTTTCTTTGTTATTCGACTCTTACTTATGTAGTTTTGCCAGTGTCAAAATTATCCTTTATGACAATTTTATTTCAAAATTTCTTCTAAATATGTTGATGTGTCACATTGCGAAATTTTTGGACGATTTTGAAGGCAGTTTGAGCCAGCAGGCATTTGACGACGATAGTATCTCAAGGCGGCAAAGGAACTTGAGGCTCTCATCACCATCGGAATACTTGTTTCATCGTTCCCTCTAATAATTCACATGCGCTTACATTTAATAACGAAATCGCATCATTTTTACGTATCAAAACCCACTTCAAACCATTATACAAACGATAAAACAAGAGCAGCAATCCATTGGCGCGGCGGTCAAGTTCCCGCCAAAACTCCTAAAAATTATTTATTGAAGAAAATGTTATCTGTGCGACATGAACAATTAGCCGTGTTGTGGTGGCATAAGAATATCCACCACCCTATTTTGACCCGTGAGATGAGAGGTGACTACGGTAAATTTCAATGTAACCCAGTCCCGCGAGACAGAAGATAGAAGCGCCAAAGGTGCGAGACGTTTAGTACAGCAATCACCAATCTGTCTGCCGAGCATGAAAATTAATCATATTCCTCTCTAACAGGAGAATTTTATCTCCAGCAGTGGACTTTAACGGGCTAGTGAAGAAGAAGAAGAAGCAAAAGGCCCATGACAAACAAAATAATGTTTTCTGCGTGATAGAGTCACGCTGCAGCTATATTATGTTTGTAGCAGCAAGAGGTTGGCAAGACCGGGCCGGGGAAAGACCACGCTTTCACTGAATACCAGCGTAAAATAGCAGCTTAATGCTGCTGTATTTTGTATGGTGTGTGTAGAGAATCGGAGATTCTTTTGACTGAAAACGAGGGTATACATTTTAGTTCTTAGGGGTGACAACGCATCTGCATTTTTTAATTCTTAATCGAGGATAGATGTAGATGTCAATGGCCCATAGCATTCTCTCACTTTCAGGTGGACTGTGTGCTCGTTTGTCACCCTTATACTATAAAAAATAAGTATGACTTTGTTTAAATTAAGGTTTACAATTTACCTGTGTTTAAAATACATGTAATTAAAAGCTAAAAGCTTTTACGTGGTAGAGCCATGCTGCAGCTATATTAATAGTACCTATAGTTGTAGCACGAATGGGTCGGCTCGACCGGGGAAGGACCACGCTCTCACAGAATACCAGCGTAAAATAGCAGCTTAATACTGCTGTGTTTCGTATGGTGAGTGTAGAGAACCGGAGATCCTTTTTACTAGAAAAGAGGCATTCTATCTTAGTCCTCACGGCGCACATCTGCATTTAAATTCGCAAACGAAGTAAGATGTAGATGTCTATGTGCCACAGCAACCACTTACCATCAGGTGGACTGTGTGCTCCTTTGTCACCGTAATTCCATAAAAAAAAGCATCTCGCACTCCTGTACAAGCAACGGGGTTCCCCTTACCGTGTTACCAACAAGTGTAATCCAATAAATCAGCACCCGAATTCAACGTTTAAACATAAATAAAACCGTGAAACAAGCCCAAACATCTCTTAGTTTCATAAATCGCCCCTAGCGACGTCACGACTGCGGCCCCAGTTCTCGCAGATAAGTTATCGTTTCACTCGAAGTATCCCGACAAAATAAAAACTTGTCACCTGGTGGCGCGAGCTGACGCGATTTACTACACGGAGGGTAGATAAGAGATTCACAAATTTTCTGGCGGGTCATGGCAACTATCTCATAACAGTTATGTTGATGTGTGTTAGGTTAGATTACAATGATAGATTAGAAGTTTTTATGTAGTACAGCCATGCTACTATATTGTGGCTGTAGCAAAAATGGATCGGCTCAACTGGGCAAGGACCTAAAATTGTAGCTGAATGCATCTGTGTTTCGTGTGGTGTGTAGGGAACTGGAGATCCTTTTTACTAGAAATGAGGCATTCCATCTTCGTCTTCAGCGGTCTGCATTTTGATTCTTAACCGAGGATAGATGTAGATGTCTATGGGCCACATTATCCACTTGTCATCACGTGAATTGTGTGTTTGTTTTCATCCTTATTCAATAAAAAAAATAAGTTTTATTTCATGGCGTTACGGTATGAGCACTTGAATAATCCCATGTTAACAGCTGATAGACAAATCTGTGTTTCTGCACCCTATTAACTCCCATGGGGACCTAACTCCAATAACGGAGAATTAAGAACAAACTTTAGGAAACGTGTTTTTGTATTTAGAATTTGTAGCGAGTAAATATAATTTAAAAAAAATTACGATTGATTTTTTTTAATTCTCTGCACCAATACTGAAATATTTTACTAAACATTATTTTCGCCATTGGTTTTGTTTTTATGTAATAAGGATTACTGTTTTTATATTATTATTTTAAAATTTATATTTTGTTTATTCCAGTTTATTTTTATTGTTGAGTTAGCGAATGGCAAATGTTGGAATTTCTCTTCGTAATAAAACGTACTTACGTAATGAGAACATTCGCCAAAGAGCAAGACTAACAAAGTAAAAGTGGGATAGTAATCAAGAAATGGCTTACAATGGTTGAAAACACTAATTTAGTCCTACATTATCTTGATAATGTTGTAGCATAAGAGGAATTTATAAATTGGCATTTTTAGCAGGCACAAAAACGAGGAGATTTACAATTTGACTGTATGTATGTATGTTACGCGATATCTTCATCAATTGTGAACCAATTTTGATAATTATTTTCTTTAATCGGGCTATATTTAAGGGGTTGTCCCATATAAATTTAAAGAAAAACATCCACCCATAATGATGGCAAAAAGGCGATGTAGTTGTAAATGTAACTATTAAGACCACATTGAAATTATTATATTTCTTAGTTTGCTCACAAAAGTAAAAAAAAAAAAACTCTTATTAAGAACTAAATGACGACTTTGTACTTCAAAGAACTCCAAACAATAAAATAATTTCACATCCTGTGAATTCGGGGCTTTTTTTTTCTGTAAAACATAACGTCTTAGCACCGACTTCGGAATGTGAATTATTAACGTCTCTGTGTTTTAGGGACGCAAATATGTGTTTTCGCATATTTAACTCGATATTCATTCGGATTCACTCACACTGGGTCACTGTGTAGTGGCGGTGTAAGAATATTCACTACCCCATATCATCCCATGTGTCTCGTAGAGGCAAATGAGGAAAACAAATCAGGATTTGGGCAGCAGCTTATTCCTAATAACCACTAAAAATAAAACACTACGATTGCTAACCCAATCGCCAAGCGAGGCAAATACGGCAACGTTTAAGTATGATATGTTATTGCATGTCATGTTGATAATATACGCTATGTTCAGAAGTAGAATTTTGAAAGTCCGTAATAACATCACCATAGTGATATTGATGAAGCAAATCTAGTAAATTTTCTGTTTAATTTTGTTTTTAACGAAATAGATCTAGTAAATATTTACCTGGGTAGTATAAATCGTGGCGTTTTTTAGATTTTGAGATAATTTTTTTCGTTTTCTTGTTTCAAAATATCTAGCTCTATCTGTTCGTAATGTTTCATCACAATTGGTTCAGCCATTCCGAAGATTGGCCCGGACAGACAGATTTCTTAAAATATGGTTGTTTATGTCTTCATATCATAACAATAACCCATTACATACCGATAATTCAATTTTATTTGAATGTATAGATAAAAAGATGTTCTAAGTAATATAATCAATAATTTGCATAATGGTTAAATTTATTTTGAAGAAAAATTCTGTGCATTTTTTCATAAACTTGCTAAATTAAAACAGAAACATTTTGTCCATAGCTTCGTCGCAGCGTTTCATCACACGAAAACCAAAATCCACATTGAAGTACCCTCCAACTACACTTATCCTTTATATCACAGTATAGAGCAATTTACCGCTACATACTGCCACCCTACAAGTCGCCCTCCAATTTATTGAACTCGTCTATCTTCCTCCCCAAAAAAGGATGTTAAGATCCCGTCAGATCTTTTCTCTCCTTAGGAATATAAAGAGCTGAGAGTTAACGGTATTTCTCAACTTAGCGGCGTTAATCCGGGTGAAGGCTCATTTATGCTTCGCTCTGTTACTACTTCAAGACGAATGTTGCATTAATTATATTCCCAAGATTAAGGCATTGAACCAAGAAGTATTTTTAGAAAAACAGATTACCTAATTTTCCATCTGATTAAAAGAACGCTTTAAATACGTTATCACCTCTGATAACTTCAATAAAACGTCTCGCAGTCTGTAACTAGCTCCTGCATATAAAGCAATGTATTGGGGAGGTCTATGTTCCGCTGTGGACTTGTAAAGGGCTGTAATGAATGCATGAATGAGGGCTTTGCTCTAAAGATATTAAAAGTTTTGAAAAACCGTTTTTTTGAATAATCTACGCAGTGAAATCAAATTAAATATGTCTTTATAATTTGCATATTTTTTTATTTTATAATTTAAATGGATGTATGGTTATATCGTAGTAAAAAGATGTATATTCCGTATGTTAGTGACGGTGACATCCCGTGAATGTCGTAAGAGGCGACAGAGAAGGAAATAGTAGATGATCATTTGGCATGTTTCTGAGAACACAAAAAAAATTAAGGTTGCCAGTCCGCTTACCAAGCGTGGCAACATTATATGATACAATAGTATATAAAATGTTGCAAAATAAATTTAATTGATTTTTTAAATTTATTTATTACAAAAACAGTAACAGCATTATAACAGTTCAACAAAGACATACTTAATCAAAAGTAATTAAAAATTGCTGTGTGTCTATTTTGCCTGCTAAGCGTGACGATGGAGGCAAATGCTCTCAACAACGGGAGAGTCCTATATCCAAACTTTTACGGGCTTATGAAGAAGAAAAAAAGGGAGATGTTATCTATTTTCGTCTCTGTTTGTCCGGGTTAATCTTCGCAATTGTTTAACCGGATGTCATGAAACTTTACGAACAGATAGAGAGCAATGCCAGGAGGAATCTAGGCTATAATATATCCAAAACCTTAAGATCTTTTTTGAAAAAGCAAAAAAATTATAAATTAAATGGTCTTTGATCTAAATAACGCCACATTATATTCTATCCAGGCGAATCCGGGACGAGTCACTAGTAGTAAATAAATAAACTATGCCAAAATTTAAATAATCTATCTGAAACAGATAAAAAATCTCAATAACACAGACAGGTGATTTCATATGTACTCGTATTACGTTTTGTTGTTTAGGCATGAAACACTAAGACGTTTGTTTATTTGTGTGTTTTAAAGATGAACAGCTCTATGTGAATACTATTGTTGGTCCAGTATTACGAGTGGATGTCGATTCTGGACCACGATTGCCGCGTCCAAGTCACTTTAAGCTTTAGTTTTATTTGTGATGGACAAAAATATTGACTGTAAGAAAATTCTACAGTGTTACTAAGACTGTATTAGAACGTTCTATTAGAGTTACGTTTAAGGATTTAGTTTTATTTTTATCGGCAAAAATATTGACCGATGAAAATTCTATATTATAAAATTATTTCGTGGTAAGACTGTACCTAGTAATTTAATAATAAACAATCAGGTGTATGACAAATGTATAGTCAAATATACGTCATCATCATCATTACAGCTCACAAGTCCACTGCTGAAATAGGCCTCCCCCAAGGAATGCCACAGAGCACGGGCCTGAACCACCTGTTTGTTATTTCTCATGTCATTTATACGCAGTGTGTATTAAAATGAAAATATGGAAAATTTATCTCGAGCAAATTAGACGCACCCGGTTTCCTCACTATTTTTCCTTTTTTAGAGCTTCAGCTCAGGTAAAATGTTGCAAAATAAAATACGTTATCCAATAATATCTTCAAAACTGTTACACTCTTTAAAACTGTTACACAGCATCGAATATAAAACTGTGGATAACCACAAGGATAATCCGCCACTAGTATAAACTAGTGGCGGATTGTTCTTAACGCAAACTAGGCACGTGCCTAGGGGCGCAAGGTTAAAAAGAGGCGCGGACAGAAGTTTTAAAAGGAAAAAAATTCGTCAATTAATTACTCCTACATCGCCCTCACTCTCTCATCACATTTTTCATTCACGCTTGCCTGTTAAGGGCACTCGTGTCCTAATTATTATGCAACTATAAACTATATTGTAGATTGTAATATAGTTTATTTGCAAAATAGGTAATTATAATTTATAGTGGGGCGCCAATGAGGTGCTAGCCTAGGGCACTGTCGATATTTCATCTGGCTCCGGGTTATACTAAACCAAAACCTTTACTTTGTTATCGTACGCTTTCATCAACGGTGAAGTTTGACCAACTAAAGTCTTTATGGCTTCAACTTCCACTCTGCAGCTTTAAAGAGACACATTGTATATAATCGCAGTGACATGTAGAGGGCAGAGCTTTGCGCGCATTACTCACTGCCCTTGACAAGTTGATGCCGCCCGTATGTAGACAATGTCTCCTTACGAGACTTTGAATTAAGCGCAGATTAAGTTAAAAGCTACACTTTATAAATATATAATGAGGTGATAATCTGCTTCATTCAGTAAAAATATGAACTCCTAGTAAATAATGAAAATCCATATAAATTTAATGATTTTTTCTTTAAGTCAGTGTTTCTGGAGAGTATCTTTTGCCGATTCTTGTCAGAGAAACCTCATTTCGATGCGTTATTAGATTGGAACAAACGTGACGTTTGACAATTGTTTTTTTTTTAATAAATATTATATTTCATTTAATTTCATGTGGAATGCTAGCTCCTCTATCACTTCATTTTACTTTAAAAAAAGATGGAGCCGGCACTCAGCTGTGAGAATTTTATATACTCGTATATTGTAAGCTTTGGCGAAAACTTGACCGCCGGCGGCCGGCGAATTGTTGCTCCTACGAGAATATTATCTTTAATTTGAAATTACATAAAAGTAGTGCGATTTTCTGCGTTATTTTTCTGCGTATTTAAAGTATTAATAGAAACAAGATAGTGATATAAACATCAAATTATTTTAAACGCTTTGCAGATACCATCGCCATCAACTATCCACTGGATTAGCTGTCATCAGTCTTCTAAAAACTAAATGTTAGACTAGACTGTATGGGTATAAAGCCTTTTGCCTTGAAATAAAAAAAATATAATACATAATGTAGACTTTATCTGTATAATATTCAGTAGAATCTACTAGTTAGTCTGTGTTTATAATATTTCAACCCGACACGTCCACAATGCTTTAGTTCAGCTTTCGAGTCTTATTTCCAATTCATGTAGAGGTAAATAAAGAACTTATATATAAATGTCTGTCGAAATTCCTATTCTGCCTAATACCCACGTTTTTCATGAAATGAACTGCCCATTGCTTGTTTATTTTGCACAAAGATGGCGCACAATTTCCCGCCTATTTAGCGCGTCAAAACCAAAATGTTCCGTTATTCATTCGAATATTTCGGGTAATTTTCTGAAGAGTTCGCTCGTTGTTCTGTTATTAAGATTTTCTTTTGTCCGACATATTTTGTATTTTGGCAGATGAATATATCGTTTTCTTTTTTCTGTTCGACAATCTAATAGGAGCAATAAGGTTAATATTTTTTCCCGCCATCGTCTGTTTCAAATGTCTCCATTACTTAAGTCTAGTATTGCATGAATTTTTTTTTTCATTTTCCACCAGAGATTACGCCATCTCTAGTGTTTCACATTTTTAATATAGTTTTGTAACAAATTCAAGCTTATACTCAAGCAAAGACGGGTAATTATAAATATCACTAAGATTTGATATATATAGTTATAAATTTAAGAGTTTCTACACTATTTACATATTGTCTTAAAATATAAAGTAAATGTTTAGTACACTCATCATTTGTATGTTTTCAAGTTCAGCTTTAAATAAATACAAATTGATATCAAAATAAGTAAGCTTAAACATTGGAAATATATATCGTATGTAAATAAATATACGTTTGTCGCTTACACTCTATGTACTACTATTAGTAGTATTAATTGATAAAATAAACCAAGATGAAAAATTTAACATTTTATGACTATTAAATAAAATGTTGCTAGCATAAAATCATCAAAACAAAAACGTTTCTCAATTGGTGACATTTTGTCTGCATATTGGTTAAAATTAAATATTATTGCGTGACATTTATTTTAAATAAATAAATTTATAGAAATAATATTAAGTAAATAAAGTAACAGCCTTATACGATCCACCGCTGTGCCAAGGCCTCTTCTTGGAGAGGGTTATAGTGCATTTAAATCACCGTACTGATCGAGTACGTAATCCGCGATTTTACGTGTCCTTGAAACATTTTATTTCTCAAACATTCAGTTTTCTTCACGATCTTTTCCTTCACAGTCAAGCACGTGGTAAATCAGCACTTAAAATTACCATAAACAATTTCATTGGTTCTGGTGAGGATCTAACTTCAGTTGCTGATACCGTTAAAACCTATTAAAGTCTTCTGCTGAACATAGGCCTCCCCCATAGATTATCATGGGGATATCTGCCATAGTTGCCACGCTTGGAAAGTGGATTGGCAACCGCAGTTTTTTATTTTTAGTCGTTATTAGGAAGACGCTGCTGCCGATGGGCTGATTTGTTTCCTTCCGTCGCCTCTTACAACACCCACAGGATGATAATTATGGTGTAGTGGATATTCTTACACCGCCACTTCACGGTAATTACTTACACGGTAGTTGCTCATGGACGTAACAGCGAGCGCATGGCTATACAACAATAATATTGTATTAACTTGATCGTAGGATTCCTTTTATGTCATCTCAAACGTAAAACCTTTACTCTATTGTACGTTACACATTTTGCACCTCAAAGCCGTAACTTATTCAGACGTTAAGCAAAGTCCAATACAATCAAAGCACAAAAACAAACATTAGGGCGGGCGTGCGATGCGGGTGTAATCCAGCAGCGGTCGGCGAAGCGCCGCTCATTGTGCCTGTCTGTCGCTATTGATAACGTTTTTATTTGCTGCTTTAATGGACGGGAATCGACAGCTTGATCCCATATTGAATCTATAAGTATGTATTAAAAGTGTTATACACACATACGCCTGTTATATTCTAGAAGGTATGCAGTGTTAAAAAAGCAGCACAATACTCGAACTACGCCGAAAATATGGGTATAGGTGGAAGATTTTGAAATAAGTTATAGGTAGCTAGGCCATAACCTACATAATCACAAACTCAGTGTCCCTTTAGTCAGCATTTAGGACACGTTAGGCAAGAATCGCAGTTGGAATATTATATTTTGTTTTAAGTTCCACGAAAACTTAAATCTTAAAGGTTTTTTACATAAACATTTAGGACTTAAATCTTAAACGTTTTTTACGTAAAAAGTGATTGATTTGATTAGATTTTTTTCGAAGCAATTTGTATTTTTTATTTTATTTATTCTAATAAGCAAACAGGTACAATTTTTTTTATTAAATAACCGGCTACAGATAATATATTATTAATATAGCTGCAGCATGGCTCTACCACGTAAAAACGTTTTTATATCTAGTGTTTTGTTATGGGCCGTCGCGGTGTAAGAATATCCACAACTCCGTCCTGTGGATGTCGTAAGAGACGATAGAAGGAAGCCAGGCTGCAGCTGCTGGCAGCAGACATTACAGCGAAACAAAGGAATATGTAATCTATGGGGAGATTATGTTCAGCAGTGGATTTTTAGACACCCTTTTTTATTTATCATTAATATGCAAGGTAAGAATAATCAAATTTGGTAGTGGCATAAAAGTTTTTCTTGAAACGGATCACGTGGATAACTAAAAGCAAATTTCTGTATTCCCTAAACTTGGCCTGGAAGATTGCCAAAATGCTTGATAATATGGCATTGCAAATATGCGATATAAGGTTCACCGCCAATGGGCCTTTTAAATGCGATATGTTTTACGTAGGGAACGTCGCGTAAAATATTAGGAGATTTCATAATTAGGGCTACCACCGTGGTAACTCAGGGACTATGAGCTTGTCGTAAATTTTATAGTATGCAGGCAACTGAGGCAATTAAATTCTAATTGAAACGACGAACCAGACTCTCTTCTTTTTTATATGAGAGGGGGCAAACGAGCATGCGGCTCACCCGATGGTAAGTGACTACCGCCGCCCATGGACAACTGCAACACCAGGGGAATTGCAGATACGTTGCCGGCCTTTTAAAAAAGAGTAGGCTTTTTTTTGAATTTCCTCAGCTCACTGTTGGAGTGTCTCTGTAGGCGCTTGAACATGATCATGTATTCCATATATTTGTCACCGTACCTCGTCTCTAGGGCTTCCAACAGAACACTCAAAGATCCTCCAACAGAGAAAGAGAATAAGCTGGGCGTCACTAATAGGCAACTTATTCTCCTCTCTGTCGCCTCTTTTGACACCAACAGGATGATGTGGATAAGTGAATTCTGTTACGCCACCACTACAGGCATTAATTAAAAAGCTTTACGTGTTAGAGCCATGCTGCAGCTATATTAAAGCTGTAGGACAAATAGGTAGGCTCGACCGGGGAAGTATCACGCTCTCACAGAATACCAGCGTAAAATAGCAGCTCAATGCTGCTCTGTTTCATATGGTGAGTGTAGAGAACCGGAGACCCTTTTTACTGGAATCGAGGCATTTCATCTTAGTCCTCAGGGGTTACAATGCATCTGCATTTTGATTCTTACTCAAGGAAATATGTAGATGTCTATGGACCACAGCCAGACCTTACCATGATGGATTGTTTGCTTGTTTGCCACCCTCATTCTACAAAAAAAACTGGCACAATTATGAATGGGTCAGGAAGATATTATCTTAAGAAGTACAAATTTTTCATAATATTAGCAAAATAGCCTCTCATGACCAGTTTCTAATTATAATCTCTCAAGTCAAGCCGCCCGTGTACACGCAATCAATCTCTTTACCTTTTCCTCTTCGGGCCTAATGGAAGAAATTGCAGTAAAAAACCTAAAGTGGGCCGTCACAGTGACGTGTTGGAAAATGAGGGAACGCAATTCAGAGTTATTTCTTGTTACATGCACAAGGCTTCGTCGTAGAGTAGGGCTTAATTTAATGGAATTTCATATTACGCGTTTCCTGCAATCATCGGTAAGAGGTTTTAAAGGAAAATGAGTAATTACGTTATTATTATTCCAATCTTCAAGCTTTGTGTTGTTTATTAGTTTCTTAAATTAACTTTGAAGATTATTAAATTAAACCGACCTAGTAATTTAAAAGTGCTTTAACAATTAAACTTACAAATCATTTACCGTCTAGTTCTTGTTAAAAATTATATTTTGAATAGAATCTATTTTATACTTAAATTAAAAATGTCCATACTTCTAAAGAGAACCTGATTTTTTTCCAATAGATTTTTTTTACCTATTTAGGCACATAATTTACTCAAATTATTTCTCATTTTATTGCATTGATTGGATGTTTTTCCTACTCCAAATTAATCCTAAATTAAGTTGCACCACTCAATCTATGAATGTTATGTACACTTGTAATTGATATGCATATCAGAAAATATAAAAGTGTGTATGTTTTTGTGACAATGTCACATATATATAGTAAGTGTACTTGTTAAATAAATAAATAAAGTGCTTTTGGTATGGATATTTAAAAATAAACATTTTGGAAGATTTTCTTTTATAGAATAAGGGTAACTAACGAGCACACAGTACACCTGATGGTAAGTGGATGATGTGACTCATAGATATCTTCCTTTATCCTCGATTAAGAATCAAAATGCATATGCGTTGTCACCTTCGAATATTACGGTAGAATGCTTCGTTTTCAGTAAAAGGTGTTTCTATAATTAAACTAAACTGAATTACTAAAAAAGAAGAACATACAGAACTAGATTAATGTGTACTGAATCTAATGAGACGAGGGTGTTTAAAACGTTATCGCCTCAAACAATATTTCAAAAAGGAAATGTAGGCGATTGCTTCCAAGACTTGCAACTCTCTATTGGACTCATATACGAAACGAGCGATATGAAACAGATAGCATTTTTGACAACACCTACTCCCATCGCGTATCAGCACTTATCAATTCTCTAAGTGCTATTTTACACTGCTATTTTGGCTCTACCACTATAGCAAGATATATTTTGTTATAAAGATAGAGTTATTGTGTGCGTAAACGGAAGGTTTCTGACAAAGGAGAAACATTGCAACGCATGCCAGACATATTTAATATATTACCTTAAACCTAACTAATTACCTAAAAAGGTTATTATAATATAAATTAATACATGGTTGATAATAACCCCTGGAAATGAAGTGAGCGCTTCGAAACTGTTTCTTAAATGAGTTTTAGATTAATTAATCGTACAACCTCTTTATATTGTATAACGTTAATTTGGAAAAAAGTCCCGCTGGGATTCATGCTGGTTTTTCTGGTTCAGGTTCAGTGTCAGGGCTCTGTAGACTTCGGACGTGTCGGTCGAGTTCACTTCCGTCACTCCACTCTCTTAGCTCATGCGCACAATTTATTTTAATACATCACGCCTCGCTGTACTGCTTGGTGCTGTGTCTTTGGTGAATGTTTTGGTGGTGCACCGTGGTGCGCGAAGCACGCTGTCCCGGGAGACAGCAGTCTCACTGTGTTGTTGTGAAGTGTATCGGACGCTTGTTGTGGTGCAAAGTGTGTTTGTGCGTAACTCTCCTTCCTGGTTTCCTGGCATCGGTAACCGTAAGTAGAGTGAAACACACCCGCTGCCTTAGTGGCGGCCATCTTTTTTAATTTTTGTGTTGCTTGTTGCATTAGGCAACAGCTAGGTATACACCCTAGTGTACCAACGCGCTAGGTTTATAGCTGTTGGTTTTAGGCATACACCTTTCGGCTTGGTACACATCTGAGCTTGTATTAGCATAGTAAACAAGATGGCGTCGTTTACAACCGACGAACTAGCCGGCTTTTTTACGGCCGAGCCTACGCCGACATCTGGGCTGTGTTTATTGCACAGCGCAATATCCGACCCGTCCACCCAACATGTCTGACCACCTATCGACCGTCCGACCGTGTGGATCGACGACCCTCTGTCACCAAGCACCGGACTTACAACTCCTGTGTCCATAGACACAATTTATGACGCCGCGTCCCCCGCGCCCTCCGCGATGTCCATCCGCGGCCCCTCTCCGGTCTTCTCGGATGCCGAATTAGGCTCCGACATGGAGACTGACTCGCGTGTCCCGCGTAAACCCAAAGATGAAGGCTTCACCCTCGTCCAGGGCAAAAAGCGCAAACGCGCAACCCCAAAAAAGGCAACCGAACCTAACTCGACACCGTCGTCCCCCACCGCCACCCCGGCAAAGAAACCTGCCCCCGCGACGCGCGCTCGAACCTCTAAGCCTGCGGCCAAGCCTGCAGAGAAAGGGTCACCTGCTGAACGTAGGGAAAAGCCGCCGCCACCCATTATCGTTCAAAACAAAACCAAATGGAATAACGTTTCCAATTGGTTGAACTCAAAAAAAAATACTGCCCAAAGGTGCAAAACGCCGGTCAAGGCATTCGAATTTTCGTAAAAACTACTGAGGATTTTCGCAGCGTAACAAACCACCTGCGCGCCCAACAAGTCAACTTTCACACGTACACCCTCACTGAGGAACGTAACCTGCGCGTGGTCTTCCGAGGCCTCCCTAAGGAGCTCGAGACGGTCCACATTTTAGACGACCTAAAGGCCCAAAATCTCCCGGTCCGGGAGGTACATAGAATGCACCACTAGACCGACAAGAAACAATTTTTAGATCTGTGCCTTTTAACGTCCGGCGAATCTGCAACCTCACGGGGATTGAAATTGAAGCCCCCCGAAATAGGTCATCGTTGCGTAGCATCGTTGACCAGTGCCATCGGTGCCAACTGTACGGCCACTCGGCCAGAAATTCCTACGCGAGGCCTAGGTAACCACGGCACCACTGACTGCCCCCGCACACCCGAGACGGTTGAACCCCGAGCTGCGTCAATTGCCGCGAAGGGGGACACCCAGCGAATTATCGCGTGTACTCCAAAGCGCCGCGAAGGAAACAGCGCAGAGGTAGAAGTCCCGTCCCGGACGCACGTGTCAAGCCAGTGCGTCTCGCTCCCGGCTGCCTGCCCCCAAACACTCACCGTCTTTGGCGCCCACATCCTTGTCTCAAGTCGCCACCAAGCCCACCCCAGTCACCGGGGCGGCCGAGCAAGGTGCTAGCATTCCCGCGCCTTCCGCGCCAAAACCCAACGCTTGGGTGAAACCGCCGGCAATAGTCGCCTCACGGCCAGCACCCCCTCCCCAGGCCCCAAAACCGAAGCCCATCCCACAAGGCTTGTCCTCCTACGCCGCTGACTTCTCGCTAGTCTGCGGCTTCATCAGCAACATCAACGTTGCTGAGTTATTCTCCTTGGCCCGCAAACTCCGCGGAGCCACTACACCCCAGGACAAGCTTAATGCTACGATTGAGCATATAGGACTTATCGACACAATCTGGTCTTTCCAGTGCGCTTAATCACCTATTTTAAATATCAGAATGGCAGCACAAAATTTCGGTAGAACTAAACCACGCTCTCTGACTGTCGCGTTCCTCTCCCCACTCCTCTTCACACTCTTCACGAGTGACATCCCGAAAGACCCAGTAGTTAATACTGCTCTCTTCGCTGACGACACGGCACTTTTCGTCGCCCATCATAATAAACGTATACTCGCCCAGATGCTCCAAACAGCCGTCAACCGCTTAGACGATTGGTTTCGCTTATGGAGAATTGAAGGGTTCATCAAGGATTCATCCTGAGAAAAGTGTAGCAATATACTTTCAAAGGCATCCCGCTCTCAACCGTCAATTATATCCCGAAAAATCGTTAAGCACGATCACCCCATACGGCCCCCAGATCCCCTGGCAATCAACGGCCAAATACATAGGGGTCACTTTTGACCACGGTATGACCTTTGCGAGACACATAGCGTAGCTTTCGCCCACGCATCTGAAACTAATTTGAACAGTCTCCAAGTAGTCCAAAATAGCTTCATTCGAAAAGCCACCGGATTTCGTTGGTACCAGCGAAACTACGATCTTCACAGAGATTGCCAACTCCCGACGATCTCGGAATATTTCAAGGAAATGTTTTTTGCTAAAGCCACGTTGCACCAAAATAAATACCCCCTCCCCCTCCCCCCCTCCATACATTATATACATTCTATTCATATGGATAAAATGGAAAAGTGAGTTTTGTAGTTTTCTTATTACATACTAGCTGTTCCCCGCGACTTCGCCCGCGTGTAATTTAGGGTTTTAATTATGTTGCGCGGAACCCTAATTCTTTTTCTGAATTATAAGTAGCCTAAGTTACTCCTTATAACATCAGCTATCTGCAAGTGAAAGTCCCGTCGAAATCGGTCCAGCCGTTTTGGAGATTAGCCGGAACAAACAGACAGACAGACAGACAAAAATTTAAAAATTGTGTTTTTGTTATAAGTACCGTATTTACTTTTATATGCATTTAGTAAAAAGCTGTTATTTTGACATTACAAACAGACACTTCAATTTTATTTATTTGTATAGACTAGCTAATAGATATATAACTCTCAAATAAATTTGTTGTTGCGATTCGCGCGCCACCTACTGTAAGTTAATGGTACTATTCCTATAACCTTCGCGCAACTACAAACAATAAGTTGACAAAGTTTTGTCGCAAACTGATGAACGGTATGGCAGCGCATAACATTCGCACAAACATAAATTTTATATATTAGATTATATATAGACATTATAGGAGACAGCTTTCTATGTTTTTATGTTAGAAGTATATTAAATTACTATTTAATACAAAGCGAGTTTTCATTTTCATTTACCGTATTTTACTAAGCTGTACTTTTTAATCATGAATCTGAAAACATTTCAATCATCTAAAAGCTATCTTTTAGAAGGATTTAAAACGAAGCAGAATTTACGTTTCTACAGTGAATTCACATTTAATGCCCCTATGTGCGGCGTACGCTACTGAGCCGCTATACCGACTACATAAACTACCTCTATTAAAAGCGTCTACTTGTCTACATTGCGGTGTGTGTTCTCACGTGTATCGCGATCCTATACTTAACCGGACATGAGCATCTCTGCTGACGCTAAAGATCGAGTCCTTGCAAAGTTTCGCCGCATAAATTTTCAAACAGCGCAGTACTGTACTTGCTCTGTTCGGACTTTTCGATATTTTATTATTAATCGATAGATATCTCATTTCAAATCGGTTTAAGTTTTCGTTTTGTAATTTGCTAAAATGTTCTTTTAGACAACATACGACACCAATTTTTTAAATATTGCCATGATATTGCCTGATTTTTATTTATCTTTATATTATAGATCTTTGGTATTGTTTTGATTTGCTTTATTTAAAACCATAGACATAAAATTAATGATTTCTTATATTTACGCGAACACTACACATTGAATAAAACTACTTTTACGGATTATATCGCGTTTAGTTAACTTATTTTTATTAATTCCCGACGTTTCGGGTGCTTTACAGCACTCATGGACCCCCGTGACCTTAAACCGAATGGAAATGAGATAAACTTTGCTGTAAAGCACCATGGTCCGCCAAAAAGCTATAATCCGTAAAAGTAGTTTTATTCGACATAAAATTATTTATTATTAAATAATTCATAGACTATAGTAGCTTATAATTAAATTAAATTTATATTCAATAATTAAATTAAAAATAATATATGAATAATACATATACAAATTAATGGTTTCCAATCAGCTAGTTTTGAGTTCTCCTTTTAATACTACAATAGATTTCACTAGCGACTTAGGCCATATTTTCTACAAAGAAACTGCATTTTAGACTACGATAGCTTCATAGACCGCTCTTAAATTCAGCTTAAGTCTGAAAATATAAGGAAGTTAGAGGATTTAACAAGCTTTCCTAGACGATTAAGTAATTCGAAATCAAAAAGTCATACTGTGTATAGGAAAAATACTATAAGAGTTATTTAAAAAGGGAATCGTAAAAACCGTCAATCATAAACGTAAAACACTAGGCACATTGCATATGCGATATAAACTGAATGAGGGTATCCACGACTTTTTCTGTCACCAAGGCAACGCCACTTCCGAATGAGGTAAAATATTTGACAGATTTCATAGCGGGGAAGTTAATTTGTTAAGAAAATGTAACTGTTAATGTTTCTTTCTGTAATTTTAGCTATATTTTTAAAAGAAAAAAAAAAGGGTTTAAAATGTGCATAAAATTTAAAGAGCAAACCACTGAGGCATTGTTATGGTATTAATATGATACTCTAGAAACTGATAAACATTTATTTAAAACTGACTTATTAATTTAATGAAGCGACATCTGGTGAGCGGAATATTATCAGCTGAATACAAGAAATTGTAATGATAGCCGAGTCTATTTAGTCTTTGTTATATTATTAAGTTTAAGTGTGTGACCGTGTAGTGGCGGTGTATGAATCCCACGATCATAAAAGGCGACAGACGAAAACAAACCAGGAGGAGAGCAGCATAGGAAGACGATCTTCCTATAATGATTTCTTATATTTAAGCGAACACTACACATTAAATGAAATTAATTTTGCTGATCTTATCGCGTTTAATTTAACTTTTTAATTCCTGACGTTTCGAATGCTTTACTCGTAGTTGTCAAACTAGCTGTCAAGGCTTCCTTCAATTTTGACTATTTTCCTTTAAATAAGAAGAAGAAGAAAGAAACAAATATGTGAAGTTTATTTTAAATCAACGTAATTCTTTTACACATACATCATATCATATATATGACTAAAAAATATATTCAGAGCTGCTTTGTTTACGACTTTCGAATTTCGAAGTTCATTTGCGTTTTGCTAAATAACGGGATATAATAGTGCATTAAAGCCCCGGAGCATAAAACTTCCACCACAAAACATCCGACTAAATAAATTACGTCCATCCAGTTCGCAAGCGAGATGTGCCGAAAAACGAGCAAAAAATCTCTCTAACTACGTTATCCAACTTTCCTCTTTACTTTGACGCGAACTCAAGTTTTCTAGTAATTTGTTTTTATACAATATACTATTTATATATATTTTGAAGCTATTTGTTATGTTTAATATAAGTATATACAGAAGATAACAAACAAATTGTTATCGTTGATTTTTTAGATATATTAGATTTTTTAAAGATTGATTTGTCGGATAACGAATAATTATTAAATTGTTTTCTTCCCAAATAAAATTAAACCAAAATAAAATATTATGAATTTCAAAATTGTTTTTAATTATTTCCCAACACAATGTAATTTTTTTTTTTTAACTTTCCTTTTTAAACCCAATACTATCTATTCACTTATATATATTTATCGATTTTGCCTCTTCTTTTTTGTATGTGTTCTTTTCTTATTTTGTATGTGTTCGGAAAAGTACATTTTATAATTTTGACAAATTTCATTCATCTACGTGAAAAAACTCAGTAGCAGATAGACAGAAAAGCACCAATACTAATGATTCCATAAGTAGTTCGGTTTGCTAAAATTAGCACGGTACCCAGTGCAAGGAAGATTGTATTGTATGAGAACTAAATATTACAATACTAACGTTGTTACACATGCGTACTATTATATTATATAAAGTATTTCCGTCTTTTCATGTTTGCTCTAAGCCCTGGACAGTTCGAAAACAGATTCTTGAAAATTTAACTCGTAACGTGCTGTAGGTGTTTTCTCATTTATTACTTGTTGTTAATAAGTTAATTAATCTGTGGAAACTGTTCATTTTTTATATTTATTACATACTTGCTGATACCCGTTTGTTTTGCTGGGCGTACGTTAATATTTAATTGCCCTATTATTATTATTTTTGATAGGACTATCGCAAAATCCGTTCTTAGTGAGCGTCTACATTGCGAAATGAATAATTATACTAAATTTTAAGTCTATCGGGTGTTTCGTTTTAGAGATCTCGTGATGAGTCAGTCAGTCAGTGTCAATCAATAATTATTATATTATATCAGTCAATAATTGAAATAAAACACTTAAAATCATTTTATTTTACGTTACCTTTAAACGACAGTGTGGAGAAAATCATTAACATTTTCTACATTAGGATGGGTACATCTAAAGTCAATAGGGTTGGGTAGATTTATCGATATATGACTTTTAAATTGGAAAGTATTCCCATGTGTCATATTAATTTCGTATAAAGGGATTTGAGAAGAAATCCATTTCATATGATAACTCATTCGCTGTCGCATATACAATATATATTTCACAGTTATTGTCTTATTACATCGCGGGACAATTTCTTTTGTCTTTCTCCTTATTCTTATTCGATTTCACGACTTTGAAAACGTATATTTATAATATTAATGAGAAAGAAAATTAAAATTAAGGTGCTTTGGGGTAAATCCGACATATTTTCTGATTAGTTGATACGATTTATATTTAATAATTATTTAAAAAAAATCTATCCAAGTTTACAACCAACTCATGTCACTTTTATTTATTGAAATACATATCCTAATTATTTTGTTATTCATCTTAATAAAATGTCTTTGGATTGCGTAAATACGATCATTTAAAACTTGACATATTTTCTTGGTGGATAAGTGTAATTCCGATATAACGCGGGGTAAAACCGAAAATTCAGTAAAGTGGTCCTTTTGACTTTCGACAGAAGGTTTGATTTACTTTTGTTCGTCTATACCTCTACAAAAAGCATTGCTACATACTTTATGTTTCTAATTGAACTATATTTTGCTCACTTGAATTTTCGGAATTACCCCACATAAAGTCCAGTGGTTCTAAACATTTAAGGCACCACCACGGCAGCGCACCTTGCGTGTCCGTAGTTGGACAGTTATTAGGCTAGTTAAAGATGTTTCTTCAAACTTTTATAACAGGTAAGCGAAAATAAAAATAAACAAATTTTTTATACATTTCTTTATATATTTTTAATGAGTCAAAGTATCCGAATTCGGGAATTTTAAAACCTTTAAAAAGTCATAACTCCGAAAATATTAACTTTATCGTAAAATATAGGACCTTTTTATTTATATTTTACCAAGAAATATAAAAAATAATGTTTATACTTTATTCTTTTTCTTTATGCATTTTTAATGGATCAAAATTATTCGAAATTGGATTTTCAAGCCTTTAACAATTCATAACTATGAAGATATTAACTTTATCGTAAAAAGTCACGGGACTTTTTTTTTCGTATTTTATCAAAAATATTAAAAAATTGTCCTGTTTGAAAATAACAACTCCTTGTAATTGAAAATAAATCGGCTTAAACAATACCTATGGCACCGAGTTGCCCCATGGCAACATGCATTTATATCATCAGTAGGACAATTTGAATGGAATCGCATAAAAATTGATGTGGAATAGTTTTCGGTACTCATGCGCCTATTCCTCTTGGGCTGTGTCTATATATTTGACATAGCGGTAGGTACGCCTTGCCTACTCCCGTTGGTTAAATTCACGAACGTGTTAAACTTATCCAAAATAACAATTTATGCTGACGAAGATTGACAGCCACTGGAAACTACAATGGAAAAGTAGTTCGATAGTCTATTAATTCGTAATTAACCCTGTGGGTATTTCCGAAACACAAAACAATAGCTGGCTATTCCTAACCTATAAAATGAAGCTTTAAAACGATTATCTATCATATAATCAAACAATCATTAAAATTACTTAGCAAGTTCCTAAGATAATGAACGCGGGTAATTCGAAATACCGAAAAGAGTTGAAAAAGCTGTTTCCACCGAAAAGTTAACTTTGCAGGCGCACTATTGAGACTAGCTACCTGAAACGACTGAAGTGGGGAGACAAATAAAATGTCGTCTAGAATAAATTTACCAGAGCAAAAATATTGCCTAGTTTAGTCATAATTTGTAAATATCGGAATTCCCCATTTTCGTAATAACCCCAAAGCACCTTATGCTTAATTACATAACTAAATAGCTAGCCGTGGTAGCTCAGATGGTTAACGCTCGCTGTAAGTTAGACAGTACGCGAGCAACCGGGTTCGATCCCGCCGGTACCAATGAAATTGTTAATTGCAATTTTAAGTGCTGATTTACCGTGCTCGGCGGTGAAGAAAACATCGTGAGGAAACCTGCATGTCTGAGAAATCAAAAAAATATTTCGATGACATGTGAAGTTCGCCAACACGCATTGGGGCAGCGCGGCGGACATTTCCTTGCCTAAAACCCTCTCAGAAATTAAAGGAGGCCTGTGCCAGCAGTGCGACGTATGTAGGCTGTAACTTTACTTTACTTTTTACATAACTAAAGGTGGTACAGATCATAACAAACAATTTTAAGGCAACAAAATTGTAGTAAAATAGTATTATCTCTCTAGTATATAAAAATAATCTATGATTTAATCATATTAACTAAGCTGGAAATAAACCGAATAAAAATACCTAAGACTTGGCCTAAAGATTTAGATACCAGGCCATAAACTCCAAAAAAAAAAAACTAAGCTGGAGCATATTATATACTACGGATGGTAGTTCTATGGTCCTTACACTAGGCATGGCTGTGTCGTGAAGGCCTTCTACGAATTATCTATCACACATATTATGTATACTAGTATGTATATATTTATATTATGATTATGTGTTAATATTTATCACAATATATTTAGTTAATAACATATAATTTGTATCCTATAATTTTTTTAATTTTTTTTAAATTCTATTCTTTTCTTTTTTTATTGCTACACCCGCGTCAAGTTTTCACCACTCTATGGATTGACTGGAAGAAAATGCCTAATGGCATTAATTTTGCCATTTATATCCCTTTTTTATGGGAATGAAATAAAGATTTTAAATAAATAAATATTTATAATAAATTGATGGGTTTCATAAATTATTATATATATATTTTAATAGTACGTTGACACTGTGTCAGCGTACTATCAAAATATGTATATACGTTTCCGATAATTTTTACTGACATCCCTATCTAAATGCCCCCTGCAGGCTTTAATTGCGCGGCCGCATTTCGGGGACTCCAGCACATAAATTCCACCTTTTATTCGATCTCGATTGTGACCGTTATTGCTGTCATTAACCTTCCCCCACTCGAAGCCGCTACATATTGAAACATTCACGCTGATGTTATTAAAACACTAACTTACAAACACCCTGCATTGTCATCGATAATGCCGAAGCGGTAGTATGGCCGGTTTTAGCCTCATTTACATAGGTAGTACTTTCCTTTGTGTACTCTAGACCGTCACGCTCTCAATGCAGTTAGAATTCCAGACAATTGTTATGAAAGTGCTGTTTCAACTTACCATACAGGAGGGTGCATGGTAGAACTTTATTTGTAATTTACATATTAGAAATGGTCCTCGTCTTTGTACATACCGAGAACTTTAAAAGTTAATGTATCTAAATAAAGGGAAATAGGTAATTGATAATATATACGAATTTATTACTTTAAAATACGTACGTAAGGTTAATCAATAAGTTTATCATAGGGCATGAGCTTTAATGAAACCACTGCGCTGATTTTCAGTAATGGCCAAAGCCCTGAAGAAGACAGTCCAGATACCAATAAAGTAACAAATTTATTTAAGAAAAATATCAATCATTCTTCATTTGGAACTGTATCCATCAAGGCAGAAATTAGTGGCCGTCAAACATATACATATTGTTGCGCGCCACTATTAATGTGTTGTACATGGCAACACTAGCCACTAGCGCCCTCTGGTATCGAGTAGTAGAACTAGGAGAGTCAAGATCCTTCTAGAAATTTCGGGACCGATATTTCGATGTTCGTTTTCGACCGATATTCTAGATGTTTCTACAGTAGAAGGTTCTGGAAACTATCTGAGGCCCTATATAAGGCCGGTATAGACCGCGACCGAGTCGGGATTAAATTGGCGATACAAGCAAATACTTCGAAGCGATACAACTGCGAACTAAAGTGATCTGTAGTACAATTGTGTTTTGTTATTAGTGTGGTTTTAAGTTGTAATTAGTGTTGTGTAATTAAAGTGTCAATTTTGGTAATTCACTCGGCAGAGTTTAATTCTCTCGAACCCTAAGCTCGTAACAATATTGTTCTCCTTCTCTCTTTATAATCCAACACAAAATAAAAGACAAATTACTTTATTAAAAACAAAGTAAGCATCCTTTCGCTGCCCACATTCCTCCTGTGATTTCTGAGAGAGTTTTGAACCAGAAAATAATGCCACGTCACTTCATTATGGATTTTCTACTTAAAACAATCCCAAAATATGTTAAATTTTACAAACGGAGCAACAATGCATCTGTATTTACTGTATTATATAAATTAGATAATCCTTTATAGAGAACAGGCGAACACGCTTTAGCACACAATCCTCAATCTTACCGCTCCCTTGTCTTAACGATGATAGCAGAAATGTGTCGAATATAATTAAAATAACAAGAAGGATTTAATTGTTTTAATTATGAAATTATTTATAAGTAGTACATACTAGAGAAGCCATTTCAAACAAAAACTGTTGCATCTTGATGACAGCGGTAGCCTGCGCGGGCGTGTGGACCGTGGACTGACTGAGGTATTTGCTGCAGCGCTAAAAATTAGTTATGTCGCTAATTAAACTTTAAAAACATGAAGCGCTAGATCGCTTATAGACTATAGTTTTCACGCGACCAAATCGTCGTAAGCGCCAAGAACTTCATGACGCTCACGCGTTTCGTTTCATCTCGATTTTACACCGCAGTAGTGACAGCTTTGGTACCTTCAAAATTTATTAATAGTTAAATAAATAAAAAATAAAGTATAAATGTGAAAGAAAATTAATTGTTATGCGTTTATTTAAGCTCTCTTGACTTTTTTATAGGATAAGGGTGACAAGCGAGCACACAGTCCACCTGATGGTAAGTGGTTCCTGTGGCCCATATACATCTACATCTATCCTCGTTTGCGAATCAAAATTCAGATGCGTTGTCAACCGTGAGGACTAAGATGGAATGCCTCTTTTCCAGTAAAAAGGATCTCCGATTTTCTGCACTCACCATACGACACACAGCAGCATTAAGCTGCTATTTGACGCTGGTATTCTGTGAGAGCGTTTTCCTTCCCCGGTCGAGCCGACCCATTCGTGCTACAACTATACCATTAATATAGCTCCAGCATGGCTATACCACGTTTGAATATACTGAATTTGACTTCTGTATAGTTATTTACGTCCGGGTTCACACTTTGATTCGTATTCTCGTATTATTAGCGCCGTTTCTTTGTTCTTAGTTGTTGTGAGTATCAGTCAGTAATCTTGGGTACAGAAAGACTAATGGAGTTTTAGTATACATATATATAACATTGATTTTATTCAAATGCAGAACATTTGGAAGCTACATACCCTACAGCCTGAATTCAAGTTGATCTGAATTCAGGTTGGCCATCATATACACGTAATTATTTTTTTCTATTAAACCAGCTTTAAATTACAAACTATTTATTTCGACCAGTCTCATCGATGACCAGCCATTTCCGCAGGACAGGATTATAGTGTACGAGTGTGTGCGCAAACACAGGTGCACTCTATATTCACACAAACACATACAAACACAAACACACACACACACACACACACACACACACACACACACACACACACACACACACACATTAAAACATTTATAATTGTCGTTTTGTGTTCTGCCAATAAATGGGTTCTTTCTTTATTTTTTCTAAAGACTCGTCATTCTTGTTTGTATGTACTCGTAATTAACGAACAAATGCACTCTTTATTTGAATTCGCTACTCTGATATGCTCCAAATTTTTAGTCTTCCTTTTTTTGAGTACATCATAGAACATACTTCAGTAACCGATGAGTCTCTTATCATTTTTCATTCTGTGTCTGCTGCCTTTTTAAATAGGTATTACTATGATATATAATATAAATTAAAAAATGCCAAAAAAGACGATACCTGCGGAGTTCCTTTCGCCGTTTCTTCTCTGGTCAAAAGAACCTCATTATTTTTTTATTTTTTTATTCATTATTGTATTCCTTAAAACAAAAGAATACAAAGGGCGGATTTACAAGGCGGATAAAGCCTTGAGGCATTCTCTACCAGTCAACCCATAGAATGGTGAGAGTTTGAGGTAGGCGTAGCAACATAGAATGATACACAAAATAAAAATGATAATTACCTATGTAATATATACTAATATATAAACTAGAAAAATATAACCTATGCATACATATATCTAGCAATATATACATACATACATATACAAATATATAGATATATTTCCGAATCGGTAACAAATTAAAAAATAAGAAGTAAAGATAGAAGAAGCAATATTTCATTCCAATTCTACCACCCTTTCTGAAAATTCCAAAGCCTTGTTAACTTTGTCTATTTATACCTTAACTCGCTTAAACTCTGACATCAAATAAACATGTAACTAGCTGTACGCCATTAGCGAAACTCGCATCTGCGTAATTAAATTTGCGTTTATGTAACGTATACGAAAATAGCTTAATAATGTCTCCTCCACGACTATAAACCCCCAGTGAAGCACGCTTAGTTAGTTCCCTATTGCTCAGTGTACAAACGGCTTGAGTTGCCATTTCAAGCGTGTCGCCGCCGCGTCATTCATAAGATAACTATCTAAATACCTCCGTTTGGTCCGAAGGAGAATTACAGTTGATACAACCTATTTATGTAACTACAAACAGTATCGTTTTTTATAGAATAGATAAAAGAGCACAGAGTCCTCCTGATGGTAAGTGGATGTTGTAACTCAAAGACAATATCCTCGATTAAGAATCAGATATTTTGTCGTGAGACAAAGATGGAATGCCTCATTTTCCGAAAAAAGGGTATCTCGTGCTCTACATTCACTATACGAAACATAGCAGCAGTATAGTAGCTTAATACTATTTTAAGCTGGTATTCTGTGCAAGCGTGGTTCTTCGCCGATCGATCTGACCAATTGTGCGACAACTATATAGCTGCAGCATGGCTCTACCACGTATAAAATCTGTTTGCAAAAATTATGAATAGAACTAGAGGTTGTTATGAAAAATCTGCTTAATGTTTTTTTTAATCAACTAAATTGTATTTTGAATAAATTAACTCCTGTATGTAAATTATTTCGCAGTTACCGTGTTTCTTATATTATGTAATTAGACACAATTTTGAGTTGCATTAGTGCTAAAACACGGATAATGTTTTGGCGTTCTATCGTTTATATAATGGTTTGAAGAGGCTGTTTATACGTAAAAGTGATGCTACATTTTGTATTAAGTGTCTCCGCATGTAATCTATTGAAACGACGATTGACTGCCTCGTTGGTCTAGTGGTTGTAGTAGTGCGACTGCTGATCATGAGGTCCTGGGTTCGAATCCGGGGTCGGGCAAAAAAAAATCAGTTATTGAGCTTTTCCATCAAGAAATTCTCAGTAGCTGCCCGGAGTCAGGAAGTTGGCGGTGTCTTACCCCAGTGCCCGGAAAGCACGTTAAGCCGTTGGTCCTGCGCCTGATCTCTCTCCGGTCGTGTCGGTTTACCGTCCCATCGGACTATGGGAGTGAGGGAATAGAGAGTACACCTGTGCTTGCGCATACACTTGGGCACTATAATCCTGTCCTGCGCCGATGGCTAGTCTCCAGAGGCTGGCCGCCGTGACCGAAATTCGGTCTGGAGGACATTATTATTGAAACGACGAAACAAGTGCTCCGATGTTAATACAAACCTCAAGTTTTTCGTCCGCTTAGGAATCTTACGAACTTGATATACTATCATCATTGACTATCCATTGAGTTTAGCTGTCTTCAAAATCTCCCAATAACTTTTGAATTTGATGCATCGTGATTATATGAAGATTTTTTTTAAATTAAATATTCATCATGATCATCATCATTACATCCCTTCACAAGTTCACTGCTGAATATAGGCCTCCCCCAAGGAATACCACAAAGCACGGTCCTGAGCCACCTGCATTCATCGACATCCTGTTTATTTTACCAGCAGATCACTTCATCTAGTAGATGGTTGCCCTACACTTCGCCTACTGGTACGTTATTCGCCTACGGCTGCCACTCGAAAACTTTTCTTCCCCATCGGTTGTCGGTTCTTCGAGCTATATGGCCGGCCTATTGTCACTTCAGCTTACTAATCCGTTGGGCTATGTCGGTTTCTTTCGGTTACAAAATATTATAAAGGATGATTTCTTATTTACTTGACACTGGCAAAAGTATAATCGTACGAGTCCATAACCAAATAAAGAAAGAAATATGGATGTATCAGGCTTCTAACATTCAACTTTTTTACGGTTCTGTTTACGCAAAAGACTAGAGAGCTATAAGACAAGTCGATACGATGATAAGTTTTGTACATACACCGTCTAAAGGTGGAGTAATCACCGTCCTGCTTATCTACAAAAAAATGACTGTTTAGTTTAGCACAGCCCTAAATAAAATAGAATAGATTTTTATTTTTTATTTTATGTAGATTACGAGAACATTCATTGAACGTCATTTACATTTTTAATATGTTGTAGTTTTAGCAGGGCTCATGTTGGCATATTATGACTGAAGCACGAATGGATCAAATCCATCGGGGTAGGACCACGCTCTCACAGAATACCAGCGTAAAATAGCAACTTAATGCTGCTGTGTTTCGTATGGTGAGTGTAGGCAACCGAAGACCCTCTTTACTAGATACGAGGCCATCCATATTAGTCCGGAGTGACAACGCATCTGCATATTAATTCCTAATCGAGGACAAATGTATCTGTCTACGGGCCACTGTATCCGCTAACTATCATGTGGACTGTGTGCTCGTTTGTCACCGATATTATTAAAAAACTTTGTGAATATAAGTTTTAATCATGTTAAAGCAATATAAATATGAAATTACACAGAAGGCAAATTACGTGTTCGCATGGCGTACGCTAACGTCACTTATCAAATCATGTGGCCGGTCTCCTCGGGGAGCGCCACATACACGCACTGGTAACCCAATATCAGCACCGGGGGCTAAGACAAATTTCCTATCGGCCATAAACTCGGTAATAAAATAGACGCTCGTTTAATGTTAGAATTTACTTTAAAGATAAAGATATTTTATCCATCCACATATTGGGTACATGCTGTAACACCCGATTTCATCCCCTCAGGGGTTGAATTTTCCAAAATCCTATTTTAGTGGGTGTCCACGTTGATAAAAGAGCATATATGCCAAATTTCATTATCAATCGCGTATAGTTTTGGAAATCTTGTGATGAGTAAGTGAGTCAGTGGCCATTTCAAATCAAAATAATTTTTATTTGCCTAAGAATCCTAATTTCAAATAAACTTTCTGGGTTCGATCCCTGTTGGCCTACGAAATTAGTGTAATATTATGTGCTGATTTACCACGTGCTCTGCGGTGAAAGAAAACATCGAAAGCAATAAACATATTTACTAGGTATGTGAAATTAATCAATATCCTTCTCAGAAACGAGAGGAGGCCTGAACACAGCTGTGGAGCGTATTTACGCTGTTTCATTTTATATTATTGAGGAACCAGACTTTTTGTTTATTATTTTACATCTTACTAGCTTTTTATTTTTATATAGCTCGAAGAACCGATGGGGAAGAAAGGTTCTCGAATGGCAGCCTCGTACCAATAGATGAAGTGTACGGCGTCCTTCTATTAGATGAAGTGAAGACCTGTTAAGACATGCAGGAAGTCGATGGATGCAGGTGGCTGAGGACCGTGCTGTGTGGCTGATAATGATTTAACATCTTAAGCTTTTCAACCTGAAGTATTATAATAAAAAAAACCAATACTAACATACAAGAACAATACAGTCTATATAATATACGTTTATTTAACCTTGAAAACTATAGAGTAACTCGTACATTAATTCTAAAAACTTTCCAATTACAATGTGGATGTTTTCGAGACAAAAGTGACTAGGCTTTTGTTGAGCTGAGTCACTGCGCTTTACCATCTTTGGCTGCATCACCACTTACTATGAGGCCAGTGCTTGTCTGTTATCCTAGACGAGCATAAGCTTATTAAAAATATTCTGGAACATTCGCGAAGTATTTCATCAATGAGTAACAATAGGACTTCATAATAGTAGAGAATGTATATAAGAGCTGTACAGTGAAAGATCTTAATTTTAAGCTAATGTTAAATTTAAAAATAATAAAAATAAATTCTTGAATAGAGAGAGAGAAAGAGAGAAAGAAAGTATACTCCATACTGAGAAACTCTATCAAGAAGACAAAACAACAAAATTACGTAGGATTTTAATTAAATAAAATAAACGTGGGATCAATCAATCAATAACGAAACCGAGAGCAAAACCTCGCAACTCAGATTTCCAATTAAATTTTAACAATAATTTTACTCAATCAGACAATGAAGTTCTTGCTCTATTGAGAAATATTTTACTGAAGGCGCCGTGGCGCAGTGGCTTAGCAATGAGTTACAGCGCTAAGGGCCGCGGGTTCGAATCCCGAACGGAACAAGTATTTGTATGGTTTTTTTTTTGCGAACCAGTGGTAAAAGTAAAAAAATGACTTTCAATAAGTATTATGTACTATAATCTATATTGAATAAAAATGATTCTATTCTATTATATTCTATTCTACTCTATGGCCTACAAATAATCGCTCCGAGCCTGTATATTTTTGTCCTAGTGAAATATATGCTTAACTGACCACTTTACAGGAAAAAATCCTAGTGTGGAGGTAACGTTTAAAAAAACTGTCATTCCTAACTACGCAATCACAAAATTTTATTGTCACAAGGGGGTACCGACGAGTATCCGAGAATCCGAATATCCGAGAATTTTGAAAAAATATTTGGAGTCCGCCAACTTGCGTAGCGCAGTGGTTATTTCCCTACCTTAAAAACCTTCTCAGAAATGACAGAATTGTAGAAGTACAGAAATGTACCTAGCAGTATATACATATACATATGTAGACTGTATATTTGATTTTATTTTAATAACAGATATAATCTGGATGCGAAGCATTTTGTTTAGGCCGTAATAAAACTAAGCTATTGACTATTCAAAATAATAAAAAAACTCGCTACAAATTGTAAATAAAAAGATATCTTCTATAATATTTTAGCGCTAAAATGGCGCAGAGAGGCAATCAGGCTGCCAATTTGTGTCGACAGTCAATGCATGGCATTGTCCACAACCTGAACACTGTAGATTATTATCTACACAACGATGTGCGTTTTCATCGTAATGAACCCGAGCTATTGTCGTCGCATGACGCTGTAATTAATTTCTAACTAAGATGTTTTCATACTGTTTAATTGCAAGTGTCAGCTTCCTCATCATGAGATATTTTTTGTCTTCTTTTACTTCTACGAGAGTAATGAAGTCCCAGCGAACTTCACACACGTAGGGCATACTGAAAGTTTTGCGCTGCTAGTCGCTCATCAATGTTTGAATTTCGAATGTTATAATGTTTTTTTAAACACAAGAAACTGTTTGAAATAATTTAAGAAGTTCGATTAGAGAGAGAATTCATCACTTTATTTAACGTTGAAGCTTCATCGTTCACTTAACTTACATCATTCATAGCATTCATAATGTAACTTTTTTTTTAAAAAGGAAAGATTTCTCTATGTTGCTACTACTTTTTATCAGGCTTTCACCAACTGGCACGTTGCTGCATACCGATATCACCACTCAAATTCCATTCGTCATCACTAGTCTGTGGAATTTACGTTGAGCATTTTAGTAGGACCCCAGAGCCATGGTTATTAGCTAACTGCGTCACCGGTGATGACGACAACCCTGTCAACACAGCCTGTCACGGTTGTCACAAGTCCACTGTTGTTCATAGACTTTCCCGAAATTGCCTCATTAAAGGGATATTTGCCATAGTTACCATGCTTGGCAGGCGGGTTGATAACCAAATTTTTTTTTTTGGGTTTTATTAGGATGATGCGGATGCCAATCTCCTGATTTGTTTCTCTCTATCGGCTCTTACGAAACCCACGGTATGATATGGGGTAGTGGATATTCTGACACTGGTCTTCCCTAACCTGTTTTAAGCTACAATTATAGTTTCAGTTTCTGTTTATATAATCCTTAACGTCATAATAAACGGTTCAAGCGTTTGACGCGATTATACGCTAGCACAATGCATGTCACAAACTCTAGCTTTTCGACATTATTTATTACCACAAATGAGCGTAAATATCTCACATTCACAAACTAATATTAACAGTAAGTCACATTCATTAAGGATGAATTTCGATTAAGAAATTCCTTGATTATGTTATCATGTTACCATTACAGGCATTGCACGCCTGGTTTTAAGTACTTAAAGTTCAGTATTTTATTTTGAACCTTATTCCTTAAATGTAAGGCTTTAAATTAGAAAATATTTAAATATGTTATAAGTTGATCTAGAAATTAATGACATGTAAATAGCGAAGACAATGAAGGGGAGAAGCGTGAGACATGATTGTTCGAAATCTATGAGCCTACACTGTATGCAGCTGGCAATTATATGGAAAGTTAAATTGATTTATACTAGGTACATATGAACATTTATAACAGATGCGACGGTTAATTATTAAGCTTAGTAACGAGATGGCTGGAATAGGATGCATCAAATTAACAATCATCCACTGCTCCTCATTAATTGCATCGTAGAGAAATATTTACTACAGTTACCACGCTTGGCAGGCGGGTGGCCAACCACATTCTTTTATTATTTTGAGTTGTTACCAGGAAGATTGAGCTTACTCCTTGTTAAAAGGTTGACAACATCTCTGCAATTCCCTTGGTGTTGCAGTTGTTTAGGGGTGGCGGTTGACACTTTCCAACGGATGCCGGAGGGTATCGAACCCGGGTTGCTTGCGTACTGAGAAATTTACAGCTTGCGCTTAGCTCCTGAGCTACAACGGCTCTTTGCAAGTAAACAATATCATAACTATAGCGTTCGTCTACAATATCCACCCTTAGCTTTGTGTTGTCCGACATTCTGCGAGTCCAATAACAGTTGGTATGCATTCGTAAGCAATATTCTCTCAAATTGGCGGCTGTTTGATTGGCGTATTGTATTGCCAAGGTAGACCCGTCCACTCACCTGAGACGTGTTTGCTATTGACGTATTTGGTGAAATATATTGCTTTGTGCTAAAAATATTTTGTATGGCTTCTTCGTTATCTTTATTTTTTGTAGTTGTGACCTATCTTTGTGTTGAATAGAAAATTTGTGCTAAATTTTTATAACGCAACACATATTTATTACAAATTCGACCGGGAAGGACCTCGCTTTCACATAATACCAGCGTAAAGTAGCAGCTAATAACAGCTGTGTTTCGTAAGGTGAGTGTAGAAAACCGGATACCCCTTTTACTGGAAATGAGGCATTCCGTCTTACTCCTCAGTGGTGACAACGCACCTGTATTTTGATTCTTAATCGAGGATAGATATAGATAACTATGGGCCGCAGCACCCGCTTAACATCAAGTGGACTATGTACTCGTTTGTCACGCATATTCTATAAAAAATGTAAATGCGAAAATGTCAAATGTGACCGTTCATTCTATCGTAGTTCTCAGAGGTGACAACGGATCTGCATTTTGATTCTTTATTGAGGATAGATTTAGCTGTCTTCAGTCTAAAGCATCCACTTTCCATCAAGTCGGATATGTAGTCATTTGTCACCCTTACATCTAGAAAAAATAAATAATTATTATTACAAAAAAAAGTGCATAGGTCTTTTAGCATTCTACTAAGCAAATCTGTCCTAAGTTCTAAATGTGGTCGATCGCGCTTGTAAGGTAGATTCAAATTAATTTTACCCTGACCTTATCCAGCCAGAATAGTTTATCGTATTTTATAAGAGCTTAAAATTAAAAGTGCTACGGAAACAATATCCCCCCTATGAGGCAATTTATGGAGGCCTGTGTACAGCAGTGGACTTAATATGATCGTCTGTAACAGTAACTGTAACGGTAACAAAACAAGAAGCAGTACTAGCCCAGGGGCTAAGCGCTCGCCGTAAATTTCACGGTACTGAAGCGACTCCGGTTTGATATTAGCCGGCAACAATAAAATTGTTGATTGCAATTTTAAGAAAGGATTTACCACGTGCTCAAAATATCATCAGGAAACCTGCGTTTCTGAGAAATAAAAAAAGTTCGCCAACACGCACTAGAGCCTAAATGTTAAGTAATCCTGTCAGAAATGAGAGGAGGCATGTGCCTAGCCATGAGATGTATATAAGCCGTATCTTTGTTTCACTTTTACTTATCAAGATGAAAAAATAAAAAAGCTCATTCAAAAGCTCAAAAATCGACAAACGAGCACATAGTCCACATGAAGGTAAGGTGACGCTGTGGGCCATGGTCATTTTATATCCTCAATTAAGAATCAAAATGCAGATGCGTTGTCAGCTCTGAGGACAAAGATGAAATGCCTTGTTTCCAGTAAAAATGGTCTCTGGTTCTCTACATTCTCCATACGAAACTCAGCTACATTAAGCTTCTATTTTAAATCTGTGAGAGCGTGGTCCTACTCCGGTCGACCCGACCCATTCGTGATACAACCATAATATAGCTGCAGCGTGGCTCTACAACGTTCAAAATACTTACGAGAATGCCAATAACAATGAATTTGTTTGAGTGAAACATTTGATAGAGATTGCGATAGAGTGGGAAAAATTGTTCGAGGTACTTATTAAAAAATAATCTATATTAAAGTCACCCCATTCTGCATCCCCTACGCTCCTCCTAATTCAATTCATGTCGCACTCGCAACGCCATTGTTGGATTGCAGCAGAATCAAGCGCTAATTGATGATGTGACGTCACAAAGGACATAATCTAATCACGCGATTATCGAATTATGTTTGTGTTCTTCGCGGTTATGGCGGGTTCTTTTATTAAAAGAGTACACGACGTATAGACTGACAAGGGTTGTGATTGTATTAACGAAGGGTTACAAAAACGAATTGATTTGAGGCTTTGTTGTGGGTATTCATTTCTTTGGTGAATTTATTTACTAAAGGAATATTTTTTTGAACGTTACACTCCCACGCTAGGATATTATCCTGTACCGTGGAGGCAGTTTACATACATAAATTTCACAAGAACAAACATCGAAACCCGAAATTTGTAGGCTATACAAATACTTGTAATACTTGTACTTTGCCGGAATTGAACCCGCGTCTCTCAGCGCCATAACTCATTGTAAAGCCACTGCGCCACGGAGACGTGCTTTGTGGGATTCCTTGACCTATGTTCAGCAGTAGACTTAACTTCGGCTATAATGATGATGATAAGATGATCCAAATAACATTTTCCCTTTGAACATCAAAACTAATTTTGTTAAGTCGTACGATGTTACCTAACCCTATCTGTCTTAAGTGATATTTCTGACGGCTCCGAATCCACGTCCTCTTCATATTAATTGTAGCATCGCGATGCCGCTATTTTGCGCTCATTAACTCATTATGTGTATCGTTCTTAGTTTTTGAGGCTAAGTAATTCTATCATCATTAACAAATTACGTTATAAAATCCGTCCAAAACGTAGCCGTAATTTAGTTAACTTTGTTAAGAGGTTGCATTCAAAGCTATGGGCGGCGTACGTTAGAAGACTTGTGGTGGACGGTGAGCCTTTCTAATAGCTTCACAAAGCTAATCTAATAATGAACCTGTTTACTCTTTGTAAGTCGACAACATGCCGGTGCCAACTACTAACGAAATTGTTTACATAATGATTTCTTATGTTTGTGCGATCACTACACATTTAAATAAAACTGGTTTTTACGGATTTTATCACGTATGTTAACTTTTTTTTTATATAGAATAGGGTGACAAACGAACTCACAGTCCACCTGATGGTAAGTGGTTGCTGTGACGCATAGACATCTACATCTATCTACAATAAAGAATCAAAATGCAGATGCGTTGTCACCCGTGAGGACTAAGATGGAATGCCTCTTTTCCAGTAAAAAGGGTCTCCGGTTCTCTACACTCACCATACGAAACACAGCAGTGTTAAGCTGCTATTTTACGCTGGTATTCTGTGAGAGCGTGGTCCTTCCCCTGTCGAGCCGACCCATTCGTACTACAACTATACTACTAATATAGCTGCAGCATGGCTCTACCACGTAAAAAGATAATTCATCAAATCATTATAATCCCGTGGATCATCATCCTCATTATAAGCATCTGATGGTAAGTGGTTGCTGTGACGCATAGACATCTACATCTATCATTACACAATTAAGAAATCAAAATGCAGATGCGTTGTCACCCGTGAGGACTAAAATGGAATGCCTCGCTTCCAGTAAAAAGGGTCTCCGGTTCTTACCTTACTTATTTTATATTCCCGCCGTTTTGAGTAATTTACAGCACCCATGGGCATGGTACTTTATCTCACGATACCTGCGGGATTTAATGAGGTGATGAATTCTTTTACGCAGCTACTACACAGTATATTATAAAATAATGTATACGTAGAGCGATGCTTCAGCTATATTACTGGTATAGTTGTAGCACGAATGGGTCGGCTCGACCGGGGAAGTACCGCTCTCACAGAATACCAGCAGCGTAAAATAGCAGCGTGAGTGTAAAGAACCGAAGACCCTTTTACTGGAAACGAGGCGTTCCCTCTTAGTCCTCACGGGTGACAACGCATCTGCATTTTGATTTGTAATCGAGGATAGATGTAAATGTATATGGACCAGAGCAACCACTTACCATCAGGTGGACTGAGTGCTCGTTTGTCGCCCTTATCATATAAAAAAAGTTAATTTCAATCTTCTTTTTATAATAGACAGAAGTCTTTTTAGTTTTTCAGACCTCATAGAACTTAGCATAAACACGTTGCTGTTCTAGTGACGACATAACCCATAACGGGCTAAACCCTAGTACTTATTTTAAAAAAATTTACAAAATTCTAAACCCTGTAAACATAAAAAAAATTAATCAATAGAAATAAATGTAGTATAAGATTTACAAGAAAACTCTAGTAATGTGTCAACGCCAGGAAGCATTCTTTCTACCGAGCGCTATCGTTACATGTATAAAAGTAGGAGAAATTTATAAGCATTTGTTTTTTTTTAACATACTAAGCCGGTGTATGACTAATATCCCACCTGATGGTAAGTGATGATATAGCCAAAGCTGGTAGAGCGCACTGACTTAGTTTTACAAAAGCCTATTCGCTCTTAAGTTAGTTTAAGAAAGTTTTGCATTTATACACTTCAGGTATATATGTTTATGCCGTGTAGTGCGTTAGGGAATCGATACCATCCCGTGGGTGAGATAGAAACTGATACAGAATATGAGCAGCAGTACCTTCCAGCGTTATTAAAAAACTGCAATTGCCAGTCCGCCTGCCATGAGTGGAAGCATTGGCATATATCTCCCCTACGAGGCAATATATGATGAAGAGCTATTTTCAGCAGAGAACTTTTGATGGGATGTAATGAATGAATGTATTTTTTTTTGTAGGCGTGTAGTGGCGGTGGAAGATAATTTATCCCCCCCCAATTTGTTTAATTGATGCAAGAAGGAGAAAGTTTGTTATTTTTTTCCTATAAAATCTTTACTAATACTAACAGAGAGTGCGAATTTTGTGAGTTTGTGTGTATGTATCATCAATTACACTTTGAAATAACCTTCCACGATATTTAAAAGATAATCCCTCAATAAATACATTTAAACCTTAGGTTGAGGCACATTATTTAAAATTACTTGATTAATGTTATTGGTTTATATAATATTATAATTTCCTATACTAGATTGTATATTTTTTATTGGTATAGTATGTATTTTTATTTGTATGTATATATACATTTGTATATATCTATGTATATGTATATATGTGTGTATTTGCGTATATATGTACATACAACATATTTATATTATATTATATTTTTTGAATAATATGTGAAAATAAGTCAGTTTTTTCTGTTGGGGTCTACCCATAGCTCTCACCACACTACAAAGGTTAGCTGGCAGAGAATGCCTTTTCGGCATTAATTTCGCCTTTGTACTAAATGTTTGTTTGTTTGAGTGCAATAAAGAATTTTCTATTTATCTATGTGGAGGGTAATCTCCGAAACCACTGCACTTGTTTTAAAAATTCTCTCACCATTTGAAAAGTATATTATTCTAGATGAACATAGGCTTTATTATGGCATAAAGTTGTGATGATATTCGTCAATTAAGTCGGGAAAAGTCCGACCTTTTAAAAGCTTCCATTGCGTACGCTGAGTTAATAGTTAAAGTTGCACAAAAATAATGTATGGCTGAATTGTTCCTCTTGAAAAGTTCTAAGGATAACTCACAGGTACTAGTTTTTATAAAAAACTCTAACACGATAGGTTAGGAAATGTGAAGTTTAAATTTATTTTAAAACCTTAGAAAAACGGATTATAAAATGTAATATTAAAAATAGATAATTGTTCAACTCAAGCAGCTTGCTAGTTTTAAATATATTACATATTAATTATTATTATTATTATTTATTTTTATATTATATTAAATGTTCTTTTTCATATATTTTACTTAATGTAAGGAAAAGTAAAAGAAAAAGTGAACTTTATATATTTTTGACTCAATATCTCAACTTCGAAAACAACTAAAATGGCTCCCAATTTAACTTCTCAGGAACACTCGATTGTTATATCTAAGAAGCTGATTTTCCTTCGCTTGCCCTCCGGATGAACCAAAGGATCTTCCCTTGTCAAAAGTCTTCTTAACTTTACACACAGTTTTGATAAATAAATAGTAATAAAAAAACTTTAAACAATAAAAACACGATGTTGTTTTTCATTTTTAAAATTAACATTTTTTATTTAATAATGTCCTCCAGACTGAATTTTGGTCACGGCGGCCAGTATAAACGGAAACTAGCCATCTGCACAGGACAGGATTATAGTGTCCAAGCGTATGCGCAAGCACAGGCGCACTCTCCATTAATTCATTCTCGTAGTCCGGTGGGACGGTAATCCGACACGACCGGAGAAAGATCAAGCGCTGGACCTACGGCATTACGTGTTTGCCGAGGCATGGGTTTGAGAAAATCGCCTACTACCTGACTCCGGGCTACTGAGAACTTTGACAGAAAATCCTCATAACTGATTTTGGCCCGTTCTGGGATCCAAACAAACACCTCATGATCAGCAACCGCGTTAATTACCACTAGATCAACAAGGCAGTGTCAACATTTATGTTTACAGTAGGTACAGCACAAGAACGAAATTTTTGAAGAAACTTTTTTAAAACTTCCATTACATTGAAACATGATCTTATTAAAACCGTTGGGTTGAAGTAACTTTGAAATGCATACATCGTGCCGACATTTCGCAGATGCAGTCATAACTTGTACACGCGACTGCGTGTACAAGTTGTGACCGCATCTGCGAAATTTACGACATAAAACTAGAGCTTGAGTTTCCACAACCTTTTGTTTTTAGGATACGATATCTATTTAAAACATTTTTTATAAAATAGAAACGACAAAAGAACTTACAGTCCACCTGATAGCAAGTGGCTACTGAAGTCCATGGACATTTGCAACCAACTAGAAATAAAGAAAGCTACAGGTGTGTTGTCACCTCTGAGGACTAAGATGGAATGCCTCACAGCCTGCAATTGTATGGACCGGAAAACTTCAGACCGGAAAACAGCAGAGCACGCACTGCTGTTTGGTGTCAGAAATAAGTAAGAGGTTTGTATCAACCTCAACGGACTCCTAGACAGAAAAACAGTCATAACACCTAGTAAATAGCTTTCATTGACAAAGATTATTTTTGCTAACATAAATTTGATAATTCAAAGTGCAAGGTGAGACGATGAATTTCCAGATACCTTGCGCACTTGCTAGTTGTTGCATTGTCTTTTTCATTTGTTACGGACACAGTAGTATGCTAAGCTCGTAACAGTTCATAACTAGATATTAGACCTCTCCTATTGTAGGAATCATTTATCACAATCGCCATTCTTGGCATTCGTCCCGCTCTTTTCACTCTTCATCCCGTCGCTGGTCTAGATATTTTAAATCCGTCAAACACACGTGATGGCGTTTATATGATAGAGATTTTTTTATAGTATAGAGTAACAAACGAGCACACAGTCAACCTGTGGTAAGTGGTTGCTGTGACCCACAGACGTCTACATCTCTCCTCAATAAATAATCAAAATGCAGATGCGTTGTCACCCGTGAGGACTAAGATGGAATGCCTCTTTTCCAGTAAAAAGATTCTTCCGGTTCTCTGCACTCACCGTACGAAACACAGCAGTGTTAAGTTGCTATACGATATACGTCCTTCTCTTTCTCTCTCTATCTCTCTCTCTCTCTCTCTCTCTCTCTCTCTCTCTGTCACTCTATCTAGGTGGCAAAACTACTTTTCTGCCTAGGAGCCCGTCTGGGTAGGTACTATCCTCTTGCTTACTTCTGCCGCCAAATAGTAATACTTTGATCTAGTTCTGGTGTTATAACGATCGTTACATTAAATATACAGGCTAGTTAAAATTACTGAAAATTATATTGTCATTCGCGGCTGCTAACTACGGATTCGAAAATGGTCACGGAAACACTAAAGGGCTACTCCACCATCTGTCTGATAGTCCAAACATATATTTGGTGAGTGCGAATGCGAGAATGCGAGACAAAATGTATAGAATGGAATAGAATAATTTTTATTCAATATAGATAACATGTGTAATTTTTATTGAAAGTCATTTTTTACTTTACCACTGGTTCGAAAAAAAAACCTCTGTCCTGGGAAGAACCAGCAAGAAACCCAGCGGGACTTTTAAAAGACTATTTATAAAATTTATTTCAGAAACTGCTTGGAAGCGACCACCTCATTCCCATGGGTTATTATAAACCATGTATACTCATTCCAATCTACCTGTCCGGTAGTTGTGGTATAGTATACGGGTATACGACCCCGGCTTCCCTAGATATTACTGTCCTATCCCTTGCCCTCCTGGACGGTAATATCCTACATTTCCTATTTCCCACTCTAACTTACCAATCTTCCTTGTCACACCACCTATCCTTCCTTTCCTATTCCTACCCTCTCCGCCAATCCAACGTCTGCCGCGCGGATGGATGCATGGCTAGGGCAAGCCTAGTCGTTAGCGTGCCACACTGCCCTGACCGGGCGACTCAGAATTAGGCCAGCCTTACCCTGGCATGCAGGGCTCTGCTGGGGACAAACCTTTCCTCGCTATTCGTGGGAACGCAATGGAGAATAATAAAAATAATTTAATTAACCAAAATGGCGGCGATGTGGTTCACCACCCATCACGTCTCGTTTCTCGCGGGGGCGAAAAGCGGCCCACGGAGAGCCGCTTCGCTACGTTAAATGTAAGAGGAGGAATGGATGGTAAGATAGATGAAGTATGTCAGATGATGGATGAACGATGCATAGATATTTTGTGCGTGAACGAAACCAAGAGGAAAGGATGTGACACCACGTTTCATGGCCCCTACACGGCATACTGGTCGGGAGTCCCCCAAACCAGCCGAGGTAGTCAGGGAGTTGGTGTGATTCTTTCATCTCGAATAGTGGAATGTGTGATGGAGCAGGAATGTGTAAGCCCAAGACTCCTCTGGATTAGGTTAAAAGTCGGACTCACTCGCTTGTTTATCCTTGGGGTCTATGCACCGACGGATCTGCGCGGAGGTGGGTCATTGAAAGCCCAACAAGAGAGAGAGGAATTTTGGGATAGCTTGAATAAATGCGGAGAAAATGAACGGATCGTGATGTTAGGGGACTTTAATGGGTGGGTTGGAGTAAAGCGTGATGGGTATGAAGGAGTTCTGGATACGTTTGGGGACGAGAGAGTGAATGACAATGGGAGAAGCCTGCTTGAATTATGCTTGTAATGGAATCTGTGCGTGGCCAACACAATGTTTGACCACAAAAGATCCATTTGTATACAAGAGATGAGGTGAGTCTAGAAGTATGATTGATTTTGTAATTGTGGATGAAAGACTGAGGAAGAAAGTGCTAGACACTCGGGCATACTGCGGGTAGGCCTCGACACAGACCACTTCCTGGTTATAGCCCAAATGCGTGGCCTCTTTAAACGGTGGTGACACTGAGGGCCGAGCTCACGAGTGTTTTGGACAGAGTAAAAGTGGAAAATCTACAAGAAAAGAAAAGAAAGACGAGTATGAGAAACTGAAAGAAAGTTTTAAAGGCATAGAAGAGATAGGTGTGATTGAAGATTTGTGGAGACATTTAAGAAAGGGGTCGTGAATGTTGCTATTGAGATATGCGGGGTAGCTAAAAGAAGGAAAGGAAGAAAGAACTATAATGTGTGGATGGATAAAGATGTACAAAGGTTGTGCAAGAAAAGAAGAAAGGTGAGTTGGATTGGTTAGCAACAAAAGCTAACCAAAAGTTCAAAAGGCAACGGATGACGAGATAAAGGAAGCAAGAACGAAGTATAAAAGATTGAAATCAGCAGCGAAAGAAGTTGTGTCTAGAAAGAAAGAAGAACGAAAGGATGATTTCGATAGAGGCTCACTGAAGATTTCAGTCAAACATCAAGTTTTCTGAAATCCATCAAAACAGCCAGAGGAAAACTTCTACCTCGGGCTGAGTGCAATCAGAGTCAAGATGGGAGCATTATAAAAGGAGAAGAATGTGTGTTAAAGAGATGGAAAGAATATTTTGAAAGTTTGTTTGAAAGAGAGGAAGTGCAGGTACAGCATCCGGCACCTTCCATGGAAACTAATATAAATGTTGATGAAAGTGAGATAAGCATGGATGAAATAGTGAAAGCGTCGAAAAGTATGAGATTAGGTAAGGCTGCAGGGTATGACAGGATTACCGTCGAGATGCTGAGGGCTGGACAGGGCATAGTGGCTAGTCAGCTGTACCGCCTTTTCAATTTGTGCTGGCGAAATGGGCAAGTACCGGGAGACTGGTGCAAAGCCGTAATCGTGCCATTGTATAAGGAAAAGGGTCACGGCAGGACTGCATAAATTACCGCGGTATAAGCCTTCTTAGCGTCGTCGGTAAATTGTATGCGAAAGTGTTGATTGAAAGGTTGTGAATGAAACAGACGAAAAAGTATGGGATGCACAAGGGATTTAGAAAGGAATGGGATGTATGGATCAGGTCTTTTCTTGCGGTGTATAGCCGAAAAGTGTTTGGCTAAAACAAGACGGTCTATTGCGCATTCGTGGATCTAGAAAAGGCCTATGATAGAGTAATGAGGAATGAATTGTGGTCAGCACTGTCCGTGAACCGTGTGAGCAGTATCCTCATACGAGTACTGCAACTTTATAGGATTCTAGTGCTTGTGTAAGGATAAACGGGCATACACTGAATGGTTTAATATCGAAAAGGTGTTAGACAGGGATGTGTAGCGTCACCGTGGCTGTTTAATCTGTTCATGGACAATTGCTTGACAGATTTAAAAGAGAATGAAAGTGGGTTGAGAATGAATGAGTTACTCGTCAAATGTTTTCTCTATGCTGATGACCAAGTACTACTTGCGTCTTCGGCCGAGGAGTTGCAGGAGATGGTAACTGCTATGAGTGGAGCTTTTGTTAGAAAGGGAATGAAGATGAATGTAAAGAAGACGAAATTGATGGTGTTTGAAAGAGATGAGGCAGTGACAGACTGCAATATCATGATTGCAGATGAACAAATTGAACAGGTGAAGGAGTTTGTGTATCTGGGTTCAAAGTTTACAAGAGATGGAAAATGTGAGAGTGATATCGAAAGAAAAGTGAATGCAGGAAACATGGTGATGGAGCTTTGCACTCCTTTATAAGCAGTCGGAAGTTGTCTAACAAGGCTCGTTTGGCTTTGCAAGAGGGGGTGTTGGTTCCGACACTCATGTACGGAAGTGAAAGTTGGGTATGGCAGAAGAAACTTGAAAGCAGAATAAATGCAGTTGAGATGAGAGCGTTAAGAAGTATGATAGGAGTTAAATTGAGTGACAGGATAAGAAATAGTGAGATAAGGAAACGTTGTGATTTGAAAGAAGATGTAGTGACAAAAATTGAGAAAGGTATGCTGAGATGGTTTGGCCATGTCGAGAGAATGAATGAAGAACGATTGACGAAAAAAGTGTATAAGGCGAGTGTGAATGAGTGTTGGAAGGGGTAGACCTAGGAGGACGTTTCTCGACCAAATCAGGGACGTCTTGAAAAGGCCAGGTCAAAAGTACCTAAACCGAAGAGCATGTATGAAGGGAATAATGAAAGTGGACGAAGCGAAACAAGTATGTAAGGATCGTAGCAAGTGGAAAGAAGTGGTCTCTGCCTACCCCTACGGGAAAGAGGCGTAATTATATGTATGTATGTATGTATGTATTCATTTATATTATAATAATTCTTTTTACACAGTTTTTGTTTAATAAAATATTTAAACTTGGTAATAGAGAGACCTATATTTTCTGGGACTTTGTTGTAATAGCATCATATACATTGCCCCAAGAATGAGTTACTGACTCTGTGGAGTGGAGAAACTGGTGATGGATTCATTTACGTCGGACCCACATGTGTAGAAATCGTATACAATATTTACAACGTTCCACATTGAATAGTAAACGCAAAACACAACGAAGTGTGTTTTGCGTTTACTACTATATGTGTGTGATACCTACAAAGATTCATCCGGTTACCTAACCCTTTTTATTTCGACCATGACGTTTGAAATTTAACACCGGCCGTAGTAACCGGTTTAACCGGGAAGGCACCGTAACTTTATGAGGCACTTATTTAAAATGATTAATTGATACGGGTTGAAAGTTCGTCCATTTAGATTTAAACCGTGTCTGGCCTTTTACTTCAGTTCAGGGAAATTTCGATAAATTGTAAGGAATTAAATTTTACTATTAAGCTTTTCCTGTGAGGAGGCACAGCTACTTGTGGTGTTGGAATTCGCGGAATTAATTACTTATATTTAATGATTTCTTATATTTACACGAACACTACACATTGAATAAAACTATTTTTACGGATTATATCGCGTTTAATTTACTTATTTTAATTTCCGACGTTTCTGGTGCTTTACAGCATCCATGGTCACGGGGTGAACTGAGATGTTTGACGTCCCGATGTCATAGTTAGCCCGGCTATGTTTAGGTTTCCATTATAAATTTTTGGTCAGATCTACGCAGTCCCCCCGTGAACATGGATGATGTTAATCACCCGAAACGTCGGGAATTAAAATAAGCATATTAAACGTTATAAAATCCGTAAAAATAGTTTTATTTAATAATATTTATTATAAAAAAAAATATAAAATCCTACAGAAGCTTTTTCGAACCCAGTAAATAAGTAATATATCTTGAAGTGGTGCGTAAAACAATCCACTACTTCATATCATCCCGTAGGTATCGAGGTGACAGATGGAAATTGAAATAGGATAGGCAGCAGCATCTTCCTAATAACAGGTGAATAAAAAATACTGTGGTTGCCAACCCGCTTTCCGAGCGTGGGAACTGTGGCAAATGTCCCCACTATGAGGCAACCTATGGGAGAGGTCTATGTTCAGCAAGGGACTTTTGATAAGCGTAATAGTAATGGTAAGAAATTTAGTTGATTCGATCATAGAAATGTGCTTCAATATATTTTTATATTGAAAAGTTTCTGCATTTTATCTTAACTTCATTCCTGTGTAGTAGAAAAAGTAAGTTTTTAAATAAACGTAATATTTTGTTATATGGACTTTAAATTTTCATTACCTTGCGGAAAATCCTGCAAAAGTTTGCCATTATTTATTTTGTACTAAGTATTCATAAAATATTTCAGTTTTAAGCATTGTTTATTGCTAACATCATGCTGAAAGTCCACTGCAACAGTTTTTCCTGTGGGTTAAGACTTTTATCATACATACATACATATACCGGGTGTTTGTGAAACGCTCCCGAAAACGAAGACAGACGATAGTACTAAGGATACCTTTGATGATAGGTCACAAAGAAATTCGATCCCGAGGAAAAATAATCATCTTTTCACAACGTTTTATTAACTTTATTCACGCTCCATCATGTTAGTACAGCTAAATGAAACGATAATTTCATAAACAAAATCATGAAAATACTTAAACATAAAACCAGCAGTGAAACTTAAAAGAAAATCAGCTGACAATAGGGTCAATATCCTCGCGGGCGCCGAACTCTTATCTAGCTCGGTACGAAAGAATGCATTAAGTATACTACTCACTCTACCCTTCCCTTTCACACACGCTCTGCCACCGCCCGGCCGACTCGTGTCGTCTCGCGCTGTGGAATTTACACATGTCAGCGTTGCCAATATGTGGGGAATTCCCCAAATTGCGGGGAATTTAAAGTTGGTTGGGGATTTTATGCGGATTGGTATTATGCGGGGAAAATGCAAGGATTTTGAAAACCGTACCTACCCTGACTCCGGGCTACAAGAACTGTGACAGAAAATCCTCATAACTGATTTTGGCCGTTCTGGGATCCAAACAAACACCTCATGATCAACAACCGCGTTAATTACCACTAGATCAACAAGGCAGTGTCAACATTTATGTTTACAGTAGGTACAACACAAGAACGAAATTTTTGAAAACTTTTAAAACTTCCATAACATTGAAACATGATCTTATTAAAACCGTTGGGTTGAAGAAATTTTGAAATGCATACATCTTGACATTTCGCAGATGCAGTCATAATTGTGATCGCATCTGCGAAATTTGACTTAAAACTAGAGCTGAGTTTCCACAACCTTTTGTTTTGGGATACGATATCTATTTAAATCATTTTTTATAAAATAGAAATGACAAAAGAACTTACAGTCCACCTGATAGCAAGTGGCTACTGAAGTCCATGGACATTTGCAACCAACTAGAAATAAAGAAAGCTACTACTACTCAGTGTTGTCACCTCTGAGGACTAAGATGGAATGCCTCACAGCCTGCAATTGTACTGGCTCTCTATACGCTTCAGACCAGAAAACAGCAGAGCACGCACTGCTATTTGGTGTCAGAAATAAGTAAGAGGTTTGTATCAACCTCAACGGAATCCTAGACAGAAAAACAGTCATAATACCTAGTAAATAGCTTTCATTGACAAACATTATTTTTGCTTACATAAATTTGATAATTCAAAGAGCAAGATGAGACGATGAATTTCCAGATACCTTACGCATTCGCTAGTTGTTGCATTGTCTTTTTCATTTGTTACGGACACAGTAGTAAGCTAAGCCCATAACTGTTCATAACTAGATATTACACCTCTTCTATTGTAGGAAGCATTTATCACAATCGCCATTCTTAGCATTCGTCCCGCTCTTTTCACTCTTTTTAGATATTTTAAATCCCTCAAACACACGAGATGGCGTTTATATGAACAAAAAGGAGAAGGTACGTTTTTTTATAGGATAGGGTAACAAACGAGCACACAGTCCACCTGATGGTAAGTGGTTGCTGTGACCCACAGACATCTACATCTCTCCTCAATAAATAATCAAAATGCAGATGCGTTGTCACCCGTGAGGACTAAGATGGAATGCCTCTTTTCCAGTAAAAAGAGTCTCCGGTTCTCTGCACTCACCGTACGAAACACAGCAGTGTTAAGTTGCTATACGATATACGTCCCTCTCTCTCTCTCTCTCTCTCTCTCTCTCTCTCTCTCTCTCGCTCTCTCTGTCACTCTATCTAGGTGGCAAAACTCCTTTTCTGCCTAGGAGCCCGTGTGGGTAGGTACCACCCTCTTGCTTACTTCTGCCGCCAAATAGTAATACTTTGATCTAGTTCTGGTGTTATAACGAGCGTTACATTAGATATACAGGTTAGTTAAAATTACTGAAAATTATATTGTCCTTCGCGGCTACTAACTACGGATTCAAAAATGGTCACGGAGACACTAAATGGCTACTCCACCATCTGTCTGATAGTCCAAACATATATTTGGTGAGTCAAGCCTTACGATAAATGCGAGATAAAATGTGTAGAATGGAATAGAATAATTTTTATTCAATATAGATCACATGTGTAATTCTTATTGAAAGTAATTTTTAACTTTACCACTGGTTCGGCAAGAAACCCAGCGGGACTTTTAAAAAACTATTTATAAAATTTATTTCAGAAACAGTTTGGAAGCGACCACCTCATTCCCAGGGGTTATTATCAACCATGTATTAATTTATATTATAATAACTCTTTTTATAAAGTTTTTGTTTAATAAAATATTTAAACTTGGTAATAGAGAGACCTTGTATATTTTCTGGGACTTTGTTGTAATAGCATCATATACATTGCCCCAATAATGAGTTACTGACTCTGTGGAGTGGAGAAACTGGTGATAGATTCAATTACGTCGGACCCACATGTGTAGAAATCGTATACAATATTTACAACGTCGCAAAACACAACGAAGTGTGTTTTGCGTTTACTATTCTATGTGTGCGATACCTACAAAGATTAATTTAGGGTGATCACGAAAAGTTCAAAAAACTTGGCGGTAAGGGAGGCGTACTTTTTCTTTTTTAACCATGTATACCAGATCCCTCGGACATTCATCCGGTTACCTAACCTTTTTTATTTCGACCATGACGTTTGAAATTTAACACCGGCCGTAGTAACCGGTTTAACCGGGAAGGCACCGTAACTGAGGCACTTATTTAAAATGATTAATTGATACGGGTTGAAGTTCGTCCATTTAGATTTAAACCGTGTCTGGCCTTTTACTTCAGTTCAGGAAATTTCGATAAATTGTGAATTAAATTTTACTATTTAGCTTTTCCTGTGAGAGCACAACTACTTGTGGTGTTGGAATTCGAATTAATTAATTATATTTAATGATTTCTTATATTTACGAACACTACATTGAATAAAACTGTTTTATATGGATTTTATCGCGTTTATTTTACTTATTTTAATTTCCGACGTTTCTGGTGCTTTACAGCACCCATGGTCTGAGGGGTAACTGAGATGTTTGACGTCCCGATGTCATAGTTAGCGCAGCTACGTTTGGGTTTCGATTATAAATTTTGGTCAGACTACGCAGGTCCCCGTGAACATGGATGCTGTTAAGCACTGAAACGTCGGGGTAAATAAAGTATATTAAACGTTATTCCGCAAAATAGTTTGTTTAATATATTATTATAAAAATATAAAATCCTACAGTAGCTTTTCGAACCACGTAAATAAGTAATATATCATGAAGTGGCGCGTAAAACAATCCACTACTTCATATCATCCCGGGTATCGAGGTGACAGATGGAAATTGAAATAGGATAGGCAGCATCTTCCTTATAACAGCTGATTAAAAAACTGTGGTTGCCAACCCGCTTTCGAGCGTGGGAACTGTGGCAAATGTCACCATGAGGCAACCTATGGGAGGGTCTATGTTCACAAGGAGGGACTTTGGTAGCGTAATAGTATTAATGGAGAAATTTAGTTGATTCGATCATAGAAATGTGCTTCAATATATTGTTATATTGAAAAGATTCTGCATTTTATCTTACTTCATTCCTGTGTAGTAGAAAAGTTAGTTTTAAATAAACGTAATATTTTGTTATATGGACTTTAAATTTTCATTACCTTGCGGAAAATCCTGCAAAAGTTTGCCATTATTTATTTTGTACTAAATATTCATAAAATATTTCAGTTTTAAGCATTGTTTATTGCTAACATCATGCTGAAAGTCCACTGCAACAGTTTTCCTGTGGGCTAAGACTTTTATCATACATACATACCGGGAGTTTGTGAAACGCTCCCGAAAACGAAGACAGACGATAGTACTAAGTATACCTTTGATGATGGGTCACAAAATTCGATCCGAGGAAAAAATCATCTTTTCACAACGTTTTATTAACTTTATTCACGCTCCATCAGTTGAGTACAGCTAAATGAAACGATAATTTCATAAACAAAATCATGAAAGTACTTAAACATAAAACCAAGTCAAACTTAAAAGAAAATCAGCTGACAATAGGTCAATATCCTCGCGGGCTCGAACTCTTATCTAGCTCGGTACGAAACAATCCATTAGATAAAGCTACTCACTCTACCCTTCCCTTTCACACGCGCTGCCGCCGCCCGGCAACTCGTGCCGCCTCGCCTGTGGAATTTACACATGTCAGCGTTTCCAACATGTAGAATTCCCCAAATTGCGGAATTTAAAGTTGGTTGGAGATTTTATGGGGATTGGTATTATGCGGGAAAATGCAAAATTTTGAAAATCGATAGCCAGGGCCAAGTCAGAACCTTTTTCAAGAAATCTAAATACTTATCTTAACATTTTGTTAGGTTGGTTACTTATGAATATCGAAAGGCTCCCTTTTTAATTATATTCAATGCACCACATTTAATTTTCGCATTTATTTCCAGAAACTTTTGTGTACAATTTAATGCTTTCATTTCTTTTTTTTTTAATTTAAAAGAAAAAATGCTAGTTAAAAAGTAAATCTTATAAAATTAGTTGAAAATTGATTCATTTCTTAAAAATAAAATTGAGAATTTATGGGAATCTGTTAAAGTTTTGTCCTTAAATTAAATTTGACATGAATTTAGAAATTTGACAAATTGGTGTTGTAACGCTGCCATGTTGCACAAAAATTTAGTTTGCCGGCGACATAAAATTAGAGGCGGCAGTCACTATAAAACTTACAAGTAATTTTACAATTTTGACGTACCTCTATTTAAATTCAAAATATTGGTCGGATTAAATACGGAAAGTCAATTAAAAGAAAGTAAAAGCATTATTTTTACATTAATTCTGATAGATTAATTAACTATCGATCATAATTTCAATTGATTTTAACTATTAAATATTCAGTAACATTTCATTTCTATTTTGTTATACAAAATTAAAGATAACGATGAAATAGTGCTTATAATTGTGCGAGTACTGAGTACCAATTAGGTACGTTTATTAATTTCAATGTAATTTTTGTAGTAAACAACTGCTTGTTGCGTCAGGGTACAATTGATTGTGTAATTGTATTAAAATGACAACCATAACTTCTAAATTCCACATGAAGACTAGTCGTAGGGATAACTAAACTTATAAATAAAATAAACGTTGGCAATGTCGTAACGGTTTAACGGTCTGTAAGTGCTCAGTGCTTCAAGGACATTACGAATGCCTCGTGCGCATTTTTGGCGGGATTGTTTATTAATTTTAGTTTTGAGACAGTTCCGTGTTGACTGTTGGCTATCACGTGCGTAAGTAGATAAGTTAGGAATTTAGACAAGTGTTGTAAATTATTAGGTATTGTGGTACCATCGCTAGCTGCAGGCCGCGCAATTCGCTTCCGCGCGTTCATCGACCCTCAGCTGATTGTAATTCCACTGCTAGTTTTATGTTTAAGTATATTCATGATTTTTTTAATGAAATTATCGTTTCATTTAGCTGTACTAACATGATGGAGCGTGAATAAAGCTAATAAAACGTTGTAAAAAAAATATTTTTTTTCCTCGGGATCGACTTTCTTTCTGACCCATCATTAAAGGTATCGTTAGTACTATCGTCTGTCTTCGTTTTCGGGAGCGTTTCACAAACACCCGGTATAAGCTCCTATGCCAGTCACCTAGAGGGGTAGACAGAGAATACGGACTTCCAGCATGACATACCTTGCTTCATCCTGACACACCTCGCTTTATTCTGATCCATATACACATACATTTTTTCTTTTTATTAATTGATGGTCTTTTGTCTCGAACAGAAATGTGAGCACTACCATACCCTAATATTACTGACACATTTGGAAAAAAAAACTAGTCTGAATTTGGCCCATCTACAATACATCGCCAATTCATTTTATTTCTTGCATCAAGGGACACTCTATACAGAAGGTTATCGACCAAATTAGCGATACATTGAACATGTGCCAGCATAAGAGTCCCCATAACCGCAGAGCAAGCATGCGTAGAAATATGGATGTAAAAAAGCGAGAGAGAGCCTCTGCCTACTTCTCTAGGTGACGGGCGCGAAAAATCGGAAAATAACTCGTGAGTGGTTTTCCTTTTTCTTAAAATGTTTTGTGCGAGTTTGTAAAGAAGCTTTCCGTTCACGCTTTTGCAGAATTTCGTTGCGCGAATTAATCTTCTGCAATAAAACCACAATCTGTATGCAGAATTCCGCTGCAAATCCTGTACAGCATTTGCATTGTTCTTAAGTGCTTAAATTATTTCTAGCTTATTTTTAAAGCATGGATAGGTAAAGTAAACTTTTGATAAAAATTTAAAACCGGCTTTATTGAATTAAAAGCTTCTGAAGGCTAAACTATAATTAAAGCCACTATGAAGAATTATTATAAATTACTATGTAGAATAATTTTGTGGAAATTATTTTACTACTTTAAAAACCCCCGAAACTAAAAGAGCTGATGATCTTCAAACGGCTGAATTTTTTTTTCTTGAATCATAGCTAAGAACACTCAAATAAGTCACCTTTCAAACAAACAAGTGGTAAAATTAAAAAAAGTTCAATAACCGAATTAAATATAAATTATTAAAGATAACTCAAAAACAACTGGTCAGACCACGATCAAATTTAGATGGGACCACATGAGCTTTCAAATAAAAATTCATCAAAATCCTTTCACCTAGAAAAAAATTGTGAGGTAAAACACATAAAAAAATAAAAAAATACAGTCGAATTGAGTTCCTCCTCCTTTTTGAGTCGGTTAAAAAAGTAATGGAATGCAAATAAATATTGAGTACAAATTTTTTTTTTAGGAAAGAGTGACAAACGAGCACAAAGTCCACCTGATGGTAAGTGGTTGCTGTGACCCATATACATCTACATCTATCCTCAATAAAGAATCAAAATGCAGATGCGTTGTCACCCGTGAGGGCTAAGATGGAATGCATGCCTCTTGTCCAGTAAAAAGGGTCTCCGGTTCTCTACACTCACCATACGAAACACAGCAATGTTAAGCTGCTATTTTACGCTGGTATCCTGTGAGAGCGTGGTCCTTCCTCGGTCGAGCCGACCCATTCGTGCTACAACTATACTACTAATATAGCTGCAGCATGGCTCTACCAAGTATAGTAAATCTAAATCGGTTCATCCGTTTGGGAGCTACGATGCCACAATAAAAGTTTGATTTTTTATTTGAGTAGACTTAAAATATCTCAAGAACAAGGTGTCGTCATAACTATAAGGTGGAATTATAAAATACATATTATGTTTAAGTTAGCTTAATTTTGCAACACAATAATTTTAAGGGTGGTTTCTACTTGTAGAGAAAATAAATGAGGAAAGAGTGACAATGCTAATTTATGCTGCAGTAATGAGTAGCTGAGTCGATACTTGGCGATATAATGCAGATGTGACAAATTAAGTGTACCCATAATCGACGTGTATGTATGCGTAGATATAAGGATGTCAAATTATTTTCTAGTATCAGAATCGTGGCATAAGAAATTCTGTAGCCTCTGCTTACCCCCTGGGTGACAGGTGAAGGAGTTTATGTAAGAATGTATAATGTAATAATTTTAAATAAAATTTCTAGTCTGCTCTTGCTGCACGTATTTTAAACTAGAAATGCGAAGCTTCTGCCAAAATGGATGATTTACATACATATTTGTAGGCAAATAAAAAGTGCAGTAAATCATTGCGCACCGCTACCGCAATGCCTCGACCGCAGTACGCACGCTGACAATACGGTACGCTAGTAATTAGTTTTTTCCACCCTACCCGCAATATTTCAAAAATACCAACAAATTGTGTTACGTGTATATTTTCCAATTATTTTTTTTATAAATGTAATTCTTTTCCTTTTTTTTTAATGCACACTAGCCGATTGTTACGAAACTTCATACTCGGGAACGGTGACCTATATGTCTGTAGGACAGGGTTACTTGAAAAATTCGAATAACTTTTTCCCTCGCCACCGATTTTCGTCGCGATTACGAGTAGCTGCTTTATTTCCCTTCCCCCACTGTCAGTTCACCCCGCAACGTCAGCACCGGCATACGTTCCTGAGTTTTAGCGCCAACCCAGTGCGGTACACCGTTGTCACCGAATTCGTAAGTAAAATAGGCAGAGTTGAATTACTGATTATTCGTTTTTTGTCTGGTTTATGCACATTTTTTTACTAAAATTTGTTATTTTATTGCATTGTCCTACAATCAGTAAGTTTATTGCATGATTTTATCAATTTTATCGAAATATCACAAAATTATTCTCCCTTGTTTCAAATATAAACTTTGTTACAGCATGTCGTACGAAAGGGAACAGCATCGTCTAGAATCGCTTCTCCATGAAGTGCTTGATAACGACAGACCATCAAGGTCAGACAGTGAAGCTGGAAGTGATATCGAACCGGCGAATCCTTCACCAGATGACATACAGAATTCAGAAAACGAAGACGAGCTAAGTGACCGAGAAGCTTCGGGTAACAACAGCGCCTTTTATTTAGGAGCAAAAAACCTCACCGCCAATCTGTCCGTACTAGAAGTTTCAATATAGTAACTCAGTTAGCAGGACATAAACAAGCTATATATAGTGTGAAGGACCCTCTTGGAATTTGGAGACACATCTTTGACGACACTATAACTGAGATTATTCTCGTGTATAAAAACCAATACATTGCTTCAGTGAAAGATTATTGCTAGAGAAACGTAACGTAGCCTTATTGCAGTTTTGCTTGACTGAAGAATAGTGATTTTCAAAGATTTTTTTTTGTTATTAGGATGTCATTTTTTGTTTATTATAAGTAAGTTCCTAAAGCCTAAAAACTTAAAAGACTGAACTAATTTCAAAAATATGTTGATTGTTATGTTTTCAAATTTTTAAAAAGCTATGTGTAAAAAATAACTAATTTTATAGGTTCTATGTGAAGTTATCTAATCAAAAGAAAAAGTAAATAAACGAGGCCGTGATTAATGAAATATCGTTGTTTTAATGTCAAATAATTTATAGTTAACAAAAAAAATGGTCAGTAAATAAAAGATTTTGAAAAATCTTCCATTGAAAACCCCGGTGCGTGGGACCGGGGTCACCGAAGATGTAAGTCAAATCGACGTCACCGTTGGCGGGTTAAAGTGCATTTATATAAATGTTTATTCTTTATCGAAATATTTGAAAAGGTTGTAATATTTTTGTAAATGGTACTTTTTGTGTAAAATAACATATTTAAAAATATGTTACATACAAAAGTTTTAAGCATTTTATTTTGTGAAAAATTAAAAAACATGCAATTTTTATGCATCCCATTGTTATGATATTATTTTTGTATTTTATTAATCTAAATGATATTATTATTTAGATTATTAAATTTTTGTTTTTTAATATAATGAATGGTTTTGGTGATTTTATTAAAGTCATGTCTAAACGCTTGCTTAAAATTGCGTTGTACGTGAGCAACCTGGATTCGATTGTTTGCATTAACTTTTTAACTAACTTTCCAACGAACTATTTAACTAACTGATATTATTAACTAATAATACATTTACTGTTTCCTTTAAGTTATTACATAAACTCTAACTCCCTAAATTGTTTCACAGTTAATTACGACATAATTCTGTTAAATTATTTCACAAATATTTTTTCTCTGGTTCTCAACTCGACTTTAAATTTATGTGTGGTCGTCTATTAAGACCAATTTTTAATGATTATTTTTAGGGGTGCATATTTACAAGCCATATCCGTCCGTCCGTCCGTCCGTCCGTCCGTCCGTCTGCGGTTTGACTCAAAGACCCTAGGTGCTACAAATCTGTAATTTGGCATAGTTATCTAATAATAATAAATAGTAAGTAAGTAGTAAGTAAACAGTAATCTTAAAAAACATTTTTATTTTGGCTGCCTCCCATACAAGTAAATGGAGGATGTTTTTTTAACCGTCTATTCTATCATGTGGGATATCATTGAATAGGTATTTCAAAACTACTGGGAGTGTGGAACAAGATCTTATCGATTCAGAGATCCGTTTGCAAAATAGTTAGCTTTACAGTGGTATTTTTGTTTCATTTTTGAGTCGTATTCCCCCCTCTACCAACAAAACCACTGTTTTTGAAAATGTGAAAAGTATACACGATAGTAGTATATATAACGAAGTTAAAACGATCACAGTTGAGTAGAATTAAGAAGTTAACGAGTAATAGTCGACCAACTTATAAAATGCACTTGGATTAGTAAAAATTTTATTACAACTCCATAGAAAATGACCTCAAACTAGCTGTATTATAACTTTGTAATGTTAATGAAAACTGTTGAAAATAAACATTTCATGAAGAAAACGTCTTAATATATGCATTACTACTATTATTCTTCCTTTTTTTTTAATTTTTTTTTTTTTTTAAAAAACTTTACCTCCACACTAGGATTTTCTCCTGTATCGTAAGGGCAGTTTACCTACATAAATTTCACAAGGACAAACAACCAGATCCGGAACAATTATTTCTAAATCATTACTACTATAGATTTACTTTTTCATTTGCGGGATAGGCAGGGAGAATATTTCTTACTTACTTACTTACAACGTCGCTTATTTTTTAGTTGGTAGTTATTGTAGGTCTCATTCAAAGAATTCATACAATCATATAGCATCATACAGTTTAATTGGTCACACTCTTGGTTAACACGGGCGCCCTCAGAATAATTTAGGGCAGTGGTGGTTTACGCGAAGGGTCGTTACGGTTATATATGTATTTTATCTTAGGGTTTTACTGTCGGAAATATATAGATAGATAGTCAACTATGATCATCTTTGTACCTTGGCATGTGAATGCTTTGATGTATATTGTATTATTTTCAAAATCTTTAGTCTTTTTTGAATACCACTCCCTATAAGTCTGATTTGAAAATAAGTCCTTCAGTTACCATCTTTCTATTTGGGTGCATTTTTAGTCGTTATAGTGGTCAAACTTTTGTTTTTTATTATGCAATGAGCATTAAAAAAGCTCACATATTATGACGGGCAACTACGGAACCCTACCTCTACATTGCGTGACTCGACACGCCACTTGGCCAATTTTTATTTTTTAAAGAAATATACATATTTCAGGAATGGTCTCATATAAATGTGAAGAAAAAGTTTACGAATGAAGTTTTAATGCAACTATTTATATGACATTCCGAGCTTGTGATATTCTTTAGTCCACGCAAAATTAACAACGCTACTCAATTTCAAAAGTCTCGTGCTGTCTCTATCACTTTAAGTCAAACTGACTGTGACATAACGAGACTTAAAGACATCTTAAAATTGAGTTCGCGTTTGAGTATTTGCCCATTAAAGAACCATAAGAATTAAATAGTTTTAACATAATAGATTCTGAAATCAGTACTTAAATTCTTATGTAATCAATCTTGGCACCGACTTCAGAAACGATTTTTTTTTATTCGTGTTGAAGTATGCTTTTGATTTTTATTCAAAGTATAATTTGTAATTACGAGGTTGTAGGCATTAGTTATATACAATTGTCAACTTGAACAAGAAAACCATTTTATGATCGAGAATTAAGTTCTTAAAAATTACTTGGGATTCATAAAAGAGCCTATTAACTTAAGAGATGTAATGAATTACAACTTTGAGTTAAGCATATCACATCAGCTTTGCTTAAATTTAAATTATTTTATTCGGCAGTCATTTTATTCAGTTATAAAATGGGATTTTATGACTTCAGACCCTTCTTTACGGGTTACTATAAAATACAAATACAACATAACAATCAAATCTATGTACACATACTGAATATTCTTCTTTACCATAACGACTTTAACGAATTTTCACTGCTGGTAACTCTGAACAACAAAGAAAGATAAACCATGCTTAACTTTTTGACACGCACTCACGCATTTCTTTTTTCACTTTAACAAGCCATTAAAGTTCAAAGGAGCCGTGGTTGCTTAGAGGCTAAGCGCTCGCAGTAAATTTAATAGTACCCGAGCAACTCAGGTTCGATTCCCGCCGCACCAATGAAATTCTTAAATGCAATTTTGAGTGCTCATTTATCACGTACTCGGCGGTGAAGGAAAACATCGGGAGGAAACCTGCATGTCTGAGAAATAAGAAAAAAAAACATGTGAAGCTTACCAACACACATTGAGACAGCGTGGCCGACAGTTCCTTCCCCTAAAACCCTCTCAGAAATGAGAGGAGACCTGTGCCCAGCAATGGGACGTATATGGGCTGTAACTTTAAAGTTCAATGTTGACCACGCATATACACCTAAATTCATGTTACTGGTAGTAAATAATTTTAGATGCATATGTGTGCATGTTCTTACAATAAATTTCCCATGGTTTGGTTTTGGCGTCACTTGCAATGTATCCAGCGTTCTGTTCATCTTTCTATTTTGGTCTGAGCCTGAATATGGACCTGAACATGGAAGAGTTCAACAAAACTAATTTTATGGATTTTATCGCATTTAATTTTTACTTCACGATGCTTTTCAAGATACTGTAAGCTCGTTCTGCGTAGATAGCCCGCGTTAACAATGACACCTTGACGTCAAACGTCTCAGTTCCCCACGTGAGCACGGGTGTTTTAAATCACCCGAAATATTGGGAATTAAATTAATTAAAATAATTAAAATTAAACGTGATAAAATCAGTAAAATTAGTTTTATTTAATTGAGGATTTGGCAAAACGGTTACGCTCGTCAGGCGTATCGACGATTTTAGTAGGCGTTCTAAACGTGAAAGAGCCATGCTGCAGCTATATTAATAGTATAGTTGTAGCACGAATGGGTCGGCTCGACCGGGAAGGACCTCGCTCTCACAGCATACTAGCCTAAAATGCTGCTGTGCTCCGTATGGTGAGTATAGAAAACCGGAGACACTTATCAGTGGAAATGAGGCATTCCATCTTAGTCCTCACGGCTGACAACGCATCTGCATTTTGATTCGCAAACGAGGGTAGATGTCGTAGATGTCTCTGGGCCTCGGCCACAGCAACCACTTAAGAATTTTACGTCTGACGTAAACGAGATGGTTCTACCGCCATCTATCGAAACTTAAGAAATCTCTTTGGCATTAAATAGTCGCCTAGTATGACACATATTTGACACATTTTAGTTTACATATTTGATGGTAGTTTTGGCCTCCACGGTTGAACAATAAACGTATATCTTTATATAAACGAATACCTTGTCATTTTTTATTGAAATTGATGTAGATGATAGAAAATAAAAGCAGTGTACTATATAAAATTATAGTACACTGCTTTTATTTTAATTACTAGCGACCCACCCTGGCTTCGCCTGGGTAGGGTATATTAATGTGACAATATTTAGATTTAAAACAGTTAAAGATCATTTATCTTATCACTTTTTTTCCTCTTTAAGTTTTTTAGATAAAATATAGCCTAGATTATTCTTGGCATTGTTTTCGATGTGGACGCGTAAAGTTTTATTACAGTTGGCTGAACCAACTGTAATAAAACTTTACATTACATTACGAAGATTAGCCTGGACAGACAGACAGAGAACAAAAAAATTAAAAATGGTTATTCATGTCTTAATTATAAGCAAATAGTCTCCTCAGCTAAATTTATGGCAGTTGTTCCGATATTACACACAGAAATTTCAACTTTATTTATACTAGATAAAGATATACATTTAAATTTCGCCCAAACTAAATAAAAAAATCCAATACAATTGATTTTATCCCTTAAATATCCTATTGTAAATACACAGGAGGCAAAGCGGATTCCGTCCCCGAAACTTGCAGCTCGCCATCCATATGCCCAACTGCAAACTGTAGCAATAAACGGAGCGGGATTATGTGACTGTAATCCGACGGCCATTGCTATGAGTCGCACAGGGGTCCGGTCGAAAAGAAATTCCGGAAAATACATAAAATTCTAAGAGTATTTACATTAATTGATTGCTATAGTCATATATAGTACATATATATGCGTAGTCTCTGCTTACCGCTCTGACTGACAGACATGGGATTTTATGAACATGTGTGTAAGTTAAAAAAATTAAATGGTGTATTGTTATGTTTTTATTATTATTGTTTGACTAAAAAGACGTTACCCCCATACAAGGCATGAACCTGCTCCTTACAGTAAGAATTTGCTATACTCTACATTACACTTGATAAAGCAACGCTGCAGCTATATTGTGGTTGTAGCACGAATGGGTCGGCTCGACCGGGATGGGACCACGCTCTCACCAGATACTAGCATAAAATAGTAGCTTAATACTGTTGTGTTTCATATGATGAGTTTAGAGAACTGGAAACCTTTTTTTACTGGAAATGAAGCATTCCATCTTAGTCCTCAGCGTGACAACGCATATGCATTTTGATTCTTAATCGAAGATAAATGTAGATGTCTATTGCACAGCATAAGTGGATGCTGTGGCCAATCCATTCCATGCTTATAATGAGGATGATGATCCACGGATTATAATGGTGTGATGAATTATCTTTCAATACCACACTGATTCTTTGTCTACATATTCGGAAATTAACAATTTATGTGGTTTCGACATGGCCGCTTCGCTGTTTAGTGGCGGTGTAAAAATAACCATTTCTCCATATCGTCCCGTGGGTGTCATAAGAAGCGACAGAGGTAAACTGAAACAGGATATGGGCACCAGCATCTTCCTGATAACAACTCAAACTATTATTAATATTAAAAACTGTGATTGCTAACCCGCCTGCAAAATCCCCTCTATGAGGCATTCTATGGGGAAAACCTATGTTCAGCAATGGACTTTTTAAGCTGTATGCATGGATGGATGGAATTTTGACTACAGTTCCACGTAATTGTTTTTACTTTATGTGTTAAGGTAATTAAAGGCCAGGAGCACATCTGCCATTCCTCTGGTGTATCAGTTGCTCATGGTCGGCGGTAGTCATTTACTATCAAGTGAGCCGCATGATCGTTTGCCCTCTCTTATATATAAAAATTAGAAACATATTAAACAACTCTTTTCATTCCTTCGAGTAAACGACTGGAGGATTTTCGATACGATGCCATGAAGGAATGAATAAATTACGATGGTGCTCAATGCAGAAGGTAATGAGGTTATTTCACTAAACATGTAAAATTTCGATTGCTGCCAACATAACAACGTGTGCACCATGCGGTTAGCGTCATTTGTCGACAGTAACCGCCAACATTCGCTACCAACATAAGGTTAATACATATCTCATTAGGAGGCTTAATATTATGCTAAATACAGACTCATATGACTATTCTATTTACGTTAACCCTTTATTAGCCGACTTCAAAAAAGAAAGCTGTTTAAGTTTCGATTGCTTTTTTTTTGTATGTCTTACGCAATGTCTTGAACCGATTTTGGCAATAGTTTTTTTTAAATTAAAATAAATTATTCTGTAAGTTATGTAAGCACTTATTTTGTAAATTACGTAAGGACTGTAAGTTTGTTTGTCACTTAAATATAAAAATCTCTCTCTCTCTCTCTCTCTCTCTCTCTGAGTTGTTAATTGTAAAAATAAAAAATCCTTTATTCCATCATTTAACAATTTTAACTCTGTTTAGGTGGGTGTGTATGTCTCTGTGAATAGGTTTAGGGAGTTAACTGGTCATGTGAATATATTAATAAACTAGCTGTGCCCGCGGCGTAGCTCGCGTATATAGGTTTTACTTAAAGAATTTGACGTTTAGGTAAGAGTATATTAAACGATTTACATCATTACTATATCAATAAGTGGTAACAGCTTCTGTGTAAACGACGTTAGAAGTAGACTTAGCTGGGGCGTACACAGTCTAGTTTCTGTGATGTTAATGCTGTTAGCCTATGCGGCTCTAACAGCTTTACCGAACTCCGCCTGTTTAATAGCTATAAAACAGGCGGAGAGAGATTATTTATTTTAGTGCAACGTTGCGGACGCGACGTTGCACTAAAATCGATAATCATGGGGGAGTGAGATAATATTGCGTTCACTTCAAGTAAACACGTTAACATAACATGGGTGAGTTATCTGACGGCCGTCCGAACAGGGGGTGACGGGCCCCGGCTCTGATGGCTAACTCGTATCGTTCGATGTTCTGGGCGGTGAGAACCACCCAGGGACGTGGGTATACGGCATGTACGCGGTGTGGAGGGGTGTGCGGCGCGCCCGTCTGTGGACCCACTGTGTCCCATCCGTTGTAGTCCTAACAGCGTTTGTAGCACTTGGTGAGTGAGTAGTGTTTATGAGTGAGTGGCCGGCGACATTTCGGTCGTCGGCATCTAGCGGAACGGGAAGTTCTATGAGAACGTTACGGGGCCTCCGGAGGCTTTCCGTGACGTTCGGAGTCGGAGCGTATGAGGCGCTAATCGCCTCATTGGCCTCCTCTGGTGAGTCTATCTTTTCAGGGATTTTGTATAAGTGGAGGTAGTAGACTCGAGTTCGACCTCGAGCTTACGCCAGTTCACAATGGTTTTCGTCTGAAGGACCTCACCTGTGGGCTGGCCCATCTGCATTAGGACTGTTCTATGGTCAGAGTCGAGTTCTAATATTGTTTCAATCGATGATATCGACAAAGGAACGTCTTTGAGTATAGCTACGTCAAGGACGTCCGGTTGCTGACTGGTAGCAAATGGGTAGCGAGTTGGAGTCTCAGGCGCGATAACATCGAAGTTTAGTCACTCCGTGAGATCGAACAAAACCATACCATTGGGATTACCTGTTGAAATCTCCAGCTATTACAACACTGGAGCCTAGGTTGAGTAATTCCACAAAGTCCGATTCAACTGTGCGTTTGAGCGGCGGTAGATACGCCGATACGATGGTGAGTGGTGGATGGCCAGAGAGAGCTACCTTACATATAGAGACTTCTATATGTATGTTTCTATGTTCGTTAACGGAGGGGCGTCGATCGGTAAGCAGTGCAAGGATCTTTTGTAGTAGATCAAGGTACCGCGTCTAGGGCTGGTAAGCCTATCATTTCTAACTATGATGTAATTTGCGATCTTGGGTCGCGATGGCTAGGCTTCAAGAAGGTCTCTTGCACCAGCATGACGTCTACATAGTGTTTGCGCAGGAAGAGCGCGATCTCGTCTTTTTGGACTCTAAGGCCGTTCGCGTTAAAGAACGCGACAGTTAGAGAGCGTGGTTTAATTCTACCTAAAAATTTTACTGCCATTTTTGCTTTTTAAATGAGGTATTTAGGCGCACTGGAAAGACCAAATTGCGTCGATTAGCCCTATATGCTCAATCGTGGCGTTGAGCTTATCCTGTGGGGTAATGGCTCCGCATAGTTTGCGTGCCAAAGAGTTAATGTTGCTGATGAAGCCGCAAATTAGAGAGAAGTCAGCGGCGAAAGAAGACGAGCATTGTGGGACGGGCTTCGATTTTAGAGCTTGTGAAGGCGGCGCTGGTCGTGAGGCGACGAGTGCCGACGGCTTCACCCAGGCGTTGGGTTTTGGCGCGGAGGGAGTGGGAGGGTTAGCATCTTGCTCGGCAGCCCTGGCGACTGGGGCAGGCTTGGTGATGATTTGAGGCTCTGAAGTGAGCACTAAAGACGGTGCGGGTTGGAGGGCAGTCAGCCGAGAGCGTGATACACTGGCTTGATCCGCGCGTCCGTGACGACTTTTACCTCCGGGCTGCTTCCTTTGCAGCGCTTTGGAGCACCCGCGATAGTTCGCTGGGTGTCCCTCTTCGCGGCAATTGACGCAGCTCGGGGGTTCAATCGTCTCGGGCGTGAGGGTGCAGTCAGTGGTACCGTGGTCACCTAGGCACTTGACGCACCTAGGCCTGGCGTAACAATTTTTGGACGAGTGGCCGTACAATTGGCATCGGTGGCACTGACCAACGATGCCTCTATGTCGCGGGGCTTCAACTGCAATCCCCGTTAAGTTGCAGATGCGCCGAACGTTAAAAATATCCTTGCCTTCCGGAGACAGGTCTAGGATGACAAGGCACAGATCTAAAAATCGTTCTTGTCGGTCTGGTGGTGCATTTTATGCACCTCCCGGACCGGTAGATTTTGACTTTTGAGGTTACGGGGGCTACTAACGCGGGAAAAAGCAACATAGAGTTGGCCATGTGCAAAACATTCAGTACTTAGGTCCACTCATGCAACTACAACGCGTAAAGTTTGACCTTGCGCTTTATTTACGGCCATCGCATAACTCATGCTCACTGGGAACTGAATATGCTTAAAACTGAAAGGAAAGTTATTTGGTATAAAAGGTATTCTAGGTATAAAATCAATATTACGACATTTTGTTGCTTTTAGTCGAGTTCCGTGATTCCGTAGTATGGCTTAGGTGGACATAAATTTCTTCAGTGAGTCTCAATACGATTCACCGGCGGAGAATCTTAACACCGCAATTCAGAAAAGGTTGTAATTTGTACAGCGCCATCTATTACGTTCTTTGTGAGAAAACATCCTTTTATTAATTTAAGGAAAACATATTTTTTTGTTTACTGTGTTTTAAGTATAAATACATTATTATAGACCGTTTTTTTACACACAAATCTTTTTATTACTATTTTTGAGATTTTATGGCGCCATTGAACAAATTCGAATCTACATTTCAAAATAATAATCATAACTTTCGATAGGATTAACCAATTTTAATAAAACAAAGATTAAATGTAACTCGAAGATACGCTTATTGATTTTTCTTAACGATTTCTTTGAAAAAAAAAAGATGTTTACTTTAGACGTGATGCGTTCATAACAAACAGACAGACAGACAATTCTAAAATGGTAGTGGTAAATAAAAAATGACTTTCAATAAGTATTATTATGTAATCAATATTGAATAAAAATCATTCATACATTCATTCATTCAAAAATTATAAAAATGTACCTATTTAATTATTTTCAGTCCCCATAATGATTTAAGTCACAAATATACTATACGATGTACAGAAACAGACACAACATGTTATCACCATATTTATTATATGTATAGATTTAAAGAGAAATGGCGCTGTTAACATCAGTTCTAAAAATAAAAGAGATTAATTGACGCGATTGATACATTATATAAAACATAAAAGAACTTATAAATCAGTGCCTGTATAGTAAGCAAAAAACAAAGTTTGATCCTCGTCGAAACCAACGAAATTGTTAATAGCTCTTTTAAAATTGGATTTACCACATAGAGTACGCGGCGGTAAAGAATAAATGAGTTTGTCAACACGCAGTAGGGCAGCGAGTAATATAAAGATTATCAGCAAATATGAAAACTCATCTACAGGAAAAAATCTTTTTGTATTACATTTGCACAACACCACCATCTATCGATGAAATTGGTTATTTATTGTACTTTAGATTTAGATAAAATGGTTAATATATTTTTGTATATATTTATTACGTTCTTTAATACTTTTGTGGACTGCGTTTTAGATATAATTATATCATTATAGAACATTATGTATGTTATGATATTAGTTTAAAATGCACTTTATGACTCAACCAACATCACCATTGAACAAATTAGTACCTATACTTCGTAGCCATACTTCAGAATATTTATCATAACTTTTGATGGAATGAACTGATTTTAATAAAATAAAGAGTAAATGTAACACGAAAATACACTTTATAATTTCCTTAACGATTCTTATGATATAAATTAGTACTTTATAAGTTATACTTTAACAAACAAACAGACAGGCAGACAGAAAATTCTAAAAATTGTAGAAATGTATTTAATTACTTATTTTTAGTACCTCTGAATAACTTTTATTACAAAAATATGAAATGCTATTACATTTTTATTATATGTATTGATTCTGCGTAAGTATAGATTACATTATAAATAAAAATGTCACTGCGCTTAAAATTGACAATTACCAAATACCATTACAAGATTTCATACAAAATAATTTCCATCGTCTACAATATCGTTTGTAACTTAAGAACAATTAATGCCCGTTTCAATTACGAAAGTGCTACTTGAAATCATTTGAATATAAAATTATTCAATTGGAGATTTTGACAGAACTCATTTTGTAAATGTCCCCGAATACACCTTTTTAATTGAATTAGCTTTTAGAAACCAGTAACAAATTCCACCTGTCGGCAACTGTTAGGGTTGGCATAAATAAAATTAATCTGCAGTAAGACTGAGCAATTAATATCAGTACTGATTCAATTTCTCAATCCGTTCAATGTTTGAGACTCAATCCATTTATTATGTTTGACGTTATTTTTAACTTGTTTTAAAACGAAAAAAAAAATTTTGTATGAACTCGTTTTTTATTTATTTATTCACAAAAATAACGAAGGTCGTGTTTCACAAATAATAAATATACCTAAAGCATTTTATTTATTAAATTTATTTCTCACTATTGGCCCGCCCCGGCATTACCTGAGTAGTAGCTATTAATGTAGCGTTATTTAAATTAAGATAATCATCAAAAACCAATTATTTTATCAATTATTATACTTAACAATAAACTCCAATTTTTCGGATAAAATATAGCCTTGTTCACTTCTCTGGTTGTGGAATTTCATTGCAATCGGTTCAGCCATTTCGAAGATTAGCTCAGACAGACAGAAAGACAAACAGACAGACGGACAGACACACAAAAATGGTTACTCGTATCTTATGTGTATGTAAATAAAGAAGGCCTGTGCCCAGCAGTGAGACGTATATAGGCTGCAACTTTAACTTTGACTTTAACTAAATAAATATAACAGATAGACATACCATTTTTATTTATAATATTTTATATATATAATAGGGTGACATACGAGCACACAGTCTACCTGATGATAAGTGGTCGCTGTGACCCATGGATATCTACATTTATCCCCAATAAAGAATCAAAATGCAGATGCGTTGTCACCCGTGAGGACTAAGATGGAATGCCTCTTTTCCAGTAAAAAGGGTCTCCGGTTCTCTACACTCACCATACGAAACACAGCAATGTTAAGCTGCTATTTTACGCTGGAATTTTTTTTATAGGATAAGAGTGACAAACGAGCACACAGTCCACCTGATGGTAAGTGGTTGCTGCGGTCCATAGACATCTACATCTATCCTCGATTAAGAATCAAAATACAGATGAATCGTCACCACTGAGGACTAAGATGGAATATCTCGTTTCCAGGATAGATGTAGATGTCTATAAGCCACAGCATCCACTTACCATCAGGTGGACTGTATGCTCGTTTGTCACTCTTATTTTATAAAAAAGTGTGTGTGTACTTATGTACACACGTAAAAAGTTATACTTCTTAAGCGTAAAAAAACAAAAGACTTGAGAAAAAATTACCCACTGAAGTTGTCGCTTTTAAGTGTCAGTGTGCGCGCGCATTGTAACAAATTCATGGTGTTGTTTTAGGTGTCGGTGTGCGCGCGCATCGTAAAAATTCACTCTCATCATTTTTCCCAAACGTCCCAAAAGAAATATAACTTCAAAAAGTTGTATATAAAGTACTCTGTGCCATATATTACACAGTGTATACACGAGAGACAGAGAGAGTAACTAATAAATAAAGCGCGTGACAAAGTAGTCTATATAAAGGCGACCTAACACGTAAAATTCACATGCTAGTAACACGCACGTGCGGTCAGCGTCATTTGCAGCCGACCGACCGCAACCGCACTCGTGCAATGCAAGCATTAGGTCAACTTGCGTCTACATTATTAGCACTAATTTAATGTTTCAAACTGCACTAAAATTCTATGTTGTAATTCTATTTTCAGCCGAGAACCAATATATTTAAATATATTTTTAATAAATTAAAAACTTTATTTAATAATAGTTTCATATATTTACGCGAACACTACACTTAATAAAATATATATCAGGGGTAGTCCCATATACATTTGTAGAGAAAAATGGGTGGTATTTTAGGGGTAAAAAAGAAAAATTTTTCTGGTACTACAATCATCAAGCTGTTTTGAGAGAGGTCCATGTAAGGAATTGATCATTAACGGTCTAAAAAGAAAAAAAAGAAAAAAAAAAGAGGAAATTAACATGAAAAATAACCGGCGAAGATCCACTTGAAAAATAACATCTAGATTAAATTTGCATGTCATTGCCACCAGTAAACCTAATTGCACTACTTTAACATACCTACAAAAGTGAGTGAATGATGTAACCAATAGATACTACATCCATCCTGAATTAAGAATCAAATTGTAGATGTGTCGTTGCCTCTGAGGATCAAGTATAATCCCTCCTTACCAGTAAATTTTTTTTTAAAGAATAAGAGTAAGTTTAACAAACGAGCACACAGTCCATCTGATGGTAAGTGGATGATGTGACCCATAGACATCTACATTTATCCTTGATTAAGAATCAAAATACAGATACTTTGTCATCCTGAGGACTAAGATGGAATGCCTCGTTTCCAGTAAAAAGGGTCTCCGGTGCTCTACACTCACCATATGAAACTCAGCAGGATTATGCTGCTATTTCTAAAAGTAAGAGAGTCGTCCTTCCCCGGCAGAGCGGACTCATTCCTGCAACCATAACACAGCTGCAGTGTGGCTCCACCACGTTAACTTCCATGAAATTGTCACATCGTAAAAATAATTTTGGTAGCACAGTCACCGAATCAATACATTTATTCTTTTCTTAACAAATACGTTACATACAAAAGAGATTAATTTACTTTCTTCTTATATCATGGCTTAACATAAGGGGATTATTTTACACAAGTCTTCTCGGCTCGTATGTCAATCAGTGAACTCTAATAATAACCGGAGCATAAATTTCATAAAAGTAATCCGAGTGTCATTGATCTCAACAATGTCTTTGATGTCCTTTACGTCTTTAACAAGAAAAATGTTACACATAATATATTGTATACATTTATTGAAGCTTCAATGGGGCCCCATATATCAAAACTAGCAAGCAGAATTATTTTTGCAGCATAATACGCTGTAAAAAAGATAAGAAATCTTACCAGGGTTGAAACAGCAAAGATAGTTAGCTATTTCCATAGCATAATGTCGTATGGTATTTTGCTATGGGAACACGCGACTGACGCTGCAATTATATTTGTTTTACATTAGAGGGCTATAAGAGCAATCTATGACTAAAACCTTAAGAGGCGCTAAGACAAAAAATTTAGGAAATTAATCACTTTGGCCTGTCGTATACTTTGGCCTCTCAATACATTTATCAAAATAAATAAAAGTGGTTTTTAAAAATAAGTGATATTCATTCTGTTAATACTAGGAACAGAAACAAGCAAGTAGTACCAGTTAATCGACTCCACCGATTAAGTAAATCATTCTTGAGATTTTGTAGTAAAAGCGTATACATCGCGTATACGCTTTTACTGCAAAACCCTAGAAAACGTACATAATTTGGCCTCCACGAAGTTCAAAAATTTTATTAAACTAAGTTTGTATAAGAAGGGTTATTGCAAAATTAAAAAAGGAGATGTATGAAATTGGGTGCTTGACATCGTTCATAACAGTTATTCAAAAAATATTTAGGTAATAAAACAATAAATTATAAGCATAAATAAATTATTTAATTATTTTATATTTGTAATACATGGTACAGTCATAAAAACATTTTTTTAAACTAAAAATGAAAGCTAATGCTTTTACTATAGCAAAAACGAAACGGTTGTAAATATTTTTCTGTATTTTTTCTACGGCAAAAGATAATTAACGCTATTTTAATAATAAATGAGCCTTCATTATCAAAGAAATCATAATATTGGAACATTGATTGATTGGCGAATCTGTAGAGATTAATATTGAGTAAAAGATATATATTTAGAAAAAAAGTTTGAATAGGCTATGTTATTAAACTAAAAAAAAACATTAAACATTTGAATATTATCTGAAACCACTGAATAGGCTGTATGGTCATTGATCATTGTCTGTTTCGAAGGAGAATAAGGCCCACCACATATGGAATTCTGGAATGGAACATATGGAATTCCGTTTCGGTATTGGATGATAATATATCATGGGAATGACGTGATCTACATCTACTTCTAATTTGTTTCCTTTTGTTGGTTGTGTAACATATATAATTGTAAACTGTTCATTATCAAAAAAAAAGGCCCCCTGAGTTTCTTGCTGGTTCTTTCCAGGACTGAGTTATTTTCTGAACCAGCGTGAATCAAAAATAATATATTAACTTTCAAAAAGTATAATTTTGAAAGTTAATATAATAATAACAATTTATTCATAGGTCATTAAATTACAATTTTTCACTATAATTGATCGCATCTATTTCGCTTGTCATTATACCAAGTACAATTTTAAAAGCTACAATATTTTCCGGTTTACCGGTATCAGTAAAATTTTGTTACGTCCCTAGTAATCATGTTTTATATATCAATATTTCTTTATTTTTGATTCTTATATTCACAAAATATAAATAGTTTAGTGGTAAAAGGATATACCACTTTTATTCTACATCCGGCTGTTTTTCTCACAAGTAATTATCGCACAATTAGGCATTTTTGAAATTGATTGCACCCAGCAACGCATAACACAAAAATTGGGCAGCGACTGTGACGTCAAAGGAGATGTGTTGACATTTATAGGTGTGAATTGACATGTTAGTGGCTACACGGGCACCGCCCACTCCCGCGTTTGTTTATAATCTTATTAAATATAGATTTAAAGTTTTTTTTTCTATTTCTTTTGATATGCATCATTTACTCATCCTATCCTATCAAAAGTCCACTGCTGACTTATAGAGAATATACGCTTAGCGGGCGAGGCGGGAATTACAGTTATATTTTTGAGTTGTTATTAGATTTAGTGTCCTCTTACGACACCTACGGGATAATATGGGGTAGAAAAAGCTCTTACACCGCCACTTTGATACCAATCTATACGTGGTAGAACCATACTGCAGCTATATTAATAGTATAATTGTAGCACGAATGGGTCGGCTCGACCGGGGAAGGACCACGCTCTCACAGAATACCAGCTTAAAATAGCAGCTTAACACTGCTGTGTTTCGTATGGTAAGTGTAGAGAACCGGAGACCCTTTTTACTGGAAAAGAGGCATTCCATCTTAGTCCTCACGGCTGACCATTCATCTGCATTTTGATTCGCAAACGAGGATAGATGCATATATATATGGGCCACAGCAACCATTTACCATCAGGTGGACTGTGTGCTCGTTTGTCACCCTTATACTATAAAAAAAAATCTCTTAAATTGTGAAAAACGAATATTACCAGTAATAACATAATTAGTACATTTGTCCATAAAATATTTTTTAGTGTTCGATAAAAGGTTAATACTAATTTTGGCATTATGTTAACTTTCACTCCTTAGTGATTTAGATTATAGCGACTCATTTCCGATTACTTTCTGAAATTGTGAACAATGCAAGATATTAACGGTGAGCATGATTTGAACATATAGCTCAATGCTGGACGTATAAATATTTCACAGTTAGATTTGGCGCTTTGCATGGAAACTTTAAATCTTCATCTTTATCCTGCACATTTGACAATACTCTCAGTCGTTGTATTTATTGAAACATAAGAAAGTTTATATCACCAAGGTTTACTAGGTACGAAGATTCCTGTTCTGCCTAGGAGTCCGTCTGGGGAGGTACCAACCTTGTACACTGCATTACCGTGTTCCGGTCTAAAGGAAGAGCCAGTATAACAAAACTCGTGATACCATCCATACCATCTGGATGATTTGCGGTCCACCACTGTGCGATTTACAAGAAGTTTTCTTCCTCGCACAACTTTCTTGTAGAATCGACTTCCACCAGCGATTTTTCCGGAACGATACAACTTAGGGACCTTCAATAAAAGAGCCTACTGTTTTTTAAAAGGCCAGTAATGCATCTGCAATTCCTCTGGTGTTGCAGTTGTTCATGGACGGCGGTAGTCACTTACCATCAGGTGAGCCGCATGCTCGTTTGCCCCCTCCCCTATATTTTTTTTAAATAATTACAGGGTGAGAGGGACTCTGTCTTAGTCTTCAGTGGTCTCTTAATTTAAAGTTGGTTGCAGGTGTCCGTAGGTTTCAGTATCTACTTACCATCAACTGGACTGTTAGTTCAATCGTCACTTCAACGGTTCCGTGGCTCAATCAAATAGCATTAAGTTGCTGGGGGTCGGCGGGTTCGAATCCCGCACGGAACAAGTATTTTTATGGCCCACAAATAATTGTTCCAGGTTCAGATGGTTGTCCTTGTGCAATTTGTGTTTGTAAAATGCCTCTGTGATGCAGGAGAAAATCCTTGTAAAAACATGTATTAATAAAAATCCATCTATCGCAGACCAGAAAATCCTTTGGGTTTTAACATAAGTCACCACTCCCATGGGATATGAATAAAAAAATATGTACTGCAACACTAGATGTAGGCATTTTTCTTGATAACTGAAGTAGAAAAACTTATCTCACGAAACTTTTTTTAAACACGTTTCTATTAAAAAATCGCTCGCTACGTACATTTTAATCGGTTTTAAATGGTGCCGACAGGACTTTCGCTCTAAGTTAAAGTAATTTTAAACTTTGCTGCTACAGCAGAGAGCTTAATATTGCATTAACTGCTTCGCTATTTGAGCCTGAGTTTTCAATTTAACGCTTACGGTGACAGATAATGGCTTCGTAGTTATTTAAATGAGGAATTCGGTAGGATTTCGTAAAATTGTAAGTGCGTTATAAAATGACTCGTTAGGAAAATGTATTATTTTAAGCAGTGCTTGAATTATTTTGGTTGAGTTATTGATGTAAAACTTCAATAATTTTCGTTCATTTAATAATCGCTATCGTTACATCCCATTAAAGTCCACCACTAAGCAAAAATCTCCCTCATATATTGCCTCATGGGGGGGATATTTGCAATAGTTACCGTTACAGTCTATTAAATATTTGAATTTTTGGACACACTAGGCAAGCGGGTTGGCAACCGCAGTTTTTTATTTATAGTCGTTATCAGGAAGACGCCGCTGCCCATCTCTTGATTTGTTTGCCTCTTACGACACCCACGAAATGATATGGGGTAGTGGATATTCTTACACCGCCACTATACGGTAATGTTATTGAATTGATATGTTCTATATTTGAATCGCTTGTAGAGACAAATTTTATCAGCTTCCTTCTTCTTCATTATGAGCCCGTAAATCTATTGCTAGATATGGGTTTTCCTCGTTGTAGGGAGGATTTGTCTTAATCTTCATACTTGACAATACCTTTGGCACTGCTTACCCGTCGCCGATCTGAGTATTTAACGTCTTGTGTAATCGAACAAGTTTCTTTAAAAAAAACTGTCAGTCGTAGGACTGCACGTCAGAAGTGAATACTTCTTAGCTTCACAAACTTGTAAACATTATTTTTGGGTTATTACGAAATATTTTTTTAGGAAGTACCTACTTTTATTAGAAATATTTTTTATCAACGTATTAATACTTATAATAATAAAATTTTCATTTATTGCACTGTTTTACATGAAAAAGAATAATTATATATATATATAATTTATAAACACAATTTTTAAATTTCAATTTTATAAAATTTAATCTAATGGATTTTCAACATTACTTTCATCAATTTTATGTATGTAGGCGTGACGGTCACGCGAGTTCAGTGCCCAACGTGCTTAAAGAAGTTTACACTTCAAAAAAATAAATAAACGTAAGTTTATGGTTTTTTTTATTTTTTTATTAGAATTTCATATTTTTATAAATATCACTTATATTTACTAGGCTCTTAGGTTGTTGCGCTGCTTAGTACATACCGGAGTGAGTCCCACCCTTTCACTTTGTATCTTATGTTTTATACGAAAATATGTTGTATATTTTCGTTTTTTTAATCTATTTTCGATGGAAAATCAATCAGTACAAGCTCGGAAGTGTCGCATTGGAAATACATCGGGATAAAGCGGCTTTCGTCCCTATTTCTCCACCTCGCTGTCCGTGTACATTGAAAGTGGTCCCAATAATGAAGCGGGGATTAGACAGTGGTAATCCGATGCCATTGTTGTGAGGCACTCGGCTCGCTTGGGGTTCCTTAGGGAAGTAGAGTTATCACTTTCTTAATAAAAACAATACTAGCCGGGATATAAGGACTAGAATTCCTGTTAAATACTCCAAAAGTTGTGTACAACAGAAGGCGAATGTAAGATTCGAACTCGCACATTTTTATTTTTTTATAGAATAAGGGTGACAAACGAGCACATAGTCTACCTGATGGTAAGTGGATGCTGTGGCCCATAGACATCTATATCTATCCTTGTCAATCCCGAGGACTATCGTTTACAGTAAAAAGGGTCTCCATTTCTCTACACTCACCATACAAAACACAGCAGTATTGAGCTGCTATATTGCATTCACTAGTATTGTGTGAGAGAGTGGTCTTTCCTGCTACACCCAGCTACAGCGTGACTCTACCACCATAAATGAGACATAGGTAACTGAAGTAGTATTTATAATAAAACTATTCACACAAATCTCTTTTTTTTTATATTGAATTAGGGTGACAAACGAGCACACAGTCCACCTGATAGTAAGTGGTTGCTGCGGCCCATAGACATCTACATCTATCCTCGATTACGAATCAAAATGCAGATGCGTTATCACCCGTGAGGACTAAGATGGAATGCTTCGTTTCCAGTAAAAAGGGTCTCCGGTTCTCTACACTCACCATACGAAACACAGCAGCGTTAAGCTGCTATTTTACGTTGGTATTCTGTGAGAGCGTGGTCCTTTCCCGGTCGAGCCAACCCATTCGTGCTACAACTATACTACTAATATAACTGCAGCATGGCTCTACCATATCTCTTAAGTTAAACTGTTATTATTAAAAATATCATTGCAAATCCGCATGAAAGCAGCAAAGGTAGTAGTTAGAGATAAGTTAACATCTTGATTTTGTAAAGTAAGCATCCTGATCGTGGTTTAGAATATTTTATCTCGCAATCGTAAAAGCAGTGGTAAAAGCATAAATGACTTTCAATAAGTATTACTTGTAAACCTATGTTGAATAAAAACTATTCTATTGTAATTGTGGCGGCGCTGTCGTCGCGCCACAAGCGAAATACATCGAAGCCTAAATCGCGCTATCAAAGTTCCGAATTAAAAACAGTATATATAGAATAGCTCCGAACTGCCACTCGGAGAGTAGGACGCTCCCCGGGCCGATCACCTTGCCCGGCGGGAGATCTCCCCTTTTCCTTCCACCTGCTATAGTGGTGACCAACCGACGTGATATGAACACGCAATCAACAGCCTTCGGAAAAACTACCTTCAAATCTTCATCATCGTCCTCAAGTACCCCTACCATTCACTCCCAAGGATCGTCTTCTGCAGTCTTCAGCTACTGCAAGCCAGTACAACTTGTCTTCATCTCGACTCACCGCAGATTTATAAGGCAGAATTCTGGCACTTGCTCCGGCACATCATTCTCACCGGTATCACTTGCCAGTGCGTAGTATGGCATGCATTATACACCGGCATATCGTTCGCACCGGCGTCACTTGCCCTTACGCACACAGCATGCATTCCCCACCGGCATTAAGGATGCACCGGCAATCGGACTGCACTATCGAACTCCGGTCTGAGCAGGGGGGTGATGTGGCGGCGCTGTCGTCGCGCCACAAGCGAAATACATCGAAGCCTAAATCGCGCTATCAAAGTTCCGAATTAAAAACAGTATATATAGAATAGCTCCGAACTACCACTCGGAGCGTTGGCTGCTCCCCGGGCCGATCACCTTGCCCGGCGGGAGATCTCCCCTTTTCCTTCCACCTGCTATATAACAAATGGAATTTAATATATTGTACCTCAATCAGGAGAAACAAATTAGGAGATGGGCAGCAGCATCTTCCTAATAAAGACTAAAAATAAACAACTGGCAACTATGGTAAATATCCATCCTAGGAGGCAGTCTATGGGGGAGGCCTATGTTCAGCAGTGGACTTTAATAGGTTGTAACACTAAACACAAAACAAATAAAAAATAGCTTGCTAGCGATCACCTCATTCCCAGGAGTTATTAGCGTCCAAAAACTACCAACCTAAATGACCCCCAAAGTGTAATCTATTTACTTAAAAAAGACATTAAAATGGATTTACAAATGAATGATAAAGAAGATATTTCATATTACATATATACACAAAAATACATATGGACGAATAGGGAATCTCCTCCTTTTAGTTGTTGGCTAAAAGTAAACAAAATTAATTGATGATAAACATTAGAGAATAATGATACCAGTTTGAAAATTGAATCGTAGATGCCCAGCCAATACGCCACACGTCGCTTTAAAGAGAAGAATTTTCTACGGTACTAAATTAGTTTGTCCGAGAAAAACAATCGACGCTGCGGTAATTTCTGCTGCCTGTCTGTGGAAAAGTAGCTCGAAGAAATAAAGGATGAGACGAACTTTTTATTGCGAAAGTTTTGCAGTCTCTTCCACTATTCGAAGCCCAGAGATGTTTACAAATAGTCTATCTGTTAAGTTTATTTGGATATACAACACCCTTTGCATATTTTTTTATTGTACATGCTGTTACCGTTACAGCCTATTAAAGTCTACTGATGAACATAGGCCTCCTTTATAGATTGCCTCATAGGGGGGATATTCGCCATAGTTGCCACATTTAGCAAGCGGGTTGCCAATCCACTGATTTGTTTCCCTCTGTCGCATCTTACGACACCCACAGTATGATATACTACACGGTACTTTGATTGTACATAAATAAAATAAATAGCTGCGTAAACATATTAGCAATCGCAGTGATAATAATCTCTAGAGGACCGAATTTCGGTCACAGCGGCTAGTCTCAACGTAAACAGGCTATCTGCGCAGGACAGGGTTGTAGTGCACGAGTGTGTGCGCAAGCGCAAGTGCTCTCTCTTTTCCCTCACTGTTATAGCCCGATTGGACGACCTTCCGACACGACCGGTGAGATATCAAGTGCACGACCAACGTAGTGCTAGCTCCAACGGCATTTGAGGCCAATATCTGATCCAGGGCACTGGATGCACATGCTCGTGCATGTGCCCGGTGTCATGGGATGTCGGCAATAATTTCTTGGAATATTTACTACGAATATAGTTTTAATAATTTACTAACATAATTATAGACTTTATATTGGTGTGAAATAAAATTATGCTTTTAAGACACGGAGGTAAATCACCGCCATTACCTGACTCCGGGCTACTACTGTGAATTTCTGGACAGAAAAACCCAACTGATTTTTAGCTTGACCCGGGATTCGAACCCGAGACTACACGTATATTGTATGTAATATACATTGGTCAATACTATTAGTCGAATAACCTTCATATGAATATTTTAAGGATAACCCTATGAATAGAGTTACCTACTACGCTTATAAAAAGGCTGGCCAGCCGGTGCTTGATTTAAAAAAAATCTTATCTATTTTTATACAGGTAAAATAACTTTTATACCAAACACTAAAGTACGTTCATTGTCAGAAGCACTACGGTAAGCCGTCCTTTTTTCTTTAAGTCGATGGATTATCCCGTCTAGGCTAGGACACTCAATATTATGTCAAATCAGGATCACAACAAATAGAAATATTTGATGTGCTTTTATGCCTTATATATTACAAATGTTTAATTCATGTAATTGATGTTGATATTCTTTAATGGTTACGTGATGTAGATACCAAGCTAAGTATGAATAAAACTAATGTCCTCCAGACCGAATTTCGGTCACGGCGACCAGTTTTAACGGAGACTAGCCTTCTGCGTTGGACAAGATTAATAGAGCACGAATGTGTGCCTTAACACAGGAACAGTCTCTATTCCCTTACCACCATAGTCCATAAATGTTACTATTTCACTTTGTTATTCCGTGAGAGTGAGGTTTTCTCCGGTCGAGCCGATCATGCTGTAGCCATAATAGAGCTGGAGTGTGGCTCTAATACGTAAAAAACTTCATTAAAAATATATATCGTAAGTCATAAACAAATGGTATTTCTTTCATCTTTATCATATTCATCAGCTCAAAGTCCACTGTTGGACAAAGACCTCTTCCGTTGGGGTGAGGATTTGCTTTGATTGTTACGCTTGGTAGCCGCGTTGAATGATCGCAATACAACGTGACCTTTTTTGGTATTGTCTATAGTCAGTCTGTGTAAGTATTTTTTTTTATAGGAGCAACGAGCATGCGGTTCACCTGATGGTAAGTGACTACCGCCGCCCATGAACAACTGCAACACCAGGGGAACCAGAGGAATTGCAGATGCATTGCCGGCCTTTTAAAAAGGAGTAGGCTCTTTTCTTGAAGGTCCCTAAGTCGTATCGGTCCGGAAAAATCGCTGGTGGTAAACTATTCTACAAGGAAGTTGTGCGAGGAAGAAAACGTCTGGTACAAGTGATGGTTCTGTTCTGTTCACAGAACGAAATATGGTGATGTATTCTCGATGGATTCTTTTACGGCTTCTGCTACAGTAGCCGCGAGTTCGAATTCCGCACGGAACAAGTATTTGTATGGCCTACAAATAATTGTTCCGGGTCCGGATGTTTGTCCTTGTAATATTTATGTTCAAAAACTGCCTTAACGATACAGAAGAAAATCCTATTGAAGGGTAATATTAAAAAAAACTAAGAAAAAGATACGCTACCACCACATGGCTAACTAAAATAAAAAACAAAAAAAATATTAAATTATTTAGTATAATGGCCGATCAATGTCGTCACGAATATTTTCGTATTCATCTGTTTCGCGTTTCTCTTTGTAAGCAACAAGACAAATTATGCGTCGGACGTGTAATCAAGTCCTAATTTTCTTTTTTAGGTGTGACAAGATTTATAGCCGGGTATTGTGATTAACGATAAATGTAACAAATTTTCCGTTGTTGTTTTTTAAAAAGAATGTTTTATACTCGTGATTGTTGTCACTTGATTAAACTCCAATCATCTAATCTAAACTCTCCCAATTTATTATATTACATATTTTTAATTACTTGCAATTCTTTCACGGTTATTTTTTATTTCATCGTCATCATCAGTTTATTCATCTTTGCATGGAGGATTTGCCTTAATCGTCTATTGAATATGTAAAAAATTGCTTAAGTTAAAATGCATTGAAGTCCTGAAAAAAACTGCTAAGACTTTAGCGGTCAACCACCCCAAAGTCTATTTTAGCTGAAGATGCCTAGTTTAGAAGCGAAATACGTGTCGTATTTTCGACTATGGTGTTTCTTTCCTAGTGTAGTAGTTTCGTTCCTAGTGTTGGAAATAGTGATGTTGGGATAAGTGGTGACGAGGATAGTGTTCTTCAAACTAGGTAAGACACATCATTTTTCTTTATTACGCGAATAGTGGCGGTAAAAGAATATCCACTACCCCATAATATCATCCCGTGGGTGTCGTAAGAGGAGACAGAGGGAAACAAATCAGGAGATGGGCAGCAGAGTCTTCCTTATAACAACTAAAAATAAAAATAAAACTGTGGTTGCCAACCCGCTTGCCAAGCTTAGCAACTATGGCAAATATCCCCCCATTTGAGGCAATCTATGGAGGAGGTATATGTTCAGCAGTGAACTTCAATAGGGTCTAACGGTAACGCGGATCTCAGCTTAGTAATTTTAACATCTTTAATATATTGGATTTCAGCAAAGTAACTTACAAGTTTTTACACGTGGTAGAGCCATGCTGAAGCTTTATTATTGTTGTAGCCGATGCTTGACCGGGATAGGACCATGCCCTCAAAGAATACCAGCGTCAAAATAGCATTTTAACACTTTGGCTGTCCAGTTTGCAGACACAATAGTAAATCAATAGCAATGAATTACATCTAATGCACGGGACAAGCAAAGGATTAATACTGCTGTGTTTCGTATGGTGAGCGTAGAGAACCAGATACCCTTTTTACTGGAAGGGAGACATTTCATCTAAGAGCATCAGGAGTGACAACGCATCTACATTTTATTTCTTAATCGAGGATAAATATAGACGTCTATGGGCCATAGTATCCACTTACCATCAGGTGGACTGTGTGCTCGCTTGTCACCCTTATTCTATAAAGTTACAGCCTATATACGTCCCACTGCTGGGCACAGGCCTCCTCTCATTTCTGAGAGGGTTTTAGGGCAAGGAAATGTCCGCCGCGCTGCCCCAATGCGTGTTGGCGAACTTCACATGTCTTCGAAATATTTTTTTATTTTGATTTCTCAGACATGCAGGTTTCCTCACGATGTTTTCCTTCACCGCCGAGCACGTGGTAAATCAGCACTTAAAATTGCAATTAACAATTTCATTGGTGCCGGCGGGGATCGAACCCTGGTTGCTCGCGTACTGTGAAACTTACAGCGAGCGCTAACCATCTGAGCTACCACCCTTATTCTATATAAATAAATAATAGTTTTAAAAAAAATACGCTTTTGTAGATAACCAAACTAAAAAGTAGAAAATAATTTTCAATAAGCCTTAAATAAGAAAATAGTGATTAACATAAAAAAAATCACTTTATTGTAAAAAAGCGTGACTTCAAATGATTGCATTGTCGTCGGTCCTTGATAAGTGTGCAAAGTTTCAAATCAATCCGACGTTTTGATACATACCAAGCTAATAAAAGCGTGTTAAAACGCCTGATTCTATTTATTAATCGTCTATTCCGGCATTGACCGGCGGATTGAGGATCACAGTACCAGACAATGCGCTTAAATGCGAAAGTTATTCCGTCATCTTTTGAAAACCACACAACACAAACTAACCAAACACCAAGATTTTTTTTGGCATTTCACATAGTCATCTCTGAAGAAACTCACGGGAAAAAAACGTTGTCATTGATTCTCTTTCACCGCCACTACACGTCTTTTGTATTAGTTTCTTCTTTTATTTTTCTTTTAACTTAAAAATACGTTACCCCAAATCTAGTATTTGTGCCTGCATTGTGGAAGCGGCTTACATACATAAATTGCACATTTTCCAACATTCAACCCAGAACAATTATTTATAGGACATACAAGCAGTTGTTTGGTGCAGGATATTTTTATTAACAAGCATTCCATCTTAGCCCTCAAGGATGACAACTTTTCTGCGTTTGATTCTTTATCGAGGATAGATATAGATGTCTATGGGTCACAGCATTTACTTATAGTCTGTATTCACACACGCACACACACAAACACACGCACATACACACTTAAACGCACACGCACACGCACGGCGCTTGCCAATACGAAGCTGCCACTCGAGAACTCACTCTTTCACTAATACAGAAAATTACAAAACAACAAATTAAAAATAAAGAAAGATATAAAAGAGAGCGGAAAACCAGTTTTGCTAAAATGAATTAAAGGGGATGTTTCGGACGGATTCCGCAAGAGCTTTTCAATGTAGCACTGAATTTTTAAACATTTTGGTCTTTCACATTCGATGAATGAGTATAAATAATAACAAAATGGCAGATAAAAAATATCAAAGGAGTCTTATTTCTTACATATTTATCGAAAATTAAATACTATATCAAGTTTGAGAATAAAACAATCATCTTACAATATTAAAAACTATCTGTATCTTTAATGGGTTATTTACGCCGCCACCAAAAGGAAAAACTATACATAACTTTGTGTACTATTTTTTTCGGTGGGCTTTTCACACGTATTTAGAAATTTATGAGAATTAATATACATAATAATTATATCGCCTAACTGACTTGACTTGACATTTTTTTTTGGAACAGGAGGCGAACAAGCATATGGCTAACCTGATGGTAAGTCGTCACGGTTGCCCATGAACATCTGTAACACCAGGAGAAATGCAAATGTGTTACTGGCCTTTCATATAGAAATAGGCTCTTTACTTGAAAAAAATTACATATTCGATATTTCAAAATAGGGCCTTTTTAAATGCCATGTAACTATGGCATTTACAACTTACAATAAAATCAATACAATGTAAAATGCTAAAGTAAACGTATATCATTATTGTTTTATTGTGATACGGACCAAACTGAGACCAATCAATCACTGAGTATTGGAGAATAAGGGTGACGAACGGGTATACAGTCCACCTGATGCTAAATGGATACTATGGCCCAAAGACATCTACATCTATCTTCAATTAAGAACCAAAATGCAGGAGCGTTGTCACTCCCAAGGACTAAAGTGGAATGCCTCGTTTCCAGTTTAAAAAAGGTCTCCGGTTCCCTACACTCATCATACGAAACAGAACAGCATTAAGCTGCTATTTCACTCTTGTAACGCTATCAACAAAGCTAATGTTAAGTGGTCACAAACATTTCTAACGGGCTAGAAACATTCAAGCCATTATTCTCATTCGTGAACTCGATGTCAAGCAGCAAATCACTGGCACATAGTTTACAGACACTAGCGGCAGCTATCAACCGACGGAGTACTCGTAAGTTAGACACAAACAGAGAATGTGTGTTGTTATTGGGTGTTACTTTTACGTATTGCTTACAAAATTTTATATAAAACTAGTGACCCGCCCTGGCTTCACTTGGGTAAGATTTATTAATGTGGCGTTATTTAGATGTAAGATTATCATCTTTTTTTATTTCAAAAAATATCTAAATAGTTCGGATAAAATATGGCCTAGAATACTCCTGGTATTGTTTTACCTTTTTTTTATAAAATAAGGGTGACAAACGAGCACATAGTTTCCACCTGATGGTAAGTGGATGCTGTGGTCCATAGACATCTACATCTATCCTCGATTAAGAATCAAAATGCAGGTACGTTATCAGTCGTGAGAATTAAGATGGAATGCCTCTTTTCCAGTAAAGTCTCCGGTTTTCTACACTCACCATACGAAACAGCAGTATTAAGCTGCTATTTTACGCTGGTATTCTGTGAGAGCGTGGTCCTTCCCATGGTTGGAACCATGGTGGAAGCATGGAACCATTCATGCTACAACTATACTACGAGTATTAATATAGCTGCAGCATGGCTTTACTACGTATAAATATTCTGCCTGTTACATAATTTCGGCATAATGTCTCGAAGGAGACGAGCCATCTGTGCAGGGCAGGATTATAGTGTACCAGTGTGTGCGCAAACACAGGTGCACTCTATCTTCCCTCACCTTCATACCACGCCGTCGACTTCAACATTCGAACCAAACGGTTTGCTCCGTCGTTCGTCATGCGTACAGTGGAGTAATTTGCCAGCATCTTTTCATTCAATGATATTTACAATCTTCGACTGAATTACCACTTATAGTCTTGTCAGCACTTGCGTTTAAAAGAAGTAATATATCTAATTCGAAATAAGCTCAGATACAAAAATCTATAATTTGAGTTAAGTTTAAAAACTTATTCTTATCTTTATTTAACTACCTAAGAAACTAAAATATGCCATTAATTTGATAGACTATTAGATTGCCAACATTAGTCTATTTCGAAAACAATTTTGTCTCTTTTATTAAGTAAAGCGTACTATAACTTTGACAGAGTTTTTGACAGACCAATTGTAAATTATAGTTCCTTGTAATATTCTTATGTTGAAATTATAAATAATAAATATTACATTTGACATTGATTAATACTCGTAATTTATCAAATAACAAATTTGTAACGTGTGAGTAAATTAATTAAAATATACATCATATTTTAATTAATTTTCATTTTATGTCATGTAATCTAATATATAAAAATTAAGTTTTGTATTTTCGTAGTATATGCGCTGCCATACCGTTCATCAGATTGCGTTAAAACTTAGTCAACTTATTGCTTGCACTTGTGAGAAGATTATAGGCATATTACAACTAACTTTAAGTGGCACGCGTATCGTACCGACAAATTTATCTGAAAGTTATACATCACTGACTTCAATGAATGTATTATCATTCCTAATTTAACAATATAAGTAACTCTTTCAAATTTAAAACGATATTTCGACAATACCAGGGTACCAGCTAGTGAACTATAAAATTTGTACGCCACTATATGGTCAAACACAGTGATACTAACAACCAATATGACTTTATCTGTGTACTACCACCTATTTTTAACAAATTAATGAATTGAATTGCCGTGTGGCAGCGGCTTTAGAATCCTGCCACCCCCTGTCTTCCCGTGGGTGTCGTACGAGGCGACTAAGGGAGAAAGACCAAAGTAAAAAAAAAAAAAACAAGCTTTGGCATCCGACAGATGGCGGAATAACCATCTCAATTCTTATGTCAGGCCAAAAATATCCAGATCTGTAATGGGCTGCAGCGTTACAGGTGCGACGTGTCTGATACTGCGATCGCCAACCCGCTTGCCCAGCGTGGCGATTAAGGGCAAAACCTCCCAATGGTAAGCATCAAAAAAACACGGCCCCCAGTTCCCGGCCGTCCCTATGTACCTGACCGTGGTGGCGGTCATGGCAACTGTGGGACAGGGGGTGCTAAGAATCCCCGGGAGAGGGCAGGATACCACCACAAACTGGACCTGGCGACGTACAATGGACGAACTCTGCGGCACGACGAGAACATTGCAGAATTAGAAGTAGAGTTGAAAATGTAAGGTGGCATGTTCTGGGATTGAGTGAAGTTCGAAGAGAGGGAGAGGACACACTAATCCTAGAATCAGGCCACCTACTCTACTATCACGAGGGACATGATCTTTCCCAGGGTGGAGTGGGCTTTCTCGTCAATAGAGTTCTCCGTGACAACATTTTGGAAATCTCCAGTGTGTCGACGAGGGTAGCGTATCTTGTTTTAAAACTAACTGAAAAATATACTGTAAAAGTTGTACAAGTTTACGCACCAACGTCGACACACCCGGAGACTTGACGAATTTCAACCACCCGAGCAGGCTGGGTTTCGAGGAGGCTATGGCACCATAGACCACATTAATACGGTGAGGCAAATTATACAGAAGACGGATGAGTATAATCAGCCTCTTTGTATGGCCTTTGTGGACTATGAGAAAGCCTTTGACTCCATCGAAACTTGGGCTGTTATGAATTCCTTGCAGCGCTGCCGGATTGACTGGCGATACATCTGTCTTGAGACATTTAAACAGCACAAGCTCGATGTCCGTTCAAGTACAGGGTGGTCTTACAAAACCTATCCAGTTGCATCGTGGAGTGAGACAGGGGGACACAATATCCCCAAAACTGTTCACAAATGCATTGGAAGATGTTTTTAAGACGCTAAACTGGAATGGACGCGGCATCAATATAAATGGCGAACACATCTCTCACTTACGCTTTGCCGATGATATCGTCGTCATGGCAGAATCGCTGCAGGAACTACAAGACATGCTTAGCAGCCTAAATGAATCCTCTCAACGTGTCGGACTGCGTATGAATTTAAATAAGACGAAAGTCATGTTTAACGGTCACGTCATACCAGATTCGATTATCGTTGATGGTGAGATTCTTGAAGTTGTTCAAGAGTATATCTACCTCGGCCAGATAGTGCAGTTAGATAAAAACAACTTCGAGAAAGAAGCCGATAGGCGGATTCAGTTGGGCTGGGCAGCATTCGGGAAGCTTCGTCAGGTCTTTTCGTCGCCCATACCGCAAAGCTTGAAGACGAAAGTCTTTGACCAGTGCGTCCTGCCTGTACTCACATATGGTGCCGAAACGTGGACACTAACGGTACGACTACTCCACAAACTCAAAGTCACCCAGCGGGCGATGGAAAGAGCTATGCTCGGAGTTTCTCTGGTGGATAAGATTCGTAACGAAGAAAGCCGCCGGAGAACCAAGGTCACCGACATAGCCTTCGTATTTGCAGGCTGAAGTGACAATGGGCTGGTCACATTTGTCGCAGAAGCGATAACCGTTAGAGTAGGAGTGTCATAGAGTGGAAACCACGTTTACGCAAACGTAGTGTGGGACGCCCCTTGGCTAGATGGAGCGACGATCTGCGCAAGGCGGCTGGCAGCAACTGGATGCGTGTAGCCGAAGATCGAGCTAAGTGGCGCGCCTTGGGAGAGGCCTATGTCCAGCAGTGGATTGCCGCAGACTGATGATGAATGAATTGAATTGAATTGCATTATTGAGAAATACTTTTTTAAGTTTTTTATACAGGTAGCCCGTGTCTATTTGTAAGTATGAAGGTGACGTGAAGATTATTCTTATTTTATGTAGTTTTATATTCGTTTTAATTTTTCTTACCAGCCTGATACTATAAACTATTTTGTTTTGTACAAATTAAGCGTTAAGTTTACAATCTTAAAAGTCAGCATTGTGTCAACAATAGAAACTGAATGTAATATTAGTGGTATGCGGTGACAAAACTGTAGCTAGGAACCAGGAAATGTGACTAAATGGAGATCCGCACAGATACATTTCTCCTCTTAAAGTCAAATCACAGAGGCCACTATTATACTTCTTTTAATTCTCGCAGGACCACAAGCTTTTATTTATGAATTATTCTTTCATTTCTGAGGGTTTTAGGGCAAGGAAATTACCGCTGCGCTGCCCTTATGCGTGTTGGCGGACTTCACATGTCTTCGTATTTGTTTTCTCAGACATGCAGGTTTCTTCATGACATTTTCCTTCACCGCCGAGCACGTGATAAATCAGCACTTAAAATTTTAATAACGGATTGTTCGCGTACCGCTTAACACCGAGCACTTAGCAAGAGATTATTAAGCAAAATTAAGAGGAGGTCAAACAGGAAACACTCACTCAAGTTCGGGAAGGAAACAAAATTTTAATTTTATGTTTTCCATTTCATAAAAAACGAAATAAAAATATATTAACATATTAAAAATTGAAACAGGTTTATATCCAGCATTGCACTGAATAAACATAAACTGGTATAAACCGAACTGGATGGACGATGTAGACTTTAACATAAAGAGATGATTTATAGCAGTCTGTCGGTAGAAGTATGGAATACGAATTCTCATATTTTATTAATAGTTACGTTTTGAATGGATTTAATATTGTAGTCATTTTGAAACCTGCATTCAGCAAAAGAAGAATATCAATTCCGCGTTTTGCAGTGTTCCCGTCTGCAGCGAAATATTAAAGACGACTTTGAATGGATAAAAATAACTTCAGAGCCGATACAAGATTGATTCATAACTTTCAGACATTTATTCGTAGTCAATACTTTAAGTATACAAAAGTTATTTAAGTGTAGCTTTTTTATCGCAAGCTTTTATAGTATACTAGCGAACCGCCCCGTCTTTACATGGGTGATTTCTGGATCTTGACAACGATGCTACCTACGGGGTCCAATTGTAAATCTAAACCATCCCGAGACAACACATACAATAATGGTTTCTTATATTTACGCGAACATTACACATTGAATAAAACTATTTTTACGGATTTTATCGCGTTTAATTTTACTAATTTTGATTCCCGACGTTTCGGGTGCTTTACAGCACCCATGGTCACGGGGGGGACTGAGGTGTTTGACGTCCTAATGTCATAGTTAGCCCGGCTACCTTCAGTTTTTTGAATATTAATTTTTGGTCCGATCTACGCAGAATGAGCTTACAGTATCTTGAAGTCTTGCAGTGGTATGCTTGGGTTTGGATTTAATTTTGTTAATTATAGGATCCCAAGCAGATGGCAGCACCCATCCATCTTCTCTATTGAAATTAGGATGTTTTTAATTTCAATAGCCTCGCGTATCATCCTTGGTAGGAATCGGTGTTCTTTTGTGAGGATTTGTGGTCTATCAAATCTGATGTAATGGCGGGGACGATCTTGAACATGTTCACAGACTGCAGACTTCCCAGAGCGTCGGTGCCTCACGTCAGCTATATGTTCTTTCACGCGGGTTTTAATGGATCTTTTTGTTTGTCCTATGTAAGAGTCGGGAATCAAAATTAGTAAAATTAAACGCGATAAAATCCGTAAAAATAGTTTTATTCAACACATACAATATCTTAAATTGAAAATTTAAAAGCCCCCGAAAAAATGAGCTGATGATCTTCAAACGGCTGAACCGTTGTTGACAAAACATGTCTAAGAAATACCGCTAGAAAACCTGCTTTTAAATAAAAAAAAATCGCACCCAAATCAGTTCACCCGTTTAAGAGCTACGGCGCCACAGATAGACAGACACATAGCGGTCAAACTTATAACATCCCTCTTTTTGCGTCGGGGGTTAAAAAAATTCATCAAAATCTGTCAATACGCTTCGGAGGAGTTCAGTGATACACACACGTACAGAAAAATTATAAATTATATAAAAATAGTTTTATTATATATCAGATCCATATGTCATATATATGACTTATGGATCTGGATCTGAGACGTGGTCCTTCACTGCTGGCCGTATGAGGACGCTCAAGGTCGCTTAGCGAGCTATCGAGATGGCTATGCTCGGAGTTTCTCTGCGTGATAAACTTAGAAATGAGGATATTCGCAGTAGAACTAGAGTGACCGATATAGCCCAACAGATTGGTAAGCTGAAGTGGCAATGGGCCGGTCATATAGCTCGATGAACCGACAACCGATGGGGAAAAAAGGTTCTCTAGTGGCAGCCTCGTACCGGTAGGCGAAGTGTAGGGCGTCCCCCTACTAGATGGAGTGACGAACTGGTAAGATATACAGGAGGCCTAGGTTCACCAGTAGACTTGTGAAGGGCTGTAATGATGATGATGAATTTTATTATCCGTAGTAGAGCCATGCTGCAGCTGTATTATGGTTGTTGCACGAATAGGTCCGCTCGACCGGGGAAAGACCACGCCCTCACCGAATACCAACGTAAAATAGAAGCTCAGTGCTGCTATGTTTCGTATGGTGAAAGCGAAGACCCTTTTTACTGGATATGAGGCAACCAATCTTAGTCCTCAGCGGTGGCAACGCATCTGAATTCCGATTCTTAATCGAGGCTAGATGTAGATGTCTATGGGTCATAGCGTCCACTTATCGTCAGGTGGACTGTGTGCTCCATTGTCACCCTTATTCTATTAAAAAAAATTATGTCAATAATAGTGTTACTGATATTCCTCATAAAAGACTACTCAAAACTTTATCTGACTCAAACGAAATAATATTGTATTTTGATTTCAAAGAAAAGATAGTGGAAATCTTTTTAGAATCACAATTTCACGTATTTGTCTTGGTTCACCTCCAGACATGCTATCTATCAGACGTCAGATCTACGTCGTGTGTTAGTTTTTGTGGCTTTTATTTTAGTAAAGAATATTCATCATTGTGAATGATGAAAGGTTGATTGCTGTTTTAATTATACTAAAAATATATATATAACAAAAACAATACAGTATTTAATGATTTTTTATATTTACGCGATTACTACAGATTAAATGAAACAAATTTTATGGATTTTATCGCGTTTAGTTTTAACTTTTTAATTCCCGATATGTCGGGCATTTTATAGCACCCATGGTAACAGAGGAGACTGAGGTGTTTGACGTCTTGATTTCATAATTATCGAAGGTTATCTTCAACTTTCAATTATTAATATTTGGTCCAAAATTAAGATATATTTTTGTATATATATATATATATATATATTAATATGAGTTCAGTTATACGTTTGTATATAGACTTTCTGAACCTATTTCTTTTTACACCTATCTCTTTTATCCCTGCACTACTCTAAGGTAGACTGGTAGATAATGCCACAGGCATTAAGTCCACCTATATACATTTTAGTGTATACGAAGTTAAATAAATAAATAAAAATAAAATAATAGATCAATCCGTAAAATTAGTTTCATTTAAAACACAGAACCTATTTTATGTACATAATGTAATATACAATTACAATAATACAATATTACAATATTACCTACTCCCCGCGGTATAGTTCGAAGAACGCTGGCTATATTTCCTCGTTGAATACTTACTACTTAGCTTTCGAGCAAGCCAAGATCCAGCCTTTTTATCATCAGCGGCGACGATATGTCACGGATGCAGTTCCATTATGAACTTCACCACACGTAGATCCCGCAGACTGATAGTCTTTATAGCAAATGACACAAATATGCAGTAATAGCTCAAAGAAACTCATTTGCGCCACTTTAACTCAGTTCATTCGCCTCTGATGCCGCCATGGTTCTAAACGAGGTATCCCTGAGATGAGGGGTTTCAAAGTATCTACGCACGTAATATTCCATATTAGGGCTTTACCTCTCTCCCAAGAGTCCAAAGTCATACCGTCCGATCTCTACCATCATCTCTAAATATTCGACAAAGCTCCGAGGGAATATTTATAGAGACAAGAGTTTATACAACAGGGTGCAAAGAACCATGACGGTGTTGGGTATCATCTACCGGCACCTTTTTACTTTTTTGTGTACAATTTGAATAAAATAAAGTTATAGATGCCTAAAGAACAGCGTTTAGCAATACAAGGTCTTAACGAAGTGTTCGTTCTTTAGGAATGTTGCATTTTAAGCACCAGCTCATATATAGCAGCAATAATCTATGCACGACCGGACTTACGCTTTATATAGAGCTAACTTTCTTCCAGCCGTTTGGATCTTAGACTCAATGAACCGCCCTTAGTTCAGGTTCGAGAAATCCTCAACCACCAGCAACTGAAGGCGGTTGGTAAAATTCAATAAAACATTCGGAAAGAGGGAGTCAAGTTAAGCTAGCTCCTTTTCGCGGTGAAGAGATATGCTTGTATTTTGGAGGCGTTGAATCTTACGAGATTGTCATCGCCCCATTCAGAGGCTGCCTGCAGAAAGAGATTCCCATACTGATCCATAGCTTCTCTTTTGAAAATATATTCGAACACTCCGCTGATATCTCTCCACAGCTATGCTGTCATCTGCGCAATCATAGAGATACCGGTCATACCAGACACGTATGATGTTTTCGTTTTTAAATAAAATTTTCTTGCTCTACTTTTATGATTTTTTTATAACCTTTTTTATTATTGTTGATCTTTTTTTAGTTATTTATGTCTATATTTTGTTCTTAAGTTTTAAATTCAATTTTAATTATTTTTGACGATTTGCACGTTATTAAATTCTCCAGGCCAAGGCATAAATTTAACGAACTATATATTACTGCTTGGTATAATCCCATGAATGTAATATTTCTCAATTAATTACGAAGCCTCGAACATGCCGCAAATGTGATCCCCGAACCTAATGTAAATTCATTATGGCTCCCTTAACCAATGTCAGAGAAAGGCATTGGACTGGACGACTTAAAAATTATATTGCATGTAGAAATATTGAAAAGAGTAAAGAATATAACGAGAGAAGCATAATTTATATTATATCTTTATTTTCTTTTCATAAAAAAATCCTGAGTTATTATACTAAAGGCTGATTTTTCAAAGGTTAGATAAAACTTATTCATGGGATAAAATAAAACACAAACAATTTAAAAAAATTACAGTTCCATGAACAAAATAGTTCAATTGTTTTACCTTTATATTCGGTCAGGTTATAATCAATTTGATGGGTAACTTTTATCTGACAATAGCAAAACCGGCCTTAAGTTCATTTGGCAATGAAAAGAAAAAATATAATATTTTTTCGAATAAACTTTACCTACCGGAATTTATCGAGACACGTAGTACTTCAATGGCTAAGCGCTCAGTGTAAATTTAACGGTTCGAAAGCAACCCGGGTTCGATCCCCACCGGCATCAATGAAATTGTTAATTGTAATTTTAAGTGCTGATTTACCACATACTCGGCGGTATAAGAAAACCTCGTGATAATGTGATTGGTCACGGCGGCTGCTAGTCTCAACGGAGACTAGTCCTTTGCGCAGGACAGGATCATAGTGCACGAGCGTGTGCGCATTCTTTATTCCCTCACACTCAGAGTCCAATAGGACGGCAATCCATCACGACCGGAGAGGGATCAGTCGTAAGACCAACTCCAATACCTTTTTTTCAAGGCATGAGGTTGAAACATCGCTAAATTCCGGAATCAGATTGCTATTAACAATTTCTTGACAGAAATACCAAATAACCGATTTTGACCCAACCTGGGCTTCGAAACCGGGACCACTAGAACCACAAGACAGTAAACATCAATACCACATAGGCTAAATACCTCACTAGTAAATTTTATTTTAAAATGAACGTAATCATTGACTTTTTCCCGCGTGTTTATTTTACGCGAATTTCGCAACGGAAACGAAAAATCACAGTACAGATTCATGAATGAAAATGGCCGCTCTGTGAATAGGGTTTTACCAGAAAGATATGATTTATAACGGACCGTCGGAAGAATCATGGAATGTGAATCCTCATATTTTATTAATAGTTTCGTTATGAATAGAATATTGTAGCCGTTTTAAAATCTGAATTACATTGAGAGACAATTCGCATTCAGGAGTTTGAAGTCATGTGTTTTATTAAAGACTAGCTGTCCCCCGCGACTTCGCCCGCGTGGAATTTACTACAATTTCATAGGTTTTAATTTTTTTGCGCGGAACCCTACTTATTTTTCTAAAATAAAAGTATACTAAGTTACTCCTTATAACATCAGCTACCTGCCAGTGAAAGTCCCGTAAAATCGTTTAAGCCATTTTGGAGATTAGTCGGAACAAACAGACAGACAAAATTTTAAAAATTGTTTTTTTGTTATTAGTACCGTATATATCATATGCATTTAGTAAAAAGCTGTTATTTTAAAAGCTGTTGTTACATTACAAACAGACACTTCAATTTTATTTATTTGTATAGATGTATTGATGTTAAAATTAACGGCTCCGTGGTGTATCGCATGTGTATTGATTTTAAAATTAACGCTTGTAAAATTTATCTGTGTAAACTGCCCCCACGATACAGGAGAAAATACTAATGTGGAGGAAACGTTTAATATAAAATAATAACTAAGATCCGCGTAATAAAATAAAATAATGTTTCTTAACTAGTTTGAAACTCGTGTCTTATTATCGACGGTGGTGTGTCTTTCCTAGTGTAGTGATGCTGGGAGAAGTGGTGTTGGGATTAGTGGTAATGGGGATAGTACACGCAATTGAGGGAGGTGCTCTTCAAAGTAGTTGAGACATATCATTTTATTTTATTAGGCGGATCTCAGCAAATTAATTTTAACATTTTTAATATATATGAATAATGAATTTTCGCAAAGTAATACCGGATTTTTTATTATTAAAATAGGCTCACTCTTGACCTCCATCTGGCCCGTGGGCAAAGATGATGTCTATGATGGAGCGAGTTGGCCTAGGAGAAGCCTGTTAACACGCACCTTGAAGAGGTCCAGGTTATATGCTATTTATATATATATATATATATGTGTGTGTGTGTGTGTTATATATGTAATTATCCTGTATCTTAATTCAAATTTCCACATCTAATCATAAACTTAGCATTTTGAATTATTGTAAGCTGTTGCTTGACTATAACTCCACCTGATGGTAATTAGTGATGTAGCCAAGGATGGTAAAACGCAATAACTTAGATTAAAAAAAGAACTATTCACTACACCTTAAAAACGTCTACATTGTAGTCGAATGAGAATACAGATGATGGCAAATTATTTCACTCGTTTGCTGTACGCAGGACGAATAACTGTTCTGTATGGAATACAACAAGCAGCGATAAAAAATGAAAAAGAAAAATAAAATAGAAGATAGGCAGCAGCATCTTTTTCCTTTTTTGACTTGATGGATTGGGTGTAAATGAATGAATGAATTGTGAATGAAAAAAGGAAAACTGATTGACAACGCTATTCAACAAATATACATATTTTTATCAACATTTGTATAGAAAATTAGATCACAGTTCGTCAGCTAGAGGGGAAATTGGCAAACTTTCCCAACAGTATCGAAGTAACGAACGCTGCTTATTGTTTGTGATGATTGAATTTAAACTGAATAATATGGGGAGGGCTCGCAATAATTAATTTGTGGTAAATTGCATTACGAATAGATAGGGCGATATTTGTGGTTAGAAGATACAAAATTATAACATTTTATCTAACTTCCTTGCCGTAGCTGTGTCGACAAGTTTGAGCTTAACGGACTTTTATGTAAGAAAAGTGTCGGTAGATAGTAGTTTCATTGTCATGATTCTCTTTTTAAAACAACCTGTAGTTCTAAGCATTTAATACTTCTAGGACATGTAAAACCTGCCAACATATATTAAATCAGTGCACAAGTTTTTTTAAAGAAGAGAGGGCAAACGAGCATGCAGCTCATCTGATGGTAAGTGTTGACCGCCGCACATGAACAACTGCAACACCAAGGGCAGGTGCGTTACCGGCCTTTTAGTAAGAAGTAAGCTCGTTTTAACAGTAGGTTCGTCCCCACAGCCAAACATTCTAGAAATAAGAATGCACAAGCTCTGTGTCTGTGACCAGCAGTGGGACATATGTATGCTGTTAACTTTTTCAATTCAATAATATTAATACAATAATAAGTTTGTAGATTATGTATGAATTTTTTCCAACATAGTCTTAAACGTGTTTAAAATACAATTTTAATGGTCCTTTTTTACATATCTAATAAATTAAGAAAGGAAGTAATTGATGGATGTGCACGAGAAGTACCAGGATCGTGCCAAATGAAAGCCCGTAGTCTCCGCCTACTCCTTTACCTGACAGGAGTGAGTGTGAGAAAGAATGAATTAATTGATAAATACCAAAGTTAACTACTTATTTAGGAGTTGTAAATTATATTAATATAAAATACTTAGCGATATTCAGTATATTATACGTACATAATAGCTAGTTCATACTATATAAACTAACACAAATGCGCTGAAATAAAAATCAAACATAAATGCCTAATTGAATACGAAAATTTCCTAACCATAAATAGATTGTAATTTTAAAACGAACAAGCGTTTCCAATTAACTCTGGTTTTTATTCTTTTAATGTTTTAAAATGGCAAAGCCCAGTGCCAGGTCAGCGAAAAAACTAAACAAAGTTTTAGCTCTTTGTGAACAGACTAATGTAATCTATACATATAATAAATCTGTAAAAATTTCGTGTCTGCAATTCTAATATATTCTTGAAAAAACAAGTCCAGGGGACTAATTAAAGGGTTCTGAAGCCAAATTAGTGGTTTTTAGAATTTTTGTCTATCTGTCTGTTTTTATTTTTATTTAATTTATTTACATAAAATTTTGTATGTAGGGTATTTTGTTTTTGTGTGTAGGGGAAACTTATAGGCTACTTTTTATCCGATTACGGAACTTTGAAAAAAGAAGGTTAAGTATTTTCCTTACATTAGATGTTAATTTTCTATTATATCTTAGTTATAGGCGGTATGACTGGTGTTTTTCAAATAAATGCCATATTTATAAATAAAGATTTTAAATAAAGTTATAGCCTTGGTAAAATAATTTGAAACTACACTGATTTATAATCAAAATAGCGCCATCTGTCATCAAATGGAAAAAGTAGTATATTTTGCCTTCAGTTACGTATTTATAAAGTAAATAATATAAATAACTTTCAAAAATTTAAATAAATAGATTTTTAAAATTATTTATAAATTCTAACGTTTAGTTTTTTAGTATTTTTGTTATTTTATTTTAAAAGTGTAATAATTTCAATAGATAAAAATGACGTACATATCAAAAATATGAAAATTGATAAGGTTTTTCTTAGAGTATTTATAATAGCTTATTCAACGTAGCGTATTATCAAAAATATTACTATGTAGTATAGTTTTGGCTTTCATTATTTCATCTAACAATAGCCCCATCTAGTTACTTCCAAATAAACTAAAATGGTTAGTAATGATTAAATTAAATAATAGAATGCTACTGAATATACGATGTAAATAATTGAAAATTCGTTCGTGGCATCGTTGGATGTGTAATTACTACGTAGGTAGATGTGGTCAACAATCATGCAAAAGCCTAGTTTCAGTTTTCATGAATTATATTTAAACAAATACGAGGGCCATGTAGTTCGCAAGTTCGCAATGAGATTTCATCATGGCAAGGGAGCAAAACGTGTACGATTCCCTCGAGGATGAATCTGTTGATTGACGTAACATGTATGTAACTGCTAATTTTTTGCTTTTCATGGGGAAATATATGCAGTTTATATTTCATTCATATTTTTCATATTTACTCTACCGTAAATATTAAGGGTTGCAAAGATGAGTAGAACTCATAATCGTCAGCCTATCAAAGTCTACTAAAATTAACATAGGCCTCCCCATAAATTGTCAAGTGGCTGGATATTTGCTATAGTTGCCGCGCTTTGTAGGTGGGTTAGCCACCGCAGCTATTATTATTTTGATCTGTTTTCAGGAAGATATTATGCTGCCCATGTCCTGTTTATTTTCCTATGTCGCCTATTACGATGGGACGGTATGAGGTGGCAGATTCTCTTTCACCGCCACAACAAGGCGAACATTTTTATACTCCCGTTCATGACTTTAGTGCTTCCCACGTTCATAAGAATAAAACAAATTTTAAAGTTTTTTTTTGCTTTTAATTTTAACTTTTTTCATTTTCGATGTTTTGGGCACTTTACAGCAACCATGGTAACTAGAGGACTGAGGTGTTGAACCACCTGATGTCATAGTAAGAATATAATAGAATAGAATAGAATAGAATAGATGCAGTAGTCTTAGAGTTGGTAAAAATTACTGCAGTAGTATGCTTGGGTTTGAATTTAATTTTATTAATTATGGGTTCCTTAGCAGATGGTAGCACTCAGTCATCTTTCCTATATAAATTAGGATGTTTTTGGATTTCAATTGCCTCGCGAATCATCATTGGTAGGAATCTGTGTTCTAATGCAAAATTTGTTGTCTATCAGATCCGATATAATGGTTGGGACGATACTAAACCTATCACTGACATATGACATGACATACTTTAGACTTCCCGGAGCGTCGGTGCTTCACATTAACGATATGTTCCTTTACGCGGGTTTTATGGAACTTTCATCCAAAGATGCGTAAAAAGCCCCTCGTAAAAAAAGTTAAAATCAAAATTGATAAAATCCGTGACATGTGTTTTGTGAGTAAAATGTAAATAATAATAATACATTTATTCCAAGACAATTTACCTTTCTTATGGATACATCGGAAGACACGCCCAATATAAAAAATAGTAGGTGTTTCTAGACATATACATATATGCACATGTTCCTGTAGATATTATATCTGTGCCAAATATAAATCATCTACGTCTAATATTCTTTTAGAATTCAAGAAAAATCTTTGACAGACATAGAGACACAGACACCGAGGTGACTCTAAAAGTAATCGAATTTTGCACGGAATAGTATTTAATGATATTTCTAAATTCAAATTCACTCGAGCGAAGCCGTGGGTAAAATGCTAGTATAAAATAATGTTGTGATGAAATCAATTTTTAACATTTTTTTACAAGTGGACCTGGTCGAGCCCCGACGGTTCGACAAAAAATGAGATTGATTTCATTATGACGACCAGACGACAACTGTTCAGTGATATCTCAGTGATCGCGAGTGTGAAAACCGCCAGCGATCACCGAATGGTGGGAGGCACACTGTACCTAAACGTTAAGTTGGAGAGGTCACGTCTAATGAAGTAAACGCTCCGTCCCCCTCGTGCTCTAATCCAAAGTGCCGAAACCTTTCAGCTCGAGCAACGAAACCGTTTTCAGTGCCTAGAAGATTGCAATGCAGTGGACGATATGAATGACAAGCTCGTGGAAACTGTCCATGCGGTCGGAGCTAAGTTTTGCAAGACCCGCCGCAGAAGAACACAAAAACTCTCCGATCACACTCTTAATCTCATGGCTGTTAGACGGGATATGAAGCTGCAGTCTTCAGTAAATTTGACAGCATACAGGCAACTAAACAGACAGATCTCCAAATGCATGCAGCGAGACTTACGCAACTTTAATACTGCTCGTATTGTAGAAGCGATCGAGCGGAACCAGGGCTCCAAATTCTTTGCTAGAGATCTGTCTGCCAGAAAGAGCCAACTGTCGAAGCTGAAGACCGAGTGTGGCTGCGTCGTTTCCGGGACACCTGAGATTTTGCGTGAGATTGAGAGGTTCTATAGGCAGCTGTACACATCATCGTTGGAGCCACACGCAAGTGTGGTAACGATCAAGAGCGAGTCTTTTCCGACACTATTCCGATAATATACCGGACGTCAGTCTGAGCGAGATTAGAATGGCTCTCCAGCACCTTAAAACGGCAAGGCCCAGGCGAGATGGTATTACAGCGGAGCTTCTGAAAGCCGGTGGAAAACCGGCACTGAAGTCCTTCAGAAGCTCTTTAATGCCGTCCTCCATGGTGGCATTACACCGGAGGCGTGGAGCAGAAGTGCGGTGGTCTTGTTCTTCAAGAAAGCCGACAACGCTCTTGAAGAACTACAGACCAATTTCCTTCTGAGCCGCGTCTACGTGCTGGTTTCGAGACTCATTACGAATCGTCTCGCACGCAGACTCGACGACTTCCAGCCTCGAACAAGCCGGTTTCCGAAAGGCTTTAGCACCATAGATCACATACATACCCTTCGGCAAGTTGTACAGAAGTCCGAGGAGTACAATTTGCCACTATGTCTTGCGTATGTGGACCATGAGAACGTCGAAATTTGGGTGGTACTGCAGTCGCTTCAGCAGTGCCAAGTTGACTGTCGGTATATCGAGGTGCTGAAGTGCTTGTACAGTAGGGCTACGATGGCTATCCGAGTACAGAACCAGAGTACGAAACCTGTCCCACTGCAGAGAGGTGTAAAACAGGGTGCCGTGATATCCCGAAATTGTTCACCGCTGCATCATAAGACGTTTTCAAGCTTCTGGACTGGAAAGGATATTAACATAATAAGTATTGACATCAATGGCGAGTATTCGATTCGATTTGCCGACGATAAAGTCCTTATGGCAGAATCGCTGGAGGACCTAAGCACTATGATCAATGACCTCAATAGTGTCTCCCAACGGATAAGTCTTAAGATGAACATGGACAAAACAAAGATCATGTTTAATGTCCATGTCACACCTATGCCGGTAGTTGTTGGGAGCACTAAGCTCGAAGTTGTTGACGAGTATGTTTGCCTGGGACAAATAGTCCGACTAGGTAAGTACAACTTCAAACGAGAGGTCAATCGACGGATTCAACTCGGCTGGGCAGCGTTCGGGAGATTACGACCCATCTTCTCGTCAGGCATACCTCAAAACCTCAAAACTAAATTGTACAACCAGTGCGTGTTGCCAGTGATGACCTATGGAACTGAGACGTGATCCTTCACTGCTGGCCGGATGAGGAAGCTCAAGGTCGATCAGCGAGCTATGGACAGGGCTATGCTCGGGGTTCTCTGCGTGATAAACTTAGAAATGAGGATATCCGCAGTATAACCAGAGTGACCGACATAGCCCAACGGATTAGTAAGCTGAAGTGGCAATGGGCTGGCCATATAGCTCGAAGAACCGACTACCGATGGGGAAAAAAGCTTCGAGTGGCAGCCTCGTACCGGATGATGAAGTGTGGGCGTCCCCCACTAGATGGAGTGACGAGCTGGTAAGATATGCAGGAAGTCGATGGATGCAGGTGGCTCAGGATCGTGATTTGTGGCATTCCTTGGGGGAGGCCTATGTGCCAGTGGACTTGTGAAGGGCTGTGATGATGATGATGATTTACATAGTGTAAGTTAGATGGAGCTAGTTGTATTTTGCATCCCGGTATCATTAGACCATTTCATACAATATGTGCGAAAAATTATAATTTTATTGGCAGATTGATTATAAATTTACTCGTGACGTCTCTCCCAGCCCCTAAAGTACCAGAGCAACTGGTTAAAAATAATATAAATTTAAAAAAAAACAACTTGAAATATCATGATGTGGAGTAATTGATTTGTTATATTTACAGAATACTTCACATTGAATAAAACCAACTTTAGGGATTTCATCGCGTTTAATTTAAATTATTTAATTTCCAACGTTTTGGGTAATTTACAGCACCCATGGTTATATATAGCCCCGGCTACCTTCAGCTTTTGATTATTAATTTTTGGTCCAATCTACGCAGAACAAGTTTATGATAGAGTAAATTTGGTTTTGTTCAATGGTGTATGGTTCTTTTCTCTCCATAAGATCTTAATTTCAACCACCCGATCAACTTCCGAGTACTCTTTCTTTCATTCATAACAGCCCATCACAAGTCCACTGTTGAATAGGCAAGGAATGCCACAAATGCCACCAATGCCGCTTACTCTTAAAAGTTACAAATAAATTGGAACATATTTCGCTACAAAGCACGCTTCCACATTAAGGTTTCGCTTTTATATTGAGGTGACAAATGCGTATACAATCTATGTAATGGTAAGTGCATACTGTGGCCCATAACCTATATCAATCCTTGATATAGATTCAAATGCAGCAGTAGTATTACAAAAGGCCTCAGGTTTCCGCCATGCACTATTCGAAACATAGTAGCATTTTTTTTTAGATATATGGTTAAAGATATATGTAGAATGCGAAACCAAAAATTCATGATGATTCGCTATGTGACTAGAGTCGAAGACCAGCTCGAGAACAGACATAAGAGGTAGATATTTCAATTTTATTAAATAAAACTACTTTTACGGATTTTATCTTCTTTAATTCTACTTATTTTTAATTCCCGACGTTTCGACGATTGACGTCCTGATGTCAGAGTTAGCCCGGAGTACCTTCTGCTTTTTAATTATTATTTTTGGTCCGATCTACGCAGATTGAAATTACTGTGTCCTGAAGTCTGGCAGTGGTATGCTTGGGTTTAGTATTAATTTATTAATTACAGGATCCCAAGCAGATCATAGTATCCAGCCTCCTTATCTATTGAAATTAGGATTTTTTTTTATTTCAATAGCTTCACATACCATCCTTTGTAGGAATCGATGTTCTTTCATGAGGATTTGTGGTCTATCAAATCTGATGTAATACCGGGGGCTATCTAGGATATGATCACAAACTGCAGACTTCCCAGTGTGATGGTGTTTCACGTTAGCTATATGTTCTTTTACGCAGGTTTTTATAGATCTCTTTGTTTGCCCTATATGTGTAGTGTTAAATATAAGAAATCATTACTTAAATTTTAATTATAAGTATAGAGTATAGATTAAACGGTAGTACATATAATTAAACGATGAACAATTTTGACAAGCGATTAGACTCCAACTGCTGCATCGCACAAGTTATAAATCTCACCTTTCACAACTCTCTAACAGTAATCATAAACTTGTATAGGAAGATCCTTAGAGAACTAGGAAACACTGATCAACAAATTTGCTTCAGAAAACTTAAAGTTTTTGCGATTATTTTACGAATTTCGTGTTATTAAGGTGAATAAGATAAACTATCTTGTGATATCGAATGAAAACATAAAAATGTGTTTCATCCATTCCATCTATACAGTCCACTGCTGAAAATAAGCCTAACTCATAGATTATCTATCACAATGTCTTATTATCACATAATTATGGATCTATATAGTGAAATTACTATTTACAGAAGAAAAGCTAACTAGTGCGTAATGCACGTGGTTGAAGTGAAGTTAAAGTAACCCATGCATGGAACCAAGACGTGGTCCATCACCGCTGTCCTTTGTTTTATAAAATAAGGATGACAAACTAGCACAAATTTCTCCTGATAGTAAAGTGAATGCTGTGGCCCATAGACACCTACATTTATCCTCGATTAAGAATGAAGATGCAGATGCGTTGTCACCCCTGAAGACTAAGGTGGATCGTTTCTCGTTTCCAGTAAAAAGGATTCTCTACACTCACTATACGAAACACAGCAGCATAAAGCTGATCGTGGTCATACCCCGATCGAGCCGACCCATTTGTGCTACAACCATAATATGCATAATATAGCATCGCTCTATCACATAAAACTCACGTTTTTCTAGGCGTGATAGGATTTTGATTGTAATAAAAATAAACTCAGTAAAACAGGAGTAACCAACATAGGCTAAGAGGCTATAAAGTGACAATGAGCCGAAAGCTACAGTAGACAGATAACATGCGGACCGGCTTCGAATCATTGCAGACTATTAAAAATTTCATTCTCACTATTTTCATTCCACCGGACAAGAGCTCCGTCTGTGAGAAATTTTATGCGCGTAAAATAACGCTACCACCGTTAATTTGTAGCATATCCATTAGTATACTACACTTCTTATTTCCTTTTTCATTGAAGTGTACACTTTATGGAAAATATTCTTCAGTTTGATTTCTATGTGTGCAAAGCAAGCGTGATATTTATACGTATTTTGTTTATTATGGACTTTCCGCATTAGTTCGGTATTTCTAAAATAACTTTATCTTTATAATATCGTGCTTTGAATTTCAACGGAGCGTTTCTTTTCTGAACTGAATTAAAAATTTGTTTAGATAGCAGTTCAATTCAAAGTTACAATATCAACTATTTCAAATCGTAATAATTTTTCATAGATGTCCGTGTGTATGTGGGAGGAAGTGAGTTGCTTTTAAAACTTATATGACAAACATAATATATTCAATACTTAAATTTTGTTACGCGTAGTATCCTCTTTCTTAGTAGGTAGTTAAATTAATAAATAATATGTTTAAGTTAATACTATAAGAAAAGCTTTCGACTGATTTTGTTAAAATCCCGTGATGTTGTTATTAGGATTGCAAAAAACATAGCTGAAATAACATGAAGATCCCAGATTACTGGTAATATTTATCCATGAACTACATCTAACATTTTTACGATAGAAAATTTTTATTTTTTTTAATTAACATTAAGAGAATGAAAAAAAGTAAAAATTTGTTTAAAACCGCGTCGAAATAAAATGCTGAGTTTAAGCCTCGACGTCTCCCAATCAGTAAATTTCCACAAATCTCACAAAAAAGGTACGGTCGGGTATGGAACAAGGCGCCTAAAGTAAGTGATACATTAAAACATGCCTTAAATGTCACTAGCAAGGTACGGGGAGGGAAAGCAATGGTTCACAGAAGACTGAAATTCAACGAAAGTTTTTTTTTAAATATTTTTAATTGTATTTGTGCCGTGTGGCTAGGACGTTAGGCGATAGTCACTTACCATCATTTGAGTCACATGCCCGTTTGCCCCCTCTTATATAAAAATAATCTATTACTCCACTTAGTCCTGTGGATGTCGTAAGAGGCGACAAGGGATCTATTATCCATCACAGCCTATAAAAGTCCACTGCTAAACATAGGCCTCCGCCATAAATTGCCTCATACTAACTGGCTAGCAGGTTGGTAGCCGCAGTTTGCTATTTTACCAAGCCGTTTTTAAGAAGATGCTGCTGCCCATCTCCTGGTTTGATTCCCTCCGTCGCCTATTACGACACCCATGGGAGGTTATAGGATAGTGAATATACTTACACCGCGACTACATGGTGATAACGTATAGGCTAGAAAAATCTCATAGCTGCCAATAATTGGCGGTATAACCATTTCGTTTACGTCAGGCGTAAAATAATCGACGGCTCCGTGGCGCAGTGGCTAAGCAATGAGTTGCAGCGCTATGGGCCGCGGGTTCAGTCCCGCACGGAGCAGGTGTTCGTATGGCCTACAAATAATTGTTCCGGGTCTGGATGTTTGTCTTGTGAAATTTATGTATGTAAACTGCCTCCACGATTCAGGAGAAAATCCTAGTGTGGGTAACGTTTAAAAAAAAGTAAAAAAGAATCTAGGGCGGCGATGGGCAGCAACGTCAACGGTGCAAGACTGACCCTCGGATGATTAGGCCCAAGTCCAGCAGTGGACTTTGACGCGCTGCTGAAGAAGAAAAATAATTGTTTTTTTATATATACAAGAAAATTGGTAGCTCACAAAAGAGCTAACCTTAATTACATCCATATATCTAGGCATACGTGCTCGTCGGTAATTTGATTTAGCCTATATTTATAATCATTTTATTATGTGAGTAGAATACGCAGTTGAACATATAATAACAGTGGTAGAGCCACGTGGCTAAAAAGAACCCCTTTGTCGTATCTCCTCAGTTTCAAAGCACTCCCTTTGCTGTCTCAGCCAGCATCGGAATCCTCGGCGTCGACATATCAAATAGTGTGCAGTTTCGTGGTCACTTGGAAGGGAAGGCCAAATTGGCCTCTAAAAAGTTTGGCGTGCTCAGCAGAGCGAGACAGTATTTCATGCCGGCACATCGCTTGCAACTTTACAAAGTGCAAGTTCGGCCTCACATGGAATACTGTTCTCATCTCTGGGCCTGGGCACCCCAGTGCCAGCTCCTTCCACTTGACCGTATCCAGCGCAGAGCGGTTCGAATCGTCGACGACCGAGTTCTTTCTGATCGGCTCGATACACTGGCACTGCGTAGGGATGTTGCATCCCTTTGCATTTTCTATCGAATCTACCACGGGGAGTGCTCTGAGGAATTGTTCGGATTAATTCCAGCCGCCAAATTTCACGAACGCATATCGCGTCAAAATTCACGATACCATCCTCACCATCTGGATGCTTGGCGGTCCACGACTGTGCGTTTTACTAGGAGTTTTCTTCCTCGTGCAACTTTTCTGTGGAATTGTTTACCACCGGCGATTTTTCCGGACCGATACGACTTAGGGACCTTCAAGAAAAGAGCTTACACCTTTCTAAAAGGCCGGCAACACATTTGCAATTCCCCTGGTGTTGCTGTTGTTCATGGGCGACGGTAGTCACTTACCATCAGGTGAGCCGCATGCTCGATTGCCCCCTCTTTTATAAAAAAAAGATGATACATGATTGCGCGTTTGCAATCGCGTGCACAGCTAGAATTAAATAAAAACATTATTTTCTATTATTTTTATTTTATCTTAGTTTCTGGTGCTTGAACTTATCTGTTTAAGATTCAAGTTCAAGGAATTTCGCACAATAGTTACAAACACTCGTAGTCCAAAAATTCAAAATATTTATTGAACATCGACTTATACAGGCGCCAGTTCTATGATTTTTACATACATAAGAAAGTATTTTATATTGTTTTAGTGTACTATTTGCCTTATATATCGATACATCAATAATTAAAAATTACAAGAAACAAAAATTATATTGATATAAACATTTAAAAATAAGATTATCTCAGTGTATACCTAACCTTATAAGTCGACTCATCAATAATCGAAATTCTCTTAGCGTGGTTCAGAAAAACAAGAAAGTAAGGGGGCTTAAGACTCTGAAATAAAACAGAGAAGAGGGGGAGAGGGGTCATTAAAATTAAATTTGTAGATTATCACGGACTTAATATTTACTAAAATAATGGGATTACTAAATGCTTTGAATATTCTGTATCTTGTACGCGAAAGTGTTTTAAAAACAAATACAGCTAGTAAAAACGTAATACTGACTATAATATACAACATGTAACAAAAACCCTGTGGTTCCCGTTAAGTGCGTTATCAGAATCAGTTACATGTTATATTAACATCGTAAGTGCAACTGCTGATTACGTGGTCCCGTGCCAAAATCAGTCCTACGTGGTAGAGCCAAGCTTTAACTATGTTATGGTTGTAGCACGAATGGGTCAGCTCGACCGGGGTAGGGCCATGCTCTCACAGTATACCAACGTAAAACAGCAGTTTAATGCTGCTGTGTTTCGTACGATAAATGTAGAGATCTGGAGATATTTTTTACTAGACAACGCATTTGCATTTTGATTCTTGCCGTTGTAGCCTATTAAAGTCCACTGCTGAACATAGGCCTCCCCCATATATTGCCTCATAGGGGGGATATTTGCCATAGTTGCCAAGCTTGGCAAGCGGGTTGGCAACCCGCTTTTTTATTTTATTATTTTAGTTGTTATTAGGAAGACGCTGCTGCTCATCTCCTGATTTGTTTCCCTCTGTCGCCTCTTACGACACCTATGGGATGATAAAGGGTAGTGGATATTCTTAAACTGCCACTACACGGTTTATTTTTAAACGACTTCAAAATAGGAGGAGGTTCTCAATTCGTCGGAATCTTTTTTTATGTATGTTCACGAATTACTCAAAGACGCCTGAATCGATTTGAAAAATTATTTTTTTGTTTCAAAGGGTATACTTCCCAGGTGGTCTCATTTAAATATTATCGAAATCGGTCAAGGAGTTTTAAAAAAATTAACAATAAATTATACTCATAATGAAGTCGTTTGTACAAAATTTTAAATTTACCACTTGTGATTCTTAATCGAGTATAATTGTAGATGTTTATAGGCCACAGCATCCACTTACCATCAGGGGGACTGTGTGAGTGTTTATCACCCTTATTCTATATAAAAAAGTTATTGGGTTTTTCGTCCTCACTACGTTGGATACTCACACACGAGAAGAGTTCAAAATTATTACCAGCTTATTAACTGTTGATGTAGTTTATTAGTTTCATCATAATCATCACTACATCCCATTACGAGTCCACTGTCGAATACCTAAACATGGTTCTGAGCCGCCTGCATTAATCTAACTCCTGCATGTCTTATGACGTCGTCACTCGTCTAGTGGGATTAGCTTCAATCGCTTAATGGTAAAAATAAAAAATTACTTCATAAAAAATATTCTATTCCACTCTATCCTACTTCATTCCATTCTCTTCCATTTTATTCCATTGTGTTCCATTCCATTCTACTCTAATCTATTCTATTTAATTCTTTTCCTCGGTTATATGCAGTATAATTTGTATTTTTTATATTAATAACATGATAAAATGATAACGTTTAACTCCAATACGGGCGGTCTATCTTATAAAATCAACATCACTTTAAGAAATGTTTAAAGTTGCTCTTTCAAACTTCAATAAATAACAATAGAAAGAGACAAGTATAGAGTTAATTAACACTTAAGTAAACGATATTAAGCTATTATAAGTAAGGCCATCAATGTTTAACAATTTGAAAGAAAAATAATGAAGTGTGATAAAATTTTGAATTAAGAATATTATTATTTTTCCAAGCATGCTTTTTATTTTAATGAAAACTGGCCACTATAATATTAAACCACCAACTTCATACTTTAACCCTTAATACGCCATAGTTTTATGTTACGGATATAACATCACACCTCTTCTCTTGCAAGTGTACATGTTTGCACAAAGTAAACCAAAATATGCAGCACTTTTCATTTGCATCTCACAGAGTATTGTTATTCAACTTGAGTAAACTTTCAAGTAAGAAAGTGCTTTCAGTTGTTAGCTAAAACAAACAGTGATGTGGAGCACTCTATTCTTCTTTGGTAGCCTAAATATTTAAGGCTATGCTTCTAGTAACACAGAAAACAAATAAATTGCGTTTTCTTTTTTTTTCTATCTAAAAGAATCCCTACTTTAAGTGTTGTAACTAAAGAAAAATATTTTTATTTTTTGAACGAAGTTCCTTATCGCACGGTACGAATTTGGCGGATGGGGGCTAGGCGAGAAAAACTGTAAGATTTTTCCGTCACGACCTTTTCTATATTGCGAGTGAGATGGAATAATATCCATCTCCTTCGCAGTTTTTCTTATCTTGCCATGAAAGAAATATTATTTTAAATAACGCTTCATTTTAATAGACGCTAGTAATTCATTTATTTGTATTTGTTAATCAATAATAAAATATGTTTATCAATAATAATATACTACGAAAGGAACTCCTTTCCAACCGAGTGTTCCACGAAACTCACGCATGTTTTTATATCTATGCAACCTTTATTGCAAACACCTTCAACTAAAAAAGTTTCAAAGGCATTAAGTCCGCTCTTTTTTTAAGAAAGAAACAAAAGAATAAAGAATTTTATTTGTGGCTCCAGCACGCAGCATAAATTAAAATGTAATAATTAATAGAAAAATAGTAAAAGGCGAATTTATAATATAAAAACAACCCTTACCGTTACCGTTACATCTCACTGCTGAACTGTAAAATCCACTGCTAAACATAGGCCTCCCCCATAGATTGCCTCGTAGGGAGCATTTTTGCAATTGCCACGTTTGGCAAGCGGGTTGGCAACCGCAGGTTTTGAATTTTTAGTCGTTATAAGGAAGACGCTGCTGCCCATCCCCTGATTTGTTTCCCTTTGTCGCGTCTTACAACGCCCACGGGATGATATGGGGTAGTGGACATTCTTACAGCGCCATTAGATGGTATATAAAAACATCAAAAAACTTTAACTTAACTATATTTTAAGCCTAAAAAGAATCGCAATGTACCATAACACCATGAAATCAATAATGAAAGCATTAATTTTCAGTCCGGTCTTCACCTTGAGCGACTCGGATAGATGTGTTTTTCTTTATAAAATAAGAGTAACAAACGAGCAAACAATCTACCTAATAGTCACTGGATGTTTCATATACACCTACACCTATGTTCAGTTAAGAATCAAAATGCAGATGCGTTGTTACGATAAGATTGTAAGATAAAATACCTCATTTGCAGTGGTATGGGTCTCAGGTTGTCTACACTCACCATACGAAATCCAACTGTATTAAGCTGCTATTTTACGCTGGTATTCTGTGAAAGCGTTGTCCTTACTCGGTCGAGACAATTCATTCGTGGTACAACTATATTACAGTTGCAGCACATTTTAGCCGTGGCTCTACTACGTCTAAAATATGTGCAGACATATCTGATTATTTTTAAATTTATTTTCTATAAAATATAAATATTCTGTAGGCCAGTAGAATAGTTCTACACCTGAGCAGTGTAATGCATACTCTGTGTATCCTTCCAGAATTAGGTTGTTTGTATTGTTTGTTTGCAAACGCTCACTAACCGCTGCCTTTGGAAACCATGGTACATATCCTTTCTATAAGGCAATCTATGGGGAAGGCCTTTGTACTGCAGTGGACTTTTGATGGGCTTCAATGATGATGATGATGAATATAATGATATCAATAAAGTTACAAATACAGCCCCATTGATGAATAGTGGTTGTAGTGGCCTCAATATAAGAATATATAACGTGAATTTGGCATATTGTAGAGCTCCTCTTTACAATAAGATATTTAAAGCTTTTAGATATTATAAGCCCACATACCCTAACGGTAAGTTGATGCTGTGGCTCATAGAAACGTATAATTACTAGTAGAAAAAGTCGCAGAGTCACGTCACCGAAAAAAAAACATAATATATCATTGATCGTGCAGTGGCGGTGTAAAATTATCCACTACCCCATATCATACCGTGGGTGTTGTAAGAGGCGACAGAGGGAAACTATTAAGAAGATGAGCAGCAGCGTCTTTCTAATAACGACTAAAAATAAAAAACTGCGATGCCAACCCGCTTGCCAAGCGAGACAACTATGGCAAATATTTCCCCTATGAGGCAATTTATGGGGGTGGCCTAAATTCAGCAGTGGACTTTAATAGGCTGTAACGGCAACGGTATCATTTATAATAGCCTCTGGGAATGAGGTAAATACCATGCATGTACTAAATATTTTCATATACAGGGTTATTTTGCAATATCGGCCTAGAGAGAAGGTTCAGAGTAAGTAATATAGGCGAATAATGAAGAAAAATTAATTAAAAAAATCTCAAGCATTCTGTCCTTTTTATCTTTTGAATTCAGAATGCATGGTAATGCATTATTTTAACTGATTGTCATTCATAAATATGTAACGCCTACTGTTTTACTGCGCAGACACACATTCGAAAGGGTCACTCGGTCGGCAATAAACATTGTGAATTGAATCGCACACAGAGGAGCGCGCGCACGCGTATCTGTTGCCCATAAATCATATTCAATTTGGGATAGTGTCAAATAAATGTAAAAGCCCTATTTACTCGTATTTACAAAACTGCAATAATGGTTCATTATTATTTATATATTTGAACTTAAATAAAAATTTGGCTTTTAGCATTACATTTATCTCTTTATAAAGTTTCATTACAATCGGTTCAGCCATTCTGAAGATTAGGTCGGACATATAGACAGTCAGTCAGTTATACGAATATTTTAAAATAGTTATTTATATCTTAACGGCATGCAATTAACTCCCGAGCTAAATAAAAGGCAGTTATTTCGATATTACAGACATACACTTCAATTTTATTTATATTTTTATAGGTTTTTTGGAGAGCAGAGAATATTTCCTAACGAGTGCAGTGGTAAAAGTACAAATATTGTTCATTATTTCTAAATAAAATAAAATAATCTATTTCTATTTCTAATGTTCTTAAATCAAATTAACTACTTGACGCTATTTCAATATCATTGTCGACATGAACTGTATTAAATTTCGCTAAACCGCCCCACTGAGTACTGCCTTTATGTAATTTGAGATGAATTCCAAGTAATACTTCAGCCAACGTGATGAACTGTCGCCGAGAAAGTAGACAAACGAGCCAAGGCGAGTGCAGTGTTTCACTCTCGTAAGTAATGAAATGCTTGTACATACGACCAAAAATAGTAGAAAATCATATATTATAATCATTGGTTATAGTATAAGTATAGAGGTATATAAACACATCAACAGAATCTAGGGATATTTTATATTTCATCAAATATCTAAAAATCTATAAAGGATTTTCTGATATAGTAAATGTAATAATGATAGGTTATTTTAAGGCCTTTAATAAAAAATAAAAAACATTTCGTATTTTTTTTTGGTTTAAATAAAAATGTTTATTTTTTTATCGCCGTAGACAATTACTTCATTTCTTCTTATAAAACTATTATATTTGAAAAATCTTATAAAATCTAATTATACATAATCAGTGTTGCCACCTCTTACATTAATTACGCGTCGACATCGATTGTTCATACTTAGAATTAAATTGTCAATGTCTTGCTGCGGTATGAGGTCCCATGTTCTTTGCAAGTGTTCCTAAAGTTGTTATTCCGTGGTCAAATTTGGCGGAAAATCTCTCAAAGCTTTTCGTTGTAACATGTGTGTTGCTCGATAGGATTTAAGTCGAGCGGCTGTGCAGGCCAATCCAAGACTTGAATTGGTCTCGGAGAGCGGTCGACACCAGCCGCGCCGAATGGGATGGAGCATTATCGTGCATGTGTAGAAATGCCTGGCCCATTCGGATTCTGTGTGGGACAATAACAGGCTCTACTACCTCCTCGTGGTATTTTTGTGCAGTCATGCTGCCTTGGATCCAAACGAGCTAAGTTCATCCGCCACGACGATGGAACACGTAGCGGTCTTCGGGCATGAAGACCAACTTCATGCAACCTCCTTCGCACGGTTTGGTCGCTTACTAGCAGTTGGTGTTCCCCCTGGAGCCTTTGTAGTAGTTGCATCGCTGTGATATTGGGTTGTCTGGCGGTCATTTGGAGAAATCGATCCTGTCTCTGCGTAGTAACACGATATCTACCCGTATGCCGTTCAGCCACATCCCCAGTACTGCGATAACGTGACCACAACCTTGATGTCACGTTTTGGCTGGTGTGTATGGCCTCAGAAACGACGCGTTGAACAGCACCATTTTCTAACATGCCCATGGCTCGTAACATTTCATCTCGACTCAAATGACGACGTGACATGACTCTTAAAGCTCACACGGCACGTTAAATTTTTTATTTTGTTTCTTTTTTGTTTACATTTTAAAATTTTGAAAATAGAATAAAAGAGGTTTGAATCTGTATATAAACTTTTTATGGAAACTTAAAAGATTATAAACTATAAAGTCGTAAGTAATTTAGGATTAAGGTAGCCCTAGATTCTGTTGACTATACACAATATTATATTACATTGATGACCTTTGTGTATGTAACTGGTATATCATATCCTCCCGTGGGTGTCGTAAGAGGCGACCCAAGGAAACTTAAAAAGGAATTGGCCAGCAACATCTTCCTGATAACTGCTCAGAGTAATAAAAAATATACAATATAGGAAAGTGTATCATCTTACACCGCCCCAAAGGTCAATTTTTTATATTGTTAAATATAATCAAACTACCCGGCTCCGCCTGGGTAGAATTTATTAATTTAAGACATGCAAATAACCCCCTCAGCTCAATAAAACGCAGTGATTTCGATATTATAGACAGACACTTCGGTTTAATTATGTATAAATTAAGCCAAAAGTAATAGAAATTCAAAACACATAAATTACTAACAAAAATTATATGCCAACGAAGTCGCGGGTACAGCTAGTAATGAAAAAAATTAAGTCGTAATTTTATTTGCCTTTAACGTCACGTCGCTCGTTGCTCAACAATTTAACATAATTACATAATTAAACGAACTTACCCAAGTGAAGTTCAATTATAATTATATGAAGAGTTTAGTCCGAGATAACTTGGTAGTATCATCTACACCTTGCTCGATGAACGCGTCCTTTTAGAGTAGATCTAAAACAAAAGTTGCAACACGAACGCAACCTAACGCTTCTCAAATGTCATTCTTTTAGAGTAAATATTAGAATCTACTGTTTACGTGGGTTAATGTTGCAAACTTGTTAAGTGGGTGGGTGGAAATTCATATCTCGGACTAAGCTCTTCATAATTATAATTGAACTTCACTTAAGGTAAGTTCGTTTAATTATGTAATTATATTCAAGCTTAGTCCGAGATAACTTGTAGATGTTTAGAGTTAATGAGTAAACATATAGATTCTCATTGCATTTGCACATTAAATTGGAACATTAAATTAAAATTATAAGAAAGAAAGATTCAAAGAATACTAAAATTGAAAATCAACTTTTATTAAAATGTTACTTCACTGAACAAAAATTAAAATAGGTTGCTTTTACAACTAAGTAGTAATAATATGTAAATTATAAATATTTTAAACTAAATTTTAATCAAGTAGAGTTTGTCCTACATACTGTTTTTGCAAACAGGTGATTATCACCAACAGAGGTCTATTATAATGCCTTGCAAATGTTTGAGAGTTTGATGACCATCCAACTGTCTATAATTTGTTATCTATTGGAAGTCCTTGTCTTAGAGCACTAGACGTTGAAGTACGTTTAGTTGAATGTAGAGTAAATGTGTTTGAATCAATACCACTTTCTCTCATTACTTTTTTAAGCCACCTACTTATGCTTTGACATGTGGCTGCTTTATACGGTTTTTTAAATATGTTGTGTATATCCATCCTGATATCTCAATTTTTCAGTGGTATCAATGTAAAATAATAAAGTTTTTGCTGGGCAAATCTCAGGCTTTTATTTAAAATATGGTAGGCTTATTATTGGCTGATGTCTTCCAAGAGCAGATGTTTAAAGTAAGTCTGAAACCAGTATTTTAACATGTGGCTCAGTCACATTCACATCCCTCTATTTAATTAAGGATAGTGTTTGTATCCTTTGCCCAGTGCTAAGTGCAATCAACATAGCACATAATTGGTAAGTTTATCTAAGGCAAGTGATTCAAGTGGATACATTTTTTGCAAATAATTTAGGACTATTGAAGGTTCCCATGTCACACTATATTTTGGAGTTTGACCTTTTTATTGCTACACTTGTTCCTAGATGTGATGCTATTATTAAGAAAAGAGTTGATCTATGGCAATTAAGGGTTTGATAACTACACACCCTTTATTATATAATTCTGTTAAATATGTTATTATATTAGGCACTGATGCCCTATAGATGTCACGATTATTTTGAATACAGTAATGCCACCAATTTTTTAAACATGTATTATACTGTTTTAATGTATTTGAGGACAGAGATGCTATCATCAAATCACATGCTGACTCCGGGGTTTTATTTAGTTGGAACGCTGTCCTGATAATATGCATGCCCCCAGGGTAAGTTGTGCATGGAGTGGGTGTGGTGTCCTGAAAGGAGAAGATAAGAGTTCTGATGAAGGTTGAAAGTAAATAACTTCCGAGTCTATCATTGATTTCATCATAGGATACCAGGGCTGAGCAGTCCAAACAGGGAAAATAATGATGCCCCTTGCCTTTTCATTCTTAATTTTTTGAATTGTTTTTAAAAGAACTGAAAATGGTGGAAATGCATAAAAATAGAAATCAGACCATCTTAATGTAAATGCATCTATATTCCATGCTTCTGGATCTCTTTGCCATGACACATATTTAATGCATTTTTTATTAATCAAAGATGCAAAAAGGTCAATATCTGGCTGGCCAAACATTGTAACCACCCTGTTAAAACTAACATATGATAATTTCCATTCAGCATCTATATTCCTATTTCGAGACTCAGCATCTGCTTCTTTATTGTCTTTTGATTTAATGTAAGAGGCAAAAACCCATATCATTCTCTTCTCACAAAATTGCCACAAAGATCGAGATAAGTTGCTAAGCTTAGGATATTGAACTCCTCCATACGATTAATATATGAAATTGCAGTTGTATTATCAACTCTCAATAATATTTCACAATTTTTTAAATTTTTTGCAAAACATTTTAAGCCAAAGTATGCTGCTAAGAGTTCTAAATAATTTATATGATTTTGCTTATCTTGAATGGACCAAAAACCTCGTGCCACTTTACCATCACAGTGTACTCCCCAACCCGTACTAGAAGCGTCCGACCAAATTTCTAGTATAAACTGATACTGTTTTATTGGATTATATGCAGTATTAATTTTATTTTGCCACCATAATAAATCTAACTTCACATTTTCATTTATTTCCATTTGTTTTTCATAGTCTCCATTTGATCTCTGTAAAGCTATTTATTTCTCCCTCTCAAATATTTTTGTGTATACAAATCCATATGATACTGCCATACATATAGATACAAAACTACCTACCAAGGCAGCAAATTCTCTAATAGAACAGTACTTTAATCTAAGAAATTTATGTATTGCAGATAATAAAGATTTCTTTTTATTTTCTGTGGGTTTTAATATCATTTTTTGTGTATTTATGACAAAACCTAAATATTCTCTTTCTTGTGATGGAATTAAATTACTCTTTTTCATATTAATTACAAAACCTAAACACTGGAGAAAATTTACAGTTTTATTAACATTGTCTAGGCACTCTGCATAAGAGAGTCCTATGCAATTAAGATCATCTAAATAGGCAACATTTATGAGGCCTTGACTTCTGAGATGTTCTACTACTGGTTTTAATAATTTTGTAAAAGTATATGGTGCAGTAGACAATCCAAATGGTAAACAATTGAACTCATACAGAATTCCTTTATATTTAAAACGTAAAAACTTTCTGAAATCATTATGAATACTAATTAAATAGTATGCATTTTGTATATCTATTGTACACATATAACTGTCCTTAGTCACTAATTTGCATAAGGTACGAATATCTTCTAACTTGAAGTGTGGAGGATTTATGAATTTATTTAGGGGCTTAAGATTTAAAATAAATCTATGTGATTTATCAGGCTTTGGAATACAAAAAATACTTGATAAATATTGACCTTTTACAGGAGTACACTGTGAAATAGCATGTAATTTCATTAACTTTTTAATTTCTGTAGACATAATCCTATCTTCTAAACCTAACAACTTATCATTCAGTGGTAAGCAATTTTGTGTTGGATTATCAATGAAAGGGATCTTATAGCCCTGTATCCATGATAAAATAGTGTTATGATTTGTAAGCTTATTCCAACAGTTATAAAAATGTTTAATTCGACCAGCAAAATGTGTTACCTCTATGGGTATTTGGCACGTTGTTGTCTGTAATTCTTTGAATTGTGAGGCTGACTGCGAGTCACTGCCGGTGCTTGGACCTTGGTCGCCGGCCTTTGAAAATTTTGATTTCCCCTGAACATCTTCCTCTGGGTCCCTTGATGTTGAGGGGGATAGTAGTTTTTTGTGGTAGAATTTTGCCTTGGCTTAAAAGGCTTTGGAATAGGTTTCTTTAACAGGTTTGAAGCAGATTTTTGTAAAATTGTTGCACTCTTTACACATTCATTCAACTTCTCTCCAAATAGGAATTTATCCCGTTTGAGATCCACAAGAGTCTTTGATATGGTTTTATCTAAGTGAGGTAATAATAGATTTTTTCTTATTACCGTATTTTCTGAATGGAGGTGGGCTAGAATCCTGGCCGCCTCTGTCATGTTTTTTATGATATCTAATTTATTAAATTTTTGTTTGGTTAAATTATCTACACATTTTAATATTGTACCTGTGGCTAATCCTAATAAATTTTAAGGTTTTCAATTTTTTATCTCTTGTTTTCACTGACTCTTGTATCATGTAATTCAGGATTCAGTAGTGGTGCCTCTAACAAAATGGCATTTTCCGGTATTAGTTGTTCTTTTTTAAATGTTTCTATTTTTTCTTTAATCAAACCTTCCATCAAAATACCTTCGACTCTTTTATAAATCTCTGGGTGTATTGGTTGACCATATGAAGATTCAGTATTAATCGGAGGACCCATGGCTTCTATAATATCCTGTTCTAAATGTTCTTCTTTAACTTCCATAATTTCTACCTCCTCTTCCTCCTCTGGTTCGATATTTTCCAGAATAATCTCCTCTTCCGATTCAATACTTTCCACTGAAATTTTATAATTATAATAGTACATTATGCTAATTTTCTTATTTATGCCTTCATTTCTCTCCCCCCTTTGTTTACAGATGTAATGCCCATAAATTAATGATAGTCAATTGCTATAGTACCAATGTAATGGTTTAATAGTGACACTCACTTTAAGAGGCTCCATATTAAATGGTATGGCGTGACTATTATCCCCACGGATAAGTCAAAGCGACACTCGCTTTATGAGTCTGTGACATATTGTATCCAGGCATATTATGACTAGCCGACTAATCCCCACGGGAAAGTCGTGACTATGCCCCACGGGCTAGTCTCAAAAGTTTATACACATAAAATTTTATGTTTTGGTTGGAGGATAAGTAAACCTCATTTTTAATTCTTTATAAAAAATTGACGGTCTAAATGCTAACTTTAATGATCTTTTAAAACTATTTGTTTTATTTTAATGAATTATTATATATCTTTAAAGTTCCATATAATGCAATTAATTTATTATAATAAATTGAGTCATGATAAAAACAGACTTACCAAAATCGCCAACATCATTTTCGTTTCTGTTATCTTTTGAATGTTCGTCTTTACGTCTTTTACAACGTTCATATTTCTTCTTATATTTGTTCAACTTCCTTTCTAAACGTTCTTCTTTTGACTCCCTTCGCCTTTTAGGCATTTTAAACCAAAGTAAATAGAATAAATTGCACAAAAACTTTCGAGATTTAGTGCGCAAATGCAAATTGATGATCGTTCATCAAACGCGGTAAAACGAATGACATTTGAGAAGCGTTAGGTTGCGTTCGTGTTGCAACTTTTTGTTTTAGATCTACTCTAAAAGGACGCGTTCATCGAGCAAGGTGTAGATGATACTACCAAGTTATCTCGGACTAAGCTTGAATATAATAATTGTTGATCGTCATCGAGGCGTACATGTTTGCGGGACGCAATGCTCCGATGTTGCATAACGCTGACCACCGACTCATGCATATGCACAAACAAAAGCACCGAACTGGCCTATGCACTTAAACCAACAGCAAAAGCTAGACACTAACATATCGGTAACTCACATTCGACTTATTACGTAACACGATTTTGCCTTTCAGATTTCAGGAGATGATATGTCCCGCTGGGTTTCTTGCTGGTTCTTCCCTGGACAGAGGTATTTTCCGAACCAGTGGTAAATAAAAAGATATCTTTCAATAAGTATTATGTAATAATCTATATTAAATAAAAATTATTCTATATTAAAGTTGGAAAAATTTAATTTGCCAATATCCGCTCAACAAAAGAAAATGATGTGTCTTACCTAGTTTGAAGAGCACCTCCCGCCCTCCCTCAATTGCGTGCACTATCCCCGTCACCATTAATCCCAGCACCATTACTCCCACTACCACTATATTAGGAAAAACATACCACCGACGACAATACGACACATGTTTCGCCTCTACACGAGGCATCTTCAAGACGATCTGAAGATGTCGTCGGTGGTGAAGACTTTTGATAAAGTTAGTTAAAGTGACAGCCTATATACGTCCCATTACTGGGCACAAGCCTCCTCTCATTTATGAGAAGGTGTTAGGGCAAGAAAATGTCCGCCGCGCTGCCCCAATGCGTGTTGGCGAACTTCACATGTCTTCGAAATATATTTTTTATCTTATTTCTCAGACATGCAGGTTTCCTCACGATGTTTTCCTTCACCGCCGAGCACGTAGTAAATGGACTTTTGATAGACTGTAATGAATGAATGAATACAAAATTTTAACAGCTTGCCTTAATCTTTAAATAATGAAAATAATATTTCAGCGTGATAATATTACCCCATAATCTATATCAATTATCTCCATTACGAACTTAGAAAAGGAAAAGCTTAGCCAAATAAATTATAAGCAAAGTAACGAATTAGCAACACAGGTTTAAACGCGATTTTCATTGTTTATACAGGGCTGCGAAGCTGTCGGTTTGTTTATTCGGAGATGAAGTTGCTAATTAAAATTAATAACTCCATACAAAACGCTACTTTGATGGAATTGAGTAAACCAAAAATCTGGAAGATTACGCTGAGAACATATTAATGTAAGCTCAAATTGAAATTAACTGTTTGTTGTTTTAAGTCACAAAGTCTCGTTTATAAACTTTCCTTGATTTGTGTATATTCTATAAGGTAATAAGGTACTCTATTAGGTTAATTTATAAATTTTGGGAGAACAAGCCCAATGTTTATAACAGTCATTTAAAATAAACCCGACTGCGTAAGTGCTTTTTACTGAAAAGTGAATAGTTTATACCCTATGTCACTTCCACAACTAAGACGAATCTAACGACATCCCATATGTTCAAATCTATCAAGCCGTGTAGGCTACAGAACTTGCCAAAGAAATAGACATACACACATAAATACATACCCTAGAAAAATGTTACCCTCTTTCTGAGGCAGTCGGTCAAAACAGTTGACTTGTGAGTCAACAAAATATATTGTACGTTGACTTTGAATTTGTATTAGATTAAATTAATTTAGACACACGAAGTTTCTCCAATGCTATTTATTCCGGCCTCAATCATATTGAGTTATATTGATAGAACAGATGAGGCCAACTCCAAGAGTATCTTCAGCACAGTCAAGGTTAATACTAAACAATCAAACTAAACCTTTATATTTAAAAAAAACTAAGCATTTTAATCGATAATGGCCTTTACGAAACTATAACTATATACCAAAGCTATATCATCGTTTTGATAACTACCAACTACAACTACTGGTGATAAGAAGTTTTAAGAAACAAAACAAGTAAACTTTTTTTCTTCCAACTTACATTATTCCTAGATCTAGACCTTAAGATGACATAATTTTTTGCTGTAGCTGTAGTAAAAATACTGGAAACATTAAATAGATTTATATATATATATATATATATATATATATATATATATATATATATATATATACATATATATTGGCATTCAAGTAGTCATTATATTACGATTATTTCAAGAAATCCTCTGCGATAAAAAATAGAAGAATATTTTGAATTACCTTAAAACTCTTATCTTACGATCACAAAGCTCCTTACTTCCTTACTTATAAATTTCTGTATCGAACAGAGACATTCATTCAATGATCCAAGTTTAAGTACAGCCTCCATTGTTTCCAATACATAATTAATTATCTTGAGCGACACGAGGCAGTCTTCTTTGCCTCCATCAATAACTTCTAAGTCTCACGTCGTCGTATGGGACACAATGGAGATGTGCAGCCGTTGGATGAATTAATATATGGAAGCTTTAGATTGAATTACTGGCACTAATGCGTCGCCGGCCCTGTGTGTGTATAAAAGAACTTGTACACTTATACTGGATTAAAATATAAATGGAATTGTTCACCCATAATGTTAATGGCATTGAGAGATAGCAGCAAGTGGCTATACCAATAATTATTTTCACAGCGCTGCTTAGTTTGTTTTATAAATGTTAGATCCGAAGCATTAAAAAACAAAAATATTTAGTTTGTAAGTCGTAATTGTTGAGCCAAGAGTATTTTCAGATTTTGACGTTTAGTAAGAGTTTAAAAAAAGTCTAAACTAGATAAAAATCTTCGACTTTCATGTTGAAAACTTAAAATTCTTCTAATTCAATCTCTTATTCTTCCTATGTTATGTCGATGTGTGTTACTTAGATGCAGACAATTACTTGGTCAATAAATTGTATCGACTTCTCAACAACTATATCCGTTTCTTTTTCGGTCTTCGAAAGTATGACCACGTCTCTTTCTATCGCTCTCATCTTAAATGGTTGAATATCCCACAATGCAGTAATTATAATACCTGGGTTCTTCCTGGATTCTATTTTGGATTAAATTCCCTATCACCGTACTGGTTGCGCTCTGGAATGCGCTTCCCTTAGCGATAAGAAAATCCCCTAACAAGTGGATTTTTAAAACAAATGTTTTTTTTATAGAATAAGGGTGACAAACGAGCACACAGTCCACCTGATGGTAAGTGGTTGCTGTGGCCCATCTACATCTATCTTCGTTTGCAAATTTAAATGCAAATGCGTTGTCAGCCGTGAGGACTAAGATAGAATGCCTCTTTTCCAGTAAAAAGGGTGTCCGGTTCTCTAAACTCACCATACGAAACACAGCAACATTAAGCTGCTATTTTACGCTGGTGTCCTGTGAGAGCGTGGTCCTTCCCCGGTCGAGCCGACCCATTCGTACTACAACTATACTATTAACATAGCTGCAGCATGGCTCTACCACGTACAAAAGAACATTACTTGGGCTCATGTGACACAAGAATAAACGTATATATAAATACATAAAAATAAATTAATAAATAAATTAAATATATTATATATAATATTATCCATAAATATATTTAAATACGCATGATCTACATGTATGTGTTTGCGCGCGTGTGTGTGTGTGTGTGTGTGAAATTTATAAATTTTAGGGTTTTACCCTAGAAAATGGCTTGTATTTTATAATTAAACATATTTGAGCCTTACCAGGTTACGGTTAGAAGGTACTACATAATTTTATCTACCAAAAAGACGTAAGTACCATTAAGTCATTTTAAGTCAATAAGTAAATAGTCGTAAGTATCTAATTTGTGTATTTCTCAAAAATATATAAATATTGTTTATGAATTTATTTTATATAATCTATTATATATTACTTACCATTCTAATTATACGCTGAGTTTTAGTTAATTAGTTCAGAGTTTAAAGTTACCACAAACTTAAACTCTAAATAACCATACTGAAAACTTATTATCATATTCACGAAGTTTCGACGAAAAATGAGATTGACTTCATTATGACGACTAGACGACAACTGTTCAGTGATGTCTCAGTGATCGTGAGGGTGAAAACTGGAAGCGATCACCGAATGGTTAGAGGCACACTGAACCTAAACGTTAAGTTGGAAAGGTGTTCCCTCGTGTTCTAATCCAAAGTCCCGAAACCTTTCAGCTCAAGTTACAAAACTGTTTTCAGTGCCTCGAAGACTGCAATGCAGTGGACGATATGAATGACAAGCTCGTGGAAACTGTCCATGCGGTCGGAGCTAAGTTCTGCAAGACCCGCCGCGAAGAACACAAAAACTCTCCTATCGCACGCTTAATCTCATGGCTGTTAGACGGGAAATGAGCTGCAGTCTTCAGCAAATTTGACAGCATACCGGCAACTGAACAGACAGATCTCCAAATGCATGCGGCGCGACTTACGCAACTTTAATACTGCTCGTATTGAATAAGCGATTGAGCGGAACCATGGCTCCAAAGTCTTTGCCAGAGATCTGTCTGCCAGAAAGAGCCAACTGTCGAAGCTGAAAACCGAATGTGGCAGCATCGTTTCCGGGACACCTGAGATTTTGAGTGAGATTTAGAGGTTCTATGTTCAGCTGTTCACGTCATCGTTGGAGCCACACGCAAGTGTGAGTAACAATCCAAGAGCAAGTCTTGTCCGACACTATTCCGATGATATCTCGGAAATCAGTCTGAGCGAGATTAGAATGACTCTCCAGCACCTTAAAAACGGCAAGTCCCCGGGCGAGGATGGAATTACAACGGAACTTCTGAAAGCGGATGGGAAACCGGTACTTGAAGTTCTTCAGAAGCTCTTTAATTCCTTCTTTTTTTTAATTCCGTTTTTTTTTAATTCCGTGTTTTCGAGAGTCATTACGAATCGTCTTGCACGCAGACTCGACCGCTTCCAGCCTCCTGAACAAGCCGGTTTCCGAAAAGGCTTTAGCACCATAGACCACATACATACCCTTCGGCAAATTGTACAGAAGACCGAAGAGTACAATTTGCCAATATATCTTGCGTATGTGGACTATGAGAAAGCCTTTGATTCCGTCGAAATTGGGGTGGTGGTGCAGTCACTTCAACAGTGCCAAGTTGACTGACGGTATATCGAAGTGCTGAAGTGTTTGTAAGGCTACGATGGCTATCCGAGTACAGAACCAGAGTACGAAACCTATCCAACTGCAAAGAGGTGTAAGACAGGGTGACGTTATATCCCCGAAACTCTTCACCGCTGCATTGGAAGACGTTTTCAAGCTAGTGGACTGGAAAGGATACGGTATTAAAATCAATGGCGAGTTCATCACTCACCTTTGATTTGCCGACGATATAGTTCGCGAATGGTATGCTCAATGACCTCAATAGTGCCTCCCAACGGATAGCTCTTAAGATGAACATGGACAAAACAAAAATCATGTATACCGTCCATGTCACACCTATGCCAGTAGTTCTTGGGAGCACTAAGCTCGAAGTTGTTGATGAGTATGTTTACCTGGGAGAAATAGTCCAACTAGGTAAGTCCAACTTCGACCAAAAAGTCAATCGATGGACTTAACTCGGCTGGGCAGCGTTCAGGAAATTACGACACATCTTCTCGTCAGGTATACCTCAAAGCTTGAAATCGAGACTGTACAACCAGTGCGTGTTGCCAGTGATAACTTATGGATCTAATATGTGGTCCTTCACTACTGGCCGCTAGCATCGAGCTATGGCGAGGGTTATGTTCGGAGTTTCTCTGCGTGATAGACTTTAATATGAGCATATTCGTAGTAGAACCAGAGTAACCGATATAGCCCAATGCATTAGTAAGCTGAAGTGGCAATGGGCCGGCCATATAGCTCGAAGAATCGACAACCGATAGGGAAAAAAGGTTCTGGAGTGGCAGACTCGTACCGGTAGGCGAAGTGTAGGGCGACCCCCACTAGATGGAGTGACGACCTGGTAAGACATGCAGGAAGTCGATGGATGCAGGTGGCTCAGGACCGTGTTTTTTGGTATTCCTTGGGGGAGGCCTATATTCAGCAGTGGACTTGTGAACCGCTGTAATGATGATGATGATGATGATGATATTCACATTACGACCTTATAAGACGAAGAGGTCGACTATACAATAAAAGTAGTGTACAATGCCCTTAAGTCTTAGTTCCCATTGCCCTCTACATTAAGATCGATCACCGCATAGAGTAAATAAATAGCTGGCTGTCTTTTCCACCTCCGAGACTGCCGCACGACACACGATCTGTAACGTATCCCTATGTAATTGAAATACATTAGCAGCCGATCGATTTGATTAAATGATTCATTACATTAGATAAAATGCATAAGAGTAAAGTAAATACAGTCGATATACGCCCTACTGCTGTTCGCATGACTGCTGTCATTATTTTGTTTCTCAGACATGCTGGTTTCTTCACCATGTTTCCTTTACCGTCTAGCACGTTTATTGGTGCCGGCGGGGATCGAACCCGGTTTGCTCTTAGTTTTGCTATGAGGTACAAAGGATCTATTATTATAAGTTATTTCTATAAGGAGTAGCAATTATTCTCCAATATTTTTATAGACGTAAGATGTAAACAAGCACATAGCCCACCCAAACTAGTAAGTGGTTGCTATGCATCTATTATATTCGGTTAAGAATCAAAACGCAGGTACGTTGTCACATCTGAGCATTTAAATAGAATGCCTCGCTACTAGTAATAAGTGGTAAAATTTAAATTTTGTACAACCGACTTCAATATAAATTATTAAGAATAACTCAAAAACTTATATGGGACCACATGAGAAGCACCAGCTTTCAAATAAAAAAAGAGTCATCGAAACCGGTTCACCTAGAAAAAAGTTATGAGGTAACACACATAAAAAAAAAACATACATTCAAATTGAGTAGAATCCTTTTTAAAGTCGGTTAAAAAGGGAGTCAGTTTTCGACTCCCTTTTTAACCGACTTTAAACCACTTTTTACGCTGGTATTCTGTAAGAAACTGAGGAAGTTTGACTACCTCATTGGTTTAGTGGTCGCAAGCGACTACTGATCATGAGGTCCCGGGTTCGAATCCCAGGTCAGGCCAAAGACAGTTATTGGGTTTTTCTGCCAAGAAATTTGCCCCTTGGAAAGTCGACTCCGTACACGCAAAGCCGTTGTTCCGGCACCTGATCTCTCTCTGGTTGCGTCGGGTTGCCGTCCTTGGGACTATGAGGGTAAATGCACCTATGTTTGCGACGGAGACATAGGTGCACTTACCCGCATAGTCACAAGACAACGAGACTAAACGCAAATATGTGATGTTTGCATTTAGTCTCCGTTGAGAGTGGCCCCCGTGACCGAAAATTGATTTTGAGGGCATTCTATAAAAGCGTGGTTCTTAAGCGAAGCTCCACCAAGTAAAGTTGTTAAGGAAATATTTATTACGTTTATTAACTTGACAGAGTTCTAAAATAAGCTGCAACGTATCGTATTTAAACTATTTTATTGCCGGCCATTTGTAAGTAAGCCGAACAGAAACCGTGAAGCACTATAAAAAGTAAAATACTGCAGATTCTGCCGTTTACGACGGCGAAAAACCGAAGAATTTTACACTTTCGGGGGCGAATACTCCATAGAGATTCTAATAAAGCCAATGTGATTGCCAATTGTCTGAAAATCTATTTCAGGGATTTAAGGCATTACCGCACCTTCCACGAGCCGTGAAGGAGTTAACGACATACGCGAATGGTATGCGAATCAGCAATTAGCACTATAAATGGTCTGATGAATATCTTTATATTATAATTCTTCTGTATGTGTGTTTGTCACTGAAATCCTCCTAAATGGCTGGAACGATTTTGATGAAATTTTTTGTATGTTTAATTGGGTCCTGGATAGTCTATATTCGCAATAGGATCTGAAAGCCGAACGCTAGATATACATAAAATATTTTATTTCGCACTTTTTGTTGTTTGGATTGTCCGAGTCGTTCAGAAAAATGTAACTTCTATGCACTATGATGTTCTTAAAATTGTTTTACTGTTACATTTTCATTGCCGCGTGACATAATTCCACTGTTGAAAATTGGCCTACCCCATAGTTGATCTCAAACTGCCTGGGTGATATTTGCCATAGTTGCCACACAAAATAATTGGCAGGCGGGTTGGCAAACGCAGTTTTTTTATTATTTTGAATTGTAGAGGATCACCATCCCAGGTTTCATTTCCCTCTGTCGCCTATTAGGACACCCACGGTGTGATATGGGATACTGAATTTTCTGACGCTGTCACTACACGGAAAATTAAAAGTAAATTATTTATTATTTAGTTATTTTTTTATTTCTTGAATATTATTTTACAGCTTATAATAACAGTGGCAGGTGTAACCAATTCACTTGATAAAATTAAGAAATGTGTTATAAAGACAAAAAAAATGCGAATAAAGGGAATATATTTAACAAAATTTACATACTTAATAAATTGCCAAATATTGACTGAGCGCTCACTGTATAAAAAAGAATCAATAGTAAATAAACATATAAACGGTTAAAGTTATATATTTGAATTTGCTGATAAATATAAGTGTAGGATATGAATCCAGAAAATACAATTGGGATGTGAATCTAAACGCTCTGATCTAAGCAGGAAAAGAAAAGTTTCGCCACCGAATGCAGCCAACGGTCTTTAGTAAGATCAATTAATTAGATGTAAGATTAACGAGTACGGGATGAAAGATAAATCGCAATACGGTCCCGCTCTGACGTAGACGTTCAACGATTCCCTCCCTAATGACGTCACGTTAATATGTAAGAGTATGCTTCTAATACGAAAGTGGTTACCGTATATATGCCTATTTAAAGACTTGAATATTTTGAAATTTCCTTAGTTGTCTTAGTGTTGTATTATTATTTTGTCATAAGCCTACTCCGTGGTGATTATTTCGATTCCTTTTTGCCCTCTCCTGTGTCATTGAACTCACTTATATTAGTCCCTTGTAGTGGTGGTGTAAGAATACCCACTAGCCAATATGGCTCCGTGGTTGTTATAAGAGGCGACAAGGGAAACTGAAACAGGAGATGGGCAGCAACATCTTCCGGGTAACAACTCAAAATAATAAAAAAAACTGCGGTTGCCAACCCGCTTAGCAGCGAGGCAACTATGGCAAAATCCTCCCTATGAGGCAATCTATGGGAGAGGCCAATTGTTCAGCTGTGAACTTATAGGCTGTTATGGATGGATGTATAGAAGATAATCTACCAGGAGCACATGACCCGCTGAGAGGTGAAATTATTAAATTAACAGTAACATTACAACTATGGCAAATATCTCCCTATGAGGCAATCTATGGGCAGGCCTATGTTCAGCAGTGGACTTTTATAGAGTGTAATGGATGGATGTATAGAAGATAATCTACCAGGAGCACATGACCCGCTGAGAGGTGAAATTATTAAATTAACAGTAACATTACAACTATGGCAAATATCCCCCTATGAGGCAATCTATGGGACAGGCCTATGTTCAGCTGTGGACTTTTATAGGCTGTAATGGATGGATGTATAGAAGATAATCTACCAGGAGCACATGACCCGCTGAGAGGTGAAATTATTAAATTAACAGTAACATTACAACTATGGCAAATATCCCCCTATGAGGCAATCTATGGGAGAGGCCCATGTTCAGCTGTGGACTTTTATAGACTGTAATGGATGGATGTATAGAAGATAATCTACCAGGAGCACATGACCCGCTGAGAGGTGAAATTATTAAATTAACAGTAACATTACAACTATGGCAAATATCCCCCTATGAGGCAATCTATGGGAGAAGCCTATGTTCAGCTGTGGACTTTTATAGGCTGTAATGGATGGATGTATAGAAGATAATCTACCACGAGCACATGACCCGCTGAGAGATGAAATTATTAAATTAACAGTAACATTATAACTATGGCAAATATCCCCCTATGAGGCAATCTTTGGGAGAGCCCCATGTTCAGCTGTGGACTTTTATAGGCTGTAATGGATGGATGTATAGAAGATAATCTACCAGGAGCACATGACCCGCTGAGAGGTGAAATTATTAAATTAACAGTAACATTACAACTATGGCAAATATCCTCCCTATGAGGCAATCTATGGGAGGCCTATGTTCAGCTGTGGACTTTTATAGGCTGTAATGGATGGATGTATAGAAGATAATCTACCAGGAGCACATGACCCACTGAGAGGTGAAATTATTAAATTAACAGTAACATTACAAATATGGCAAATATCCCCCTATGAGGCAATCTATGGGAGAGGCCTATGTTCAGCCGTGGACTTTTATAGACTGTAAAAGATAATAGATAGACATGTATCTGAATAAATTTTGCTTATAGTGCCTTTTTATAGAATGTGGGTGACAAACGAGCACACAGTCCACTTGATGGTAAGTGAAGGCTTTGGTCCATAGACATCTAATTTTACCCCCAATTAAGTATCAAAATGAAGATGCGTTGTCGCCCCAGTTATAACATAGCCTCATAGGTATAGAGCCTACACAGCAGCGACCCCGATACATTGCAGCAGCACGAGGCGCAACTCAGCAGAACGTGAGCATTGACGTCAACGGATGCAATCGGAACTCTGCAATATACCTTTACTTTATTTTTAATGTAATAATTAAAATTCATTTTAGATCTAGCATCGATCTGATTCACTTTTATTTTAGTTGTAGTAATTATATTGTAATTTTTATATTATAATAAAGTATTTTTAATTAGTTTCGGATTTTTTTGGTCCATCGGCTGCAATTAACGTAATTCCCCTGAGGACTAAGATGAAATGCCTCGTTTCCAGCAACACGGATCTACTCCGGTTCTCTAAACTTATTATCCATTTCGTAAAACACAGCATCATTAGGCACCAAATTTTAATTACCAAACTAACACGTGTTCAGCTGATCGTAATATTAAGACATGTCATATGATGTTCATTGAAATAGGGTATTTACGTAAAGTTAAAGTTAAAAAGTTAAAGTTACAGCCTATATACGTCCCACTGCTGGGCACAGGCCTCCCCCCTTTTCTGAGAGGGTTTTTAGGGCAAGGAATTGTCCGCCCCAATGCGTGTTGGCGAACTTCACATGTCTTTGAGTTTTTTTTTCTTATTTCTCAGACATGCAGGTTACCTCACGATGTTTTCCTTCGCCGCCGAGCACGTTGTTGAGCAATCAGCACTTAAAATTTCAATTAACAATTTCATTGGTGCCGGCGGGGATCGAGCCCGGGTTGCTCGCATACTGTGAAATTTACAGCGAGCGCTAACCATCTGAGCTACCACGGCTCATTCATCTCGTATTTACCTACGATTATTTAAAAATAAACTTTCTCCAATAAACCGTGGCCAATTACGCGTCAGTTCAAGTTCGGGCCCTTGAATAGCGAACTGCAAATTCTCAGCCGATTCCTGAAGTGTATACCCCACGGAAGACGCAGTGAAGGAGGGCCCTGCTAAATATTGACTGAGCACTCAGCGACAAAGGGAATTGGAACTTCAAGCTGGCGAAGCGGCAGTATTTTCACAATAAACAGCCGGGTGTTAGGTAGGGAAATGGCCCGGTTTATCTACTCCATTGACAGTCGACAAGTGCGTGTTTTTCCGTGTCTTCAATTTGCGAGGCTTTGTTGTAAATGCGCGTAATATGTAGGTTACACGCTTGAGATAACTGGAAAACGTCTTATTTATTAGGTGTAAGGTACAGAATTAAATAAAGATAATACGGTATAAGCATTTGTATATAAATATAGTATTTACTTTGTAATGAGCGACAGAAAAGCAGAGCGCCAACTAAGGGCTGTTTTAACCTGACCCTGAGCTTCCTCATACGGGCAGCAGTAAACGAGCACGTTTCAGATCCATAAATTATCACTGGAAACACGCACTGGTTATGCAATCTCGTTTCCAAGTTTTGAAGTATGCCTGACGAGAAAATGTGTGCAATTTAATAGACTTCAATATATGTATTTTATTAATATATAAAACATGTAAATATATTTGTGCAATGAATGTTTATAATATATATTTCATATATTTATACATTAACATACAATATATGTATATAAATCGTATTTATGTGTATAACCCAGTAAGTATGTATGTGATTGCAAGTTAATAAAAAATGTTTCAATTATTTCTGCCGGAGAACTACAGTGCGTGCACAAGAACACAGAAGTTCTTAAGAGTAGAGAGAGCCAGTATTATAACAGGCTAGGAGGCATCTTAGTCCTAAGTGGCGACAACGCAACTGTAGCTTTCTTTATTTCAATTTCGTAACAGATATCTATGGGCTTCAGTAGCCACTTACCATCAGGTGGACTGTTTTTTTGAAATAAATAGCTAATTCGGGTTAACTTAATTTGTGATGTATAAGGCTATTGTCTTGTTATGGCGGAAAAGAAAATCTGTCATCCGACTTCATTCCTTGGGTTTTTTTTAGAATAAGGGTGCCAAACGAGCACAGAGTCCACCTGATGGTAAGTGGGTGCTGTAGCCCATGTACATCCACATTTATCCTCAATTAAGAATCACAATGCAGATGCGTTGTCACCCCTGAGGACTAAGAGTAAATGCCTCGTATCCAGTCAAAAGGCGTCGTCGGTTTTCTCCACTCACCAAACGAAACACGGCAGCGTTAAGCTGCTATTTTACGCTGGCGTTCTGTGAAAGCGTGGTCCTTCCCCGGTCGAGCCGTCTCATTCGTGGTACAATCACATTATAGCTGTAGCATGGATCTACCACGTATGAAATATATGAATGTAAAAAGGTTTTGTTTCAATTTCAAGAGATATTTTATCAATCACTGTCCATTTCAATTGTCTACTGTCCACCAAAACCTTATTAGCTTCAAAATGTACTTAAAATAACTCCCTAAGCACTCGGGCCTTCGTCGTCTACTTTAAATTAGATCTGGGCGAGAACTGTCGAAAAAGAAGGAAATTCATTTATTTCCCTGTCCGCAGCAGTGAATAGTGACGTCACCGGTGATCCTCGAGCGCACCTGGCACAATCAGTCCCCTGTCAGCTTGAAACGGGTTTAGTTAGGCGACGGTTGGTTTGAACCAGGTTATAGTTTTATAAGTCGGAGCCGTTTTCAGTTTTGTCACAAATGGGACGTAGTCTAACGTTGATATATACATTCTTAAAACTTCTTACAAAGACAACGTTTTTGGCTCCATACTTGATTGGATTACTCGTAGTGGTCGTGACTACTTTATAAGTGCGAAAAGAATATTTTTTTTATCGAAGAAGGGGCAAGCGAGTATGCGGCTCACCTGATGGTAATTATTGGCCGGCGCCCATGAACAACTGCAGCAGGATAACAACAGGTGCGTTGTAGGCCTTTCAAAAAGTAGTTTAACCGTTTCTTGAAGGTCATTATCCATGTCCAAGTCTTATGGTCCGGAAAAATCGCCGGTGGTAGACGACTCCACAAAGAAGTCGCGTGAGTAAGAAAACTCCTAGTAAATCGCACAGTGATAGACCGCCAAGCATCTAGACGGTATGGATATAATTTTGTTTAAACCAAGCCATAGATATAGAACATCACTAAGCATGATGTTGCGGTGAGAACGTCAGTGTTGACCTGAATTCGAAAGACCAATCTGATTTGGAGGAACCCCCGGACCGGTTAAATAATATGCACTATTACGTAAAAAAACTTATATTACAAGAAATAGTTTAAATTTCGTCTCAAGTTTCAACGAAAATCTGTATCAATAAAGGAATCCCGTTGGTAAAAAATGTGACATCAATAATTGTGACATAGACTGTGGCGTCGCGGCGAAGGGACTTCTTTCGTAAAAAAAAACTTTTCTTTAAGCCACAGAATTTTATTTTGTAATAAGACCGACCAGTGTTTCTTCACACGAAAGTATGAAACCGCCAAGCATGTAATTTCCTTCTAAATACTTATGTATAAATATTAAAAATAAAATCAAATCAAAATTATTTTATTGAAAGGAAAAAAATGTAGTTACTGTGTAGTGACGGTGTAAGAATATCCTCTACCTTATTTCATGCCGTGGGTGTCGCAAGAGATGACAGAGGGAAACTAAAACAGGAGATGGGTAGCAGCATCTTCCTAATAACAATCAAAAAATGCGGTTGTCTCCCCGTCTGGCAAACGTGGCAACTATGTCAAAATATTTTTTTTATATATAGAATAAGGGTGACAAGCGAGCACACAGTCCACCCGATAGTAAGTGGATGCTGAGGCCCATAGACATCTACATTTGTCCTCGATTAAAATTCAAAATGAAGATGCGTTGTCGGCCCTGAGGACTAAGATAGAATGCCTCTTTTCCAGTAAAAAGGGTCTCCGGTTCTCTATACTCACCATACGAAACACAGTAGCATTAAGCTGCTATTTATATAGTATTCTGTGAGAGCGTGGTCCTACCCAGGTCGAGCCGACCCATTCGTGCTAAAACCATGATTACATAGATTCAGCATGGCTCAACCATGTTAAAATATCCCTTATGAGGCAATCTATGGACGAGACCTATGTTTATTAGTGGAATTTTAATAGGCTGTAATAAAAATGGATTAACAGCAAAAGAAAAAAAGAAAGACACTTAGAACTATCTGAATTAAGGTAACTAATTATATAATGTAAACTAAGAAATAAGATGTTCTCTCTTATTTCTGAGAAAAAATCTATTGTTATCTATTTAATTATAATTCTAATCTATTTATGCAACGTAGAAACTACGTGAAACCTAATTATGTTTTGCTCCTGTACTCAACAAGCATGCTCAAGACTGAAACTCACATTAGAAGGTGTTTGCCATCTTCAATTGTTATCAAGTCATGCATATATATTAACTGAAGTTGTTTGCCGAAGGTAACAGTAAACTGTCGAAAGTGTTCGAATACAGGAAGAAGGTAAAGGTGAAAGAAAAAGATCTTCAGACACAGTTTAATGTTACACAGTTCTTTAATTTCCCGCTTTGAAAATTAATAATTTTCAATAGTAGGAAGTTAGAGATTTCGATCCGATTTTATTATTTTGAGTTATTAACAGAAAGATGATGCCCATCTCCTGGTTTGTTTCCCTTTGTTGCCTCTTATGACACCCACGGGACGATACGGGTATGTGGATATTTGGCCACCGTGTAATTGCAGTGTAAGAATATCCCTCCTATTGTTTTAAATCATTAATATCCTAGTGTAATAAATATTGAATGTAACCAGAGTAAATAAAAATATAAATATAACGTGACCTATTAAAATTTGTCGTATTACATGTGTAGTATTCATCATTAAATAACTGTATTTATGAAATTTTGAAGTCTACTCGAACGTAGAAAAAATATCAGCATGTATGGTGCCAATCAATATTAAATGGGAACAACAATGATATGAATCAAATATCGTTTTGTTAAAACTAAATTAACTTTAATTATGAATGAATGTAATGTAAATAATAATAATAAATTTTGATTCTAAGATAATTTATCTTTCTTATGGATACATTGGAAGACATGTCCAATATAAAAAATTGTAGATGTTTCTAGACATATGATAATAATGCAATTCTGAAAAATTTATTTATTCACGTGTTCCTGTAGCATATTTTAAATATCAATCATCTAGGTCCAATAGTCTTTGGGAATTCAAAAAAATTCTTTGACAATCTGACATAGAGACACAGGGACCGAAGTGACTCTAAAAGTGATCGAATCGGCACGGAATAGCATTCAATGATGTTTTTAAATTGAAAAATACGCGAGCGAAGCCGCGGGTAAAAAGCTAGTATTTATATAATATCATAACATTTCATTATAAGAATTTCAAAGTGTAGCAATAAGAGCGTAAGACAATTTAATAATCGTCACCATTTTACCATCTTAATATTAGTATATTCATTCCTATGAAACTGACGATTTAATAGCAATCTTTAGCCGTTCGTATAAAGTTGATAACAATCTCCATAGATCTTGATCGTGCAAGTTATGGCGCGGTAATAACCAGCTAATAGCATTTGTTACTAAAATTAACTCTCAAACTCCCGTCAGTGTGCTTTCATAAAAATAATTTATGACCTATTGGAATGACCAGCACCCTGTATAATATTGCGTGGCATGATAACGTTAACAAATGAATTAATATTAAATTTTTGTTACAAAAATCTTACAAAAGGGTCAAGTTTGAAAGAACGTTTCCTTGTTTTTGTATGCAAAACTTACACATTTCTTTTTTAATTTTAACATCATTTATTCACTTTTGTTAGTGGACAGTGTTGTGGCTTCGTTAAATTCCCGATATTATATGTATTATATCCTTTTCCTAAGCATTTTCAATGCCCATCCTTTCCAATATGCGCGCGCTTAAAAAATGGCGCACGTTCACCTAAATGTATTCATTACTGCTATTTAAAAATCTAAATAGATTACGTATAAGAACATCGAGCAATTTTTCGTGTTCCTATACACATGTGTGCAGTGTGATGTCTGTGTATGTTGTGCACACTAGATATCAAGTATAAACCTTTAGCCTTCAACTGTTAACACGAGGAGTACTCCTATTTTGAGAGTTTCTTTGCCTTATTTACGAGTATCTAGTTTCGAAGCTACTTTAATTTGCTTCCCAGTTTTGTGGATTGTAATAACCCTGAGCCGTGGTAGCTCAGATGGTTAGCGCTCGCTGTAAGTTTCACAGTATGCGAGCAACCCGGGTTCGATCCCCGCCGGCACCAATGAAATTGTTAATTGCAATATTAAGTGCTGATTTACCACGTGCTCGGCGGTGAAAGAAAACATCGTGAGGAAACCTGCATGTCTGAGGAATAAGAAAAAAAATATTTCAAAGATATGTGAAGTTCGCCAACACGCATTGGGGCAGCGCGTCGGACATTTTCTTGCCCTAAAACCCTCTCAGAAATGAGAGGAGGCCTGTGTCCAGCAGTGGGACGTATATAGGCTGTAACTTTAACTTTTAATAACCCTGAGAATGAGATGATGCTACCAAGCTATTTCTAATTTGTTTTGTGTTGTTGATTGTGTAACGTATATGATTGTAAACTGTTATTTTTATTTTCAAAAATAGTCCTGCTAGGTTTCATGCTGTTTTTTCCCAGGACAGCGGTATTTTCCGAATCAGTGATAAATTAAACAAAAGATTGACTTTTATTAAGTATTATTTATAATCAATATTGAAAAAAAAAGTTTCTATTTCTGTTGAGATCATCAGATTGTTATCTGGTTCCCAAAACTTATCTATGAAACACATCGTGCTCCAATCTTGTGAGTTCTAAGTTATTTTCATTTACTTCCCGGTTAAGATCATCTGGTTATTATGTGGTTCTCAAAAATTATCTACGAAACATATTGTGCTCCAATATCGTGAGTATCCTTGTCTTATATATCTAGTTTCGAATATCGCTTCCCGCCATCTGTACGCTTAGATCTTTTAAAATACGCAACAAATTTTGATAGGGTTTTCATCAATGGACAGAAAGATTCATGGATATATATATATATATATATAATTCTCCTGTTCGTGTGTATGTAACTGAACCACCTAAACGGCTGGACCGATTTTGATGAAATTTTGTGTGTGTGATTAAGTTCACAATAGACCCGGTAAGTGGCGCTGTTGACGAGATCCAATAATCACCCGTGCGATGCCGGGGCGAATCGCTAGTAGTACATATACTATTACATAAAATCGAGTTCTTCAACATGGGATATTTCACACTTCATTTTTATCTGCAAATTCAAATAAATTCATGTTTAAATTATAAATAAATTGAATGTGTATTTTATATAGAACTAAGGATGACAAACGAGCGCACAATCCTCCTTATACTAAGTGGATACTGTGACAGATACGTACATACTATGTCCCATGTCCTCGATCAGGAATCAAAATGAAAAGCGTTGTCACCCTTGTGGACTACGACAGAATGCCTCTTTAGCAATAAAAAGCATTTCCACGTTCTCGTTACTCATAATACGAAACGCGGCGGCATTATGCTGCTATTTTATGCTGGTATTCGTGCTAAAACAGTAATAAAACTGCAGCGTGGCTCAACAACGTAAAAATATTGTTATACATTTATAAGATCTAGAAGGCATCATTCGTAGTTCTTGCCTCTGGTTAGTTGTGGCTATCTGTTAGTCAAGTAAGAAGTTATAAAAATCTTTACATATAGAACACGTGTTTGTATTAATTAATTACTTAGCCATGGTAAAATGTAAAATATAACAAATATTATTAATATTTATAACATTATATTAGACAGTGTCTTATATGTTATAACTTGCACTAGATCTTTATTAGAAAAACATAAAATACAAGACGGAAAATTTCCCAAATTATTACATTATAATATTATGTTTTAAAAACTTTTGGACATGGATTGATCACGAGCTGTGGTGATCTTTATGAGAATACTAGGTCTTGAATTTATTATAATGTCTTCGGTCCTTAATACGAATGCGAATTTTATATTATTTAGATGTTATGGTGAAACTGAATTATAAAATTCATTCATCCTCCAAAACAGCCTATAAAAAGTCCGCTGTTGAACAGAGACCCCTCCCCCTCCTTAGATTGCCTTATATTGTTTGGCCATAGCTGCCCCACAGTTGCCATGCTTGGCAGTCGGGTTGGTAACCGCAGGTTTTGTATTATTTTGTGATTTTATCAGAAAGACGCTGCCGCCCATCTTTTGTTTCACTTCCCTCCGTCGCTTCTTACGACCTCCATGCAATCTATAAATTGTAAAATTATATTTACAATTTATATTAAATTATATATGTATAAAATATATCATCATCATCATCATCATCATCATCATCATCATCATCATTACAGCCTCTACTTTCATCATTACAAGTCCCCCAAGGAATGCCACAAAGCACGGTCTTGAGCCACCTGCATCCATCGACTTCCTGCATATCTTACCAGGTCATCACTCTATCTAGTGGGGCAGCTAAAATATGTATAAATATGAAATTCTATCTGAATATATTGTGTATATAACATTTTAATTCAATATAGATTATAAACCACTGGTTTTGGAAATCCTAGGAAGAACCAGTACAAACTCAGCGAGTCGTAAAAAAACAGTTTGCCATCGTATATTATGTTACACAATTAACAACACAAAACAAAATAGAAATAGCGGTCACCTCATTCGCAGGGGTTATTATCATCCAACATCCATAAATTCCTTAATATTGTAACAACCCTTTTTATACACACTTTATTGTGTACACATATAGATTAAAATAGAATAGAATAGAATGATTTTTTATTCAATATTGATTATTATATAATACTTATTGAAAGTATTTTTTTTATTTACCACTGGTTCTGAAAATACCTCTGTCCTGGGAAGAACCAGCAAGAAACCCAGCGGCACTTTTTTTTAAACATATTTCACTTAACAATAATTTTGTTTATACAATTTTTAAATGACTTTTCATAGAACCAAAATGGTGGCGATCACCTTATTCACAGGGGTTATTTTCATTGATGTATTCCTTGATATTATAATAACCCTTTTTGTAAACTTTTAAACTTGTTTATTGACAAACTTTAAACATGTTCTGGGATTTTGTTTTGAGGATTGTTTTGGGATTCAAATAGACAGTCCAAAGAAATGTCAGAGTGTGTAAAAATAACAAAAAGTGTACGTAAGATTAGGAATGATAGATTTTCACGCAAGTATCAAAATATATTCTTTGTAAAAGGGGATTAATCTGATCCACAATAGCATTGTGCCACGCAGAAACATTGTTGGTCCCCATTCCAGTATTATCTTTCAACCTGAGCGCTCACGTTATAAGGGAAAGGTGTGTATTATATAACACCAAAGCGATCACTCGCCCGTAAATAGCGATATACCAAAGAATTGTTTAAGAAAACTCACTACAAGCGTAACATCTCCATTTTTAGCGTTCGGAAAAAGTAAATCATACTTGAATACCTCATTTTTATACGTGGTAGAGCCACGCTGCAGCTATATTATGATTGTAGCACGAATGGGTCGGTTTCAGCAGCGTAGGACCACGCTCTTACTGAACACCAGCGTAAAACAGCAGCTTAATGTTGCGGTGTTTCGTATGGTAAGTTTAGAGACCGGAGACCCTTTTACTGGAAACGAGATATTCCATCTTAGTCTAGTCAGGGTGACAACGCATCTGCATTTTGATTCTAAATTGGGAGAAATGTAGATGTCTATGGGCCACAGCATCCACTTATCACCAGGTAGACTGTGTGCTCGTTTGTCATTTTTAGTCCATAAATAAAATGTGCATTTTATTAATAAATAAACTATACAAATATAAAGTAAACATACATAATATGTACAAATATAAATAATTAAAAAAATTAAAAAATTAAAACTTCTTAAAAGTTAATATTGTTCTATTTGTGCTTACGGGAATTAAACCCTTGGCTAGCACGGCATCCGTTTTGAAAACATTGTGATTATCACGTAAAACACGTAGTTAATTATCATCAATTATCATCATCAGTGGTAAATAAAAAAATAACTTCAATAAATAAAATAAGTATTATGTAACAATCTATATGGAATAAAAATTATTCTATTCTATTCTATTCCATTCTATTCATTATTATTTTGTTTAATTATATTCAAATATAAGTTGTTTTTGTTGTATATTTCTAAATTATTGTATACGTCAAATTTTCACCACTCCATTGGATGACTAATACAGAATGCCTCATGACCGCCTTTTGTATTATATTGTTTTATGGAATACAATAAAGAATGAATAAATAAACAAATACATTATAATATACTGTGGTTTAAATTTATCTTAAAATTATTTTTTTCCGAATTGTCATGTGCTGTAGGTACAGCATCCCCGACGAACAGAGGGTTCAAGATTAAAATAATGAAGATGCAACCAAGTTAAGATGCAGGAAAAGAGTAGCAATTTTGATTTTGATTTAATAACGGCTAGAAATAGTCGCAAGGATTAAGGGCCTCGCATGTCTACAACTCCCGGCTTGAACGATATGGATCAAGTTCATTACGGAAGCAAGACCGATTAAGGAAACGTGATTAATATTTGAAACATGTGAAGTCTAATAGCTAGTGGTGTTCCACAATGATCTTACAATACTGGAGGATTTCAATGCTAATGTACAGAAAAGCAATTCATTATACGTGGTATAGCCACGCTGCAATATATTATGATTGTAGCACGAATGGGTCAGCTCGACCAGGGAAAGACCACGCTCTCACAGAATACCAGCGTAATTTTTTTACTGGAAACGTGGCATTCCATACTAGTACTCACGGGTGACAACGCTTCTTCATTTTGATTCTTAATCGAGGATAGATTGTGTGCTCGTTTGTCACCCTTATTCTATAAAAAAAAAATCATTTATTCATCACAGTCTTTCTAATGTCCTCTGCTGCATATAGGCGTCCCCCATAGATTACCTTATTGGACGAATATTTTCCATAGTAGCCACGCTTGACAAATGCGGGTTGGCAATCGTAGTTTTTTTTAATTATTTTGAGTTGTTAACAGGTAGGTAATGTTGCCCGGCTCCTGTTTTATTTCTGTTACCTTTTACGATACCCACGGGATGATATGGGGAAGTGGATTCTCTTGAGCCGCTACTACACGGCGATACATCTTTACATAATATATGTAGGCACGACTTTAAAATACTGGCCAGATCAAGAGTAAGGTTTTACTCTAGCGAAGCGTCGTATCGGTGGTAACGTGGCAACCCTTGTTGTTTTATAGGATTTTTGAAATTAACATCATCGGGAAAGCGTACCATATATTTGCGACGAATTGCTGACGATCTGTTCATTATATTTTATGGTACTTTATGTTGTAACGTACACATATTTGCGCCATCCATCATGAGTGTATCTGGGATGATCATCTTTCGCCTACATATATAATATAATTCTTCTGTCCAAGTGCATGTGACTGAACTCCTTAACGGCTGTACCGATTTTGATGAAAATTTGTATGTGTGATTAAATTGATTCTAAAATGGTTTAGATTCACAATTCGACCCGGTAGGTGGCGCTGTTGTCGAGATCCAGAAATCACCCGTGCGAAGCCGGGCCGGATCGCTAGATATATAAAAAATATTTTATTTGTGGTGGATCGCTAATGTTATATAAAGAACACTAAATCAAATGTCAACGGGTTAGATTTCAAATTTAATGTTTTGCAACAACTTGATACGCAATTTTTTTTAAATGTTTGAAATGTTTTGAAAGCTAACTTGTAATTATGTTATATTATGTGTATAAGCGTCATTATATTATCATCCCATGGCTGTCGTAAAAGTCGAGAGAGGAAAATATGCCAAATATGACAGGCAGCAGCGTCCTCCTAATAATAACCGGCCGTGTGAGTCGGACTCGCGCATAAAGGGTTCTGTACCATCGTAACACACGTTTCTAGTAGGGGAGTTCCCTTTTAATTTTTAATTTATTTTTATTTTTATTACTTTTTGTTATAGCGGGAGCAGAGATACACATTCTGTGAAAATTTCAACTGTCTACCTACTACGGATCATGAGATACAGCCCGCTGACAGACAGACGGACGGACAGCGGAGGCTTAGTAATAAAGTCCCGTTGGTTATCCTTTGGGTACGGAACCCAAAAAACTAGAAAATAAAAAGCTGCGTTTGCCAACCCGTCGGCCAAGCGCGGCAACCATGGCAATATTAAATTAACATTAATAAGTTTTACTAAACCTCGGGTAAAGGATACACGCACTGATATTTTTTTTGGTTTGCCTAGTTTTTAGTAGTTACGTGTTCTCTTAAACTTGTTGAATAAATAAATAAACAAAATGAAATATTTCAAAATTTATAGAGTCTGAGACAGATGTACTACATTAAAAAATAGGCATTCACACATAGAAGAGGTTTTTATTCATCCATTATTATATGATTTTGTTTGTTGTTACAAAAGAAGAATTTACATTTGGAACAGCACGACAAAAAATCCAAATTAATTTTTTGCCAAATTGATGAATTATTAAACGTATTTTTTTTAGTAAAAAAATCGAGTCTTCTTTGACGGTCACCACTTGGACTATAATATGTCACGACATGATCAATGACGTTTGACATAACTATAAGTGTGTAAGTGTGTAACACTTGACATTTGTCAGCTCACTTCAATCTATGGTTCCCCGTCTTTTTGTAAAGTTTGTGAGAGCGTGACTCCATATTGAAAGTTGACTAAAATAACTGATTGAATTATTTTGAACCACTAAATATATTTATACTAATATTGTGTAATTTTCTCGAATTACACATTCCTATTTTTCTAAGTTTTTTGATGTTGTGTACATAGATTTGGCCCATTTTGAAACATCCCATTTAAACCCAGCTATTTAATTCTACTGGGTAATTAATCTAATGAAGGAGTTGTCTATAATCTGGCAGTTCAAGAGTCATAAATCCTTTTGATCCCTCTAACGAGTGCCTCCTTGAAGTGCACCGACCATTTGCTTTCAAGATCAACCCTCCCCAAACTGCTTCATGCTATGAATATTAAACAATATAATAACAACGTTGATTATTGTCTCGAACGTTTAAAATGAGGGAAATTGGAGCCGTGACTCCCATGCGGATGGGGTGAAGGCGTTTCTTATTAGAAACTTGAATGAGATTTTTTACTCGTGAATATCGTTATGAATGCTAATTGACGGGACGGTGGTAGAGAGTATACATTTAAAAATAAAGCTGGAAATTTGAAGGACGTATATTTATACAAATAAAAATGTAAATGTTCGTTTGTTGAAAATTTTATGTCTACGAAAGTTATTTACTAATTGCTTTAAAATATTGTCACAACGTTGCATTCGAATACGCGCGTGATTTTACACATATATAATGTTTAAAAAACTTTTTAAGTCACAGCAACGCCTGACCGGGTACAGCTAGGTTTATATAAAACAAGCTGTAACACACTATTTCATCCTCTCAGGGATTGAATTTTCCAAAACCTTTTTTTAGTGGGTATCTACGTCGAGAAAAGAGTATATATGCTAAATTTCAAGTCAATCGGGCGTATAGTTTCGGAGGTCTTGTGATAAGTAAGGGAGTATTTCGCTTATCGCACAAAAGAACTTTAATCAGGTGGACATCTGATGGTGAGTGGCTACTGCAGCCGATAGATACCTGCAACTAACTTCAAACAAGAGACTCTACGGATTATCGATATGGATTTTTTGAACGTGGTAGAGCCATGCTGCAGCTATATTAATTGTATAGTTGTAGCACAAATGGGTCGGGCTCGACCGGGGAAGGACCACGCTCTCACAGAATACCAGCGTAAAATAGCAGCTTAATGCTGCTGTGTGTCGTATGGCGAGTGTAGAGAACCGGAGATCCTTTTTACTGGAAACGAGGCATTCCATCTTAGTCCTCACGGGTGACAACGCATCTGCATTTTGATTCGCAAACGAGGATAGATGTAGATGTCTATGGGCCACAGCAACCTTGTCACCCTTATCATATAAAAACAATGCGCAGCCACATATGAGGACTAGAAATGCCTCACGGACTGTAATTATACTTGTTCTCTACGCACTTCAGACCGGGACACCATATTGCACGCACTGCTGCTTGGTGGCAAAATGATAAAAAAATGGTTTCTAACCAGACGGACTCCTTTCGGAAGTCTACCATTTAGTAAGATTTGTTCTGAACGCATCCTCGCCATTTTGTCAAATGTCCATTCTTGCATGAGATTTTAAAAGACCTTGTACGTAGGTACACATTTTATATAAACTATTAATTTACACATTTACATGCATAAACTTCATTCGCGATTAAAACTTCAAAACTATTGGATTTTAATAGAATAAGGGTGACAAGCGAATGCATAGTGCACCTGATAGTAAGTGAATGCTAACCTTATGCAATAGACACCTATATTTATCCTCGATTATAAATCAAAATGCTGATGCGTTTACACCTGAGAACTAAGGTGGACGAGGCATTCCTTACCAGTAAATAGGGTCGCCGGTTCTCCACATTCACCATACGAAACAGCAGCGTTAAACTGCTGTTTTACGCTGGTATTCTGTGGGAAATTGATCTATTCCTATCGAGCCGACCCATTATTTCTGCAACCATAAAACCACTGCTGCTTGGCTCTACTATACTCATACACTTCTCATGAGTTACCACAATTCATTTCATGATAACTATTCTTTTCTTTTCTTTCTCAAAAAATAAACGTTACCCCTGTAGTAGGATTTCTTCTGTATCTTTGAGGCAGTTTAAATACATAAATTGAACAAGGAAAAACGACCAGACACAGAACAATTATTTGTAGACCATACAAATACTTGTTTTTTCGGTATTAGAATCCCCGGCTCTGCAGCGCCTCAATCAAATGCTTACTTACTGCGCTACGGAGCCACCAAAACAACTATCATATCATATTTTATTAAACAAGGTTTCAAAAAACCAACGGCTTAAGATTTCCCCCATTTGAAACTGTTGAGCCTAATGCAACAATTAATTAGCTATGTTGAACAATAAAATGGTGCGTCTTACCTAGTTTGAAGGGCACCTTTGTGTACTACTACCACTTACTATCACCACTTCACTAGGAAAGATATACCACCGTCGAAAATACTACACGTGTTTTGCCTCAAAATGAGGCAACTTCAGGAGAAATATCTCTAAGATGGCTAACTGCTAAAGCAATTATTTGGTTCAAGCCAACATTTGTTTATCTAAACCGTACAACAAACATCTAAATGCCAAGGCAACAGTTAAATATTTGTTTCCCCCCAAAACACTTGACCGAAGGGTTGAGACCGCAATTACTGCCAACACTGACCCAAATTAATACCAAAGCAAATTTATATGTAAACTTAAGTGATTGTTTCACGCCTCAGACAAACTTTCGATGAAGTCAGCAAAATGGTCCTTCATTATACATTAATGGTTACGAATCCCAATATTAAAGTTACATAATTCGAAAATAAAGGTCTTTCAGATAATTTTCACATATTTTTTTTTTGTTATTTGCATGTTCGTTGCAATTAAGTTAAATAAAAGAATACATGTACATTAATTTGGTTTGATAGCTTTTCGTAAACAATGTAAACAATGTAGTGGCGGTGTATGAATATCCACTACTCCATATCAAAACCGGAGATGGAAGTTATTCGGTTGCTGACCCGCCTGTCAAACGTGGCAAATATATTAAATATCACCCCTATGATTCCTATGTTTAGTAGTGAACATTTTAAAAACTGTTATGGCATGTAATGGATAGCTTTTTCATATCAAAAACCAAGTCCGAAACCAAGTTTATTTAAGGAATCTGAAAAGTTTTATATTTTTATTTAGAAAGAGTAAAGGTTTAGCCAATGTACGTCACATTGGTGGGTACCTATTTATCTATAGTTACGTAATATATTCATAAAGTGTATGTACATCACAGTACATTACAGTACAGTACATTACAATGCAGTATAGTACAGTCTATTACAGTACAGTTACCTGTAGATATATATATATATATATATATATATACTACTATGTATCTTGATTAATATGATACAGAAATGATAAAAGAACTTACAGTCCACCTGATATTAAGTGACTACTGCAGTCCATGGACATAATGCATCCAACATGCAACATGGCTTCAGATGCGTTGTCACTCAGGATTCACTTCGATTCTCCATAAGCGGAACCAATCGCCTAAACGGATGACGGTTGTTTGGAGTATCTGGGCGAGTATTCTTTTATTGTGATGGGCGACGAAAAGCGCCGTGTCATCGGCAAAAAGAGCAGTATTAACTACTGGGTGCTTCACGATGTCACTCGTGAAGAGTGTAAAGAGGAGAGGGAAGAGGAATGAGCCCTGAGGGACTCCAGCTTGGAGGAGGCGTTTTGAGGATTGAGTGCCCTCTATTCGATAGCGGAAGTGGCGGTTGGCAAGGAAGGCTCTGATGATGTGAGTGAGCCTATCAGGCACGAAAGCAAGCAAGCCTATGAGTTTATACAGCTTGTAAAGTAAGCCGCCGTGCCAAACTTTGTCAAACGCTTTTGCGACATCGAAAAAGAGTGCGCCGGTATTAGTGGTCCTACTGCTTCTTTTTGGGAAACGTGTCTCTCAGGAATAATATGGAATGTCTCACATCCTTTAATTATACAGGCTCTCTTTAGACCGGAACACAGCAGTTCAAGCGCTGCTGTTTGATGGTAAAAAAAGGTGAGTCGCTGATAGAGTCATTGTAGTGTAGGTAAGAGAATCAAAATGATAAATTTAAATAATTAAATACTATTTGATGAGACGTAACTTGAGGCTTTATCCAAAGAAGGATTGTAATAAGACCATGTAACTTGAAAATAATTCATTAGAAACTATGGTTTGAAACCGACCTACATACTAACGCAAACTTTAACCTTTCTTTGTTAGAATTAAGTACATAAGAATTGTAATATTTTTAATAAAGTCGATTAGTCTAAGTCGGACAGTCTAGTAGTCTTGTTTGAACCATCGTCACGAGTCTTTCATTTACCCCAAGCTCCCCACATCGCAACATGATGTAGCTATATATATATTATGGTAGTAGCACATAGCATTTTGATTCTCAACCAAGGATAGATGTAAATGTCTATGGATCACAGCATCAACTTATTATCGGATAGACTCTGTGCTGGGTAGGTTACTTTTTATTGAATAAGGACTTTAAGGCAGAACTCTACTTGTACTTTGTATATCTTCTCTCTCTATATACATAAGCCGCAGTAACTCAGTGGCTTAGCGCTCGCAGTAAATATTATAGTACGTGAGCGACCCAGGTTCAAACTCCGCCAGCACCAATAAAATTAATAACTGCAGTAACAAGTGCTGATTTACCAAGTGCTCAACAGTGAAAAAAAAACGCGAGGAATCCAGCATATCTGAGAAATAAAATAAAATTCGAAGACTTTTTTCTTTACCCTTAAAATCCTTTCTGAAATGAGAAGAGGACTGTACCCAGGAATAAGACCTAACTATATAACTATTAACTGGCTGTAACTTCGACTTTATAATACATCTATAAATAGCAGGTACATGTGAAATAATATTCAAACATGGTGGAGCCACGTTGCAGTTATGTTAGTTATACGTAGCCGCATCACAAATGGGTCGGCTCGACCGGCGTAGTACCACGCATTAACAGAATACCAGCGTAAAATAGCAGCTCAACCGGAGACCCTTTTTACTGCAAACGAGGCATCCATCTTAGTCCGCAGTGGTGACAATGTATCTTTATTCCTAATCGCGGATAAAACAGCATCTACTTACCAACAGGTGGACTGTGTGCTCGTTGGTCACCCTTATTCTTTGCAAAAAATACTTACAGTAATAATAATTCCTCAAGTTCACATTAACTGAATACTATTGTTAAAAAAATACATAGTCAGCAATGAATTTCCCAGAAATTGACAAGTGGAACAAAGTTGAGCACTCTCACGAAACTCAGTGTCCCGGATGAATTTCCTATTATTTCGCAGAGTAAAATAAGACATTCGTGCCTTGAACTGCCAAAAAGTGCACCCGTCAGCCCTACGTATTAACGTTAACGAAGCGAAGGGTCCCGTGGCGGACCCCACCAAAAAGGGCCGCTCTCAGTCCAGCGAGCTGCAATAAGAGGATTCTACACCCTTCTATTTGGTCGGTGTAAGTTATAAACAGATAGATACATAGGTGTTGCTTATACCGGTGACAAGGTAAATAAATTGAAAAAAAAAACTTTAATATAGTACAGTGTAATGGTGTAAGAATATCCACTACCCCGTATCGTCTCGCAGGTATCGTAAGAGGTGACAGAGGAAAGCTGAAACAGGAATGAAATTCAAAATTATAGAAAACTGTAGTTGCTTATCCGCCTGCCAAGCGTGGTAACTATGACAAATCCCTCCTATGAAGTAATCAATGGGATAGGCCTACGTTCAGCGGTGGACTGTTATAGGCTTTAATGGATGGATGAATGAATGGAAATATTATAAATATACACATAAATGACGCAATTATAGGTTTATTGTAGTATATTTCAAATACTTTGGATAGTTTTTACAAACTTTGAAAGTTCTATAATCAATATATAAAAATATTATGTTCTGCACATCACTACAAAATTCTCGATACCATCCACATCATCTTGATGCTTGGAGTTCCACCACCGTGCGATTTTCGAGAAGTTTTTTGCCTCACACCACGAACTTTTACAAGTTGCAACTACCAGCATATTACCACAAAATTTTCCTGACCGTCTGGGTCTGAGTTTTTACGCATACCGCGATCTATCGGCAGGCATGACATCTTTTTAACTTATCCCATAGTCGCTACTTAACACACACCTATGGGAGAGAAAGCTATAAAGATTATTTTCTATAGAATAAGGATAAAAAACGAGCACACACTCTACTTGATGGTAAGTGGAAAGTAAAAAGGGTTCTCTACACTCACCACACGAAACACAGCTACATTAAGCTGCTATTTTACCCTGGTATTCTGTGAGAGCGTGGTCCTACCCCGGTCGAGCCTACCCAATCGTGCTAAAACCATAATATAGCTGCAGCATGGCTCTACCTAAAAAAATATCATATGTGCCTCACAAATCAAAATCACAATCACCTAAATAGAAAAATGAAATGCATCTACCAAAGTCAATTACTTAGCTAAGACTTGCACCACTCAATGTACGTGGGTACCTTTAATCGCTTCAGCTCGTAAGGTGTACTGCACAATATAAGAGGAAATTGCATTAAATTATAAGTCGACGAGCAATCACGTTTTGTTTCCCGGCCGCTTACGGATTTAACGGTTTGAATAAATCCGAACTCTTAATTAGTAAAAATTTAAGGCTTATATCTGAAAATGGCGAATGTCAGCTGCCTTCAAACCAGCAAGAATCTGCTGGTAGCAGCACATTGCTATACGTCACTTAAATAACTTCTTCAGTATTTCTTTTGTAGTTTTACTGGACAGTTAGTTTTACTCCCACGACGCATGAATGAGATGAGAAACGAGGAAACTGTGACTCATAGACAATAACAAAGTGTCTGTGTATAATATGAAAATTACCGCCTTTTATTGAGCTGAGGGGGTTATATTTATACCATGTTTTAAAATTTTTGTCTTAATCTTTGAAATGAATGAATGAAAAAACATATTTATTTATTGCTGCAACTTTTTTATAAAACAAAATAATAATAATAAAAAAATGAATTGCAGAAAAAAAAAGGTCATCGACTCAGCATGATGCTACAGTAACAGAATGGCTGAACCAATTGTAACGAAACTTCACGAACAGATAGAGAACAGTACCAGGAATGACCTTAATGAAAAAAAACGAAAACGCCACATTAATAGATTCATCCCAGGCGAAGCCATGGCAGGTCGCTAGTCCTTGTAATGTTTTATTAAAAGAAAATTGTACAAAAAGGGTTATTATATTATCAAAGCATACATAAGTGAAAAAAACCCTGGGAATGAGTGATCGCGCCACCATTCTGGTTCTATTAAAAGTCATTTAAATTTTGTAAAAACAAAAAAACAAATTTATTGTAAAGTGACATGTTTAAAAAAAGTCCCGTTTGGTTTCTTGCTCATTCTTCCCAGGACAGAGGTATTTTTCGAACCTGTAGTAAATAAAAAAATGACTTTCAATAAGTATTATGTAATAATCTATATTGAATAAAAATTATTCTTTTCTATTCTATTCTATTCTTCATAAGAATCAAAATATAGATGAGTTTTCACCGCACGGGACATAGAAACAACTATTACAAAGTGTGTCCGGTTCCCGTCAACAACCGTATTTTTTTGAGAGCGCGATCTTTCCCCGGTCAACCGTAATACAACTGTTATACAGCTGCAGTCTTATACTACTACGTAGTTTTATCAATTATATGTGAAAATGGAAGCCATTGCAAATTGGAATTCGTATCCAAGATACAGTTCAGTACAATGACGAGTAATAATTTTTTCTTTATTTATTTATTTATCTTTTGTTGCAAACACCTTCAACTAAGTATTACAAAGACACTTAATGCGTTATGGCATCTCTATAGTAAATTTTACCACGTTTTTATTAACACGTTTGAAGAGCTTCAGCGCTTAAGGGAGGGACTTCAATGTGTAAACGTAGCTCTAGATCGGATGACAATGTAAGAATGTGAAAATAAAGGATTATATACTCCGTCCGTTTTAAAAACGTAACTGCATTTATTTAAATAATTTTAAATTAAAAATTTTGTACAACCGACTTCAATATAAATTATTAAGAATAACTAAAAACTATTCGTCAAACCTTGATCAAATTTATATGAAACCACACGAGAAGCACCAGCATTCAAATAAAAAAGGAATCATCGAAATCGGGTAACCTAGAAAAAAGTTATGAGGTAAGACACTTAAAAAAAATATAGTAGAATTGAGTACTGTATTCTTTTTGAAGTCGGTAGAAAAAAGATGTGAAAAATTATTTCTTCGAATAAAAGTGAAAAATGAGCGTAAGTTTATTTTACGTATACAACAAGATACTGACGCAGCGGCTGCTTGTGAAGATCGTTAATATTATGATGGAATTGGACTGTTCTACGATATCGGTATGGATATCTAAAATAAAATATACTTTAAAAAAATATTAACAAAAAACACGCCTCAAAACTATATTTAATTCCTTATTTAACAAGTAAATTATTAAAGTTGTAAATATTTACTTTGCCAATATCCGAGGCGAAACACGTGTCGTATTGTCATCGGTGGTGTGTCTTTCCTAGTGTAGTGGTGGTGGGAGTAGTGGTGCTGGGATTAGTTGTGACGGGGATAGTGCACGCAATTGAGGGAGGGCGGGAGGTGCTCTACAAACTAGGTAAGACACATCATTTTATTTTATTAAGCGGATATTGGCAAAGTAAATATTTACAACTTTAATATAATGGATTTCCGCAAAGTAACGCCTGATTCTATTAAGTAAATTATTAATTAGAGAATCCCTCACCCTATTCGTCGCGTGGGTGACGTATGAAGTAAAATGGAAATACAAGGACCTAATGACGTCCGATATATAATCTGAAAAAAACTGGAGGTAAAATAAAACAAATAATTATATTCAAGAAACCGCAACGCAATGCGGAACCTTTTCCCTCCAAACCCCTCCCATAAATTTGATGGCCTATACCCAAGAATGAACGTATGCGAGTTACTAATTTACTTTTATACAAACATGCAAGCTATTGCACATAAATACAGACATATAAAAAATACCTCATAAACATTACCGTCCGTCTGCGACACGGATAAGACTGTTTACCAAAAAGATAAGAAAGAAGTAGAGAAACCTTCTTACAGCAAAATATATAGTTAAGATATTTAACGAAGTCAATAAACTTACGGCAATACTTTAGCGACAATTTAATATAAAAATATAATAAAGAGCGTCGGAAGTTCCAAGGGCACTTTCATCTTACGACTTCATCAGCATAAAATTTATTTAAACTGTTTACTCCCGCGACGTCGTTATAAAACATATTTACGACGAAATAAACTTTTAAAAATATTCCGCTGTAGATTAGAGCATCTAAAGTTATGTATCCTGCCAGTAGCGTCGCTTGTATTTTTGTGGCTGTACCTAATTCTTACAACTTTTAATAATTTCACTCTTGAAATGCGTTGTTTTCCCTCCTACTTAAGTAAAGGAAAAAGATATGCTAATTAGTTGTCTATTAAAGTTGTGACTGTGGCTGAGATTCTATAATTGTTGGACAGAAATGTATGGAGGTGGTTCACGGCCAGGGGTTGAAAACTGTTGGAAAATGTAGTTACAATCTTCATAAAAGTTCTTATAAAAGTTCCACTTTTTGGTATTGTTCCGTTTATGGTTCCGGTTGCTATATCTGTTTCAGAATACCGATTAATTACTTACCAGCGTTTCAGGTTCCAAATTGAGTGCGAAAGCTTGACCGAGATGATGAGGAAAAAGGTTAATAATGCTGCTATGTTTCGTATAGCGAGTGAGAAAAACCGGAGACATACTTTACTGGTAACGAGGCATCTGCATCTTAATATATAATAAAGAAAAAATTGAGTAATAAATGTATGTATGTAGGTGTCTATGGACGACTGTATACCATCAGTTGGACTATATGATCGAAGTCACTGTTAATCTTTACATTATGTAAATAAAATTGAAGTGTCTGTCTGACTATTGTATTGAAATAACTGCCTTTTATCTAGTTCAGGAGTTTATTTGCATACCATTAAGACATGGAGAAGCATTTTTAACATTTTTGTGTCTCCTTTACTGTCTGTACGGGCTAATCTTCGAAATGATTAAATCGAATATAATAAAAGTTCACGAACTATACAAGGCATATTATCCAAAACTTCGATTTATATCAAACGAAAAATTTATAAAATAAACAGTCTTAAAAATCTAAATAACGCCACATTAAAAGACCTTATTTATTTATTTATTTAACAAGTACACTTACAATATACATATATGACATTGTCACAAAAGCATACACACTTTTATATTTTCTGATATACATATCAATTACAAGTGTACATAAAATTCACAGATTGAGTCGTGCAACTTAATTTTGGATTAATTTGGAGTAGGAAAAACATTCAATCAATGCAATAAAATGAGAAATAATTAACCTTAACCTTAGGTGAAGCTGGGGCGGGTCGCGAGTTCTGTAATAATAAATAAAAGACAATGAAACAACATGGCGAGTCCAGTGTCTTCCCGGATAAAGATACTCGAAGCGCACACATGCCTCGGCCGCAAATTAAATTCTGTCGTCTTTGCAGCGCAAAGAATTAAGCAATTATTGCTGTAACATTTTCTGTTTTAATTTGTGTGTTTCAACTTTATTAGCAAACTTGTACAGAGTATCTTAGTTTGTCATGCACTGTAACGTCTCTTTCTAGCGCTAAGACTATGCAATCGAAAACCATAAATAAAAATATAATACAGAAAAAATTAAATAATATTTGAGTCCATCAATATATCATATTAAAAATGTCCATTGACAACTGATCTATGAAAAGTCCACTGTTGAACCATAGTTGCCACGCTTGTCAGGCGGGTTAGCAACCGCAGTTTTTTTTTAATAATATTTTATTTTATTGTACGTAATCACCCTAGAATACTAAAATTAATTGTGTCCCTAGACATCAGAAGCCAGGGTAAATAAAACACTATATAGGGTTAGTAGAATAATAATTTATCAAGGTTATTTTTTAATAATAATAATAATTAAAAAAAAATCATAGTAATTCATTTATTTAGGAAAGAAGCAAAAGATTTTTCTCTTGTACCGTTAAAATTAATTTATTTTGCAAGTTAACGAATATTCGTTTGTGTAATGAACAGTACGGTTTGCGGTAAGGAAAACTACGAGCAAACTTCAGTATAACCTGTGGTATAGCCCCAATCTCGATTCTGGCAACGATCCAAAGGCACAATTCCATACTCTATCGGTGTGATCGAACAGAATTGCGAGAGTCAAACGCCGCTAACAATTGAGTATATCACAAACGAAAGCGAGTTGTAGGAATTTTCTAAAGAGTAATATTAATCTCTTATCGAAGTACTTTCGAATATTTCATCTCCTTGCTTTGCAATGCATTCGTATATGGATTGAGTTGAAATGAAATTATAAATAGATTTCGATTTTTGAACTTCAAAAGGAACGAGAGCTTTCCGAACTCACGTAAAATAACAAGCGATTTTACGCTTAGAAGTCGACTGTGGTTGAAAAGTCTATGCCATGAATAGGAAAGTTTCTATAGATGTGTTACAATAACTCTTAAGGCAGCTATTTTATATATGGCTATTGGATGGCGTTATTTTTTAATTTAAATCTGTTTTTACCCGACTGGCCCAGAAGGAGTGTAATGTTCTTCGAATGTGTATGTATGTACGTATGTATATAAATTTCTTTGGCACGATCAAATGCTAATGTGTCGATAGATTCACCTTATTGTATTAAAGAAAATGGGTGTATAATATTTAAATATGTTGCCTGCAAATCATAAAATAGATAGAAAATGAAAAAAATATCTTGATGTAAGTAAAACTCAAGCATACCACTCCAAGACTTCAAGGCACTGTAAGTTCATTCTGCGTAGATCGGACAAAAACAATATTCAAAAGCTGAAGATAGCCGGGCTAACTATAACGTAGGGACGTCATTCACCTCTGTCACCCTGTGAACATGGGTGCTGTAGGACCCGAAACGTCGGGAATTAAAAAGTTAAAATTAAACGCGATCCGTTAAATTAATTTCATTTAATGTACATATAATATTCGCGTTGACATAATAAATAATTATATATTTTATGTAGTAAGTAATATATGTTACGTACACAGGTTCAACCGTAAACATTTGAAAAGGAAATGAGCGAAATTAAACAAATCAAGGCAGTATTTTTACATCAATTACAAATCGTAGGACCATTTAAACAATTTCCTTTCCAGTTTATAGCCATTGGGACGGCTCCGAAAGCACGCTCAGGGCTATTACCTCACAATTACAGTTCGACTTGCGAGGAGCTATTTTATATAATGACGATACTTACGGGCTTCGAAGCTTCACATGTAAAGTTATGGCCAATTTTATGAACGTTCAAATATATTAAAAACTAGTAATCGCCTGGAAAGAATAATCTAATATATAGGTAAAAAATAATGTTTGTATGTTCGCATGTTATGCGCTGGTATACCGTTCATCAGAATGTGGTAAATCTTTGTCAACTTATTACTTGAACTGACGCGAAGGTTATAGGCATAGAACAATTAACTTACGGTAGGTGGCGCGCGTATCGTACCGACAAATTTATTTGAAAGTTATATATCATTCAATTTCAGTGAATGAATAATCATTCTTAATTAAACAATATAACTTTTCCAAATTTAAAATGATATTTCCACAATTATTTCTTCTGCGGCAGCAATATGCCGGGTACCAGCTAGTAATATATAATTTTTTTTATTTCTCTCGTACGTATGTGAGTGTGTGAGTGTTATTATGTCCGTTTGTATGTTTGTGTATATTTATGAGATTGTTTGAACTAATTGTTCTGTGTCTGTGAATGAAAGAGTCTGAAAATAATTTCGCAAGTTTATTTTTACATGACTTTTTTTTGACTTCATAACAAGACAATTTTTGGTGTAATTTATTACACAAATAAGGACGGATATTTTTATATTATGATTTATATGTGACGTTACTTAGATTTAAGATAGTCAAAGACCATTTACTTTATCAATATTCCTTTTTTTTTTCAAATTTTTTTTAAGCTTTTTGTTTTAAATATAGCCTAGGTCCCTCCTGGCATTGCTCCCTATTTGTTAGTAAAGTTTCATCACAATTGGTTCTGCCATTCCATTAGCGGGGACAGACAGACAGACAAAAAATTTAAAAATGGTTATTTATTGTCTTAATAGCATGCAAATAACTCCAGTTTTTTCTATATTACAGACAGGCACTTAAAATTTTTTTTTGATAGAAAAAGCCGTAGAAGATAAGTGATATTTGTGGGCGGAACTCAATTTTCCAATTCAATGTTATAAAGAAATATAAAGAAATTTATGTCGAGTTTCTTGAAAACCGTTCACAAAAATAGACCAACGAAGTTGAATGAAAACCTGTCCAGTCTCATTTTCTTACTGAGTTCAAAAGACGAGGAATTTGTATTTTTTTTTATAGAATAAGGGTGACGAACGAGCATACAGTCCACCTGATGGTAAGTGGAGTGTATATTCGCCGTGTATGTTCTTTTACTACAAAAATATAGTTCATGAGTGGTCAATATAAATTTGAATATAAAATACCACCTCAATGGGGTGCAAAATAGGAAATGAAGATTTTAATGTAACTAGCAGACGGCATTCAAGATTTTTAACTTTCCGCTTTGAAATTCTCGGTTGGACGACCGGCCGTGTGTGTGTGTGTGTGTGTGTGTGTGTGTGTGTGTCTGTGTGTCTCTCTCTGTGTGTCTGTGTGTGTCTGTGTGTGTCTGTGTCTCTCTCTCTCTGTGTGTGTGTGTGTGTGTGCGCGTGTGCGTGTGCGTGTGTGCGTGTGTGCGTGTGTGCGTGTGCGTGTGCGTGTGCGTGTGCGTGTGCGTGTGCGTGTGCGTGTGCGTGTGTGTGTGTGTGTGTGTGTGTGTGTGTGTGTGTGTGTGTGTGTGTGTGTGTGTGTGTGTGTGTATGTAAATAAAATTTTGTCGTACGATATCTTTAGAACGAATCAACCGATCGAGATGGGCGTTCGAAAGTGTTCGGATCTCTACACTCACCATATTAAACATAGCAGCATTAAGCTGCTATAAAAAAAGTAAAAAATATACTTTTAATAAAAAGTAAATACAGACTTCAAAAACAAAAAGATTAAAAATATCTACTTTATAGATTCAGAACTCGGTGTTTAATTTTTCAATACACTTATGTCTCAGCACCGACTGCAGAAGCTATTGTGAGTATTCGTTTATTTTATTCTTTTTAAATGAATAAAATAATTTCACATGTTTTATTAAATTCTAAATATGTAATAAATTAAATAATAATAAATTTTACTTTATATTGAAAGCTTAATTTTGTCAATCAAGCACAATAGTTAAGCTTATTTTAAAATAATATCTTTTTAGTAAACTTTTTACTTAAAAAATTACTAAAAATAATTTTTTATACCTATGTCACTCACACAACTAAGACGATAATTAATAGGCGTTACTTTGCGGAAATACATTATATTAAAGTCAGTAAAAATATATTAACTAACTTCAACTAAGACGAATCGAACGACACCGCATAAGTTAAAAACCACCAATTAAGCTACATAGCGTGCTAAAAACATAGACATACATACGAGTACATACATACATTATCCTAGAGACCGAATTTCAGTCACGGCGCCCAGTCTCAACGGAGACTAGCCATCTGCGCAGGACAGGATTATAGTGCCCGAGTGTGTGCGCGAACACAGGTGCACTCTCTATTTCCTCACTCTCATAGTCCGATGGGACGGTAATCCAACACGACTGGAGAGAGACCAGACGCACGACCGACGGCTTTACGTGCTTTCCGAGGCACGGGGGTGAAACACCGCCAACTTTCTGATTTTTCCGTCTGGGATTTGAACCCGGGACCTCATGATCAGCAATCGCGTTTACGACCACTAGACCAACTAGGCAGTCAGAGAAGGAGGTTATTATTTATCGATTTTTATTTACGAAAAATATTAATTATAAAAATACAAATTTTTCTACGAAAAATTTTAACTTCTTTTCGGGCAGTCGGGTAAAAAAGCCGCCGTTTAAGTGAGTGATTCTATTGTGGCCTTGTTAATTTATTTACAGTGTTTTATTACCGCATAAAACTTATGTATACCCCAAAGCAATTTGCGAGTAATACTTTCGCATGTACCAAAGTATTTCATTAAACTTTAGGTTGAACATCTTATGTTATAGGCGAAGTTTCGGACGTGATTGGTTATACGAGGGTTTTCATCACGCGAACATATTTACGTCAAGTAAACCTATGTCCAGCCGTTGGCCGCTTTACAGGCTTCTTTATTTGGGAAGTTTTTGTAATAGGTCAGATAAGACAAAGTCCACACTTTAAGATATCTCCACGTTTCAAGTATTTTTTTTATAGAATAATGGTGACAGACGACCACACAGTCCACCTGATTGTAAATGGATACTACTCGTATAGCACATAGACTTCACATTTACCTTCGATTAATGTTCAAATTGCCTATGCGTTGTCACCCCTGAGGGTTATGATGAAATGCCTTGAATCCCAATAAAAATCCTCCAATGAAAATTTTACGCTGGTATTCTGTGACAGTGTAGTCCTCCCGGTTGTGTCGACCTATTCGTGCTGCAACCATAATATAGCTGCAGCATGGCTCTTCCACACAGAACATTCTAAAGTCGGATGCTATGGTTTTAGAGGAACCTCTTGCTATGTTCGTAAACATACCTACGTTCGTGGTTAACTGTCGCCTCGCCTATCCCGAAAACAAAATAAAGGTATCGACTTCGGACTGGTTACATTCGATAGACAATTATGTAATTAGAACCTGTTCAAATTCAATCAAATTTGATCCAACAGTTCTTTGTTGAGAATAATTTACGTGATAGAGCCATGCTGCAGCTATATTAGTAGTATAATTGTAGCACGAATGAGTCGGCTCGACTGGGGAATGACCACGCTCTCACAGAATACCAACGTAAAATAGCAGCTTAACACTGCTGAGTTTCGTATGGTGAGTGTAGAGAACCGGAGACCCTTTACTGGAAACGAGGCATTCCATCTTAGTCCTTACCGGTGACAACGCATCCGCATTTTGATTCGCAAACGAGGATAGATGAAGATGTCTATGGGCCGCAGCAACCACTTATCATCAGGTGGACTGTGTGCTCGTTTGTCACCCTTATCCTATAAAAAATTACTTAAGAATAAACAAACAAACTTACCGAATTTGACAATCGATAATATATTTATTCATGCAGACAAATATGACCAGAGTATTTTCTTTAATATTCCTACTGGAAAGTTTGTACTGTCAAACACCCGTTCATACGTGGTAGAGCCACGCTGCAGCTATGTTATGGCACGAATGGGTCGGCTCGACCGGGGTAGAACCACGCTCACAGAATACCAACGTAAAATAGCAGTTCAATGCTGCTGTGTTTCGTATGGTGAGTATAGAGAACTGGAGATCCTTTATACTGGAAACGAGGCATTCCATCTTAGTGCTCAGGGGTGACAACGCATCTGCATTTTGATTCTTAATCGAGGATAAATGTAGATGTGTGTGGACCACGGTATCCACTTACCACCAGGTGGACTGTGTGCTCGTTTGTCACCCTTCTTTTATAAAAAAACACCCATTTAAAAAAAACATAAATGACAAACTGGTATTTTAAAGTTGCTAGCAGCCTAAAGATACCTGCCAGCAACTTTAAAATATGGAAACTAACTCTTAGTTGAACAATGAGTTAAAATTTGTTACTAAAAATATAAAACTTAAATGTACTTAATTTATGAGCACGGCCCTCTGTGTTTAATACAAAATGCTCCGACTGGGATTAGCGTTGCAAGAGAAGACTCAGGAACTTCAACCACCAAGCCATGTTGTGACCTTCTACATATTATGAGGACTAGTTTCCTAGATCCTAGCGTGGAAGTTTGCCTATAAATTAAATACTTTAGATTGCGGCCATTGCGGGTAAAAGTTTTCACTGTTTTAATATCAATATGCAGATAAAATATAGGTGCTCCTAAAAGCTTTAACTGTAGGCTGTCTTCATAATATAGCACCAAAGTAATTTTCGAAATTCAATTATAAATTAAGTTTAAGTTTAAAATATGCAACACTGTAGCATTTTATATCTGATTATATATCGTTATATATAATTATTAGTGGGTCTCATAGTGCATTATCGAGTGGTTGCGGTGTAAGAATATCCACTACCTCATATCATCCCGTGGGTGTCGTAAAAGGCGACAGAGGAAAACAAATCAGGAGATGGGCAGCAGCGTCTTCCTAATAACGATTAAAAATAAAAAACTGCGGTTGCCAACATGCTTGCCAGGAGTGGCAACTATGGCAATTATCGCCCCTATGAGGCAATCTATGGGGGAGGTTTATGTTCAGCAGTGGACTTTAATATGCTATAACGGTAACGGTGCCGGCGTCTGTTAGTGATCGGGCAACTTTTGAACGACTTGACAGATGGATGTTATATGTATAGTATTATTTACATAGTACATATTATTTACGTACTAGCTGTTCCCCGCGACTTCGTCCGCGTGTAATTTATTACAATTGGATTTCATGGGTTTTTTTTTTGCGCGGAACACTATTTTTTTCCTAAAACAAAAGTAGCCTAAGTTACTCCTTATAACATCAGCTATCTGTTAGTCCCGTCAAAATCAGTGCAGCCGTTTCGGAGATTATCCAGCACAAACAGACAGACAGACAAAAAATTTTAAAATTCTGTTTTTGTTATAAGTACCGTATATACTGTCATATGCATTTAGTAAAAAGCTGTTATTTTGACATTACAAACAGACACCTCAATTTTATTAATTTAATATATATTTGGGGATGACTATGATATTATTATCTCTGAGAACTGTGATGAAATACCTTGAAGCCTGTAATCATAATGGCTCTCTATACCCTTCATATGGAAGCACAGCATTGCATGTACTGCTACTTGACAGTAGAATTACGTAAGAGAATGGTACCTAACCTGACGGAAGGCTAGACAGAAAAAAAACCCACCACCATAGTATTATCTCAATTTCAAAAACAGAAAGTAAACTACTATACAATAATAAGTACACGAACCCAATACCCATGCGTGAGTATGGGTGTTGTAAGTCACTAGAAATTTAGGGTAGTAAAAATACATTAAAATTAAACGCTATAAACTCGTTATATTAGTTTTATTCAATAAACATATGTATCTATTAAATCATGAAATTATTATTGCATGGCGTAGCGCTAGCGCGCAGGTATGCTCTACTAGGGCCTAAAAATTAAGATTCCAACGTTTTGTCGCATGAAATCGTATCTAGCAATCATATTGTACATATAAGAGATATAAAAGCACATTGTCAGAAAGATAAATTATTGTTGAACTTATTAATATATTTTTAAATCGATTAATTGCTATTTTTACATAAAAAGGGTTTTAGTGGCTTATAGTGTGGATTTATCAAGTCCGCATGGCTTCGTAAACACGATAACTTTTGAAAATATCAATTGTTCAATTGAATGTAAATGGCAGTTTAATTTTGTTTAGTTTAGTTATAATTAATTTTTTCGGCTGCGAAATGTCGATATATTCGGTGTTTTAGCAGCCTTGTATGAATTTATTTTTACTAAATAGAGACTGCGTCACCACCAGTTAGTTCGGCGTCAATCGCCGTCGAGTGGACACTGTATCGGTTGTTTGCAGCGGCTCAAAAGATCGCTTTACAAATACACAATATTCGAAAACCAAATTTCACATACATCAGAAATTTTATTACAAGCACTGCAGTAAGCACTGAATAAATAATAGTAGTACGTACTAAAAGTAAGTAGGATGTAATATTTATACTTAAATACGCCTTGGACTTTATGGAGTAACCTAAATGATGATATGATGATCATATGAGCATTATGAGTCGTGCACTTTGGATTTTCCAAACTTTTTTTTAAATTGATGTTTGACATAAAATTATCGGAAAATTGAAAGCATAATAAGGTTATTAGTGAAAACTTGTGTGTATTTAATTATTTTAAAAATTCCGTATAATCATGTTATACGTAATTTTTAATGCGCTTAGGCATGCCCAATTGGAATAACCAATATATTTGTCCAGATGTTACTAGAAAGGAAGAGTAAGGACTAAAATGCATCAGCGAATTTAAGTTTAGGCCTATAATGCATGGGCCGGAAGCTACAGAATTTTAGGAGCGACAAAATTCGTAAAGGCGACTTTATACCAAAACCATTCTTTTCACAAGGACATATTTTAAAACTTAGTTTTTTAAATAAAATTTAAAGTACTTAAAATATATCTTCGAAATTTTGACAATGTAATGCAGCAGCGAGTTCAGGTCCACTATGCATGGGCCTACTTAAGCTGCAAATTTTTAGGAGGGGCAGAATTCGTGAAGGTATATATATCCAAACCGTCTGTAGTTTCTCTCGACTACAAGGACTTATTTTAAAGCTTAGTTTTTTAAGCAAAATTTTACGGTTGAAGTACTGACGTTATATCGTGGAAAAGTTGAATGAAATGCAACAGCGAATTTAGGTTTAGGTCCACCATGCATGAGCCTAAAGCTGCAGAACTTTAGGAGAGAAATAAGCTTAGGCGAGTTTACACAAAAATTATATATTGTTTTTCTCTACTACAAGAACATATTTTAAAACTTAATTATTGAGTAAAATTTAGTGTTGAAGTCCGATCGGCTTTGCTTGCGTACCGGTACGCCCGTTTAACATTGTCACGAACACGGAATTAGTTCACGCGTTTTGTGTTCACTTTTTTGCTCATATTTAATTAGCTTGTTTGAATATATTGGGAAAAGATTGTATGACGCCTTGGGTAAAATTTAATTCTTACAATCATGTGATGCTTTCCACCACGATTTTTAATTGAATTATATGTAAGGATGAGAGTTAATTATATTGTTAAATACAACAAAAAACAATGAAAAAACCTAATAATAAATGTCGTAAATATTTGTCAGTTGCACATCTGTAACGAGGCGGCATGTGTTGAATAAATTTATGAACCAACGTATAATTTTAACCTGAATTGTTTATTCTGTTCAAACCCCTATCCAATATTTTAAGCGGAAAACCTAAGATACTGCTATATAGGTAAAATATAGTAAAATTAGGCATATTTTTAGCGATGAGAGCCTTGTAGGTATTTTGCGATATAACAAAGGAGTTGACTCACTATTAGTATTTATTACACATATGATATTACTTAATATATATAAATGCATACATATATGTATGTATATTACTTAATATACATCATACATATAAGTCCACGGGGACATTTGCCATATTTGCCACGCTTGGCAAGGGTTGGCCACTGCCAAAAATATTTTTTTATTCGTTATTAGGAAAATGCTACTGCCGATCTCCTGTTTCCACGGGAAAATATGTGGTAGTGGATACTATTACACCGCTAATACACGGTACAACCGTGCTGAAAATACTATCAATATTCCACGCATTAGAATCAAACGGTTTGCTTCGTCTTTCGTAATGTGTACAGCAAATGAATGGAATAATTTTCCGGCGTCTGTCTTTCCGTCCGATTTACCATCAAGGGCTACATCACCACTTACCACCTGGTGGAACTGTGGTCAAGCACTGGCCTACAATAAGTATAAAAAATACTGCTACTAGCAATCAACCGTCTAAACTAAAATAACTTAAATTTTAATTTAATGTTTGCTCAGGTTTGACACAATAATTGAACAGACACTTTTAAAGCAAAAAGACAGTGGCAAGTTCGCACAGGCGCGGAGAGCTCGCTGGCTCGCACGGCGGGCGGTAATAATCAGCCGCCCGGCCGAACAATGCCCGTCGACGCCGGATTAAAACTTTCACTGTACGGAACAAGCGAGAAGCAATAAGCGTTTTTTATTTTAAAAAAAATATTTTTGAAGTGAAAACTTTCTTAGAATCGTTGTAATTTGAAACTCGATGAAACGAAAAAGCGACACTAAAAAGAAACAAACATATACATATATAGGATTTAGCCTGCGAGAGAAAGAGATAGAATACAGTCTATAGTGTTTCCTATTATCTCGGTCTCCTTTTCACTTCTACCGCGTGTGAACTGCACAGATGATTTTTTTATTCATTTATTTATGCTTTATTGCAACACACTTTCAACTAGGGCATTACAAAGGGCTTAATGTTTCTACCAGTCAGAAAAATGGAATATATAAAGATGTTGGTAGGTGCAAATTAAGGAAAAAATTAAAAAAGCAGTTAAACTATTAATATATTATTCTACCCAAGTACAGTGTATAAATATGACACATATACATACAATACACATTATTTAAATATAATGTTTATTGTATATTTTTTAATGTTTTTTATAATTTTAATTGTTATAAATATTATGAATCTAGTAATTTAATTATCAAACAGTCCTACTCCACGCGGTATCGTGCCAAGAACGCTGGCTGCGTTTCCCCGCTGAATGGCTATACTTAGCCTTTGAGCGAGAAAAGAGCCAGCCCTCTTATATATCTGTGTATTTTATATTTATTTTTTATAAATATAAAATTTTCATGAATCAAAATTACTTTTGTAGAGGGGGTATCTTCTTCAGGGTGTAGTATGTTCTTTTCGTAAATAAAAGAACTATTGGAAAAAACAATATAAAGAAAACGCATTAAACATAAAGAGTAGGCGTTACACGAGGCGAACGGGCTAATTGTCTGATATTTTAACATATTATGTCAAAAATTAAAAGGCATAAACCTTTTAAATTTTAGAGTGAACTAAAATGTATGTATCAACCTGAGTAACAGAAAACTATTGCGTCATGAACGTCTATTATGTGATTTCAAAATATAATCATAAAATAAAGAACAAGAGACCCATTAGTTATTGATTAACGATTCAGCGTACCAATTGAGAAGAGGTACTTAATATCAATTTTGAATGAAATTTCACCTATTTCTAAATGTGAAGATTGACGTCATCGTACCGATAAAAGGAAAAGAGTATTTAAGTCGTATGAGACGATTAGAAATGACGATATAAATATCTCAACTTACAAAAAAAATATTAAAAAGCATGGGAACATGATGCATGCACTCAAACCATCGAAAAATAAAAAAATAAATTAAAATTGATTGCGTTAAAATCCGTAAAATTATTAGAGGTATAAATTTTCTTAACGCAAAACAAAATAAATATACCTGTATTTTTAAGAAACAAAACAAAATTGTCAAACGCTTGTAAATTGAAACAAAATGAACATTGGGTGTTGTATTATTTCGGTTTCAGGATTTTAACAACTTGTCTGAAACGGATTTATGAATACTGTAGGTTCATATATTTTATTTATTTTTATAGAATAATGATTGATGTTTATTTTTTGTTATTTTTTTTACAAAAAATACAAGCTTAATGTAACAACTACCATAACATTTCAAATGCCTCGCTCATATTATTGAATTATAATCTAAACCATAGAGCCATGCTATAACTATAGTCGTAGCACGAATGGGTCACAGCATGAGGTGGACTGTGTGCTTGTTTTTCACTCTTATCCTAAAAAAAAATATTATATACTAGCCTGACCAGTATGTATGAATGTAATGGAATTTTGTAGTTGTCAGTTTTCACTCCTTCTGGATATCTAAATAATTCGAAATTTCGCAAAAGTATTAACAACCGATAACAATACAATAATTTTATTTTTATGACCACACATTGTCACGAGGCTCATGACAGCTCATGACCAATAAGTGTTGTTTAAGTATTTTTAAACACTAATATTATATCTCCTAAGCTCACCTTTGAAATAAAAAAGTGATAAGACGTCGGCAGTTATGATTTTCCCTCCACAATACGAGCATGCTAATTTTTTATCCCCATCTGGTTTGTGAACCCTAAGTCTGGCGTTATAATAATGCGCCCCAAAGCACATTTTTAATTAAAAAGCATACAAACATCCTAATACTGCATTAAACCAGACGATGCGGTGACGACACGATGTTAAAACTCGTGATGTCGTGATGGTCGTTTCGACTATATTGGCAACTTTTATAATAGCAGCTTCTGAATATATTGGACTATTCCTTGAATTTGAACCTTTTGAAAATAACTTTATTCAAAACATGGTGGACCCACGCTGCAACCATAAGTTGCAGCACGAATGAGTAGGCTCGACCACGCTTTCACCAAATACCAGCGCATAATAGCAGCACAATGCTGCTGTGTTTCGTATAACATCAGCTGGACTGTCTGCTCGTTTGGCACTCTTACTTCAATAATATACCACTAAACACTAAACTAAAACACTGCATTGCTGCATAATTACTTGGCAGCAGAAAAAGATGACATCACTACTGGTGGACTACTAGGCAATGAAGGATGTTCTTAACTTACTTTAAAGCTTAGGTTATACCGTATTGGGGATCTTTCTATCTCTGTTCAATAATAATAATATTCTCCAGATTGGATTGCGGTAACACTGGCCAGTCTCAACGGAGACTAGCCATATGCGCAGGCTAGGATTATAGTGCCCGAGTGTATGCGCAAGCACAGGTGCACTCTCATCGGCCACGTCCAAATGGCTACAGATTCCTTGCTACAACAGGTCCCATCCGCAGAGATCGTGATCCTTGGCGATTTTATTGCCCACCACGCCGAATGGCTCGGTTCACGTTTAACCGATCATGTGGGAAGATCTGTTTATGACTTTGCCTTGACATATGGTCTGACACAACTGGTTACTTCGCCTACGCGGATTCCAGATGTGGAAGATCATACACCTTCCCTGTTGGACCTTCTGCTGACCTCTCATCCGGATGGATATCAGGTTTCCGTCGATGCCCCTCTCGGCTCTTCGGACCATTGTCTGATCCGGAGGTGGTGCCACCACGCCCTCCCGGTTGCGTTCTGCAGGTTGCCGCCGTGTTTGGCATTACAGGTCGGCGGATTGGGACGGAATGCGGTCTTTCTTTGCATCCTACCCATGGGGGCGGATTTGCTTCTCGCCGGATGATCCCAGCGCTGTTGCTGACTCTGTCACTGATGTGGTGCTACAGGGAATGGAACTATTTATTCCATCATCTGTGATACCCATCGGAGGCAGATCTCAGCCTTGGTTTGGTCGCTCCTGTAAGACTGCATTACGCAGTAAGCAGAAGTGCTATCAGGCATGGTCTGTGGCTTCGGCGGCTCGGGATGTAAACACCAGCATGCTTAAAAAGAAGTATAACTTCGCCTCCAGGTCCTTCAAAAGAGTTATTGCCAAGGCAAAGTCAGAGCACATGGGCAGAATTGGCGAGAAACTAGTTAGCCTTCCTTCGGGAACCCGTGCATTCTGGTCTCTCGCCAAGGCTGTCCAAGGGAATTTCTGTAAGCCATCACTACCATCTCTGCACAGGGAGGACGACTCACTGGCCCACGCCGCAAAAGAGAAAGCCCACCTTTAGGCTCCCTTTGCGTCCAACTCGACTCTTGATGACGGGGAAACACACCGCCGACCATCCCGCGGTGTGAGTGCTCCATGCCGGATGTGCGGTTCTCACAGCGCTCAGTTCGCAAAGCACCTCTCCTGGACATCCACAAGTCGAGTGGGCCTGACGGAATCCCCCCAATTGTGCTGAGGACGTGTGCTCCGGAGTTGGCACCGGTTCTAACGTGTCTTTTCCGGTACTCCTACTCCCTAGGCGTAGTCCCGAAATCATGGAAGACAGCTTTTGTCCAACCGATCCCTAAAAAAGGCGACCGCTCAGACCCGTCCAACTACAGGCCTATCGCCATCACGCCCTTGTTCTCCAAAATAATGGAGTCCGTTATAACCTGTCAGCTCATGCGGTACCTTGAGGATCACCAGCTGATTAGTGACCGCCAATACGGTTTTCATCGGGGTCGATCAGCTGGTGATCTTCTGGTCTACCTGACTCATAGATGGGCGGAAGCAGTAGAGTCCAAGGGGGAGGCATTGGCCGTTAGTTTGACTTTCGATCGGGTTTGGCACAAAGCGCTTCTTTCGAAGCTCCCTTCCTATGGGCTTCCCGAGAAATTGTGCAATTGGATCACCAGCTTTCTTGCAGATCGGAGCATCAAGGTCGTTGTAGACGGTGCATGCTCCGACTACAAGCCTATTAACGCTGGTGTTCCACAAGTCTGCGTGCTATCACCAACGCGGTTTCTTCTGCATATCAATGATATATTGCAAACCGGTAGCATTCATTGCTATGCGGATGACAGCACTGGTGATGCTCTATACACCGGCCGTGCCAATATTTCTCGGGAAAACGTCGCCGAGTACCGGAACCAACTTGTGTCTGAAGTCGAGTCTTTGCTGAACAAAGTCTCGGATTGGGGGCGACTAAATCTAGTCCAGTTTAATCCTCAGAAGACAAAAGTTTGCGCGTTTACCGCTAAAAAGAACCCCTTTGTCGTGTCTCCTCAGTTTCAAGGCACTCCCCTTGTTGCCTCAGCCAGTATCGGAATCCTCGGCGTCGACATATCGAGGACGCAGTTTCGTGGTCACTTGGAAGAGAAGGCCAAATTGGCCTCTAAAAGCTTGGCGTGTTCAGCAGAGCGACAGTATTTCATGCCGGCACAACGCCTGCAACTTTAAAAGGCGCAGGTTCGGCCTCACATGGAATACTGTTCCATCTCTGGGCTGGGGCCCCAGTTCCAGCTCCTTCCACTTGACCGCATCCAGCGCAGAGCGGCTCGAATCGTCGACGACCGAGTCCTTTCCGATCGGCTCTATTCATTGGCGCTGCGAAGAGATGTTGCATCTCTTTGCATTTTCTTCGCATTTACCACGGGAGTGCTCTGAGGAATTGTTCGGATTAATCCCAGCCGCCAAATTTCACGAACGCACATCGCGGCAGAAATCCCGATACCATCCACACCATCAGGATGATTGGCGGTCCACCACTGTGCGATTTAGAATATGTTTTCTTCCTCGCACAACTTCCTTGTGGAATAGTTTACCACCAGCGATTTTTCCGGACCGATACGACTTAGGGACCTTCAAGAAAAGAGCCTACTCCTTTTTAAAAGGCCGTCAACGCATCTGCAATTCCTCTGGTTCCCCTGGTGTTGCAGTTGTTCATGGGTGGCGGTAGTCACTTACCATCAGGTGAGCCGCATGCTCGTTTGCCCCCTCTCCTATAAAAAAAAAACTCTCTATTTCCTCACTCCCATCGTCTGGTCAAGGTCTGGTAAGGTAATCCGACACGACAATTAGACCAACGGCTTAACGTGCTTCCATGGTACGATCGTCCAAGGCACGGCGTGTAACACCGCCTTCTTCCTGATTCCGAGCTACTACTGAGGATTTCTTGACACAAAAATCCAATAAGTGTCTTAGGCACGACTCTGGGTTCGAATCCTAGACCTCATGATCACGTTTACGATCACTAGACCAACGAGACAGTGAAGTGTTCAATATTAATATTGTATAACGATTTCATTTATTTAACTGAATATTACACTTTTTAAACAGACGAACCCTGCAGCCAAATTTAAGAAAAAGGCTAAAGATGCGTTGTCACCTCTGAGGACGAAGATGAAATGCCTCCTGTCATTGTTCCAGCTCTCTAATCGGAACACATCAGACTGCTATTTGGCGGCAGGAGCATGTAAGAGGGTGCTACCAACCCAGACAGATTTCTAGTTAGAAAAGGAGTCTCATTACCTGATGGATCTAGATGTTCCAATAAAAAGTGCGTGCATTTTTTTTTTTATGACTACTATATTATATTCTAAGCTAGCTGGTCACCGTGACTTAGTTCACGTGGAATTTATTACGATTGGATTTCATAGATCCCTAGTTCTTTTTCTAAAATAAAATTAGACCAAGTTACTCCTTATAATATCAGCTTCTTGTCATTGAAAGTCCTGTCAAAATCGGTCCAGCCATTTCGAGATTAGTGGGAACAAGCACACGGACACAGAAAGACTAAAATTTAAAAATTGCTTTTTTGTTATAAGTACCGTATAAACTTTCATATGACTTTAGTAAAAAGCTGTTATTTTAACATTACAAGCAAACAATTCAATTTTATTTATTTGTATAGATTCATAGTCTGTCGTTAAACAATCAGAATACAAAGATTGTTATTTTCTATTATCCAAATAGTAAGACATTTTTAATTAAGAGAATTGGACGGGCATTGTCATGGCGGGACGGGGCCCTTTCGTCAATGATTTCTTTGACTGCCTTTGTTTTAGCTATTAGAAACTTCGCTTTTGTTTTCCTAGGTGCATTAAGAAATGAAGAGATTGAACACAAAGGGTATTGTCGAAAGTTTAAAATTGTCACCTTTCAAGTTGTCTACTTCATTATTCCAACAGACAATTGACACGTTAATCGAGCTAAATAAACATTCATTTAATATTATTTATAACAGCCTATCAAAACTCCACTGCTGAACATAAAGTAAAAAAAAATTACTGCCTATATACGTCCCACTGCTGAGCACATTCCTCCTCTCATTTCTGAGAGGGTTTTAGCGCAAGGAAATTTCCGCGGCGCTGCCCTAATGCGTAGTGTTGGTGAACTTCACATGTCTTCGAAATATTTTATTTCTTATTTCTCAGACATGCAGGCTTCCTCACGACGAAACAGAAACTTTTTTAGTCAATGTTGATTATATCTATATATTCCAAAATATTATAATAACCCTTTTTATACAAACTTAATTTAATAAAGTTTTTGAACTTTTTAAACAGGTAAAATTTTGTATTTTGTTTATATTGATTGTAGATGTTTTCCTTCAGCGCCGAGCACGTGGTAAATCAGCACTTAAAATTGCAATTACCAATTTCCTTGGTAGAATAGAATAGAATATTTTTTTATTCAATATAGATCACATGTGTAATTATTATTGAAAGTCATTTTTTACTTTACCACTGGTTCGAAAAAACCCTTTGTCCTGGAAAGAACCAGCAAGAAACCAAGCGGGTAGCGGCGGGGATCGAACCAGGGTTGCTCGCGTACTGTGAAATTTATAGCGAGCGCTTAGCCCTTGAGCTATCACGACTCATGTTGAACATAGACCTCTCCTATAGATTCCTCACGGGGGCGATATTTGTCATAGTTGTCACTTAGCGGTCAGCCACCGCAGAGTCTACTTGAAACACGTCGTATTATCGACTGTGGTGAGTCTTTTCTAGTGTAGTGGTGCTGGGAGTAGTGGTGACGGGGATAGTGCACGCAATTAAAAAAGGGCGGGAGGTGCTCTTCAAACTAGGTAATACACATCATTTTATTTTATTACGCGGATCTAAGCTAATCAATTTTTAACATCTTTAATAGTTGTCACACTTGGCATGCGGGTTGACAATCGTAGTTTTTGTAGTGGATGTTCTTACACCGCCACTATATCGCATCTTAACATTACATTTACTTAATTAATTCGTCTCTATTGCTATTTATTGACTGTGTAAGTGAATCCACTATAAATTAATTATACATCCTATTTATTATGTGGAAGTCGTAAAAGACGACATATGGTAGTGAAACAGGAGACAACAGCATCTTTCTGATATCAACTAAAAATTATAAAAATCTGCAATTGCCAACCCGCCAGCAAAACTGGAAATTATGGCAAATATCACTTCAATGAGGCAATTTATGGGGAGGCCTATGTTCAGTAGAGGACCTTGGATAAGCTGATATGTAAAATTTAACTAAGCTATCTTTTTCTTCAGACTGTAAAATCCACTTCTAGACTCGGCCTTTCCCATTGTGGTGAGGATTTGTCTGGATTGTCACTTACTTGATTTACTATTCGTTGCCAGTTTGAGCTTTTTACGTCTGGATTCCTCTTATTTAAAATTGACATAGAATTTTGAATTATATAGGGAATAGATTAAAATGTCAGTGCCCGTCAAAACGTCAAACAAAAGAAATGATTACATTAGATTTCAACACCCGGCCGATGTCGCAGCGAGAATTCTAAATTGGAAAATTCCCGAACTGCCCAGCACCCCATTGATTGTACTACGACAAAGGCTGCAGAGAGCGCACTAATCTTTTCATTAAAAAGCGATTATTCGCTGCACGAGCCGTTGCACTAATAGGAAACGACAAACTTAAACGTGTACTTGAGTTGCACTCAATTCCCATCTACTAAGATACAATATCGAATCACATGGAAACCATTAGGACTTAGCAAAAAAATTACCCCTGCAATATGCCACGTTGCCATCTCTGACGTTACGCGATGACATTTCAATTTGAATTCTTGATGCGAATCAGAGAAATACTTTATAAAAAATGGTTTTTATTTGGCAAAGAATGTAGTATTTGAGAGGACAAAGATACCGTCCACGACAACATTCTAAAATGTCCCAATTCTCGAAAACGTATCCATTCTCTGGCCTGTGACAGGCCTTACCCTAATTTTAGCTCCGTGATGTAACTTCAACTTCAAGAATCTTCGTTTCCAGAGAATAGACCGCTTTTATAATTTGGTCCAATTTCAAACCAAGCGATGACCTCATTACGAAGATATTCTCTGAATTTTTATATCTTGAATTTGTGATTCGAATCAGCCTTCAGTGTACACCGAAAATTTAATATCTGCAAAAATATCTAACGCTTATTAGTATACGTTGCGCAACACCCTGGTGAACTTAAAATTCTACGTACTTATTATATATGTTTAAAGTTACAGCCTATATAAGTTCTACTACTGCTGGGCACATGCCTCCTCTTACTTCTGAGAGGGTTTTTTAGGGCAAAGAAGGTCCGCCGCGCTGCCCCAATGCGTGTTCACATGTCTTCGAATTTTTTTTTCAGACATCCAGGTTTTCCTTCACCGCCGAGCACGTGGTAAATGTTTTCAAAACCCTTCCAAAATATATGTTTAACAAATAAAAAAATATTTTTTACGCTTACTACATAAACTCTCACGCTTGTCATTCAGAGGGGTAGGCAGAGAATTTGAGATTCTTTGCCAACAGAGGACCGATTTTGATGATTTTTTTTAATAAATAGATTATGCTAATTACGTATCTTACTCCTATGGGGATAGCTGACATCGGGATCCTAACACCGATAGAAATTTTTTATCGATCCTCCGGCCCTGGCCTTCGTAATTTGCTTCAAGTGTAGTCCTAAATAAATTTGGAAATAAATATCTCCCATAAGGGTGGCAAAATAGGGTATGAAATTTTAAAAGAACTATTTAGACTACAATGAGATTGTGATATTCGTTAGACAATTAAATAATTTCATATTCTTATATCTTTATTACATTATTTCATATTCTTACGTCGGGGCTTTCAATTCTTCTATACAACATGTTTGAGCACCGACCTCAGAATGTTAAGTTTCAGTTTCTTCAGTTTTATTTAAAAAAAAGTTATTTTTTTATAAAACTGAAGAGACAAACTAACAGTCTACCTGACAGTAAGTGGTTACTGCAAACCATGACACGTGCAGACAACTTCAAACAAAGAAGGCAACAGGTGCGTTGTCACCTTGAGGACTAAGATGAAATGCCTTACAACTTGTAACTTTACTGGCTCTCTATGCTCTTAAGACCAGATCACAGCAGCGCAAGCACCACTAAACGTGGTAGAGCCATGCTGCAGCTATATTTATAATATAGTTGTAGCACGAATGGGTCGGCTCGACCGGGGAAGAACCACGCTCTCACAGAATACCAGCATAAAATAGCAGCTTAACGCTGCTGTGTTTCGTATGGTGAGTGTAGAGAACCGGAGACCCTTTTTACTGGAAAAGAGGCATTCCATTTTAGTCCTCACGGCTGACAACGCATCTGCATTTTGAATCGCAAACGAGGATAGATGTAGATGTGTATGGGCCACAGCAACCACTTACCATCAGGTGGACTGTATGCTCGTTTGTCACCCTTTTTCTATAAAAAAAAAAATTTTTTTTTTCGAAATAAACAGCACCTATTTCTGTTAAAACAAAACTATTGGTGAACAATCCTATACGAGTATTCGAAGCTATTAGATAACTACGTTTTATATATATGTGTTAGTTTAGTTTTAGGCCTCTAGTAACAGTTTCGTATATTGCCTTGTCGGACTAGTTTAACCGCAATTTTATCACAAGTTCCTACGGTCGGGTCGGATGTAGTTTTCCAATTCAGTTTGTAACAAAAAGTGAATAGTGGTTAGCTGAAAATAACTAACCAAATTCTTGATGATGAAAATATTACGAAAAGTACCTTAAAAGTCTTTCATCCCAAACGGATATGTCAACGCCATCACACCCTATTGAAATCTTATTACACACAGTTGAATAAAAAAACCTTAATGCGAAGAACTAGAATTGTTGGTGTTTCATAACCATTTTCTATACGTAGCAGAATCTACAGTAGTTTCAAGGAAGTATAAAGTATACTTCCTTGAAACTACTTACGTCTGAATATGTCTCAAGATAGTTATTGATGCAAAGTTTTAAGATAAATATGTAAGATTTAGAAGTTTGTTCAACTGTGTTAGAAGAACTAATGATGTTGCAAAATTTTTAGTTTATGTATATTCTTTTATATAATAAGGGTGACAAATGAGCACAAAGCAAATGGATGCTGTGGCCCATAGATATCTACATTTTCATCCTCGATGAAGAATCAAAATGCAGATGCGTTGTTACCCCTAAGGACTAATATGGAATGCCCAGTTTCCAGCAAAAAAAGTTCCCCGGTTCTCTACACTCATATGAAACACAGCAGCATTAAGCTGCTATTTTACGCTGGTAATCTGTGAGAGCGTGGTCCCACCCCGGTCGAGCAGAACCATTCGCGCTACATCTATACGCGTAGCGAATTCTCAGAGAGAATTCACAAAGACAGCATTATTTATATTATAATATGTAACGTTAAAATGTTTTCACTAGCGCATTAGGTCATAACTGTCTTTAATATTAGTGATAAGTTTGGCTGAATAAATAAATAAAATTTTCTCTCTCTCGAACTTAACAGAAAAGAGTAGAATTAAAAATTCACAAATTATATCATAAGATTGATTTAATATAAGATTATAGTATAACTAGCTGTTCCCCGCGACTTCTCGTCTGAGAATTTTTTGCGCGGAACCCTTATTCTTTTTCTAAAATAAAAGCAGCCTTAGTTATTTCTTATAACATCAGCTATTTGCCAGGGAAAATCCCGTCAAAATCGGTCCAGCTGTTTCGTAGATTAGTCGGAACAAACACACGGTCAGATAGACAGACAAAAATATTAAAAGTGTTTTTTGTCATAAGCGCCGTATATACATTTCATGTGCATTTAGTAAAAAGCTGTGATCTTGACATTACAAACAGACACTTCACTTTCATTTATTTCTATAAATGTATCCATGTTGTATATGACTGCCTCGTTAGTACAGTGGTTGTAAACGCGACTCCTAATCATAAGGTCCCGGATTCTGATCCCGGGTTGGGCCAAAAATCAGTTATTAGATTTTTCTGTCGACAAATTATCAGGAGCAGCTCGGAGTCAACATGAACGCGAATGTCAAAACCGAATTATATAATTTATTTTAATTACCTATCTAGTATTTTTACGTCATCACATAATTTCTTTCAAGTAAAATCGAAATAAAGAATATATTTCCTATATAATAAACATAGTTTGTATAAAAGGGTTATTATAATATTAAGGAATTTATGGATGACAATAACCCCTGGGAATGAGGTGTTCGCTACCAAGCTATTTCTAATTTGTTTTGTGTGGTTATTTGTGTAACATACATGATTGTAAGCTGTTATTTTTTTTAAAAAGTCCCGCTGGGTTTCGTGCTGGTTCTTCCCAGGACAGAGGTTTTTTTCGAACCAGTGATAATTAAACAAACGAGTGACTTTCAATAAGTATTATTTATAATCTATATTGAATAAAAAAGTTTCTGTTTCTGTTTCTATTTATCACAATATACATTTTAAACCAATTTCAACGAGGAGATCCTAAATTTAAGGCGAATGTTTTTTAATGTATTTTCACCAATCTCTCGGAAACATTCGAACTAATTTAAATTTCTTTTTTATTAAATATTTTACACTACAACATAAATTTGAAGCAAAAGTTCCACTCCAAGTTGTGGAAAAATAGATGATGAATATTTTTTGTAACTATTTAGATGATATTATTCAAATTATTACCTTGAATTTGTGAACACTTTTAATTTTAATAAGGACTAAAAACCGACTTTAATAACGAAAACCACATAAAACGAACGCATTTGAGGTGGGAGCTTTGATCCTTCGATATATCATATCTTAGCATTTTTAATTATCATATAAAAATAGAAAGGTATTTAAAAAAAAGTAAACGTGATTAAATCAAAAGCTTGCATTAAATTAAAATCTGCACTCTTTGACTACATTCATTGGAATAAGCACGAGTAAGATATGAGCAAATGAGAGCTCTTCAATTATTTATGCCGAGGTGGGCAACTGCGGCCGATAAGTTACAGCATGGTTCATTATTGATGAAAATATTATAATATTATGTAAATTATTTATGTGTGTAATTTCGTAACTTACTTGTATCATTATAAATGTTTGTAAATTAATAAATGGGATGAGCCTTCGTTAATAATAATAATGTCCTCCATACTGAATTTCGGTCACGGCGGCCAATCTTAACGGAAACTACCGATCTGCACAGGACAAGATTATAGTGCTCGAGTGTGTGCGCGAACACAGGTGCACTCTCCATTCCCTCACTCCCATAGTCCGATGGAACGGTAATCCAACACGACTGGAGAGAGATCAGACGCAGGACCAACGGCTTTATATGCTTTCCGAGGCACGGGAGTGAAACATCGCCAACTTTCTAACTTCCGGCTGCTACTGAAAATTTCATAACAGAAAAGCCCATTAACTGATTTTAGCCCGATCCGGTAACTTCGTTACCTTTTTTTTTCTCATTATTAGTTTACTTTTGCTGCACTACCTCCCATATGTTTATCTCTGCTGAGCCTAATGGTTGACTGCGAGAGAATGCCTTAAGGCATTAAGTCCGCCATATGTACGATTTTTCTTTTGTGCATTAAAGTTTAAATAAATAAATAAAATAATGGAACCCGAGACGTCATGATCAACAATTGCGATTACGACCACTAGACAAATGAGGCAGTCACTGAGCCGTGATTACTCATAGGCTAAGCACTCGCCGTGAAATCACAGTACACGAGCAGCTCCGGTTCGATACCCGACGGCAACATTGAAGTCGTTAGCTGCACGTGCTCAGCAGTAAAGGAAAACATCGTGAGGAGTAGGTATCTAATGAATGAAATATTTTGTGGGCAAATGAAGTGCGCCAACATGTAAGTAGGCACTACTAAACCACCAGCTACTAAACCAGCGCAGCGGTCTTACTTCTCCATATCCCTCTCAAAAGTGAGAGGCCTATGCCCAACTGTAGGAGGTAAATAGGCAACTTAACACTTTCCTTTACTACTTGTTGAAATCTTGCAACTTTTAATCTTTTTTATAGAAGTTAGATTGATCAACGAGTATACAAAATAACTGATGGAAAGTGGATGCCTTGCCCCATAAACACCTACGCCTGCCTGCAAAGCGTGTCGAATAGTCAATATTTTAAGATTGCATGTTAACTTAATAAAGCCTGTAGCGGGATTGCATTTACAAAGGCTTATTTAAAAATTAAAATGCACTTAATGAATCAACGCCACCATAGAACAATTACATACCTACATTTCAAAATAATAGTCATAAAATTTGATAGAATAAATCGATTTTAATAAAAACATTCTTTCTTAGACATTCTTTCTTATTTTCTTAACGATTCTGTTGAAAAAAATTAATACTTAAGACGTGATGCGATCATAAACAAACAGACACGCAGAAATTCTAAAAATGGTAGAAATGTATTTGATTACTTATTTTTAGTCCCCCTCGATCATTTTTGTCACATAAATATACAAAATGCAGATACCTTTTTTTTTTTTGCGGATGGAAAATCATCTAATGACGCCTCGCTGTGGGTGGAGCGGAAGGAGGTCAGACTTTACTGACTAAAACCATCCGTGTTCCTTCAGTGCCCTTACGTTCCGGAGCCGCGGTATCTCTTTCGAACAGCCCGCAGCAAAATGCAGATACCTGCAATCTGCATTTTGTATATTTTATTTTATTTTTATTTTTTTATTCACATCTTTATTATATGTATAGATGATGTTACAAGTGAACCAACGACATTATACCAACCATTTAACGAACGTAATTGTATAAAATAATATATTGTTAATTAATTTTATTTAAAGAAAAAGTCCCGTTGGGTTTCTTGCTGGTTCTTCCCAGGACAGAGGTTTTTGCCGAACCAGTAGTAAAAGTAAAAAATTACTTTCAATAAGTATTCTTATCTATATAAAATAAAAATGATTCTATTCTATACGAAATTGGAGACCCAATTACTTGTAATATATTTTGTCACAATATAGTTTATTTTGTAGAAGCTCTTGATGATGATTAAAAGTGCAATAGTGTCATTTTACATGTTTACAACCTTAGTTGAACCTTAGGGGGATGAGTCGCTCGCGTACGTAGGCTTCGACCACCTAACCCTAGGCCCACCCTACACGTGTCCCCCGGATGGTGCTAAACGAGCGACAAAGCCGAAAGGATAGACTCGGCTCCTTGCCGTATGGTAGCGGCGTAAAATCTACCACCCCTTAGTTCGCACCATGAGCCAACAAATCAAAGAAATGGCCCCGAGTTCCCAGCACTATGCCTTACATAAAAAAGGCCCTAAAGCTTCATAGTACATGAAGTCGTTTATAGGACGTACATACGCTTGCCGCTTACGGGTATATCTTTTCAAACGTGCTTGTACGTAGTCAGTCAACAACTTTTCCCCTACTACTGAAACAAAATTTTGTAAGCCAATTATTAAAGCAAGCTTCTGTTTTTCTTTTCCTCCAAGTTGTTTCTTTACAATTCATTTCTAGCAATAAATGTTTGAGTTTGAGTTTGACTTTTAATGTTCGTTTTTTATTAAAATTACATTTTTATTACATAGTTTTTTTATAGTTACATGAACGCGTTAATAATTTATTAAGAAACTGGTTTCTGTGTCGAGGGGTTATATGGGCACTGTTAAAAATATGTAGGGGCTCCAGAATGTGTCGTCACTATAATTACAGGCCATAGAAAGTTCACTTACTAGGACTACCACAAAGCACGGTCTTGACCCACCTGTATCTTTTATCAAGTTATCACTCCATTTAGTGAGGAGCCGCACTACACTTCGCTTACCAGTACAAGGCCGCCACACAAAAATCTTTTCTCTTCATAGGTTGATGGATAACCGTTTTTTTAATATTATTTTTTATATATTTATATAGAAATATGGCAGTCCCATTGCCACTTCAGCTAACTGATACGTTGAGTAAACTCTCTCCATAGGTCGCTGAGCAACTCTAAGCTTATTAGCCATCCAGGAGTAATGCTTTTTTTTACATTAAAGATTCCAGGTGTAAAAAGCTTATCAATTATGATCGCATTTATTTCTAATTTTTCATCTTTTGTAAAAAAAACCTTTACCTCTTACCTTTTTAAATATAGATTTTTGTTAAACAAGTCAGAAGAAAAAGCGCTCCCGAAATGATTTATCCGCGTGCGCTGGTGTTAAGGTTAGTGATACGTAAATATAACGTTCTACAAAAAATAGATCTTTACTTAATCTAAAAAAAGTCCGCGATACCATATGTCTATTTCTTATACATAAGCCACAATTAGGTATTTGTGACAAAAATTATTGAAAATTAAAAAGTGATATATGAGCGTTATTATTAGGCATGGCATATTAATCCTTACGAACGAAAGTTACTTCATCATCAAGCCAATTTTATGAAGATAAACTTTGCTTTTTATATCAAGTTATTTGGACGCATAGTTTAAGAGATAATGTAAAATTAAATAATTCAACACTTGACTTGGTGTGCGAACGATGCATAAACCCTAGCCGCCCGATGAGAACCGAGAGAAACCAGTAGTGAATGCTTCTACGATCGAGGTTTGTTCAATCATTATAGCTAAAAAAATCAAAATTAATTGAGTACTTTTATCTGTCTCCCGGGTGAGCGTAACAAAGATTAGTTACATCTTTATTTCTGAACTCTTTCATTTCACGTTGGAACAAACCGCTTCGGGACACTTTCTGGGACAGGGGAGGGGGGAGGGGGTGACGCTCAGCTGGAAGTGGGAGGGAGAGTGGATTAAATTTAACTTCGCTCTACAATGTACATATGCCGATAGATAAAAGTACTCCATTAATTTTGCCAATTTTTCCATACATTGCTATCTAAAATGCTTGAACTAGGTGTCATGTCGCGCGCCTCAGACACGTGATGACGCGGGTGAAACCGCGGGGCACAGCTAGTAATATAATATATTAGTATGTAATATTGAACTACTACTTTAATTAAATTATCCCTTATTTTACACTTAACACTAATATATGTTATGTCGTGTGGACTACACATATGGTCACAAAATTTCATAATACGCGAGCAAATCGAGTCCGATCTCAGCCCGCGACAATTGAATTGTTAATTACAATAGTAACTCCCTGCCGTTTTACTAATTTCATTAGATAGTAGGACTTTTTTCTGCCTAAGAGCCCGTCTGGGTAGGTATCAATTTCTTACCCATATCTGGCGCCAAACGGCAACCTGTTTCTATTACCAAATAACAGTGCTTACACCACTGTGTTCCGGTCGGAAGGGTATAAGTACAGACTGTGGGGCATTCCATCTTAATCCTCAGAGGTGACGATGCATCTGTAGACTTCTTTCTTTGTTTTTTTAGAGACATTTAAGTGTACCAGACCTACTGGTAAATCCACAACGACTAAGTGGAAATATCCACGGAAAACCTATCACGTAAGTTGTAACACTCTCTATAATAGACACGCTCGTCTCCCCCATTGCGCGCACAATTATGAGTGGCGTGAAGTTGTATTGCTTTGGTTTTCTCGCTTCGGCACCGACGCCATATGTTACTGTGGCTCTGTTGAAATTGCAAAGTTCGTTAAGTACACTTGACAAATGAAATGTACTTAATGGAAGAGGAAGGGAGTATACGTGAACAATTAATTATTTTATGTTCACTGGACTTTCTTTTGCAAATTCTTATTGTTTCAATCACAGCGCGTTGGCTGTTGGTCTTGGCCGGTTATCCTAATAGGTTAGAGAGATACGAGTTTTTCTTTTAACACATGTAGTATTATCACCATCATATCTTGTAGTAGAATGGAATAGCCTACAAATATTTACAACATATTTATCGTTTTTAATTTCTCATATTTCTTTTTTGTTTTGTTTTGTTATTTTATTACTGAACATGCTTTGCTAACCTTTTCAGTTTGGATTAAGAATTTTATATAATTTATTTTAAACATAAAATTACAAAAAAGTGGATACCTGCCGAGTTTCTTTCGCACTTTCTTCGCCGCAAAGGGGAACCTCATTTTAATATAGTACTAGATTAAAACCAAAGAGTCTATAATATGCCTAATTAAAATCATGTTGACATTTAGGGCTATGCTCGGCATTTCTCAGCATGATAGACTTAAAAACGAAGATATTCACAGTAGAACCAGAGTAACCGACATACCCCAAAGAATTAGTAAGCTGAAGTGGCAATGGGCCGGCCATATAGCTCGAAGAACCGACAACCGATGGCGAAGAAAGGTTCGTGAGTGGCAGCCTCGTACTGGCAAGTGAAGTGTAGGGCGTCCCCACACAAGATGGAGTAACTACCTGGTAAGTCATGCAGGAATTCAATGGATGCAGGTGGCTCGGAACCGTGCTTTGTGGCATTCCTTGGAGGAGGTCTATGTTCAGCAGTGGACTTGCCAAACAAAATTTTAATTTCTTACGACAAAAAATAAATATTGTTCATTTGATTCTCATTTAATTTCATATCATCTTACTAAAGAAATAATCTCTGTCCTGAGGGCCTGAGGATACCAGTAAAAAGTCCAATGGACCTTTTTACTTTTTTTTTGCAGAGAAATCCCTTACAAATGTAAATATGTTGTCAATAATTAGAAGAGTAATTTTGAAATCAATTAGGTACAACCGTAGCACTACATTGTTCGGAAATAGTCGCCTCTTTTTAAACGTGAGTAAGTCCGCCATGTTCATTATCATCATCAGAAGTAAATTAAACACACCTTTAAACACAAAAGATATAATATATTGGAATTGAAATACCAAAATAAATACAAACTTCTTTACTTGCTTGGCATAGTTGGGACACAAATGGGTCGGCTCGACCGGGGAAGGACCACGCTTTCACAAAATACCAGCGTAAAATAGCAGCTTAACGCTGCTGTGTTTCGTATGGTGAGTGTAGAGAACCGGATACCCTTTTTACTGGAAACGAAGCATCCCATCTTAATCCTCAGGGGTGACAAGGCATCTGCATTTTGATTCGTAATCGAGGATAGATTTAGATGTCTATGGGCCACAGCAACCATTTACCCTCAGGTGGACTGTGTCCTCGTTTGTCACCCTAATCCCATATTAAAAAAAAAACTAAATGAAAATAATTCAAATTAAAAAAAAAACTTCTTTTATATTACTATATTTTCATTTATTCACAACATCCCACTGCTGAATTAAGGCTTCCATAGATTACCTCACATCTGCCATAGATACCACGCTTGGCGGGCGGGTTGGAAACTGCAGTTCTTATTATTATTTTGAGTTATTGTCAGGAAGATGCCGATGCCCATGTCCTATTTCATTTCCATCTGTCACCTCTCAACGTGGTAGAGCCACGTTGCAGCTATATTTTGGTTGTAGCACGAATAGGTCGGCTCTCACAGAATATCAGCGTGAAATAGCAGCTTAATGCTGCTGTGTTACGTATGGTCAGTGTAGAAAACCGGATAACCTTTTTACTGGAGACGAGAGCACTAAGATGGAAATCTTAGTCCTCAGGGTTGACAACGCATCTGCATTTTGATTCTTAATCGAGAATAAATGTAGATGTCTATGGGCATCCACTTACCATCAGGTAGACTGTGTGCTCGTTGGTCACACTTATTATTTAAAAAAACCACCACCGGGATGATATGGAGTAGTGGATTCCTTACACCACCACTACACGCAAATTTTTTGTATTCTAGTGTTATAACTTTCAAAAGGCGACAGTAGCCTAAAGGCAAAGTGCGGACCACGAACTCAAAAAGTCCTGGATTCAAATTCGCTATTCAACTACTCTCGTGAACCAAGGAGTGGTCTTGTTCTTCAAGAAAGGCGACAACGCTCTTGAAGAACTACAGACCGATTTCCTTCTGAGCCGCGTCTACGTGCTGTTTTCGAGTCATTACGAATCGTCTCGCACGCAGACTCGACGACTTCCAGCCTCCCGAACAAGCTGGTTTCCGAAAAGGTTTTAGCACCATAGACCACATACATACTTCGGCAAATTGTACAGAAGTCCGAGGAGTACAATTTGCCACTAATCAGCGTATGTGGACTATGAGAAAGCCTTTGATTCCGTCGAAATTTGGCGGTGCTGCAGTCTCTTCAGCGGTGCCAAGTTGACTGTCGGTATATCGAAGTGTTGAAGTGCTTGTACAGTAGGGCTACGATGGCTATCCGAGTACAGAACCAGAGTACAAAACCTATCCAACTGCAGAGAGGTGTAAGACAGGGTGACGTTATATCCCGAAACTCTTCACCGCTGCATTGGAAGACGTTTTCGCTTCTGGACTGGAAAGGATACGGCATTAACATCAATGGCGAGTACATCACTCACCTTCGATTTGCCGACGATATAGTCCCTATGGCAGAATCGCTGAAGGACCTAAGCACTATGCTCAGTGACCTCAATAGTGCCTTGCAACGGATAGGTCTTAAGATGAACATGGACGAAACAAAGATCATATTTAATGTCCATGTCACACCTATGCCGTTAGTTATTGGGAGCACTAAGCTCGAAGTTGGTGACGAGTATGTTTACCTGGGACAAATAGTCCGACTAGGTAAGTCCAACTTCGACCCATAGGTCAATCGACGGATTCAACCCGGCTGGGCAGCGTTCGGGAAATTATGGTATATCTTCTCATCAGGTATACCTCAAAACTTGAAAACGAGACTGTATAACCAGTGCGTGTTGCCAGTGATGACCTACGGAACTGAGACGTGGTCCTTCACTGCTGGCCGGATGAAGCTCAAGCTCGCTCAGCGAGCTATGGAGAGGGCTATGCTCGGAGTCTCACTGCGTGATAAACTTAGAAATGAGGATATCCGCAGTAGAACCAGAGTGACCGACATAGCCCAACAGATTAGTAAGCTGAAGTGGCAATGGGCCGGCCATATAGCTCGAAGAACCGACAACCGATGGGGAAAAAGGTTCTCGAGTGGCGGCCTCGTACCGGCGGACGAAGTGTAGGGCGTCCCCACTAGATGGAGGACGACCTGGTAAGACATGCAGGAAGTCGATGGATGCGGGTGGCTCAGGACCGTGCTTTGTGGCATTCCTTGGGGGAGGCCTATGTTCAGCAGTGGACTTGTGAAGGGCTGTAATGATGATGATGATGATGAATATCATTACTAGTATTTTTATAATTATAAAAATAAATTTTAGTGTTTAGTACAAAACCTTATGTAAGTGTATAATATTGTCATAGCTTCAATCTTTTCATAGAATAGAATAGAATAATTTTTATTCAATATTGATTACAAGTAATTCTTATTGAAAGTCATTTTTACTTTACTACTGGTTCGAAAAAATCCTCTGTCCTAGAAAGAACTCCAGCGGAACTTTTTTAAAATAAATTTTATAATAAAAATGATTACAAACTATTTACAAAATTTATTTTAGAAACTGCTTGGAAGCGACCACCTTATTCCCAGGGGTTATTATCAACCATGTATTCATTAACATTATAATAACCCTTTTTATACAGTTTTTGTTTAATTAAATATTTAAACTTGGTAATAGAGAGACCTTGTATATTTTCTGGAACTTTGTTGTAATAGCGTATACATTGCCCCAAGAATGAATTATTGACTCTGTGGAGTCGAGAAACTGGTATCACTAGCTTGTGTTTGTTCCTATTGTTTATCCTATTGTTTGAGTGTATATCACATTTTTTACTAAAACTATTTTTGTTTTGATGAACATACATTAAATTTTCGTAAATATACTGAGAGGCCAAAATTAAATTTTCTCTAAGAGACTTAACTTAAATTGAACATTTGATAAATCCCCGAAACAAAAAGAGCTGATGATCTTCAAACAGAAGAATCGATTTTGATAAAAACATGTCTAAGAACCACCGCTAGAAAACCTACTTCTAAATTTAAAAAGCAGCACTCAAATGGGGCCACCCGTTTAAGATTTACGGTGCCACAGACAGACACACAGACAGACGGACAGACACACATAGCGGTCAAACTTATAACACCCCTCTTTTTAAAAAGTAACCTATTTTGTATTGTTAAACAAACTACTGATGGTGTTCGATAGGTCTTGCCAAAGTAAATTAGTGGTTAATGCAACGAATGGTACAATTCATAAGCGACTTATATATCTTGCAAAAGAAAAAATATTAGTCACAAGACCATTGCTGAGCAAACGTGCTTCTTTTTAATTTTTGCCTATTATGAAAAGCTTATATTTAAGAATCTACAAGTAGAGAGCCGTCTTTCCCCGGTCGAATCGGTAGGCCATTCGTGATACAACCACAATATAAGTGCAGCATGGTTCTACCACGTAAAAATCTATCACTATCTTACAGCCTTTATACTAGCATCTAGTTTTAAACGGATATTATTGTCATGATTGCTTTCTTCATCGATCTGTTGAAGTCTACAGCTACACATGGAGCCTCTCTCGTTGTGGAAAAAAAAATGTCTGAATCGTTGCATTCAACGGATGTATTACTAACGATATGACAGACGTCAATCAAGTCTGACCCTGCTTCGTGATTATTTATATTGTATATGCAAGTATTATAATTATAATACTTAGAATACTTAGGGCTGATTTTTCAATAATCAGATAAAACTTAACCGTCGGATAAATTAGAGCCTGACTGAATATAAAAGTGAAACGATTAATCCTTCTAAAAAATATATATTCATGGCATAAAATACAACTTAAACGAATTAAAAATTTACAGTTGTATAAATAAAATAGTTTAAATGTTGCCCTCTTATATTAAGACAGGTTATAATTTATTTGAAGGATAACTTTTATCTGACAAAATAAAAAATCAGCCCTGAGTTGTTTAAATTTATGTTAATGTAATAACTACGTATACGCAGTATTTTCTTTTTCTTATTTTTAATTTTCGTATGTTCATCACCGCAATTATAGAATATTCCGGTCTTAACTCAAGACTTGTACCAAACTACAAATATTAAATTACGCTCTCCAAAGCAGACTCAACTCTAACTGGACGCTTAAGTCGTGAACTCTCTCAAGTTCTGGTTGGTTGCAAGGAGTTATAGCCAACTTTAGTACTGACCACTGATGGTGAATTTAACAATCTGTTAAATAAGTTCTATTGACTTAATTGACGGAGTTGAAGAGCGGTAAGGTTATAGGATGGTACCTACCCAGACATGCTTATAGGCAGAAAAAGATTCCCACCAATGAGTAAGACATTATAAAAGAGCCCTAAATTTCCTTATTTATATAAACGTGGCCACAATAAAACTATCATTTCTTTTTGGTTATGGACTCATACAATTAGTACTTTTGCCAGTCGAGTAATTGGACATTATCATTTATAACAACTTAATTTAAAAAAAATATTCGCAATATCTTGGTTCGTATCTTGCGGTCAAGCTCCAGGTTATAAGCACTCGGAAAAACAGGTTTCACTAAAAATCCTATATAAACATATTTATAAGAAACATGTTTATTTAGTTATAGGCTTAGTGGGATGTTATTTTTTTTTTCTCCAAATGATAAACATTTACACGCTGTGCATAAATTAATGCATCTATTCAGATAATAGACCTATATATTAAGAAAAGAAAATTGCGTGACGAAAAAGTTTTGTACCCCTTTTAATTTGCTTTGCGCCCACGGAGAAGTGTAAGATTTGGCCACTTAATATTCTGTGGTCAAACAGTCGCACTGAGCAGAGATTGTGGCCAAAGAATTTTAAAAATTTTCCAACAAATAATAACTGTTATATTGACTGAATAAGCTGTGAATTTTGTATGATTGCAAATGTTACTTTTTCAACAGTGTGTATCGGCCAAATATGAAAATGAAATAATGACGTATTTAATGAAATACCCAGGCAGATTACGGTCTGCCCAATCCTAACGATCATGCTTCGACATATAGATTATCAACGCACAAAAGGCGTGATAAGTACTGAAACGAAATCCGAAATTGGCTCTTACACAAAATTTTCTTTGTTATCGCCATTAAAAACAACAGTTTAATTCCCACGCTATGATTGATCAAAAATATTCATTCAATAACTGGAAAATGGGAATAAAAGCAGGAGAATGTTCCCATAACGATCGTCGTTTAATTTTGATTGTCCTACGGCACAGAGCTCGAATTACTGGCATTTCACCTGTGTAGCAGTCGAGGTACAATACCGGCAGTGTAACTAATAGGGGCCGGACCCCTTAAATTGGCTCAATATGTTACCCGACTTGATCCCGTACAGCGCTCTGTTGATGATTTAGCTTTAGTTGTTTAATGTATTCAACAAGGTATTAAATAATGATCTTGTTCTAATTGCTATCAAGTTTTACTGGTTCAAAATTATGTCAGGGAATTTAAAGGCAATATTACAAACTACGTAGTTTAGCGATCAGAGGTAACTATAATATTTTAAAGTGCTAGAGCACTATTGGGGTTGCAGCGTGCCCGTCTCAACCGGGGAACTACGTTCGCATAAATTATTCACATAAAAGCATTACATGGCATTAAGTCCGCCCTATGTACCCTTTACTTTAAGGTGTTACATTTAAGTTTTCAAATAAAAAATAAGCGTTGTATAACATTGCTGTGTATCGTATGGTGAGTGGCGATTTGATCTTAGTCATCAGGGGTGACAAAACTTCAAACACTGCTGAACACAGGCCCTTCCACATAGATTGCCAAATATCGGGGATATTTGCCATAGTTGCCACACTTAGCCAGCGAGTTGGCAACCACAGTTTTTCTTTATTTTATTTTCTGCCTATTTTCTGGTTTGCTTTCTTTGTCGCTTCTTACGATACCCATGGGACGATATGGGGTATTTTTTATAGAATAAGGGTGACTAACAAGCACACAGTCTACTGGATGTTGAGTGGATACTATGACCCCTAGACATCTACATTTATCCTAGGTTAAGAATCAAAATACAGATACGTTGTCACCCCTTAGGACTAAGATGGAATACCTCGTTTCCAGTATAAAGGATCTCCGGTTCTCTATACTCACCATACAAAACACAACAGCATTAAGCTGCTATTTTACGCTAGTATTCTGTGAGAGCGTGGTCCTACCCCGGTCGAGCCGACCCATTTATGCTACATAATAAATATACAATAGATGTCACCGTATGGACATCTTCTGTTGACGAAGCCTGAACTTTGCATTGTCTTTTAATTGTTATATAATCAATAGTGTATAATTATTAATATTACAACTCAATAACAGCAATTTATCAGAAACATAATATGTAACTAGTAGTAAGTGACTCTGTTGGTTTACATATTTTTTATTGACAAGTAACTCCCATTAAAACAACTGTCGATACAGTTATTAACTTTTAACTAAAATATTGCTTTGAATTGTAAAAATAAATATTTGTCAATTTGATTATCATCACTGTAATTGAAGAAAAAAAAGTAACCTAATTAATTCAATAAAAAGTATTATTGGGTTTTGATAAAATATTCACCAATTAAATCGTCGACCAATCAGAGCGCTTCTATGTTGTTATTATGTCTTCCTTATTATATGGACGCGGGAATACGGTCACTTAGGTAAGTAGAATAAAATAATTAAAAGTGTGTGATCTTAGACCTTTTCATTATAATGGACCCAATACATGGCAGTACAACCGAGTCCTTGTCAAATGGGGACAGTCGTTGTAATGTCATAGATACTATTTACTTTATATTATAAGTTACATATTGACTTCTAATACTTTCGTAAATGCTACACATTCAGTCAACTAAAGTTACGGATCTTATTTCTTTTATTTTACATTGTTTTAATTTAAACGTTTTAACTACTAGTTAGCTACTGAGGAAAAATCCGTTAATATTTTGTTGCCGCACCCTAACATGCTATACAAAATATTGCATGACAACGTACTTCTGGGTAGGTATGACCCTTTTGACTATTTCCGCCGTCAAGCAGCAGTGCACTGCTGTGTTCCGATCTGAAGTATAAAGAGATCTAGTATAGTTACAGGCTGTGAAGTATTCCATCTTAGTCCTCAAAGGTGACAACGCATAGCTGTAGCGTTTTTTTTTATTGTAGCCACTTACCAATATGTGGACGTTCGTTTGTCACTACAATTTTATAAAAAAAAAAACATCAACGTGCTAGCACAGTTTCTACTCCAATGCTCAGAATTGAGAGGAGGCCTGTTCATAAAATTAGGACGACAACAGTTTTCCAATTTAGCTAGTTATAATAACTATAGTATGATACACATATAACGTGATGGGGCTACGCCGCAGTTATAATATGATAATAATAATGTCCTCCAGACCGAATTTCGGTCACGGCGGCCAGTCTCAACGGAGACTAGCCATCGGCGCAGGACAGGATTATAGTGCCCAAGTGTATGCGCAAGCACAGGTGCACTTTCTATTCCCTCACTCTCATAGTCCGATGGGACGGTAAACCGACACGACCGGAGAGAGATCAGGCGCAGGACCAACGGCTTTACGTGCTTTCCGAGGCACGGGGGTGAGACACCGCCAGCTTCCTAACTCCGGGCAGATACTGAGAATTTCTTGATAGGAAAACTCAATAACTGACTTTTTTGGCCCGGCCCGGGATTCGAACCCGGAACCTCATGATCAGCAGTCTCACCACTACAACCACTAGACCAACAAGGCAGTCGTTATAATATGACTGCGGCACGAATGGGTTGGCTTACTGTGACATGCACAAAAATTTACAGTGATAACAGCCCTTAAACTAAGATATTATACCTGTATTTCAGGGGCTAATTTCTTTCTCTATTCTTTTTACAATAGTTAATTTATCGATAAACATATATAATGTATATTTACAAATATTTCTTAAACCTACTTTAGGTTATGTTAACAATTAAAAAAAATTGGAAAATCCAAAAGTACACACCCCAAACGCTCATGTAATATTTTAAATGAATTAGAGAAGTGATTATCGGAAGAAACTGTTACAGCTGTACATGATTCTGAATATAGTGAAAAAAAATTAGGTCGTTTTGTCGAGTAGTTCTCGAGAAATCTTGCACACAGAGAATTTATGAACCACAGGACATTCACAATATAATTTTTTATCGGACTTTTTTTATAATAATACGCGTTGTTGAATTAAAAACAGCATCAGGCTTGTTTATTAGTGTTTCCTCTTTCTAATCATGTGCTTTCCTTAACATATTAGTGCGATGTAAAATAATAAACACGACTTAACGTGAAAGAAACGAGTGATTTAAAAAATTCGATAGTAAAGCCCAACCTCTACGCTTCACGTTCGAGGTGTGCAAAAATAATGATAAAAGAGAAATATTTGATAATTTTCATTCACAATGGATACCTTAGTTCCTCTTTGCCATCATATAACACTTTCACTGTCCGGTTTTCAGACACAATAGTAAGACAATAGCAATGACCTATATGTAGTACACGGGACAGCGAAAGAGTTAAAAGCAATGAGAAAACCGTAATCATACAACACGGTGAACAACAGGAACTATTTGATAGTAGTTACAATCAGTTACCGTTACCGTTATCGTTACCGTTACCGTTACAGCCTATTAAAGTCCACTGCTGAACATCTCCTGATTTGTTTCCTCTCGCCTCTTACGATACCCACTGAATAATATGGGATAGTGGATATTCTTACACCGCCACCACACGATACACGGCAGTCATGATCACTGCAATGAAGTTATAACGTCGTATATAAAGCAACAGTTAGCGTCAGCCTTTTGAAAGGAACGTTTAATCGATTACTTGGTTAATCGACTGGCAACTTTCAAGTTAAACTATTCCCATTTAAACTTGCTCAGTCACCGCTAGTCGACGCAGTGCTTAGATTGTGCGGTTTAGAACTGGATACTCGTTATTGTTGCTAAATGAATTTACGTGACGCGAAAATCAGAAATGGCAAACAATTGGATTTGATTATTATTTTAACAAGTTATTTGTAGTAGTGAAGTAGATTTAATTGCACCTATAATATATTTTTTATAGAATAAGGGCGACAAACGAACAAACAGCTCACCTGAGTGATGCTGTGGCCCATAGATATCTACATCTATCTTCAAATTAGATTCAAAATGCCGATGCGTTGTTACCCTGAGGACTAAGATGGAATGTCTCGTTTCCAGTAAAAAGGGTCTCCGGCTCTCTACACACACCATATGAAATACAGCAGCATTAAACTATTAATTTACTGCAAAATATTGCTTCATGGAAGGGATATTTGATATAATTGCTACACTTGGCAAGCGTATTTGCAACCGCAGCTTTTTTTTATTTATCTTGTTGACTTGTTTACCTTTGTTGCCTCTTACGACACCCACAGGACCAAATGAGGCGTTCTTAGTCCTCAAGGGTGACTACGCATCTGCATTTTCATTCTTAATTGAATGTTCTTAAAAATTTCATGTTCTATAAAAAAAAATAGAATGAGAAAAGTTTTCATAACTGTTTGTCATTTGTCGCCTTATATCAATAATGTGCAAATCGTTTGTACATACTAACCGTACATAGACTTAAACGTAATAATATGAATAATAAAAATTTACGGTTTGAACCATTTCACATTAATGTACATAGGACTTCATTAACATATTTAACAAGAACACTACGCAATAAAATGACAATTGAAAACATGATTTAGTCTCCTACAAAGCACTCTCCTAATGAACCAAATAAAAGTATAAAAATAGTTGCCACAATCAAGCAGATTTTCATTTTGTCGGTCTGTGTATCCAACGCATGCTCCAACATTCGATGTAGTCTTTGAGACGTGTTGCATTCAGTCTACAAGTGCCTCTAATCCCGTTCTATTGACAGTAAGGCTTGATGAACCTTTAACATCGCTCTGACATTCATTAATTAAGAGAACGAGTCCATTAGAATTGGTAATGCATAGATACTATTTATTTTTTGTTACAAAATTTAAGTGACAAAGAAACACAAAGTCCACTGATAAGTGACTACTTACAGTCTCTGGACACCTGCAGCCTACTTAAACAAAGAAGTCTATAGATGCTTTGTCATCTATGAGGGATATGATGGAATGCCTTACAGCTATACTTCGGTTTAAAAAAATATTTCGCATAAGAACATACAATGTTTTAATTATTATGAGATACAAAATAATCATTATATTATCATAATATTATATCATCTACCTCTAGTGTTGGAAACGATATAGTCTTAGGTTATTCACTTATACATATTAGGTACCATGTATTAAAAAGACTATACTGTGCGTACGTATTTCATAAGTTTATTTTTAAACAATTTCGTGTTATTGCAGTTTTTTATGTCATCTAGTAATTTATTGAACAGCTGTGCTCCCTTAAATAATAGTGCTTTTTTTACCATAATTGTTTTTTATGTTATATACCCTTCAAACAGGAACAAAGTAGTGCAAGCACTGCTATTTAGCGGCAGAAATACGTTAGGGGGGGAGGGGATCTACCCTGATAGACTTCTGGGCAGAAAGGAGACTACTCACTTAGTAAAAGTTTATAATGATAGACATTCGGTGGTGTGTAAGTCGTAGTCAGATCGTAGAATTGATTATTTCATAGAATAATCGATCATTTCATGAAATGGAAAATATCCGCTAACCACATCATGATATGGCCTGGCAAGATCAATGAATAATCAGCATTTGACGATATGAACAGCTAAACGCACGACTATTTCATATGGTCAAACATTAGTGATCATATCGTAAAATGGTTATATTATCCACCGTCAGAGGCGCTGATTTGTGAATTTCAGCCGCCATGATGCTTCGTGGCGGCTGACATTTATTCTGACAAAAAACGCACGCGTACTTATTGGAGTTCAAAATATGACTTCATGGAAATTGCGGGTGAAGACATTTTAATTTAAAAAAGAAAAGTGTTGTACCTGAAAGTGTACCTTACCTAACCTAATAACCTAACCTAACAAACCTAACCAAACCTTTTGTTTTTGTTTAACATAGGGAAATGCCTACGCATACTCGCCTCGCGTGGCATAGGACGGGTTATGTCGGACTCGCACCGACTAAAACCTCATAGTTCTACATTCGTCGCATATTTGCAAGGCCACGGAAACGATTTCGCACACGTCCGCGGCCTCACCAGTGCCAAATAAGCAATTTTTTTGTTTTACAAGAAAAATATATAAGTTCCTTATTTATTATATATGGCTAAATGTGGATTGAAAAATCATCAATCGTTGATGTTCGAACGATATGGTCAGTTTTAGCTGGTCATTTCATGAAATACCACCATTTCATGAAGTGGTCAGCCGCATCATGAAGTGATCAATGCTATGATCTGGCCACGACACACTCGTATATACGCGGTAGAGCCACGCTGTATTTGTAGTCGAATTATAACTGCAGTACAAATGGAGCGTCTCGACCGAGGGGACCACTTTCTCACAGAATACTAACGTAAAATAGCAGCATAATGGAGCTGTGTTTCCAATGGTGAGTGGAGGCGGTGATGATGTTCCATTCCATCTCAATATTCAGGATAGAATAGAATAAAATAGAATAATTTTTATTCAATATTGATTACAAGTAACTCTTATTGAAAGTCATTTTTTACTTTACCACTGGTTCGGAAAAAACCCCTGTCCTGGAAAGAACCAGAAACCCAGCGGGACTTTTTTTTAAATAAATTTTACAATATAAATGGTTACGAGCTATTTACAAAATTTATTTTAGAAACAGCTTGAAAGCGACCACCTCATTGATATGACAACACATTTTAAATTTTGATTCCTAATCGAAGATAGATGAAGATGTTTATGGCTCACAAAATCTACCATCAGGTGGACTGTGTTGTCACCCCTGAGGACTAAGATGGAATGCGTCGTTTCCAGTAAAAGGGTCTCTGGTTCTCTACACTCACCATACGAAACACAACAGCATTAAGCTGCTATTTTATTTTATATAGCCGACATATTTATGCTGCAGTCATATTGCTGCAGGCTCTACCACGTATAAGACATAATTCACAAAAAATATATTTTCGATCTTTAGATATAAAATAATAAAAATAGAACGGAATATATTGAGGAATACGGAGAAGCAATTTAGGGAAGTAATTTCGGACCCTATGCTTTCTAAATTGTCATTAGAGCGTTGGAAGGGGACAGATTATTCTCATTCGGGGTTGAATAGTGGATATAATCGTCGCTTGATTGAAATTACTAGTTTTTAATATGTATCTTTGAATGGGCTTGACTATGCCATTATTATTTGCGAACGTCTTTGTCAAACCCCTAACAAGACCTCCCTCCATAATTTTGGGTACAATTATTACGTCACAATACTCGAGATAAATCGAGTATGCACATAAAGATTATAATTAAAGATATATTTTCTTTTTTAAATAAAATCGATGGGATTTATGGCTATCAAAAACTTACCCTTTTCTATTTTTATTTTCCGCGTGACTTTTTTTATATAAACTCGATTTGACAAACGAAACTACAGTCCACCTAATGGTAAGTGGCTACTGTAGCCCGTGATGATAATTGAAATATTATTATTCTTTAGAGATATCTGCAATTTCAATACCAGGATTACTATAATAGCTTTAAATATTCTATCGGATCTTTTTGCTGATCAATTGCAAATAACTTTTAGTTACTTTTTTTTTAATTGAATAAGAGTGACAAACTAGTACACAGTCACCTGATGGTAAGTGGATGCTGTGGCAAATACGCATCTACATCTATCGCCAATTAAGAATCAATATGAAGATGCTTTTTCACTAGGACTAAGATGGAATGTTTCGTTTCCAGTAGAAAGGGTCTCCGGTTCCCTCCACTTACCGTACAAAACACAGCAGTATTACGTCGCTATTCTGTGAGAGCGTGGTCCTTCCCCTTACCGTGTAGTGGCGGTGTAAAACTAACCATTGTCCCATGGGTGTCATAAGAGTGGGCAGAGGTAAATGAAACAGGAGATATGGAGCAGCATCTTCCTGATAACTCAAAATAATAAAAAACAGCAGTTGCCAACCCTCGTGCCAAGCGTGGCAACTATGGTAAAATTCCTCGTATAAGACAATCTAGGGGGGAGGTCTATGTCCAGCAGTGAAATTTTATAGGCTGTAATGAATGGATGGATGGATTTTTAATAGAATCAGGCGTTACTTTGCGGAAATCGATTATATTAAAGTTGGAAAAATTTACTTTGCCTAGTTTGAAGAGCACCTCCCGCCCTCCCTCAATTGCGTGCACTATCCCCGTCACCACTAATCCCAGCACCACTACTCCCACCACCACTACACTAGGAAAGACACACCACCGACGACAATACGACACGTGTTTCGCCTCTACACGAGGCATCTTCATGTGTAGTAGACTCTACGGTGGCTGACCGCTAAGTGGCTCTTCAAACTAGGTAAGACACATCATTTTATTTTATTGAGCGGATATTGGCAAAGTAAATTTTTCCAACTTTAATGGATGGATTTTTTGTTTACAAATTACATACACACAAAAACAGCCAATCAAGAGTAAATAACTCTATAATTTGAAAGTTTGCGTGATCAAGGAACGTGTTTAAACGATAATATTTTCGTTCTTATGAATATTGAGCGTAATTTTCGCCAAATTTCCGAAGCGACGCCGCCTAATGTATTCAAATTGCCGGCCATTCCGTACACACGGCAACATAATCAAGCCCACGCACTCTTGTAAAATATACCTTATCTTGTTGCTTTATATTGAGTTAAAATAAAGTAGATACGATGGCCTTGAGTTTGGAGTAATAATAATGTCCTCCAGACCGTATTTCGGTCCTGGCGGCCAGTCACAACGGAGATTAGTCATCTGCGCGGGACACTATTATAGTGCTAAGTTTATGTGGAAACACAGGTTCTCTCTCTTTCCCTCAATATCCAATTCCAGTGGGACTATATCCGACACGACCAGAGAGAGATCAGGCGCAGGACCCATATCTCAGAACGCACGTAAAGCCATTTACGTGCTTTCCGAGGCACGGGGGTAAAACACCACCAACTTCCTGACTTCGGGATGCTATTGAGAATTTCTTGACAGAAAAATCCAATAACTGATTTTGGCCTGACCCGCGATTCAAACCCGGGATCTCATGATCCACAATCGCGTTTACGACCACTAGACCAACGAGGCAGTTAGTGAGTTTGGAGTAACCGAGTACTGAATGGCTTGAAGGCTATTTATTTTATCAATTTTCTATTTCACAAAAAATAATCTCCAAGTTTTTCCGATATAATATAGCTAAGATTACTCATGGCATCGCTCTCTATCTGTTTGTGAAAATTCATCAATACGATGATTAGACCGGACAGATATCCAAGACTGAGCTATGTAAAAATTTCAAATCTCTAACTTTTCGGGAAGTTAGTTTAAAATCAATTACTAAATTCGACCCCAACAGACATAAACGAAAGCGAGTAAATGAAAACTTGGTAAAATGCTTATTAATTTTATAATGGCATGCACAAAACCTGAACTCGATAAATGACTATCATATCGATTATAGACAGACACTTCAATTTAATTTACATGTATAGATGTTACCGGTCAATAAAACTCAATAAGTGGCGTATGGTGGCAGGGTAAGACAATGCACTTCCCCATGCGATTTAGTGGATGTCGTAAGAGACGACATAGGGAAATAAAACAAGAGAGACAGAAGCATCTGCCTGACAACAACTCAAAAAAATAAAAAGCTGCGGTTGCTCACCCTGCCAAGCGTGGCAACCGAGGCAAAAGCTTCCTACAAAGAAATCTTTGGGGAAAGCCTATATTTAGCAGTGGACTTTCGATAGTTATGAATCATGAATGTTTTTTTATAGAATAAGGGTAACACACGAGCACACAGTCCACTTGATGGTAAGTGGATGCTGTTGCCCATAGACATCTACATTTATCTTCGTTAAGAATCAAAACGCAGATGGGTTGTCACCCCTGAGGACTAAGAAGGAATGCCTCCTTTCCAGTAAAAAGAGTCTCCGGCTTTCTACACTCTCCATACGAAAGACAGCAATATTAATAAGCTAAGCTCTCATGCTACAACCATAATATAGCTGAAGCGTGGCTCTACCACGCTATAAATTAATATAAGTATTAACAGATAAAAAGTGTCTCCGTGCGTGAATGAAACAGCGGATGAATTACAAATGCACAATCGATCTCATCGGATAAAAAGAACACTAAAAATTCCTTCGAGATCCCGCTGTGTGGAAATCAAAGAGCATGGTGATTCCAAGCGTTATTTGACACCCCATAGTGCAACATTTACATTTATATGAAGAAATCGCTCTTCACCATCGTAATGGGAACAATGTTGTAATCACATAAATCTTTGACTTGAAAAATTCTGCGAGATTTACGAGTGAACTGTAACGGTAGAGCAATTATCGGACAAGGAACCATCGTTGTGAAGACAATTGTTAAGACTTAAAAACACTAGATCTTTACCTATAAAAATTGTCGCTTTGTACAACTGACCACTTTGAAATAGCTATGGTTTCTCTTGGAGTTCTTTTGTTTTTAAACGTCCCCACACTAGAATTTTCTCGTGTACTGTGTGGGCAGTATACATACAAAATTTCACAAGGACAAACATCCAGACCTGAAACAATTATTATTTATAAGTCATACAAATACTTCTTCTGTGCGGGATTGGAACCCGCGGCCCTCAGCGCCGCTACTCATTGCTAAGCCACTGCGCCACGCAGCCGTCAAATAAATTTTATATTTAAGGTATATTATTTATTTTTCAAAGTCAGTTGTTCAGAAGTTTCTTTTGCTGGCCATCATCTGATTCCATAAAAAAATTCTGGCTAATCTCTCATTTCAAGCACTTTTTTTTTTTTTTATAGAATAAGAGTGACAAACGAGCACACAGTCCACCTGATGGTTAATGGATGCTAAGACCCATAGACATCTACATTTATCCTCAATTAAGAATCAAAATGCAGATGCGTTGTCACCCCTGAGGACTGAGATGGAATGCCTCGTTTCCATTAAAAAGGGTATCCTGTTCTCTACACTCACAATACGAAACACAGCAGCATTAAGCTGCTATTTTACGCTGGTATTCTGTGAGAGGGTGGTCCTACCACAGTCGAGACGACCCATTCGTGCTGCAACCACAATATAGCTGCAGCATGGCTCTACCACGTAAAAAATTGTTAGCACCGTTTGGCTTAGATCTGGATCTGAACACTGTATCTAACGTTTGCGATTGTCGTATAGAATCCACTTCTCATCGCAGACAGCATTTATTCATTCATTTTTATAGCTTCATTTAAAAAAAAAGACAAAGAAGCTTACAGTCCACCGTATGATAAGGTCCATGGAAACCGCAGCCAACTTTAATTATACTGGCCCTCTGTACCCTTCAGATCTGAAAACATCAGTGCAAGCACTGCCTTTTGGCGGCAATAATCTTTTTTTTTATAGAATAGGGTGACAAACGAGTACACAGTCCACCTGATGGTAAGTGGTTGCTGTGACCCGCGAAATAAAATGCAGATGCGTTGTCACCCGTGAGGACTAAGATGGAATGCCTCTTTTCCAGTAAAAAGGGTCTCCGGTTCTCTACACTCACCAAACGAAACACAGCAGTGTTAAGCTGCTATTTTACGCTGGTAGTCTGTGAGAGCATGGTCCTTCCCCGGCCGAGCCGACCCATTCGTGCTACAACTATACTACTAATATAGCTGCAGCATGGCTCTACCACGTAATCTATACAAATAAATAAATTTGAAGTGTCTGTTTGTAATTTCAAAATAACAGCTTTGCTATTTATATAACATTTACTAAATGCATATGTAAGTATATACGGTAATTATAACAAAAACACAAAGTTTCTGTCTGTCTGTTTGTTCCGGCAAATCTCCGAAACGGCTGATAAAAGAAAACACTGGCAGATATCTAATGTTATAAGAAGTAACTTAGGCTACTTTTATTTTATAAAAAATTAGGGTTCCGCGCAAAAAAATTAAAACCCATAAAACCCAATCGTAATAAATTCCACGCGGGCTAAGTCGCAGGAACAGCCAGTAAAGCAATATAGCAGCGCTTCGGCATACATTTTGTGGAACCGCCACACGAGAGTATAATACTTCATTCTTTTGTGAGAAGTCAAAATGTGTCAAAAAGGCATGTATATTAATTAAAAACGCCGTGTGAGCCTAAATGTATATTAACAGAAGTTGGGTGTGATAGAAGATGCATGAGAGAAAAATTATACCGTAGAAATGCGGTCATTAATAAGCATGTTAGGGATGACTCTAGATAAAAGAGTGAAAAATTATATGCTAAGAGACGAGCGTAGTTTCCAAGATGATGTTGTGGTTTGGACACGTAGAAAGAATGATTAAGGAACACTCTAAATCGAAGTTTATTAAACACATTGGCGATATATATTAATTGTTTTGAAAATTGTTACCTCCACTAGCATTTTCTCCTGTATTTTGGGGGCAGTTTAAAGTAAAGTAAAGTAAAGTAAAGTTACAGCCTATATACGTCCCACTGCTGGGCACAGGCCTCCTCTCATTTCTGAGAGGGTTTTAGGGCAAGGAAATGTCCGCCGCGCTGCCCCAATGCGTGTTGGCGAACTTCACATGTCTTCGAAATGTTTTTTTTTTTTTATTTCTCAGACATGCAGGTTTCCTCACGATGTTTTCCTTCACCGCTGAGCACGTGGTAAATCAGCACTTAAAATTGCAATTAACAATTTCATTGGTGCCGGCGGGGATCGAACCCGGGTTGCTTGCGTACTGTGAAACTTACAGCGAGCGCTAACCATCTGAGCTACCACGGCAGTTTACATACATAAATTTCACAAGGACAAACATCCAGACCCGGAACAATTACTTGTAGACCATACAAATAATTGTTCCGTGCGGGATTTGAACCCGCGAGCCCTTAGCGCTGTAACACATTGCTAAGTTACTGCGCCACGGAGCCGCAAGTTGAAGATGAGCCAAATTAGCTGTCTCTCTATCTCTGTCTCTCTGTCAGTCTCTGCTTACCCCTTTGGAACAGGCTAAACAGTATATGTTATGTTGTTTTGTGTATAATATAAAATCTAAACGCACTTTCCGACAAACCCTCTTCATTTAAGCTTTACCCTTACGCATTCAACTCGAACGTCAAACATTGATCAAACATATTAAACAAGCGTCCAAAAATCACATCAATCTGCGACCAAACAAACAATCCACGATTTATTGTAAAGCTAATTACACACCGCCGCTGTGCTGTGAATAATGACGTCGACACACCGCCGACAATATGGCGTATATCGAATATTATTTTATACGACGTGGGGTCGTCACATTCCTTGAACACGTGACGGAGGTTAACCTTAATGAGCTGAGGGATTATTTTATCTAATATTGAAAGTTCATACATTTCTCTACCCCAAATGCGTAACTAGCTGTGATGCTATGATCTAATTTTGGTTACGATCAAAATTTATGTACTAATAAAGGTTGTATCAATTTCCAGAACGGGCTCGGCAAAATGAGGGGTAGAAAGTCACTTTAATAAGCAATGGACCAATATAATGTGGACATAAACAGTCAAGATAGTTGCATTATGTCTACAACTACTGAAAATTTATGTGGTAAAGCTAAGCTGCAGCTATATTTTGGTTGTAGCACGAATTGTTCGGCTCAATCTGGAAAAGACTACGTTCTCACAGAATACTAGCGTGAAATACCAGCTTAATGCTGCTTTGTAATGTGTACTCGTTCGTTAACCTTATTCTATAAATATATCTTTTTTATATTTGAATTGGCTCGACCGAAGAATGACCACGCTGTTACAGAACATCAATAATGCTGCTGTGTTTTGTATGGTGAGTTTCGAAAGCCGGACTGTTTTTACTGGTAATGAGGCATTTCATCTCAGTCCTCAGGGATAAAACTGCATCTCTATGTTAATTCTTACATAGATTACAAATAGTACGATGCTGAGCTGCCGCGTCTCTTAACCCTCCACATTTTTCATCTATTCGTTACTCTATCTAGTAGGTGTCACAAAACACATTTGCCATCAAAGGACCTTTTTACCCGAAAGCGCCAGAAGGAAAGTCAAATTTTTCGAGAGTGTATATGTATGTATGTATGTATGTACGCTCTGTAGCCTAAAAGGCTTGATGGATTTTAACATATGAATTGTCATTTGATTTGGCTTAATTGTAGGAGTGATATAGGCTATACAATATTTATTCAACGTGGTAGAGCCATGCTACAGCTATATTAATAGTATAGTTGTAGCACGAATGGTTCGGCTCGACCGGGGAAGGACCACGCTCTCACAGAATACCAGCGTGAAATAACAGCTTAATGCTGCTGTGTTTCGTTCGGTGAGTGTAGAGAACCGGAGACCCTTTTTACTGGAAAAGAGGCATTCCATCTTAGTCCTCACGGCTGACAACGCATCTGCATTTTATTTTCAAACGAGGATAGATGTAGATGTCTATGGGCCACAGCAACTACTTACCATCAGGTGGACTGTGTGCTCGCTTGTTAACCTTATCCTATAAAAAAAATAAAAAAATTGCATCTTGCAGTTATATACGTGGTAGAGCCACGTTGCAGCTACGTATATTATTCAAATTCAAATGCAAATAGCCTTTATTTCTGATAATATAATACTTTTGGAGAATTATTATTATTGCAACATTTTATAAATTATTGTACATACTAAAATTATATTTTATAGTAACAATTCAATTTAATCGGTAACGTTATTATCAGCTTGCCCTTTGGCATAGGCCTCCCCTAGGGTTTTCCATATTTCCTTGTTTGCAGCTTTTCTTTGCCATGTTATTGTGGCTATTTGCTTGATGTCATCGTCCCGTCTTAAATAAAATACAGTAACATTGTTTGTTCTTTTTTCCCTCCTGTTTCTTATCATACGGCCTGCCCATTTCCACTTAAGTTTTTTCACTGTGTATGCGACATCTGTAACTATTGTCTTGCTTGTTTTATTTGTAAGATTGATTTTGTCCCTTGGCTTGATGTTTAGAATGCTTCTTTCCATTTTGTTTTGACACACTGTTAGTGCTCTACTCCGCATTTTAGTGAGGGCCCAGGTTTGTGCTCTATAGGTTTAAACATGGTAGCATGCATGAGTTGAACACTGTAGTTTTGTTTTTTAGGGGTATATGTGGGTTCTTCATAATTTCTTTGAGAGACCAGAATATTTTCCAAGCTTTACTTATTCCGACATTTATTTCTTTCTGCATCTGATTCTCTGGTGCAATAATTTGTCCTAAATATTCGTCGACATACTCTATTTGATTAGAATTTAGAAACATAGGAGTTTTTATACGATTTGTCATTATTTTTGTTTTATCTAGATTCATAGTCAACTCTACAATTTTAATTTCTCTTTCCAATTGGGTTAACATTATTTCTAAGCCTTCTTGATTTTCATAGAGCAAAATCAGGTCGTCTGCAAATCTTAAGTGGTTAAGCTTTTCGCCATTTACATTTATTCCAAATTTATCCCAATTAATTCTCCTGAATATGTGTTTTTTCCAGTACCGCTTTAAACAATTTTGGTGAAAGGGGGTCTCCTTGTCGTACTCCTTTTTTTATTTTAAACGATGGACCGTTTCTTTTTGTCTGGATTTTTGATGTTGATTTATTGTATAATTTTTTTATAATCCTAATATACTTTGGGTGCACACCTTGTGATCGCAGAGCTTCCCAGATGCATGAGATGTGCCTCAAAGAGTCGAACGCCTTATTGTAGTCCAGAAATGCTATATAGTATTTTTTCCATACTCATTGCTTTTTTGAATAACTTGTTTTACGACATGAATATGATCCATTGTTGAAAAATCACTCCGGAATCCCGCTTGATCTCTTGGCTGATTTTCATCTAATACTGAACTTAGTATTACCTGCAAATACCTTGTAGAGATTAGAGATGAGGCTGATCGGTCTGTTATTATTTATTTCTGCTTTATCGCCTTTTTTATGGAGCAACATGATAGTTGATGATGTCCATTGTTGTGGTATTATTTCTTCAGTTAGAATATTGTTGAAGAGATTTGTAATGGCCTCTATAACGTAGTCTAGATAACCTTTCAGAATTTCGTTTATTATTCCATCGTCTCCGGGAGCCTTTTAGTTTCTTTGGGACAGTATGGCTTTTCTTACTTCTTTTTTTGCTATAGAATTCTGTCGCTATTTCTATGATTTCCTAAATCTATGTCTTCTCAGATGATTTTTTATGCATAGGATCCATGAAGTGTTTTCTTTCAACTCTTTTAGGGCTCTCTTTATTCCTCCCGATTTCTCAATGTAGTATTGAATAATCCTGTTTCTTATTTGTTTCCTGTGTGTCCCTATTTTTTCATTTACCTGTTTACTTAACTGCATTATTTGATTTCTTATTTGTTTTTTGTTTTCTAAAAGAGTTTTTCTGGTTCTGGTTCTATAAGGCGTCTTGTTTCCTTTCCGATTTTATCTTTCTTGTTCTTTGAAGTGTACAGTTTTGTAGATATTTCTTGTATTCTTTCTTCCATTAGATTATATTTTTCTTGTATATTTTTGATCTTGTTACAAGTTAATGTTTTATCCTTCAGCGTTGTCAACAAGTTTTCTGGGATGGAGACAGGGTTTTGATTTGTTTGGATTCTTTTTTTGGTGCACTGTCTTCTTTTATTGGGCTTTTTTAGATAGATTGTTCCCCTTACCATTCTGTGGTAAGTATTAAAGTTGAATTTATTAATTGTGTCTATATATTTGAAAAATTGGGGTTTGTTAGAGAGTATAAAATCTATCCCATTCTTCAAATTCCCGTCGGGAGATATCCAGGTCCACTTTTTGTTTGTGTTTTTCATAAAGAAGGTATTTAGGATTTTGAGGTTGTGTCCCTGTGCCACGTTCACGAATCTTTGCCCGTTATTGTTTCTTTTTCTGATTTGCCGATTGAAATCTCCCATCAAAATGACTGTTTTGTGGGCACTAGCAAGCGTTTTCTCCAGGTCCTCATAGAATGAGTCCTTCATGTCCTTTGGTGCCACCTCTGTAGGTGCCTATACTTGGATTATTAGTTTCATATCCCGGCAAGTTGATATTGAGTTGTGCAATTCGTTCGGAGATTCCAGTGAAAGACTGTACGCATTCTCTGTAGCATTTTTTGATAAGAAATCCGACACCATTTAGGCCTGGAGTTTTTCCTATATGATAGAAAATGTAGTTGTCTTGTTGTTCAATTTTTTCGCCCATTCTCCTCAGTTCACTTAGGCCGATGATGTCCCAGTTTATAAAATCTAAGGCATATTCAAGTTCCTGTAGGGATTCATCTGTGCTTAAGGTACGAGGGTTGAGTGTTGATATGTAAATACTGTTTCTTTTGTTTTTTTTTCGTAGATTCTGTTTCTTGCTCTTGCACTTGTATATTTTCCTTTTTGGGAGTTAAAACTAGGGGGTTTTTGTCTCTTACCCCACAGTGACCAGCCGGGTTGGAGTGATATTTATTTACGTAATGTTGTTTGCTTATGGTTGTTGTATATTATGGTATTACGTATATAACGTATATTATGGTTGTGCACTAATGGGTCGGCTCGACCGGGGAAGGACTACCTTCTCAAAGAATACTACCGTGAAATAGCAGCTTAACAGTGCTGTGTTTCGCATGGTGAGTGAAGACCACTGGAGGCCATTATTACTGGAAATGAGGCAATCCATTTTAGTCCTCAGGGGTGACAACGCATCTGAATTTTGAATCCTCATCAAGGGGAAAAGTAGATGTCTATGAGCGACAGTACCCACTTACCATCGGGTTGACTGTATGCTCCTTTGTTATCTTTATTCCATAAAAAATTTGCAAATACAAAAAAGGGAGGGCAAGGTTTTTTTCACCAAAGTTTTAACGCAGTCGGGTTTTTTAATTACTGTTTTAGCCATTAAGCTTGTTTGTCCATCGATTGTCAGCTTACGCATTAAATAGTAATATATCTCCCACCTCACATACGAACACTTCGTTATTACATTGGTTAATGGTACACTGAACGACTGCACCCATTTAGCCAGTTTGAAAACGCATTACTTTCGAATGATTACGTCCATGAATTCACTATAGCTAATTAATAATTTAAAATCAAATTTCATACGCGAGAGTATCAGCGAACATTGCATACAATTTTTTAAATAGAGTCCAATTTTTATCAGAACAACACAAATGAGTTGCTTACACGACGGCAATGACATAAAATATACAAGCAAATTCGTTAGTTTTTACGCTTGGTAACCGCAATTGTTTTATTATTTTGATTTGTTATAAGGAAAATGCTACTACCCATCTATTGCTTCTGTTACCTCTTTGTCGCCTCTTATTTCACTCACAGGATATGGGATAGAGGTCTTACGTCGCGACTACACGATAATAAGTATAAAGCCTATCGAATTCTCGAATATTCTCGAATATTCAGCGTCGTCTTTCCTCAGTCAATTTGTCTGATTGTCATTCATCATTCGTACTGCAGCAATAATACAGCTGCAGCGTGGCTATATCACGTAATACCCCTTTTTTATTTAATTGTATGTCAGCGACAGAAACCATGGTAGCTTAGGAGATAAGCGCTAACTGGAAATCTCACAGTATATAATCAACTCTGGTTCGATCCCCGTAGGCACCAATGAGATTTGTTAATTACAATTTTAACTAATGAATTACTAGGTGCTCGGCGGTGAAGGAAAACATCGTAATTGTGAAGTCAGACATAATTGCGGCTGCCTGGCGGACATTTCCTTGCCCTCAAACCCTCTTAATAATGAGAGGAAGCTTGTGCCTGCTGCGCACGTATATAGGCTGTAACCTTACTTTTTTTTAATTTCTAGCGGCAAAATACGTATTAAAAATAAACGATATAACTTAAAACGTATACAATATATCGTTAAATTTAACGGTGTTCAAAACAAAGCCCACACTGTGTATTAAGGAGAAGCGCACGACAGACTACAGCAAATTTCAATTTGGGCAAACCGCACCTAAGAGAGCGCTGAATTAACGCGGTCTTGAAGTGGCGGGGACACGAATGGATAAAACTCTAAAAACCATATAAACTACAGTTTTTTTTTTCAACTACGAGAAAAATTGTTACATCTATATATTACCTCTAAACGAGCACCGCCAGTATCCAATTTAGATATAATTCAATTTTTTCTTCTTTTTCTTTGTTATCAAAATACGCCATAACATAACATTTATTATTCTAATACATAGGGCACACTCAAACATCTGGGCTATGTGCTGCTCATAAAAATTTGTATTTCGAACATTATATTTTTAAAACATTTATGTACGTAACTCATACGTTGATTTAAATAATTTTTGGCGAGAAATCGCAAGTCAATTGTTTTTTATCACAATATGAAGTCTGACATCCGTAGAAAATGGAAATTAGCCAGAAGTAGTTGTGATAGCTTTCAACCAGCATGTGAAAAACATGCTCTCAGATCACTGGTTCTTATGTTTTCCAAAATTATTTGAACGAATGAAAAAGTGTTTAAATTTAATTGAGAATACTTTAAAAAGCAGTAAATAGAGTAATGTATATTGTCTAAATATAGTGACTAAAATTTATTTTTTTTAGTTCTTTGAAATCGACTTTTACTTTTTAAATTTTGATTTTTGTACCTCCTCCGATTTTCAATTAAGTCTTAAAAGTTTTCACATTCACGTTATCTGTACTCTCTTGATATGTTAATTCATTCACCGAATAAATAATTCATTTGTTAAGACGTATCGTTCAACGACATTGTTATATTTCTGACTCGGATACTATATTCTAAGCCTTATTTAGCGCAAAGTAGAGTATGATTTGAATTGCAATTTTCTATTCGCTTGTTATTAGTGCAGGAATCTGTAATTTTCAGTTGGAAGTATTTTGGTTTTGGTACGTAATTTTACGCTTAAAATTTTATTAAAGTAGTAAAAGCTTAAAGTATCTTACTAAGTTTTTGGACTCCTTTACTGTCTAGAAGTTCGACTGGGCTTTTTTTTACACATATTTTTAGATTATTGTGGAATATTTAGAGACGATGGCAGGAGACTCGACGGTATGACTTTGGTCTCTTGGAAGAAAGGTTAAGCTAGGACTTTACCCTTTTATGGGATGCTAAATGCGTAGATATTTTTGCAATCTCTCATTTCAGGGGTATCTCGTTTTGAGCCAGGCGGCATCATAGATGGCTGAACGGGGTAGGTGGCACAAATATATTTGCTGTACAGACAATCGGTCCGTGGAGTCCACGCGCGGTTAAGATCTTAAAGAAACTATATCCGCGGCTTGTCGTATCCACTGGTGATAAAAGGGCTGGGTCTTTTCTAAGCATAGCATAATGCTGACTGCATTTCCTCCTTAGCACTGTACGGTGCGGAGTAGGACTGTATGATAATTTAAGTTTTTGGTTAGAAATATCGTATATTCATTTATTAATTAGTTTTATAAACATTTACAGGTTAAAATTTAGAATCGTTAGGCAGGAATTTGGGGGAGTAAGGTATTTTATTTGGTAGAGGTTTAGAGGATTATAACAATACCACTCGCATCAAAAGGTAATGCACCATTTTCGAGAAAATAAAAAAAAACTACTATAACTTATATATATATAATATTTGTTATGAATTTAACCCTCGATTAGAACGGGATTAAGTCCGTTGCAAAATAAAAGATAACTTCTTTTATTACCCAACCAAAACAATTAACTTGGCAACTTTCTTTATACGGTCCCAGTGACCCACTAGAATGTGAAATACCGCTGCAATCCTTCGGTTTTTATACCTCGGTAGGGCTGTCAATAACATATTGTAAAATTTATGTTTAAAAAGTGATATTATAACAGGCGTTTTAAACGTTATTAATTTTGATGCAGTAATTTTTAGCATCCTACTCATTGCAGCTCTTCAAAACTCCACTGCCAATTCTATTACTGCTACGGAACATGTTTTTGAACAACCTGCATTCATTGATTCTCCTGTTTCAGTTTTCCGGCCTGCTATTGTAGGGTCGCTTCATGCTGTGCTTAATTAATTAGTTATTAAATTGATAACGTTTTTTTAAGGTTCATGTTTAATTATTAAACTAAACTAATAAAGTTGACGCTATTTTTATTAGAATAGATATTTTTACATCGAAATTCAATTTTTAATTATTTATTTTTGCGTTAAATAGGTATATTAGTGTACAGCGGATGGTAAGTTAGTACCTGGTAATATGGAAGGATAGTACATACTGGAAGTCGGTGTAGGTGGGTCAGGATCGTGTTTTGGGTGTGTATTGTGATGGGCTGTACAGATGATGAAATAGGTACAAATTATGCAATTAGTGTTAAGTAATTATCGTTTACAAGTTATTTAGCTGTTTTTAGCAGCATTTAAGTATTGAAACCGCTTTTGTTGTTTAATATTTTTGTTCATTTTAATTTAAAAAAATATACATTATTGGCGTCTATTTCTATACACTGAAATTAGGAAAGTAATAAACATTATAAAGTGAAGTGAGTAACCCTGATCCAAGATGGCGGCGGAGATATATTGAAGAGAATTCAGAAAAGACATTGACAGAGCGCGCGGAGACGCGCAGTACATTCTATCCGGGTTAAAAAATCGTTAGGCAATCACGCTGAATGTTATTTGAATAAAAAAAGTATATACAAATTATTCTTTATTTCTTATTCTATTTTAAAATTTTCTGCTCTGACTATACACGATTCTTTTGTTTTTATAATTTTTAGGCTATCTATAAACGAAATCTAATATCTTAATACTATTAACGAGCGGAATCGACTCCAACCATTTGGATGTTTTGTGTTTAGAAAATATTGGAATTGGGGAAAGGAGGAATACCACAAAGTACGATCCTGAGCCACCTACATCCATCCAGTTCTTGCATCCCTTGCCAGGTCGTCATCACTCACTCACACATGCACTCAAGAACTTTTCTTCTCTATTGGTTGTCGTTGTTCAAGAGTACATAAATATATATAATGCTATATCTTAGCATTACATATATTTATGTACGCTTGAACCTTTTATGGAAGCATAGCACTGATGCTACATTTTTATACCTTGAAAAGATATCCTTGTAACTTGGCGTATTCCTGGAAAGGACTTTACCTGACAGTGGATTAAGATGGAGTGGCAAAAAGGGCAAAAATGTGGTTATTTTTCCAATTAATAAATAAGTGAGTAAATAACTACAAAATAAATATAAACTATTTCGCATTTGCTCATAACACGAAATTGAGATGAGCCAACATTAAATCGTTCAGGAGGTAAACTGCGGTACTCGATGAAAAATTCCTTTAATGCCGGGGAGTGGGACATTTTCGATAGAAGACATAAAAATTCGTTGCTTAGACAAAATATTTAATGGTGCAATTAACTAGATGGAGCGATTCTTTATCGCTGACGTTCCCAAGCCCATTATCGGCGTTTACTTTTTAAGCTGTTACAGCTTATTAATTGACTGCCAACACCAGCGTCTCATTGACGGCGTCACTACACTGACAGTTGCAGCACCACATCAGGGATCTTCAGACGCGATATCATCCATGGGCACTACCACTGACGTCGGTATGTATCATCAAATGCAACCAACAACCTTCGGAAACATCAACTTCAAGCCTTCGTGATTATCATCAAGAACCCCCTGACATTCAGTCCCGAGAATCGTCTTCTGCAATCTTCAGATCCTGCAAGCCATATGCTAGATATCTAGCTTTACAAGGTTCATCGCAGCATTGGAATAAGGCTTCCTGTTTCTTCAAGCTACTCTCTGCGCAACAGTGTTCGGCACGGCTCTGAGGCTTACTGCTCGCCTCTGCTTCACGGCACTCTCGCAGATTACTTGCCTTCTTCTTGACTCACCGCAGACTACAAGGCAATACCTGACACTAACACATTCGTCGACAACTAAACTATACCATCGACGTCCGGTCTGAGCAGGGGAGTGATGTGGTGGCGCTTTCGTCGCGCCATAAGCGAAACGCACCGAAGCCTCAATCGCGCTATCAGAGTTTATTTATTTATTTATTTATTTTAACAGATACACCATTGGCTTATCACTAGACATTGTTAAATATAACACAATTGGTTTTGTTCAAAATGATTCGCCTTTAAAGGTATATACAACATTCACAAAAATAGTGCAGCTACAATAAGACAATATAAAAAATAACTAGAACAATATCATTAATAAATTTACAAGTAATTTGCTTACAATGAAACTAATGCTAAACTTGAAGAAGAGAGAAAGAGTTATAAATACTTATTACATAATCTAGCAAATTCTGATACGTTATCCGTATGGAAAATGTCGACGTCGCCGTTGGTGGTTATGTCGTTATACGTTTGCATTAATACGTTTGGCTCGTTTACCTAAATTTGTTCTATGTTTAGGTAAACAGAAGATTTTGATAATCGGATGTCTTGGTATATATCTTGGAACTCTGATACTTATTTGATTTAACAGTGCCGGTGATAGTAGGAGGCCGTGAATTAGCTTATAAAGTGTTTTAAGATCGCTAAGTCGACGTCTTTTTTCGAGAGACTCTAATTTGAAGTGGGATAGCCTAGTATTATAGTCAGCACGGTAAGGACAAGTTTGATCTTTAAAGGCTAAGTAGCGGGTAAAATTGCGCTGGATACGCTCTATTCGATCACTGTGAATTTGGTATGATGGGTTCCAAACAGGTGATGCATATTCTAGTGTACTACAAATAAGAGCTTTGTATATAGTGAGAATAGATATAGGGTTCCGCAAATCCTTACATATTCGCTTTACGAATCCTGCCATCTTCCATGCTTTGGATGCAATATTATCAATATGGATGTTGAAATTTAATTTTTTATCGATCATTACGCCAAGGTCACGGACTACTTCGGATTCTGTTAATTTTTCTCCGTCTACAAAATAACTGGAGCGAATAATGTTTCTCTTTCTGGTAATTTTTATAGACAGACATTTCTTAGGATTTAGTAGCATTTTGTTACTTTTGCACCAATCTGAGATAGAGGTGAGATCTGTCTGTAATCTAACTACATCATCTGGAGACTCTATAACCTTATACAATTTTAAGTCATCTGCAAATATTGAGTAATTACTAAAGGTAATGTGAGCAGAAATGTCATTTATAAATACCAAAAGAGAACAGGGCGATATGCGACCCTGTGGAACGCCTGAAGTTGGATAAAACGAAAAAGACTTGAAACCCTGTATTGTTACTCTTTGAATTCGATTAAATAAGTAGGATTTTATCCAATTCAACAGGTTTCCGTGAATACCATAATAATTTAATTTGGACAAAAGAATGGCGTGGTTAACTTTATCGAACGCTACTAAAATCGGTGTATATAGCATCAACCTCTTTATTTTATCAACGTATCTCGCCAAGTTCGAGGTGTATTCTAGTAGGTTACTAACTGTAGACTTATTTGCGCAAAAACCATGCTGACAATTAGAAATTACCTTTGATAAATGAGAGAAGACAAAATGGGGCAGAGTATTTTTCTAAAGTTTAGGAAAGTAAGTTCAATCTTATCTCTAGGATTCCAGTAAATCTTGTATCTTGAATGAATTCTATTTCTTTCGGCTATTAATTTTATAAGGTTTCTGTAAACCAATGTGGATATTTGGGACTACGACGTTTAGTTCTGGGTACAGTTGATTGAATAACATCATGTATAAGTTGATAAAATTTTGAAACAGCGATGTCGACGTCATCCAGATCCGACAGTTCTTTGACCCAATCGATATGACTTAATTTACTTTTTACAATTGCATAATCAGCTTTTTTGTAATTATACGTTGCAAATTGCTTGTTACGTAAAGAGTGATACTTATTTAAACTGAACCCAATCGACAGAGCTGGATGGTGTGAATCTAATTTGCAGAGCGGATTAATACAATTATCGACTATTATACTGTCTAAGTTACTTAGGACGAGATCTAAGATACGACTGTTATGGTTTGCGACATGATTAAACTGAGACAAATTATTTAACGACATAAAGTCAATCAATAAGTACTTTAAGCTACACTGATAATTTAATGGAATCAAGTTACAACATCCACTTGAATCTTTATTCCAGTCTATAAATCCGAGGTTGAAATCACCTAAAACAATCACATCACCGGAATGAGATAAAATCACATCACTGCAGTTGTCGATAATAGGTTCGAGTGACGACACGGTTATTGGTGGTGGTATGTAAATGGCACCAATTAAAATTGCTTTATCTGTCGATATCCCTTTCCCCTCGGACCTCGGCAGCAAGCACACGTATTCCAAGTTATCGTCATTTTATTTTAAAAATTAAGTTAAATTTAAAACAGTTTTTAATTATAGACGTCACCTGCGAAGCGCGCTATCACAAACAACAAGCAGCACCCCGTTCAACTGCCATTACAGAAATCGCGGCGACCAATCATTGCTGACCCGGCTACGCACGCACCGCCTAGCCTCGCACTGACCATCTGCTACGCAACTCGTAGCGGCCATCTTCTTAGCTACGCTTTTTTTGGTCAGTCATAATTCACTTACCTGTTTATGTGCGCCTAGTACTCCAAGTGTCAGACCTTCTTACTTTGCAATTATAATAATTTTGATTTATTTAAGAATACTTGTTTATGTGCGCCTAGTACTCCTAGTGTCAGACCGTTTTACTTTGCCATTAACTTTAAGCGAAAGTACTCCGATAAAACAGTTTCGCTAAAGGAACCAACAACTAACGTACACAGGGGTTTTAAATACCTATGGTGCTATATGGCTTCAAAAACAAAATTGTGCGCGGGATGTTTAAATAAAATAACTAATAAGGACTTTGTAACATGTTCACTTTGCAAAGATATATATGACACAGTTTGCGCTAATATCTCTCACCAATGCCTTATGCTGCTGGAGAAAGACAAGAAAGAGAAATGGATCTGCCCTGGTTGTAGGAATAAAGAGCGAAAAGGTGACAATTTAAACACCCCATTCAGTCCTGAACGGGCCTGCGCGACCGTGGTGATTAGTCGCAGGAAATTAGTACTCCTAACAATGACTGCATAACACAGCGTAAAAAACCTCAACTACCTGGTAATCAGAAGGTGAGCTCACCTACACAACCCGGAGATGAATCATTAATGCTAACAATTAGATCAGAAATTAAATCATCAATGGGAAATTTTTTAAATCAAGCTATAGAGGAGTCATCTATAAAAATGGAATTAAGAACTATAAAAGAGGAGTTAAGTTCTTTAAAAGATATCAAAAGCGGGCTTGAATTTTTAAGTGCGGAATATGATAGAATGAAAAAAGAATTAAAAACGTCAGAAGAGCACATAAAGTCGCTTTCAGCTGAAAACAGCAACTTACATACAAAAGTGAACGAATTATCAAATAGACTTGTTTTACTTGAGCAATACTCGCGTGAGACGAATATTGAAGTGAATGGTGTTCCGGAAAGTAAGACTGAGAACTTAATTAATGTTGCCAAACAAATATGCAATACTGTATCTATTCCTACCGATCTCATCGAAACAGCTACCTGTACCAGAGTTAGGAAGATGAATGAGTCAAATAAGAGGCCCCGCGCAATTATTATAAAACTTCCTTCAGTAAAAACTCGTGATGAGATACTAGCAGCGGTAACACAATTTAATAAAAAGAACGCATCCAATAAACTAAACACAGGACACCTCGAAAGCAAGTCGCCTATTTTCGTCTCCGAACATCTAGCGCCGTATTTTAAAGCTCTACACGCGCGGACTCGTCAAGTTGCTCGAGAAAAGCAATACGATATCGTCTGGATACGTAACGGCCGCATTTTTGTTAGAAAAAATGACCAGTCCCCTGCAAAACAAATAAAGTGTTACGATAACCTAAACACACTATAATAATACTTGGACATTTTTAACGGGAATTGATTAACGCATAAAAATGGCTACCTTAAAGATTTATTACCAAAATTTCAGAGGCCTGAAAACTAAAACTAAAGACTTGAGACTTGCAACGTTGTTGGGAGACTACGATGTTATTGTTGGGACTGAAACCTGGTTGGATGACAGCGTTTACGATGACGAGCTATTTAGCAACAACTATTATGTATACCGTAGAGATCGCCAATCAACCAGCCTGGCCGAAAAAGGTGGCGGAGGCGTTTTGATCGCCGTTTCCATTAAGTACCACTCGAAAAGAATGTTTCACTATGAAAGCACTGGAGAGGTTTCCGAAGAGTTTGGACAGAGTTCCGAAGTTACCACGCTTTATATACAATAGCTCCTAAGCATCACACGAAGCGTTGGCCGCTCCCCGAGCAGAACACCTTGCCCGGCGGGAGCCGTGGCCTTGGAAAGAAAAGGGGACGAAAGTGTATCATAGATTAAGAATCAAAATGCAAATGCGTTGTCACCTCTGAGGACTAACATGGAATGCATCGTTTCCAGTAAACAGAGGCTCCTGTTCTCTACACTCATCATACGAAGCACAGCAGCATTGTTCTGTTGTTTTAAGCTCGTATTTTGCTGAAAGCGGGTGGAAAACCGGTACTTAAAGTCCTTCAGAAGCCTTTTAATTCCGTCCCCATGGTGGGACCACCCCGGACGCGTGAAGAAGAAGTGCGGTGGTCTTGTTCTTCAAGAAAGGCGACAACGATCTCTTGAAGAACTACAGACCGATTTCCCTTCTGAGCCGCGTCAACGTGCTGTTTTCGAGAGTCATTACGAATTGTCGCGCACGCAGACTCGACGACTTCCAGCCTCCCGAACAAGCGGGTTTCCGAAAAGGCTTTAGTACCATAGACCACATACACACCCTTCGGCAAATTGTACAGAAGACAGAAGAGTATAATCTGCCACTTTGCCTTGCATATGTGGACTTATGACAAAGCCTTTGATTCCCTCGAAATTTGGGCGGTGCTACAGCCCCTTCAGCGGTGCCAAATTGACTGTCGGTATATCGAGGTGCTGAAGTGTTTGTACAGTAGGGTTACGATGGCTATCCGAGTACAGAATCAGAGTACGAAACCTATCCAACTGCAGAGAGGTGTAAGACAGGGTGACGTTATATCCCGAAACTCTTCACCGCTGCATAAGAAGACGTTTTCAAGCTAATGGACTGGAAAGGATACGGTATTAACATCAATGGCGAGTACATCACTCACCTTCGATTTGCCGATATAATCCTTATGGCAGAATCGCTAGAGGACCTAAGCACTATGCTCAATGACCTCAAAAGTGTTTCCCAACGGATATGTCTTAAGATGAACATGGACAAAACAAAGATTTTTAATGTCTAAAAATTAAAAATGTAGTCGTTGGGAGCACTAAGCTCGAAGTTGTGGACGAGTATCTTTACCTGGGACAAATAGTCCAACTAGGTTAGTCCAACTTCGACCGAGAGGTCAATCGACGGATTAAACTCGGCTGAGCTGCGTTCGGGAAACTACGACACATCTTCTCGTCAGCGTTTGGCAGATCACGACACATCATTTTTTCGGGCATACCTCAAAACATGAAAACGAGATTGTACAACCAGTGCGTGTTGCCAGTGATGACTTATGGATCTGAGACGTAGTCGTTCACTGCTGGCCGTATGAGGACGCTCAAGGTCGCTTAGCGAGCTATGGAGAGGGCTATACTCAGGGTTTCTCTGCGTGATAAAATTAGAAATGAGGATATCCGCAGTAGAACCAGAGTAACTGACATAGCGCAACGGATTAGTAAGCTGAAGTGGCAATGGGCCAGCCATATAGCTCGAAGAACCGACAACCGATGGGGAAAAAAGGTTCTCGAGTGGCAGCCTCGTACCGGTAGGCGAAGTGTAGTGCGACCCCCCACTAGATAGAGTGACTACCTGGTAAGACATGCAGGAAGTCGATGGATGCAGGTGGCTCAGGACCGTGCTTTGTGGCATTCCTTGGGGGAGGCCCATGTTCAGCAGTGGACTTGTGAAGGGCTGTAATTATGACAATGATGATGGTTGATTACTATTCCTCCTGATGATAAGTAGTAACAGAAATAGAGAAATAGATTTTTTTTATTCAATATAGATTATAAATTAATAATACTTATTGAAAGTCATTCTCATGTTTTACTTGCCACTGGTGGTGAGAACCGCATACCCTTTTTACTGGAAACGAGGCATTCCATTTAAGTCCTCAGAGTTAACAACGCATCTGCATTTTGATTCTTAACTGAAGATATGTAGATGTAATCATCTTTGGGCCATCAAGATGTCTTTGGGACACAGCATCCACTGATCATCAGGAAGACTGTGTGCACGTTCGTCACACGTCGTCACATTCCATATAAATAAAAATATTGCGTATCGCTGACTTTTATAACTTACTCCACATTAATTTCCGTAGATAGATTATCCACTTTATTGCTTTAGAATTATTGAAATTATTCGCCTCTAAGATACCAACGATCTTTAATATTATCTTATGCGTCTTCTTCATTATCAGCCCGTAAAAGTCCGCTGCTTTGCATGGGCTTCTCCGATTGTAGGGAGGATTTACACGCAGTACCATCGTTATTGACTCTGCTGCCCATCGCAGGTCTGGGTAATTTACGTCTGGCGTAAATGAGATGGTATCGTTACAGGCCTATTAAAGTGCACCCCTGAACATAGGCTTCCCCCATAGATTGCCTCATAGGGGGGATATTTGCCATAGTTGCCACGCTAGGCAAGTGGATTGGCTACCGCACTTTTTAGGGTTCCGTACCAAAGGGTAACCAACGGAACGGAACCGACACTATTACTAAGTCTCCGCTGTCCGTCCGTCCGTCCTTCCCTCTGTCTGTCAGCGGGCTGTATCTCATGATCCATAATAGGTAGACAGTTGAAATGTTCATAGAATGCTTATTTCGGTTGCCACTATAACAACAAATTCAAAAATCAATTAAAAATTAAAAGTTGCTCCCCTACTAGAAACGTGTAATACGATGGTACGGAACCCTTCATGCGCTAGTCCGACTCGCACTTGGCCGGTTTTTTTTATTTTTAGTCATCATTAGAAAGACGCTGCTGCCCATCTACCGATTTGTTTCTCTCTGTCGCCTCTTACGACACCCACGGGATGATCTGGGGTAGTAAAGTTATTCTAACACCGTCAATACACGGTGATGACATTCTATATCGACATCTATGGGAAGCCATAAGATTTTTCTTGCATTGTCTTTAGTCGCCTCTTACGCGCCTGTGGGGGGAGTCGGGCTATTGATTTAATGCACCGCCCTCATCCGTGTATTATTATTAAAAATCTATAGAATTTATTTACATTACATTTTATAATATTTTTCCGCAGGGTTCCGCACTTCAGCTGAACTAAAATCACTCATAAACACAGGACAGGAGCCAAACGTATTGATAGAAAAATAACTTTTTAATTAAAACTTTGAGGCATGTCTGCAAGTAATGTCAACGGGATATTAACTTTAATCAACGGACAATAGGAAATATCGAAATATTCTATAGACGAGTACGCGTGGTGAAGTGAGGTGAATTATTCCTCGGCCCTTGATAGTCGAGGACACTCGAATACACGAAATAACGGAATGCTGTTATTTCGCGTATTCCAGTTAATAAAATGTCCATTGGAGTTTCATGTTGGTTCTTCCCAGAGCAGAGGTAAATTAAATATAAGAGTGACTTTCCATAAGTATCATTTATAATCTATATTAAATAAAAAAGTTTCTATTTCCATTGCTGCAATTTTAAATTAAATTATTTAAATTTGCAACGATAATATTTTGTGGATATTTAAAGTAAGCCAACATCACATGTTGGCTTACTTTAAATGAGTGAGCACGGCGGATTCTTTCTTACCCTAAATCCTCAGAAATTATAGGAATACTATGTCCAGCTGTGGGATATGAAATTCTTAAACTAGCACTTTCACGACCATATGCAGTTATTTTATACTGACGTTTCTGTAGCGCAGTAGTTAAAAAGTCTGTGGTTCTGCAGATCGCTAGTTCCATTTATCGCATGGTACGAGCTCTATGATATTTTCAACATTTATGATTGTGTATACTGTATTATACTGACACATGCGTCGTACTTGTGAACCGGTGCTGCTTGTAAGACAGGACTGCTCGATTCCGCCAAACGCTGATAAGTTCCAAAATTTTAATTGTCTTTTTTTGAGTTCTTAATAAAAAGAATCTCCGAAGTGAAAAAGTGGGCCAAAACTTAACAGTTAAAGATAGCCTTCGTTAACTGTGACACCAGGACGACATAAAAACAAATCCCCACATGACCATGGGTACAGTTAAAGTGCCCAAAACGTCTAGAATTAAAAAAGTTAAAATTAAACGCGATAAGATCCATAAAATTAGTTTTATGCCATATGCAGTAATCGCGTAAATATAAGAAATCATTTCATAATAGAACATATTTCAGTTACCGATGGTTATATTGTCATTTCCCAATCCGTATATACTATGCTCTGTAATATTAACTTTAAAAGAATAACTATAGAAAGAGGATACCTTCGGAGTATTTTTCGCCCTTTGTTCTCCGCGTAAAGGAACGCCAAAGATGCTTTTTCATTAGATTTTTTAATAGAATAAGGGTGACAAACGAGCACACAGTCCACCTGATGGAAAGTGAATGCTGTGGCCTAGAGACATCTACATTTATCCTCAATTAATAATCAAAATGTACATGTGTTGTCATCCCTGAGGACTGAGATGGAATTCCTCGTTTCCAGTAAAGAGAGTGTCCGGTTCTCTACACTCACCATACGAAATACAACAGCATTAACTTGCTATTTTACGCTGGTATTCTGTAAGAGCTTGTTTCTAAGAGTAGAACTACGCTCTCACAGAATACCAGGCCAGGGTGGCCGAGCCGACCCATTCTTTTTAGTAAAAATTAAAAACAATAAGAGGACTTGATTTTGACATATGTTTTAAATTACAAAAAATATTCGTACAATTGATAGATTCAGGCTCGCTACTTAAGTGGGCAGAGGTTGCATCAGCGATTTGTATAAATAGCAGCTGTTTTGGCTAGCCGCTCAGACATTCCGCTTGCGCCGTCACCCCCGTGCAGTCGTGCGCTTGCGGAGTCCGCCAGCTGACCGAGCACCCGTCCCCGTACGGGTCTTCTCTCTCAGTCAGTACAATTTCTTGGAATAGAACGTCAGTCCCGTTCCGTCCCCCTCAGCTAGCGCCGCCGCCCCCGTGCGGGTTGTATTAGCTGACCACGCTCCCGTCCCCGTACGGTTGAGAGTGCCCTCCCACACTCCCGTCCCCATACGGTCGAGTTGCCCTCCCGCCTCGGCTAGCACAGCCGCCCCCGTGCGGTTGTGCTTAGCTGTCTCACCGTCTCCGTACGGTGGGAGCCTTCCCGTCTCCGCCAGCCGCCCCCGTGCAGTTGTGTTGTGCGCCCGTGCTCACCGTTGAACGGTGAGTGCCTTCCCTTCCCGCCTCCGCTAGTGCTGCCGCCCCCGCGTGGTTGCGCTAGCAGTGAGTGCTCACCGTCCCCGTACGGTGAGTACATTCTCGCTCATGCGACTCCCACTCCATCACTCCAGCACCGCCGCACTTTGCGGCTGTGTTGGTTGACCCGCGCTTCCGTCCCCGGACAGTTGTGCCCCACGCCTCCCTCTCGCTAAGGGAGGTCGTCTCTGATTCGGCGATAAAGCCTTCGGGCTAGAGCCGTTCCCAGGTGGTGTTTAGTGGGTAGGCAATTCTTCAAAGTGAGTCCCACATAACCACGCAGCCGGCTGCGTGGTATGCTATGAACATTCACCACCTCCCTGCCCCGCTTCCGGAGAGTGTCCTTGCGTTGGGCGCAAAAAAAGAGCTAGCCGCTCATTTAGCGGTCGAACACCGCAGAGTCTACTTCACTTGAGGATGTCTCGTGTAGAGGCAAAACACGTTTCGTATTATCAAGTATTCGTGTGTCTTTCCTAGTGTAGTGGTGCTGGGATTAATGGTGACGTCGATAGTGCTTGCAATTGTCGGAGGACAGGAGGTGCTCTTCAAACTATGCGAGACACATAATTTTATTTTGTTACGCGGATCTTAGCTAATTAATTTTAACAACTTTAAGACAATTTCGGAGGCATACAACAAAAACTCTTACGTGGTAGAGCCATGCTGCAGCTATATTATTGCCGCAACACGAACGGGTCGGCTCGACCGGGGAAGGAGCATGCTCTTACAGAATACCGGCGTAAAATATCAGCTTCAAGCTGCTGTGATTCATATGGTTAGAGTTGAGACCCAAAGATCCTTCTTACTGGTAACGAGGCATTTGTCCCCAGGGTGACAACGCAACATTTTGATTCTTAATCAAGGATAGACGTAAGTGTCTATGTATAAAGAGGAATATAAAGAGGATAATCTCGTTACTTTTTAATACAAAAATATATTGAAATATATCATAGGATAAATTAATGATGATGCGAAACAAATTTAATGTTATGAGGCAATACGTCGAAGTCGCATCGCACGTAATGTGATTATTCATCTAAATCTATTAAAATGCGCTAGTGAAATCCACTTATATACAGCTTATATAAGTTGTAGGTACATTCTGCAACAAATAAGCAAAGAATATATATTATTACTACCTAATAACCCTCTCAGAAGTGAGAGGATGCCTGTGCCCAGCAGTGGGAAGTATATAGTCTGTAACTTTATGATTTCTTACATTTACGCGAACACTACACATTGAATAAAACTATTTTTACGGATTTTATCGCATTTAATTTTACTATTTTGATTCCCGAATTTTCGGGTGCTTTACAGCACCGATGGTCACGGGGGGGACCATGGTGACAATGAGTCCTACCCGTGACCATGGATGCTGTAAAGCACCCGAAACTTCCGGAATCAAAATAGTAAAATTAAACGCGATAAAATCCGTAAAAATAGTTTTATTCAACCTTACTTTACTTTTACTACATAATATGAGGCTGCTGCACGAATAGGTCAGCTGGACCTGGAGTGTAATTCTGGTGTGATTCGTTTTTTTTTAAATAATTAGCGTAAGAAATGAGCACACAGTTAACCAGGCAGCAGGACTCCTTCTCTGCCTAGGAGACCGTCTGGTAACCGCCTTACCTATTTCTGCCGCCAAATAGCAATACCTGAATTGCTGCGTTCCAGTTTGAAGGGTATAGAGAGCCAGCATAAGTTCAGCCTGTGAGGCATTCGATTTCAGTTTTCAAAGTGACAATGCATCTGTAGCCAGTGACGGCTCTGTGGCGCAATGGCTTAGCAATGAGTTGCTGCGCTAAGGGCCGCGGGTTCGAATCCCACACGGAACAAGTATTTGTATGGCTTACAAACAATTGTTCCGGGTCTGGATGTTTGTTCTTGTGAAATTTATGTATGTAAACTGCCCCCACGATACAGGAGAAAATCCTAGTGTGGAGGTAATGTTTTAAAAAAAAAAAGAAAAAAGCCTCCTATGTTTGAAGTTAGCTACAGGTGTCTATGGATTACAGTAACCACTTAACATCAGATGGACTGTAAGTTTGTTATTCAGTTTAGTTAAAAAAATATAGTAAGTGCAGATACACCTACATCTATCCTCGATCAAGAATTAAAATGAAGATCTATGCGTTGTAACCTTTGAAAATAGATTGCCTCGTTACTAATAAAAAAGTTATCCGATTCTCTACACTCACCATATGGAACACAACATTCGTATCTATTCACCCCTGTCTTCGTTTCCATTAACTCCAAAGGCATTTTCATTCACCCCCCAGTCGTATCTATTCACCTCGAATTCGAGAAAAAATACCAGTATCCTGATTTTACTATTTAAAATAATAAAATCGTTCAATATCGATATTCATCTTTGTATTAATAATAGATAACAAATCAACTTTCTAAAAAAAAATTTGCAACAAGGAGACACTGAAGAACTTGATATTTAACTAAAAGTTTTACATAACCTAAAACCACTTGTACTCGCACGTTTATTTATCCTTAATGTATGCCTTAGGCTGATATTTATGGTGATGATCTGCGAGGGTGTGATCCTACCCCGGTCGAGCCGAACCATTCGTGCTACATATAACTGCAGCGTGGCTCTACCATGTTCAAAACATGTGGTGAGACCCTTTGACTGGTATTTCATCATTCCATCTTAGTCGTCCTTCAATCGTCATTCAAAAAAATGTTAAAGTAGACGAAACTAGTATATTTAAAAAAAACTGACTATGACACAAAACTGATAAGAAAGAAAAAAAGCAGCAAAAGGTTTTTTTTTTTAACGTTACCTCCACACTAGGATTTTCTCCTGTATCGCGGGGGCAGTTTACATACATAGATTTCACAAGGACAAACATCCAGACCCAGAACAATTATTTGTTGGCCATACAAATACTTGTTCCGTGCGGGATTCGAACCCGCGGCCCTTAGCGCTGCAACTCATTGCTAAGCCACTGCGCTACGGAGCCGTATTCTTACTATTGTTTTTTTCTTCGGCATCCATTTTATTTTTTACAGATATAGTAGATAGCAAAATCCTCTATATTTGAAATAAAAAAGTTGGTAACCCTTTTTTTTTTTATAGGAGAGGGGGCAAACGAGCATGCGGCTCACCTGATGGTAAGTGATTACCGCCGCCCATGAACAACTGCAACACCAGGTGAATTGCAGATGCGTTGCCGGCCTTTTAAGAAGGAGTAGGCTCTTTTCTTGAAGGTCCCTAAGTCGTATCGGTCCGGAAAAATCGCTGGTGGTAATCGATTCCACAAGGAAGTTGTGCGAGGAAGAAAACTTCTTCTAAATCGCACAGTGGTGGACCGCCAATCATCCAGATGGTATGGATGGTATCTCGAGTTCTGTCGCGATGTGCGATGGTGAAATTGAGCGGCTGGAATTAGTCCGAACAATTCCTCAGAGCACTCCCTGTGGTACATGCGATAAAATACGCAAAGAGATGCAACATCTCTACGCAGTGCCAGTGAGTCAAGCCGATCGGACAGAACTCGGTCGTCGACGATTCGAGCTGCTCTGCGCTGGATGCGGTCAAGTGGAAGGAGCTGGCACTGGGGAGCCCCTGCCCAGAGATGGGAACAGTATTCCATGTGGGGCCGAACTTGCGCCTTGTCCCTTACTTCTGTAGAAAAGATATTTTCGACTTCTGCCTATAAGTTAATTTGGGTGGGTACTCTCTGGTGGTCTACGAGTAATCTATTTTACTCATTAATAAATATATGAATAAATTATATAATTAAGAGTTATGATGTATACACTCTCAGTCCCCAGAGATGACAACATATATGTAAACTACTTTTATTATAAAATTGAAGTGCCAAAATAACTCACAGTCCTCGTAAAGATGGTAAGTGGTTACTGCAGTCCACAAAGAAGGCTGCAGATACGTTGTCACTTCTGAGGACTAAGATGGAATGCATCGCGGCCTGTATACCTTTCAGACTATCTTGGCTGTCTATACTGCCGCTTGATGTCAGATAAAATTAATCATTTTTATTTATCTTTAATTTTTAATTTAATAATTTATTTACACTGTTTTTTGTCAATTTTAAACAAAATAAAGTAGAATATAATTAAGTGTAATTAGATTGAATTGAAATTAATAATTAATGTTAATATTGTTTGTGCATAATGTATGGAAGGGACTAGCTCCTGCCATACAGGATTCCTAGTTCAGGAGCTAGAGCTCAATCGGAACAAGTGTAAAATTTATTTGAGTTCTAATAAAAGTATTAACAAAAAGTATTAAAAAAGTATTAACTGTTAATTTGATAATTAATAGAATCAGGCGTTACTTTGCGGAAATCCATTATATTAAAGCGGGAGGTGCTCTTCAAACTAGGTAAGACACATCATTTTATTTTATTAAGCGGATATTTGCAAAGTAAATATTTACAACTTTAACTGTTAATTTGTTTCAGAAGCCATACATCATCGAATAGATAACAGGCTTGATTGTCAAATTTGTATTAAAAATACTATATTTGTGCAATTTAGCATCATGATAATCTTCAGCCTGTAAAAGGCAACTGCAAGAATCAGGCCTTTCCTGAATTATTTCTTACATCCCCGTAATTACAAGTCATCTAAACTCGTTGATTACGTTGTGTAATTTAAAAGGTATCTTTTGATAAACTTCGAAATTTACTTTATGGACCTTTCTAATGAGCCTCATTAAAATAATTTTTACTCAAACGTCGCAAAAGTTTATTAATACAGACTCACTTTGAAGTTTTACTTCTTTAATATTTTTAGCTTAAATTATCTAAAAAACCAAATTAAGTACAAGCGTCGTAAAAAGATTAAAATCTTAGATTTAATATAAACATAAAAAGACTACAGTTTTGTAATTTTTTTTTTTTGTTTAAGGCCTGTCAATATTTCCTATTATGAGATGAAATTCAAGTTCTATTTGGGAGGTAAAATGAAATGCTGTATTTTTTTATTTTACCTCCCAAGAACCTAATATAACCACGGTTGTATTTGAGTAACTATACCAAATTTCATTCTATTATAGATCAAAAAACTTAAAAGAATGCGTACAGCATAATAAAACCATTTATTTAGTAAATTATTGCAACTGTGTCCTTAAAAATTTGAGAAAGAAAAAGGACCAGCCATATATATCATATCAGTATATAATGTTAAAGTTTCTTAGAAAAAAGTACGAGATCAGATTTTTAAATAGAAATTTTTACAATTGCTCGAGAGAGGTTTGATAGTGAAGCAGAGCAAGCTATTGAGGAAGGGAGGTAGAATTACGATTTCTAGATATTAGTTTTTAGTAGATTTCGAATCTAAAAATTATGAGTTAATAAAAATGTCCCAGGAGACTAGCCATACGCAGGACAGTACTATAGTGCACTTACACACCCTAGTCCTTCACTCTCATAGTCCGATTGGACGGCTATCCGAAACGACCGGAGAGGTATCGAACGCATTGCCAACGGTTTTACGTGCTTCCCGAGGCACGAACACCACCAACTTTACGACTCCAGACTGCTATTGAGAAATTTTGACAGAATATCATGATCAACAATCACGTTTACGACCACCACCACACGAATGGGTCGGTTCGACCGGAGTAGGAATACGCTCCCGCAAAATACCAGCGAAAAATAGCAGATTAATGATGCTATGCTTCCTATGGTGATCGTGGAGAACCGAAGACCCTATTGACTGGAAATGAGGCATTCTACCTTAGTCCTCAGGAGTGACAACAGCATTTTGATTCTTAATCAAGGATAAATGTAGATGTCTATGGGCCACAGCATTCACTTAGCAACAGAAAGACTGTGTGCTAGTTTGTCTATAAAAAAAACATTAGAAATATTTGCGCTCATGAACTTAATAACATAAAAGTGAATTGAATCACACAGATCGATCTCCTTTGTGTGCCAATATTTCTTTGTTGGTCGCTTGCTCGGCAAATTAGCTGTCTATGTGATAGAACTTTGTTCCTACTTAATGGCCGCCTTTCGATGCCAAGAAAGGCTAAGGAATATTTATTTAGAGTACTAGAGACGACTGTTTTCTATTTTATACGCAAGTAATTTATCCAAACCTTTTTTTATAGAATAAGGGTGACAAATGAACACACAGTTCACCTGATCGTAAGTAGATGCTTTTATCCATAGATATTATCGATTAAGAATTAAAATGCAGATGCGTTTTCATCCTTGAGGACTAAGATGGAAAAAGAAAAGGTTAGAAAGAATTTTAACCTCAATTTCGTATATTTATTTGTTTGTCAATTCCTACGTGGTAGAGGCACGCTGCAGCTATTTTCTACGTGGTAGTACCACGCTCTCTCTCTACTGGAAACGAGGCATTTCATCTTAGTCCTCAGGGGTGACAACGCATCTACATTTTGATTCTTAATCGAGGATAAATGTACATGTCTAAGGGCCACAGTATCCACTTACCATCAGGTGGATTGAGTGCTCGTTTGTCACACCCATTCTATAAAAAAAATGTCATGTTCATATTAGAAATTCAATAATTTTATAACATTTTTTATAGAATATGAATATACAGTCGACCTGATGGTAAGTGGATGCTGTGGCCCATAGACATCTACATTTGCCTTCGATTAAGAATCAAATTGTAGATGTGTGGTGACTTGTGACACCTGAGGACTAAGATGGAGTGCCTCGTTTTCAATTAAATCGGATCATGGGTAAGTATCTGATCACCAATTGCTGCAGACGCCTATACTTTCAAAAATATTCACTTTTTGCTACATCATCATCATCATCATCATTACAGCCCTTCACATGTCCACTGCTGAACATAGGCCTCCCCCAAGGAATGCCACAAAGCACGGAACCGAGCCACCTGCATCCATCGACTTCCTGCATGGCTTACCAGGTTGTCACTCCATCTAGTGAGGGGACGCCCTATACTTCACCTGCCGGTACAAGGTTGCCACTCGAGAACTATGAGAAAGCATTTGATTCCGTCGAAATTTGGGCGGTGCTGCAGTCGCTTCAGCGGTGCCAAGTTGACTATGCTACATAATTCCTTTAAATTTTATTCTATTTCTACTTTTCTGACTAAAAGTCCGCCTGGGTAGGTAGCATTTTCTTATCTATTTCTGCCGCTAAGCAGCAGTGAGCACTGCTGTGTTCCGATTTGATGTGTTTAGAGCCAGTATAATTATGAAAAATCTTATGGCTGTCGACAGATAGCAGTGTAACCGTCTCTTGCATAAATCGGAGCGTCAGCGTTTAAAGTACAGGTTTATTTTTCAACCGACTTCAAAAAAAGGAGGAGTTTCTCAAATCAACTGTATTTTTTATGTGCGTTACCTCGGAGACCTACCCTACCTAACTTTTTTCTAGGAGAACCGATTTTGATGATTCTTTTTTATTTGAAAGCTCTTGTATGGTCCCATATAAATTTGATTAAGATTTGACCAGTAGTTTTTGAGTTATCTACATTGATGTTCTCATTTTATTTATATTAAAGTCGTTTGTACAAAATTTTTAATTTTACCGCTTGTTAGTCATTATTACGAAGATGCTGCTTTCGTAATAACGACTAAAAATAAAAAAATAAATGTGAGTGTAATTGTGTACACACGCACTAAGTGAAATTTCTTTACGACATCCTTAATTTTTCTTTTTTCTTTCTTCTTTTATTTTATATTTTACATGAGTAGGTTAAATATTAGTACCTCTACTCATGCAGCCCCGGCGGTGAAACAATACAAGAAAACTTGACGTTTTTCATTTTTAGTACCGTACTAACTCCACTACGTCGATAAAGAATTTTCTCTTCATAAAACTGCGATTGCAAACCCGCTTGCCAAGCGTGGCAACTATGGCAAATATCCTATGAGATAATTTATAGGAAAGGCCTAGGTTCATCAATATACTCTAATAGTTTGTAACGGTAACGGTATTCACAAGTTGATAAGTTAAGAGGGTAGTCTAACAAAAATAAATAATAGTGCTCTTTATACTGTTTCTAAGTAATAATTAATCTCTGACAGCTCTACTGAATTTAGTTTGGTTATTCTAATCAATAATTTCATTGCATTATCCTGATCTTTCATCGGAACATCGAAGCGGCAAGTATTTGTCACTGCCCGTGTTTATTGGCCCCGCTATGATTTACGCGCGAAAGCGAACACGTCCTTGTAGTAATGGCGGGAATTGTCCTCGTATTTGTCGCGGGACTTAGTAAATGTGTAGTGATATTTCAGTGGACGCTTCTGGTTTATTTCAGTGACGTATAAAAGTGAATAGTGTGAGAAATTTTCTTATATACCCTTAATCTCTCAAATTAAGATTAAATCTATACATATAAATAAAATTAAAGTGTCTGTCTGCAATATTAAAATAACTGCCTTACAAGTTAGGGGGTTATTTGCATGCCATAAATATATAAAAGTTTAAATTAAAGTTACAGCCTATATACGTCCCACTGCTGGGCACAGGCCTGCCCTCATTTCTGAGTGGGTTTTAGGGCGAGGAAGTGTCCGCCGCGCTGTCCCGATGCGTGTTGGCGAACTTCACATATCTTCGAAATATTTTTCTTTCTTATTTCTCAGACATGCAGGTTTCCTCACGATGGTTTCCTTCACCGCTGAGCACGTGGTAAATCAGCACTTAAAATTTCAATTAACAATTTCATTGGTGCCGGCGGGGATCGAACCCGGGTTGCTCGCGTACTGTGAAATTTACAGTGAGCGCTAACCATCTGAGCTACCACGGCTCTATATATATATGAGAGCCAGCCATAAAGACATGAATAACTATTTTTTAAATTTTGTCTATCTATCTGTCCGGGCTTGCTGTCTATCTGTCTGTCTATCTTCGGAATTGCTGAACCGGTTGTATAGAAACTTCACGAACAGATAGAGAGTACTCGTAATGCCAGGAGTGATCTATGCTTTCCGTTCATCCGTTACAGCCTACTAAAGTCCACTGCTGAACAAAGGCCTCCCCTATAGATTGTCTCATAGGGGGAATATTTGCCAAAGCTGCCACGCTTGGTAAGCGGGTTGGCAACCACAGTTTTTAATTTTTAGTCATTATTAGGAAGACCATTGAGTTATATGTACTACGTACTAGAGAAGCTATTCCAAACAAAAAATGTGCGCTACTCTATGTCTTCGCGCATGCGCGGTAGATAGTAAAATATTACAATATTATTACCTATTTATTCACTTGAACAACGAAAAATTTTACTTACTTGACTGCTGAATTGTTATTTACGTAAGGTTTAAACTTTAATTTGAAATCTCGTATTATTATCGCCGCTCCACACTGCATGAATATTGAAGCCACAGTTAATGACACTAAAATAAGGTGTACGGATTGCTGTACAGTTCATTTGAACATAGTGAATGTTCGGAATGCCAAATTTAGTGCGTAGTACATATATATCAATGAGGAAGACACTGCTGCCCAATTCCTGATTTGCTTCTCTCTGTCGCACTTACGAGATGAAATGTGGTAGTGGATATTCTTACACCACCACTATACGGTAAAATACCTCTTACCTTGATAAAATATGTTTATTTTTTCGAGGTAAGAAAATTAAAATTAAATAATAAATAAAATAACATTAGAGGCAGGCTACAGTTAGTCAGAGCAGCAAGAGAGTAAACTACCTCAATAAAAGTCTCATTTGGACATTAAAGGACCTGTAGTGCCTTAAGAATTTATACAGCCATTTTAAATTTAAATGAGCTAGCTGGCAACACCCCAAAAACTCTACATGTTTAAGCCGTAAATAAGTCCCTTCAGAGAAAAGTAACTTGAAAAGTAATAGGTTTGTCATGCTAAAAATATTCTGTCTACGGTAATTTCAATAATTAGGAATAAGTGGAGGAATTTACCGCGTAGTGGCGGTGTACGAATGTCCACTACACCTTACCATCCCGTGGGTATTGTAAGAGGCGATAGAGGAAAATTGAAACGTGAGATGGGCAGCAGCATCCTCCTGATAACAACTCAAAATAATTAATAACCGGCCAAGTGCGAGTCGGACTTTCGCATGAAGGGTTCCGTACCATCGTAATACACGTTTCGAGTAGGGGAGCCCTTTTTAATTTTTAATTTAACTTAATTTTTATTATTTGTTGTTATAGCGGCAACAGAAATACACATTCTGTGAAAATTTCAACTGTCTTCCTATTACGGATCATGAGATACAGCCCGCTGACAGACGGACGGACGGACAGCGGAGGCTTAGTAATAGCATATGAGTAAAGAAACCGTACCGTACAGAGGCAAAGCTTTATACAACCGCGCTATAATACTTACACTACTACAAGCTTGAAGCGTGTCTGTACGTGAGCACTGGCGGCTTGTCACGTACAGAGAGAAACTGCCGTAAACCGGCTCGGCCAGTGCTCAAACTCAGGGTTATGTAAAGAATATTAAGTTTCAAATTTAGTTTTGTAAATAATTATTTGTGTGAAATGAAATATAAAAAAGTGTAAATGTGGTTTACTGTACTGTTTGTATGAATAGTAATATAATAAATAAAAATATATTATTTTTAATTATCCCTTTTTAAGACTCCACTAGGTAAGTAGTAACTTGACTATAATTTATTATTTTAATGTGGTAGATAGATACCTCATACATATACCTCAACATTGAAAGAAAACGTAGTACCTACCTACCTATAGGTGATTGAATAGTTATTTTTATAATGTTTATAATTGAATTATTACGTTTATAAATTAAATAAATAGATTCATGTTTTTTTATTATTATTTCAGGCGACAAGATTAGTTAAAAGCTTTCGGATGAGAAGTTCTACTTTCAAAACTTTTTGATTTAAAAAAAAGGCAACAGTATAGAATCTGTGAGGATCACTTCGAAAAATTCTGTATTAAGTATTCTAAAAAAAGAACTGTAAAATATTTATTTGGAAATGCTTTTCCAACACTCAACTTGCCGACAATTGACGGTGCTTGTTCGAGTTCCAGCCATTGTGTCAATGTATCTGAAATGAATGTATGAACTGCTTGAGCAAAAATTTCGCGTATGTTTTCATATCACTATAATATTAAAACGTGTGCAAGATTTTTTATTTTATTTATTTAGGTATTTATTATTTATTGCATTCCTTAAAACAAAAGAATACAAAGGGCGGGCTTAATGCCTTAAGGCATTCTCTACCAGTCAACCCATAGATTGTATTTTTGTTATGCCATGTGAGTGCTTTCCAATACATAATTAAAAAAACAACTTTTCATTAGATTTAGAATATACCAATTATTTTAGTTAAAACAAATTGTTGAAGAACAAAAATTATAAAAAAAATATTTAGAATAAGTGGTTTGTAAAAAAATATCTTAAGTGTATAATAAAAGCTGATAAACGTTTTGTTTATTTAATTCAATCCTCTTGTGCCAACCCTACCAAAATATTTAAAAAATTTGACAGCTCCTTAGAAGCTTTGCCTCTATAGGGTCCCGTTGGTTACCCTTTGGGTACGGAGCCCTAAAAACTGTGATTGGCAACTCGCCTACCAAGCGTGACAACAATGACAAAATTACCTCTTTGAGGCAATCTACTCGTACGTGGGAGGCCTTATGTACTACAGTGGACTTTTATAGGTTGTAATTGAGGAATACATAGATCAAATGTATGTATAAATGGATAAATCTATAATATAATATATTAAGTATGAAATATAACTTTTGCTTGCTTACACATTTTACAACATCGATGTTTATTTTTTATTTTCGTTAATTAAACGCAATATTTCAGCAGCTGGATTCGTCATTCGATCTGTCTATCGGAATGGAACAACCAATCGGCGCAAATTTATCAGTGCCCGTATTTATTGGCTCCCAGATGATTTACGCGCGAGGGTGTACACACTTTGTCTTCAATGGAATGTCTTCGTGATTGTTTAGGTGCAACTCTACTAAGTATAGTAGTATACCTCTGTTAATTTCGTTAAATTATTTAAGTAAAAACATCAACACGTGAGCAGCAGTGGACGAAAGGTGTTGGTAAGTACATGTTGTTGTCCTCAGTGTTTAATTAAACTCTTAATTTCTTCAATTTGAACATAGTATTGACTAACACAGTAAATATGTTTTAAAATTTGGAAAATAAAATTATATAAAACATTTCATGTCTGTTAACTCGCACTAGTCTAACGGAATCTTTTTTAATCTTTAACGTTCTCAGAAAAGAGAGGAATTCTATGACCAGCAGACGTACTCGTTTTACGGCAAACTTTTCTTTATTCGGATTTAGTATAATTATAAAAAAATACTTTCTTATTTAAATTAAACCAGCAAGCTAATTTAATATCAAAAGAGTGCTAGAATTTAATAAATAAAATGCCTTTTCCGCCCCAGCTTCGCCCGGATAGAATCTACTAACGTGGCGTTATTTAAATTTAAGATAATCAAAAAAAATCAGATAAATTCAATTTGAGAATTTTCAAATTTCTCGGATAAAATATAGCCTAGATCCCTCCTGGTGTTGCTCCCTATCCGTTCTTAAAGTTTCATGAAAATCGGTTCAGTTACCCCGAAGATTAGCCCGGACAGACGGACAAAAAGATAGACAGACAAACAGACCGACACAAATTTAAAAAAAATGGTTCCCTATAAAAGTCCTCTGCTGAACATAGGCTTTCCTCATAGATTGTCTCTTGGGAATTTGCCATAGTTGCCACGCTTGGCAAGCGGGTTGGCAACGGCAGTTTTTTATTACTTTGATTTGTTAGCAGGGTGATACTGCCGCCCATCTTCTGTTTCATTTTGCCTCTGTCGCCTCTTACGACACCCACGGGATGTTATGGGATAGTGGATATTCTTACCCCGCCACTACATGGTTAAAATGGTTATTTATGTCTTAGTAATATGCAAATGACCCCCTGGGCTTAATAGAAGCCAGTTATTTCAATATTACAGACAGACACTTCAATTATATTTATGTGTATAAATGACTAACTGCATTAAATTGAAATTATTGAGACAATAGCTGTCTCATGCTGACAATAATAGCTTAAATGGAAGTGTAATTACATGTGACCTTTTATATATAAAGGAAAAACGATATTAACTAGTAAAGTTGCGCTATACAAATTTTAAAGTTTATATTCGGACATATTCTCCATAACAAGATTTGCTATAGTTTCCACGCTTAACAAACGCAGTTTTTTTAGTTTTTATTTGATATATATAAATAAAAATAAAAGAAGATCCTACTGCCCATCTCCTGATTCAGTTATCCCCTGTCGCCTTACGATACCCATGGAATGATATGGGTAATGGGTTCTCTTAAAGCCGCCGAAACACGGTCTTGCCCACATTAGACTCAAATACTATACCAGTGGGAAAACCTACCTCTCGAGATGAATTACAAGAACTCTCTGAAATGCCCGTTTCCTTACACCCAAATAAAATAGTCGGCGCCTTGTAAGTACAATGAGGTATAAATGAGTCGGCAATCTGGCGGCGTCTGGAATTACCGGCAAAAGTCAGCTAGGCAAGCACAAACCGCTTCTACCCATTACTTTGATGTTCTTGAAGGTAGGAGACGTAGGTTAGAGATATATCGATTTTAATTAATCGGCCAGGAAAATAAAAATAAAGAATATGCTCGTTATTAAGTAATGCTAGAAAATATATTTTCTTAGTTTTTATAGTGATAACGCATCTACATTTTCATAAATTATCGAAGATGGATGTAGATGTATATGGGCCAGAGCATCCACTTACCATCAGGTGGATTGCGTGCTCGTTTTTCATCCTTATTCAATAATTAAAAAACTTTTTTTTTTACTACTGATCCGATTCTCTTTCTGCTGTTTGGACTCTGCCTAACCCCTCTGGGATTACGAACGTGACGTATGTTTATATTATATTATTTAAATCAAACAAAATACACAATGATGAGAGCAAAATTAAAAACAACATACCAATGCAATACCCTAGATGAAAGAATGAAATAATTCTAAAATTTCAAACTTTATTTTATGGACCATTGTATTAGTTCGTATATTATAATATATCATATATATATATGACGGCTCCGTGGCGCAGTGGCTTAGCAATGAGTTGTTGCGCTGGGGGCCGCGGGTTCGAATCCCGCACGGAACAAGTATTTGTATGGCCTACAAATAATTGTTCCGGGTCTGGATGTTTGTCCTCGTGCAATTTATGTTTGTAAACTGCCTCCACAATACAGGAGAAAATCCTAGTGTGGAGGTAACGTTTTTTTAAATAGAAGAACAAAAAAAAATATTCTTAAAGTATTTTTATTGATGCTATTATAACTTATACTACTAATAGCTGATAAGACTTTTTTTCTGTAACATTTAATTAAGAAAAGAAGACCCTGGAGTCTCTTGTCAGTACTCTTTTGAGAAGGTTTTTTACGTGGTATAGCAATGCTGCAGCTATATTAGTAGTATAGTTGTAGTACGAATGGGTCGGCTCGACCGAGGAAGCACCACGCTCTCACAGAATACTAGCGTAAAATAGCAGCTTAACACTGCTGTGTTTCGTATGGTGAGTGTAGAGAACCGGAGACCCTTTTTACTGGAAAAGAGGCGTTCCATCTTAGTCCTCACGGGTAATACGCATCTGTATTTTGATTCTTTATTGAATATAGATGTAGATGTCTATAGGTCACAGCAACCACTTACCATCAGGTGGACTGTGTGCTCGTTTGTCACCCTATCCTATAAAAAAAAAGGTTTTGTTTTTTAAATCGAACCTCAATGGAATAAAACTCTTGGCTTTCACTTTTCTGCCTAGGAGTGCGTCTAGGTAGGTACTATCCTCATATAAATGTCCGCGGCCAGCAATTCGTGCACTGTTTTGTTCCAGTCTGAACGCTAAAAAGAACCAGTATATTAACAGGTTGAGAGGCGTTCCTTATTAGTCCACAGAGGAGATAACCCATAAGTAGCCTTCTTTGTTTTAAACTCTCTAGGTGTCCACGGACTCGAGGCGCGGCTCGCCCTACCCTCCGCGGCCGAAACTTGGTTGGCGGCGGAGCCAAAGGCCAGATCCGCCGTTGGGGTCGGGGAAGCAGGTGCTACCGAGCACTCGATTTTCCCGGCCCCATGGACTCCGCGTATCGGACTCGGGGGGGCCCGTTACGCAGGTGTAGTTGGAGACCGTGAAGGAAGGTGTGCCTTGTGTTCCTGGTGCGCCTTGCCTGAGAGGAGAATGGGGAGGAGAAGTCCTCCCCCGAGTAGAGGCTGCCATGGGGCGGCTAGCGCTGGTGGGGCCGCGGATGTGTGCGAAAGCGTTCCCGTGGTCCTGCCAATATGCGGCGAAGGTGGAACACCATGGGGTTTTAGTCGGTGTGAGTCTGACATAACCCGTCCTTGCCTCCGTGAGGCGGGTATGCGTAGGCATTTCCCCATGAAAAAAGAAAGTGTCCATGGACTGCTATAGCCACTTACTATGAGGTTTACTGTGAGTTCGTTTATCACTTCAGGTTTAAAAAAAACATAATAATTTTTTATTTAATTGCACATACACCTAGCTAAATTTCGTTTCGTTTTAAATAAAATAAAATCTTAATTAGAACATAATCTATCGATAAGGGTTAATAATATAACTACCGCAAGGACATCACTAAGGATATAAGGTGAAAAGCCCTTAGCCCAGTTGCGGGCGCACTACCGCCTCTCGTCACGCCCTCGAGTCTACTTCTCATACCTTCATACCTCTACTGTGTTACCTAAGTTCCTTTCGTACTTAAGGTTTCAGGCAGTTCATTATATTTTAGTTAGTCCTCACATTTTTTTGGATAACCAGTCGAAGGTGACATCTCGCCAAGTCTGTATAGTTTTACTTTAGGCGCTGTTAAAAGGAACGGAGACATGCCATGCCCTGTTTTGTATGTTTTTGGATATGTTTGGAATAAAAAAGTAATTATTGTTTTACAATAAAGATGTTAAAAATTGTAATGCATTTATTGATTTCAATATTTTAAAAGTTTGATTGTGAGTCGCGCTTCCACAAGCAAACCGCATATTTTTTATATATACATACATATTTTTTTATTTTTGCGTAAAAAAAAACGTTACTCACAAACTAGTATTTTTCTGCCATTGTGGAGGTAGTTTACATGCATAAATTGCACAAATACAAGTACCCGAAACAGTTATCTGTAGGTCACAATTACTTATTCCATGCGAGATTCAAACCTGCGGCCCTCGGCAACGCAACTGAGTGCTAAGTCACTACGCCATGGAGCCGTCACTTAAGGTACTTACGTGCGTGTTAGATTATTATAGACTCTAGGATGGGTAGGTAATTTACTAACTGGTTTGTAAGGAAACGAGATTGATTGTACTTACGATTTAAATTAAGTTTGTATCATGTTATCTACTTCCAGTTCTTGGTTCACTAGCTTATCGAATAATCAAGTGCTGACTAATTACTTAAACAATTACTGTAATTTATTGTATTTATAAAATAATTTAATAAGAATAATAAATGACAATGAAATAGTAACAACTGACGCCGTAAGCTTGCTAACATGTGTATAAAAGTCGGCTGTAAGGAATAGATCAGTCAGTTGTTTCATAACCGCCAGCAAGTGTATAAGTGAAAGGGGTAACTCTGGCAGTCTGCTGTAAGGATCCGAAAAGCTTCTTAAGCTAAGTAAACTATTTTATTGGACCGGAATACTAAAGCTACGAGTAAGTTACTTATGTATTTTGTTATTATACTATATTCTTTGAATGTCAGTTCAGTAGACAATAATGATACCGTGTTAAAGGTTCAGCCTGACCATGATAACGTTATGGAATAACCGTTCTAATATCAGAACATTGTAGGAGATTTTAGACAAATCTTACCAGCCTCGAACACAGGCGTAAAGTAGCCAGCCGTTCGGTTTTCTACAGGATGCATTTCGGAGTGTGCGCGCAGAAGTTGCATAATTTAATTCCTCTCTCTCCCTTCCACCATCGGACAACCAGACGTTCGGCCAGTCTACACCCTTTCGTTGTTGACTTACCACGCATTCGTACCAAACGGTTTGCTACATCGTTCATGATGCGTACAGCAAAGGAGTGGAATAAGTTGCCAGCATCTGTGTTTCCATCCGATTATAATGTGGGTGTCTTTAAGGCAAGAGTGAATAGGCTTTTGTTAAGTCAGTACGCTTCACCGTCTTAGGCTACATCACCACTTAACATCAGGTGGAATTGTAGTTAAGTGCTGGCTTAGTATAATATTAAAAAAATATTTATGTAGTATTAGCGGTCCCCTAGGCTTGTTAAAAACGCTGTTATTCACCAGTATTTTCTTAAGCTTTTATAACTTAATTAAAATGCGCTAACATTTCTTTACCATCCTTACACATGCACGTATGTACTAGGCACGGAAACCTTCCTCAAGTAATTCTTAAAATGAGAGAAAAGTCCATCAAGCAAAGTAAATGTCAAATAATCTCATTTTATGTTCCCGACTTTACTTACTCATACTTCACAGCATTCATGGTCACGGGGGGACTGAGGTGTTCGACGTCCCAATGTCGTAGTTAACCACGGCTACCTGCAGTTTAAATTGAAGTTCCATGTCATAGTTAACCACGGCTAGCTTAAACTGCTGCTGTGTGCTGAAGAAGTGTATACTATATATAAGTGCTATAAAGTACTCGAAACGTCGCGAATCTAAAAATTTTAAAATTTAAAAAAAGCTACTCGTAATAAACGCGATAAAATTCGTAAACTAGTTTCATTCATATCCATCACTTTAAGTTTAAATTGAACACAGATACAGACTTGGATAAACGACTTTTTATACCATTTAGTACATAAAACTTACATGAAACGACTATTCCCATTATAGTTCTTAAAACTAAAAGCGCTCTTGCATTTTAATTTTTCATTCATAATGCATCTAAAACCGTATCTATTTTTTCTTGTTCTAAATAAAAATGACTGTTCAACTTACCCGCTTGTTGTCTCGAAATTTCAACCAGCCACTGATGACACTGTTATCAATATCAAATCCTTCTTCCTCTTCCAGCTCTCTCCTAACAGGCAAAGGAGAACCACCGGGACTGTCCACTTCCCTCCTCCTCATAACAGGTGTGCATTGTTGTGACAACCTCCCTTCGTTGACAGCGTCACTTCTTCGCCCAAGCACGGGAGTAGAGTGTCCGGAGACCCCACCTAAAATACCTCGCCGGTTCAAGAACGGGCTGTCCCATATCGGTCTTTTCGCTGGGGTCTTACATTCGGAGTGTAGGCAGAGGGCGTCGAAGTTAGCCAATTCTACAGACACTCTAGTCTGAAGACCGCTAGGATGGGTTGTTAAAATGGTCTGCTTGGCGACACTACAGTGCCGATGCAATTCGTCTCGCCTTTCCATTTTTCTTGCGTGCCGAAAAGCATTAGTGGATCACGTGAGTCCCGGGGTGCCCCATTAGCCGGACGCCACGCCGTCTCAGCCTCACCTAGAAAAGAATTAAGTGTATTTTAGTTATGGGTATAAGTTAACACATTACAAATCGATTAGCGTTACGTTCAAACCATTAAAAGTAACTTAACATGATGAAAACTTAATAAAGTTTTTTTATTTTTTTACTTGAGGATATTTTAGTATATTATGGAATAAGTAGTGCCTTTGTTCAAACTTACTGTATAAATGTTATTATGATTTTAGTGAGTGCATAAATAATTAAAAAAATACAACCTAATTATAGAGGTAATGGATTAGTTAATATACAATATTTTATTATATACAATATTAAAAACTATAATTTAAAAAACTAAAACTAGTAATTTAATTACAAACAGTCCTACTCCACGTGGTATCGTGCCAAGAACGCTGGCTATGTTTCCGCTGAATGGCTATATTTAGCCTTTGAGCGAGAAAAGAACCAGCCCTCTTATCACCAGCAGCAACAACCAGCCGCGGATGGAGTTCCTTAAGAACTTCACCGCACGGGGACCCCACGGACCGATAGTCTCTATAGCATGGCACAAATATGTAGTCATCTCTCAGAGACTCATATTTGCGCCACTTACTCAGTTGCTGCCTCTGATGCCGCCCCTGGCTCTAAACGAGGTACGCCTGAGATGAGAGGCCGCCAAAGTGTCTACGCAAGTAGCATCCCACAATAGGGCTTTACCTCTCTCTCCCAGGACCAATGTCATACCGTCGGTCCTCTGCCATCGTCTCTAAATATTCCACAAGGCTCTAAAACCGAGGAACATTTATAGAGACAAGAGCCTTCGGATGACATCGTTCAAAGAACCGTGTGTGAAAATCTACCAGCACTTTTCTTACAAGAAAGTCCGTGGAGCCCAAACTTGTTGACGCTGCTGCCATAGGGCACTGATGTGGTTGACAAATCGCCGCTCCTAGTCGATTCCTACAGCGATGCGCAAGCTTTCCCCATCAAGTAATGTGCCGAGATTACTTGATGGTAAAGTGCTAACCAGTGACTAGATTCCTTAGTCGAAACAGCTAGAAGGCGTGCCTTATCTTGGTCACTATGGAATTATGAAACAAATCTTCTGCACCTCTGTACCAACGGAATATCCCACTGTTTTGTTGGTTAACTCCAGTGAACATTTTCGCCAGGACAGAGCGTTTGCCATGTCTGCCCTGCCTGTAGCAAAGCACAGGTCTACTTTATTATTTAAAATTATGTTACATAAATTACTGACACTATGCACGGAAGCAAGGAAAGCAGGCATGCAACGCTAGAAAGATTTTCTCACACAATACCACCAAATTTTATAGGTAAAGTAGCTTGAGTCCAGGCTGTTGTATTTAAAGATAAATTTAGAATTTTTCCTATAGCTATTTTAAGATTATTATCAATATCTTTTAAAATATCCGAACATTTCCAGACTGGACTCGAGCGGAGTAAGTATGTAAATCTAGGTACAAGGAGACAATATTTTAAGATAGTAAGCGCAATGTGGGGCTTAATTTATACAATTTATCAACGTGGTTTAAAACTGATCAAATTTTGTTTTAAAACAGGTTTAATACTATCGAAAAACAACGGGGCACCTAGCAGGTATAGTGATTACGTACTGACAGTTTTTATCCTGGAGAAATATGATTGAAATTTTGAATTAAAGTGTCTCTGTGAGAAGTAGATAAATTATTGGAAAAAATATTTCTCATTTATTGTTATTTGGTTCAAGACCAATATTTTTAAAATTTCGAAAAATATAAGAAATATAAGAAAGATCACTGAGGACGTCATCTGCTCTACCTCCCAGTGTACCGTCGTCCAGGTACCAGACAATCAGCTTGGATTTCAAATTTGAAATAATGGGTTGAATTCCCAAACTGAAAAGTGCTGGACCTAGTGGGTCACCCTGCTGAACACCGACTGCAGAATCGATAACATGGTTTTCGTAAAACAAGTTAGTATTTTGACTGTAACATTGCCAAACGTAATGATAAATTTCAGTATTGTTAGCCACTTCTATCAGCAGGGTTACCCTATCGATAGAGTTAAAAGCATTCCTTAGGTCAACCTTCACAAGAACATCTGCATCAGAGTTTATAAAATGCACTGAATGTACCGCCGCCTCACAGCCACCTCTAGTGCCAAAGCCTAGTTGAGTAGGCTGAAATTGTCTTAAGGTTAGAGATTATGTGCCTGCAAGCTTAATTTTGAAGTTAAGCGTCGAAATATGGAACCAACGGCAATAGGACGGATACCGTTATCCTTTTTTGAAGGCACATAATCTTGCCCCATATGAGAATGGAATGAAATTTGGATTAACAGAAAGCAGCATAACATTACATAATTTTGTAATGTCATTAAGAAGTACTCCGCCGGCGTCACCGGCAGAAGCGCTACAAGATCTTTAAGATGTTGAGGCGTAATTCCGTCAATGCCGCCAGCAGAGCCATTCGAAAATGACATAATTGCTTCTAAAGTGACTTTTTCAGAAATTTGTAAAGGTTGCATAGAAGTCTTGGGAGGCAGCGGTAAACCCTGAGAAGGATTGACTGAAGGATGCTTCTGACGAAGGCTTTCAAGAGTTTCAACATTACGAGGAGCCAGGATGTCGTCTGAGAATAAAATACTGGATGCATTTTTAAGTCGCCATCCATTACTTTCGACTCAATTACTTTTTAATCAAATTTAGGACGTGGTCGAGATAAATGAGTATTAATTGGGTATTCTAAATTTTGAAAAGATGTCTCTTTTAGTTGAGACGTAATTGATTTATTTATTGTTTTATCAAAATGAAAATGGGATACGCGAAAGTAAATAATTTTGCCAACTCATTTCACTATTAGTGAAACAATTTTGAATAGTGCATGACAATGCTTTAATCAACGTGCTTCGATGTACTCTGTATGTTACGTGATATATTTGCCGATTGTTAAACGCTTAAATAATTCTTTATTTTCATGAATACAATATAACTCGATGTTAGTACCATTTAGATTTTAAGAAAAGAATCGGTGGAGGTCTCATTTAAGTTTTAAATAGTGGCTATAAAATGTATGTAATATAAACGTCGTCTCGTTTATTACCTTGCCATGAACTTGTGTTGTTGCTCTTGCAGCCTATCAAAAGTTCACTCATAGATTGCCTCACATTTGCCACAGTTGCCACGCTTAGCAAGTGGGATAACAATCGTAGTTTTTATTTTTTAGTTTGTTATATGAAGATGCTTTTGTCCATCTTCTGATTTGTTTCGCTCTGTCTCACTTCTTACTACACCTACGAGATAATATGGGGTGTAGTGGATATTCTCACACCGCTGTTACACGGGGTTATTACTCAAAAGGGTCAATAAATATATTTTTGGAAAAAAAACTAATAAAACAGTTTAAAAAATTAAAAAGCATTTAAGTTAATATAAAACTACTAAAGTCGGGTCTTCAATTCTTTGATACACTTTATCTCCTATCACGCACAGGCTGATTTGTTTTTTTACTGATCATAAACCAGTGCTTAACCACAATCCCACTTGGGGGTAAGTGGTGATAAAGTCTTAGATGGTAAATCGCACTGTCTTAGCGTAACAAAAGCCTTTTCACTCTCGCCTTGAAGACACCCATTAATTCCTTTTTCTTAAAAACTATCAGTCCTAAAAGAACGAGACATCCAGGGATCAGCTCAAATAGATTTACGAGTATCCACTGCCTCGACGGGGAATATTGTTTCAAATCCATTTCATGCCGCAACCGTCGGTTCTGAATGCAATCACTAGATCTCAGGCAGTTACAAACATAGATACTGATTATTCATGACAAAATTGTTGCGCCATTGTGTGTTAATAATCTACTGGTGTTCGATTCGCTTAACTCTTGCCTTGATTTTTTACGCTATATGTATTTTCTTACTCTACTACCACACATTATGTCGCACAATATTAAGTACATATAACAAAACTTCTGCACAAACTTTGTAAAACATATACAAGCAAGTAAAACTTACACCCTTAAAAATTCGTCAGGATTGCAAAAACTTTCTTAACGGCGACTAAGTTGCATTAAATGTGCACCAACTTACAACTAACAATGCCCGACTCGCATAACCAACACAATATAAAGCAGGCTCGGCTTTCCGCGTACATTCTTGTTCCAGGTTTTACTGCGGTAACAAAAACGTGAGTTTTTTTTTTACAACAAGGTCGTATTTCGCGTAGCAGGCCTACCAACGCTCCAACCAAGCCCCTCTCATCCACTAACAACTGAATAATATGAGTCGAATAATTTCATTAAGCGAAATAGACCCTTTTTGGTACAATTAAAGTCGCATAAAGACTGTATATTAGTTTAGATTGGATTCAGCATTTCTCTTTCATCAAAGGGTACTCCCAAATTGAGTGTTTTATTTTCAGAATTGCCTCTTATTTTAATAATTGAGAGGTCATAGATCGTCGAACATTTAAGTGTGCCTGCAGTTTCCATCGATGTAAGAAAGTTAGAGAAGTATTTATTTATAGAATAAGGGTGACAAACGAGTACAGTTCACTTGATGGCAAGTGGATGCTGTGACCCATAGACAACTTCATCTATCTTTAATTAAGAATTGAAATGCAAATGCGGTGTCACACCTTAATGCCTCATTTGCAGTAAAAAGGGTCTCCGGTTTTCTACACTCACCATACGAAACAAAACACTAAGCTGCTATTTGACGCTGGTATTTTGTAAGAGCGTGGTCCTTTTCCGGTCGAACCGACCTATTCGTGCTGCAACTATAATATTGCTGCAGCAAGATTCTACCACGTATAAAATATAGCTCAAAGAATAAATTTAAGAACTTCGTTCTTGTCGATGAAGTAATTGTCAGTCTCTTTTCTTTTCTGCCAAGCTCTTTAATTCGCTCTATGACACCATGAGCATTCTCTTTTAACTGATATATGTATCTTTTCCGTGGTTTACCTCTTCTTCCCTTTCCCTTTATCTTTCCTTCAAATATGTTTGTAATGATATTTTCGACTCACTGCAACTGCCCAACCATGGAGTACACCTCCTGTATTAATAATTAATAATTAAGTTATTGATATTTTTTCTCTTACTATTCCAATACCTCTTCATTATTCTTTCTTTCTAACCAGCTTATTTATTATTCCTACATTTTGAAGGTATCAATTTTGTATCGATCTTTATATATCGATGCCTACATTTTACAATCAAATATTACTATTACTCCTAATGTATGTTTTGATATATGTTTTAGTTTTGTTATTTTACGATATGACACAGTAGTAGTATCAAACAGTAGTAAAGTTAAGGTTAAATCGTATATTTACGTCGCACTACTAGGCAGGCATGCAATACTTCATGCCTCCTCTCACTAGGAGTGCGCTGTAACAGGTAAAATCGCATATCAGTTCCGCCTGTTCCAGTTCCACATAAATAACAGTTCCAAAAACCTATTACAAAATAGCAGTCTGTAACTACAGTCTTTGTAGGTACTTCTTTCTAACTAAGGTGTTGAACCTATGCGAAAAAAGGACAGAGTTTTTGACAGTAACTGTAACAGGGTGTCACAGACCTGTTTTTAATCTGTTACGATAAATACCCTCACTCTTACCTCTCACTCTGAGTGGGTTATGGAGCCGTACGCCTTTCTCAGACACGCAGGTTTCCCCACGATGTTTTCCTTCACCGAACACGTGGAAACCAGTACTTAGAATCGCAATTGGTACCGACTGGGATCAAACACGGCTTGCTCGACTACTGTGATATTTATAGCAAGCGCTTAGACCTTTTGCTCGAAACTCGAGAACCACTCAATCTTTAGTTAGGTTAATTTGTATTATTTTAAAATATATAATCCTATACACCGTGTAGTAGCTTAAGAGAATCTACAACCTTATATCGTCCTGTGGGTATCGGCAAAAGTGACATAGGGAAACTTAAACAAGTCATGAGCAAAAGCTGCCCGGTATCAGCTCAAATAATATACCACCCGACTGCCAAGATTGTCATAATGGCAATCAATGAGGTAGCTACATCCAGTAGTGGATATTTAGAGGCTGTAATGAACGTAAAATATGACTCCTCTATTTCATTCGGCCTTCCGAAGCGGTTTCTTAATCTTCGAAATGGTCGATAGAATTGAATTCGTGACCGAAAATTGCGCCCCTTGATTAAGTTGAGAAGTCTCCATATAAACTTAAAGTTCGCTCTTTGATCGCTTAAAATATTTCACAGCGATTTCAATTAATAAATTTTAACATTATACTTTCTTTAGGAAGTTGATAACTTTTAAATGGAGTGGACTGACTGTTGATCACAACAATGAGTGGAGTGATTGGTGGTTACTGTTCGCATCAAACCGCGTAGTGGCGGTGTAAGAATATCCACTACCCCATATCATCCCGTGGATGCCATAAGAGGCGACAGAGAGAAACAAATCACGAGATGGGCAGCAGTGTCTTACTAGCGACTAGAAAATAAAAAAACTGCGGTTGCCAATCCGCTTGCCAAGCGTGGTAACTATGGCAAATATCCCCACTATGAGGCAATCTATGGTGGAGGCCTATGTTCGGCAATGGACTTTAATAAGCTGCAACGGTATACAGTTTTTTATTACAGTCCATTATGAATCCACTGCTGAACATAGACCTCCCCTATAGATTACTCCTATTCATATATCATACCGGATATTCCATAGTTGCCACGCTTGGGAGACGGGTTGACAACCAGTTTTTTTTTTTTTTAATATTGATTGTTCCCGCCTATTTCTTGTTTTTTAAGCTTCTCTCTGTAGCTTCTTACGACACCCACGAGATAATGTGCGTTTTCGTATTGTAGCTATATTATAGTTGTAGCACGAATGGGTCGGCTCGACCGGGGAACGATAACGCTGTTTCGTATGGTGAGAGTAGAGAACCGGAGAGCCTTTTTACTGGAAACGAGGCATTACATATTAGTCCTCAGGGGTGACAACGCATCTGCATTTTGGTTCCTAATTGAGTATAGATGTAGATCTCTATGGGTCACAGCATCTGCTTACCATCAGGTGGACTGTGTGCTCGTTTTTCATTCTTATTCAATATAAAAGGTAAAAATCACAGCCTAATCTTCATCTAACGTCGACATATTAAAAAATGTTATCGCAGACATACTTATAGTAAATGAAAAATAAGTTATTATAAAAAAAAAAGTTTGAAAATATATTTGAGGTAAACATTACTTTATTAGCAGCCATCCATAAAACCCATACTTAGGAATTCAATATTGAGAGAGCGTTTATAAGCATTTAGACCGTCAGCGGCTCTCAGCCTAACCCTAGACATCATGAATAATGTAGCATGATATGCGCCTGCTATAAACGTCTATTATGTAATTTGTCTGTTTGTCCAGGCCGTGAGCGACAAGCGACAGCTCGCAGATGAGGCCCGTACAGTTAGGACTCGGCAAATATTACTCGTGATTATATTTTGTTATTCAACATTATGTTGTGTTGGTAAATGATTTACAAATGTATTATTGTTTTATATTAAAAGAGATCTCATAAATGTTTGTAGATACATAATAAGAATTAATTTTTAAACGACTTTAAAAAGAAGGAGATTCCATTTTCGACGTGTAAGTTTTTTTATGTTCACCGTAAATAAACTTATTCGAAACGATTTTAATGATTCTTTTTTAACAATTGGTCTTATTTTCAGTGGTGGCCCCCTTTTACATTTGAAGAAATAATTTAAAATAAATTTTATTTTTATTTTAATATATATATAATTTTAATTTCCATATAAATTATTAAGAATAACAAAAAAAAACATAAAAACTAACCATTGGTCAGACTTTGATCAAATTTATATGGGACCACATGTGATGCACCAGATTTCAAATAAAAAAGGAATCGTCGAAATCGGTACACTCAGAAAGAAGTTATGAGGTAACACACATAAAAAAATACAGTACATGTATTTTTAATACAAAATAATTAAGTAAAAATACTATACATACATACAGTCGAATTGAGTACCTCCTCTTGTTTGAAGTCTGTAGAAAACTGTTATCACTTGGTGAAACTTCATCTTCATTTTTGTGGTTAAGCACTTGTACTTGTTCTGGTTTAAGGAATTTATTTCTCATAAGAATAAAACCTTCATTTGTCTGAGAAACACAAGATTGACTTAAAATGGATAAGTACGTTTACATCTGAACAAATTCTGGAGTGACATTGTTTTATCATTGAGTAATCATTATTGTAAGAACATTGACAATTACATTTCAAATTCAGATTAACATAAAATAAAAATGTGGGTAAATTGAAAACAATTACATTGACAAATTCAAAACATTGCACACTTTATAATATTATTATAACAATTGAGTAGCAAATGGCTAAGGTTACGTGTCAAAAATCGAAGCACATCTATTAGTTAATTTATGTGTAAAATATTAAGTTGTATTTTGTTGCGCATGCAATTTTAGACCATCTTATTTAGATTTAGATTATACTGTATTTAAAACTTAATTATTGAATCCGTAAAGTTAAGAATTATTATGTTGCGTACATAGTTTGAGATAATATTATTTAGGTATTTAGATTATTCATATTGTATTTAAAACTATTAATTTATTAGAAATACTAAATTTGAAATTACTATAATATGTAATATTAATAATTCCTTAGAAAAGAAATTATGAAATTATATTATATTATATCATTACATTTATTTATTTAACTTATTGAATGTGTAAAGTTAAACATTAATAGATATTTTCACAGTTTCAGATAATCATAATTAACTAGATTTTGTTGTAATTAAATATATTAAATTACCCTGAATATGATGATATTAGATTATATTATTAATGTATTGTACAAAAGTTTGTATTATATATATATATATTAAATTTTTTCTTTTTATTTATCTACCTAACTGTTGTTGGTCGTATGTGGATGTAGGGTATGTTTTATATATAATATATTTATGTAACTGTTTTTAAGATATGGTATTTCAATTTCTTCTTGAATAATGATAAGGATTTGAACTTTTATATCGTTTGGTAGCTTATTATATAGTTGAGCCCTTCATATTAGATTTTTTCCGTAATTAGTATGTAGTGCCTGTAAGCATATATTGTTAGCACTTCTCATTAAATGTCGTTGAATTTGCGCCTTTTTGTGAATGTTATTGTGTATGTATACTTTTTCAGGATTTTTGTATAAGAATACACGTATTGTATTTGTACATTTTGTACTAATGTCATAGGCAAGTTTTATTATATTATGTTTGTCGGTGTCAGATGGTTGAAGGAATAACAGTTCAATTATTTTATTTTAGGATATTTGCAATTGTTTTAAATTTGTTTTGGCAGCCGAGCCCCAGAGTTCTAGTATTATTAGGTAGCATAAGTGAGATTTGATCAAGGAGTTGTATATAGTGTAGCAGAAAGATTTTGGAAAACAACGAATAGTGTAATAAGCACCCATAAAGTCAGAAAGTTTTGATTGGATTTTCTATGTGAGGCTTCTAAGTATTTGACTGTCAAGAATAAGTCAGAGATATTTTTCAGATTCTACCCTCGGAAGCGTTTCACTATTGATGTATAGCAATGGGCAGTCAGAAATTGTCTTATTCTTGGCGCTGAAAATCATATAATTGGTCTTGGATACGTTTATAATTACAAGGGGTCGCTCGACAACTGATGCTGGTGTTGAGCTGATAAATATATTTTCAATGCATGGGAGAATTACAGGATGCTGGGTATTCTGTGACCTATCCAAAGCCTTCGATTGTGTTCACCATGAAACATTAATCAGGAAACTACAACACTACGGTGTAAGAAGTAATGCTCTTAAATTAATTGTTTCATATTTAAGTAACAGAACTCAAAAAGTTGTCATTAATAGTATGAGCTCTTCCGGGTCGATAGTACAAATGGGCGTGCCTCAAGGCTCAATTTCGCCCCTTTCTGTTTCTTGTATATATAATGACTTACTCATATAGTAGGGATAACCATAATATAGTATTATTTGCTGATGACACTTCATTAATTTTCAAATTAAAACGACAATTATTAAAATATGACGAAGTAAATAATGCTGTATCTAAATTAGTAAATTGGTTTAATGTTAATAACTTGCATTTAAATAGCACTAAAACGAAATGTAAGGAAGTTCATGACTCCAAATGTCGACAATTAAATACTAATGTAATTTTAAATGGGAGGAACTGAGTCTTGTCGATACCACCATTTTTCTTGAATAACACTAGACGCGAAGCTTCAATGGAGCCCCATATATCAAAGTTAGCAAGCAGACTTAGTTCTGCAGCATATGCTGTAAAAAGATTAGAAATCTTACCAGTGTGGAAACAGCTAGACTTGTTTACTTTAGCTATTTCCATAGCATAATGTCCTATGGTATTTTGCTATGGGGACACGCAACTGACACTGAAATTATATTTGTTTTAAGAAGCGGGCCATAAGAGCAATCTATGATTTAAAACCTAAAGAGTCGCTCAGACAAAAATTTATTAAAATTAATATATTAACTTTGGCCTCTCAATACATTTATGAAAATGTAATGTACGTACACAAAATAAAAGTAGTTATACAAAATAAGTGATATTCATTCTAAATACTAGGAACAAACACAAGCTAGTAGTACCAGTTACTCGACTCCACTGAGTCAGTAATTCATTCTTAAGATGTATACGCTTTTACAACAAAATCCCAGAAAATATACAAAATTGACCTGCTCAAAATTCAAAAACTTTATTAAACATAGTTTGTATAAAAGGGTTATTATAATGTTAAGGAATTTATGGATGATAATAACCCCTGGGAATGGTGTGTTCTGCCAGGCTGTTTCTAATTTGTTTTGTGTGGTTAATTGTAATATACATGATTGTAAGCTGTTATTTAAAAAAAGTCCTGCTGGTTTCTTGCTGGTTCTTCCCAGGACAGAGGTTTTTTTCGAACCAGTGGTAATTAGACAAAGAGTGACTTCAATAAGTATTATTTATAATCTATATTGAATAAAAAGTTTGTTTCTGTTTCTGTTTCTATAGTTAAGAGGTTGTAATGAAACCATGTAGTTTGCACATTTAGTTCGTTCTGAGCTTTTAAATATTGTTTGAATATTATCACCAAAGTAAAAGATACTAGTATCGTCAGCGTATAATGTCACATCACCAGCTAAACCTAGTTCATGAATATTGTTTATGTAGATGATAAATAGAAGAGGCCCAAGAATAGAGCCCTGTGGTACCCTATAGGTGATAAGTTGAGGTACTGTGAGTATTGTGAATTTTAACAATTTGGTACCTATCAGAGAGGTAAGACTGAAGCATACTGAGCGCAGTTCTTTTGATACCGATATTAAATAATTTGTTTAGAAGTAATTTATGACTTATTGTATCAAAAGTTTTTTCAAATCGATAAAGACCCAAGAGCTATTTGTTTTATCTATATTGCTTTTAGGTTGGTGACTAAGCTCATACAGGCCGAAAGAGTGTTTGATTTGGAGCGAAAGCCGTATTGTTTGGTATTAACGAAGTCAACTGATGTTAGATCCAAGCGATTGTATAGAACTTTTCAAATACTTTTGAGAGTACTGAAGTATTGAGATAGGGCGATAGTTTCCTGGATCTGATCTACTACCAGATTTATATATTGGGCTAACTTGCGCCAATTTTAAGGAATCAGGAAAGTAACCAATTTCTAAGCAATTATTTATAGAGCATGTTATTTTTCTAAGATAAGAGTTTTATAGATTTAAGGCTATACATGTTAAACCATCGAGACCAGTACTTATATTCTAATTTACATTATCCATGTTTTGTTGACTTCATCTGTTGTAGTAGGGTTATATTGTAAGTCCTTAGTTGTGATATCTATTTGCTTGTTGTACAAATTAGTGTACGTGAAATTAGCGTGATACTTATGTGGAATTTTACTAGCAAGAGTGGAGCCTATCTCAAAGAAGAAAGTATTAAAGTGATTACATATATCAGTTAATTCAGTGATAGGACCTGAATGTGTTTGGAGTTTCAACGGAGCGCTGCTAAGTTTCGGTTTATTGGAACATAAGGAGTTAGTGAGATTCCACATCAGCGGCTTCCTTATAACGACTAAAATACAAAACTGTGGTTGCCAACCCGCTTGCCAAGCGTAGCATGGGCAATCTATGGGGAGGCCTATGTTCAGCAGTGGACTTTAATATGCTGTAACAGTAACATAGAGGTGCATTAAGGGAAAACTATAACACATCCAACCATTAACACTTATTAGTAAAATTACATATTATTGAAGCTTATTTTATTATTAGAATATTATAATTTATTTATTATAGATATGTACCTGAATAGCAATAGGTATCTGAATATGTTTGCAATATTCTAAAAATTGACATCGTAGTCTTGTTTAATTACCTTTTAGTATACATTGTCTATCGCAATTTGGTTTTAGTTGCTAACTTTTAATTTAGGTACACATCATAACACGCATATAACTTTTAAGAACGGCGTTTCTTTCAGTGAATTTATTTTAAATTTTTTAAAGTTTATATATAAGCCAATTGAGGACCCCATTTCTGTCTCGAAGTCGTCTGGTTAGGTAGCCTCTTACCTAGTACCGGTATAAATACAGGCTGTAAGGCATTCCATCTCAGTCCGTATGGGTAACAACGACCTTCTTAGTTTGAAGTTAGCTGCAAGTTTCATGTGCTGCAGTAGTCACTTACCATCGTCAGGTGGACTCTAAGTGCGTTGGATACTTCAGTTTTATAAAAATATTTTAACTAATAAACTTAATAAATTTAACATTTTTATAACACGATATTTGCGGGAATATTCTGAATTACACCTTTTATTGGATCGCAGACACGATATTTCAATATTTATTTAATTAGTGTAGCTATTCAGCGAGGAAACGCAGCCAGCGTTCTTGGCACAATACCACAAGGGGTAGGACTGTATGATAATTTAAGTTTTAGTTTGTTTTCTTATATAATTTTTTAATATATTAAAATACATACAATAGTATGTATTTCAATGTTTCATTATATCCACAATAAGCCGCCATGTTAGTTTTTATATGACTTCATGTAAATTAAAACCGCGAAAGGGCTTTGCTTTTAGAGATATCTAATTTGTCAATATACGATGAGTAGTTTAGAAGATCTGAGGAACAGATGAACATACTTACATACATAGCGTTCTATAATTGTAACCATCCTTTGGCTTCGCCGTAGTTGGGTAAAAATATTCAATTACACCATCTGCGTCAAATCAGAAGACACGAATATACTGCAATCGGTATCGATATTTATAGTTGAGGCAGGCAATTCATGGTGTAGCACTATTTGTCACCCACACATACACATTATACGCACACTTGTGTCTTTTGATTTTGGTCTCGCCCTAATCACTCCATTGCAAATCTATGACATTTACCGTAGAGTATACTCGTCTACTCCCACAGTGATCCCATATAAATTTCTACCAGTCTATGTTGAATTCAGCATAGATTTTATTTTCAACCAGCGACCCGCCCTGGTTTCGTCTGGATAGGTTACATTAATGTGGCGTTAATTTATCAATTTTCATTTTTTCAAAAAACTTAATTTTTTAGATCAAATATAGCCTAAATCTCTTCAGGCATTGTTTACTGTTTCTTAAAGTTTCATCACAATCGGTTTAGCCACTGAAGATTAGCCTGAACAGACAGACAGAATTTTTTAAAAAATGGTTGTTTATGTCTTAATAGCATACAAAAACCCTAAGCTTTAACAGAAGCCAGCTATTTCAGTATTACGGACAGACACTTCCATTTTATTTATATGTATAAACAAATAAATTATCAAAATTCAGTGACGCAATAAGATATATAAAATGCATATAATAATGTGGACATAAGTTATCTTTTATCAACCCTCGATCTTAATGTTGGGCAAAATTTTGCAACTATCTCGGCTTTCTTAAGTCAAAGATATTTAATGATTGAAGGGATAGATTATAAAATAACTAGAAGTACAGGTCGCGGTCTAGCACAAGGTGATCCACTTTCTCCGCTATTGTTTAACATAGCAACAATAGATATATGTAAGTCTATAACTTCCAGCACATCTTAATATATCTCAGTATGCTGATGATTACGTCATATTTATAACTTCTAATAACTGGGAAAGAGGCGCAAAATCAACTTCAATTAGGATTGGACATTTTAAATGATTTACTTCTTAAAATAAATTTAGAAATCTCACCGTTAAAAAGTAAAATATGCGCCTTTTCGAAAGGGTCGACGACACAACATTAGTCTAAAAATTAAAGATGTTGTTTGGAAGTAGATAACGTAATACCTTGGAATGTGGTTGACTGAAACGCTACATGGTGGAATAAACATATAAACGAAACATCTGAAAAGTAATAAAAGTTTTTAAACGTATTTAAAGTTTTATCAGGTTCAGGCTGGGTGTCCACCCTAAAACATTTACGGAATCTATATAACAGGAAAGCCTGTTATGAGCCAGTCACTGAACTCAGCAACCCTGGTCATCCGTTAATTCCATTAAAACATCAAAATAAAATAAATAATCATTAATCCATGGTTCATACTGATATTATTCAAACTCATGATATAATAGGATCACAGATTTCAGATTTTTCAATAGATGAGTCCAAATCAATTAATTGATCTGAAACCTGCATGACCACTGACAGCACCTGGATAATATATAATAGTTAAATAGTAATTATAATAATTATTATCTATATAAGATTATTAGATATTTGTTGATACTATATATTTGACAATACTATTAAAAATATGATTGGATATATTCAAATAAATTATACTTATAAAATCATCAAACAATATTCGTAATATTATCGATGATGATAGATGTCAACTTGAAAGATGTACTAGATTGTCCCAATTGCAAGTAATAGTATTTTATCGGACCTGTTATCAGATGATGCCAAAAAACTCTATTTGTTAGTTGATAAGAGATTAAGTAATTAGTAAGTATAATAAGTTCATTTGTTAGTAATTATTATATTTAAGATTTTTTGTAACTACCAGGGCGTCATAATCGCATCAGCGACAAAGCCCTTTATCTATGAAAAAAAAATAAAAAAAATATTATTATAACAATTGAGTAGCAAATGGCTAATGTCTTATTACGAGTCAAAAATCGAAGCACATCTATTAGTTAATGTATGTGTAAAATATTATTATTTATTATTTATTTTGTTGGGCATGCAATTTTTTATTTAGATTTAGGTTATACTGTATTTAAAACTTAATTATTGAATCCGTAAAGTTAAGAATTATTATGTTGCGTACATAGTTTGAGATAATATTATTTAGGTATTTAGATTATTCATATTGTATTCAAAATTATTAATTTATTAGAAATACTAAATTTGAAATTACTATAATATGTAATATTATTAGTTTCTTAGAAAAGAAATTATGAAATTACATTATATTATATCATTACATTTATTTATTTAACTTATTGAATGTGTTAAGTTAAACATTAATAGATATTTTGCACAGTTTCAGATAATTATAATAAACTAGATTTTGTTGTAATTAAATATATTAAATTACCCTGAATATTTTGATATTAGATTATATTATTAATCTATTGTACAAAAGTTTGTATTATATATATTTTTAATTTTTTTCTTTTTATTTATCTACCTAACTGCTGTTGGTCGTATGTGGATGTAGGGTATGTTTTATATATAATATATTTACGTAACTGTTTTAAAATATGGTATTTCAATTTCTTCATTGAATAATGATAAGGATTTGATTCTTTTTATATCGTTTGGTAGCTTATTATATAGTTGAGCCCCTTCATATTTGATATTTTTTCTTCCGTAATTAGTACGTAGTGCCTGTAAGCATATATTGTTAGCACTTCTCATTAAATGTCGTTGAATTTGCGCCTTTTTTGTGAATGTTATTTGTGTATGTATACTTTTTTTCAGGATTTTTTGTATAAGAATATATGTATTGTATTTGTACATTTGTGCTATTAGGCCAGTTTTATTATATATTATGTTTGTCGGTGTCAGATGGTTGAAGTGGAATAACAGTTTAATTATTTTATTTTAGGATATATGCAATTGTTTTAAATTTGTTTTGGCAGCCGAGCCCCAGAGTTCTATTAGATAGCATAAGTGAGATTTGATCAAGGAGTTATATATAGTGTAGCAGATAGATTTTGGAAAATAACGAATAGTATGCCGAAGCCTACCCATAAAGCCAGAAAGTTTTGATTGGATTTTCTCTATGTGAGGCTTCCAAGTAATTTGACTATCAAGAATAAGTCCGAGATATTTTTCAGATTCTACCCTCGGAAGCGGTTCACTATTGATGTATAGCAATGGGCAGTCAGAAATTGTCTTATTCTTGGCGCTGAAAATCATATAATTGGTCTTGGATACGTTTATAGTTAACAGGTTGTAATGAAACCATGTAGTTAGCACATTAAGGTCGTTCTGAGCTTTTTTAAATATTGTTTGTATATTACCACCAAAGTAAAAGAGAGTAGTATCGTCAGCGTACAATGTCACATCACCAGCTAAACCTAGTTCATGAATATTGTTTATGTAGATGATAAATAGAAGGGGCCCAAGAATAGAGTAGGTGATAAGCTGAGGTGTACTGTGAGTATTGTGAATTTTAACAATTTGGTGCCTATCAGAGAGGTAAGACTGAAGCATACTGAGCGCAGTTCCTTTGATACCGATATTAAATAATTTGTTTAGAAGTAATTTATGGCTTATTGTATCAAAAGCTTTTTTCAAATCGATAAAGACTCCAAGAGCTATTTGCTTTTTATCTATATTGCTTTTTAGGTTACTAAGTCTATACAGGCCGAAAGAGTGTTTGATTTGGAGCGAAAGCCGTATTGTTTGGTATTAACGAAGTCAACCGATGTTAGGTGTTATCCAAGCGATTGTATAGAACTTTTTCAAATACTTTTGAGAGTACTGGAAGTATTGAGATAGGGCGATAGTTTCCTGGATCTGATCTACTACCAGATTTAAATATTGGGCTGACTTGCGCCAATTTTAAGGAATCAGGAAAGTAACCACTTTCTAAGCAATTATTTATAGAGCATGTTAATTTTTCTAAGATAAGAGGTTTTATAGATTTTAAGGCTTTACATTTTAAACCATCGAGACCAGTATTTGTATTCGAATTTACATTATCCATGATTTTGTTGACTTCATCTGTTGTAGTAGGGTTATATTGTGTAAGTTCCTTAGTTGTGATATCTATTTGCTTGTTGTAGAAATTAGTGTAGGTGAAATTATCGTGATACTTATGTGGAATTTTACTGGCAAGAGTGGAGCCTATCTCAGAGAAGAGTATTAAAGTAATTACATATATCAGTTAATTCAGTGATAGGACCTGAATTTGTTTCGAGTTTCGACGGAGCGCTGCTAAGTTTCGGTTTATTGGAACATAAGGAGTTAATGAGATTTCACATCTTGAGAGGCTTTTTATCATAATTTTTAAACGCCTTGTGGTAGTATTCACTTTTTGTAGTTTGGATCTTTTTCTTTACATGGTTTTTCACTGATAGAAGATGTTGTTCGTCGACTTCTTTGGGTAATGTCTTCAACTAAAAACACCATAATCGATTCCTGTTTTCGATGGCCGCTAAAATATCATTATTTATCCAGTCTGATCGTAGTGGGTTTTGAATTTTCGTTTTCTTTATCTTGCTACGTTTGAGAGTTTCAAAAAGTTTTGTATCTAGTTCTTCAAATTTCGGTTCATAGCAATCGGATAGGCATTGCTTTACAGTTTCGTTTAATTTATTGTAGTTAATAGCTTCGTACACAGTCTTTTTAGGCTTCTCTGGTTTATATTTGTGAATCTCTAGGTAAATGTGTTTGTGGTGGGACATGGCTGACTCGACAATCTTGCAGGTTTGTACTAACATGGTCTAGAATGGTTTTTGAATTGGATGTTTTACGCGTGCAGTATTTATGGTCTGTTTTGTTAAGTAGGCTATACCCACTTTCTTGTAGCATTCGTTTGTATTTGACAGTTGTCCCCAAACGCAACTACTCGTTTCCGTTTCAGTAATTGTTGCGAAATAAGTTCCTAGGAAGTCAGTGTTGTTCGTTCTTTCGGGTTTATAGATTGTTTCACTATATTTATTTTAGATCATTAATTTATGGACTATAAAAACCTCAAGGAAAGCTTTCGCCTCAAGGCATCATCGGAGTATTTAAAAATATAAAATTAAATTAAAGAATTAATATAATAAAAAATAAATTTTGAATTAAATTCAAAATAAATACCCTGCTTAACAAAATCACAAAAAAAATCCATCCCTAAGGGTGGAAAATGGGGGATGAAGTTTTTATTGCAGCTATTTAGACGTAATTCTAGTTTTTACCTTGAACTTGTGATATTCCTTAGTCACCCACAACACTTTGATTCAAATGAAAACCGAATTTAAAAGCTTCAACTTTAATAATAGGGCTATAATTTAGCTAGGCCTTAATTAATTATGAAATAATTATGAATTTACTTTATTCTTTTCAGTATATGAAGTAGGTTTTTACTTTTAATCAAATGTTTAATGAGGATAACGGTAGGTACTGCTTAGTTATACAAAAATTATATCAAGTAATAATTTTAAAAATAAAAAAACTTTTTTATTCAATATAGATTATAAATAATACTCATTGAAAGTCACTCTTTTGTTTAATTACCACTGGTTCGAAAAAAAAACCTCTGTCCTGGGAAGAACCAGCAAGAAACCCAGCGGGACTTTTTTTTTTAAATAACAGCTTACAATCATGTATGTTACACAATTAACCACACAAAACAAATTAGAAATAGCTTGGTAGCGATCACCTCATTCCCAGTGGTTATTATCATCCATAAATTCCTTAATATTATAATAACCCTTTTTATACAAACTATGTTTAATAAAGTTTTTGAATTTTGAGCAGGTCGAATTTTGTATATTTTCTGGGATTTTGTTGTAAAAGCGTATACATCGTCCCAAGAATGAATTACTGACTCGGTGGAGTCGAGTAACTGGTACTACTAGCTTGTGTTTATTCCTAGTATTTACAGAATGAACATCACTTATTTTTGTATAACTACTTTTATTTTTGTGTACGTACATTACATTTTCATAAATGTATTGAGAGGCCAAAGTTAATATATTAATTTCCTTAAATTTTTGTCTGAGCGACTCTTTAGGTTTTAAATCATAGATTGCTCTTATGGCCCTCTTCTGTAAAAAATCATATAAGATTTAAATCTAAAGTGTAATAATTAGACAGTTTTCACTTAATTTAATAGGTTCTGATGTCGATGCTAAGACATAGTGTAATAATGTCCTCCACACTGAATTTCAGTCACGACGTCTCAACGGAGACTAGCCATCTGCGCAGGATATGATTATAGTGCCCAAGTGTTTGCGCAAGCACAGGTGCACTCTCTATTCCCCCACTGTCTGAAAGAGATTAGGCGTAGGACCTACGGCTTTACATGCTTTCCGTGGCACGGGGGTGTAAGCTTCCTGACTCCGGGCTACTACTAATAGTTTCTTTACAGAAAAACCCAACAACTCATTTTGGCCTGACCCGGGATTCGAACCCAGGACCCATGATCAGCAACCACGTTTACGACCACTAGACCAACGAGGCAGTCATATACATAGTTTATCAAAGAAAACTTGAGACATAGTGTATCATAGAATAAAATCCTCGACTTCAGAAGCTGCTAAATTATAAATTGTTTATTTCGTTTTGACTTTTTGAAGCCAAATTTAACTTTTTCGAAAAGTCATTTTTATATTTACCATAGATTTAGTAACTAACTAACGTTAGAATAGATTGGCAATGCAAAAGAGAAAGAGGATAATTTACGCGTATGTTAGAGCGAGAAAGATAGACTAGACCATTCACGTACACGCTATCAGCCTGTATCAGCCTGTATCAGCCTGGTTTTAAAGTGAAAATTAGTGTTTAATAGACGTAGTTAATTATGACTAGGTGCGTATTACCTAAATATAACTCGCCTCAGAAAGAAACACCACATTATTATACATTTTACTCGTAGGTGCGATTGAAATGTTTAGCTGTCTAAATGCTATCTTTTAGAGCAGGTACAAACAATTTGTTCTTCAATGGATAGGAAATATTATCATATTTTATTATAATAATCATCTGAATGCAAAGCAATTGAATTTAAAATAATTACAAATACATGAAATTATGCTAATTTTAACCTCACTTTTGTAGAGATTGACATTATCGATAATATCTTATCGAAATGTTCTTAACAAGCAAAGGTATATACTTGCATGCAGCCTTATTCAACTTCTTCTAAACGTATGAAAAATTATTTTTTAATAGAATTAGGGTGACAAACGAGCACACAGTTCCCCTGATAGTAAGTGAATGCTGTGACAGATTTTCACAAAATATATTGGAGGCGCTGTCGTCGCGCCACAAGCGAAATACATCAAAGCCTAAATCGCGCTATCAAAGTTCCGAAGCAAAAACAGTATATATAGAATAGCTCCGAACTACCACTTGGAGCGTTGGCCGCTCCCCGGGCAGAACACCTTGCCCGGCGGGAGATCTCCCCTTTTCCTTCCACACGCCACAATATTGATATTCGACAAAAATGGTTTAATATAATAAATAGAGAAGAATTGGTTCCCAAAAGAAAATAGTCGACTATATGCAGCAAGTACTTTGAAGAAAAATGTTTCCTCATAGAGTTGCCCACTGTGTAGTGGCAGTGTAAGAATATATCCACTACCCCATATCATCCCGTGGGTGTCGTAAGTGGTGACAGAGGGAAACAAATCAGGAGATGGCCAGCAGCGGCTTCCTTATAACGACTAAAAATAGCGTAGCATGGGCAATCTATGGGGGAGGCATATGTTCAGCAGTGGACTTTAATATGCTGTAACAGTTACATAGAGGTGCATTAAGGGAAAAACTATAACACATCCAACCATTAACACTTATTAGTAAAATTACATATTATTGAAGCTTATTTTATTATTAGAATATTATAATTTATTTATTATAGATATGTACCTGAATAGCAATAGGTATCTGTATATGTTTCGCAATATTCTAAAAATTGACATCGTAGTCTTGTTTAATACTTTTTTAGTATACATTTTCTATCGCAATTTGGTTTTAGTTGCTAACTTTTATAAGCAATATAGCCTAAATCTCTCCAGTTATTGTTTCTTACTGTTTCTTAAAGTTTCATCACAATCGGTTTAGCCACTTCGAAGATTAGCTTGAACAGACAGACAGACAAAATTTTTAAAAATGGTTGTTTATGTCTTAATAGCATACAAAACCCCCTAAGCTTAACAGAAGCCAGCTATTTCAATATTACGGACAGACACTTCCATTTTATTTATATGTATAAACAAATAAATTATCAAAATTCAGTGACGCAATAAGATATATAAAATGCGTTGATTAAATACGAATTAATTCCTGATCGAAATACAAAACAGTCGGTTTCGATGCGATGTGCAGTTTATCACTCGCTGAACGCTGCAGTGTGGACTACGCATGCGACGTTTACTGCGAAATCAACATTACACGAGTACTGTCCATTGCATTCGTTCAAAGGATTACGCTAGCCTAGAACTATGGCTAGACTGCATTGAATTTTAAATAATTAATGTACCACGCGTGCTTATGTTTACTAAATTTTATTAAAGCTAACTGGAAAACTAATCAGTTTGTGGGTGTTGTAAGAGGTTGCCCTGTAGTGTCGGTCATATCGTACCGTAGATGTCATAAGATGCGACACAAGGAAACAAATCAGAAGATGAAAAGCAGCGACTTCCTAATACTCGTAACAAATAGAAAACAAAAAACTACGGTTGCCGCCTGCCAAGCGCTATATCTATGACAAATATCGCCTTTATGGGCAATACATAGAGAGGTCTATGTTCAGCAGTGGACTTTAAAAGGTTGTAACGGTAACGGTACGTGTGTGGTGGCGGATGCTAAGATGTTGTGGTGGCATAAGAAAACCAATCACTTTGTAGGTATTGTAGAGGTGACCGTATGATAATATCCACTAGCCCATATCGTCCGTGGGTATCATAAGACGTCTTCCTAGGAGCGTCTTCCTAACAACAAAACACAATAAACAGTAATCACGTAGAGACCCCGAACAGCTCTCTCGATAGCTCGCTGAGCAACCTTGAGCTTCCTCATACGGCCGTATGAGGAAGCAGTGCCTTTCTTACAATAATGCCTAGTAGAATGAAATAATAGTAATATACATATAATACATAAAATACCCACATACATATAAACATATTATACACATACACAAGACAATACAATAAATGGTACATAATATTATACTGTCTACAATAAAATCTAATTAATTTGTTTAATTAACTGGCTGAGATTTTACGTTAATTTGCTCGGCTGCATGTAGGTGTTATACATCGCATTCACTATGCTGTAACACATTAATTATACTGTATTTAAAGAAATTTTAAATTCGTAAGGTTGGTACTTACACTGTGTTGCGGTTTGAAGGGTATAGAAAACCAATATAATTAGAAACAGTGAGGCATTCCAGCATAGTCCATCTGTAGCCTTCATTGTTTAAAATCGGCAGCATGTGTCCACGGACTGCAGTAGAACTTACCATACCGGGGACTGTAATTTCGTTTGTGAGTTCAGTTCTTTAAATAATTTAAAATTAAAAATTTTGTACAACCGACTTCAATCTAAATTATTAAGAATAACTCAAAAACTATTGGTCATTTATATGGGACCACATGTAAGGCATCAGCTTTCAAACAAAAAAAGAAATATCGAAATCGGTTCACCCAGTAAAAAGTTATGAGGTACACATAAAAAAAGCATACAGTCGAATTGAATACCTCCTCCTGTTGAAGTCTGTAGAAAAAAAGAAAAATATAAAAGAAATCCGTGATCTACAGTTCTTTATTTCGTCACTTGTGCTGTAAGCTCCTTTTACTTTTAATATCATAAAAAGTCAGTATATAACTCATAAATGATATCAAAATTTATTTTCAAATTTGCTTTTTACCTCCAGACTGATATTTTCAGTCGAAAATTAAACTTTTAAGCCTCATGTCTGCATTTGGCTACCGCATTTTATATCTATGCCAAATCTTAAATTTTTAATATCTATGTAAAATACGCTCAGGTATAAATCCTATATACTGTAGTGCAATGGAGAACATCATCAATGTAGTCGAAGTCAATTAAAAACGCATTATTAAGTATAACTCAAAAACTACTGGTCAGATCTTGATCAAATTTATATGGACCACATGAGAAGCACCAGCTTTCAAATATAAAAAGAATCGTCGAAATCGGTTCACCTAGAAAAATAAATAAAAATACAGTCGAATTGAGAACCTCCTCCTTTTTTTGATGTTGTTTAATAAATAGCCTTATCACGGTGTCGCTGTACTGAGTGACAATCCATATCATAGTGAAAATGTATTCCCTGTTACCAGTCCACGTCGACAAATTATGGTAATTTCATGTTAGTTTAGACAAAAAGGCATGTCCGCTGTGAGTAATGACTGTCATATAATGGTTACCGTGTTTGGACAAATTGCATGTAAAAACGGTTTTTACCGTCCACTGAGTGCCTCGAGTTACTAATACATAATTATGACAGTTAAATCGTAGCTTGCGTCGTTGGATTTATTGTAAACTAGCAGCCCGCCCTGACTTCACCTGTGTGGGAACTATTAATGTGACGTTATTTAGATTTTAGATAACCATCAGACCATTTCAATGCAATTTCCGATTGATCAAAAAAACTCCATATTTAAAAAAAACTTAAATTACTCCTGGCACTGTTCTCTATCTGTTCGTGAAGTTTCATCAGAATCGGTTCAGCTATTTCGAAGATTAGCCCAAACAGACAGACAGATAAACTGATTTTTCTTTGAAAATGGTTATTTATGTCTTAATAGCAAGTAACCCCCTGAGCTTAAAAGAAGCTAGGTATTTCTATATTACAAACAGACACTTTAACTTTATTTATATGTATGTATATAAATTTCGAAGTATGCGAAGTCCATTGGTTATTCATGCTCGATGTTCGTTTTTATCGTTTCGATCAGTTTTTCAATTTTCATAGTAGCATCAAATGTGCCATTACTATAGTGGCTCCTTAACGAAGTTCTAAAGTGTCCAATAGCTGTAGAGCTGTAGAGGTGTAGAGTAAAGTAACCATATGACTTTTTTGACTCCTTGGTGTCCCTTTTTTTTCATAGCGAGCACACAGTCGACCTGATGGTAAGTGGTTGCTGTGGCCCATAGACATCTACATCTATCCTCGATTGCGAATCAAAATGCAGATACGTTGTCAGCCGTGAAGACTAAGATAGAATGCCTCTTTTCCAGTAAAATGGGTCTCCGGTTCTCTACACTCACCATTCGAAACACAGCAGCATTAAGCTTCTATTTTACGCTGGTATTCTGTGAGAGCGTGGTCCGTCCCCGGTCGAGCCAACCCAATCGTGCTACAACTGTACAATTAATATAGCTGCAGAATGACTCTACCACGTATAAGACTTTCTCATTCACACCTCTCATTCTTAACCGACTTTACAAAAAGAGGAGGTAATTCGTCGCAATATTTTTTACGTATTTTAAGCGGGAATTATTTACCATGTTGTTCGATTTCAATGATTATTTTGAAGGGGGTAGCTACCTCAGGGGTGGTCGCATATAAATTTGGTCAAGATCTGATGATGGAATATGAGTGAAAATCATGAAACTCTTTAAATTATAAAGTCAAGTGCACGACATATTATGGTGAATATTTTTTTTATCACGTCAACCGATATTATTACTTTTTGAAGGCGGTATTCACTCTTTGTTAAATTTTTAATTACTGTTATAGAGGAGGGAAATGAAAAAGGAATGTTTCGGTCATTTGGAAACATAGAAAGAATGAATGAGAAAAGAGTGACAAAGCAAATTTATGCCACAGAAGTGAGTGGTAGAGTCGGCAAGAGACGACATAGACAGAAGTTTACCAACCAAATTGGCGATATATTTAATATGAGCAAATGCAGGGCTATTTTGCAATAACCAGCCAAATTTGCTTAGAAAGTACAGAATAAGTAATATAGGCAAATGGTAAAGAAAAACTAATTAAAAATAAAACATGCGTGAGTGTCGTGGAACACTTGGTTGGAACGAAGTTCCTTTCGTTGTATATTATTATTGATAAACGTATTATATTATTGATTAACAAATAAAAATAAATGAATTACTAGCGTCTTTTAAAATGAAGCGTCATTTAAAATAATATTTCTTTCATGGCAAGATAAGAAAAAGTGCGATGGAGATGGATATTATTATATCTCGCTCGCACTATATTAAGGGGGTCTTGACGGAAAAATCTTACACTTTTTCTCGCCTAGCTCGTAGCCGTCAAATTCGTACCGTGCGTTAAGGAAATTCGTTCCAAAAAAATTCTATCCTTTTTTATCTTTTATAGTCAAAATGCGTGGTAATGCATTATTTTAACTGATTTTACTGTGCACGCACAGATTTGTAAAGATCGATCGGTAGGCAAAAATTTTGTTTCCAGTACCCATAAATCACATACAATTTGGGATAATTTTAAATAAAAGTAGAAGCCTTATTTACTCGTATTTGCGAAAACTGCAATAACGTTATATCATTATTTATATATTTGAACTTAAGTTTAAAATTTGGCTACTCTTTGAAATATAACCCTGTATATTGTACATGTAGAAAGAATGAACGAAGAAAGAGTGACAAAGCAAATTTATGCTGCAGAAGTGAACGGCAGAGTCGGAAAGGGATGCCCTAGACGAAGGTTTATCGACCAAATTGGCGATATATTGAAAATGGGCCAGATTAGAGTACCCTTAACCGACGAGCGTGTATGCGTAGATATATGGATGTAAAGGAGGCGAGAGAGGTGTGCCAGGATCGTGCCAAATGGAAGTCCGTAGTCTCGGCCTACCCTGTGGGTGACAGGCGTGAGTGTTTATGTATGTATGTATGTATGGATGTGAAAACCGAGAGAGGTGTGTCAGGATCTTGCGAAATGTAAGTCCGTAGTCTCAGTCTCCTTTGGGTAAAAGGCGTGAGAGTTTAAGTATGTATGTGTAGGAAGATAATGTGCCGCCATTCCACAGTGTGAATTGAAACGTTGATATCCCAAGCATTCACTACGTGGTAAAATAAGGACTTCAGCCGCGATGCAATTCTGGTACCATTAAGAACCGAATTTCGGTTTCCACGTACAAAAATCTAAATTCAGTCCCGGTCTTTGAACTGCTGCACTATGTAACACGCCGATTTCAAAGACTACCCATTCGTTACACGGTTGTATTTAATTATTACGAATCTTTTTTTCGCAAAATGCCCCGTACACTAATGTTATATAATTTTATCTTATTTTTAACTTGGTATTGTAAAAATAAACACCACTGTTGCTGTGCTAATTATACTGTCCAAAATAATAAGTAACTATTTAATACATGGACATCTGAGCACCAACTGAGATGGAATAGAATAGAATAGAATCATTTTTATTCAATATAGATTATAGTACATAATACTTATTTAGTCATTTTTTTACTTTTACCACTGGTTCGCAAAAAAACCTCTGTCCTGGAAAGAACCTAATATAATACGCAAGAAACCCAGCGGAACTTTTTTTTTTAAAGCACAATTTACATAATATAATATTTTATACAATTGTTAAGAAAACATTTAGAAACAACATGGTAGTGATAACCTCATTCCCAGGGGTTATTATTAGTCATGTACTGTTTAGTAGTATAATAAACCTTACTAGACAATTTTTGCTTAATAAATAATTTAAACCTTTTGATAGACAAGGTCTGCATATTGTCTGGGACTTTGTTGTGAATTTTCTGGAACTTTGATGGAATTCTTCAAATCTAAAATTCTACTGGCTATTGCACGCCTCGTAACGCAAAGCGTTATCAAGTAGTGCTTTACTCTCGACACGTCAAGGTCAAGCAATTTTTGTTTTAAAATGCCTCTATCATAACCATATTGCACTTACACGTTAATATGAGTAGCCGTACTTATATCAAGAAAACACTAATTTATCCATCTTATATTTTCTAAAAAATCATTTTATATTGCTACTTTGGAAAAAAACGGATTGAAAAAAAATTTACGTGGTCTTCCGGATGTTGATTTTGCATGTGGTCATGATAACTCCCAAAAAATGTACGTATTGAGACCAAGTTTTTTTTTATTAGCTTTAGAATTATATCAACTGGTTCCCTATTTCATATCAATAGCCTAGTAAGCGTAGTTTGTTAATAAAATAATTTTCAACTTATATAAGTTTTATTGCTATTAAAAATTTAAAGGCTCTTTAACATTTTTTTAGCCCTTGATAGGCCTTTGAAGGACAAATGTACCATACAGCCTATATCGATTTTATACTTTATGTAATCGATTTATTTTGGTAAACATTATTATTTTTCCCTATAGGTGACACTACCTGTTAAAATAATAGAGCGCTAAATTTAAAACACGTAAATAATTTATTTTAAAAGTCAGGAATACGATTAATTTTTTTCATCAAAATTAAATCAAACGCTCAAGAGTCGTGCACCTTTGGATTTTCCAAACTATTTATACTCTTTAGACCGGCATATAGCAGTACATGCACTAGCAAATAGGCTACAGAAATTGGTAAGAGGATAAGAGTTGGGCTGCAGAGGAAGAGCTCAACCGCCCTGAGAGAAGGAGGAAGCAAGTTTGTTTTACATCAATTTTATAAAAATAAAAGAAAGCACAGAAAATATTCCATTGCGTGCACGATCCCTTAACCGTTTGTGCGAGAATATTGCGTACGTTTCCAGGGATCGAGCGATTCTGGATTTTATCGACCGTGTCCCAATAAAGTAATCAATTGGTTGGTTAACTTAAACATAATTTGGCGATTCTTATATCAGCTTTTTTTTCTCTCTTTCTTTCTTTTATCAACTTATAAACAATCCACTTCTGAACATAGATCTCTCTTACGGTCATACCGTACGGTATAAAAGTCCACTGCTAAACATTGGCCATACTCATACATTGCCTCATAAGGCTGATTTTGCCATAGCTGCAACGCTTGGCAGGAGGATTAGCAACCGCAGTTATTTTAATATTAGTTGTTTAGTTTCCATTGTTCTAAGTTGTTATCAGGATCTAAATTCCATCTCCTGTTTTAGATTTTTCTCTTTTACCTCTTACGACACGCACGGAGTGATATGACAAATATGTAAAAACGATAGTAGATTATAAAACATGTGGACGCTTAAAAACCGAAAAATAAAGAGTTTTCATTTCATTTCATTTCATTTCGTGGCAATACAAAACAATTCTTCGAAATATTTCGCTTGATCAAAGATTTGTTCTCATACGTCTTACGAACCGATAAACCATATAGGTTTATCGGTTCGTAAGACGTTAATACGCCAAATGTAATGAGGCGACAACTAGATACTGATTTAAGACAACTCGATGTTTGCGGGAAGGCAAACCCTTCCCACTCAAGCGAAAATATTGGATACGTTTTCGTTGTTGGGCAATATTGGAATTCACAGCCAGTTAAACGGAAGCACACTTGAATATAGTATTTCGTCAAAGGCGTATAAATAGAAATAGAAACGTTTTATATTGAATATAAATTATGAATATTAAAAGTCAATCTTATAGTTAATTTACCACAGTTTCGGAATATACCTCTGTACTGGGAAGAATCATCAAGAAACCCAGCGGGACATTTCCTTTAAAAAAGAAGTTTCAATATTTAAATATGTTATACAATTAACAACACAAAATTAATAGCAATAGAAATAGCTTGATGGCAATCACCTCATTCCCAGGGGTTATTATCATCCATAAATTCTTTAATATTATTTTGTAGCGTAGTTTTAATATTCTCTGTTATACGTGGTAGATCCACGCTGCAGCTATAATATGAGTCTGCTCGACCGAGGAAGTACCACGCTCTCACAGATTACTAGCGTAAAACAGCAGCTTACCGCTGTGTTTTGTATGGTGGGCGTAGAAAACCGGAGATCCTTATTTATGGAAATGAAGCATTTTATATTAGTCCTCAAGGGCGACAAAGAATATGCATTTTGATTCTTAATGCAGATGTCTATCGGCCACAGCATCCACTTACCATCAGGAGGACTATGTGCTCGTTTATCACCTATATTCTATAAAAAAAACTCTATTTTTGATACAGTTAATATGTCCAATAAAATTATAAAAAAAATTATATAATCTTAAATTATATGGTGTTTGCAGAAAACCGGGGATCTTTTTTAACGGTGACGATTCACTCTAACTCATCAGGGGTGACAATGCATCTGCATTTTACGAGGATAGATATGTGACTTCCGGAGGACTTGTGGATTCAATTCACCTTATTTTTGCTTTTAACCATTGCTTAGGCCAGTTCTAATATTTATCGGCAATATTTTGGAGATTATTTTATAACGTAGGTCTCATCCAAATCGACTGCGCACTGCAAAAGCGCCTTAAGCCATATACCATAGACTTTAAAAAAATGTACAAATATTTGTGTGTGTGTGTGTGTGTGTGTGTGTGTGTATGTGTGTGTTGTGTTTGTGTGTACATTATGTTATTACTCTTTCAAGATAATATGTAGCAGAAATGATACACAACAATATCCAAAGTCTATCTTCATTTAATAGGTAACAAAACAACCCATTAAGTTACCAGCTAACAAAACGAATAAATTAACAGACGTACATATACGTTACGAGCGCGCTCAGTTAGAACGTGAAATTGTTCTCTGCCCTTTGTATGTAAAATTTAATTTGTTATGCGGTAACTAGACCACGTTTAGTAGAACTGATATCAATGTAAAATAAATATATAAATCACTTTATCGATACAAACTGCATATAACTTAAATTAAAAATTTTACAAACACCCGAAACAAAAAGAGCTGATGATCTTCAAACGCCTGAACAGATTTTCTTGACACATAGATAAGAACACTCTTGATTAAGACACTTTTCGAGCGAAAAATAACTTTAGCGAAATTGGTTCATCCGTTCAGGAGATATGATACCACAGACAGACACACAGATACACACATACACATACACAGAACACAGATACACACATACACACTACAAACTTATAACACCCCTGTGCTTTCGTCGGAGCTAATAAAAACAAGTAGATTAACGAATTAGACTGTTAAATTGAACACTAAATCATACATAGGTAAATACACAAACTCTGACACCTGTTACCCAGAGAGGTAGGCAGAGAATTCTGACTTTCATTTGCCACGATCCTAACATACCTCTTTCGCTTCTTTCGCATTCATATGCTTAGACATATATGATCGTCGGTTATAGCTACTTTAACTTGACCCATCTTCAATATATTGCCAATTTTTTCGATAAACTTTCGTCTAGGGCGTCCCTTGCCGACTTTGCCACTTACTTTTGCAGCATAAATTTGCCTTGTCACTCTTTCCTCATTCATAATTTTTATTTCATATGTGCTCCACTGCTCCGCGACAATTTAATGTTTTTAAGATACCTAGAAAAATTGCTTACTGTCACGATCTTAAAGAACAATGGCAGACTTTCATACATAAAATTAGTTGAGAAGAAATGGTAGCGTCTATACATTAAAAATATCTTAATATGTTAAGCGTCAGTCCCTGAGTAACTTTGTCAGAGAATTTTGTCCAAAGAAGGCGTCAAAAAAAAGATATTTAGATTTGAACCCATTTAGGTTATGTCTTATGTCACTTGGAAAAGGTCATGCGTCCAGTGGTTGTTTCATGTTAGCTTAATACATTCTCAACATAATGTACCTACCTACATAATCGAGAGTTTTTAGATTATTGTATCTCTATTATATATTTGCATACTATAAATGTATATTTCTGGCATGGCTTCTGGGCCTATGTGCCATACAGTGACATTTTGTTTTAGCTAGTGTGCCATAACGTTAAATGGAATTGTTACTTAGTACTATGATTGAGATAATGTATTACTGTAGGAAGTTCTTTGTAAGAAACTTATTTTCAACGATATCACTTTTTTTGTTATTAGTGATAGTATAGTTATTTCTAATAATAACTTTCTATAAAAAAATTTTTTTGTAGAGTATGGCCTGGTATCTAGACCTTCAGGCCAAGTCTTTTCGTATTTTTATTCGGTTTATTATAATTTCCCCAAATGTTAATTTATCCTTCGTAGTACACTGCTTCACAATATGTTGATGCGTCACATTGTGCAGCCCTTGGGAGATTTTGACGGCAACTTGAGTCAGCAGACAGCTGACAGTTGGCGATGGTATCTCAAGGCGTCTAAGCAGATAGACACCTTATCTTGAGAATCACATCACCATCACAGCACTTGTTTCACCGTTTCCACTAATAGTTCACATGCGCAGACACTTAATACACAAAATCGCACCACTTTTACATATCAAAATCCACTTCAAAGCATTATTCAAACAATAATACAGGAGCAGCAAACCGCCGCCGATCAAGTTCCCGCCAAAACTCCCAAAAATATTTTGTTTGTGTGTTGTGTTGGTAGTCTTACAAAGAGTATACGAAAATAGTATGAATATAGTAAATAGTAACACTTGAATAGTGTAAAATGATTAAAGTCATTTGATATTCCCAAAAATGTATGTTTTTTTCTGTGGCTTTAATTAAAATACATTTTTATTTGAAAAATCATAGAAAAATAATTAAATTCATGCTATATATAAGTTTTTTTTATAGGATAACGGTGACAAAGGAGCACACAGTCCACCTGATGGCAAGTGGTTGCTGTGGCCCATAGACAGCTACATCTATCTTCGATTACGAATCAAAATGCAGATGCGTTGTCACCCGTGAGGACTAAGATGGAATGCCTCGTTTCCAGTAAAAAGGGTCTACGGTTCTCTTCACTCACCATACGAAACACAGCGGCATTAAGCTGCTATTTCACGCTGGTATTCTGTGAGAGCGTGGTCCTTCCCCGGTCGAGCCGACCCATTCGTGCTACAACTATACAATTAAAATAGCTGCAGCATGGCTCTACCACGTATAAAAAAGTTATTTCTTGACGCAATCATTTTTGGTAACAATTTTTCTGCCCTTGTTATTTGTATATTTTTCAAAAAATTAATAGCTCTAAATCAATCTGCTCGATTCCATTTTATCAAAAACTAGCTGGTACCCGGCGCGTTGCAGCCACAGAAAAAATAATTGTGGAAATATAATTTTAAATTTGGAACAGAGATAATACATTCATTTAAATTTGAAAGTCATATACTTTCAAATAAATTTATCGGTACGATATACGCGCCACCTACCGTAAGTTAATTGTACTATGCCTTTAACCTTCGTACAAGTGCAAGCAATATGTTGACAAAGTTTTACCGCAATCTAATGAACGGTATGGCTGCTCATAAAATACGAACAAACAAATATTATTTTTTATATATTAGATAAAAAACTATAACAAACAAAACAAAACTAAAACTACTAACTTAAATTATCATACAGTCCTACTCCCCGTGGTATATTGAAAAAACGCTGGCTGCGATTTCTCGCTGAATGGTTTTACTTAGCCTTTGAACGAGAAAAGAACTGGCTGGCCCTCTTATCACCAGCAGCGACGAACAGTTGCTAATAGAGTTCCTTTAGTAACTTCACCGCTTGAACCCCAAGGAACATATGGGGTGTCGCTAGATTTTGCTTAGTTGTGGAAGTGACATAGGGTATAAATTTTTCTCTTTTCCGTGAACTTTTTTAAGCATTCGGTGTTTTTTAAACTACTGTTTTAAACATTGATCTTTTAAACACTGCTATAAATATGGAATTATAAATGAAATGACCATCAAATATCATCATCATCATCATTACAGCCCTACTCAAGTCCACTGCTAAACATAGGCCTCCCCCAAGGAATGCCATAAAGCGCGGCCCAGAACCACCTGCATCCATCGACTTCCTGCATGTCTTACCAGGTTGTCACTACATCTAGTGGGGGGCCACCCTACATTTCGCCTACCGGTACGAGGCTGCCATTCGAGAACCTTTCTTCCGAGATTAGTGAGCTGAAGTGACAATGAGCCGACCATATATTTCAAAGAACTGACAACCATCAAATATAAATCTATAAAATTACATTAATCAAATTAAAAATAAGATAGAATCTCAATTAATTCCCGGTCGGATTACAGTGAAATCCGCTCAGCCACTGCACGAACATCCAATTCGTTTTACACGTCGTTTATTTACTGCAGAGTACTTCGCAACGTTGCAAGAGCTTTCTGCAAAATCAACATAATATCGGCCTCTGCATTCATTCAAATTCTGATCGAGGACCAACAAATCAAATTCCAATCTATTTTGAATTTCGCAGATTGACTTTGACTGTGGAAACTGAGACTATGCGTATAATTCAAAATCATTTATTCATTACAGAGTAACCGTAAGTACATTTAGAAAGTATGTATTTTTACGTGTTAGAACCATACTGCAGCTATATTATGGTTGTAGCACGAATGGGTCAGCTCCAACGGGGAAGGACTATGCTCTCACAGTATACCAGCGTAAAATACAAGTATAATGCTGCTGTGTATCGTACTGTGAGTTTAGAAAACAGGAGACCCTTTTTACTGGATACGAGGCATTCTAACTTAGTTTTCTTTTTTTTTTAATATAAATAAATTGCTTCATAAAAATCAATTTGGTTTTACAAGGGGTTGTTCGACTACCGACGCCTGAGTTGAGCTCATAAAACATATTTTTTGTGCATGGGAGAATTCAGAGGATGCTTTGGGTGTATTTTGTGACCTTTCCAAGACCTTCGACTGTGTTCACCTGAGACATTAATCAGGAAGCTACAGTACTATGGTGTCAAGAACACAGCGCTTAAACTTATTATTTCATAATTAAGTAATAGAATTCAGAAAGTTATTATCAATGGTAAAAGTTCTTCCGGGTCTTTCGTAAAACTGGGTGTCCCTCAAGGCTCTATTCTGGGCCCATTCCTATTTTTAGTGTATATTAATGACTTACCTTCCCTTGAGCATTATTTTCTGATGATACTTCCTTGATTTTGAAACTTAAACGTCAATCATTTAAATGTGACGAAGTGAAAAATGCTATATCAAAATTAGCGTATTGATTTAACGTTAATAATCTACATTTAAACAGCAATAAAACTAAATGTATTAAATTTACAACAATCAAATGTTAAAAATCTGAATACCAACACAACACAACAGTGTTTTTAAATGGGGAAGAACTGAGCCCTGTTGAATCCTCTGATTTTCATGGCATCACTCTCGACGCAAAGCTTCAGTGGGGCCCCCATATATCCAAATTAGCAAGCAGACTAAGCTCTGCAGCTTATGCTGTAAAAAAGATTAGAAATCTCACTAGTGTCGAGACAGCTAGATTAGTTTATTTCAGTTATTTCCATAGCATAATGTCTTATGGGATTTTGCTATGGGAAAATGCGGCTGATTTAGAAACTATTTTTGTTGTACAAAAGAGGGTCATAAGAGCTATTTACAACCTTAAACCGATAAAGTTTCTTAGAAAAAAATATAAAGAAATAAACTTTGGCCTTTCAGTATATTTACGATAATTTAATGTATGTTCACAAAAACAAAGATAGTTTTACTAAAAAAAGTGATATACACTCTGTAAACACTAGGAACAAACACAAGCTAGTGATACCAGCCTCTCAACTCCACAGAGTCAGTAATTCATTCTTGAGGCAATGTATACGCTATTACAACAAGGTCCCGGAAAGTGTACAGGCTCTCTCTATTACCAAGTTTAAATGTTTTGTTAAGCTGAAACTGTATAAAAAGGGTTATTATAGTATAAATGAATACATGGTTGATAATAACCCCTGGGAATGAGGTGGTCGCTTCCAACCTGTTTCTAAAATAAATTTTGTAAAAAGTTTGTAACCATCTACTTATATTGTAAAATTTATTTAAAAAAAAATTCCCGCTGGGTTTCTTGCTGGTTCTACCCAGGACAGAGGTTTTTTTCCGAACCAGTGGTAAAGTAAAAAAATGACTTTCAATAAGTATTACTTGTAATCAATATTGAATAAAAATTATTCTATTCTATTCTATTCAATTCTATTCTCTATTCTATTCTATTCTCTGTTCTATTCTATTCTATTCTATTCTATTCTATAGTCCTCAGGTGGCAACACATACGAATTTTAATTCTTAATTGAGGATAGATGTAGATGTCTATGGACCACAATATCCACTTACCATCAGGTGGACTGTGTGCTCGTTTGCTACTCTTATTCTATTAAAAGAAACCGACAAAGCGCATTGAATCCATAAGCTGAACGGACATACGATGGGGGGAAACCAGGACCCAGCAGCATTAAGCTGCTATTTTACGTTGGTATTCTGTTAGAGCGTGGTCTTTCCCGGGTCGAGCCGACACGTTCGTGCTACAACTATAATATAACTGCAGTTTGGCTTGTAACATGTAATACTACACATGTTAAGATAAGTAGAAAAATCATTAATTAGGACAGGCTGTATAAATAAAACATTTTATATCGAGATTAGCCTAGCAGTATACTGAGAGTCATAAAATTTAACAACCCTGAATAACAAATTAATTACAGGCCTTAATTAATCTCCAAGCCAGTGCTAGTGTCTGGGTATTTTCTTGAAGTAAAATTGGAAACTACTAAAAATAAATAAATCAGAAATATCAGTTCTTGCCGCTTTTTTATCTCTAAGGTTATTATTTTATTTTATTGCTTCGTTGGTCTAGTGGTCGTAAACGCGATTGCTGATAATAAGGTCCGGAGTTTGAATCCCGGGTCGGACGAAATTCAGCCATTAGGTGTTTCTGTCACGAAATTCTCAGTAGCAACTCGGAGTTAGGGAGCTCGCAGTGTTTCACCCCCGTGCCTTGTAAAGCACGTAAAGCTGGAGGTCCTGCGCCTGATCTCTTTCCGGTAGTGACGGATTACCGTCCCATCGAACTAGAGTGAGGGAATAGAGAGTGCACCTGTGCTTGCGCATACACTCGGGCACTATAATCCTGTACTGCACAGATGGCTGGTCTCCGTTGAAACTGGCCGCTGTGACCGAAATTCGGTCTCGAGGACATTTAAAAGTGAAATAAAAACAAAACAAAAAATTTCAAACCGTTTTATGAGACAGCATTGATACTCATTACGGGACTTTATAATCTCGTATCTTTATAGTGGGAAGGAATAATCTCTGTATATATCGAAGGCAATGTGATCCAGTTGATGTAGGTACATACATTATCTCGATTAACATCAAGGCCGTCATGTCGTGTTCAATTTTTTTACTGCATGTATATTCATACATTTTTGATTCGTTTTTGTATTTCATAAGGGATTAAGAGATAAACCCAGATACAATTTACAGATAAATACAATTTTTTTGTTACAAAACTCCAGTGAAACGTATACTTGTTTATTACTTGAGTCAGTGTTTTGTGGTTTGAAGGAATCTAGAGAAAAAAACAAAATGTACCGAGGCTTTATTTAAATGAATCGTCTTGACATTAATGGTCTTTTTACCTGACTGCCCCAGAAGAAGGGTAATGTTTTTCGAGAGTATTTATTTATATATATGTATTTCTTTTGCACTCTCTGTAGCCTAAATAGCTTGATGGATTTTAACATATGGGGTGTTATGACTTTTTTAACCTTTTAAACCCTTTCCTGTTGCTTCTTATCTTATTTTTATTGCTATTATATATTATATTATACTTATATAATATGCTATTATAAGACTACATCTTCACCTATAATTATAATAGCATTAAGCTTTACAAACCCAATATGTAGTCCTATTTGCATTGATTTAATATTTATTATGTTGGTGTTAAAAAAAATGAGATTCGTCTTGGTTGTGGAAGTGACATCCGGGTATAAAATGCTTCTCTTTTCAGTATTTTTTTTACGCAGTCGGGTTTTTAATACTGTTTTATCTTTAAGCTTATTTACTTCCAGTAAACAGAAAGGCTTTTAAGGTATTTTCATGATAACACGAATATTATCAAGTAGAAATAAGGCTGCGCTATAAATAACTAGCGGTCCACCCCGGCTTCGCATGGGTGATTTCTATATCTTGATAACAGCGCCACCTATCGGGTCCAATTGTGAATCTACAGCCTTCTCGAATCAACTGAATCACACACACACAAAATCTCAACTAACTTTAACTTTAACTTTGTAACTTTAACTTAATAACTAACTGTAACTTTGGCCTCTCAGTATATTTACGAAAATTTAATTTATGTTCACAAAAACAAAGGTAGTTTTAGTAAAAAAAGTGATATACACTCTGTAAACACTAGGAACGAACACGAGTTAGTGATACCAGTTTCTCGACTCCACAGAGTCAGTAATTCATTCTTGGGGCAATGTATACGCTATTACAACAAAGTCCCTGAAGATATACAAACTCGCTCTATTACCAAGTTTAAATATTTTATTAAAATAAAACTGCATAAAAAAGGTTACTGTAATATAAATGAATACATGGTTGATAATAACCCCTGGGAATAAGGTGGTCGCTTTCAAGCTGTTTCTAAAATAAATTTTGTAAATAGTTTGTACAACCATTCATGTATAATTTACTTTTAAAAAAAAGTCCCGCTGGGTTTCTTGCTGGTTCTTCCTAGGACAGAGGGTTTTTTTCGAACCAGTGGTAAAGTAAAAATGACTTTCAATAAAAATTAGACGTGTGATCTATATTGAATAATAAATTATTCTATTCTATTCTATTTTACTCCTCGTCAGATCTTGATCTAATATACATTATTATATGGGACCACATGAGAAACACCAGCGTTCAAATAAAAAATATAATCATCAAAATCGGTTCATCTAGAAAAAATATCTGAGGTAACACGCATAAAAACAGTCGAATTCAGAACCTTCTTTTTTGAAGTCGGATGAAAACAGAGCACAATAAACCGATATCGTAACAAAACAAGTATTTTCTGCATCGATAGACTCATTTCAATGCCACTTCAACAGTGGAAGCTAAGTTTAAATTAACCTTCCTCCATTACGTGCACAAGTTTGAAGTCAACTTTAAAACTTAAACAGCAATACGAAATCTACTTCTTAACCATTTATAGATTTGTACTTTGTTTTAATTGGTATTAAATTTACCTTTATAAACTTCTATCAGACTTGTACTACTGATAAATTTTCAGCCAATGACTTCGTCTAGATAGGTACTACGCTCATACCTACTTCAGCTTGGTTACTTTTTTATAGAATAAAGGCTACCAAAGAGTACACAGTCCACCTGATGGTAAGTGGATACTGTGGCCCATAGACATCTAAATTTATCCTCGACTGAGAATCAAAACGCAGATACGTTGTCACCTCTGAGGATTAAGATGAAATGCCTCGTTTCTATTTAAAAGGGCATCCGGTTCTCTACACTCACCATACGAAACACTACAGCATTGAGCTGCTATTTTACGCTTGTATTCTGTGAGAGCGTGGCCCTTTCCGTTGAGCCGACCCATTCGTGATCCAACCATAATATAGCTGCAGCGGGCTCTACCACGAAAAAAACTTACCTGTTGTACCTTTGACGCTGCTACTCGTCGCCCGTCTGGGTATTTTACATCTGGCGTACAAGAAATCGTCTGGTTATATTGCCCTCTATTGGAAGCCACAATTATTCAGATTTTCTAGCACCCACCTACCGCCTGCTTTCTTATGGCATCCACCTGACGAAGTGTAATTATTTTAGGTGCAAGATATATTATTTCATTCTGACTCTATTTACAAATTATCTACTTAATCTATAACTCATTTATTTCACTACAATTCATAAATATTTCGTATATAATCGTATTTTCTCATTTCGCTGCAGATAACAATTTATGAAGTTAGTACAGCTCGTTTGAGTCCATCTCCATCGCAATTCTGCAGTTAACTAAAAACTAACAAATGGACGGCGGACGAAACGAGTGCGCTCTGTTAGAACGTGAAATTGTTCGCAACCTTTGTAAAAATAAAAATATATTCATGATGTTCATATAAATATTTTTATGTTAATATTCAAATTATAAGTATAATTGCGTTTTTGTATCAAAAATTAAAAATATAAAATTAAGATATAGACAGATATAAATAACTTATATAATAAAATAGATAATATTTCTAAAATATTTTTATTATTATTTATTTTATTATTAAATATAAAATATTTAATTTAAATATATTTTAATTCAATATTCATATTAATATTTTTAGCTTAATATTCAAAATAAAAAATATAACTAATTAAACGCTTACGAATGGATTTTTGAGGATAACTTGTTCAACAATATAAAATTATTAAGTATGTTATTTGTAATTTGTTAGGCAACTTATCCTTCTTCAATGGGAGAAACCAATGTCCAGCACCGGACTATTACGGGCTGATAAAGTAAAAAAGAAGGAAGAAAGTATTATAATTAAAAATTTGAATGATTTTATTTAATCACAATCGGAAAAAAATATTATAAGGCGTTTAAATATACCCGAGTAATAAAAATCATTTGAGATTGAGTCACAAAAACATTTACGTAGTAGAGTCATGCTGCAGCTATATTAATGGTATAGTTGTAGCACGAATGAATCAGCTCGACCGAGGTAAGACCACGCTCTCACAGAATACCAGCGTAAAATAGCAGCTCAACATTGCTGTGTTTCATATGGTGAGTGTAGAGAACCGGAGACCCTTTTTACTGGAAACGAGGCATTCCATCTTAGTCCTCACTGCAACCGCGTTTTGATTCGTAATTGAGGATAGGTGTACATGTTTATGGGCCACTGCAACCGCTTACCATCAGGTGGACTGTGAACTCGTTTGTCACCATTATCCCATAAAATACATGCAATTAAAAATTTACACACAGAAGCATTAATCATAAAACGTGTTGCGAGGTGGTTATTCAATCAACAAGTCTTTATGTGATAGAGCAACGCTGCAGCTGTATTGTAGTTGTAGCATGAATGGGCTGATTCGACAGGGGAAGGACCACGCTCTCACAGAATACCAGCGTAAAATAGCTGCTGAATGCTGCTGTGTTTCATATGGTGAGTGTGGAACAACCGGAGACCATTTTTACTGGGAACGAGTCATTTTCCATCTTAGCCCTCAGTGGTGACAAGGCATCTGCATTTTAATTTTTGATCGAGGATAAATGTAGATGTCTATGGGCCACAGCATACACTTCCCACAGGTGGGCTGTGTGCTCGCTTGTCACCCTTATTCTATTTAAAAAAAACTAAATGTAATTTTACCATGCCTTTAGATGAGCGTGACATTTTTCATTAAAGTTATGTAACATTCTTTATCACTCATTAAAATCCCATGCTGCATTTAAAACTTTCCAAAAATTAGCCAACTGTCTCCATGCAGGACACATTGGATTGTTTTAGTTTTTACAGAGAAAATCTAGAGTAAATTGGAGTTGAATTATTTGCCAGCATATCTTTTTCCAACTGAATACAATGTGGGTGTCTTCGAAAGTAAAGTAAAGTTACAACCTATATACGTCCCACTGCTGGGCACAGGCCTACTCTCCTTTGTGAGTGGGTTTTGAGGCAAGAAATGTCCGCCGTGCTGCTCCAATGCGTGTTGTCGAACTCCACATGTTTTCGAAATATTTTTTTTCTTATTTCTCAGACATGCAGGTTTCCTCACGATATTTTCCTCCACCGCCGAGCACGTGGTAAATCAGCACTTAAAATTGCAATTAACAATTTCATTGGTGCCGGCGGGAATCGAACCAGAGTTGCTCGCGTACTGCGAAATTTACAGCGAACGCTTAGCCTCTGAGCTACCACGGCTGTTCAAAAAATATTAATAGGTTTTTAATTACTGTCTCTAAGTAATTATCGCCACCTAAGTTGCCAATGGAACCGCAAAGCCCTGGCTAAAGAATGCATAGCAATTTACCGTTCCACTTTATTAATTTCTGATTATTCACGCGTTTTTGCAGCCAAAAGAAGTGTTAATTATTTTACTACAGTTTATTTAGTACTAGCTGAACCTCATCTTTATTCAATTCTGTCCAGAGTTTTTGTGTACTTGTGAATTGAATTATTAGATTATAATCAATCTGAACATACACATTAGAGTTGTGTCCAAACAGGACATATTCGCTGACTGACGAACTGATCTGAACGACGGACGTGGATTGTTTCTGATAAAATATCTGCTAAAATGTTGCCAACCCACCTGCCAAACGTGGCCACTTTGGCTAATAAGCCTATGAAGCAATTTATAATCTATGCCTGCGTTCAGCAGTGGACTTTTGATAGCTGTAACGGTACCTAGGCACCTGTAATGGTACATAAGCTAAATCAGTACGCCTTACCATCTTCAGCTAAATCACTACTTATTATCAGATTGGATATAGTCAAGTACTGGCTTACATTAAATAAAAAATATATATAAATTGTAAAGGAAATAAATCGTTTTACCACTGTATTTATGAATCAATCAATCTATGGGTAGGCCTGAGTACAGCAATGGACTTTTCTTATGCTGTAACGGTAACGTAACGGTTACAGGAAGCTTTACCATCTTTAGCTTCATCACTACATATTATTAGGTTGGATAGTAATCAAACATAGTCTTGTAACAATTAAAAAAATATTTTTTCAAAGGAAATTAATCGTTCGATCACTGTATTTATTAGACGTAAAAGTGCTTATAGATGTATCCCTTTTTATCACAACATCAACACCACACGCAGTCTCGGCTAGAAAGTGGGGTATTTATTTTTCTATTATCTTTTCAATTATCTCTTTACGTTTGATTGGGAAATGTATTGGATCGTATTGGCTTCCTTATTTGCGATTAACCGAATGATTTTCTATACTAAGGTTCTAATGTTTGATATTATTTCAATATAATTAAATGGGTTTTTTTTTACCAATTATTTCGACGCTAAAATATTTAATCATTTTTTTAAATATAAAATACCTATACCGTTCTGTGTAGTGATGGCGGCGTAAGAAAGTCCAATAACTCATATTATCCTTTTATACTCTATAACCTTCAGACCGGAACTCAGCAGTGCAGGTACTATTTGGCGACAGAAATTAGTAAAAGGATGGTACTTACCAAGAGAGATTCCCAGGTAGAATGAACAGTCCTACGATATAGCAAATGCAAAAAAAAATTTAGGGCTTCCGTTAGATGGCGTTATAATAATGTCGTGTATACCAAACGCAAAGTACCCAGACCAGCGACGTGCAGCAGCGTCAAAGGTATCTTAAGATGTGACAGAAGGAAACTAAGGCCCGTATTAATAAACGTTACTCAGCTCAAGTACACGCACTTGAGTACAATCTTGAGGTTATAATCTTATTAATAAACATATCTCAAGATGAGGTTTAGGTTTGCGATATCAACTGAGTGCCACACTGATTAATAAACGAAACTCAAGTGTGTATACTTGAATGCAAGTCACAGAACAGTATTCCTAAGTACAGCGTCTTGAGATACTGTTTTTATGTATTAATTAATTAGCAACGATCTTGAGATGCTGATTTCGTAATGTCCCTCATTACGAAAATCAAATGATTACGCACTTGAGTTCCTCGTTGAGTAACGTTTATTAATACGGGCCTTAAACAGAGATATGTATCTGCATTTTCTAATTCAATAATTATAATAACAAATACTTCGATTGCTAACCTGCCTGCCAAGCGTGGTTTAACAATTCAAAACCACCCGTTATGTATAAATGAAATGGTCGTCTGTTATAATATAAAATAATAAATAATATCATATTTTACGTGACCAGGCTAATGAATATTGACCTTTCTGAAGAATCTTTCTAAAGTTTTAGTTATAGACGGTTTGATATATTTATGGCGTGATCGTCTTAGGACTTCTTATTTACATTGTGTTGGTTTAGTCACTTAGTTCCTTTAGGAATCTCTTGGGGAGAATAAATATTCACTAGAGCAATCGAAAGTCGTCTGTAGTGCCACAGTTTAAAGATAGACTCTGTTTAAACTGTGAAATGTTAAAATAACCTATGTATATATTTACAGCAACTCATGGTCACGGGGGTCCCCCTGACCATGAGTTGCTGTAAATATATATGTAATATATTGCTGTAAAGCACCCGAAACGTCGGGAATTAAAATAGTAAATTAAACGCGATAAAATCCGTAAAAAATAGTTTTATTCAATGTGTAGTGTTCGCGTAAATATAAGAAATCATTAAATAACCTATATAATAAAAAATAGGAAAGGGCTAAAAAGGTCAAAGAACATTAAATCTTACCTATTCCACTTGTATCCAGTTCAAATCAGTCAGTCTATTCTATCTATCAGTCTATATTATAATGGTATTCTGTGAGAATGAGGGCTTTTCCCGGCTTTTCATTCGTGCTACAAACGATAAAAACCACGTTTAAAAGGTAATAATCAAACGAAATAAAATCGACAAAATTATTTTTATTTAAAATATAACAGTCCATAAATCAATTTATTTTAATAAAATGATCGATTTAACTTATTTTCGTAGTTCAAGTCAACAATATTTAGCCAAGACTCTAAAAGAACTTTGTATTCCGTACCATAGCTTCATTTGTACCTATTTAAATAAAACAGTATAGTTAGAAGGCAGTTTTAAATTGACTTTCTTGGTTAACTGCACTGAAAGTTGGAACTCAATGCTAAAAGTTGGTTACTGTGCTGGGATCAAGATTAAGCGCACATTGTGGCAATCCGCTGGGATTTCTGAATTCGCTTCATGCATTTACATGACTTTAAAAAAAAAATCCTTACTAGGGGAATAAAAATGAGAATTCTCGAAGATGTGTTTATTATTAAAGTTTATTTTTATTTCTCCTTCTTCAAGAATCCGTAAAAGCCCACTTCTGGGCATGGAGCCCTCTCTTTGAAGGGAAATTTTATGTACAATCTCGGCAGGGGAATTGACCGTGTAGTGGCGGTGTAAGAATATCCACTACCCCTTATCATACCCTGGGTATCGTAAGAGGCGATAGAGGGAAACAAATGAGAAGATGGGCAGCAGCGTCTTCCTAATGACGACTAAAAATACAAAAACTACGGTTGCCAACCCGCTTCCCAAGAGTGGAAAGTGTGACAAATATCCACACTATGAGGTAATCTAGTATGTGGGAGGCCTATGTTCAGCAGTGGACTTTAATAGGCTGTAATGGTAACGGTAGATATATGTGAACCACAGCATCTACTTACCATCAGGTGGACTTGTGCTCGTTTCTCACCCTTATTCCATAAAAAACATTAAAAGGATGCTATGAGCTGACACGGCGTTTATGATTACATTAAACTCCTCTTGTTATTAGTAGTAATATACTAGTTAAGATATAGTATATTCCATTACGAGTGCGGAAAGCCTGTCATTGCAAAGAGTTCCGACAAATGTCTACCCGAGCCGAGGCGCAGCCGAAGGTGAGGGTTGACAGTCGGAACAAGTTGCAATGACGGTTCCGCACGTGTACTGAACAACTATTTTTAATACAGTTGCGAAAAAATGAAGCAATTTAATAAAATAATAAAAACACAATAAACTTAACTAATCATTAATTTCTTATAAAAGTCATAATTCACATATACATTGAAATTGGTACAGATTTTATACTAACTGGGGAAGTTTTAGGTTGCATATTTACTGTTTGAGACAAACTATTATTAATTTCGTATGATTGTTCATGTATATTTGTCAAAGGTATTATACAATGGCGTTTGCTAGTTGATGGAATTGGATCTGATGAATTATCATTATCAACGAAGGTAGATGGACGAACCTTCTCTTCAGTATTGTCATTTGAAGGAGACGGACTGGACTTTAAATTAATGGATTGTGTGATTTTTTCCCCAGTTTCTAGTTTGTTGTTTAATGAATCAGCACTATAGCCTTCTGCAACTTTGTCTGACTTCCAACCTCCTAGTCGCTTTAAGGACGTCGAATTGGCTCCTGAATCTGCCAATAATGTAGCAGAGGTCCTCCTGAAGCTGTGCCCAGTATAATACTCAGCATATGGCAGACCAAGAAACGTAACTATTTCTTTTGGCATATTAACAAATTTGTTTATCCCGATTGCTTGAGCTATACACTTCCTTTTTGATAATTTTGGAAACAACGGTCTGTTTTTGCTTTTTGGGACCGCTGATTCATATATTTTTGCACCATTCTAAGAAAATCTCCTTCAACAACAAAGCTTCGCTGTATCTTATTTTTTGTATTCGGAATCTTGATTAGTAGCATTTTTCCATGGGCTTCAATATCTTTTAAAGTAATATTATTAACTCTCTCTGCGGCAAGCTCCAACTACGCCAAAAATCAGCGCAACCTACAAAAAGGATTTGATTAATATTTTTAAATAATATATTGACTGTATTTTATGATTTCGTAAACTGAATACAAAAGAAAAATATAAGTATTTATTAATAAATTACCTTTGTGGCTAAATAACGATCATCAGGAGCTTCGTTCAAAAACCTTTCCACTTCATTCGATGTTAATATTTTCGATTTTTAGTTGTAAAACCGTCTGATTGTCGTTTTAAAAAGCATTTAGTTTTGGGTATTCACTTATATCAAGTTATTCCTTATTTTCAGCATACTTTTATCATCGAAAACCTCGACCATAACGTAGAAGGTTTTAATTTTGCTGAGAGTTCGAGAAGTATGCCAACATAACATTTTCTGAAAACTATTTGCTTTTTTCTCTTCCACGCAATAAATTCGTATATAGATATGTAGCGACTTTTTGATTTTCCAAAATGTTCTCCAAGCATTTGTGCAATTATACTGAGTTCCTGGTAGCACCAAATAAAATAACGTCAAAATTACTCATTTTGTGCAACAAACAACTAAACTGCAAAGAACATTTTGGAAAATGGAGCCAACCGTAAAAGAATATAAGCAGAGATTTTTTTTGTTTTCTTACCCATTCTGGGCAATGGGAACTATGCCCATACAGCCAAGTCTTCAGTGTAGATTTTTTATTGATATGAAATGAAAATGAAATTTAATGAGATGAAATGAAATGAAACCTAACCTAACTCATTGAATCAAATCAAATCTGATATTGAAACAAATTAGTAGTTTTTTTAGAAATATTTGCATGAATCATAAAACTTATGAATTTTTTAGTAAAAACTTCGTGGTTGGTTTTTTCTTTTTAATAGACATTATTTTGACAGTTGGGAAAGAGAACGCACGGGTTCCGAAAAGGTAAAGACAAAGCTCGAGTATGTAATAGCCCACATCCCGAACGCTATACGTCCCTGCAATACGCCACTTTTTGAGCAACTGTATTAAAAAAAAGTTTTTTCAAGCGTATCTCATATAGGAGTAACATTTGTCACCATCATGAAAATATCGCGATAAACGTATATTGAGGTGTTAAATATTCGACGATCATAAATTAATTGAAAATGTTGTGTAACAAGTGACAAACTTTATACCGCTAAACATGTACTTAACAAACTTAAATTATATCACGAGCAAGGTTGGCACTCAAAATTAGCTCAGTGGTCGTTTTCCCAGGTTGATGTTTAACCGGATAGTATTGTAATTGTGTGCCGAGAATATTTTACATTCATCATCGCTCATCACAAGCCCATTGCTGAATGTAATATAATTATATTGTAAATGCTATTGTAACTCCTTACTATCAAATTTATTTTTGAACTTTTTCTGTGTAAACATAATAGCTGAAAAGAAACTGCTCACTAAAGAAAAATCGTAAAAAAGAAAGAGGAACGACTACTACTATCGGTTGCGAGGTTGCTTGAATAGGTTACCTGATATTTTAATATCGTTTTTAAATAATAAAACTGTTTTTAAATTACAAAATTTTGTACTATTTAAAAATAATTTTATTTTTTGTACTCGGTGGGATGGTGATATAATTGTTAAATTATTTGTGATCGAGTTTGAATTATTCAAGTCCTAACAACTATAAACGCTCAAAATTAGTCAGGTCATATCAGTCAGGTCGTAAGTACTAATAAGTTAAAAACAAACTTCACAAGAGCGCAAATTAAATTACTACGACGTTAAAAAGAAAGTTGGAACTCAATGCTAAAAGTTGGTTACTGTGTTGGATCAAGATTAAGCGCACATTGTATAACTGCTGATTTTGAATTCGCTTTTTGCATTTACATGACTTAAAAAACCTTACTAGGGAATAAAATGAGAATGCTCGAAGATGTGTTTATTATTAAAGTTTATTTTATTTCTCCTTCTTCAAGAATCCGTAAAAGCCCACTTCGGGCATGGAGCCTCTCTTTGAAGGAAATTTTATGTACAATCTCGGCAGGGAATTGACCGTAGTGGCGGTGTAAGAATGTCCACTACCCTTTATCATGCCCTGGGTATCGTAAGAGGCGATAGAGGGAACAAATCAGAAGATGAGCAGCAGCGTCTTCCTAATGTCGACTAAAATACAAAAGCTACGGTTGCCAACCTGCTTTCCAAGAGTGGAAAGTGTGACAAATATCCACACTATGAGGTAATCTAGGTGGGAGGCCTATGTTCAGTAGTGGACTTTAATAGGCTGTAATGGTAACGGTATATGTATGTGAACCACAGCATCTACTTACCATCAGGTGGACTTGTGCTCGTTTGTCACCCTTATTCCATAAAAACATTAAGAGGATGCTATGAGCTGACACGGCGTTTATGATTACATTAAACTCTCTTGTTATTAATAGTAATATACTAGTTAAGATAAAAGTTTTTCAAGCGTATCTCATATAGGAGTAACATTTGTCACCATCATGAAAATATCGCGATAAACGTATATTGAGGTGTTAAATATTCGACGATCATAAATTAATTGAAAATGTTGTGTAACAAGTGACAAACTTTATACCGCTAAACACGTACTTAATAAACTTAAATTATACCACGAGCAAGGTTGGCACTCAAAATTAGCTCAGTGGTCGTTTTCCCGTGGGTTGATGTTTAACCGGATAGTATTGTAATTGTGTGCCGAGAAAATATTTTACATTCATCATCGCTCATCACAAGCCCACTGCTGAATGTAATATAATTATATTGTAAATGCTATTGTAACTCCTTACTATCAAATTTATTTTTGAACTTTTTCTGTGTAAACATAATAGCTGAAAAGAAATTGCTCACTAAAGAAAAATCATAAAAAAGAAAGAGGAACGACTACTACTATCGGTTGCGAGTGAATAGGTTACCTGATATTTTAATATCGTTTTTAAATAATAAAACTGTTTTTAAATTACAAAATTTTGTACTATTTAAAAATAATTTTATTTTTTGTACTCGATGGGATGGTGATATAATTGTTAAATTATTTGTTCAAAACGTCAAAATTAGTCAGGTCATATCAGTCAGGTCGTAAGTACTAATAAGTTAAAAACAAACTTCACAAGAGCGCAAATTAAATTACTACGACGTTAAAAAGAAATGCAGTAGAAAATAAAAGAGCGAGATTGAGAGTGACACAGCTTAGACTCAAGAGTGCATTTTAATATTTAGATAATTTTACTGACTTCAAATAAAGGGAAGGAGGTTCTCAATTACTGACTAATAGGTAGAAAAGGAGTTCTTCAACCTATTAAATGCCATAAAATTCCTATGGCGGTATAATAATTTCATTTATACTTAAAATACCGATGACAGGAGCGTTAAAGTTATGGTATTGAGATCGTCAATCCGAATGACAATCGGGACGATGAAAGAAAATCAGGACTCACTGATGGGCGGAGACAGTCAAAACCAAGGGGGAGTCCCTAGTAGTTAGTTTGGACATAACGAAGGCCTTCGAACAAGTTTGGCACAAAGCGTTTCTTTCAAAGCTTTCCTCTTATGGGCTGTCCGAGAAATTATGCAATTAGTTCACCAGTTGTCTTGCAGATCGGAATATTAAGGTCGTTTCCGACAGTGCATGCTCCGACTCAAAGCATGTGAATGATGGTGTTCCACAAGGCAGCGTGCTATTGCCTACCTTGTTCCTTCTACATATTAATGATATGTATATATATAGCATACTAGTAGCTTGTCCATGTCCAGCAGTAGACTTTTACGAGCCGAGGAAGAAGACTAAGAAGTTTTAATAGCATTTATGTTGAAAATTTTTCATTTTATTTCAGGGCTTGGTATATCTTAATACAAAACACAAGCGAATTAGTTAATGGCAGTTTTACATTAACTTTCTTCTTTAACTGCAATACAAGTTCAAACTCTGCTTAACTTGGCTTAAACCTATTCCACTGTTAAAACTTATATTCACATTACAGCCGGGTAAAGATTTATTTTAAGTAGCAAAATTTTGTTAAGAATACTAACTATTGTGTACACCAAGCATTATTTAGTATTTTACTAATGTCATTGTAATTTATTTAGACACTCAATTCAAATTATTTGTAGGTATAAATTAGATTATTATTAAAAATAAAAGAATGCAAAGTGAGCTTCTTTAGACCTTTTTACTTATGCGAATATTTTATAGGGTAAAATTGTAATTGTTGGGAGAGAAATAGTCCATTTTTGAGTTTCTTGCCGCTTCGTCACTCAGAAGGTCTCTCGCAGTAGTTGCTGAGTTAGGTATGGTGCGTGTAGAGAACCGGAGACTTTTTTACGAGAAACGAAGCATTCAATCTTAGTCCTAAAAGGTAATTTATTTATTATGCCCACACAAACATTACCTCTACACTGAGATTCTGCCTAAATAAGACAAGTGATGTGGTTCTGTTCGTGTATTAGTTCTTCTAGTGTAAGCAATGAAGATCGTGTTGCTGAGAGGCTGCCATGTGTTACATTGAGATGAGTAGTGTTGCTGTTGCTTTGCATACTTTGGTGTTATCATGTGATTGTGCCTTCACGTTACACCAATGTGTGATTGTGACTTGTACATATTACGGTTGGTCGAACTGTATTTGCTCTATACTGAATGTGATAGTGATTAATTGCGTAAGCAAGAGAGCAAGTTGAACATACGCTCTCACACTTTTATTATTTTTAACAATTAACCTTCAGAGTGAATTCTAATACGAGTAACATTCCTTTATTTAAATAATTTCTAACATCAGAACTGGAATAGTTTCTAAAAATTTAGACTAACTAACATGTTGAAGCGATGGCGTAGCTTTTAAATATCAAAAAGTGCTTTGTAAATGCCAATTTTAAATAAAAATATTTTGATTATGACTGACTTTTTAACTAAATACAAGTAGTTATACGTCTCACTGCCAAGCTCAGTGGGATAACCCAAGTTTACTTGTTACTCGTAAGTAAAAATTAACGTAATTAGAAAAATATAAAATTTTATTTTAGTTTAGCTGTTGCCCGCGGCTTTGTCCGCGTGGAATTTATTACGCTTAGATCTCATGGGTTTTAATTTTTTTTTGCTCGGAACCAACTACTTTTTCAAAAATAAAAGTAGCCTTAGTTACTCCTTATAGCATCAGCTATTTCGGAGATTAGCCATAACAAACAGACAGACAGACACACAAACAAAAAAAATCAGTTTTTTTTATAAATAGCGTATATACTTTTATATGCATTTAGTAAGCTGTTATTTTGACATTACAAATAGACACTTAAATTTTATTCATTTGTATATAGATTTTAGTTTTTATCATCTAGTATTAACGATAGAAGAAAGTCAAGCTGGCTAACCCCACAGGCTTCGTGTTAAGAAGTGTTTAGACAAGAAAAATCTTCCGGGCTGTCCTAATTCGCGTCGGCAGACTTCACATGCCTTCGAAATATTTTTTTTAGCAAAGCAGTGACAGTTTCCTTTTTGGTGAGTGAGATTTGTTAGTAATCATCAATTTCTAGAAAGCTGTTATATGGCCCTTATAAATCCACAACATTCGCCCTTTCGTACGTGCATACGATAACCCATGAACTTACAAATTTATTTGTCATCGCCCTAGATCCTAGCGTGTCATTGATATTCATTACACTGCTTCTTGGTTGTATAAATATCGAAATGGTTTATATAATACTAAATACATTATGATGAATATCTTACAAAAATAAAACTCACATTATTTTATTTTCAATATCCATAAATCATCTACGCTAATATTTTTTTAATATTGAAGTAACAAACGAACTTAGTCTACTGATGGTAAGTGAGTAGTGCAGCCGATGGACCTGCAATCAACTTCGAACAAAGAAGTATACAGATGCGTTGTCACCTCTGAGGGCTGAGATGGAATTAGCTGTAATTATATTGGGTTTGCATTAGTGCTGTTTTGTGGCAGAAATAGGTTATTACTAATTGTTCGTTTTGTGACCATTTTGTAGATATATAGTGTGTAGTAGATAAAATTGAGTTGTTATTGGCAATAAATGGATTGAATAGAATAATAGTACATTACGATACAAGGGACTTAAGTGAAGTTTCAATAATTGGCTACTTAAGTTCCGTGTATCGTATATTATTTTATAGTACAAGCATATATAAATTGTAGAATACTAAATGATTATAAAGACAAAAATGTTCTTTTGCGCAAATTCAAGATAAACATCATTTGAAATGAAAATCAAACAAAAATGTTCTTTCTGAGAATTCTAGATCTGAAATATCAACATCATGTCTGAATGAATAAGTTTTGTTAGTCAATACAGAGAATTAAAAAGTTTCAGTACAAGAATTACAACATCAATCTGAAGATTTAATTAAACGGGACCAAAGGTGCAACGAGACTCGATTTACAGAAGTTTTGTATGATCCAGATGTTGGCTTGTATGTAAATGATTAAAAATACAGTTCAAGGTAAAAATTTACAATGAATTTAAATAACTTTATGTCAAGTATTTTTTACATTTCTTGATCAAATGATTTAATATTTTGTTTGTAATTTAAAGTATTCTAATAGATGTTACTAATTAAATTTATATTGTTCTGTATTTATTATTATAATTCAATAAATGTTTATATTTTTTTTAAATTATAAAATATTATAAATTTTATGCGTAACTTAAGTAAAACATACCGAACAATAATCGGCTAGTTAAGTCCCGCATGAGCGTGACTTAAACGTGGTTTTAAGTCACCGCGTACTATAAAAAAGAATAATTTTTATTAAATGTTCAATTGTAAGTAATTCTTACTGAAAGTTATTTTACTACCACTGGTTTGGAGTAACCTCCGTCCTGGGAACAACCAGCAAGAAACCCAGCGAAACTTTTACCTTCAAAGCAAAATTAGACAATAACAAACACAGGTTTTGCAATTACTTACAAAACTTAGTTAAGAAACAGCTTGGCGTTTACCACATTCCCAGGGGTTATTATCAACCATGCCCATCCATCCATTACTGCCTACAAAACTCCACTGCTGAAAATAGGGCTCCATACATAGATTGCCTCATGGGGAGATTTTGCCATAGTTGAAGCAGCAAGCGGGTTACAACCGCAGTTTTATTATTTTGAGTTATTATTAGAAAGTTGCTGCTGCTCATCTCGTGTTTCATTTTCCCTCTGTCGCCTCTTACGACACTTACGATATAGTTCGTGTAGCGGCGGCGTTAGAATATACACTACCCCATACCAACTATTTAGTCATTTATATTATAACTAGCTGTTCCCCGTGACTTCGCCCGCGTGTAATTTATTACGATTGATTTCATGGTTTTAATTTTTTGCGCGGAACCCTAATTTTTCTAAAATAAAAGTATCCTAAGTTACTTATATAACTCAGCTATCTGCCAGTGAAAGTCGGTCAAAATCGGTCCAGCTGTTTTAGATTAGCGGAACAAACAGACAGACAGACAGACAGAAAGACAGACAGACAAAAATTTTAAAATCGTGTTTTTGTTATAAGTAACCCTATATACGTTCATATGCATTAGTAAAATCAGTAAAAGTTATTTTGACATTACAAAAGGCACTTAATTTTTATTTATTTATATAGATAACCCTTATTATAAAGGTTTTGTTTAATAAAAATTTAAACTTGGTAATAAAGAGGCCTTGGATATTTTCTCGGACTTTGTTATAGAAGAGCACAGTGCCCGGTGGATAAATTACTAACCCTATGAAGCCAAGTAGTTGGTATCACTAGCCTGTGTTGTCCACATTTTAAGCAATAAATTATCGATCAATTAACACTGCTATGTTTCGTATGGTGAGTGTAGATAACCGGAGACCCTTTTTACTGGAAACGGAGCATTCCGTCTTAGTAGTAGTCTTAGTAGTTAGCCTCGGGGGTGACAACGCATCTGCGTTTTGATTCTTAATTGAGGATAAATGTAGATAATGATTTCTTATATTTGCGCGAACACTACACATTCACACGCTTTCCAGCACCCGAAACGTCGGGAATAAAAAATAACTACAATTAAATGCGATAAAATCTGTAAAAGTATTTTTATTCAATGATAAATGTAGATGTTTATGGGCCACAGCATCCACTTACCATCAGGTGGACTGTGTTCTCGTTTGTCACCCTCATTCTATAAAAAAGCGTGTGTTTTTGAGATAACATTCGAGCGAGTACTCGAAGCCATTTCCATTTATATTGCATCATAGTCCGTGACGGTGTCCAGCGAAGGACGTCACCACGCGAGCCGCAATGTTTTCCAGTTCGACGAACAAAGTTATTACATCCGCTTCTAAACGAGCGGCCACAGAGATGATGGAACCATTAGCCCTCAGTTAATTGAAAGCTCGCCCCACACTTAACACAATCTAGTAAAAGGCCTTAGTCATGAGCGCCTTTGGTCGGTTTCATTTAAGAGTGTGTCTCAGCAATTTTTTATTCTTTACTCTTTTATCATATTTGCAGCTTCACTTGGTTTTGAAACTTCGCGGTCAGTTCCCAGTATTTATTAACGGGTCTTGAACTTGATTCCCTGGCCATTATCTTGTATTGTGTTTTTGTTTTTGATTTAATTGTATAACTACGTACCCCTCCCTCTTCGCTATTCTCTGTGAACAACATTTCTTTGGGTAAAAAGGCTGTCTGAAAGAAATCGCTTCCAGAGGGATAAAACCGCCTATTGTACCTTCTTTTAATTTGTTTTGTTTCGTATAAAAGTAAAAAGTAAAGTTACAGCCTATATACGTCCCATTGCTGGGCATAGGCCTCCTCTCATTTCTGAGAGGGTTTTAGGGCAAGGAAATGTCCACCACGCTGCCCCAATGCGTGTTGGCGAACTTCACATTTCTTCGAAATATTTTTTTTTGATTTCTCAGACATGCAGGTTTCTTCACGATGTTTTCCTTCACCGCTGAGCACGTGGTAAATCAGCACTTAAAATTGCAATTAAAAATTTCATTTGTGCCGGCGGGGATCGAACCCGGGTTGCTCGCGTACTGTGAAACTTAAGCGAGCGCTAACCATCTGAGCTACCACGACTGCTTGTTTATTTCTTATACAATTAAGAATATATTAATTGATTGCAGTCAATCAACCAACGTATTTTCTTTATAGTATAAGGGTGACAAACGATCACACAGTCCACCTGATGGTAAATAGATGCTGTTGCCTATCCTCAGTTAAGTATCAAAATGCAGATGCAGTGCTTACTGTGCATACAGTGCTTTTGAGTGCGCGTTCCCGTGGTTCTGCCAACATGCGACGAAGGTGGAACACCATGGGGTTATAGTCGTTAGTATTTGTATTATAAAATGGGTATAATTATTATATAATTTTGATAAATTAATTTTATTTTCATTATTAAAAAAAATGAATAATTAAAATTATTTATTTCATAATTATTAATAAAATTTAATCAATTTAAGTTATATATATATATATAACTTAATAAAATTGATAATATAAAAGTAAAAATTAAAATTATTTTTATAAAAAAATTATTATAAAATATTTCATTAGAGGCGATTCTTGATACATAAATAAATAAAACTAATAATCCTCCTAAGAATACTAAAAATAAAATATAAGAAAATCAATATGTATTAATTAATATACCTGATAATAAACAAGTTAATAAAGTTTGAAATAAAATTATTAATCCTATGGATAGGGGGTGATTAAAAAAAGTAGTAGTTGCTGTGCCTAATCTCAGTGTCTTATGCGGAACAGACGAAAAGCATTAATACTCATAATTCCTTAATTCATTAATAAAGGTAATTTGGCTAATGTATTTTTGTATAACTTCACAATATATAAATTTATATTTTTAACGCGGTAGACCCATGCTGCAACTATATTATGGTTGTAGCAAGAATGAGTCGGCTCGACCGGGGAAGGACCACACATTTTTCCACCGTAAAATAGCAGCTTAATGCTACTGTGTTTGGTATGGTGAGTTGGGTGGGTGAGCGAGAGTAAGGCATCCTATCTTAGTCCTCAAATGTGACAACGTATCGATATTTTGATTCTTAATCGAGGCTAGATGTAGGTTTCTATGGGCCACAGTATCCACTTATCATCAGGTTGACTGTGTGCGCGTTTGTCACCCTTAAACTAATAAAAAAATGTACAAATTTGACTAATCTCGGTAAATAACTATGAACTTTTATAACATATACATCGTACATAATAAACACTCACGCCTGTCACCCAGAGGGGTAGGCAGAGACTACGGACTTCCATTTGGCACGATCCTGACACACCTCTCTTTTGCCTCCTTTACATCAGCATACCGACGCTGCTTTTAAATAAACTTTTATAACATTATTTTTCATTTTGTTTTGATTGCTCAGGTGGTGTAGGCAAGACAAAAACGAAACAGATAGAAAGGGGATTGAGAAATTAAAGTAAACAGCACCTGTCCCTCCATTTTTTTGTGAGTTGGATACTTTAATATAATATTATGTTTTACTCCCTTTATAACTTTTGGAAGGTAGAAATTTAAGCAACAGTAGCCTTATTATTAAGAGTACCACCAAACTAAAAGCTCATGGGTTCGAATCCACTATTCGATAATGTCGTAAAGCACTTCTACACAAGCATTTGAAGCTCAAATGGAGTAGTATACGAGAATATTGGTAGCGTTTCACTTTCAATCTAACCTTTGCAAATTATAACACCGTTGAAGCCTATCAAAAGTTCACTGCTGAACATCGATCTTTCCAATAGGTTTCCTTATTGAGAGGGGGGGGAGGATATTTGTCAAATATTAGTGAAAGTTGGATGAGTCAGAAGAAGCATGAGACTAGTGTGGTTTGCAAGATGATTTTGTGTGCAGGATTAAGAAAGAAATGCTTCGGTTGTTTCGTCGTCTAAAAATAATGAATGAGGAAAGAGTAACAAAGCAAATTTATGTGTAAATTAACGCAGAGCAGACAAGGGATATCCTAGACGGAAGTTTATCTACCAAATTGGCGATATATTTGTAGCGAGTACGCAAGTACACTTTCATGTTACGCGCCCGCTAGAAAGCAGTACTGAATCACACCACCAAACATTTCATATTGAAGTTGAGCCAAATTAAGAGTTTCTTCAATCGCCGAGCATGTATGCGTAGGATATACAGTATGTGAAAGAAGCGAGAGAGGTGTGTTAGGATAGTGCCAAATAGAAGTCCGTAGTTTCTGCCTACCCCTGGATAATTCTAGGTAACAGGCGTGGGAGTTTATGTTTTCGTTTATTATTTTACTATAGTTGTCACCCTTGTCGGTCGGGTGGGGAAGACGCTGTCCATATTCTGGTTTGTTTCTCTTAGCTCTGTCGCATCTAACGACACCCACGGGACGATATGAGGGATATTCTTACACTATCTCTACACGGTCACTTGTTTACTTTAGGGAAATTTTTGTCAATTCTAAAGAACTGCAAATGTCAGAAAAAGTTAAAAGTAAGCCGTTACCGGAGTTACCGGAACGGTACAACTTTAACAAATTTCAAGAAGATGTAGCATCTGTTTACCTTGGTTAACACAACAGTGTTAATAAGAGTTTGAAAGTTATCTTCTGGGTTAACTTCACAACGAGTTAAGTCAATGCTCAAAGTTAGTAATAGGATTGTAACCAGCATCACATTCTGGTTAAAGAATTGTTTTGAAGTTGGTTCTCTGAGGGATGTTTTTAACAACAGTCATTTGTAAAGAAATTACAAAAAGATGTATTCAATCATAAAAGTTTTGTTTTTGTAGAAAAGGGATGACAAACGATCAATAAAGTAAAAAATCATATAAGTTTCTTTGACTTTTCTATACAAAAAATAAAAATTAAGTAAATTAATATGACTACATATTTGTGCCATTTGCTGTAGAGATATCGGTCCACGTGCGGTGAAGTTCTTAAAGGAACTCCATCCGCGGCTGGTTGTTGCCTGGTGATAAGAGGGCTGGCTCTTTTCTCGCTCAAAGGCTAAGTATAGCCATTCAGCGGGAAACGCAGCCAGCGTTCTTGGCACGATACCGCGAGTAGGACTGTTTGATAATTAAATTACTAGTTTTAGTTTTTTATTACAGTTTTAATATTATATAATAAGATATTAATATTATGTTATGAAAATAATTTTTATTCAATTTAGATTAAATAAACAAAATTAATATTACCAATAATATAGTTCTTCAAACGCCGCCACTATAGGCCTAACTGGCACTGTAAATTAATAACATTTATTATTTATTTAGGTAGGTGTTTAACCGTGTAGTGGCGGTGTAAGAATATCCACTACCCCATATTGTCCCGTGGGTGTTGAAAGAGCCGACAGATAGAAACTGTACCAGGAAATAGGTAGCGGCATCTTCTTGATAACAGCTGAATAAAAATAAAAATCTGTAGCTGCCAGTCCGCTTGCCAAACGTGGCAGATATGGCAAATTTTTGAATGAAAAGGAGGCCTATGTTCGGCAGTGGGCGTAAAGTAAACAGCCCCTCCGTTTTCTACAGGTTGCATTTCGGAGAGTGTGCGCAGGAATTGCATAACTTAATTCCTCCCTCTCTCTTCCACCATCGAACATCCTGACTCGGCCAGACTCCCCCCTTTCGTTGTCAATTTACCACAACGAACCAAACGGTTTGCTTCATTGGTCATCAAGCGTACAGCAAATGAATGGAATAAGTTGCCATCGTGTGCCTTTCCATCCGATTACAATGTGGGTGTCTTCAAGGCAAGAGTGAATAGCCTTTTGTTAAGTCACTTCAGCATCTTCAGCTGCATCACCACTTACCATCAGGTGGGATAGTAGTCAAGTGCTGGCTTAGAATAGTAATAAAATAAAAGAACATATTATAGCTGACGTGAAACACCAACGCTCCGGAAAATCTGCAGTTTGTGATCATATCCTAGAAGGCCCCGCCATTATATTAGATTTAATAGACCACAAATCCTCGCGAAGGAACATCGATTTCTGCCAAAGATGATACGTAAGGCTGTTGAAATTTAAAAACATCCTAATTTTGATTGAGAAGGAGGCTGGGTACTACCACTTGCTTGGGATCCTGTAATTAATAAAATTAAAACTAAACCCAAGCATACCACTGCAAGACTTCAAGATACAATAATTCAGTAAATATATGTAATAAATAAGTTCATTCTGCGTAGATCGGACCAAAAGTAATAATTAAAAAGCTGAAGGTGCTCCGAGTTAACTCTGACATAGGGACGTCAGTCACCTCAGTCCCCTTGACCATGGGTGCTGGAAAGCACCCGAAACGTCGGGAATTAAAAATAAATACAATTAAGCGATAAAGTCCGTAAAAGTAGTTTTATTCAAAATAAAAGAATTAACTTTTTTTTAAAACAATTTTTTTTCATTGAAATATCTTAAATAATTTTAAAAATGCTTCGTCCTTCCAAATATTATTATAATTCCTTTAACGTTGCCCCGAAATAATCACATAAAATCGTTAAATTGAACATCAACTCGAATGAAATGAGGCAACAACGATCACGTATTGGTTTAGGACGGCTGTTGTCCCACAAACCTCTTGGTCGATCGACTGAGAATAATGTTAATGTTGTCCGACCAGGCAACTGGAAAATATTTTTGTGCTAACGCCATTGAACGAAGTCGATTAAATATAATGATATTATCGCCATTACAGAATTTATTGTAATTGCGATATATCGATTAATATCTACGACGAAAAATATTTTGTTTTTTAACACTCTTTTATTAGCTGCACTTATTTACCTATCTATCTATCTATGTAACGGAATATTTTAATGTAATTTTCACCAAATTGTAGACAGATGATTGACTTGAAAATTTGCACTTGTTGATACAAGTGCAAATTTTCAAGGACCGATGACAATACAATAATTTAATAACTTTATCCTAGTATCCTGATCAGGATCACCAGGATAAAATAAAATAATAAGCTTAGAATCGATGCGTGTTGTTTAGGTTTTTCTAAAGTCTTTACCCATACAATTAACATAAATGTTTTTATCTCTTAGGTGTATTTTATTTTATAGAATAAAGGTGACAAAAGAGCACAGTCCAACTGATGGTTAGTGGATTCTGTGGCCCATAAACATCTACATCTATTTTCGATTAAGAATCAAAATGCAAATTCGCTGTCATCACACGAAATATAGCAGCATCAAGCTGCTATTACACGCTGGTATTTTGTCAGAGAGTGGTCCATCCCAGGTCGAGTCGACCCATTCGTGCTACAATCATAATATCACGTTAAAAAAGCTATATCCTATCTGTGATCCCTTTTTTTCTCGGGGAATTCCTCATGGATACCCTCCGCTGGGGGGCAACGAAAAGGTTATACCGGACTCCTACCGGCTAAAACCTTACGATGGTCACCATCAGCGCATACGATGGCATACGGAACGCAACTGGCCCCTCTCGCTCTGCCTTATTAAAGCACGTGCTCGGGACCTGCTATAGCCTAACTGTGATCCCCTGATGGTAAGTAGTTTTTTTTTTTTTTTTTAGTAAATACAATTGGTTCAAAAACATTAAGTTCCCAAACTGAGAATACAGTTTATTGGCGAAACTGCACTCATTAAGGTTTACACTTGCATTTTAATATTTCTCTAAAATAAATTTTAAAACAAAACATATTAGTAAACATATAAAGTAATAAAAAACTAAAGACTAAGTAGGTAAAGTACACTTATCACTAAATTAATAACAAAGCTATAAAAGACAGAAAACGAATATCTTAAATTAAATTAATAATGAATAAAGATTAATAAAAATAATTAAGATTAATAATTAATAATAAACTAAATATTACTACTCTAATACTACAGGTCGCCGATGGCATTCAGTAGCCAATATTTCAATTTGTTTTAAAAATTTGTTTTGTCTTACAGGCCTCTTGTGGCACGTTTTCATTAAATATTTTTGGCACTAAATACCTACGCGTCCTTTCACCAAAGTAGTTTTATGCACTTGGTTCCTCAAACAATTTATGAGTATTCTTCTTAAATTACCATAAATTGATTTCTAACTAAAATTTACTTTTGTATCCTTCAATTGCTAATAAATACTTTGTTTTTCAATGTACTGGTAGAATATTGCATTTCTTAAACAATAGATTATAGTTACCTTACTTTTCTTTAGCTTGCTTACTAACTAACAGTTTAATAAATCTTAGTTGAAGATTATGTATCCTATCCATGTACGTTCGGAACGTACGTCCATATGCTGAAAGGCCATAATTAATTACAGAATCCACGAGAGCATAGTACAGAATGCGTAAGTTGTTTTATCAACTACGCTTTTAAGGTGTACAAACTTACATAATAACGATCTTAATTTATTACATACTCGTTCTATATGGAAATCCAACTAAAATTAGTATCTATGGTTAATCCTAGATATTTGTAATTCTCAACAAGCTCAATCGATTTACAACCAATGCATTGTTTATTTCTATGCAAGCAATCATACGAATGGCCTATGATATTTATACTTGTAGGTATACATGGTTTATGCAGGTATGGCGATTGAATGAGCATACATTTCGTTTTCTATATTTAAAATTATTCCATTATCGTGGGACCATTTGATTACGTTATCAAACTGATTGTATTTTGTTCTCAATCACCTTCATATCCCTGTCAGCATACATCATGCATGTGTCGTCAGCATACATGTATGTTCTGCAGTTTTTCACAACGTTTACCATGCTATTTACATGCATGATATAGCCCACAGGGCCAAACACAGAGCCAGTAGGAACTCCAGTTCTAACTAATTTACCATGACAAATGGTTTCTTTTATCTTTGTGCACAACATTCTGTTGTGTAATAGTTACGAAACCATGAGCTGATTGGCCCGCGGATTCCGCACTCTTCCATAGCTACCAACAGCTGCTCATGGTCCAGCGTATCAAACGCTTTTTTAAAATCTATGAATAAAAGAAATACATACTGCTTACTACCTAAGCATTCGTTGATATCGTCGGTGAAATTTGATAAGGCCGTCGATGTACTACGTAATTTTCTAAATCCGTGCTGCTTTTCTGTAATTATGCAGTTTTTTTCTAGATACTCACTAATTCTATTAACTATCACTTTCTCCACTATTTTATTAATAACAGACAATATTGCAATAGGTCTATAGTTTGAATAATTGCAATGGTCTCCTTGCTTATAAACAGGGCGGATAATAGACCTTTTAAACTGTCTGTATAAGCCTGTTTTAAAACTAAGGTTCACAAATTTTGCTAATATTGGACTTATTTTTCTTTAACTAAAATTAGATCTTGCGGCCTTATTCCATCTAAACCTGGCGATTTTTACTATTTAGTTGACTAATTATTTTTATTTCATTTTCGGTTACCTTTTGTAATAGAAAGTGGTATCACCTGATTTTACATAGGTCTCGCGATTTAGTAATTTAATATTACATTGATGTTTTATTTTATCAATTTCTTTTGTAAATGTTTCTGAGAATTTTGAACATATATCACTTATATTATTGATTTTTCCTAGATACTTAATTACTACGTCATCTAAGCTATTTTTACTATTTCCTAGCCAGCAATTTATTGTTTCCATAATTTCTAAAGTCTCCCTGACAGCGTGATAGTTCCTGCCTTCTATAGTTATTTTTAGCTTTGTTAATAATTTTATTTGTTTGATTTCTGTGTTTCGTATATTCTAATCTATAAGTAACATTTTGAGGACTAGTCTTCCACCTGCGGAATAAATAATCTCTTCTATCTATCAATATTTTAATTTTTTTAGAGATCCACGGCTGTATTACCCGTTTTTTTTTATTACAATTAAGGCTAACTTTAGCTTTATCGTAGATAGGTGCAAAAACATTACACAATTGTTCATAAATTATCAAAGGACAGTCTATCTCTACGAGCTTACTCCAATCAACCTGCTCTAACTCACGAGTTATTACTTTATTATTCAAAGTATACATTTTATATTTGCCACTAGTAAGACTTATTCTATTTACCCCTTTTGATTCTTTTGGTAATACTTACACCTACCATATAGTGATCCGACAACTTGCACGTAAACATATGTGAAGCGAATCGGCGGCTGCGTGTACGTACCCATACATGATCGATGCACGACGTTACGAGTCTACCGGCTAATATTTCCTCGCGAGTAAAGTCATTGATAACGCTCTGCATTCCGTAACTATACATTGCGTTTTTGTATTTATCGGTGGTTGTATTTTTTTCTAATAAGTTGATATTCATATCACCTGCAATAATGACGTCCTCGTATTCGGGAATTTGCTTAATTAGTACAGATAATTTTGAATACAGCATAACTATTTGTGTTTGGCGGTTTGTATACGGTGATTATGTGTATGGTGGTGTCAGAGCTCTTAAGTTGACTGCAATATTTCCAAACCACAGCTTTGCGGGTTTACTGTTTGCAGGCGCAATTCATTTTAGAGTACACTAACAAGCCTCCTCCTCGTCGATTTTCTCTTGTAAACCCGTGCATATCATACCCATCTATACAATATAACGGCAGCTCCGCTTGTCTGATATTTATTTCACTTAATAATATAATGTCTATACTAAAATTAGTGCGCTCAAGCAGTATTAGCAATTCATTATACTTCTTCCTAAGAGAACGAATATTTAGGTGAATTATTTTTAGGTCCTCCGTGGATGTTTTAAGTGTGTGCTCCACGTATTTGCATCTAGAAATTTTTATACTCATATTTATCCTCGATGTGATAAAATATCATCCATTTTGTGTATTTAGGTATTCACATACAGTGAGCTTCCACAATACTAATTTATTGTGTTTTATTTACTATACGCTGCTGTTATCAGTGTTGAAACACATTATTGATATCTGCATCCGAGCGGATCCAGCGTATTTTCGAGTTATCATCTTTTTAGCCAAAACTTTAAGGTTTTGTGGCCATATGTGTTTATAAACGTCTTTAACATTTTCTTCGCGTTCCATAACAATTGTCGCGTATTTTAGGAAGATTTTCATTTATATACACCCGCTTGCCATTGCTGTTGCCGAGAATTTCCTTATTATATACTAACACTTTTCTTTGCTTTAGCCATTCATCTCTAGCTTGCTTGGTCTGTAGGGTAACGACTATAGGTCCCGGCCTACTCCTTTCTTTTCTCGACCTACCCTATTTATGTTCTCTATATTACCAATGTTTAAATTTAATTTTTGTGCAACAATTTCAACAATTTTCTTTGTATCTTCCTTCTCTGACTCATCCAGGCACGCTATTTCAATATTTTTCTCCACTTCCTTTGTTCTAAAAACATTATCCTCTTCTAAGGAGTCGTTGCACTTTTGTAAATACTTATTTCTATTTTCCAAAGCAGTCATTTTCTTCTCCGCGGCTTCCTTAAAGTTAAGCATCATTTGGTACTGTTCAGCGTAGAAATCCACGGCCTCTGTTAGGTCATCAATTTCTTTTGTGTTTGATAAATTATTTCCAGTTTTTATTGACCTCTGCTAGAAGCGTTTCTGCACTAGCTTTTCGATATCTACATTAATTTTAGGTACTTGCGTTTTAGGGCTGATTTCACTTTTGAGACATGATTCACACAGCTGGGTTCTTTGAACTCCTTTACGTTCGATAAGCATTTTTGTGATACACAGAGTCACATGATCCTTTACACTTATAACATCATCTTTTGCTAAAGAAACAAATAACTTGCACTTTTACACTGAACCATTTTACTTGGTACTACCTACGAAATACAGAAATAATAATGAGCAACACGTCCGTACGCTGAGCGCGCGCGCCACGGATACTTTGCAGTGTGTAGTGATGCAGTATTCGATGGTAAATCGCACTAGCGAAGAAAAAGCCCATTGACGCTTCTCTTGAAGGCATATGTCATTTGAAAGGAAATACTGATGCTAGCAAATCGTTCATTTATTTTACTGCACGCATTAGAAATACTAGGGTTTTCTGCTAAATTGCAGAGGCGTTTTACATAAGATCATAAATTGCACGATGGCAAAAATCCATACAAAACCTTATTTCGTGCTGGATTAGAATCCGCGGTCCACAAAGCCACTACTAAACGCTAAGTTAAAGCACTACCGAACTATTATCACAATGATGTCACCCAGCTGGGTAGGTAGGGACTACGGACTTCCATTTGTCACAATTCTAACACATCTCTCTCGCCTCGTTCACGTACATATACTGACGCATACATGCTCGCCGGTTAAGGGTAATCTTAATTTGTGGCCAATCTTCAATTAATTGTCGATTTGATCGATAAACATCCGTCCAGATCTAAGGCGTCTCAAACAAACTCTGCCACTCACTTCTGCAGCATGTATTTTAAAATATTTGCGTAATAATTTTACTCTGAAATGTATACAATGGGAATCTCTTTATCTTTGTACTTGTGGAATCATAACATAGCAAATTATTTTTTTCATTCATATCATTTGAATATGGGTCACGTTGTTCCTCTTATCTCCATTCTAGCTTGCACTGGATCAGGACAACGCTTTTTACGCAGGTTATAAACTGAATCCAGACTATGACTGCTGTAAAATATATTTACATACTGTGACTTTGTAGCATTATTTTAACTTTATATTCAGATATTTTTTCTCTCTTCCACGCGTATACTCGTAGTATACGAGGTAACAGTATGACACACTGCAGCTGTATATAATGCAATGCAAATAAATCGACTCGATCGGGAAAGGTACACGCTTTTATAGTCCGATGTTTTTTATAGAAGTAAGGGTGTAAAACGAGCGCACACTCCAACTGATGATATGCTTTTTTTTAAATAAAATAAGTGTGACAAGCGAACACACAGTCCACCTGATGGTGAGCGGATACTGTGGCCCATAGACATCTACATCTATCCTCATTAGGAATCAAAATGCAGAAGTGTTGTTATATCTGAGGACTAAGATGGAATGCCCCGTTTCAGTAAAAAGGGTCTAAAACTCTCTATGCTCACCGTACGAAACACAGCAGCATTGAGTTGCTATTTTACGCTGGTATTCTGTGAGAACGTTGTCCTTCTCTGGTCGAGTCGATTCCTGCTGCAACTACTATAAGCTGTATTATGGCTCTACCACGTAAAACATTATAAGTCAATGCTTTGGCTCACAAACCTACATTTATCTTCAATTAAAAATTAAAGTGCTGCAAAAAGAAATTCTGAAACTAAGGCCAATATTCAGAGACAGCCTCGAGCTTAAACTCAAAGTTCACATTGTCATGTGCCGTGTACTGGTGCCGTAAGAACATCAACTACCCTTTATCATCCCGTGGGTGTCGTAAGAGTCGACAGGGGGAAATACAATAGGAGATGGGCAGCAGCAGAGTCAGTAATTCATCTCTGGAGCAATGTATACGCTATTACAACAAAGTCCCAGAAAATATACAAGATCTCTATATTACCAAGTTTAAATACGTTATTAAATAAAAACTGTATAAAAAAATTATTATCATATAAATAAATACATGGTAGATAATAACCCCTGGGAATAAGATGGTCGCTTCCAAGCTGTTTCTTTAATAAGTTTTGTAAGTAGTTTGTACAACCTGTGTATTTATTTTATAAAAACTTTGAAAAAACATGTCTCGTTGGGTTTCTTGCTGGTTCTTTCTAGAACAGATTTTGTTCCGAATCAGTAGTAAAAGTAAAGAATAACTTTCAATAAGAATTGTAATCTACATAGAATAAAAAAAGATTATATTCTAGAATCTTCGTAATAATAACCAGAAAAATAAAACCATCTGCCAGTTGCCAGTAACAAATACAAATATTCCCCCCTACGAGACAATCTATGGGGGAGGCCTGTGTTCAGAGACTTTTGATAGACGAAATAGGGTTATAAATTTTCTTACATATTATATTATTGGCATACTATATTATTGTTACTTTATATCTTAAAAAATTATGTTATACAGCACAGTTCACTGGCTTACAGAATAGATAACATAACGAGTTCTTTGTTGCAGAGTTCGAATATTTCACTTGTTGGCGATAGTTTTAACATTTGAGAGCGCTCGGCAAACGGGAATGATCATAAAGTTTTGCGCAAAATTAGTAGCTAAATTTAATTTTGATTCTCGAAGTTGGACTTCTCGCCGGCATATCTTTCGTTGAGTAAAACTTTCGAATAGTGGTTCTTTTGATGGCTTTGTGAAATTTTAAATTTAACCTTAATATTTATCTTGTGGTTATAACACTCTGTGGTAGCGGTGTAAAAGAATTAATCACTGTATTTCGTCACGGGGGAGCATAGTTTCTCACTTTCATTCATTCATCCTATCAAAGTACTATCAGGAGGTAAGAATTGATTTCCTCATAGGGGGGAAAATCCTCTCAGAAATGAGAGGCAGCGCAGCAGTGGGACTTATATAGGCTGTAACTTTAACTTTAGAGGTGCGATATGTATCATAGTTGCCACGCTTAGCAGTTGGGTTGGCAACCGCAGTTTTCATTATTTAGATTTGCTATCAGAAAGATGCTTTTGTCCATCTCCTAATTTATTCCCCTCTGTCGCCTCTTAAGACATCTGCAAGATGATAGTAGATTCTCTAACGTCACCACTACACGAGTGTACGTAAAAATAGTCAGTATTCTTTGTCATTGATGTTGTGACCACTATGATAAATTTCATGAGGCTCCAATAGATAAACATGTAAGTCTCTTTAAATAAAATTAATTCTATGGGATTTATTGCGTTTCATTTTAACGTATTTAATTCTTAAAGTTTTGGGCACTTTACAGCATCCATGTGTGTGTGAGGTGACTAAAATGTTTGATGTCCTGGTGTCATAGTTAACGAAGGCTACCTTCAACTTTTAAATATTAATTTTTAATTATCTACACAGAACGATCGTATCAGTACCTTAAAGTTTTGCAATAGTAAGGTTGGGTTTGGATTTGGTTTTATAAATTATGGCATCCCAAGCTGAAGGTAGCACCCTGCCGTCTACTCTGCTCAAATGAGGATTTGTTTTTATTTCAACAGCCTCGTGAATCATCCTTGGTATCTCGGTGTTCTTTTCCGAGGATTTGTGGTCTATCAAATCTGATGTAATAGTTGGGACGAACCTGAGCATGCAGCAGCGCAAGTGACATACTGCAAATTTCCCAAAGCAAGAAACATAAATTCCCTTTCGTGAAGCACCGACACTCCGTAAATGTAAGAACCCCTTTACCTCTCATGAGGGTGGTATATTTAATTGAATTACTTACGTGGTAGAATCATGTTGCAGCTATATTACTGCTATAGTTGTAGCACGAATGTAGATGTCTATGGGCCACAGCAACCACTCACCATCAGGTGGACTATGTGCTCGTTTGTCACACTTATCCTATAAAAAAATTTAATATAACAAAAACAAAATTTTAATTCGATATCAAAAGCCAACGCAAATCAGGATATGTAATATCCGTTTCTCAAACTTTATAAGTTAATCCTCGAGTAAAAAAAAAACTTCGCGTATAATCGATTCAAATCAAATCCCAAATATATATTCATAACGTGGCCTCGTCGCGTTACATAAACATGCAGCGCGAGTGACGGGCGAAATAAAACTTCTGAACATTATTATGTCAAAAAAGCCGATTTATTACTTAACTAGCAACCCGAACAGATAGAGAGCAATGCCAGGAGGAATATAGCCTACTATATTTTACCGACTTCAAAAAGGAGGAGCTTCTCAATTCGAATGTATTTTTTTTTGCATGTATGCTACGCGATATCTTCGCAGATTGTGAATCGATTTAAATGATTATTTTTTATTAAATAGGCTTTACCTCAATGGTGGTCCCATTAAATTTTGAAGAAAAATTCTGCCCATAAGGATGGAAAATTGGGGAAAAGTTTCATATTGGACGTTGGAAGTTTCATACGATATCTTCGCAGATTGAGAACCGATTTTAATGATTCTTATTTTATTAAATAGATTATACTTCAAGAGTTATTTCTCACAAGTTTGAAGAAAAAATTTCAGCACTAAGGGTAGAAAATAAAGAATTTGAATATCGTTTTTCTTTTGTTAAAAGTGTTAATTCATCATCATCATCATTACAGCCCTTCACAAGTCCACTGCTGAACATAGGCCTCGCCCAAGGAATGCCACAAAGCACGGTCCTGAGCCACCTGCATCCATCGACTTCCTGCATGTCTTACCAGGTCGTCACCCATCTAGTGGGGTCGCCCCACACTTCGCCTACCGACACGAGGCTGCCACTGAGAACCTTTCTCCCCATCGGTTGTCAGTTCTTCGAGCTATATGGCGGCCCATTGCCACTTCAGCTTACTAATCCTATATAGGCTATGTCGGTCACTCTGGTTCTACTGCGAATATCCTCATTTCTAAGTTTATCGCGCAGAGAAACCGCGAGCATAGCCTCTCACGTCGTCTCAGTTCCATAAGTAATCACTGGCAACACGCACTAGTTGTACAGTCTCGTTTTCAAGTTTTGAAGTATACCTAACGAGAATATGTGTCGTAATTTCCCGAACGCTGGCCAGCCGAGTTGAATCGGTCGTTTGACCTCTCGGTCGAAGTTGGATTTACCTAGTCGGACTATTTGTCCCAGGTAAACATACTCGTCAACAACTTTGAGCTTAGTGCTCCCAACAACTACCGGCATAGGTTTGACATGGACGTTATACATGATCTTTGTTTTGTCCATGTTCATCTTAAGACCTATCCGTTGGGAGGCACTACTGAGGTCATTGAGCATAGTGCTTAGGTCCTCCAGCGATTTTGCCATAAGAACTATATCGTCGGCAAATCGAAGTTGAGTGATGTACTCGCTATTGATGTTAATATCGTATTCTTTCCAGTCCAGTAACCTGACATCTTCCAATGCAGCGATGAAGAGTTTCGGGGATATAACGTCACCCCGTCTTACACCTCTCTGCAGTTGGATAAGTTTCGTACTCTGATTCTGTATTCGGATAGCCATCGTACTGTATAAGCACTTCAGCACTTCGATATAGCGACAGTTAACTTGGCACCGCTGAAAGGACTGCAGCACCGCCCAAATTTCGACGGAATCAAAGGCTTTCTCATAGTCCACATACGCAAAACATAGGGGCAAATGGTACTCCTCGGTCTTCTGTACAATTTGCCGAAGGGTATGTACATGGTCTACGGTGCTAAAGCCTTTTCGGAAACCGGCTTGTTCAGGAGGCTGGAAGTCGTCGAGTCTACTTGCGAGACGATTCGTAATGACTCTCGAAAACAGCATGTAGACGCAGCTCAGAAGGGAAATCGGTCTGTAGTTCTTCAAGAGAGCGTTGTCGCCTTTCTTGAAGAACAAGACCACTGCACTCTGCTCCACGCCTCCGGAGTAGTGCCACCATGCAGGACTGAATTAAAGAGCTTCTGAAGGACTACAAGTACCGGTTTTCTACCCGCTTTCAGAAGCTCCGCTGTAATTCCATCCTCGCCCGGGGACTTGCCGTTTTTAAGGTGCTGGAGAGCCATTCTAATCTCGCTCAGACTGACGTCCGGAATACCATCAGAATATAATCAAAGACTTTTTATAAATTTTCGTTTTTCAAGAAAAAAACTTCCAGTTTTTGGGATAAAATATAATAGGCTATACGTATTCCTCCTGGCATTGCTCTCTGTATGTTCGAACAGTTTCATCACGATCGGTACAGCCATTCCGAAGATTAGCCCGGACCAGACAGACAGACAAAAATATAAAAATGGTTGTTTATATAAGAAATATATATCATACAGATGAACCCGTGAGCTTATTAGAAGACAGATATTTTAATATTACAGAGAGACACTTCAATTTTCTTTATATGTAGGTATAGATAACTAGCAACTAGGGACAAGCACAGGCTTAGAGGTTTTAGGAATCTTTTTCTGTCTAGAAGTCCCTCTGACGGTCTGTAGGTAACACTTTCTTAGCAACTTCTGCTGTCAAGCAGTTGTGCTTGTACTGCTGTATCCTGGAATAGTATGGAGTGCTAATATAACTACAGACTGTGAGTAATTTCATCTAGGTCCTCAAAGGTGACACCGTATCGTCGTTTCCTTTTTGTTTAGAGAGTATCAGCTCTGAAGCGACAGACGATATGGAGTAGTGGATGTTTTTACACCGCGTACCAAAATAACGCATAAAGTTAAAAAATTTTAAGCATCTAAACTTACACCATACCTAAAATTGCTATTAATAACGTTCTAGGTTGCGGCGTAAGAACACTTATACATTCAAAACAGGATACATCAAAGGAAATGCCGCAACGAGACACGTGATCGAATTATTTACTAGCAAATCACACTTCACCATTAACGACAGCTACCAAACAGGTTCAAACGAAAATAAAGCTCAATTATTTTTATTGAAGAGTTTTGAAATCTTAGAGTAATGAGTTGGTGACCCATGGCAAGACATTAAATCGGTCAATTGGACCGACTTTCTGTCTAGCCATGGACCACCAACTTTAGGACATAATTTACGATAGCGAAGCCTCCATAGAAGCCGAGAAGCCGGGCTTGCCCTACCAAACTGCTCAATCAATAATATCAACTAATAAAATAACTCGTAAACTGTTTCAAACTATTTCAAATTTCCCGCGCGCTTCTTTGTCGCTATCGCTGACCTGTTCTACACAGGCCTTATAACGTCAACACGTGGCAAAACTGCGCGATACTACTGTCATAAAAATTTGTCGTCTCTCTCGCACTCGTGGGCTTTTACCGGGCTTTCGAGAAGACGATCGTTCCCTTTCTAACCGGTGGCAAAATGTTCTATAATGAAATATAACTACGATTGTTTATATAGCAATTTGTATGAAGCGAAAAGCCCGGCTTTTAGTGTGAAGTTAGTCATTAGTCAAGCGCGGGCGATACGTTTGCAATTTCACTTAACATTTCAATGTTTAATCTGTGTGTTTACTTGAGCGAATAAATATTGCGAGTTGAAAATATATGCTTTTTTATAGGTTTTTAGTGAAAATGGAGGATAATAGTGTTCCTTGTGATGAATTGAAGTGTGTTAAAGTGCTAATCGGCGAGTAAAAGGTAAAATCGAAAAAGAGAAAAGGTAAATTTTTATAAAACTGCTAAAAACAACAAAACGATATCTTGGGCTTGCCCTAGTTTGCAGCCTTAGCTTCGCCACTGACATAATAGAAATTATGTTAAGGTTGATTATTAAGTTTGTTCTATATATAACCCACATACAAAAATATTGATGACAGGTAGCGAGGCGATCTAAATCTTAATCGTTAGTAGTGACAACGCATCAGTAATCTTCTTTACCTAAAGTTAATTGCCGATGTGCATATTCAGAAGATATTTGACAGATATATTTACTACTATATACACTACGATATACTCGTACGTGGAAGAGCCTCGCTGCAGCTATATTATGGTTGTAGCACGAATAGGTCGGCTCGACCGGGGTAAGACCACGCTCTCACAGAATACCAGCGTAAAATAGCAGCTTAATGCTGCTGCGTTTTGTATGGTGAGTGTAGAGAACCGGAGACCATTTTTACTGAGAACGAATCATTCCATCTTAGTCCTCAGAGGTGACAACGCAACTGCATTTTGATTCTTAATTGAGAAAAAATGTAGATGTCTATGACCCACAGCATTCACTTACCATCAGGTGGACTGTGTGCTCGTTTGTCACCCACATTCTATACTTATAAATTTCTTTTTTCTATAAAAATTATATATAAAAAATACTATAATATTATAAAATGCTTTTTTTAGAATTCATTAATTCATCCATAACAGCCTGTCAAAAGTTCACAGCTGAACGTTTACAGTCTGCCATAGGTTGCCTCAATGGGGTAGTCGATAAATAGATAAATATATACATAAATAATTGCCATAGATGCCACGCTTAGCTGGCAGGCTTGCAACCGCTGTATATGGGGTAGTGTATTAAGCCGCCACAACATAACTGTATATATATGGGCATCACTTATACACATAATTTATATTAATTAACACTTTTCAACATTATCAAGAGTAAAGTTATACCCTATATACCACCAAATGTTAATGTTAATATTGGGTCAATAATTATGCCCATATTAATTGTTCACTGTCGTATAACTTAACACCATTTAGCCCCGCCGCGACCTTGTTTGCACTTTGTTTCAAATTCCGTCAGTACTGGTTAAATTTAACAAGATTATTACTGAGAACAAATTAGCTTCGACTCTGAGGTAACTTGAGACATAAATCGCTTACGTAAAACTTCTGTTGTGTTAGTATTACCTTGACAGTTATTATTACGTTAATATACCTAGTTAACATTATTTCTAATGAGGGCATCAACGACTTTTTTGCCACCAGAGCGACGCCACTTTGGATGAGGTGAAATATTTGACAGATTTCATAGCGGGGGAAGTTAATTTGTTAGAAAATTGTAAAGATTCATCTTTCTTTAGGAAATAAGAGTTATATTTTATATTAATTAGATTAGAAACGAATAAACCAATCTAAGGATATTACTAAAGGTAGAAAAAAGAAAAAGGAGTTAAAAATGTGCTCAAAATAAAGATCAAACCATTGAGGCATTGTTTTGTGTATAAATATGATACTCTAGAAAGTGATAAACTTAAAACTTAAAACTAATTTCTCAATTAAATGACATTGTATGACAAAAACCTTTATTTATTTATTTATACTTTCATGCACAAAGTAGTACATGTATTGTGCCGTGTGGTGTGCGGCGGAGTAGAATAGCACCACCCCATATCTACCTGTGGGTGTCGTAGAAGTCGACTAAGGGAGTGTGGAAAAGGGACTGACTCCCTGTACCTTTTTCACTGATATACCTACTGTTCCATCTGTCCGAGTCCCTCTCCAGTCGTAACGGTCTCCGCTCCACTGGGTCCAGGGGGGCAAAGACTGAAAGTATGTGCACCTGTGTCCGCGCGTACACTTGTGCACGTTAATATCTCTCGCACAATTGACCTGCTTCCAAATAGGACTCCGATCTAAACCAATGTCCTACGGCGATGGGAGGAGGTAGAGAGGCTTAACGTGATGCTCGTTGGGTTTTGTCTGACTCCTGCACGTAGGCGGTCTTGGGAGTGTAGTGTATATCGTGGTCGCTTCTGTTCTGCATCGGGGTGACAGAGTGGATTCGGCAGCACCCAAGGTGACAAAGCAGCCCTATTCAGGGAGGCACTGCTTTCCTCGCTCAGCCGGGAAGGGGGCTAGAAAAAATTGCCCTAAGCAAATGCTCACTCTAACCCTTTAGGATGGTAGCAACCACGGCTGCCTCCGCATCACAAATTCGCGGTCGACGCAGAAAAAATAATGGAAAATTTAATTTATCAAAATCAATGACATTTGGCGCGTGGAATGTGCGCACACTGCTTGACCGCGAATAAAATGCCTGCCCTGAGCGAAAAACTGCCATTGTAGCTCGGGACCTAAGTCGCTATAATATTGATGTGGCTGCACTCAGCAAAACACACCTCCCCGATGAAGGAGAGCTGTTAGAACACGGCGGCGGGTATATTTCTTTGGAAAGGACTCGCTTCCTCAGAGGCGCCAAGGTCTGGTGTAGGCTTTGCTGTCAAGAAATACCTTGCTGCTCAACTACAAGAGTACCCTGTACACATCTCGGATCACATTACCACATTGCGCCTTTACATGGAACGTGAAACTATCTTAATATCATCAGTGTCTATGCCCCTACGCCAGAAAAGTCTGATGAAATTAAGGATAAATTTACGAGGAATTGACGCGGTGCATAGATTGTCCGTGAGAGCAAATCCTTCTTGGACGACTTTAATGCCCGAGTAGGACGAGATTATGACGCCTGGCCTAAAGTTCTGGGCAGACATGGTGTTGGTAAAATGAACAGCAGGTCAACTGTTGCTTAGTCTTTGTGCAATTAGATCTTGCAATTACAAATACTATGTTCAGATTGCCTGCCAAGTACAAGTGGATGCACCCCAGATCGAAGCATTGGCACCTTATCGATTACGCTATCGTGCGTCAAAAGACATCTCTCAAGTCCAACTCACCTGTGTCATGTGGTGCTCACTGTTGGACTGATCACTGGCTTGTTATCACTAAATTAAATCTTCGTCTTCCACGTCCTTGTAGATCGCAAAGATCCAAACAGATACGTCTGAACCTTGAACGACTCCAAGATACTAACACGAGGGCTAAATATGCCGAAATCTTGAGCACTGCTCTGCAGCCCCTCGACCTAAAATCAGGTGAGATTAATATTGTCTGGGTTGATCTTCTCATATTCTCGACACTGCTAAATCTACTTTGGGTTTGAGAGTCCGAAAACATGAGGACTGGTTTGATGAGAATGATGGGGTACTTACGGACGCTGTTGATAAACAGCACAGTAGAACTCATCAGAGTGGAGGTGTTATGGAGTTGCGTCATAGTGATCTGGAGCTGCGTAAACTCGCACGACAAGCGAAAGATAAGTGGTGGCAGGAGAAGGCTTGTCAGATGCAGTGGCTCGCTGATACCAACCAGCTCGGTGAGTTTTATGCTGAGATGTGACATCTACTCGGTACGTCCTCTATGGCGAAAGTTCCACTGAATTCAACTAGTGGTGATGCGCTTTTTAAAAGCAGGGAGGAAATACTCGAGTGATGGGCGGAGCATTTCAACACCCTACTTAACGTGGAATATTTTGTTGTTCGCTGCCTACCTCAACAACCTTTCGCCCTTGAGCTCGATGAGCCGGTCTCGCCTGACGAGGTTGCTCTTGCCATTAAGCAACAGCAAAATAAACGTGCGGTTGGTGTTGATTCTATACCGGTGAATTATTGAAGTATGGCGGTGGGGATTTGTATTCGGCGATATGGGAACTTTTGTCGTTATGTGGAAAAAGAACAAGTCCCTAATACTTTTATGGTATCTCATACGAGCCCTATATAAAGGCAAGGGTGAGCGGTCGAACTGCAATTCTTACCGTGGCATTTGTCTACTTTCAGTGCCTGAAAAGTCTTCGCCAGACTGCTATTAAACCGCCTCAGGAAACTTTCTGAAAGGATTTTGCCGGAATCTCAGTTCGGCTTCCGACCTGACCGTGGTACCTGTGAGGCGATTTTCTCATTGCGTCAACTGCAGGAAAAAGCAGAGAACAGGGTAATATGTATCTCTGTTTTGTAGACCTTGAGAAGGCATTCGATAGTGTACCGCGAGAAGCCCTCTGGATAGTGCTGCGTAAAATTGAGACTCCTGCATGACGACATGTTGAGCAGCGTCGCAGTAAACGCTGATCAGTCAAAATTTTTTCCCGTTACCTGTGGAGTAAAACAAGGGTGTGTCCTTGCACCCACATTTTTCGCGTTATACTTTACAATTGTAGTCCAGGAAGTCTTAAAAACTACCCCTGAAGGAATCCGCATTCGTTTCCGCAATGATGGCAATCTTTTCAGCTTAGACAGACTTAAGGCCTGTACGAAAGTGTCTTACGCACTTATTACGAAGATCGTCTACGCAGATGATCTATGTTTTGACCGATGTGACCGATTCCCCAGCTGGCCTGCAACAGCTTGTGACCACCTTTCATGAGTCGTGCTGTCTTTAGATATCTACGATCAAGAGACACTGGCCATCAAACTCGGTGATGATGTACTTAAGCAGATCAATACATTTCGTTATCTGGGGAGCACGATAACATCAAAGTGTGACCTTGATGCTGAAATCAACAGTCGGATCGGTGCCGCTGCTGCGGTATTCGGTAAACTGGATCGCAAGGTCTTTGGCTCACATGACCTAAAGCGGGCTACCAAAATTGACATTTATAAGGCGGTAGTGCTGCCTATATATATTATATAACATATTGTACTCTTCAGAGTCATGGACAGTTTACCGCCGTCATATACGGACGTTGGATCGCTTCCACTTGCAATGTCTGCGCAAAATTCTCAACATTCGTTGGTCTATACCATGGGGATTGAGGCCTACCTTATGGGGCGACAACTCCGTTGGTGTGGACACTTATCGCGAATGTCAGATCAGCGTACGGCAAAGTGCATCTTTTCTCTGAACTTCAAGTTCAGAGAAAAGATGCACTTCACATGCGGCAAGCGTAAGTATGGCAGACAACTCCTCAAGTACAAAGATGTACTTATAAAGAGGGCTTATAATTTTCGCTCACCAGATGTCGCTAGATGACACTGAGGTTAAGTTTTTTGTTACTCATTGTCATTTAATTAAGAAGTTAATTTTAAATAAAAGTTTATCAGTTTCTAGAGTATTATATAAATACACAAAGCAATGCCTCGGTGGTTTGCTCTTTATTTATTTTTTTCAACTTTTATGAATATCTGTGGTTTGATTTATTTATTTTTAATCTAATTAATATAAAATTTAACTAATAGTACAGAAAGAAACATTAACCTTTACATTCTACGAACAACTTAACTTCCCCGCTATGAAATCTGTCAAATATTATACCTCATTTTAAGTGGCGCCGCCCTAATGGCACAAAAAGTCGTGAATGTCCTCATTGAATTAAATTATTTCATTTTATCAGGATACTAGGATAAAGTTATTAAATTATTGTATTGTCGTCGGTCCTTGATACCATTGCAAATTTTCAATCATCGTATCGTATACAAATTGGTAAAAATTACATTAAAAAATCCGGTAAATTGATAGTTAAATAGATATACGCGAAGCTAATAAAAGCGTGTTAAAAATTAAATAATATAAACAAAATTTATATATTTCTTTTGTTACCTCTTACATGTAAGTAATCGACACATTCAACAATCGAGAACAATTATTTCATTCTAACGGACTGAATTCCTCTCGGCAAACCGTTCGTTTGTCGGCAGTAGTTAACAGTTGAAATATTGCAATGGCACCCCATTGAACGGTCGACTCTCACGGGCAGAATGGAGTGTTTTACTTTGTGCGCCGATACGTTATTGTTGATCTTCACAGTTGGTTGGTTAATGAAAGTCAATACCAATTTTAGTTAAATGAATATCACTATATTTGGCGTTTGGTGATAGAGAAGGAGAATCCAACTATTTCGTAGTGGGTTTTTATTGACGCATGAAATAATAAAATAATGTCCTCCAGACCGAATTTAGGTAACGGCGACCAGTCTCAACAGAGACTAGCCATCTGCTGATGTACAGAATATATACAGTACAGAATTATAGTGCCCGAGTGTATGCGCAAGCACAGGTGCACTCTCTATTCTCTCACTCTCATAATCCGATGGGACAGCAAATCGAGGCGACCTAAAATAGATCAGGCGCATTTTACGTGCTGTCCGAGGCACGGGGGGGAAATACCGCCAACTTCCTGACTCCGGGCTGCTACTGACACTACTGACTTTCTTGACAGAAAAACTCAATAACTGATTTTTTGGCCCGACCCAGGATTCGAACGCGGGACCTCATGATCAGCAGTCGCGTTTAAGACCACTAGACCAACGAAGCAGTGACTACTTTTATTTTAGGATTCTGCGCAAAAAAATTCCACGCGGGTCGTCGGAAACAGCTAGTCGCGGGGAACAGCTATTATACATATTTGGCAATATCGCTGTTTTGTTAATCGACCCGTTGTTTTATTGTTTGATATTGATTAGTTTCATGTCGTATTTAAGTCTGCACTATGTTTCTCGTATAATGCAGTTTAAGATTGACTTATAAACTTCTTAATTCTATCATCTTTTCCATGCCCTATAGTACTACACTACAAAATACACACCACCGTCGATAATACGACATTGGTCTTTTTCGCCTCTAAACGAAGGATCATCAGGAGAAAGAGAATCTGCGTTGTCTGACCGCTAAATGAGCGGCGAGCCAACCCATCTGCTACAAGATTTTTATACTAGATAATATATAAAAACCTGAGTTTAATTAACCCTTTGTTCCTCACCCTCAAGTCGTGTAAGGAAACCCTAAAGTCGCCTAGCGATGGTAAATTTTATAATTTTAGCTGATTGCAGTGTACTACTTGATGGCAAGTGGCTAGTGCAGCCCGGACATCTTCAGACAAAAAATGCAAAGTCACCCCTGAATGTCAATATCAAAGATGAGATTCCTCACAGCAATTTAATACGACGAACCTAAAACAAAAGATTCCCATTTTCCTATCGACACTAAGCTAATGTTTATTAAACATGAGTCCATATTTGCATATTATAGCTATGCCGGATTTAATGCTTGCATTCTGAGAAAAACATCTGTGACAAGCAGCAGATAGATGCACATTCTTTATTTATTGATCATATATTTAATAGCACGTTATAAATATTAAACATAAATTCTTAAATAATGCTTAATAACATTAAGTATAAACAAAAGAGAGGCAATAATCGGTGACGGAAAAATTTACAGGGAAAATATATATCACAGAAATGTATTGTAATAATATTTTATAATATACATATTTTCATTGAATATTTTTATTTTCACTATTCTGAAATTTGATTTTACTTGGTAACCCTGTTTCGCTGACAACACGCTGCAGTTTCCGTATCAACGGACAGAGTTATTACATTCACTTCCAAACGAGTGACCACGCCGACGGTCAAACCACAGTTAATTGAAAGTAGCTTTAGGCTACATTTGTTATGAGCGCTGAAGCCTAGATTTCTAGATTAAGGTTCACAGATTTCGTAATACTCCTGTACGAATTGAAATACAGCGTTAAATTTAAATTAACTTTACGCCGACGTCCACTGCACATATTCAAAATACATGTTTCTACTTTATGACCCAAAAATGTTACTTCTTCCTTACATTATGATCACTATATGTTCATAGAGTAATTTCTTACTTCTTTAATTTTTAGCATTTTCTTAGTCACTACGTTTTTTAAATATATTATTGTACAAAACCCACGGCGTTGAAGCCATTCATCATTTAAATGGTTCTCATGATGAAGTTACATCTTATAAGTATAAATATATCTAAACTATTACTATTTTAATTTTAACAGTGGTTAAACCGGAGTAAATTACTAATTAATCGACTTTTCTACATTTGCAAAAATATTTTAAACGAATGAAGTCACGGGCATAGCTAGTAGGTACATTCTAATATAGTGAACATTGTACGTCGTAATAATTATATTTCTAGCTTTTTTACCTATTATGTCGTGTTTAATTAACTTATTTTACATTCCCGACTTAATTTTTTATAAAAAAGCGGCAAACGAATTTGCGGCTCAAAGTATGGTAAGTGTTAAGCGCAGCCCATGAACGACTGCAACACAAGGGAAATTGCAGGTGTGTTGCAGACCTTGAATGTCGCCGGTGATAAAGGATTCCAACAAGAAGTCGTGTGAGGAAGAAAATTCTTAGTTAATCGCACAGAGTAGACCGTCAAGATTCCAGATGGTGTGGTATCGTTTGAGTACAGCACCCATGGTCACGGAGTTACTGAAATGCTCGACGTCCCATTATTATCATCATCACAGCTCTTCACAAGTCCACTGCTAAACATAGGCCCAAAAGAATGTCACAAAGCACAGTCCTGAGCCACCTGCATCCATCGACTTCCTGCATGTCTTACCAGGTCGTCACTCCAGTAGTTGGGTCCGCCCCACACTTCGCCTGCAAGTACGAGGCTGCCACTCGAGAACCTTGCTTCCCCATCAGTTGTCGTTTCTCTGAGATATATGGCCGGCCCATTGCCACTTCAGCTTACTAATCCGATGGGCTATGTCGGTCACTCTGGTTCTACTGCGGATATCCTCATTTCTAAGTTTATCACGCAGAGAAACCCCGAACATAGCACTCCCCATAGCACGCTAAGCAACCTTGAGTATCCTAATACGGCTAGCAGTGAAGGCCCACGTCTCAGATCGTTTTTAAGTTTTGAGGTATGATACCCGACAAGATGATGTATCGTAATCTGCCAAACGCTGCCCAGCCGAGTTGAATCCGTCGATTGACCTCTCGGTCGAAGTTAGATCATCTAGTCGGAATATTTGTCCCAGGTAAACATACTCTTCAACAACTTCGAGCTATGTACTACCAACAACTACCGGCATAGGTGTGACATGGACCTTACACATGATATTTGTTTTGTCCATGTGCATCTTAATACCTATCCGTTGGGAGGTACTATTGAGGGTATTGAGCAAAGTGCTTAGGTCCTCCAGCGATTCTGCCATAAGGACTATATCCAACGTACTAATGTCATAGTAAACCACGGCTTGCCTTAATTGTCATGCTTGGCTTAACAATCGCAATACCAGATGTCTTAAAACTTCGATCTAACAGAAGCCACAAGATCTTTCTAGCCAGTGGCATAGCTACGAGGTCTGGGAAGCCATGAAACTGGGCAGTAGATTTTAGGCTTTGTATTTTAGGACTGAAAGTGTCCTTAACTTTTTAAATGATGCCAATAAAAAACTCAAAACCTAAATATTAGCTCTTACTAAATTCTTTTAATTAAAATATTTCTATTACTATAATATTGGCAATTCAAAGTAAAGAGATTATCTGCATATACACACCAAGGCTAGGAATAAATATAAAAATACATTATAATATTGATTATATTAAATAACTAGTGACTCGAGCACTTCTCCTGGCTGGGACCTATTAATGTAGCGTTAATTAAATTTAAGATAATAAAAGTCCATTTATGTTATCAATTTATCGATTTTACAAAAAAAATTGTTCAAGTTATTCGTATAAAATATAGCCTAGATCACTCCTGGCATTGCTCTCTATCTGTTCGTAAAGTTTCATCAGAATCGGTTTAGCTATTTCGAAGAGAAGCGCACAGAGACAGACAATATTTTTATATATTATGGTTATCTATGTCTTAAGAGCATTCAATTTTATTTAAATATTACAGATACAGGCTCTACCACATATAATATACTATGTGTACAATATAACTAAGAATAACAGGTAAAATCAGAATACTTAGAGTAACAGAATGCAGGTTAATCTGCAGCATTATTAACCCTGCTGCCGTGTCAGTCACTTTGCACAGAGTACTGCATTTGAAGGATGACTGACGGCAGTGTGGTAATCTATTCCCTTAAAACTGAAATAAATAACATTAACCTTCGACAAGCTAATACGACAGTAAGTGGTTATTAAGCTCACGTAGTTTACAAATTGAATTACAGTTGTTCTATATAACGCTTGAACATCACTAAGTTGGTAAGTCTTACGGGGATTTCTACTGAGGAGAACTCAGACGAAAGTGTGAAGACATCGGTTTTCTACTACGTACAGTTATTAAGGTCAAATGCTAAGTCCTTCTTTGACCTACATCGCGGAAAGAAGTTTCCAACGTGCTTGGGATACAAATAAGCATATGTCTTGAACATATTTATGAATTAGTTATTTATTTTGGTTTTATGTTAACGATTACTACACTAACTGCACGGTTATCAAAAAAGTAACAATTATAGAATCAATCAGAATTTTTTTTAGAATTAAAAGCAATTACTTAAAAATCACCGTCCGCTATTTCTATGAACAATCTCATGCATATTTAAGGTTGGTAAAGTGTTTTTTCTCTCTGTCTGTCGACCAACAGAGTCCCTAAATTCCAACCTCACCTGTGAAGAAATAGGTTTAATTCCATCCCCACTTATTATTTTCATTTCGAGAATATTAGCTCTATTCTTCTTCTTTTTCTAAACGTTATTTCTGTAACCATCTTGGTCCATTTTCCTTCTCAAACTACGTCTCAAATATGTTTTGAGCTTTTCTTCTATAATAAATAAAGGTGGAAAATGACTAACCAAATCACCTGACATAAACACCTACATCAATTATTTACAAAGAATCAAAATGGAGGTGCGATGTCGATCCTGGCCACCAGCAAAAAGAAACTCCCGTTCTAGTTTAGTTACTTCATGGAACGCTGCATCATTTTTTTATAGAATAACTGTGACAAACGATCACACAGTTCACCTGATGGTAAGTGGATGATGTCGCCCATAGACACATTATACTTGATTTAGAATCAAAATATAGATGCGTTGTCACCCCTGAGTATTAAGACGGAATGCCTTGTTTGCAGTAAACAGAATATCCGGTTCTCTACACTCACCATACGAAACACAGCAGCATTAAGCTGCTATTTTACGCTGATTTTTTTTTTATATAACAGGGGCAAACGAGCATACGGCTCACCTGATGTTAAGTGACTACTGCCGCCCATGAAAAACTGCAACACCAGGGGAATTGCAGATGCTGGTATTCTGTGACGGCTTGATTCTACACCGGTCGAGCCGACATGTGTGCTATAACCAGAATATAACGCAGCGCGACTCTACCGCGTAATTATGGAATTATACGTTGGTATTCTGTGAGTGTCGCCTTGCCTCAGTCGAGCCGACCCATTTGTATTGCTGCCTATTACAGCTGCATCGTGGTACAACCAGATATGAAAAACATTATGTAATTTGAGATTTAAACTGTAATTTTAAGTTTAAATAAAACTGGCATTTACGGATTTTATCGCGTATATTAACTGTTTTTATACTTCAAAGTCGTACACCTGTGCCTCGTGACCATGACGTCTAAAACAAAATAAGTTAATATACGCATTAATATCTGTTTAAACTAGTTTAATTTAAATTTGTTGTGTTCGCGTAAACATTAGAAATGAATATGTTGTAATCTTAAGTTCTTTTATTCGATGGATAATTTTTCAGTTTTATTTATTAGTCGTTCAATTTTTAATTTTCTTCGTCCAAAAGGTTTCAACACATTCACATACCGGCTTTTTTATTTTCACGGAATGTTTTCCTCTCAGCGGACCACCCGTTTGTTAGTTTTAGTTAGGAACTGAAATATTACAATGCGGGTAAACGATCGACTCCAATAGACAAAATAAAGTTTAACTTTATGTTCGGTGTTTTTGTTGATCTTTGCTTTTGATCTCTCACAAAACTTCAGCTCTCAACTGTCCGCAACGTTATGTAGTTTCAATTGATTTGTTGCCAACTTTCAACATCTACTATCACATTTAGTATATACATTTATTAAACAAGATATCGGTTTACTTTGTCATTTTAAATGGGTAGCGATACTTAAGTCGCATCCATATTCTCAACTGAAATAAAATTTTCTTTAAATACATATTTTCAATTGTATTTAAAGAAAAAATAAAAAAATAATAAATAATTCAATTAGATGAAGAAGAATTATGTATAATTTAAAAGTTTAATTATTTATATTGAAAATATAAATTTTCAATATAAATAATTAAACATTTTTGGGTTGTGACGTAGTTCTTTTTTCAAATCTTTCTTTGATTTAGACACACGATAATGCGTAAAGCCATGTGTCGAAAAGGAAAAGGCGACGCACCGTCCGTATTTATAATTACACAAACCATTTCAAGCTACTTACGAACACCCACGGACCCACGGGACGATATGCGGTAGGGGATATTCTTAAACCGCCACTGCAAGGTTAATTACAGGCTAGACATTTAATTACGGGCGTGTATCTACAATATTTTTTAAATATTTTGCTCAAATGATGAATGAAAGTATGAAGTGGCGAGAACTTCTTCCGACCCAGACCAAACTTTAACGCGATATATTTAAAAACAACTAGCCTGATTATATTAACAAAGACAAATATTTTATATAGTCTGTGATTTATGTGTTTTTAATATCAATGGTGAAAGTTTAATTCAAAACTGCTCCAATTCCTTAACTATGCATACACAAAAACACTTTCCAACCCGCATCAACTTTATTGAAAGAGAAAAGTTTAGAGAATTTTTGCATTTCTTTGTTTTATTTCAAACCAGTTTTTCCTCGTCGATTATTATTATTATTATTATACCAATCGTTTGTGAGTTTTCAGTTACACTAGAACACTGTGATGTCGAATTCAGAGTTTGTATGAAGATTGAAACATTCCATTCCAATTGAAGAATTGTTACATTTTCTAAAATACTGTCTATTTTTACTAAAAAGCGTTTTAGTTAGCATATGGAAGTTTTGACAGATCTTTTGACAGATATTTGAACCAATTCTGTTTTCCACCGACTTCAATCAGGAGGAGGTACTCAATTCGACTTATGTTTTTTTTTTTAATGTGTGTCCTAATTACCTTTTTCTATGTGAACTGATTTTGATGATTATTTTTTTATTTGAAAGCTGGTGCTTTTCATGTGGTCCCATATAAATTTGATCAAGGTCTGACCAGTTAGTTTTTGAGTTATCCTAAATAATTTATATTGAAGTCGGTTGTACAAAATTTTTAATTTTACCACTTGTTATTTAATAGTAATATCCTCCAGACCGATTATAGTGCCCGAGTGTATGCGCGAACGCAGGCTGTGCAATCTCTATTCCCTCACTCTACGAATCCGACGTGACGATAATCCGACACGACCGGAGAGAGATCAGGCGCAGGAGCAACCGCTTTACGTGCTTTCCGAGGCACGGGGGTGAGACACCGCCATTTTTCTGACTCCGAGCAGCTGCTGAGAATTTCTTGACAGAAAAACCTAATAACTGATTTTGCTCCGACCAACGATTCGAGCGCTCATCCTAGTGCCGACAAGTCACTGCTTGGTTGGTCAGTACGGCAGCGATTCAAACCAAGCCAATGTCGAACTCATACTAACCAAAGGCTATAACTCATTACTCGACTTGACGATAGGGCCTGATCCAATAAGTTCAACCGTAAGTTCAAATAGTTGAACCAATGGGACAAAATTACTTTAATGAGTTCAATTTGCTAAATTAAAAAAGAATACTTGAAAGTTGAAAATAATGATTATTATAATATTCAATTTTTTCTTATTTAAAACTTAAATATTGTTTTATGGTTATTGGCTATCTCATTGTAGCCACTGCGCCACGGAGGCGTGGCGCAGTGACTTAGCAATGAGTTGCCACGCTGAGGGCCGCGGGTTCGAATCCCGCACGGAACAAATATTTATATGCCCTACAAATAATTGTTCCTGGTCTGGATATTTGTCCTTGTGAAATGTATGTAAACTGCCCCCACGATACAGGAGAAAATATTAGTGTGAAGAAAAAAACTGCATTTGCATATTATGGATCCAATAATATTGATATTAATAATGTATTCTTTACTTCGTCTTTTGTCTGTTTCTTTTTAATTTGTCCTTCTTTAAATTCTGATAATTTCGCATCCTCTTGTAGTACTTTTGTTAATTGGATTATATTCAAAGCTTTATTTAGCTTCAAAAACCACCCCTCAACATTATTATTTGTGCGATGTCTTTCACCTAAAACGCACCATGTTTTTCTAAAGTCGTCGCTTTTTAGCCATTGTTTCTCAAAGTAAACAACAAATTAATTTAAGTCGGTTATATTACATGGAATTTGAAAAATTCTATCTTACTCAAAACATAAGTCTATCCTTCTGTAATGTATGATCACGATAAAAGCGGTAGTACTCTCATAATTGCTATAGTTTTTCTAGAATATCCAGACTTTGTTAGTTTCTATCTTGTTATTAGATACTACACTAATAGAATACACATTAATAAAAAAATTAACATCTAATTATATTTTTATGTATAATACTATAATCAATAAATATAAAGCTTTACCAAGCGACAATAATTGTAAGTGTCTCCAAGAATAACTTAACAACCTGAATTGAAATAAAAATGAATAAACTTAAGTAGCGGCGAGGCGATATCCGCCGGCACAAATGAAATGGTTAGTTGCAATTTTTAGTACTGATTTACCACGTGCTCGGCGGTGAAGGAAAACATCTTGAGGAAACCTGCATGTCTGAGAAATAAAAAAAACAGCATCTTCCTGGTAACAACTCAAAATAATATTAAAAAACTGCTAATCGGCCTGCTAAGCACGGCAACTAAGACGAATTTTCCCTATGATGCAATCTATGCGTTTAGCAGTGGTGATGAATTAACATTTCAACTTTTTTTCAAAGAAAAATGTGAATTGTGTAATTTTTCATTGTGTTTTATAAACAATTAAAATAATTCGTTTAGTTCACTGGAAACCCGGCAGCGACGTCGCTACGGAGGACTCGCAGCAGTTTCCGGTTCGGCGGGTGAAGTTATTACATCCGCTTCCAAATGAGCGGCTACGGAGATGGTAAGGCCATAGTTTATTGAAAGAGCCGGGGTTAATGTGTTAAAAAGGAACAATAGAAGAATGTTTGCTATATTTATATTAATACTCTAGCAATTATTGTGGTTAATGCCGACTATGCCCAGTACTGTCCAAAGTTGTCAACAATAATAATTTCTAACTAACGAAACTAGCCATCTATCTTTATAAATGGTAGAGCAACGCTGCAGCTATATTATGGTTGTAGCACGGATGGGTCGGCTCGATCGGGATAGGACCACGCTCTCACAGAATACCAGCGTAAAATAGCAGCTTAATACTGCTGTGTTTCGTATGGTGAGTGTAGAGAACCGAAGACCCTTTTTACTGGAAACGAGGCATTCCATCTCGGTGCTCAGGAGTGACAAGGCACCTGCATTTTGGTTATTATTTGAAGATAAATGTAGATGTCTATGGGCCTCAGCATCCACTTACCATCAGGTGGGCTATGTGCTCGTTGATCACCCTTATTCTATAATTCAATACACATGCAGATTTCATGACGGGAAAGTTGTTTTTGTTAGAAAAGTGTAAAGATTAATTTTTATTTCTGAAATATTTGTGATAATTTATGTTAAACCAAACTACGTATATTCCAAAAAGAAGAATAAATAAAAAAAAGGAAAAAAAATCTCTGAAATATTAAAGAAAACAGCACTGAGGCATTGTATATACATGCACTAAAACTGAAAATCTTTTCAATTCTGACTCTGTGAGGCCATCTGCGTGACAAATATTAAATAAATTCACCTTATCTGGTGATCTTAGGATTTTTAGTCTTCATTAATAAAGATATCGCAAAAAAAAACATAATCTCGAATTTGAACCAAGAATTGAGAACCTCTTCCTTTTTAAAGTCAGCTAAAATCTCAATAATGAACACGAAAGCTACGAAACAAATAACGAAACGCAAGCAAAACGATATTTAAATCGCAACTAAACGATTTAGAGCCGAGAATTGATGATGCCTCGCCTTGCACACTAACCTAACTAAAACAAATAGAGACATGCGTATCTACAGCCGGCTTTTTATATTTATAACCCCCAGTTACACGATTCACGTTGTCGATTTCCCTCGGGAACTTGCCAGTGTCGAAGTAGGCTGCGCTTACACTTTAGGGCTTACACAGTGTAGACGAGGCTGATAATGCATAAGTTCATCCTGAATTAATACAGACTGAAGTTTTTATTTTTATATAATATGGGTGATAAGTGAGCACACAGGCAAGTTGCATAGATATTGATATCTATCCTCGAATGAGAATCAAAATGCAGATGCGTTGTTACCTCTGAGGACTGAGATGGAATGCCTAGTTTCCAGTAAAAAAGGTCTCCGGTTCTCAACATTCACCATGGCACTACACGGGGCAGCAGAAACACACAAACATACACATATACACACATACTCAGAGCAGTAAATTATATCTACCTTTTAACACATTAAAAGTCAGTTCGAATATAAGCCCGAACAGACAGACAGACAGACAAACAAAAATTTCACAAATGGTTATTCATGTCTTAATGGCATGCTAATAACCCCGTTAACTCAATAAAAGGCAGTTATTTCGATATTACAGACAGACACTTCAATTTTATTTATATGTATTGATATTTAAGTCTATATAAGGTAATTATAGTATGGGACAATTCATCCTGTAAACCTAAATCAATCTTGAATAAAACTATTTTTACGGATTTGATCGCGTTTAATTTTACTATTTTGATTCCCGACGTTTCGGGTGCTTTACAGCACCCATGGTCACGGGGACTGCATGTATTAAAACTGTAAAATAGTTTTATTCAATGTGTAGTGTTCGCGTAAATATAAGAAATCATTATCTAAATCAATCTTATTGTAATTATTGTATGTAAATACATATCCACTACCCCACATCGTCCCGTGGGTGTCATAAGGGGCGACAGAGGGAAATTGAAACAAGTGATGGTCAGCAGCGTGTTCCTGATAACAATTCAAAATAAAAAAGCTGCGGTTACCGACCCGCCTGCCAAGCGTGGCAACAATGAGGAGGCCTATGTTCAGCTATCGACTTTTAAAGGCTGTAAAGTACGGATGGAATATACACTATAGTACCCTAAAGTCACTTTATTAGGAAATTAAATCAATAATTAAGCAGTCTACGTTCGAGTATTACATTTCAAGCCTTCACCCCAACATCGTCAAAATATTCATTCCCAAGTCGAGCCAACCCATTCGTGCTGCAACGTACCTATGCAAAACACTCTCTGAGATAGACTCTATTATTGCCTAAAACCAAATTTATTCAGTTCCTTTAGAATCGTAAATAAAATAATAATCTCACATTTTCGCAGTCAAGATGTATTAAACCGACGTCCCGACAAAAGGCTGTAAAAAGAACACCTAATTAAGCTTCATCCACATAAATTGGTCGGTTTAAATGAAAAATGGCGGTCATCGCGGGCTGTAGGCCCCGCAGGGTTGGACGAATAAAGTATAAAAAAACCTTCCCTACATACGGTTGCTGTGATTCGTGGGAAAATTAACGTGTGAGCATTTTTCATTCACATGTGTTGCTTTTTGCTTGATACAAGGGTCAGGCCGAAATTGTAAATATAAATAAACTTTACAAAAGCGACTCGATTAGACAAAGTTAAATTAAATGAAATATGATTGTTTTATGTATTATTTAAAATTGTGCTTTATAATGGTGCACCCACACTGGAGTAATACTAGTAATATTAATGTATAACATTTACAATCTTAATCATAAATTGATGTCAATTTAAGAAATGCTTAAAGTTGCTCTCACTATTTTCACTAAATGACAACAGAAAAAGACAGGTATATATAGATAGTAAATACTTAATTTAAGAAAGCGATAATCAACAATTAGTGTAGAATAGAAAAGAAAAGGAACCTTTTTTTATTATTATTTATCCATTATTCAGGTAAATATACCCATTTTGTTAATACACTTAAAACTAGGCATTAGTAAATTAACAGAATACATAAATTACTATACAATACAATACTATACAATACTTAAATATTTTTATTCAATATAATGTATTTGCCACAAAAATATCTATATGATCTATATTAGACAAGAATACTAATTTAAAGTCATTTAAACTTTACCACTGGTTTGAAAAAAAACTTTGTCCTGGGAAACCCAGAGGGATATTTTTCAATTAATTAATAATATAATATTTTATACAATTAGTATGAAAACATTTAGAAACAGTATTGTAAAGGATCAATTTATTTCAGGATTTTGTACCCCTGTATAATGTACCCTTTAGTAGTATAATAACTTACTAAACAATTATGCTTAATAAAAATTTTAAACTTTTTCATATACGTTCAGGCAGACCTGATTATATGAAAAGCTGTTATTTATTGGATAACGTTTGTTTAGTAAAGAAAGCTAGCTCCACAGATTACTTTACAAAAAGATACATCTACAGTTGTAACCAGAGTTGCAAAACATTTTTTTGTTGGACAACATTTTATCACACAATATTTCAGACTTTGAAACGTCATCACTAATTAATTCATTCATTATAGTCTATTATAATACACTGTTGCAACTACACTTTTTTTTAATCTAGTTGTTACTAGGAAGACGCTACTGCCCATCCCTGATTTCCCTCTGTCGGTTCTTATGACACCCACGGGACGATATCGGGAAGTGGATATTCTTACATCGCCACGGACACGGACAGAAAAATAATATTATCATGGTATATAGAATTGTTCCCTAGAATAATTTTATATTTACTAGCGTAGTTTAAATTGTTCTATAACAAATTGCAATACGCTAGAATTTTTTTGATTTATTTAAAACCTTAATTTTTTTTAACTATACAGGGCGGACTTAATGCTGGGTAGCATATTCTGCCAGTCAACGCACAGCGTGATGAAAAAAATTGTGGCAGGTGTGTTAATTAACTCGACCGGGGAAGGACCACGCTCCCACAGAATACCAGGGTAAAATAGCAGCTTAATGCTGCTGTGTTTCGTATGGTAAGTGTAGAGAACTGGAGACCCTTTTACTGAAAACGAGGCATTCCATTGTAATCCTCAGGGGTGACAACGCATCTGCATATTAATTCTTTATCGAAGATAAATGTCTAGGCCACAGCATCCACTTACCTTCAGTTGGGCTGTGTACTCGTTTGTCACCCTTAATCTATAAAAAAATCTTGTTTTAGATTCCCTTTATCGCGTCTTATTGCCACAGAATATTAAGGTAGTGTATTCTAATGCGCCGTCACTACACTGCAACAAACCTATTATTATGACTACCTAAGTATGCATATAGTCAAGTGAACCTTTATCTGTTTGTAGGCAAAACAGTTCACTGCACTATAAGGTGATAATCTATTTAAGTATACTGAATACAGGTAATACACGCTAAAGCCGACAGCGACAAGGTAGATACATTTACATCACTTCAGCATATACATAATTCTGAAACTATTAACTACGAATCTTGCGTAATCAAACACTCTCTAATATACAATACATATTAAATTGAGTAACTATGTAACATGTTGTAGCAGCCATGCTAATAAACCCTAACGGTAATAAATAACGTTACCCTGGTGCTACCATAACGCAGAAGGTGAAGGTCTGAAGAAAACATTTATTTCCAATTACCCCGGCTACTGAGATACTGCGGACTGCATATCGATGCGATAATTTGACGTATATTTTAACGTTCTAATATAGAAACAAGAAACAGTAAAATATCATCAGCGCCGCATCGTCTTCACACGCCGGCTATCTTCATGAATCCGTCGACCATTTTCGAGCCGTTTCTTCAACGCCGCAGCTTCGCTTCTTCTTGCTGTTCCGGAGATGTCCCACGCCGCCGCCGCTGCTCGCCGATTACGCGTGCGCGTCGGACTGCATGACTTATATAGTCCCGTCCAGCAACGCAGCTACGAGAAGCGATCCACGAGTCTTACGCCGGCAAATGGAGCGCGACATAATAGTTGTATATATATTGTAATTGATTAATTTCATTGGTCAAAATGTAGAAATTCCAATTGGCTAAATAAATAAAAGATATTGCTATTGGGTAACTAGGGATGTAGCGGAATATAAATAGGCAGGGTTCACTAAAATAAACACCTTCTTCTGCCTGCACATAGTAAGGCATATCAAGAAAAATAGTTTCATTCCTCCGCTCCTAGACCACTGGAGTCTGTTAATAGTGGACACCATTCACCACTATTACATTGGTGACCCGTTACGAACACCGATAAGGAAGATCCTGCAAGACCAGAACCTACCACCACAGTTCGATCGGTACTAGCAGTGAGTGAAACATTCAGCACGCAGACGAAGCTCGACGAACTGCACTCCTGGCGGACAAGATGATTGAAAACAGCAGTATTCACATATCGATGATCAGGCACTTCAACCAAGGCCAATGATACCCAGTTTCTTCTCGAAGAAATCGGAAGCTATCATTCAGTCGCCGCGCTCAAAGCTTCCAGCATCAAACCTGTTACCAGCAACAGTACAACCAGCATAATCAGCAACACCGAAGATCACCTTTTCGTCGCAACCGCTCTGCAAGTAGAAGTCGAACAAGGTCAAGAACAAGATCCCTTACTGCTACTATCATCGACGTTTCGGTTCCGAGGCAAGAAAATGCACAACACCGTGTACATTCAAAATGAAAATATGAAGTCGGAAAATAACTAATACGCTTGATGCGATGGATCCAGCGTAACAGAAAAGTCCTACCGTCTTTTGTCACCGATAAAAAGCAAGCTTACCTTCCTTATCGACACCGGAGCGAATATCTCAGTTTTACCGCCGAGTCAAAGACAGAAGATGAAGCACTGGATTTTCAACTCTACGGCAAACAATACGGTGATTCCTACATATGGAGAAAAACAATGGAACTAGATTTAAACCTACGCCGACCATTCAAATGGAGATTTATCGTCGCTAAAGTCAGCAAACCAATCATCGGTGCTGATTTTCTTCAACATCACCAGTTGATCGTCGACATCAAAAAAGAAGAATCATCGACGGAAAACCAATCTACATCTCAGTCTTTCGTCCAAGCAACCAATCTGCCCACAATAAGAAGCATAGACGTTCAACAATCGTATCACAAGATTCTTGAAGAATATCCTGGAATCACAAGAATAACTTCAATGAAATTAACACTGCACAACGTTGAGCATTTCATCGAAACCAATGGACCACCATCATTGTCGTGCACGTCCAATCGCACCACACCGATACGAGCAAGTTCGAAAGGAATTGAAAACATGATCGAGCAAGGAATATGCCGTCCGCAAAAGCCCTGGTCATCACCACTCACGTTGTACCGAAGAAGAATGGAGAATTACGAGTTTGTGGAGATTACAGAAGACTGAATTTATTACCACCCTGACCGCTACCCAATACCGCGAGTCAAGGATTTCACCTCATCAACTGTCAGACAAGACTATATTTTCACCATCGATCTCAACCGAGCTTACCAACAAATAAAAGTACGCGATGAAGACATAGAGAAGACAGCAATAATTACCCAATGGGATTATTCGAATTCCCAAGAATGACCAGGACTGAAGAACGCTGGTCAAACCTTTCAAAGATTCATACACGAAGTACTTCATGGACTGGATTCGTTTTCGCATTCATCGATGATCCTTGTGGCAAGCCCTGATAAAGAAACGCACGAAACCCACCTACGCACCGTGCTACACCGATTAGAAGACAATGGAATCACAATCAACCCTTCGAAATGCATATTTGGACAAGAAGAAGTTCAATTTTGGTTTCACCGTCAGCAAGGAAGGAATCAAACCGCCTACTGAAAAGTCAGAGCAATCATCGATTATGCGAAACCTAAAACAATCGAAGAACTAAGGCGTTTTCTTGGGATGATTAATTTTTACAGAGAACACATCCTAAAGCCGCTGAAATCCAAGCACCACTTCACGCTTACCTTCACAACACGAAGAAAAAGATAAAACGTCAATCATATGGAACGATGAAGCCACGAAGGCATTTGAAGCTTGTAAGTTGCGATCCAAATGCAGCTTTGCTCGCTCACCCATCACACGAAGCAACTGCTATCTTCAGCGACGTCCGATCTCAGCAGGAGCTGTACTCCAACAATACATCAAAGGAAAATGGCAACCACTTGGCTATTTTTCGAAGAAATTCTCCGATACTCAACGTAACTACAGCATTCTGACCGAGAGTTACTCGCTATCTACATGGCTATCAGCACTTCAAAAACGTTCGAGGTCGAAACCTGATCGTTTTACCGACCACAAGCCATTAACATATGTACTTCAGAAGAAACCATCATCATCGGAAACACCACGACGAGCAAGACAACTCATTTCATAAGCGAATTCACGACCGACATAAGTCACATCAGTGGAAGGACAACATAGTCGCCGACGCACTCAGTCGCATACCAATCGACAGTGTAACGTGCCCTACATCAATCGACTAGCACAAGATCGCCGAAGCACAAGACAGGTATAGCGACAACATCAAACATCTATCGAAGCAAAGTAACTTGACCATCAAGCAAGTTACAATGCCAATGACGCATCTACCTATATACTGCGAAGCATCAACGTCAACCATGCGACCATACCTACCAGAAGAATGTCGTCGAAGTCTTCAATGCACTGCACAACATCAGTCATCCAGGTGTTAGAGCAACCAGAAAACTCATCACTGGAAAATTTTTTGGCCTTCAATACAGTGGATGTTGGCAACTGGGCGAAGCAATGCATCAATGTCAAAAATGCAAAGTACAAAGGCATACATCAAGCAGCCTAGATTCATTTCACCTACGGAGAGATTCAACCCGCACGTTGACATCGTTGGACCATTACTACTTCACCGCAAGGACATCGTTACCTGTAACAATGATCGACAGAACAACAAGATGGCCAGAAGCAATACCTACCGATGATACATCAGCTGAATCCGTCGCGAAGATAATTTACGAAAATTGGATTACTCGTTTCGGATCACCTAAAACCATCACAACGGATCAAGGAAGAAACTTGAAAGCAACCTATTCCTCAAACTTCTTCAAACTATGGAATACAGAAGACACGTACAACGGCATACCATCCTCAATCAAACGGAATAGTCGAACGATGGCATCGTACATTGAAGACCGCACTCAAAACCTCGTTTATCTCAACATACAAAGTGGATTGACGAACTACCACAGTGCTACTTGGACTACGAGCAACACCGCGTACAGACACTAGTCTTAGCGCCGCTCAGCTAACATATGGATGCAGCATAAGATACCGTGACTTCTTCACTTCAACATCGTCAAAAATCAAGAAATGAATTACGATTTTGTAACTCAACTTCGAGAATCAATCAACAAAGTCTTATCGTCGAAACGCACATCATCGCACGGAAATAATAAATCAGTATTCATTCATCAAGATTTGAAAACATGCAAGCAAGTTTTGTAAGAAACGACGCAGTGAAGAAACAATTTCAACCTACCTACGATGGACCGTATAAAGTATTAGAGCGAATAGCAAGACTTTTAAATTACAAATACCCGAAGGAAATCTACAATTATATCGATCGACCGACTAAAGCCTGCCTATGTTATTTACGAGGATACTAGAGGATCATCATCATCATCATCATCTCAACCACCAGCGAGGAAGCTTGAAAACCCATCACCTACATCAACCCAGATAAAACCTATTTTAAAAATTACGAGCTATGGGCGATCGTCAAGCTCCGGTACGCTTTCGCTAGGGGAGAGTGACAGCAGCCATGCTAATAAATCCTAACGGTAATAAATAACGTTACCCTGGTGCTACCATAACGCAGAAGGTGAAGGTCTGAAGAAAACATTTATTTCCTAATTACCCCGGCTACTGAGATACTGCGGACTGCATATCGATGCGTGATAATTTGACGTATATATTTTAACGTTCTAATATAGAAACAAGAAACAGTCGCAATATCATCAGCGCCGCATCGTCTTCACACGCCGACTATCTTCATGAATCCGTCGACCATTTTCGAGCCGTTTCTTCAACGCCAGCTTCGCTTCTTCTTGCTGTTCCGAGATGTGTCCCACGCCGCCGCCGCTCGCCGATTACGCGTGCGCGTCGGACTGCATGACTTATATAGTCCCGTCCAGCAACGCAGCTACGAGAAGCGATCCACGAGTCTTACGCCGGCAAATGGAGCGACATAATAGTTGTATATAATATTGTAATTGATTAATTTCATTGGTCAAAATGTAGAAATTCCAATTGGCTAAATAAATAAAAGATATTGCTATTGGGTAACTAGGGATGTAGCTGGAATATAAATATAGGCAGGGTTCACTAAAATAAACACCTTCATTCGCCTGCAACAGTAAGGCATATCAAGAAAAATAGTTTCATTCCTCCGCTCCTAGACCACTCGGAGTCTGTTAATAGTGGACACCATTCACCACTATTACAATGTAATTGATATATTGAGCCGTTGTAACTCAGAGGATAAGTGGTGCTTTCCTTAAAATTTACGCGAGCAACCTGAGATTGATCCCTGTCGAATAGTTAATGACAACTTTGATTGCTGATTTACCTTTACGACGGCGTTGTTGATTGTTAGACCGAATTTCAGCAGCAGCAACAGAGCGGCCAGTCTCAACATCAGTGTCAGTGTTATAATTATAGTGCACGAGTGTGTTTGCAAACACAGGTGCAGTCTCTATTCCCTCACTTCAATTGGACGGCAAGCCTACACGACCGGAGAGAGATCAGGCTCAGGACATTACTACGTTATTACCAAGACACGAAGGTGAAATACGCCAACTTCCTGACTCTGGGCTGCTACTGAGAATGAGAATTTCTTGAGGGAAAAACCCAATAACTGATTTTGGCTACTACATGAGCTCACTAAAAGAAACCTAATGAATTGTGTACTCATTTGCGATTCTCTATTGAAACGAAATGAAACAGAACCATGTTTGAAAAGATTGATCACTGGTGATGAAAAGTGGATCACCTACGACAAGAACGTGCGAAAAAGATCATGGTCAAAGGGTAGTCAAGCTCCACAGACTGTAGCAAAACCCGGATTAAGACGCAATAAGGTGATGCTGTGTTTATGGTGGGATTGGAAGGGCATCGTTTATTATGAGCTTTTACCGCCGGGCAAAACCATCGATTCGGGTCTCTACTGCCAATAACTAATGAGAGTCAAGCAAGAAATTCAGAAAAAACGGACGGAATTGATCAACAGCAAAGGAGTGGTCTTTCATCATGGTAACGCCAGACCACACTCATCTTTGGACACTCAGCAAAAATTTAGGGAGATTAGTTGGAAAGTATTAATGCATCCACCGTATAGTATACACCTTACACCCTCAGATTTTTGCCTGTTTCGGTCTCTTCAGAATTTTTTGGGTAATGCTAGGTTAACATCAAGACAGGACTGTCAAAACTACTTGTCGCATTTTTTTGATCAAAAATCTCAAGGTTTCTACACCAACGGGATTATGTATTTACCTACAAGATGGCAACAAGTTATCGAATAAAATGGCACATATATATATATATATATATATATAATTAAACTTTGAAAATAATGTCTTGAATTTGTATATAAAATACGAAGAAACTTTTTCCTGACCTTATAGATTTAAACGCCCTTCTGTCCTTCACAAATACCTCTTGTGTATATACTTCATATGTTTTAATTACCTACAACAACATTAAACTGATAGTTTGTTTGTGATATATAATGCAATTTTTATAATTTTAACAACATTTTTGTCTTCCGTTTTAGTTAATTCGACAGATAAAATGATCAAGATCCATTACACAATATTCTTATACATACTTTTTTTACGTGGTAATGCCATACTGCGGCTATATTATAGTTGTGGCACGAATGGGTCAGCTCAACATGGAAAAATCATGCTCTCATATACCAGCGTAAAATAGAAGCCTAATACTGCTATGTTTCGTATGGTGAGTGTAAAGAACCGGAGACCCTTTTTACTGAAAAAGAGACATTTCATCCCAGTCCAGTGGCAATGCATCTATATTTTGATTCGTTATTGAGCATAGTTAGGTGAACTGTGTGCTCATTGTCACCCTTTATTCGTGCAACAAACGAACACACAGTCCACCAGATGGTATGCGGATGCTGTGGCCTATAGACATCTAAATTTATCTCGATTAAGTATCAAAATGCAGATGCATTGTCGCTCCTGAGGGCTAAGATGGAATACACTCACCTTACGAAACACAGCAGCATTAAGCTGCTATTTTACGCTGGTAATCTGTGAGAGCATGGTCCTAACCCAGTCGAGCCGACCCATTCGTGATGCAACGATAATATTAGCTGCAGCGTTGTTCTGCCACGTATGTATACGCATCTGTCTTATCATCCGATTATAATGTGAATGTCTTAAGGCAAGAGTGAAGGCTTTTTATGACTTAGAATGAAGTCAGTGCGCTTTACCATTTTCGGTTGCAACTTACCATCAGGAGGGATATTTGTCGAACTTGTTCTTCTTCTGGTGCCTCTCCGACAAGCGAAGGTTGGTGAGTGGAGTCAGCTTAGCGAACTCCGCCCTATTTTTCGCAAAACAGTTCGGAGGCACCGCGATTCCTGTCCACTACCGGATGTTACATAATCATTACTATTTTCTGCGACCGACTCCTCTTCTTCCGGTAAATTTTCCTATCATAATGAGTTTTAGGAGTTTGTACCTCTCGTGCCCCAAATATGCCATTTTTCTCATTTTGACGGTCTGCATAAGTCCGCGCTTTTGGTCGACTCGTCGCTGAACTTCCACATTCGTTACTTTGTGAGTCCAGCTAATAGCCAACATACGTCTGTACGACCACATCTCGAAAGCTTCTATACGTTTTCAGAGGTCCTCTTTAACTGTCGACGCCTTACATCCGTATAAAGGTATGGGCCAGATGTAACATCGTATTAGTCGAACACTGGCTTAAAATAAAAAAAATGAAGTAGGCTATGCAAATGTTGAAAAAAACATTTGTTCATAACACGCCAGTATATTTAAATAAAACTAGTTTTACGGATTTTATCGCGTACATTAACTTATTTTATATTCCCGACGTTTCGAGTACTTTACAGACCCCATGGTCACGGGGGACTGAGGTGTATGACGTCCCAATGTCATAGTTAACCACGGCTACCTCCAGATTAAAAATTATTAATTTTTGTTCCGATCTACGCAGTATGAACTTACAGTATCTTGAAGTCTTCGAGTTGTATGCTTGGGTTGGGATTTAATTTTATTAATTATGGGATCCCAAGCAGATGGTAGCACCCAGCCATCTTCTCTATTGAAATTAGGATGTTTTTTGATTTCAATAGCCTCGCGAATCATCCTTGGAAGGAATCGGTGTTCTTTAGCGAGGATTTGTGGTCTATCAAATCTAAAGTAGTAACGGGGGCGATCCTGTAAGTGTTCACAGACTGCAGACTTCCCGGAGCGTCGATTCTTCACATCAGCTATGTGTTCTTTAACGCGGGTTTTTATGGATCTTTTAGTTTGTCCTATATAAGAGAGATCACATTCACAATCAAGCTTGTACACTCCTGCATCTTGCAGAGGACATTACACTTGACTGCTGGTAAAACTGACTAATCTTCTTCGGCGGCTTGAAGTAAGTTTTAATGGAAGCTCGCTTCAAGAAGTTGCCAATCTTGTCAGTGACACCTCTGACATGTGGTAGTACAGCAGGCACACACTCGACTGTGACCAGCTTCACTCCTTCACTGTGACGTAGTCGCGGGACCCAAAGCTTGTTGTCTTGCAAAACTGTGTTGGGGCTCGGCGGCCAGGGGTTTACTGTCACAGATCCCTCGTGCTCTCTGAAACAAAGATTTTCCCACGGTAGTTAACTGTGAAGAATGATGGTGAGAATCACTTTTTAAATATCTATCTGTATGGGCCTTTTTCTATACGAGTACACAGTGTGGCTCAAGGTGATATTAGGATTCCGAATTACTAACACATCTAGAAAACCTAAAAAATTGTTTGCCTCTAACTCCATTGTGAACTGAATTTTTGAATTTATGGAGATAAGATGGTCTAAAAATTCAGTTACTTTATCTAAAGTTAGAATTGTGAAAGTGTCGTCTTCGTACCGCTTCTAGAATCTTGGATTTACAGGAGAAGTAAGCAGGGCTTTCTCCTCAAAGTCTTCCATGAATATATCGGCGACAATGGGAGATACAGGTGAGCCCATCGCACACCATCTACTTGCTTGTAGAACTCTTCCTTCCACAATAGGTAGCCAGATGTAAGGCAGTGTCTGAGTAATACTGCATATTCTACAAGCATGTTGTTTTCTCCAGCCTTCTAGTAACAATCGAGATGCAGTCTTCAACAGGTAAGCATGTGAACAGAGACTGCACATCAAAACTGACCATAGTTTTATTGTCTGCCAGATGTAGGTCTTTAATCTCGCTGACAAATTGGTAGGAATCCTTTGCAGGAGTGTACAAGCTTGATTGTGAATGTGGTCTCTTATATAGGACAAACTAAAAGATCCATAAAACCCGCGTTAAAGAACACACAGCTGATGTGAAGAATCGACGCTCCGGAAGTCTGCAGTCTGAGAACACTTACAGGTTCACCCGAGTCACTACATTAGATTTGATAGACCACAAATCCTCGCTTAAGAACACCGATTCCTTCCAAGGATGGTTCGCGAGGCCATTGAAATCAAAAACATCCTAATTTCAAAAGAGAAGATGACTGGTGCTACCATCTGCTTGGGATCCCATAATTAATTAAATTAAATTCCAACCCAAGCATACAACTGTAAGACTTCAAGATACTGTAAGTTCATACTGCGTAGATCGGAACAAAAATAATAATTTTAATCTGGAGGTAGCCGTGGTTAACTATTACATTGGGACGTCATACACCTCAGTCCCTCCGGTGACCATGGGTACTGTAAAGTACTCGAAACGTCAGGAATATAAAATAAGTTAATATACGCGATAAAATCCGTAAAACTAGTTTTATTTAAATGTGTAGTGTTCGCGTAAATCATTACGCCAGTATATTCCGCCAGAATATTGCCGCAGATACTACTAATTCAATAAATTAATTTTAGGAATACAATAGCTTATTTATTTCATTTGGAGTTTATTTTAGCGTTTCTACTCAAGTTAGTGTAACATCATTTTGAAACGGGCTAAACAGAGTAAGAAGTTTTAATTTCAATCGTTCGAGAAAAAATATTTCATTTTGCATTAATTAATCCACACAATAAATACTTTTAAATTATATTATAATTAATATCTGCTAAAACTTTTAGAATGTTTTAAAGACAGACACTCTTCAGAGAAACAAACCCAAGTGAATAAAATCGATATTCTTCGAATGTAATGCGTGCAGATAATCGATTCGGAGGATTGTACCCGAAACATACGTGATGCACCAATAATCGATAAAGACGCGATGGGTGGTTTTACTATAAGTAAATTACTTGTATGACATTAGGAATAATCCAAAAGTGTTTTTCAATACTCTGTGAAAAATGCTACACTTTTACGGCCTTACTTATTTATAATGATTTATTTATCCTTTATTGCATTCCTAAAATAAAAGAATAAAGAAAGCGCGAACTATGAATATATACATCTGTTAAATGACATGGATGATTTATGTAAGAAGTGTTGTCTTTAATAGATGATTACGCACCAACTTTTTAAAAGCAAAGTTATTGGGAGCTTTTCTGATGATTATTTGTCGCTTACTTATATTAAGTATTAATTATCTCTATTCCTTTCGCTTTCTATTATCATTAGTAAAAGAGAGAGAGCAACTTTAAGCATTTCTTAAATTGACGATTTTTAAGAATAAGACTGATAACGTCTACAAACAGTTAAAGTAAATAAGTGTGTGTATACATTTGTAGGATGTATTTTTTTTTTTATATAAAAATATCCTCAAAACTGAATTTCGGTCACGGCGGCCAGTCTTAAATGGAGACTAGCCATCTGCGCAGGACGGGAATTTAGTGCCCAAGTGTATGCGCAAGCACAACTCTACTCTCTCACTCTCATAGTCCGATGGAACGGTAATTCGACACAACCGGAGAGAGATCAGACGCAGGACCAACGGCTTAACGTGGTTTCCTAGGCACGGATGTGAAATACCGCCAACTTCCTGACTCTGCTGCTGAGAATTTTGATAGAAAAACCCAATAACTGATTTTGGCCCAACCCGGGTTTCGAACCCGCGACATGATCAGCCACCGCGTTTACGATCTCTAGACCAACGAGGCAGTCAAAGTTTTTATAATATTGAACTTACAAACGAACTATGCCATTTATTGGCGGCATAAGCGAATTCACTTTGATATTCACTACTCCCGCTTTGCAGGTTTTCAAACTACAAAGCGGGAGTAGTGATAAAATTTCAACTAAACCACAGAAATGGTACGCTCTCATAGAATACCAGCGTGAAACAGCAGAATAATGCTGCTTTGTATCGTATGGTGAGTGTAGAGAAGACCCTTTTTAATGGTAAGGAAGCATTTCATCTTATTCATTTTAACTATCGAAGATAGATGTATATGTCTATGGGCCACAGCATCCACTTAACATCAGGTGGACTGCGTACTTGAAGTATAATTATATCAGTCTTCTATTGTACAACTTATTTAGGTACGTACCTTTTTGTATTTTTGTTGATGGTGTAATATATTATGTTAATTATTTTTATTGCATTTTGTTTCAATTTAAAAATATAACGACCTATTATCGCGTGGGAGCTCTAAAAGGCGACAGACGAAAACAGAAACAAGAGATGGGCATCAGCAACTTCCTGACAACAGCTCAAAATAATAAACTGCGATAACCAAACAATCCTGCCAAGCGTGGCAACTATAGCAAGTGTACTTTTGACAGGCTTTAATAAATAAATGAATGATAAATACAGTCCACATGATGGTAAGGAGATAGAATGAATAAAAAAAATTAAGTTTCATTCGTCACTTCTTTTTTTGGTCATGTAGAAAGAATGAACGAAGAAAGAGTGACAAAGCAAATTTATGCTGCAGAAGTGAACGGCAGAGTCGGAAAGGGACGCCCTAGACAAAGGTTTATCGACCAAATTGGCGATACATTGAAAATGGGCCAGATTAGGAGTACCCTTAACCGACGAGCGTGTATGCGTAGATATATGGATGTAAAGGAGGCGAGAGAGGTGTGCCAGGATCGTGCCAAGTGGAAGTCCGTAGTCTCTGCCTACCCCTCTGGGTGACAGGCGTGAGTGTTTATGTTTTTTATTTTTTCGTCACTTCCTGTAATAATACTTAGTTTTATTATTATCAAATTTTAAGTTTGAAATAAGCTGCAATATGACGCGTCAATAGAACCTAAGTATAAACATAAGCGAAAGCTGTGGTTAACTAAGTAACGCATTCAAGGACTATACAATATAGAAGATTGTACAAGGCTTCCGGCGGTCAACTAAATACACAAACCGACCGCACAATCTAGACTCCTGCGAGAACTTGCTCGAATAACCACAATAATATGAATATGTAAACATTATTAGGTTCCTAAATATCAAATTTTGTTAATGGATATTAGTAGAGCCACTATGTACGAGTAGTGTATTGTTGGAAAATGAATGGATCGGCTCGAGTATGGAAGGACCGTGTTTACACGGAATACCATCGTAAAATCGAAGACCTAATTTACTATTAATGAGATTTTACATCTTAGTTCTCAGGTGTGACAACGCATCAACGATGGGAAGCCTCGTTTCCAGTAAAAAGGGTCTTCGGTTCTCCACACTCACCATACGAAACACAGCAGCGTTAATGATTTCTTATATTTACGCGAACACTACACATTTAAATAAAAACTAGTTTTTACGGATTTTATCGCGTATATTAACTTATTTTATATATCTGACGCTTCGAGCACTAAACACACTTATTAAAATTTAATCTGGAGGTAGCCGTGGTTAACTATGACATTGGACGTCAAACAACTCAGTCCCGTCCCCGCCGTGACCACGGGTGCTGTAAAGTGCTCGAAAGGTCGGAAATCGCGTATATTAACTTATTTTATAAGTTAATATACGCGATAAAATCCGTAAAAACTACTTTTTATTTAAACAGCAGCATTAAGCTGCTATTTTAGGCTGATATTATTTGAGAGCGTGGTCCTACCACGGTCGAGTAACCCATTTGTGCTACAACCATAATATAGCTGCAACACGGCTTCTATCACGTGAAAAAAATTGAGTAGTTATCCCATCTCCTGATTCAGCTTCCCTCTGTCGCCTCTTACGGCACCCACGGGATGATATGAGGTTGTGGATTCTCTTCTCCGTAACATGGCCATCAAAAAATCACTGACAATATTTATAAATCGCCTCCCCATAGATTGCCTCATATGGGGACTTTTCAACATATGGTTCGGCAACCGCATTTATTTTTTAGTTTGAGTTGTTATCTGAAAGATGCTGCTGCCTATCTCCTGTTGCAATCACCCACGGGACGATATGGGGTAGTGGATATTTTACACCGCCACTACACGGTTTATATTCATAAATCAATGTCATATAATTGGTTATATCAGACAAAGTTGCTCAGCGATTTTGCTTACCGCGTGTAAGGCTTCGGTGTCCTATTGCAAAGGTATTCGCATCGACGTTCGAACCTTACATTGATCATGTTACTAATAACAAAATCATATTACGCGCCTGCCGTGTGTATTATCTTTATCTAGTTGGACAATTCCTTGGTTGAAAAGGATCCTTTTTTTAAATTGAAGTTACAAAAGTACTTACAGTCATAAGTGACCACTGCAGTCCATAGACACCTGTAACTAACTTTATACAAAAAAGGCTACAGAGGCGTTGTCACCTCTGAGGAATATGTGTCATCCAGAAAGAATTTCGGTCGGAATTATTTATTCTCTAACTCTCATAGTCCGATGGGACGGTAAACCGACTCGGAGAGAGATCAGGCACAGAACCAACGGCTTTACGTGTTTTCCGAGGTGCGGGAATGAGACACCGCCAACTTCCTGACTCCGGGCAGATACTGAGAATTTTTTGACGGAAAAACTCAGTAACTGATTTTTTTCGGCCCGACCCGGGATTCGTACCCGGTACCTCATGATCAGCAGTCGCATTTACAACCACTAGACCAACGATGCAGATAGAAGGAGGACTATAATAGAGAGCTATAATAGACTATAATACTAGATCTAATATAAGACTATTATACTAATATATAGACTATAATAGCCAGATAATCATAGCCTATAAATATAGTAGCTCTCTATATCCTTCACACCGGAACACAGCAGTGCTAGCTGCTATTTGACGCTGCTAGTACACCTGCCTAGACGGACTCCTGGACAGAAAAGTCCACCTAAAAACAGATTTTTTTTAAAGATTAGGAATATTTAGGACAAGGACGCTAGAAGTTTTTTCCATATAGTGATAGATATCTGTTTCCTTTACCGTTCGAACCTATCAAAAGTCCACTGCTGAACATCGACCTCCTCATAGATTGCCTAAAGGATTAGGGGAAATTTGCCATAGTTGCCACGCTTGGCAGGCGAGTATACTACCGCAGTTTTTCAGAATCAGAATCATTTATTTCGTGAATCATGGGTGCTCGTAATACATGGATGTCAGCTACATATTTAATAAAGTTTAACTCTGTTCTACCCTAGAGGCATACGATGTACAATATTTTTACATAACAATTAAATTAGGTACATAAAAATAACTGTATCAAATGCTAATGCCAAATAAACAAAACATTAGTAGATTTAGAATTTGAGGAAGAATGTGAGCATGTCGGAAATCTAATAATAACTATGCGAACTTTGCGATCGAAAGTGAGAAAGAGGTTGCATCACTCTAGCGGAGTGTCATATCGATGGTGGCTTGGTAGAATTAAGAGTATATCGAGAAACCCCCACTCGATATACTCTCAATATACCCATACACGGAAGTGGGATCTCATGTTTATATTCTGACATATTAATAAATAATAAAACATTTTTAAATTTTCACAAGTAATACATATTATATTAAATTAGATTGTTTAGTGCGATTGCCAAGTCAATCTATTTATTTAAAATATAAAAGATTTTTAATATTGATATGGTCACTATAAGATGTTGTTAGGTTAGCTAATTACGTAATAACTTAAGACAGAAGGACCCTTAAGTAGGGACTGAATAAATTAACCGACTTGGTATTACATGGATCTCACAACTTTTTACGGTAGAAGAACTGAGTTGCGAGACTTGTTTTTTACAAGTTATGTTTTTGATGGCATCTCATTTCTTTTTGTAGATAGTCCTACTTTTTTTCCTTTCCGGTGCCTTCTACTTCTTGAATACCAATAACGAATTTTCTTAAAGCCCACTCTCTCTCTTATGAGCTTTTCTTATTTTTGTAGGTAATCTTCCTCTTTTTCTTTTCCGGTACTACTTCTTGAGCTTCAGCTACAGTTTTTCTCAAAGCCCACTCCCTGTCTCTAAGGGGTTTTTCTGGGAGGCTTTGATGTTACAATTTTCGACAAGTCTGAACGGTAAATGCTTCTTAGTCTATTGTATTCACAAATTGAGGATTCCTGCGCTTTAATACTTCCAAAGTCGACATTAATTGGATGTAACCCGTCCAGACTTGTTACTCTCGAAAGTACCACGTAAGCTTGACAAGATGTGAATACTGCAGAACGCATATCCATCAGCGCATTATTTAGACTTAGGCCCTGACTTTTGTGTATAGTTATAGCATAGGCTATACATATGGGAAATTGTTCGCGATGAACATAAGCTCTATTAATAATTTCAAATTTAGTTTTGACCGGACCAAACCCGTAAACATGTTCTTTATTGAAATTAATGTATATTTTCTTAATTATTTTTGTATTTTCCGGATCAACCTTTACTATTTGCACTACACCGATAGAACCATTAACTAAACCAAGACTCACGTCAATATTTCGCCTTAACATGACTTTTGCTCCTATTTTTATAATTATGTACTCTTCCAGGCCCGCAGTCATAGAAGCATCGTCTCCATATTTTTTATGCATTCACGAGCTCTTTTTGTTAGGTATCTGGGGCAATCTATGTTATCTACAGCTGTAAGTTTTTATTCGGGATGTGGGAGAGATCTAAGCATTGCAGTATTTAATTGTTGACATATGTTTTGTAGGTAATAAGCAAACGGTATCATCAGGAAGTTTCGAGAATACAATTTGCGTAAGTTAAATAAAACGTGGTTTGTGTGTGTACCTGCGATATCGCAGTAACACCCAAAGGGTGCCTGGAAGAAAGTGGCCGCCTTTCTGTGACGGATGGGAAGCGTGGAAGCTGCGGCGCGGGCAAGCCACCTCCGCCGGCCGCGGTTATGATTATTAGTGTTCTTTTTTTCATGGCAATTTCGGGCAATTTAGTCTACTTAATATTTTGCGGGATTTTGGTACAACTTCATAAGACATGTCCCATTCTTGCGTTTTCATTCCGTTGACCATTTTACAAGTTACCTTTGAACATAATTATATCTAGGTACCTATCTACACCTATTATTCCATTATATTATATATATACAGGTACACTGATTCATTCACTACAAATATAAATTTGTAATCCTATATATTTATATGGGATTACAAAGTTATTTATGCAGTGTTCGTATCTAGAAAACTGGACCGAAATTGCAAAGTATTTTAGTTTTTCCTTTATTTATACACTAAACACCAACTGTACTCTAAATTTGAAGCTTCTATGTCTGCTAGAAGTGCCTTAGAGTTTTGATGATCGGTCAGTCAGTCAGTGAGTGAGTGACAAAATTAAAAAACTTTGACTAGTTTTAAAATTCTTAACTACTGGTTCAAATTGAATGAAATTTGAAATATACCGTGTTTATACAATGCCTGCTTGGTTACTGAAAATTCCGGCTTCTAGTTTTATCCACAACGAAGTTATAGGGGGGTCGAAAATGGCCTGAACTGCTTCGAGAAAAGGATGGTACGGCCGTGCCGCTTTTTTGCTCTACTTAGCGGGAGCACTGCCGTGCCCCCAGATAACAAAAAAATGAACAACTATTGAGGGAAATACAAACGGTGGTCTTATTGCTACATAGCAATCTCTTCCAGACAACCCAGAAGAAGAAAAAAATAAAAAAATAAGAAAAAGAACAATGGGTAGGGTGCATTAAGTAAAAAAAGATACAAACTTATGCACTAATAATTAAAAATTAGAAATTTTGTTCAATAGACTTCAATTTAAATTATTAAGAATAACTCAAAGACTATTAGTCAGACCTTGATCAAATTTATGTATATGGGATGACATGAAAAGCACCAGCTTTGAAATAAAAAAAGAATTATCGAAATCGGTTCACGTAGGAAAAATTTATGAGGTACAAACATAAAAAACATTCAGTCAATTCGACTGAATGTTTTTTTATGTGTCCTCCTTTTTGAAGTCGGTAGAAAAGAGGATATCCGCAGTAGAACCAGAGTGACTAACATAGCCCAACGGATTAGTAAGCTGAAGTGGCAATGGGCCGGCCATATAGCTCGAAGAACCGACAACCGATGGGGAAAAAGGTTCTCTAGTGGCGACCTCGTACCGGTGGACGAAGTGTAGGGCGTCCCCCACTAGATGGAGTGACGATCTGGTAAGACATGCAGGAAGTCGATGGATGCAGGTGGCTCAGGACCTTGCTTTGTGGAATTCCTTGGGGGAGGCCTATGTTCAACAGTGGACTTGTGAAGGGCTGTAATGCTGACGATGATGATACACTATATTGTGTTAAACTATCTTTTACTTTTGTTACTAGATGGTTGGGCCAGTAGTGTAGCTAGCGGGTGGGAGATTTTAGGGGGTGGTAATTTTGGAAACAATAGTCGACTGTCGCGATTTGGAAATGCCTATTAAAAGTCCATTACTGGACGTAGATCTCCCTCATAGACAGCTTCGTAATATGGATTATCACTTGCTATCAGGAAGATGCTACTGCCCATCTCCTGTTTCACTTCCCTCTGTCGCCTCTAACGACACCCACGGGATAATATCGGGTTCGGATAGTATTTTCTGTTACGCCGCCACTACACGGCGTATCTCTTTTTAACTTTTGAAAATATTAACGATGACTTTGCATCAAAAATCACTTCGGGTTCAAATAATATACATATTTTTATATTTTTACTATATTAGGGGTGCAGTTTTTTTGGCTACCCGTGGCTAGGAACTCATGATCCGCCAATGGGTGGGGCTCAATTACTGCCTAGGGTTCCATCTCGGTACGTACAACCTTTATGCTTTTTATAGATAGCATTAATAAGCATAAGGGTTATTATACTAAAGAGTACATAATTGATAACTGTGAATTAGGTGAGCGCTACCATGCTGTTTCTAAATGTTTTCATACTAATAGTATTTAATATTATTTTGTAATTTTTTTAGTGTGGGGCAACCCCCCACTAGATGGAGTGACCTGGTAAGACATGCAGGAAGTCGATGGACGCAGGTGGCTCAGGACCGTGCTTTGTGGCATTCCTTGGGGGAGGCCTATGTTCAACAGTGGACTTGTGAAGGGCTGTAATCATGATGATGATGATGATGATGCACTAAAAAGACAACATTCTTTAGGTAGATCAATGACCATAATTAAGCGGAGGAAGAGAGAGGAGTTAGAGAGACAAATGGTGTTCCTTAACCTGTTTCTGGAACACATTTAGGGATTGAGCACTTTTAATTGACTAGGGTAAGAAGTTCCAAAGTTTTACTCAAAGAACAGAAAATGGGTTGTCATAAAAAGTCGAGGAGTGCACAAGACATTGGAGGGAAAGATTTAAATAAATATTTGTTTATTAAAATTTTACTAAAACTGTATCATTGACAGTTTTGAAAATAGACACACACACACGCAAAAGTAGCAGTGATACGTAAAAAATATATTATGTTATTGTTTTATTTACTTTTTAAATAATAAACAAACACTATAGAAGACTTTTACCGATGTTATCGTTTTATTTCAATACTTGTTCTGGCAGCCCTGCAGAAACCTGTGCCTATGTTTTCTAATGAGCACACCCGATACTCTCGTGCTGGTTATGCCGCTCCTCATTACCGTTACAAGTGGTAACTGTCATAGTTTAGTTGACGATGAAATAAAAAAATATTCAATTTTACTTCTACTTGTGAATCCGTGGTATCTAAGGGGCTAAGAGATCGCCATATAGTTCACAGCATTTTGACGTCCCGGGTTCGAAACAGTTAATTGCAGAATTACCACGTGCTCGTCGGTAAAGGAAAGCGTAGAGAGGAAACATTCGTGTCTGTGGCTCCGTAGACTGATCTACGGTCTTAAGAAATGCGAGGCGGCTGGTACTCGGCTGTGGGATGTATATAATAGGTATATAATAGGCTTGCACTCCTGTTTTCTCCTGGGTAGGCACCACACTCTTTCCTATTTCCGACATGAAGCAGCAGTGCGTGCTCTGAAGTGTTCCGGTATGAAGCGTATATAGAGCCAGTATAATACAGGCTGTGAAGCATTGTGTCTTAGAACTCAGAAGTAACAACGTAATTATTAGTTGGCTGCAAGTGTAAGTTCGTGTGTCATTTCAATAAAAAAAAATCCCTCACCTATGAGTAAGGTTAAATTAAATCATTCAGTTAAAATATATTTCTTATTTGCTTAATTTATTCATCGGTGCTGTATACAACAACGGAATAAATATTAAATTTTCGCATGAGGTAATTCAATTAACCATAGTGGTCCACAATCAATAAAAAAAATATCTGTGAAAAATTGTGTACAAATATCATGACCCGTTTTTTACGTGATAAACTTGAAAATTAGGAAAACAGTAAACTGAACACTTTATTCACTGCTGGCCGTATGAAGAAGCTCAAAATCACTCGGCGTGCTATGGAGAAGGCTATGCTCGGGGTTTCTCTGCGTGATCGACTAAGAAAAAGAATATTTACAGAACAATTAGAGTAACCAAATCCGTTAGGATATGTAAAGTAAAAAGTAAAGTATAGTTACAGCCTATATACGTCCCACTGCTGGGCACAGGCCTCCTCTCATTTCTGAGAGGGTTTTAGGGCAAGGAAATGTCCGCGGCGCTGCCCCAATGCGTGTTGGCGAACTTCACATGTCTTTGAAATATTTTTTTTTGATTCCTCAGACATCGCAGGTTTCCTCATGATGTTTTCCTTCACCGCCGAGCACGTGGTAAATCAGCACTTAAAATTGCAATTAACAATTTCATTGGTGCCGGCGGGGATTGAACCCGGGTTGCTCGCGTACTGTGAAACTTACAGCGAGCGCTAACCATCTGAGCTACCACGACTCTAGGATATGTATCGTAACGGATTAATAAGCTGAAGTCCCGCTGGGTTTCTTGCTGGTTCTTCCCAGGACAGAGGTATTTTCCGAATCAGCGGTAAATAAGAATGACTTTCAATAAGTATTATGTAAAAATCAATATTGAATAAAAAATCATTCTATTCTATTCTATTCTAATTGGCAATGGGCCGGCCATATAGCTCAAAGAACCGACAACCGATGGGGAAGGTTCTCAAGTGGCAACCTCGTATCGGTAAGCAAAGTGTAGGGTGGCCCCACTTGATGGATTGAAGACTTGGTACGTTGGACTGTGCTTTGTGGCAGTGCTTGGAGGAGGCTATGTTCAGCAGTGCACTTGTGAAGAGTTATAATGATGATGACGATGAACACGTGAACCATGTGGTGGCAGCTTAAGGGAATCGATCATCTTATTTCGTCCCATTGCTTTCGTAAAAAGCGACTATAGGAAATGCCAAAAAATCTTATATGGCTACTGCTATACTTTTTTTTAGAATAAGGGTGACAAACGAGCACACAGTCCATCTGATGGTGAATGGATATTGTGGCCCATAGACATCTACCTTCGATTAAGAATTTTTAAGCATTAAGCTGCTGTTTTACGCTGGCATTCTGTAAGAGCGTGGTCCTCCCCGGTCCAGCCGACCCATTTGTGCTACAACAATAATATAGCTGCAGCGTGACGCTATCACATACAAAAACTATATCCATACGATGTAACCATCTCATTTACGTTAGACTTAAAATAATAGCCAGCCAAACACCTAACAGCAACATTAAATGTGCGAGATGCCGAATAGAATAGAATAGAATAATTTATTCAATATAGAGTACAAGTAAGTCTTATTGAAATTCATTTTTACTTTTTTACCACTAGTTCGGAAAAAACCTTTGTCCTGGGAAAAACCAACAAGAAACCCAGCAGGACTCTTTTTATCAAAGTGAATTAAACAATACAAAGGCTGTACAAACTACTTAAAAACTTATTTAAGAAGAAGCGCCTCACAACCACTTCATCGCCAGGGGTTATTATCAACCATGTATTCATTTATATTATAATAACCCTTTTTATACAGTTATTGCTTAGTAAAATATTTAATCTTGGTAATAGAGAGATTTTGTCTTGCTGATATTTTTGTAATATGTACTTTGTTGTAATAGCGTATACATTGCGCCATTTTTTTAATTACTACCCATTAAATTACGGACACTGTGTAGTCCAGAAATCGGTATCACTAGCTTGTGTTTGTTCCTAGTGTTCACAAAGTGTACCCTTTTTATTAAAACTACTTTTGTTTTTGAGAACATACATAAAATTTTCGTAAATACTGAAAAGCCTTATAGAAGAGGGGGCAAACGAGCATGCGGCTCACCTGATAGTAAGTGTCCTACCATATCGACGAAACAGAAAACTTGACGGAGAAAGTAATTGATAATTTATATTCATACACGATATTCGAGACCTGTGCGTGATAAGTTGCAGCCGATTGTATTAAAATCGATCCTGCGGTTGAGAAGTGTAGGGAAGCAACGTTCGAACGAACGCTCAGCATTAAATTTGTAATGCCTTTTTATGCTCATGTAGCTAAGGGAAAACAAATTGGTTTATGAAGGAAACAATTTAATGAATGTACTCAAAGTTAACTTTCACATCGGGACGTCAATAACCTCAGTCCTCCGTGACCATGGGTACTACAAAGTACTCGAAACGTCATGAGTTAAAAATAAGTAAAAATCAAACGCAATACAAGTGGTAAAATAAAAATTTTGTTCAGCCGACTTCAATATAAATGAAATGAGAATCTTGGTCAAATTTATATGGGACCACGTGAGAAGCACCAGCTTTCAAATAAAAAAAATCATCAAAATCAGTTCACCTAGAAAAAAGTTCTGATGTAACACACATAAAAAAATACAGTCAAATTGAGAACCTCCTCTTTTTTTGAAGATGGTTGAAAATCCGTAAAAATGGTTTTAATCAAACCACTTTGGCTTAAAAGTTAGAGCGAATATACGACCCACTCCTGGACACAGGCCACCTCTCATTTCTGGGCGGCGTTTTAGGGTATAAAAGTGTCCAATTTAATGCGAATATCTTTTTGCCCGACTGCCAAGGAAGGGTTATGTTTTTCGCGTGTATCTTGTACGTATATTTATTTGAAATTTTTGAAAATTTTGTTATTTTCAATAATCTATACCTTGCGTACTTGCGCGGTGTTGCAGTATTTGGACACCACTTATTATTGCAATCAACTCAAACCGACTGCCTCGTTGGTCTATTGTTCGTTACCACGCTGCTGATCATGAGTTCCCGCGTTCGAATGCCGGGTCAGACTAAAATCAGTTATTAGGTTTTTCTGTTGGCGGTGTTTAACCCCCGTGCTTCGGAAAGCATATACAAACGTTTCTCCAGCGCCTGATCTCTCTCTGGTCGTGACAGATTACCGTCCCATCGGATTATGAGAGTGAGGGAATATGCACCTGTGCTTGCGCATACACTCGGGCAATATAATGGCTAGTCTACGTTGAGACTGGCTGCCGTGACTGAAATTCGGTCTGAAGGACATTACTATTATTATTGCAATGTATCTATAGGATAATATCAAACAGAAAAGCATTTTTCGGTATTTATTACAACGAACCCTTTATAAAGATTATACTCTTACCTTTCTTGATACTAATACATTTTCTAACGCTGCAATTGAAATAAAATTTATATACCAAAGTAGCATAAAGCACACATAGGAAGCAGGCGTTGTATCAAATTAATTCATTTGCTTCATACAGAAGCATGTAGCTTATACCTTGTAGATAAAACACATTCAAAGGCGCGTAAAATCGTCTACGAGCCGTAGCGCATCGTAGCAAACTACGCTTCATATTTCGTAGTCACGAAGAGATATCCAATTTAGTAGATAGATATCCAGTTTTATTTTATCTAAGCTAATATTATAAAGAGGTAAACTTTGTAAGTTTGTGAGTTTGTTTGTAGGAAGTAATCTCTGGAACTACTAAACCGATTTTAAAATATCTTTCACCAGTAGAAAGCTACATTATTCCTAAATGACATAGGCTATATTTGATTGTGATTGATAATATTTTAATGTAAAATAACAATATTTGTCAATCAATTCCAAATATAAATCCTAAACACTCAGTACTAAGAACCACACAAGATAATTTCATCAAAAGTAAAAATGTTTGACGCCCAGCAAAGTGGGCACGGAACAGCTAGTAATTTATAAAATTCAAACTCGTAGTGTATTGTTTATAATAGAAAATGAAACACTATCAACATTTTCTATTATAGTAATTTTCAACGTGGTATAACTACGCTCTAGCTATTTTAGGGTCGGCTCGACCGGGAAGGACCACGCTCTCGCAGAATATCAGCATAAAATAGCAGCTTAATGATGCTGTGTTCGAATGGTGAAAGTAGAAAACTGAAACCTTTTTACTGAAAAGGAGGTATTCCATGTAGTCCTCAGGGGTGACAACGCATCGCCATTTTGACTATTAATCAATGATAAATGTAGATGTCTATGGGCTACAGCATCCACTTACCATCAGGTGAACAGTGTGCGCGTTTGTTATTATTTATTGGTTATTCTATAAAAATACAATAAAATATTATTAGTATTCCCGTTAAGAATCCGCATTTTAAACTGCCGATTTTATTCACATCTTTTAAATTCGCGATTCGTTCTTATAACCATTAAGCTGTTGCGTCCAAAATAATAAATATTACAAATTAATGCTTTTTTTAACCGACTTCAAAAAAGAAGGAGATTCTTATTCGATGCGATTATTTTTTATGTATGTTCAACAATTTCTGGGGACGACTGAACTGGGTCAAGGATGATCAATTTGGATCCCATTTAAATTTCAAAATAAAATTTCACCCATAGGAAAATTACTTAGACGACATTCTTGTTACATTGAGATCTACTCAAAGGGGTAAAGAAATAACTTTTAATAGAAATAATCCATAATGATTTCTTATATTTACGCGAACACTACACATTGATTGGGATCACACATTGATTGATTGGGAAATCTGCAATTTGTGATCATATGTTGGACGGCTCCCGCCATTACATCAGATTTTACAGACCACATATCCTCGCGAAAGAACATCGATTCCTGCCAAGGATGATACGTGAGACTATTGAAATTAAAAAACATCCTAATATCAATAGAGAAGAAGGCTGGATACTACCACCTGCTTGGGATCCTGTAATTAATAAAATTAAAACTAAGCCCAAGCATACCACTGCAAGACTTCAAGACACAATAAGTTCATTCTGCGTAGATCGGATCAAAAGTAATAATTAAGAAGCTGAAGGTACTCCGGGTTAACTCTGACATCGCGACGTCAATCACCTCAGTCCCCCGTGACCATGGGTGCTGTAAAGCACCCGAAATGTCGGAAATTAAAAATAAGTATAATTAAACGCGATAAAATCCGTAAAAGTAGTTTTATTCAAGAAATAATCCACTTTTCAACCTAAAGAAAATAAAACAATTTCCATATTATAACTTTGATGTCAGTCCTAAAACACAAAGCATCAAAGAATAAAGCATCAATCAATTTTTTAATCTCTTCATCTATCATGTGGGAAGCTATGGAATGTAAATGGCAGTTTAATTTTGTTTTGTTTAGTTATAATTTTTTTTTCGGCCGAGAACTCGCTAAATTTTTGGTGTTTTGAGCAGCCTTGTAATAATTTATTTAACTACTGACTGCCTCACTCACTCACTTCGGGCTCAGCTGCCGTCGTGAGTGGATACTGTATCGGTTGTTTGCAGCGGCTTGTGCTCAAAAAGATCGCTGTACAAATACAAAATATTCGAAAAACCAAATTTGATATATACTTGATTATTATTACTATCACAGGTTTTTATTACAATATTTTAAAAGCACAGAATAAATAATAGTACTACGTATTAAACCTGTAAAAGTAAGTAGGATTTATATACAAATATACTTAAATATGTCTTGGACTTTATGGAGTGACCTGAATGATGATATGATGATCATATGAGCATTATGAGTCGTGCACTTTTGGATTTTCCAAACTTTTTTTTTAATTGAAGTTTGACATAAAATTATCGGAAAATTGGAAGTATAATAAGGTTATTAGTGAAAACTTGTGTGTATTTAAACTACTTTTAAAAATTTAAACGCTTAAGGCATGCACAATTGGATTTACCAATACTTTTTAATTTAATTATAAATAATAAACTCAAATATGTCATTTTAGTTTAGTAAGTTCATTAAACATTGATATCTGGCAGCACAAATAAGTAAAAGGATTTGTAGAAATCTAAACTTTGTCTATTATTTGTATAGTTTTTTATTTTCTGGTTTTCTAGGATTTTCTCCTGTATTGTGGGGGCAGTTTACATACCTAAATTTCACAAGGACAAACATCCAGACCCGGAATAATTATTTGCAGGCCATACAAATACTTGTTCCGTTCGGGATTTGAACTCGCGGCACTTGGCGCAGCATCTCATTGCTACGGATCCGCCATAGTTATTATGCTATTTTTATGTTAGTAGGTAATAAATATCTTTAATTTTTTCTCTTCTTCATCTTTTACTATTCACGGTACAATAAATGAAAACCTACATAAATAGTGCAGGCCTGACCCAAAAGCAATTATCTTACCAGCACCAATTTATCCCAACACGATACCTTAATGTCCAGAGATAGATTACATGAGCCGAAGGTTCGGTTGATATACCTAACTACCGACATATGATCCGCCGTTTCGTTGCCTTAGAGCTCATAAGGGTTCGATGGAATTTAGGAAAGGAGCTAGTGTAGCTGCTACATTCTGATATACGCCGAGATTTCTCATTAAGAAGATTTATATATGTAACAAAAATCCTGTGTTTCCCGTTAATTTCCCAGTAATCAAACGTATAGAATAACTTTACTTCAGAAAACTTGAGCATAAAAAAATTACAAGATGGAACCTGCACGCTTGCGTAGGTTTATTAATTTTTTTTTTATTTCGTTCGTTTCTTTTCTATCTGATCTATTCCATTCATCCGAATACGACTAAACTTTGGTGAGTTATTGTGTGCACGACCGCGAATGTTTTTGACAAAGAGCCGGGTAGTATTCTATAAAATAAAGAGTTTTTGAATAAACTATTATAAATATTGCATTTCTTATCGTATGCAATTTCTACTCTCAAATATAGTGCTTAAGCCTGCTTAACTCATAACAAACAATCAAGTTATCAAATTACAAACGCTACTATGTTCGCTAGCGTTCATAATGCCTAGTAATCTATGGAGTCCTGGTACATTGAAATCAAAATAAATTTGTTATTCGTGTAAAACAATTATTTATCTGGTTGTAAATCTGCGATCAGGTGAACGATCTATTTACTGCCGGAGTTATTGCCTCATGATCTATAAACTACACGTTTTCAGTAGTAATATAGTTTTAACCATATAATAATCTCGCCACTTAATTGTATTCCATTTAATTTTTTAATTTTAATTTTTAATTTTATAGAATAAGGGTGACGAACGAGCACACAGTTTATCTGATGGTAAGTGAATGCTTGTGGCCCATAGACACCTACATCTATCTTCAATTAAGAATCAAAATGCAGATGTGTTTTCCCCCTGAGGACTAATATGGAATGCCTCACATCCAGTAAGGGTTTCCGGTTCTTTTCTTTCTACACTCACCATACTAAACACTGCAGCATTAAGCTGCTATTTTACTCTGGTATTCTGTAAGAGCGTGATCCTTCCCCGGTCGAGCCGACCCAATTGTGCTACAACCGTAATATAGCTGTAGCGTGGTTCTACCACGTATAAATTTCTTACATTTACAAATATATTTTAACAAAAACACAAACTAAATAAAAATAAAATATAGGCAAAATTATAAATAATACTTATTGAAAGTAATTCTTATATTATTTCCCACTGAATCAGAAAATAACTTTATCCTGGGAAGAAGAAATTAACAATATAAATGTGGAATGAATGAAGACTATGACTGTTAGTAAACATCTCTTTTGACTCTACTTTTAACCGACTTCAAAAAGGAGGAGGCTTTCAATTCGAGTGTATGCTTCTTTTGTATGTATGTTACGCGATATTTTCGCAGATTGTGAACCAATTTTGATGATTCTTTTTTTATTAAATAGTTTATACTTCTGCACTATCTTCAAGTTCATATGGGACCAATATAAATTTGGAAAAAAAGTCCACCCCTAAGGTTAGGAAATAAATGACTTCTTTTTTGGCAATTTGAAGTCGGTTTTTACTTACTTTTTGTTAAAAGTTATAATTTTATTCTTACTCATTGGTCATTCATCTCTTTCTTTCACTCACGCACTCATTAAACTATTACAATATATAACAGATACCAAACACGTACTTGTTATACACACCCACATAACATGGGTCATCGGATCGGATCAGTATAATGATGGGTGCAGATGGCTTAGGAACGTGCTTTGTGGTATTTTTTGGGGGAGGCCTATGTTTAACAGTGGACTTGTGAAGGCCTGTAATGATGATGATGATGATGACTCAGTATAAACATTATCATCCTCATCATCATCACCACCACCATAATTACAGCATCTCACTTGTCTAGAGCTGAACCTAGGAACTCCAAGGAACGCCATATAGCACGGTCCTAAGCCACCTGCATTCATCGACTTCCCGTATGTCTTACCATGCTGTCACTTTTAGTGGAGGTGCCGTACTACACTTCGTTTGCCGTTAAGAGGCTGTCACTCTAGAACCTTTCTTCCACACTTAATAATTTCAATTATTAAATATTTTATTTATTTATGCTTTATTGCTATCACCTTAAATAAAAAGATTACCAAGGGCGGACTTAATTACTTTTGGCATTCTCTCATAGTCAACCCTTTTTATATTTTAATATGTAAATATGTTAAATTTTTTATTTAATATATAATATAGTTAAATAAATTATATTATATATATTATACATAAAGTAGTCTTTAATCAACTTAAAATTAAAATAATTTTCTGTTTTGTTTGTATCCTACTTTAATAGCTTGCGTTCAATTAGGAGACAAACAAAAAATTAAAATATAATTATTTTTATTTTTGCTTAATAAAGATTGTTAAAGTATAATTATTATATTAAAATATAACTCACCACTATAAATTGTCTCAGTTTTTAATCACACAATAAGTTCGCACACTGTTACGTCACAACTCGTTACAACTGTAACCAACTTTTTTTAAATCCTCACTCGCGAAACTTTTTGACTAGCCGTCAAAATAAAATCAAACTCACATTGCGCACAACACCACAAACAAATCTGTTGAATTAGGACTTTGCAGTTACAGGACCGCACCAACGTATGCACTTCGGCCGCGCAAACGACGGGGAAGTTGCGAAAACTTGCGTTACTCACCTCCGCTATGCAAATTTAGTTTACGAAAGACGCACAAGCGATAAAAATCGCCAACCCCACGCACATCAACTCGCCGCGGCGTCGCGACGTCAACTGAATATCCTGAGGCAGCGTCGGATACAGCCCTTACAATTTTCCGCGCCAGATAAGGATAACGACAGGGGTTGAATCGGAAAATGCGTTGGTGTGACAGAGAGAGGGGCAGGAAGTTCTAGTTACGTCTCGCACGTGGCGCGATGCGGTCAATTGCAGTGCCGTCTACGGTCATTGCCATACGGTGATCAAGTTTGTCATATTTGATGTAATTGACAACCGATGTAAATACAACAGGGGATCCTGGGGGGGAGATGGTCGTAATACCCACAATTTAGAGTCGGCGTATTTTAAAGCTGTTATTTCTTTTAAATACCTTACTTCCACACTAGGATTTTCTCCTGTATCGTGGAGGCGGTTTACATACATAAATTTCACAAGGACAAACATCCAGACCCGGAACAATTATTTGTAGGCAATATACATGTTCCGTGCGGGAATCGAACCCGCGGCTCTAAGCTCATAGAGTTAAGAGTTCGCCTCAACCCGTTAACTCGTAAAAGCCCACGACTGAACCTCCCACTCTGTAACAATCACAATACCAGACGGTTTGCAACTTTGTCGCTGCACCCCGTTGCCAGTCTGGATATTTGGTTCGTATTTTTAAAAAAATACCCCTATACTTGAATTATCTGTTGTATCGCGGAATTGTTTTTCATAGATGATGTAGACGTGGCGTGGATAAACAACAAAGCCCGAAACAATCGTTTCGAGTCATAGAAACACATGTTCTGTGTGGGATTCGAACCCGAGGTCTTATCTTATATATAGCACCGTAGCCAAACGCTTATTCACTGCGCTACTGAGCCACAATCACTTTATTTAATTCTGCGCAAATTATCATAAGTTACTACGTCATTCTTATAAATGTATGTGGTGGGGATCAGCAGCTGTTCTTCTTCTTCACCATCAACCCCCAGAAGTCCACTGCTGGATATGGGCTTATGTACAGAAGTCTTGCCTTAATCGTTATACTTGGCAGGCAAATTAACCATGGTAGTGAGAGACGTCTCGCATCTTTCACGCTGCAGCTGATATTGAAAACATGTTTTTTTTGTAAAACTGAAATGACAACCGTAATGTGCCTCAGACCGAATTTCGGTCACGGCAACCAGTCTTAACGGAGACAAGCCATATGGCTAGTCTCCGTTAAGACTAGCAATATAATCCTCCATATGCACCGGACAGGATTATAATGCCCAAGTGTATGCGCAAGCACAGGTGCACTTTCTATTCACTCTCATAGTACGATGGGACGGTATAACCAACACGACCGGAAAGAGATCAGGCGCAAGACCGAGGGTTTTACGTGATTTCCGAGGCATGGGGGGAAATGCTGCCAACTTCCTGACTCCGGGCTGCTACTGAGTATATATCGAGAGAAAAAAAAACCAATAACTTATTTTGGTGCAACGCGGGATTCGAATCCGGGAGGGCCTCACGTTCACGATCAATAGACCAACGAGGCAGCCAGGCTGTAGAAAGTATTGCAGTATCGGAATAAGTGAATGCACTACCCATTATCATACCTTAGTAGGCGTAAGAGGTAACAGACGGAAACTGAAACAGAAGATGAGATCACAACTCAAAATAGGAACAAGCTTAACAGTTAAAACAGTAATTAGTAAAAACTCGACAGCGTAAAAAAGTTGAATGAAAAAAACCTTACCCTATATTTTGTATTTGCATAAAGAACATATAAATATTACACAAATAAGGCGAATCTAACAACACCTAATGTATTACAAGTGGTATAATTAAAAATATTGTACAACCGACTTCAATATAAATAAAATGAGAACATCATCAATGTAGTCGAAGTCAATTAAATACACATTATCAAGGATAACAGATCTTGAATAAAATTATGGGATGACGTGAGAAGCACCAGCTTTTAAATAAAGAATCATCAAAATTTGTTCACCTAGAAAAAGTTCACACACAAAAATACAGTAGAATTGAGAACCTCTTCCTTTTTTGAAGTCGGTTGAAAATCCATTAAGTCGTTTAGGCTACAGAGCGTGCCAAAGAAATCGACATACATACATACTCTTGAAAAACATTACCCTCTTTCTGGGGATCATTACACCCGTTGCCATGAAATTTAGTAAAGTTACTTATTTCGCAATGTAGACGCTCATTAATAGCGGATTTTACGATAGTCCAATTAAGTAAAATATAAATATAGTAAAATATAAACGAATAAAATAAGACTTTCTGAGTGAACGGTCTCTCCGGGTCGTCATCGATGGCTGCTCATCCGATACTGTGGCAACTAACGCCGGTGTTCGTCAGGGGGCAACTTTCTTCCTGCTGCATATTAATGATCTGCTCATTCCCGGTGTCTGTGGTATGCAGACGACAGCGCAGTAGTGAAGATACCAACCAAGTGTCCGGGCCAGTCGGGATCAAATCCACTCAGAAAGAGTATGGTTGAGCGTGTGAGTCTCACACTAGGCAGTCTCAAATGGGGCGATGCCAATCTCGTGGATTTAACGCCTTCAAAACACAAGCGTGTCTTTTCACCGCTAAAAGGCCCACCTTGGCTCCTACTTTCCGGAATGTATCCTGGATTACACTGACCGCCTTCAGTTGTTGGGGTTGAATTTTCTCCGAATTTCAACTATGGGTGGTTCATTTGAGTTTAGAGCCAAAGCAGCCGCAAGGAAACTTGGTGTCCTGGCAAGGGTGCGGCGGTACTTCACGCCGGGGCAGCTTCTTACCTTATATAAAGCGCCAGTCCGGTCGTGCATGGAGTGCTGCTGTCACATATGGGCTGGTGCTGCAAAATGTCACCTGGCAGCGTTGGACTCAGTGGAGAGACGTGCTAAGAGGCTTATTGGTGACTTTTATTTGGTTGAAACCAATCTTGTCAGCCTCGAGCACAGGCGCAGAGAAGCCAGTCTCTCGGTATTCTATAGGATGCATTTCGATGAGTGTGCGCAGGTGAGTTACAAGCTTTAATTCCTCCCTCTCCTTTCCACCATCGGACAACCAGGCGGTCGGCGGGTCTTCATCCCTTTGTCGATATTCCACGCATTAGAACCAAACAGTTTGCTTCGTCTTTTGTAATGTGTACAGCAAAGGAGTGGAATAATTTGCCGGCGTCTATCTTTCCGTCCGAATACAATCTGAGCGTCTTCAAGGCAAGAGTGAATAGGCTTTTGTTACGCTAAGACAGTGCGATTTACCATTTAAGGCTGCATCACCACTTACCACGAGGTGGGATTGTGGTCAAGCACTGGCTTATAATATGTAAAAAAAAAACGAAATTCAACTTGTTAAGTTTGTCTGCACCTTGAACTGTAGTATTATGTAACTTACTTAACTTCATGTTCACCACTAACTTACTGTTCTCTTATATCTGTAATAAAACAATTGCATCTAGGGAAATGACTGCACTCGTAAAATGTTTTATAGGCGCACAATTTTCCTTAACGCCGACTCGAGTACTGACTCGAGTGCGACTGCTGTAAAAATGTAATCGAAAAGAATGATTGTATTTTATTTTACAAGAAACTAAGTATTCACGGTGTAGTGGCAGTGTTAGAATATCCACTACCATATTTCATCTCGTGGGTGTCGTAAGAGGCGACAAAGGGAAACAGAACTAGGAGATGGGCAGCAGCATCTTTCTGATAACAGCTTAATAAAATAAAAAACTGCGGTTGCCAAGCGTGGCGACTATGGCAAATATCCCTCCTATGAGATAATCTTTGGGTAAGGCCTATCAGTGGGGGACTTTAATAGGCTGTAACGGTACCGGTAACATCACGCCAATGATTATCTTTGTCGCTTTTTAGTAAATTAACGTATTATGTTGCTACAATATCAATTACCAACTTTAAAGAAAAACTGTTTCAGATAACTTTTAATAAAATACCGTTATTTTTCTTCAAAGTAGTGGCCCAAGTTTTATAGAACTTGGACAAACTTTAGCGATTGCGTATCTTATGAGCTGAAGGTGGGACATTAATTTATTTAAGAGTGGTAGAGTTCAAAGATATTAGGTTTATTTAATTAACACCGCACCTAAGTCAACTTAAAGTTTCCGTTAAAACTTTCGCAAATCAAACTGTTATATCAAATTCTTTTTAGCCGAGTTCTGAAAAGTAGGAAGTTCTATATTCGACGCGTATGTTTTTTTTTATTTACGTTCGCCGATTTAAATGTTTTTTTTTATTAAATAGGTAATATTACAGTGCAGTGGTGGTGTAAAAATATCCACTACCCTATATCGTCCCGTGTGTGTCAGTGGTCAGTCAGTGGAAAACAAACAGAGACAGGGGTAATGAAAACTAAAAATAGTAATAAAAACCGCAGTTGATGACCCGCCTGCAAAGCGTGGCAACTACGTCAATCAACCCATTTTATAAGGCAGTCTATGGGGGAGGCTTATGTTCAACAGTGGACTTTCATAGGTTGTTATGACGCTGATAAAATAGGCTATAGACAACTTCAGAGTATTTACCATCCACATGACTTCTCCGTGACGCTGTGGCTTTGCAATGAGTTGCAGCGCTAAGGACCGCGGGTTCGAATCCCGCACGGAACAAGTATTTGTAAGGCATACAAATAATTATTACGGTTTTGGATGTTTGTCCTTGTGAAAGTTATGTATGTAAACTGCTCCTACGATACAGGAGAAAATACTGGTTTTGAAGTTTAGGAGGTTAGGAGAAAAAAAAAAGTTTTGCATCTTTGAATCTGTTCTTTGTCACCAGTCTGGGTATTTTATATTTGGTATGGTAAGCCGTGTTGTAGTGACTTAAAAGAAGCCATCGCCCCACTTCACCCCGTGTAGGTCGTAAGAGGCGACTCTGGGAAATGCCAAAAAAACCTACGGCTTTGTATAGATGATGGTATCATCATCATCAGCTTGCGGCAGTCCACTGCTGAACATAGGCCTCTCGCACCATCTAGCCCAGTCTTCGGCTACACGCATCCAGTTTCTACCAGCCACCTTGCCCACCCAGGTCGTCGCTCCATCTAGTCAAGGTGCGTCCCATACTACGTTTGACTAGACGAGGTCTCCACTCCATAACACCAAAGGTGCGAGACGCCTGCCAAGCATGACGATTAAGGCAAATCAACCTTTTTTTATAGAATAGGGTGACAAAGGAGCACACGGTAAACTGATGGTAAGTGGTTGCTGTGGCCCATAGACATCTACATTTATGCTCAATTAAGAATCAAAATGCAGATGCACTGTCACCCCTGAGGACTAAGATGGAATGCCTCATTTCTAGTAAAAAGGGTCTCCGGTCCTTACATTGGAAGAGGTCCATGTATAATGGTGGACTCTTCATCCATACATTACGGCCTATAAAATTCCATTGCTGAACAAGGTCTCCGATATAGATTGCCTCGTTGGGGAGATTTTGCTCCCCAGTTGGCAGCCGCAGTTTTTTAACAGTTTTGAATTTCTTTTATCAAGAATATGCTGTTGCTTATATTTTTGAGTATTTATCAGGAATTTACTGCCCATGGTGCGGAGCGACGGTAGTGCACTTTTACAGGCCGTTAAAAAAGGAAGTCATAACATCTTCTTAGCTTTGGTCTTAGTCGATTCTTACTACACCTACGGCACTAGATGATTTTTTTAATAAAACAAAAGTGACAGAAACAAACTGACAGGTAGCTAATGCAGCCCATGGATATCTGCAACCAATCAAAATATGGAATACCTTACCACCTGTAAATTGTTCTCTGTTTTCAGACCAGAAGACAGCAGTGCACTCATTGATATTTGGCCGCAGAAATAGGTAAGAAGGGAACCTGATTAAACACTGGAAAATGTAGCTAGCAATCGTATTCCACATAACCGAAAACACACAACATTACATTACAAAGAAAGAAATACGTTTATTTGACACATTTATTATAAAAAATAAAAAAGGCAGGACAAGGAATAAAACTTTTCATCTCAACAAAAATATAAAAAAAAAACTTAATATGCACCAAAATGGTATCCACTCAGCATTAAGTCACGAAGTGACATCAATTCGTAACGCTGATATTCAGTTCAACCAGGAGTGTGAGGCAGATGACAAACGACAGAAAAAAAACATAAAATATAAAATAATAAGAAGATTTTAATAAAAAGTAAAATCCTAATTCAATAAACTAAAAAGATTAAAATAAATTCACATTCCAAAGTCGTAAGACACTGTGTATAGAACATTTAAAGCTTCGACTTCAGAATATGAAATTATTTTGTTCTTTTTAATTCTTTTCGCTTTTACTTTTTATTAATGTTCTAATGGTTTTTACCCTTTTGAGTGTATTAAGAAATATCACAATCTTAATGTCGTATAATTACTTATAATAAAAATTTTATCCCCTTTTTAGCCACCCTTAGAATTAGAATTTATACTTCAAATTTATAAAGAAACCATTCCTGATGTATAAACTAAATAATAAAAAATAATTATCGAACTCAGTTTGACAATTGACGAAAATTTCGCGTTACATACATACAAAAAACATGCAATCGAATTGTAAAACTCCTCCTGTTTCTTGAAATCGGCTAAAAACTAGAAAAAAAATGGGTACAAATACAAAAACAATTAAAAACGAACCTCACGATGAGGTATGCCTTCTTAGTTTTCAGGAGTGATAACGCTGCATTTTGATTCACAGTCTAAGAAGAAGAAAAAAATAAGGAAGGAGGGAGATTAGAAAGAAGGAAAAACAACATTTATTGCACAGTATAGACTGGTGTAGCAAACGGGTACCGCGGGGCCATGGCGTTTTGGAAAAAAAAATTTGGTAGTTAAATCTCAAAAAATCTGAATTAGCTGTTACTGAATAATTTTGATTAAAATATTACGAACACTTAATCATTAGCACACACAAAAATCCCTAAAAATCGAAATAAATATATTTATTAATAATTACATTATATTTTTCTATTCATTACAGCGTATATGAATAGAGAGGTTACAAGATGAAGGTGTGAAAGAGAAGTTCAAATGTAAACTGAGAGAAAATATAAGTGGTATGGATGGTGTGTGTGTGATTTAGAACTTGAGACTGTGTGGTATAATGTCAAGAAAGGTTTGGTGGATGCAGCCACCGAGTATGTGGTGTAAATGAAGAACGAATGAAAGGAAAAATAATACGTTGTGGTGGGATGATGAGGTACGGATGAAAGTTGAAGCAAAAGAAGAGAGCATGGCTAGATTTACTGGCAACAAAGCTGGTAATTCTGCGGTATGAATGATGAGATTGAAAGAAAAAGGCAGACTTTAGACTTATAAATAAAAGAGTAAAAGAAGTTGTTGAAGGAAAAAGCAAGAAAGAACGGATAAGAATGATAGAAGGATATCTGATAACTTCAGGCAAATATTAAAATGTTCTGGGAACTCGTAAGAACTGCCAGGTAAAATTCAATACAGCCTGGAATATGCTACTGAGACGAGAATGGCTATATGCTGAATGATGAAGTTTCGAATTTAAAGAGATGTAAGGAATACTTTGAAAGCGTGTTTATGAGTGAAGAGTCGTCTGAATTAAGTGAAATAGAAATTCCGAAAGAAGTGGAGAGAGGTAGGGAGATAAGTGTAGATGAAATAATGAAAGCAATGAAAAGCATGAAAGCAGGTGAGCAGCCGGATATGATGAGAGTATCACTCGAAATGCTAAGGGCTGGAGAGGAGTGGTGGCAAGCCTGCTGCACACCTTGTTTAATTTATGTTGGGAGCTAAAGCGGTACCGGAAGACTGGTGCAAAGCCGTTATAGTCCCAATATATAAGGTGGTGGTACATGTAAGACGAAAGTGATGGTTTTGAAGAAAGAGAAGTAAAACGTTATGTGAAATAGAATAGAAGGAGATGATTGAGCAAGTGGATGAGTTTGTATATTTGGGATGTTTATTTAGCAGGGATGGTAGATATGATAAGGATATAGAACGACAGTGAACGCAGGAAATAGAGTGAATGGAGCTCTACACGCTATTATGAAAAGTCAGAATGTGTCAAAAAGGCACGTATGGTTCAGAATGCTGTGTTAGTCCCTACTTTAATGTATGGTAGTGAATGTTGGGTCTGGTAGAAGCATGAGAGTAGAATAAATTACAGAATAGAAATGCGGTCATTAAGGAGTATGCTAGGGCTGAATCTGAATGACAGGGTGAGAATAGTGAAAAATAAAGAAAAGAGATAAGTGTGGTTTGCAAGATGACGTTGTGACCAGGATTAAGAAAGGAATGCTTCAGTGGTTTGGTCATGTAGAAAAATGAACGAGGAAAGAGTGACAAAGCAAATTTATGTTGCAGAAGTGAACGGAAGAGTCAGGAAGGGACGCTGACGAAGGTTTATCGACCAAATTGGCGATATATTGAAATGGGCCAGATTAGGAGTACCCTTAACCGACGAGCGTGTATGCGTAGATATATGGATGTAAAGGAGGCGAGAGAAGTGTGTCAGGATCGTGTCAAATGGAAGTCCGTAGTCTCTGCCTACCCCTCGCGGTGACAGGTTTGAGTGTTTATGTTATGTTTTCTATTCATTAATAAATAACATCGAACACTTTTGCCGATCTTATACTTTTCAAGATATTTCGGAAATGCGGAGGCGAAAGTAAGAGGCGTTATTTTAACGGCTCTCTAGTGCTGTGCCCCTAGTGTCGGGCTTAACATTGAGTTGTGTCGCTGACGGCCGCGGGTTTCCATCCCGCACCAAACAAGCATTTGTATGGACTATAAATAATTGTTCCGGGGTTGGATGTTTGTCCTTGTGCAATTTATGTATGTTAACTGGCTCCAGGATAAAGGAGAAAATCCTATTGTGGAGGTGATTTTTTTTAAATAAAAATTTTGCGAGTCAGTGCGGAAGAAACCAATGCTACGCCACTTATATAGATTTAGGTTGTAAGGGTTTACGAGCTACTAAACTACTAGGTTGGACTAGGTTTACGTTTGTCTCTGACTTATAAAAAAATAATATTAGGCTTTACATTTCCTCATAAAAATATAATAACGTATACTTTTGTTACGCTGGAAAATATAATTCCGTGTAAATTAAAATAACACAGTGAAACGATATATTTTTTTAATATGTCTCTCGCGGCCCCGGGTGAAATAAACCCATGCTACGCCACTGAGTATAGATGGAGGTTGTAGGGGTCTATGAGTTTGAGTTTGAGAAACTTTCACTCCCACTCACCATCACTTGGACTAGGTTCACATTTGTCATATTAGTGGGTTGGATTAGGTTTACGTTTGTCACCCTGACATATAAAAAAATAAGAAATATTTCCTAATTAACATCTAATAACGTATACTTTTCTTACATTGGATAGTTTAATTCCGTGTTAATTCAATAACACAATCAAATTATATTTAAAAAAAATATATTTGTCTCTTGCGGCTCCGGGTGAAAGAAACCCATGCCTGTAGACTATAGATGGAGGTTGTGTGTTATGAGCCACAGCACTTCCACTTACCATCAGTTGGACTAGGTTTCGTAACGTTTCAAATTTCAAATTTCGATTTCAAATTTAAAAGAATTTCAAATCTATTTTCATTTTTGTTTCTTACCCGGATATAAAATTAGGCTATACTTTTCCTCATAAAAATATAATAACGTATACTATTGTAACGCTAGATGATATAATTCCGTGTTAATTAAATAACACAATGAAACGATTTCATCAAGCTACGTGGCCGCACTTATAAAACATTTATGAGCACAATTTTCTTTACAGCCGACTTTAACGAGCCCCGTTGTAAATACACGGGGGCTAGTGCTATTATTAAGTAGTTTTCTTTTTATAATATGATGTTTATATCTTCTTATATATAAAAATTAATATTTAAAAAAAGACACTCACGCCTGTCACCCTGGCACACCTCTCTCGCCTCCTCCACGTCCTTATACCTACGTATACATACTCCTCGGTTAAGGGTACTCCTAATTTGGCCCATTTTTAATATATCGTCAATTTGGTCGATTGTTTGCTATGTAACCCGGTGACTAGTTGTAAAATACTTGCTCCCAACTATTTTAAAAATTAAAATTGTAAATTGATAATATTCACCTCAATTTTGAGTTACTAATATAATGTTGCGCGCCACTATTAATGTCTTTACATGGCAACACTAGCCACTAGCGCCCTCTAGTATCAGTAGCAGAACTAGGAGAGTCAAGATCTTTCTAGAAATTTCAGGACCGATATGTACTCGAACATTCTAGATGTTTCCACAGTAGAAGGTTCTGGTAAGTATCGGAGGCGCTATAAAGGCCGGTATAGACCACGACCGAGGCAGTATTGAATTGGCGATACAAGCGAAGACTTCGAAGCGATACAACTGCGAACAAGCGATCTGTAGTAAATTGTATTTTGTTATTAGTGTGGTTTAAAGTTGTAATTAGTGTTGTATAATTAAAGTGTCAATTTTGGTAATTCAATCGGCAGTTTTAATTGTATCGAACCCCAAGCTCGTAACAATTGGTGTCAGAAGTGGGATCACATCATGCCGATTTGCAAAGGAGACGACACGGAGGTATCCGTGCCGAAGTCAACGCCAGCAAGAGACGGACCAGAGACGATTTGGTGGTACAACATCGCAAGCGTCGGAGGGCCAGCTGCCGACCACGGAGGTCGGCCCGTCAGCAGCTCCTGCATTTGCAGCACCTGACTTAGGTGCTCTGATGATGATGCTGCAGGAGCAGGCTCGCCGACAGGAGGAACAGGCCCGCCGACGGGAGGAACAGGCCCGCCGACAGGAGGAACAGGCCCGTCGGTTGGAAGAGCAGCTGCAGCGTGGACGGGAGGAACAGGCCCGCCAACGGGAAGAACAGATGCTCCTCATGAAGGACCTTCACGCTACCTTCGGGAAAGAGATAAGGAGGTGAAGGATAGGGTTGCTCAACATGACAACCGCCTGTCGGGCTGAAACCCGAATCGACCAAGTGAACAATCGGGTTGACAACGTGATGGCTGACATGAAGAAAACGCTGGACGACCTCAAACTTGGGAAGGAATTACAGCATCCGTGGTAGCTACAACACCTTCGCTACGTGGATTCAAAGTGCCGCCGTTCGACGGGACTTCTTCCTGGTCGGCCTACAAAATCCAGTTCGAGGCTGTCATGAAGGCGAACGGTTGGAATAAAAGTCAGGCCATGACTGCTCTTACCCTAGGCCTGCGTGACCAGGCCTTAACTGTTCTGGAAGCTCTCGGTAAGGAGTGACTTAGCAGCTCCTAGAGGCATTAGAGGCGAGATATGGCGACGCTCACCTGGAACACGTCTTTCGTGCGCAGCTCAAAGATCGCGTGCAACGCAGCAACGAAACCTGCAGCAGTGGGCCCTTGAGGTGGAAAAGCTGGTTCGAAAAGCATACCAGTCTGTACCTGCGCTCATTGTAGGGAACCTGGTGCAGACATTCATCGACGGCATCCGCGACCTTGAAGTCAGAGCCGCTATGAGGCTCGGGCACCACGAGACGCTTAAGGACGCCTTGGCCCATGCACTGGAGGTGGAAGCTGCGGCAGGATCATCGTGCCCATCGCATCAGGGAGATAGCATCAGCTACATTTCGCAACCGCAATAAAGGATACAGCCCTAGGTGTTACGGCTGTGGGGAAAAGGGCCATCTTCGATCCAGCTGCCCTAAGCGAACTGTAGAAAGGAAAGGTGAACTATCTCGAGAGGGCAGTGCGGCTTACAGCACCGCCCAGCACAGCGGAAAATCTCATGGCAACGCAGATGCATTGTCAAGAAGACCTTGTCCTGAAGATTGCAAGCATTGTACTAGGCAAGAGAGTAAGGAAGTGGTGTCTGTGAAAATGCTCAGGACAGACCAGCTCAGCAATGAGTGGAAGGACACCTACGACATGCACAGCAGGAAGATTCGGACATCAAGCCGATTCTAGAATGGATGAAAAGTGCTCTAAGCAAGTGGAGTGACGTTTCAGCGATGAGTTCGACCACGAAAAGCTATTGGGCCCAATGGGACAGCTTGCTGATTCAGGATGGAGTCTTGTGCCGTAAATGGGAAAATGGTCAGGGAGACAGTTGTCATTTGCAAATGGTTGTCCCTAAAGCTAAAGTACCGGATGTTCTACAGCTGTACCATAATGGTTGTTCAGGAGGCCACCTGGGAGTTAAACGAACTCTACTGAAGATCCGAGAACGGTTTTACTGGGTCCACTGTCGTGACGATGTCGAGGACTGGTGTCGCAAATGTACAAGTTGTGCGGCTGTAAAGGGACCTCAAACTCGTAGTAGAGGTGCATTGAAATGTACAATGTTGGTGCACCATGGGAGGATAGCCGTTGACGTTGCAGGGCCGTTTCCGGAAAGTGAAAGTGGTAACAAGTATTTCATGGTTGTGATGGATTACTTCACTAAGTGGCCAGAAGTCTTCGCCATTCCAAATCAAGAAGCTTCAACAGTTGCAGATAAACTAGTTCATGAAGTCTTCTGTCGTTTTGAGTACCTTTAGAGATTCACAGCGATCAGGAAGGAATTTTGAGTCTCAAATATTCCAGAAACTTGCCGAGTTATGGGTACTCATAAAACAAGAACAACTTCTTACCACCCAGAATCTGATGGAATGGTAGAACGATTTAATCAGACATTGGAGAGGTACCTAGAAAAAGTTGTGGAAAAACGGCAACGACACTGGGACAGGAACATACAACCGTTTTGTTGTCATATCGAAGCGCTGTTCACGAAAGTACATCAGTGACACCAGCTTTAGCAAATTTTGGGAGAGAATTACGGCTGCCTGCAGACCTGATCACCGGAATACCACCTGATGCCCCGCAGTATAACCGATTATGCAAATGACTTGCGGAACAAAATGAATGACATTTATGAGCACGTCAGACAATCAGGACAGCAAACGTCTGAAAAGATGAAAACACGGTATGACCGCAAAATGAACAACAAAGGGTTTGACGAAGGTTCACTAGTGTGGTTACACAATCCAGTTCGCAGCAAAGGAAATCTCCTAAGCTTCAAGCTAAATGGGACGGACCGTACCGGATTGTGACAAGGATCAATGACGTAACCTACCGGATACAGAAAGGTGCAAGAGGTACTCCTAAGATCGTCCATGTGGATCGACTGGCGCGTTATTATGGGGCCAATAATGCTCGGGACGAGCATGTCTTAGGAGGGGCAGTGTTGCGCCACTATTAATGTCTTTACATGGCAACACTAGCCACTAGTATCGAGTAGCAGAACTAGGAGAGTCAAGATCTTTCTAGAAATTTCGGGACCGATATGTACTCGAACATTCTAGATGTTTCCAGTAGAAGGTTCTGGTAAGTATCGGAGGCGCTATAAGGCCGGTATAGACCACGACCGAGGCAGTATTGAATTGGCGATACAAGCGAAGACTTCGAAGCGATACAACTGCGAACAAGCGATCTGTGGTAAAATTGTATTTTGTTATTAGTGTGGTTTAAAGTTGTAATTAGTGTTGTATAATTAAAGTGTCAATTTTGGTAATTCAATCGGTTTTAATTGTATCGAACCCCAAGCTCGTAACAATAATATAATTACTTAAAACTCCTACAAAGTATATCAAATAAATATGAATCGGCTCAGGATGAGATAAAAGAACACATATTGGCCATGAATGATCTGGTAAAGTCATGTAAGTATAATGAGGAGCGCTTTGACTCCTTAATTAAACATCAGAGTGAGTATCAGCGCTCCATACCAGGTTCATCGGGGACAATATGTGTAAAAAATAATGATAACAGTAAGGACTCATTATTTTCACCTACACTCTATGACAGTACCTTAACAAAGAATATTAACTTAAAAAGTAATTTAAATATTAATAAAATAAAGTTATTATGTATTGTGATGACATAGGCAAAATTTGGGCACAATGTTAAATAACTGTTTAAAAGGACATCAGGTTAGTAATTGTTGTATGCCTGGAGCATCCTTTAGTCATATAATGAATAAAGTTTTAACTAGTAAGTTTTGCCCTAATAGCACATTAATAATTCTTGTTGGGAGAAGAGGCAATGTAAACAAAACTCAATTATTAAAATATATTGATCATCTAAATACTTTAAATGTACATAAAATTATCTTGTTTACATTGCCTTACATACAGGGTTGGCCACAGGAAAATAAAATAAGATACAATTTAAATTTATTAATGAATAACTTTTCATTTAATAACAATATAAACTTGACATCTAATTGTTATAATTATAATAATATAATTAATTTAATAGACATAAATAATTTAATTAAGAAATTTTGACTAGAGATAGGTATTACCTATCCAAATATAATGTAAGACAGATAGCAAATGTGCTATCTTATTGTTTATATATTAACTCAGCCAAGGACTTGGCTACACCGACATCTGCTTCTTTTGAGCAGTGTAATGACTTAATATGTAATTTGGAATCAGTTCCAAGTAATTTAAATTAGAAAATGAGACAATAGAGGTAATCTCTAGCAGTTATAATAATTTAAATAATTTAGAATGTAACTTACAAAACCTTCATTGTATGACTCACAGAGTGATAATAAAATTGTTTACACCTGGTGCATCAGAATATACAAGGCATGATAGGCAAAGAGCTAGAAATTGAATTGTTCTTAAATAGCAATAATATTCATATTTTATGTATTACTGAACATTGGTTAAAAGCTTATAACATAATGTTTAATTTCAGTAATCACCAGGTGGTCAGTTCGTTCAATAGAGAAACGGTTTTAAGAGGTGGCTGGTTAATATTAGCTAGTAAATTATTATCATGTAAGGAACGTAAAGATATTGTGAGCCTCTCTGTTGAGCGAACTGTAGAAATGGCATGTGTTGAGTTTGAGCACCTCATTGTTGTGTGCGTCTACAGACCCCCATGTTCTATATACAATACTTTTGAAAAAATTATGGAGGAAGTTTTGTTAAGCAATAAACAGAATAAATCTGTTGTAATATGTGGAGACTTTAATATCAATCTCCTAGAAGCTTCCTCCACCAATATTAAATTTAGATCATTGTTTAAATCATATGGTCTTTTTAATTTATTTTAGAGCCAACGCGTATTACTGAATGTAGTGCAACATGTATAGATAACATTTTACAAATGTTAAGACGTTGCATAAATGTATAATTCAAAATTGAGTTCTGATCACTGTGGACAGTTAGTTTCGTTACCTTATGTTCACAAAAGCAAGTAGATGAGAAAATTGTGTTTGTTCCTGTAAATGCACGTCGCTTGGAAGTTTAGAAGTAACATAGTGAAGAAACTTCCATCACTTTCATACCAAAATGATCCTAATTTTTGTATGGAACAGTGTTTAAACTTATTTACAATGAATTTGATAATATTTTTACTTCTAAAACGTTCTCCTTGAACAGTCAGGCTTTCAATGAATGGGCGACAGTAGGAGTCCATAAGAGCAGACAAAGGTTATATGAACTTTACCATGAAAGGTCATATAACCTAGCGTCATCAATAGAATATGTTAAAAATATTCAAAAATATTTAAAGTGTGCTCCAAAGCCAAGTCTTTGCATTTGAGCAACAAAATTAAGACGGCTTCTAATAAAATTAAAATGACGTGGAGTATAATTAATAGTGAAACTGGTAAGGTCAACTCTCGCAATTCAAACTACCGGTTGAGTTTTAACAACAAATTAACGGAATCAGATCAGGATGTTGCAATGGTTTTGAGAAGTATTTTACGGATATTCCGATCTTAACCACTATGTCACTGAATTCTTCTCCTGCCGTCGCCGAATCATTGCTTAAACAAAATGTAAATGCGTGTACAAAGAATTTTACATTTCATAAAATATCATCAAAAGATATTGTAAAATATTTTAAAAATTGATGTTAAAACTGCGGATCTGTGGGGCATTTCCGTTAAAGTTATTGCGTCTATAATCGATATAATCGCGCCTCAACTAGCTATTATTTTTAATACTAGTATCGAATATGGTGTGTTCCTGATTTGATGAAGCATAGTAAAGTAATACCTTTATTTAAATCTGGTAGTACATTAGATCCCGCCAATTTTAGACCCATTTCTGTACTGCCAACACTAAGTAAAATTTTGAAAAATTATTCTTGATCAAATGTTAATTTTTTAATGTTAATAATTTACTTCATAAAAATCAATTCGGTTTCACAGGGTCGCTCGACAACTGATGCTGGTGTTGAGCTGATTAAATATATTTTCAATGCATGGGAAATTCACAGGATGCTTTGGGTATATTCTGTGACCTATCCAAAGCCTTCGATTGTGTTCACCATGAAACATTAATCAGGAAACTACAACACTACGGTGTAAGTAATGCTCTTAAATTAATTGTTTCATATTAAGTAACAGAACTCAAAAGTTGTCATTAATAGTATGAGCTCTTCCGGGTCGATAGTACAAATGGGCGTGCCTCAAGGCTCAATTCTCGGCCCTTTCTGTTTCTTATATATAATGACTTACCTTACATAGTAGGGATAACCATAATATAGTATTATTTGCTGATGACACTTCATTAATTTTCAAATTAAAACGACAATTATTAAAATATGACGAAGTAAATAATGCTATATCTAAATTAGTAAATTGGTTTAATGTTAATAACTTGCATTTAAATAGCACTAAAACGAAATGTATGAAGTTCATGACTCAAATGTCAGACAATTAAATACTAATGTAATTTTAAATGGGAGGAACTGAGTCTTGTCGATACCACCATTTTCTTGGAATAACACTAGACGCGAAGCTAATGGAGCCCATATATCAAAGTTAGCAAGCAGACTTAGTTCTGCAGCATATGCTGTAAAAGATTAGAAATCTTACCAGTGTGAAACAGCTAGACTTGTTTACTTTAGCTATTTCCATAGCATAATGTCCTATGGTATTTTGCTATGGGGACACGCAACTGACACTGAAATTATATTTGTTTTACAGAAAGGGCCATAAGAGCAATCTATGATTTAAAACCAAAGAGTCGCTCAGACAAAATTTAAGGAAATTAATATATTAACTTTGGCCTCTCAATACATTTATGAAAATGTAATGCATACACAAAAATAAAAGTAGTTATACAAAAATAAGTGATATTCATTCTGTAAATACTAGGAACAAACACAAGCTAGTAGTACAGTTACTGACTCCACCGAGTCAGTAATTCATTCTTAAGGATGATACGCTTTTACAACAAAATCCCAGAAAATATACAAAATTCGACCTGCTCAAAATTCAAAAACTTTATTAAACATAGTTTGTATAAAAAGGGTTATTATAATGTTAAGGAATTCATGGATGATAATAACCCCTGGAATGAGGTGTTCGCTGCCAGGCTGTTTCTATTTTGTTTTGTGTGGTTAATTGTAATATACATGATTGTAAGCTGTTATTTAAAAAAAGTCCCGCTGGGTTTTCTTGCTTCTTCAGGACAGAGGTTTTTTTTCGAACCAGTGGTAATTAGACAAAAGAGTGACTTTCAATAAGTATTATTTATAATCTATATTTAAAAAAAGTTTCTGTTTCTGTTTCAAAAACTTCGCCTAGGCATCCTTCCCGACTCTGTCGTTCACTTCTGCAAGATAAATTTGGTTTGTCACTCTTTCCTCATTCATTCTATTCAACCGACTTCAAAAAGGAGGAGGTTTACAATTCATCGGAATCTTTTTTTTTATGTATGTTCATCGATTACTCGAAGACGATTTGCTTCCAAGGGTATACTTCCCACGTGGTTTCATTTAAATTTTATCGAAATAATTCGAGCGGTTTTTAAATATCAACAATAAATTATATTTATATTCAAATCGGTTGTACAAAATTTTTATAATTTTACCACTTGTTACATGACCGCTCAAGACAATAACTGCTCGGGGCAAGCTGAGCAACAAGACCAAGGCGACCCCTGCCACGCTATCCGTGAACACCAGGGGACTTCACTCGAACCTAAACCGTTCACTACCATCTCGAGACAGCGAAGCCGGCCTTGCTCTTTCTGACCGAGACGCAGGTGTCCTCTCCGGCTGATACTTCGTATCTCTCCTACTCGGGGTACAAATTGGAACACACCTTTATGCCTCGGACTGGAGTTTGCGTATACGTCAGAGAGGACATCTGTTCTCGACGGCTCGACAGTCTTGAAGGTTTGGACCTGTCCATCCTTTGGCTACGCGTAGACAGCGACGACCATCCGCGCGTCTACGGGTACCCCTATAGGTCCCGTAGCGGTAATGCGGAAACAGACCGACTCTCCGACCACGTCCAAATGGCTACAGATTCTTTGGTAGGGCAGATCCCATCCGCAGAGATCGTGATCCCCGGCGATTTTAACGCCCACCACGATGAATGGCTCGGCTCACGTTTAACCGATCATGCGAGGAGATCTGTTCATGATTTTGCCTTGGCATATGGTCTGACACAACTGGTTACTCCGCCTACGTGGATTCCAGATGTTGAGGATCATGCACCTTCCCTGTTGAAAATTCTGTTGATCTCTATTGGACAGATATCAGGTCTCCGTCGACGCCCCTCTTGGCTTCTCAGACCATTGTCTAGTCAGGAGTGTGGAGCCACTCACACTGAAATCGCGGTTGCATTCTGCAGGCTGCCGCCGTGTTTGGCACTATAGGTCGGCCGATCGGGATAGGATGCGGTCTTTCTTTGCATTCTACTCTTGGCGGGTTGCTTTTCGCCGGACGATCCCAACGTTGTTGCTAATTCTATCGCTGATGTGGTACTTCAGGGTATGGAACTTTTTATTCCTTCCTCTGTAGTGCCCATCAGAGGCTGATCTCAGCCATAGTTTAGTCGCTCCTGTAAAATAACATCATGTTACAAGCAGGAGTTGGCACTCCTGCTTGTAACGTGATGATCCAGGTGGACCTGGCCTGTGCTGATGCATCAAAGTCCCGGGATGAGAACACCAGCACCCGTAAAAAGAAGTATAATTCCGCCTCAAGGTCCTTCAAAAGAGTCATTTCCAAGTCAAATTCAGAGCACATAGGCAGAATTGGCGGGAAACTAGTTCGCCTTCCTTCGGAAACCCGTGCATTCTGGTCTCTCTCCAAGGCTGTCTCACTGGCCGCAAAGGAGAAAGCCGATCTGCTAGGTTCTTTCTTTGCATCCAACTCGACTCTCGATGACGGGGGGAGCACACCACCGACCATCCCACGGTGTGAGTGCTCCATGCCGGATGTCCTGTTCACACAGCGCTCGGTTCGCAAAGCACTCCTCTCCCTGGACATCCACAAGTCGAATCCTTCCATTCCTCCATCCATTTCCGTCCATTCGAGTTCCTGGATCCCCAATTGTGCTGAGGACGTGTGCTCCAGAGTTGGCTCCTAGGCGTAGTCCCGAATTCACGGAAGATGCCTTTCGCCCACCCTATCCCTAAAAACGGCGACCGCTCAGACCCGTCTAACTACAGGCCTATCGCCATCAACTCCTTGTTCTCCAAAATAATGGCATCCATTATAAACTGCCAGCTCATGCTGTACCTTGAGGATCACCAGTTGATTCGTAACCGCCAAAACGGTTTTCGTCGGGGTCAATCAGCTGGTGATCTTCTGGTCTACTTGACTCATAGATGGGCGGAGGCAGTAGAGTCCAAGGGGGAGGCATTGGCCGTTAGTTCGGACATCGCGAAAGCCTTCGATCGGGTTTGGCACAAAGCGCTTCTTTCGAAGCTTCCTTCCTATGGGCTTCCCGAGAAATTGTGCAATTGGATCACCAGCTTTTTTGCACATCGGAATCCTCGGCGTCAACATATCGAGTGACGTGCAGTTTCATGGTCACTTGAAAGAGAAGGCCAAATTGGCGTGTAAAAAGCTTGGCGTGCTCAGGAGAGCGGGACAGTATTTCATGCCGGCACACCGCCTGCAACTTTACAAGGCACAGCAGGTTTGCCCTCACATGGAATACTGTTCCCATCTCTGGGCTGGGGCTCTCCAGTGCCAGCTCCTTCCACTTGACCGCATCCAGCGCAGAGCGACTCGAATCGTCGACGACCGAGTCCTTTCTGATTGGCTTGATTCACTGGCGCTGCGAAAAGATGTTGCATCTCTTTGCATTTTATTTCGCATCTACCACGGGGAGTGCTTTGAGGAATTGTTCGAATTAATCCCAGCCGCTAAATTTCACGAACGCACATCGCGGAAAAACTCCCGATAGTATCAACACACGTTTTACTAGGAGTTTTCTTTCTCGTACGACTTCGCTGTAGAACAGTTTACATAGTAGTAAAAGCGTTTTGTTTTTGTTTAGTGATAACAAAAATATTATAAAATATTTGTCATTAGAACAATCATTATTATTAGTATTTAATTATATAAAAATAGAATGGACATAAATTTTATATACTACGTTTACTTTTACGTGGTGGAGCCATACTGCATCCATATTATTGCAGTACGAATGGGTCGGCTCGACCGGGGAAGACCTGCGTAAAATAGCAGATCAATGCTGCTGTGTTTTGTATGGTGAGTGTAGAGAACCAGAGACCCGTTTTCTGGAAACATGGCATTTTATCTTAGTCCTCAGGGGTGACTACGCAACTGCATTTTGATTCTTAATTAGGGGTAGATGTAGATGTCTATGGGCCAACACCATCCACTTACCATCAGGTGAACTGTGTGCTCGTTTGTCACACTTATTCTATAAAAAGACACCTACTGATCGACATGAGGTGATGGATTCTCTTACGCCTCCATTACATGGCAAGTCGTTTACATACATACATAAGAAAATTAAATAAAAAAAAATAAAGTTAAAGATAAATTCTTCAACGCACTATGCTGTAACATCGACTTCAGAAGCAATTATATTAAGTGATAATTATTTTCTTTGTTGTTGTGTGGGGATAGTTTACAAACATACATTTCACAAGGGCGAACATCCAGACCCGGAACAATTACTTTTAGGCCATACAAATACTTCTTCCATGCGGGATTCGAACCCGCAACCCACAGCTACGAAACTCACTGCTACGCCACTGCGCCACAGAGCAGTCAAGTTATTCGTTTTACTTTTGAGGAAGTGACTATTTACTTTTCTACTTATTTAATTATTGGACCTCCTTTGAGTGGACTTGCATTATCACAAGCTGTAGTAACAAATAGAATATCGTCTAAATAGTTATATTATAATATTAAAATCGTAATTCCCTATTTTTCCAACTTTAGGGGTGAACTTTTTAACTTCCTGCTTTTAAAATTAATAATTTTCAAAAGTATGTTACAGATTTCGGTCCTATTTTGAGAATGCGAGTTTTCATCAGAACTCGCGTGCGTGCGTGCGTGCGTGCGTGTGCGTGTGTGTGTGTGTGTGTGTGTGTGTGTGTGTATATATGTAAATAAAATTTTGTCCTACGATATCTTTAGAACGAATCAAACGATCGAGATGGGCGACACGGCGTTCGAAAGTGTTAATTGAGACTTCGAGCTGATTAGATTTTCAAATCAATTGGTCGAGCCGTTTCAAAGATTTAAAAAAATAAAAAACAAAGAATCAAAAATTAAATAGATTTTCGAGCATTCCGCTCGAAAAAAATATTAAAATAACATTATTTTTCTGGTCTAAAAAATAAGTCAAATGCCATAACCTCTGAGCTATCTCGGCTCACGTTTCCTCGTGTTGTGAATTTGTTTAGGGTGAACGTAGATCAAAGTTTTTTTAGTGTTTGTTTGCATGACCAGAACAAATTGAATTAGAATGCTCAGCGTTCTTATTGTTTTTTGACAACCCACGAGATCTAAGCATGTCACGACAACAATACATGCGTGTTATGGATGGACTTTTTCTACTACAAGCTTCTGCCGGCGGATCCACTGGCAATGAAATAGAAACGTTTCCATGTATTCTATTATAATAATTGTTATACGTACCTTGACTAATACCGTTACCGTTAGTTGTGTCACCCATAGACATCTACATCTATCCTCAATAAAGAATCAAAATGCCTTGCTTCCAGTAAAAGCAGTCTCCGGTTCTCTACACTCACCATATGAAACACAGCAACGTTAAGCTACTATTTTAAGCTGATATTCTGTGATCAAATGAGGTGATGGATTCTCCTACGTTGCCAACACAAAAACAAAAATACTTAACTTAAAAAAATTTTTCTAAACTTCAAATTAATATTCAAACGGTATTCAAACAAACATACATTGAAACTTCGCAGGTATAGCATTGAAAGAACCGATGCATATAATTTAAACTTCCAAAACAGTTTCTCTTAACGGAAAATATTTCATTCGGTTTCTTAGACGTTTCGACAGCGGCCGTCCGAACTTATCTCCTCTAACTTCATCCGCGTTTCTACATCAGTAATTTCAAAAGCAAGTTTATCGCAAGTCACGTTTCATTCTTAAATAATAACAAATAAACAATACTCATCTCAATAAAATTTAACGCCGTTATATCATTATCATCATCACTATAGCCCACTGCTGAAATAGGCCTCCCAAGGAACGCCACAAAGCACGGTCCTGAGCCACCGTTATCCATCGCCTTCCTGCATCTCTTACCGGTTCGTCACTCCATCTAGAGAGAGGGTGCCTTACAGGCAGCCACTCGATCACCTTTCATTCCCATCGGTTGTCCTTCTATGATAGTTCTTCGAGGCAAATGGCCGGCCCATTACCACTTTAGCTAACTGATTCGTTGGGCTATGTCGGTTATTTTAATTCTACTGCGGATATCCATTCTAAGTGAATTACGCAGAGAGGTTCTGAGCATAGTCCTCTCCTTGTCTCGCTGAGTGACCTTGAGCTTCTTCATAAGGCCACCGTATGATTAGATGATTGTCGTAAAATAACACAAACGCATTAAGATTAAAATATAATTTAATCGACTTCAAAAAGGAAGAATATTTTCAATTCGGTTGCATTATACTTTCTTTTATATACGTCACGCGATATTTTCGCCAATGGTGAACTGATTTTTTTTATTTTATTAAATAGACTTTATCTCAAGGGCTTGAAAAACAGGAGACGAAGTTTTTAATTCAACTATTTAGACGTGTTTTCAGTTATTACATTGAGGTTGTGCTGCTTTTTCCACCCAATGCGTTCAAAATTAAACGCTTTAAAAAAGTTAAAACAGAATTAACTAAACTAAAAACAACGAAATAATTTCCACTTAATATAATAGCTTAATAAGTTTTAATTCTTCAATACGCTACGTCTAAGTTCCAAATTTAGAATTTATATTATAATGTGGAAATTATTTTATTATTTTTATAGAATAGAATAGAATCATTTTATTTCATTATAGATTACAAGAATACTTATTGCTTTCATTTAAGTTTTACCACAGGTTCGGAAAAAACTTCTGACCTGGGAAGAACCAGCAAGAAACACAGCGGAATATTTAAAAAATAACTAAATAATATTAAATACTATTAGTATGAAAACATTTAGGAACAGCATTGTAGTGCTCACCTTATTCACAGGGGTTATTATCAATTATGTACTCTTTAGTATAATAACCCTTATGCTTATTAATGCTATCTATAAAAAGGCATAAAGGTTGTACGTACCCAGATCGAACCCTAGGCAGTAATTGAGCCCCACCCATTGGCGGATCATGAGTATTCTAATATGTTAAAGATATAAAAATAGGTATATTATTTGAACCTGAAGCGATGTTTAATGCAAAGTCATCTTTAATATTTTCAAAAGTTTAAAAGAGATGCGCCGTGTAGTGGCGGCGTAACATGAAAATACTATCCGAACCCGATATTATCCCGTGGGTGTCGTTAGAGGCGACAGAGGGAAGTGAAACAGGAGATGGGCAGTAGCATCTTCCTGATAGCAAGTGATAATCCATATTACGAAGCTGTCTATGAGGGAGATCTATGTTCAGTAGTGGACCTTTAATAGGCATTTCCAAATCGCGATAGGCGACTATTGTTTCCAAAATTACCACCCCCTAAAATCTCCCACCCGCTAGCTACACTACTGGCCCAACCATCTAGTAACAAAAGTAAAAGATAGTTTAACACCATATAGTGTACAGAACGCGGGCATTATAATGCAGCTGAAAAGCTTCCTAATGGCTACTTAGCATTTGTGTAAGGATAGCACCAGCACTCCTGTCTCATGTTGTCTTTACCGTGCGTGGATCCCACGGACCACGGATCACAGATTCATAATATATTAGTGCCATATACTTAGTTCAGCTGCCTATAATACTACTCCGTCTTAATATTAGTGTTTATTTCCACACTTAGGTATAAATTAACTTGTGCACAGGTAGAAAAGCAAGTAGGATAAAGGAACTTCACAATTTCTTAATCTTTCCTCGAGCACAAAACCACAAGATTTAAACGGAAAACTAATTAAATACGTATTCCTGTCGTGTTTCCTTTTCCCGTGATAAGCAAGATCTTTGTCTAGAATATGGCTTTGCTATTTAAAGCCATTCAAACATTCTAGACAAAAAACTTGCTTAATACAAAACATTATCTGCGGTGACTGTGCTTAAGATGTAGCCTGGACGGTGAGTCTATATATTCCGAAGAATGTTTTTCCATTTTTTATAGAATTAACTACCCCATATCTTCCCGTGGGTGTCATAAGAGGCAACAGAGATGATGATGATGGGCAGCAGCATCTTTCTGATAACAGCAAAACAACAATAAAACTGGGGTTGCCAACCCGCTCGCCAAGCGTGGCAACTATGGCAATATACCCCCATGATTAAGGTAACGAAGAGACGGCCCCCAGTCCCCGGCGGCCTCGCTATTCCTGGCTACGGTGGCGACCATGGTAACGGCGGGGCAGGGGGTGCTAAGAATCTCTGGTGAAGGTTCGGTTGCCACCTAAGAGGACTCGACCTGGCAACATATAACGCACGCACCCCGAAGACTAACGAGAGGATCCTGGAACTGGAAGAAGAGACAGACAAGTTGCGCTGGAATATTATAGGATTATCTGAGGTCCGAAGAGAGGGGGACATGGTAATTCTCGAATCCGGCAACTTGTTTTATCACCGGGAGGGCGACCATCTGTCCCAAGGAGGTGTCGGATTTATCGTCCACAAGTCTCTCGTTAACAACGTTGTAAATATTGAGAGTGTATCGACGAGGGTTGCGTACCTTATACTCAGAATCACCAAACGGTATTCACTGAAGGTCATACAGGTTTACGCACCAACCTCGGCACATCCCGATGAGGAGGTGGAGAAAATGTATGAGGATATATCTACAGCTATGCATTCCTCCAAAACCCACTATACGGTGTTAATGGGAGACTTCAACGCAAAACTAGGCATAGAGGGCTAGGCATAAGAGAGAACGATGAGCTGAAGGTAGGGAAATTTGGAATAGGGCAACGGAACCCAAGGGGCCAGCAGATGGCTGACTTCATGGAGAAAGAGGGACTCTTTATGATGAACTCTTTCTTTCAGAAGTGGCCCCACAGGAAGTGGACCTGGACGAGCCCCGACGGTTCGACAAAAATGAGATTGACTTCATTATGACAACCAGACGACAACTGTTCAGGGATGTCTCAGTGATCGCGAGGGTGAAAACCGGCAGCGATCACCGAATAGTGAGAGGCACACTGAACCTAAACGTTAAGTTGGAGAGTTCACGTCTAATGAAGTCAACGCTCCGTCCCCCTCGTGCTCTAATCCAAAGTCCTGAAATCTTTCAGCTCGAGCTACAAAACCGTTTTCAATGCCTAGAAGATTGCAATGCATTGCAAGCTCGTGGTCCATGCGGTCGGAGCTAAGTTTTGTAAGACCCGCCGCAGAAGAACACAAAAACTCTCTGATCACACTCTTAATCTCATGGCTGTTAGACGAGAAATGAAGCTGCAGTCTTCAGCAGATTTGACAGCATACAGGCAACTGAACAGACAGATCTCCAAATGCATGCGGCGGGACTTACGTAACTTTAATACTGCTCGTATTGAAGAAGCAATCGAGCGGAACCAGGGCTCCAAAGTCTTTGCTAGAGATCTATCTGCCAGAAAGAGCCAACTGTGGCAACGTCGTTTCCGGGGCACCTGAGATTTTGAGTGAGATTAAGAGGTTCTATGGGCAGCTGTACACATCATCGTTGTAGCCACACGCAAGTGTGAGTAACGATCCAAGAGCAAGTCTTATCCGACACTATTCCGATGATATTCCGGACGTCAGTCTGAGCGAGATTAGAGTGGCTCTCCAGCACCTTAAAAATGGCAAGACCCCAGGCGAGGATGGAATTACAGCGGAGCTTCCGAAAGCGAGTGGAAAACCGGTATTTGAAGTCCTTAAGAAGCTCTTTAATTTCGTCTTCCATGGTGGCACTACACCGGAGGCGTGGAGCAGAAGTGCGGTGGTCTTGTTCTTCAAGAAAGGCGACAACGCTCTCTTGAAGAACTACAGACCGATTTCCCTTCTGAGCCGCGTCTACGTGTTGTTTTCGAGAGTCATTACGAATCGTCTCGCATGCAGATTCGACGACTTCCAGCCAAACAAGCCGGTTTCCAACCAGGCAGTCAGATACATAGATACATAATTATATTATAACATGTTGTATAAAAGTGAATTTCGTATTTTAAAAGAATGACTTTTCAAGTCATCATCATCATTCACCATTACAGTACATTAAAAGTCTACTGCTGATCATATTGGGAGTGGAGGGCGGGGGGGGGGGGGAGGACATAGGGGCATATTTGCCGTAGTTGCTTGGCAGATGTGTCGGCAACCGCAGCTTTTTCATTTTTAGTCGTTATTAGAAAGACGCTGCTGATCATCGTATAGTTTGTATCATTTTTGCGTCTCTTACGATATCCACAGGACTTTTTACCTTTGTAACCTTTTTTATTAAGATGTAAACAATTAAATGTAAAAATGAGTTGCTTTCTCCTAATCAATCTATTATAGTATTTTTTTGTATTGTCTCTAACTGCTTACTATATTGCTTATATGATTTATAACGTAAAATCGTTACTAAGAAATATTCTTTTTATCTATTTAAATATAATTTCGAGTGTCATTTATTACAGTTAATTATTTAGTGCACATATGCATCTGAAATCCTGTATTTGATAACAATTGGTTTCAAAAGCTGGTCCTTAAAACATAAATAATGCTCTTTCTATCGTTCTTTTTTTCTTTTTTTCTTCCACCCAAACAAGCCGGTTTCCGATAAGGCTTTAGCACCATAGACCACATACATACCCTTCGGCAAAAAAAGTCCGAGGAGTACAATTTGCCACTATGTCTGGCGTATGTGGTTTATGAGAAAGCCTTTGATTTCTGTGAAGTTTGGGCGGTGCTGCAGTTCCTTCAGCGGTGCCAAGTTCACTGTCGGTATATCGAAGTGCTGAAGTGTTTGTACAGCAGGGCTACGATGGCTATCCGAGTACTTCTACTTACTCGGATAGCCATCGTACATCGTACTCGGATAGCAGAGTACGAAACCTATCCAACTGCAGAGAGGTGTAAGACAGGGTGACGTTATATCCCCGAAACTCTTCACCGCTGCATTGGAAGACGTTTTCAAGCTTCTGGACTGGAAAGGATACGGTATTAATATCTACGGCGAGTACATCACTCACCTTCGATTTGCCGACGATATAGTCCTTATGACAGAATCGCTGGAGAACCAAAGCACTATGCTCAATGACCTCAATAGTGTCTCCCAACGGATATGTCTTAAGATGAACATGGACAAAACCAAGATCATGTATAACGTCCATGTCACACCTATGCTGGTAGTTGTTGGGAGTACTAAGCTCGAAGTTGTTGACGAGTATGTTTACCTGGGACAAATAGTCCGACTAGGTAAGTCCAACTTCGACCGAGAAGTCAATTGACGGATTCAACTCGGCTGGGCAGCGTTCGGGAAATTACGGCACATCTTCTCGCCAGGTATACCTCAAAACATGAAAATTAGACTGTACAACTAGTGCGTGTTGCCAGTGATGACCTATGAAACTGAGACGTGGTACTTCACTGTTGGCCGTGTGAGGAAGCTCAAGGTCGCTCAGCGAGCTATGGAGAGGGCTATGCTCGGAGTTTCTCTGCGTGATAAAGTTAGAAATGAGGATATCCACAGTAGAACCAGAGTGACCAACATAGCTCAACGGATTAGTAAGCCGAAGTGGCAATGGGCCGGCCATATAGCTCGAAGAACCGACAGCCGATGGGGAAAAAAGGTTCTCGAGTGGCGGCCTCGTACCGGCGGACTAAGTGTAGGGTTTTCCCCCACTAGATGGAGTGACGACCTGGTAAGACATGCAGAAAGTCGATGGATGCAGGTGGCTCAGGACCGTGCTTTGTGGCATTCCTTGGGGGAGGCCTATGTTCAGCAGTGGACTTCTGAAGGGCTGTAATGATGATAATGATGATGAAGGGTAACAAACGAGCACACAGTCCACCTAATGGTAAGTGGATGCTGTGGCCCATAGACATCTTCATCTATCCTCGATTAAGAATCAAAATGCAAATGCGTTGTCACCGCTGAGGACTAATATGGAATGCTTCATTTCCGGTAAAAGGGTCTCCGGATATCAACACTAGCCTATGAAACACAGTGGCATTAAGCTGCTATTTTTGATTAATGATTCTGTGAGAGCGTGGTCTTTCCCCGGTCGATATATTCGTGCTACAACCATAATATAGCTGCAGCATGGCTCTACCACGTATAAAAATGTTAATGTAATTATCAATTTTTCTTTCTTCTTCTTCATCAGTCAGTAAAAGGCTACAGCTGGACATGTTCCTCTCGCGTTGTAGGGAGTATTTGCATTTGTCGTTATGCTTGGCTAGTGGATTGACAATCTCAGCACCAATCGTTTGACATCTGACGCTGTTACCCGTCGCTGGTCTGGGTACTTTATGTCTAATCTTAACTGGATTTTTACTAGGATTCCTTTTCGGTCTAGGAGTCAGTTTGTGCCACTAGGTATAGAAGGTGTAGAGCCAGTAATAATCACAGGCTGAAAGGCATTCTATAGGACTAAGCTCAGTGGTAACAACGTCTCTGTAGCCTTCTTTATTTAAAAGTAAAATTAAAAAAATGTACAACCGACTTCAATATAAATAAAATGAGAACATCATCAATGTAGTCGAAGTCAATTAAATACGCATTATGAAGGTTAACTCAAAAACTACTTGTCCAATCGTGATCAAATTTATATGGAACCACATAGAAGAATCATCAAAATCGGTTCACCAAGAAAAAAGTTCTGAGTTAAGACGTAAAAAACAGTCGAATTGAGAACCCGCCTCCTTTTTTGAAGTCGGTTGAAAAAGGAATATGAAACCGCTTTCTATCGAAAGCCTTCTATCGGAAAATCTCTGATGAAGAGAACTAATCCTCTTAAGCAACCACCACCACACACATACAATATAATTATTTACTGAAATAAAGAGTCCATTTTGTATATCCACTTGAAAAGTGAGTTCACAGCAAAGCTACTGTGATGCTAGTGAATATTCTAAATGCTCGGAAAACGTAGTTGCTCGCGCATTGTAACCGAAGTAGGGCAATAAGCTTTGTTGCTTATCTTTTATTCCGCATTTTGCGATCATTATAAAACAGCTAGAATTTACTTTGTACGGAAAATTACGTTTTCTAACAAAGAATCTTTAGTATAGGTTACCCGTATCAATATTTAGATTTACATAGATAGTTTTTGAATAAAGTTTACAATATTTAACTGACGTTTTTAGACTCAAAAAACAAGATGCAATCTAAGCTCCAGACTGGAAGAATCTGTTATTTGAAACAAGATTTTGTTCCATTTTCCTCGATAAAAAAACAATCTATAAATCTGATATATTTCTGATAAATTATTCAGTTTTCAAAATGAAATTCAAAATTAAAATTATAAATGATAACAAAAAAATTATACAACAATATATTAAAACGTTCTCTTCAGAAGATGCTACCATTACTTTTTTGTATTTAACATTTTGCACGTGGTGGAGCCATGTAGCAGCTATATTATGGTTGTAACACGAATAGGTCAGCTCGGCTGAGGAAGGACCACACTCTCACAGAATACCAGCATAAAATAGCAGCTCAATGTTGCCGTGTTTCATATGGTGAGTGTAGAGAACCGGAAATTATTTTTTACTGGTTATGAGGTTTTCCAGCTTAGTCCTCAGGGGTGACAACGCATCTGCATTTTGATCCTTAATTGAGGACAAATGTAGATGTCTATGGGCCACAGCACCCACTTATCATCAGGTGGAGTTAGTGCTTTTCTAATATAAACTTTTTAAAATATAAAACAAATTAAAAGACATACGAATTTTTTTTTCAAGTCATCATAAGCCGCTGAGAGAATGACGTATTTCAGATGTATTTTCACAACTTTCCGAAAATATAATTAAAGAATCGTACAAGATAACGAATCGTTTCCTAAACATAGAAACCGGAAATAAGACACAAAACATGTTACTACGACGTATCTTTCGAAAAAAATGTCATCGCAAGTTTTATTTAAATCTCATAAAATCTTAATAGAGTACGTTTTGCTCTCCCGTAATTTACCAAAAGCTACGTTTGTCAAACGTTTCACTTTCTTCCGTCAAAAATAGTTTTTATTTTTAGCCGACTTCTAAAAAGAAGATTTACAATTCGGTTTTATAATTTTTTTTGTATGTGTGTTACGCGATATCTTCGTAAATTGTGAACCGATTTTGATAACTTATTTTATTTATTAGGTTATACTTCAACGGTGGGTCCATACAAGTTTGAAGAAAAAATTCTATCCCTAAAGCTGGCAAAACAGAGAATGAAAGTTTTAATGTTACTAAATAAAGGACATTGATATTCTGAAACTTCTTGGTCAACTCAAAAGGGGAAAAAATAACTTTTAGGAAAAAGTAAAACATTAGTAAATCATTACATACGTGTAGTAGCAGTGTAAGAATATCCACTATCCCATATCGTCTCGTGGTTGTCGTAAGAGGCGACACAGGAAAACTGAAACAAGAGATACGCAGCAACATCTTCCTAATAACAAATCAAAATAATAAAAAAGTGGGGTTACCCGCCTGCGATAGCAAAATCTCGTCTATGATGTAACCTACGGGGGAAGTCTATGTTAAGCAGTGGACTCTTACAGGCTATAATGGATGGATGTATAGATGGAAAAAGTAAAGGTCGACTTCAGAGAACTAAAAGGAATAAAATAATTTCACATCCTGGGCTTAATTCTTATACAGTGTTATTTTGCAATAACCAGCCAAATATGCAGAGAAGATTCAGAATAAGTTATATCGGCAAACAGTGAAGAAAACTTAATTAAAAAAAATCTCAAACATTCTGTCCATTTTATCTTTTAAATTCACAATGCGTGGTAATGCATTATTTCAACTGATTTTACTGCGCACGCAGACATTCGTAAAGCTGGACGCACATTTGTCCGCACCGTACGCATCGTACGCGCCGTACGCTTCGAATTTTACTGATGGCCTCGCACATTTGCACGTACGCAAATATTTTGTATTACCAACAACTTTTGTAATTTTTTCCAACCACTGGTGTGAAAGGGTACAGTGAAATTGATCGCTCGAAATCACTATGGAAAGAAATATAGTACCTAATAGCCTGCTTATTGGCAGAGGAAGAAGAAAATTAAATTAGAAGAAAAAGAAGATCCTGGATTCATAATATTAATTTTAAAAGGCAATTTCATGGAGAATATAAAGGGGATATACTTTATTTAAAGACTTATTAGATGATCATGAGCGACTTTTTAGATATTTGCATTTAACATACAAAAAATTTAAAGAATTGCTACATATACTAAAACCATATCTTTCTATGGAAAACTCAAGATTTAGAAGGCCAATTGAACCAGAAAAAAGACTTGTTGTATGTTGGAGGTAAGTATTTTTATTGATAATTAAGTAATCAGGTATAATTGGGTTTTTGAACTAAATTTATTTATTTTTTGTTAGTTCAGTATTTAAATAATTTATCACTAAGTATTCATATTGATAATCAATGCAAAAAAAAACATCAAATTATGTAAAGTTATAAAAATACAAGAATTATCACGTAAGTCGAAACCACCAGTTATAGTGGAAAATCCACTAAGTTAGCAACATTAGACAACACTGAGTATCAGCACGCGCCGAACGCGCCGCATTATATGACGTCATCAGCGTCCTCCAATATTCGGATACCTATCGCATTTTATAAAAGTCGGCGCGTACGATGCGTACAGCGCGGACAAATGTGCGTTCAGCTTAAGGGTCGATCGGTAGGCAAAAACATTGTTGCCCATAAATCACATTCAATTAAGGATAATTTAAAATAAAAGTAGATGCCTTATTTACTCGTATTTTCAAAAACTGCAATAATGGTATATCATTACTTATATATTTGAACTTAAGTTTAAAATTTGGCTACTCTTTGAAAAACAATCCTGTATATACTATGTTTCAGTAATGACTTCAAAATGTGAAATTATTTTTTTATTTTAGATTAGATTGACGGCTCCGTGGCGCAGTAGCTTAGCATTGAATTGCTGCGTTGAGAACCGCTGGTTCGAATCCCGCACGGTACAAATATTTGTATGGGCCACAAATAATTGTCCAAGTCTGGATGTTTGTCCTTGTGCAATTTATGTTTGTAAACGGCCTTTACTATACAGGAAGAAATCATAGTGCGGGGGTGACGTTTTTTGTATAAAAATATCTTTAAAGTCGGCTTTTACTTATTATTAAAAGTAATTTGTTCATAAAATATTAATAACTTAAATAAAATGTATATCAGCCTGAATTAAGGTAATACGCACGTAACAAATTCTTTCACCGGGGTACTCACGCCTATAGGTGCTTATGTGTAAAAGGGATCTCAGATAACTTCAGCGAATCTGCGACACTTTGATCGGCGAGCCGTGAGTTCACCGTGTGGAGCACTCCAGTGACCCTATTAGGGGGCCATGCCCACCATTATCCCGTCGGGGTACGCCTGGAGAGGATCTTCGTGATTTATTCCGTTTTACATACGACATTGGCCCTGATAATAAGACATGAATTTTGATGAAGGTTATACAAACTGAAATTTTATGTAGTTTTTTTTTCATTTATTATGGCACTGGTAACACGGCGCTCAGCCAATTTTTTTGAAAGTTTTATTGAAAGTAGTGATGTACATTTTGTAAATAGTAGGAACACATACAAGCTAGTAAACACCAGTTACTAGACTCCAGAGTAAGTAATTGCTTCATTGGGCCATGCAAGTATTTGAAACAAAGTACCAAAAATATACAAGGTCTATCTATCAAAATGTTCAAAATTTTTATTTAACAAAATCAAAAATATTATGCATATAACTACCAGAAGGAAGTTAGCGTAGAACATTTTTTTTTAATTAAACTTTATGCCAATTAATTGCTCCTTAAATGCTCCAGTAGAATCATAATGCTCTATGTCTAGCATAAGCATGGTCTTTCCCCGGTCGAGCCGGCTACAAACATAATACGAGTATAGCTGCAGCATGGCTCTATAACGTATAAGACTTGGCCAGCCAAACTCCTAGGCAGAGAAAGAGCCCTACCACTTAGATCAGAACATTGTGTATATGACAAACATATATAACAAACATAATATGTCATATTATGAATATATGGCAAATACACAAGATACAAAGTCATAAATACAAGTGTACAAGTGTTCACGTAATACTTTAAAACTACTAATTACTCACTACTTATACGATAGATGTTGCTTCGGCTTCCATCGGTAATTTATAATTTCTTTTGGAAAGTTTTGGTATATCATACACTTATATTTTACCAAGGTGACTGGGGGCGGTTTTTTTATGCCGTAGCTCATGGGGGAGGTTTGCCATAGCTACCACACTTGGCAAGCGGGTTAGCAACCGCAGCTTTTTACAGATTAGTAAGCTGAAGTGGCAATGGCCCAGCCATACAACTGGAAGAACCGACAGCCGATAAGGAATAAAGTTTCTCGAGTGGCAATCTCGTACCGGTAAACAAAGTTTAGAGCCTCCAATAGTTGGAGTGTCGGCCTGGGAAGATATGCTAGAAAGTCGATGGATGCAGGTGCCTCAGGGCTGTGCTTTGTGGCATTCCTTGGGGGAGACCTTTGTTCATCAGTGGACTTGTGAAGGGCTGTAAGGATGATGATGTTGCCAAAGATATAAGGAAAATTTAGGCGCTTTTTTATCATGTCGTAAATAGATGAAGTTAAAAAGAGAAATTTATTAAACAAGCTTCGCTAATAAATAACAAAAAGTTTACTCAAAACAACAACATAATTTTTCCTCTATGATACAAAATACTACATTTATATGTAAAATAAATTATGTATTCCCGTTGTGTATTCCTTTGCCCGTGACAAGCGAAACACTCTGGTGGGAACACGAGATGCGTATCGTTGCCGGCGAAAGATAAAAATAAAATTAAGAAAAGAATGATTCTTAGCTTAAAAGTTTTTTTAATAGAATAAGGGTAACGAACAAACACACAGTTCACCTAATGGTAAGTAAATGCTGTGGTTCATAGACATTTATATCTATCATCGATTAAGAATCAATATGCAGATGCGTTGTCACCCCTGAGGACAAAGAATCCCTAATTTCAAGTAAAAGAATCTCCGGTTCTCTATACTCACCATACGAAGCACAGCAAATTTAAGCTGCTATTTTACACTGATATTCTGTGAGATCTTGGTCCTTCCCGGGTTGAACCGATTGATTTCAAATTGTCTTTTCAATTTTAAAGACATTTTATCTTCTTTTTCATCAGTAAGTGGAAGTCCACTGATAGACATAGGCCTATCAGTGGACCATGATGGAAGGATTTGGCTTAACCGCCACACTTGGCAGGCGGATTGGCGATAGCAGTACCAGGTCCTGCATCTTCAACGCTGTTCCCTATCGCCGGTCTAGATATTTCTTAATTATATTGGCCTCAGAGTACTTACCCTGAATAACATCTAAATAACATACATAGTACTTACCCTGAGACATAGGCAGTATGAACGTAAACATTATATTTTTTATTTCTTTTTAATGAAAATTTTATTTTTGACTCAAAATAATAACGAGTAGCTGTTTTATATATTCATGAAACCAAAATCTTAATAATAGGTATTTATCTATGAAATTGACGCTCTGCATTACTGGCCATTTCAAATAAAAACAATTTTTCGAATTCTAATTTCGAATTAATTTTATTTTAAAAAAATGGAATTCTTTTCTTAAAATTAGTCATTTGTTTATTAATTATTTACAAGATTTTTCATCATCATGGATACGTTAAAAATTCGAGTAATTATGGAATATGAGTACCGTCGTGGCAGCAACGCGGCACAAGCGGTACGCAACATCAACGACGCTTACGGATTACGAATACTACAAACGAACGCACCTGTTAATGGTTTGCCCACTTCCGTTCTGGAAATTTTGACCTAACAAATGAATACCGTGGTTGACCGAAAACTTTGGTCGACAATGACGAATTAAAGGCGGTTGTGGAAGCTGATTGTACTCAATCTGCGGCTGAATTAGCAGCAGCTTTCGACGTTAGCATCAAAACAATATTGATTCATTTGCGTCAAATTGGCAAGGTAAAAAAGCTTAACAAATGGGTGCCCCACGAACTCAATGATCGAAAGAGCAAAGTTCGCGTCTAGACGTGCCTTGCACTGCTCAATAGGCACACAAGCGAAGGAATTTTGAACCGCATTGTAATCTGAACAAAAATGACAATCGCAAGCGCTCAGCAAGTTGGTTGGATCCTGGTTCAGCACCTAAACAATGCCCTAAACGAAAACATACCTCTAGAAAAGTGATGGTTACTGTTTGAGGGTCTAGCGCCGGTGTGAACACAATGACGAAGAAGCTCGCACGTCTCCAAACAGTTTACCAGTTAGACAGTTGAAATTTTCACTGAATGTGTATTTCTGTTGCCGCTATAACAACAAATAATAAAATAAAATAAAAATTAAAGGGAGCTCCCTTACTAGAAACTTGTGTGATGGTACGGAACCCTTCATGCACGAGTTCAGCTCGCACTTGGCCGGTTTTTTTTATTATTTTGTGTTTTTATCAGGAAGATACTGCTGCCCATCTCATGTTTCAGATCCTCATGTCGCCTATATAGGACGTGGGGTAGTGGAATCTCTTCTCTTTCTCGGGAATTTTAATTATTTTAATAAAATGTCATTACAAATAGTCGAGTGACCTCATTGCTTCTAAAATTCACTGACATAAATAGTTAAATACTCAAACATAGTTTAATAATCAAAATGGCGACTACCGCGATATTGGGTTTGTGATTGTGTATGAGATGGACTAGCACCTATACCTTGTTTCACTAGACTACACTTGTTTCTAGACCCATATTTTTTGGATAAACATGGTCCAAATAGCTTGTAGCTCTTTGGACTCTGGCCATATCCTCGGTGATTTCAGGCGTGACGCTGTCTATACATAAATACTATTATATTTTCTGTAGTCTGGTAAATTTGTCGTGCAAAATTATTTGCGGCGAAATATCAGCACTACGACGTAGCTTTACAGTGTACCAAAACAAGCTATCTCTCATCACCCCGCAAATTAGTTGTCTCCCTCCCTCCCGTCGCGGTCAGCTGCAAATGAAGCTATCGCGTGATCAAAAACCATTCCTCAAACTCAAACCAACGGTTGCCCCTAGTTATACAGGCAGTACGCGTGCAGTCTTGCTCAGTTTTACAATCAACCAAATATACATACTATATGCACGTTCAAACAATTCCGTGTTTGACACCACCACAGATAACTAGGTAAGTGCACATATTTTGAATTTTGCTAGTAGAATTTGCTAAGACCTGGCCGCGTTTCTATTTTAAAGTAATACTAGATTTGTGTTTTAAAAATATACAAATAACATGAACATGTAATCTATACATATAAATGAATTGAAGTTTTTAATTTAACTAATTGATAACCATTTTTAAAAATTTTGTCTCTCTGTGGTCTGTTCGGGCATACATAGTACTTACCCTGAGACATATGCAGTATGAACGTCAACAAACAACATAATTAGTCCATGTGACATAGGCAGTATGAACGTCAACAAATAACATAATTAGTCCATGTGACATATGCAGTATGAACGTCGACAAATAACATAATTAGTCCATGTGACATATGCAGTATGAACGTCAACAAACAACATAATTAGTCCATGTGACATAGGCAGTATGAACGTAAACATTATATGTTTTATTTCATTTTAATGAAAATTAGGTTTTTGACTCAAAATAATAAAGATTAACTGTTTCATATATTCATGAAACCAAAATCTTAATAATAGGTATTTATCTATAAAATTGACGCTCTGCAGTACTGGCCATTTCAAATAAAAGAATGTATAAATAAATATATTTGTTTTCTATACGTGCATGCCATTCATCTGATTACGATGAAACTGTGGTTAGATGTGCGAGCGACCGCGAAGGCTTCTGACAAATATGGCCGGGCACAGATCTATATCTATAGAAATATTTGTTTTGATAACTCTTAAAAAGCATTTTCATTATCTAGAGTAAAAAATACCCAATAAAACTGGTCAAGTGTAAGTATACTTAGAAATTTTTTATTGGGTCCTTTCAAAGCCGGAGCCGGTCGCTAGTTAATAAATAAATAAATATACATTGAAACTATTGTATTCCTCAGTCCACTCAAAAGGGTAAAAAAATTACTTTTATGTTATGATATGATATCCAGTGTAGTGACGGTGTAATAATATATATATATATATATATATATATATATATATATATATATATATATATATATATATATACTACCCTATGTCATCCTGTGGGTGTCGTAATAGGCAACAGAGGGAAACAAATCAGGAAATGGACAGCAGCGTCTTCCTGATAACGATCAAAAAAAACTGCGGTTGCCAATCCGCCTGCCAAGCGTCGCTACTATGGCAAATATCCCCCCTATGAGTCAACCTATGGGGGAGGCCTATGTTCCGCAGCGAACTTTAATAGGTTGTAATGGATAACGGCTATGACATAGTGTATAGAAGAATTAAGGCCTCGATTTCAGAATGTGAAAATATTTCTTTTTTAAGAATTTGACTCGGCCTTTACTTTTTTTAAATTATTATGTACCCTTCATTGTTTAACGTTGATTGCCAGTACGCTCACTGCTATGTCTCGTGATTTTCAGTGACTAGACGTTCCACCCACAGAGACAATAATTGCAGCTTGATCATGAACAATCTATCAAGGCGTGCCTTCTATATGTTCTCCTTAAAATAAGTTGCACCTGCGCTCGTCGATTTGAAGGGGAGTCAGGACGCGGGCTTGGATTGTTTTTTCGAATTTATGTTCGTCGCACGCGCCTTCACTACGCCTCGGCTCCACCTTATTTTTTTTATAGGATTAGGGTGACAAACGAGCACACAGTCCACCTAGTGGCAAGTGGTTGCTGTGGCCCATAGACATCTACATCTATCTTCGATTACGAATCAAAATGCAGATGCGTTGTCACCCGTGAGGACTAAGATTGAATGCCTCATTTCCAGTAAAAAGGGTCTCCGGTTCTCTACACTCACCATACGAAACACAGCAGCGTGAAGCTGCTATTTTACGCTGGTATTCTGTGAGAGCGTGGTCCTTCCCCGGTCGAGCTGACCCATTCGTGCTACAACTATACCAGTAATATAGTTGCAGCATGGCTCTACCACGAGTTTGCAGTAGGCGTCTTCCTCAAGGAATAGAATTATCGAAATACATATATATTTTACATTATTTTATTTTAGAAGGATAAAAGAAAGGTTTCATTTTATCAATATTTCGTTTTTTTTTCTAAAAATGTCGCCGAATTTTCCCAATAAAATATAGCCTAGATCACTCCTGGCATTGTGCTCTATCTGTGCGTGAAGTTTCATTACAATCGGATCAGCCTTTCCGGAGATTAGCCTGGCCAGACAGAGAAACAGACAGACCGACAGACAAACAGACGGACCGACAGACAAATAGACAGATTTTTTAATTGTTTTTATAGATGTGCCTTAATCACCTACAAATAACCCGCTTAGCTCAATATAAGGCAGTTATTTCTTTATTACAGACAGACACTTAAAAATATAGAAATTTTATAAAATATTAAAAAGGGATAATAAATACGTATAAAGCATGTTTTGTCAAAACGAATCAAACTGTATATCATAAAACGTGACTAAATTGCTTTAGGTATGTACCGTTGCCGACGTACGATATTTAAAATCAAATTATTTCGGAGCACCCCGTAGTTACTTTCCTCGTGAGACCGTGCTGTAATGTGCACGCCTCCAAACGTAGTCCAGGAGTTCTACAACATTTAAATATAATATCGAATAGCGCATGCTCCTTCACTCAAGAACTTAATTATTTGTGTATTGTATTGTAGTGTATTGGTTAACCAGGTGGTGGTGGTGTATCCAATATAGAATCCATCACAGGTGACTTGGAAAATACCAGAAAGACCTTATGGCTTCCAGTATATAAAACATTTAAAAAAAAGTAGGACATCACGGGACGCCCGGCAGATGTGAAACATCATAGTTAATGGTAAAAATAATTAATAGAAACCAATAAAGAAATATATAGTAAAATGAGTAAACAAGTGATAAATTAAAAAATTTGTGCAACCGACATCAATATACATTATTAAGAATAACTCAAAAACTACTGGTCAGATCTTGATCAAATTTGAAAAAAATACGGGGCCACATGAGAAGCATCAGATTTTAAATAAAAAAAGAATCATCAAAATCGGTTCACCTAGAAAAAAGTTCTGAGATAACACACATAAAAAAATCTGTTTTAATCCTAGTCACAATATAGTTTGCAAAACACATTTTATCACAATTCTTGTCACCCTGTCAGTCTGGCACATTTAACATAAAGCTGATAGAGCGCACTATAATCGTATCGTTTTCCCCGGAGAAAAATATCGAGACCAGTGATGGAAAGCAACAAGCTAAGAGACATCTGATACTGCGATCGTCAGTCCACAAAACAGACAGATGAAGAAGAAATGAAACTAATGAAAAAATACTCTCGTGGTTACGTAGTGCCGTAGATAAGCTTTTAGTTCCGGTGTTATAGGGCTGCGGATTTGACAAGTGTTATAATGATCAAAAGTAATTGCTCCTCGACTGTATGTATGTCCTTATGAAGTTTATGTATGATGATGATGATGAAAACCGGAGAAATCCCTACTGTGCGAAGTTCTCGTTTTTTTTACAATCAATAAAAAATATTATCGTTTACGGTTCCGTGACTATTTTGTGATCCAGATGTAACAAGGTGATATTTTTTTCGTGTTTGCGTCGTGGTTTAAATAACAAACAAAAGTTAATGTGCCACGCTTCCGGGCGGCAGTTAATCTATTTTTAATTGTAGATGACCCTTTCTTAACACTGATATTTTCATCACTTAACTACTATAGCTATATAGCTCGAGGAACCGACACCCTAAGGAAGAAAGGTTCTCGTGTGCAGCCTCGTACCGATAAGTGAAGTGTAGGGTGACCCCTCACTAGATGAAGTAACGACCTGGTGGAAGATGCAGGAACTCGAAGGATGCAGGTGGTTTAGGGTCGTGCTTTGTGTCAGTCCTTGGGGGAGGCCCGTGTACAACAGTGGACTTGTGAATGAACTACTTTATTATTAAAAGCATTATCACAAGATAATAATGCATAATACAATAATACAAGGTTAGTCTGAAGACCACTCTGCTAGTATTACGGAAATGTTTACATAGATAATATAAGAGCTTTAAAAACTCTAACTGCACGTATTGATCATGTACAGTCATAGTCCTATTAGAATACTTAGACTATATTGAATGAAACTAGTGATACCGATTTTATCGCGTTTTATTATTTTATTTTATATTCTCAATGTTTGGAGTATTTTACAGCACACATGGTCAAGGGAGAGGTGGGAGGACAGAGTTGTTCGACGTCCTAATGTCGTAGTTAACCACGGCCTCCTTCAGTTTAAAATTAAAGGTTCTGTTTCAGATGCGATATAATCCGTAAAAACTAGTTTCATTCAATGTGCAGTGTTCGCATAAGAAATTATTATACTAGACCATAGTCATAAAATTATTATATCGTCGTTGGTTTTTAATACGTCTCAAAAATTTCAGATTATTCAGTCGTCTGGAAGTGGGTTGAAACTGAATTTGAAAATTCCATTATATTTATACATACATCCTACCAATATTATAAATGTGAAAGTTTGTGAGGATGTATGGATGTTTGTTACTCTTTCACGCAAAAACTACTGAATGGATTTTAATTAAACTTTACAATAATATAGCTTATACATCGGAATAACACATAAGTAATAATTCATAAAAATATTGTATAAATTGACTAAAATATAATGATAAATGTTATGTAAGTCTGAAAAAAATCTGTCATCTGCGAGCTATTTTGGCGTGAACACGCATCACGCAAAAACCTGTGAACCGATTTGGATGGAACTTTCACTGGCAGATAGCTGATGTTATAAGGAGTAACTTAGGCTTACTTTTATTTTAGGGTTCCGCGCAAAAAAATCCACGCGGGCGAAGTCGCAGGGAACAACTAGTGAATGCATAAAGGTCAATCTAATTAAAGCGTGTTAATAGCTCATTGATAAACACTAAGATCCTGAATAAATATTAATAAATGTACAGGAATCGATACGTAGCTTTATGCATTTTGTAAAGTTTATTTTTTAACCGACTTCAAAAGGAGGAGGTTCTCGATTCCAGTGTATGTTTTTTGTATGTATGATAAGCGATATCTTCGCAGATTGCGAACCGATTTTAATGATTTTTTTTTATTAAATAGGCTTTACCTCAAGAGTGGTTCCCATAATTTTGAAGGAAAAATTCCGCCCTCAAGGGTGGAAAATAGGGGAAAGTTTCATATTGGAGTATTATTTTTATACGTGGTAGAGCCATGCTGCAGCTATATTAGTAGTATAGTTGTAGCACGAATGGGTCGGCTCGACTGGGGAAGGACCACGCTCTCACAGAATACCAACGTAAAATAGCAGCTTAATGCTGCTGTGTTTCGTATGGTGAGTGTAGAGAACCGGAGACCCTTTTTACTGGAAAAGAGGCATTCCATCTTAGTCCTCACGGGTGACAACGCATCTGCATCTTTATTGAGGATAGATGTAGATATCTATGGGTCACATCAACCACGGTCACGTGGACTGTGTGCTCGTTTGTCACCCTATCCTATAAAAAAATTGTTTAAGGAATTTCATATGATATCGTCGCAGATTGAGATCCGATTTTAATGATTCTTTTTTTATTAAATATGTTATACTTCAAGGCTGATCCCATTTAAATTTGGAGAAAAAATTGCACCCCCAAGAGTAGCAAATAAATATTTCTTATTTAGCAATTTGAAGTCGGTTTTTAATTTTTGTTAAAAGCTATAATTATCATCATAATTTTAGCGGTGGTTTTAGATCTTATAATGGAGGCACCGTCTTTTCATTTTGTCCCATGGGTGTCGCAATAGATGACCGTGGAAATGCCAGAGTAATCTTACGGTTCCCGATAGATAAATTGACGACTCCGTGACGCAGGGCTTAGCAAGGAGTTATGGCGCTAAGGCCAGGAGTTCGAATCCCTCACGGAACAAGTATTTCTATATCCTACAAGTAATTGTTCCAGGTCAGGATGTTATATGTATGTAATCTGCCTCTACGATACAGGAGAAAACCGGGGGTAACGTTTTATAAATGGGAACTTTTTTTATATAAAAGAAGTTATTCCTGCCGCCAAATAGCAAAATACGACATAGAGCCATGCTGCAGCTATATTACTTGTATAGTTGTAGCACGAATGGGTCGGCTCGACCGGAGAAGGACGAAGGTAAAATAGCAGCTTAATGCTGCTGTGTTTCATACGGTGAGTGTAGAGTACCGGAGACTCTTTTCACTGAATACGAAGCATTCCTTCTTAGTCCTCAGGGGTACATGTAGATGTCTATGGGCTACAGTATCCACTTTCAATTAGGTGGACTGAGTGTTCGTTTGTCAGCCATATTTTATAAAAAAAATTTTGTAAAATACTTTTTTCCTTTAATGTGTTTCATATTTTAGTTAGAAGTATTTATGTTTTAATTTCATTTGTTTCATAAGTTGTGTGCCGACATTTAAGTAAATTAATTTACACAATTCTATTGATTTTCTGCCGACTTCAAAAAGGAGGACGTACTCAATTCGACTGTATGCTTATTTTTCTTTTTTTTTAATGTGTGTTACCTCATAACTTTGTGCTACCTGAACCGATTTCGATGATTCTTTTTTTATTTGAAAGCTGGTGCTTTACATGTGGTTTTACATAAATTTGATTAAGGTCTGACCAATAGTTTTTGAGTTATCCTTAATAATATATATTGAAGTCGGTTATACAAAATTTTAAATTTTAAATTATAATATACTGACACAAGTACAAACAAAAATTACGTACATGCAGTACGTTATATAGCAAGTTGGTTCCGAATTAAACGCTATTGGCTCTTGGCAAGCGTCCAAAATCCCCTGATCAGATTGCATCGGAGTCCTTAGGATAACGTGGACGATGCGATCGTAAAATAGGTCAAATAGAGTGCGGTTTTATGGTAAAGGCGCTGCTTTATCTTTCCCTCATAAATTTAAACATATTGGATAACTTTTTTATCGGTTGAGTATGTATTTATTGAGGTAGTATATTTGCTCAGTTTAACTAAACAATTATTTTGTGTGCTCTGAGCAGGAAATATGGCAGATCAGGGGTCAAAAGATCGCCTTATAATTTTAAAGTAAGCGAGAAAACCGATTTTATTCTCCGTCGGCACTCATGGAATTATTAATTACAAGGGGTGATCCAAAAGTAATGATAATGAAAATAAAACACGGTAATTAAAGTTAAAATAATAATTTATTTTTCTACATAGTCTCCTAACAAATCAATACATTTAGTCCATCTTTTTTCTAAACCCAGGATTCCCTTTGAAAAAAATTCTTTGTCTTGACCCTCCCAAAACGCTTTAACAGCGGCCATTACTTCGCTATCGTCTTCGAATTTCTTGCCTCGGAGGCGTTCCTTGAGCCGAGGAAAGAGATAGAAATCACTAGGAGCTAGATCTGGCGAATAGGGAGGGTGTTCGAGCAGTTCGAATCCCGTTTCTTGAATGGCAGCCATCGCAACTGCGGCTTTGTGAGCCGGTGCGTTGTCTTGGTGAAACAGCACTCCAGCTCGCAGTTTGCCGCGTCTTTTTTTCCTTAATGGCCTCCCGTAATCTTCTTTTATTTGGTCTGCGTAGTAAGAGCCCGTAATAGTGGCTCACTTTTTCAAATATTCCACCATAATTATGCCTTGAGCGTCCCAAAAAACAGATGCCATAACCTTTCCCGCCGAACTTGAAACTTTGAATTTCTTTGGCGCCGGTGAGGAGGCTCGCTTCCAAGTCATCGATTGTTGTTTCGTTTCAGGATCAAAATGGTGGATCCAGGTCTCGTCCATAGTCACAAAACGGAACAAAAAATTTTCTTGATCTGCTTGGAACTTTTCGAGATTGACCCTCGAAATGTCAACTCGATTTTTCTTTTGCTCGTCGGTTAACATTCTGGGTACCAAACGCGCAGAGACCTTTTTCATATGCAACTCTTTGAACGCTGCCATATGAGATCCCTGTGACCTCAGCTACATGCCTGATGGTCACTCTTCGATCTGCCAACACAACATCTTCGACTTTTTTCACGTTGTCTTCAGTGAGGGACGTGGATGGGCGTCCTTCGCGATGTTCATCTTCAGTGGATGTTCTGCCCAGTTTAAACTCCTTGGCCCAGCGAAGCAAAAAAATATTTTTTTTGGATTTTTATGCGGACCTGAAGTAACTGATTATCATTACTTTTGGATCACCCCTCGTATATTAACTTCTAATTCAACACGTGCTCTTTGGTGATCATCGACACATTAACCAACATAACAGAGAAAGTGAAAATATTTCGAAGATATTTGACACTTGAGCTTAATGCTGTTGTGTTTCTTATAGTGAGTGTAGAGTACCGGAGACCCTTTTTACTGTAAAAGAGGCATTCCATCCTAGTCCTCACGGCTGGCAACGCATCTGTATTTTATTCGCAAACAAGGATAGATGTAGATGTCTATGGGCCACAACAAACACTTACCATCAGGTGTGCTCGCTTGTCTCCCTTATCCTATAAAAAAAATGTTTAAAAACATTATATTTTCAATATTAACATAACATTGTATAAAAAATTATTATAACAAAATATTAAATTTATTTTACTCTACGAAAAGTGTAAGAAGTTGAATTAAATCCTACTATGTAAACTGCGAGAAGTTATAGTGTTATGAATGATATTCTGTCTTTAATTTCACCAAAATTCCGTAAAATAGATTTCAAACTTCACGTAAAACAGTCACATGCATTTTGCTAGCGAAATCAAATACCAGTTATCGAGTAGCACTAAATCGATTTTAGTCGACGATTATCTGTTGTTTGTTGGAGTTTTAATGGTGTATGAATTCGATGCAAACGATCGTGCACTGAATTTTTGATCCCAACAATGAAAACGGGCGTTGTGAAAATTAGCACTTGTATTTGTGTAAATCTCGTATTGTGTAACTGTGACAATAATTTTAAAATGGCAGTGTTTGTTATCAATAATCAATAGCTGTAATCAATAGCTATACCGTTAAGTAAACGTTTTGAAATAAAAGAAATATTTTTGTTACATAAAAGCCGTGTAATAAATCAAAATAAAATGATTTTATTTCAGACTTTTGATCCATAAGAGGGTTAGTACACAATATGAACTTACAAATTATGTTAGTAAAAGAGAATTAAAAAAAACTACACTATGACATTAATTTAAATATTTTCCGGGCCAGTTTGTGACACCTGTTATACACGCATGTATATATACCCAGTGCCTCAAGACTGGACAGTCTGGCTTATCACTAATAACCTTCAGAATAGTGTTGGAACTCCCTCGCACTCTGCGCATAAGAGACGCGATTAGTTGGCGTATTATAGCGTGAAAACCGTCAGTATGCGCTAGCACAAACATCCTTGATGCACTGCAAAATCGCGGGAGTCCCAACATCACTCTGAAGGCATTATTATATTGAACTCGGAGAGCATTGATAGCTCGCTGCGTATAGTTAACCCACAGATAACACGTGTACATTGCTTGGCAGAAGGCTTTAAACAGTGAAATTTTAACTTCTGCGTTACACCGAGCAAATCTGCGGGCCAACATGTTGCAGCGGACTGCCATCGCCCTCCTTTCTCTTTCAATATCACTGTCATCCTTCAAGTCTTCGGTAACTATGTGGCCAAGGTACTGGAAGGATGACACTCTCGTAAGAGCTACCCCGTTTAAATTTACTGGTGGAATACAAGCCACTTTACGTTTCTTCGCTTGAAACACCATAAGCTCGCTCTTCCTTACATTATAAATAAGGCCATGTGATTCCGCAAACTGCTCACAAACTAAGATTAATTTTCTGAGAGCAGCGATTGAGGGACTCAGCATCACCATGTCATCGGCGTAACTGATGCTATTGTCACAGTGTCCGTCAAGAGAGCATCCGACCCGTGTGCTGCTGTGTTCCACTATCAGCTGGTTAATGTACAGGTTGAAAAGTAGGGGAGAAGTCAAACCACCCTGTCTCACCCCACATTCCAACCTGTACTCATCAGAAAATTGTCCAAGCCACTTAACCTGGTTAGTCTGATGACCATACCAGTACTTAAAGATGTTTACCACATTGGCAGGCACACCAGCGTCAGTCAGCTTAACTTCTAACCAAGTCAAATGCCTTCGACAGATCAAGAAAAGCAGCATACACACATGTTTTCCTAGTTGTGTAGTACTTAACAATATGCTTGAGTGATATAATCGCACATTCAGTTGATAGGCCCGGTCTAAAACCAAACTGGGCATCATGTAATTCTAGATGTTTTTTGAGCTGTCTTTCAAGCAAACCATCAAGCACTTTAGCAGTCACCGTAGCCAATGAGATCGGTCGGTAATTGGCTTTATCGGAAACATCCCCTGTCTTATTCTTTACTATCGGAACCACGATTATTTTCATTAGCTCAGCTGGCAGGTAGGTATGACGCTTACATATTGTAAATATCATACCTTAGAGTCTCGGTAAGTGCGGCCCTGCGTATAGAAAATGCTCTATGCTGAGACCGTCGTGCCCCGGCGACTTTCCTCGCGTCATACCTTTTGTTACTAAGAACATCCTTTAGCAGTAATGCGATCCGGCACGTCGGGTACGACCGTATCCGCATTCAAACTTTTTCCACCCTTAGCATTACAATTAAAAGGTTGAACTTGAAAATGAGCCTTGAACAAATTGGCAATATTTTTGGGTCGCTGACGCCATCAATGCTCATCGGAACGCCAGGCTTAGGACTCATCTTTTTTTTGTTTCCAAAACCCCCGAAAATCTCTATCTTTATGTTTAGATGCCAAAATATTACTTTTAATTATTTCCTGGTTGTTCTGACAGTATTTAAGTTTCTTTTTGAACAGTTTTCTAGATTCACACATGTCATTATACAGAGAACCACTATGAGGCCTACCAAACCCAATTTAGAAACTTTTGCCTGGCATCGCGATGAGCATCCCGAACATGTTTGTTTCACCTCGCAATAGGCCGGCTGCCTTTTCTTTTAGTACTACCCTATGTGGGTACACATAACTGAGCACCGCAGCTTCTTGCAGTGATGTTATAATTTTCTGATACAACTTAAATTTAAATCATCACAACAAGAGTTCAATTCATAGGGAAAATCAATTTCCCTCAACAATTCATTACAACACTTCGTGTAGCTCTGTATCTGGCGGTCACTCCGATTTCCCCAAACGACTTTGCTAGAGTTGTCAGGATGCACTCGGCAGCCGAATCGTAGGCGTCACGACTGCCATGTGCCTCACTAACAAAAGTATACGTATCTGAAGTGAATCCTAAGATATTAAGGTCAATACAATTCCAATTTTGATCTTAAAATCACCTTAAATGTACACAGACTCAATGCTACTACTTTCAATTATTGCCGCAATTTCACTTAAGCACTGCACGTATTCTAATAAATTTTCTAAGCATTCAGTTGGCATGAAAACAGAGAACACAAGCATGGGCCGGTCCAACATGCATATTTTAATCGCAGCAATACGGTCACTTTCACACGGAACGACAGAAACGCTGTCAAGCTTCATTTTATTCCACAATAACGTGACAGCTCCGTACGGTCGCCCGCGTAGAATTCCCTTAGATGTATCAGTAGCTGACTTTCCGTAGTAGCTAAATGCTTTATTTACACCACTAAGTTCTGATATTACATGGGGTAGTAACCAAGTTTCCTGTAGTGCAATGACGTCCGTCTTCTGACTCAACATAGTAACACATTCCATAGATCTTTTTAGATTTTTACAGTTAAATGATATAAATGTTGTGTCTGTATATGTACTATTCATTTCTTTCAGAGTTTAGAGACACTTAACCAAATCTTTGTCTTTGTTTACATTCCCACCGCGAAATTCAATAAAGCGACGAAAAGATATACCATCAAGCCATAAACTTGAGTCCATGTACATGGGTAGCTTATGTTTAATCACAAGAACCTTATAGGAGCTGTATTCTTTCTGCTGTTTCGAATTAATTTTATGAAGCGACACTTTAACCTCAGTTTTATTATTTATGTAGGAAATTATGTCCTCCTCTTGCGTATCTACATGCACATTGTTTATAAATAACGGAACATAAATATCAGCCGACTTAAACTTCTGAATATCCGTACATGTGCCTTTCTCACCTACAAAACGATTTTTATAGTCATATTTCCTCCTTTGTACCGTTATCCAACCATTATTTGATTCACATTCCTTCCATTTACCTTGACTGACCATCTCTGCCATAGTAGCAGGCTTATTTCTAGACGAAAGTAATGCATCGTCTTCCTTCAATATCTTCGTCTTTTGTTTTACTGCAGAACTCATATGTGCACGCGTAGTTGTATCGGTTAATTCACCTTGTGAGACCCGCACGACGGTCTCATTCATCGGTGAAATCGGGGTGGCAATAAATTTGCTTTTTACACGCTTGTTTTGCACTAAAGTCCAGTCAGATTTTTCCCGTTCATCATCTAAGTAACAATAAATATCGCCCGGGCCCCTTATCAGGAACGAGTTCAACCACTGGGTTATTCGATGAAATCGCAGTGGCCTCCTCGTAAGATAAGGGGATATGATTTGTCTGCTTTTCCGCCGACATAACCGTGGTACGGACTTCCATTCTCATTGGAGAATTCTCAGCGATCGTTAATTCGTCATATTCAAATGATGAATTAACGATCGCTGATATAGCCAATAGTTTAGAATAATAGCCATTAGTTTAATAAGTAGCATTAGTTTAATAATGTGTAGGTAGCCATTAGTTTAGAATATCGATGATATTCTAAACTAATAACTTCTATCCATATTTATTATTTCTTTAACTATCCTTTATTTGCGTATTGTTTTTTTCATTATTATTTTACATCAGCTTGATTTATGTTTACTGTTTTTATTCTATCTGTGAGAACTTGTAATAGGCCTTCTTTCTTTACTTTTTTATATTACTTGGTGTTTTTAGCTGTAAGTTTTCCAATATGATAAAATATAATAAAATATCATTATTTGGGTGTAGTAAGATGCGGCAGAAGGAAATGCAAAAGGAAATGGGGAGCAGCTTTCTGACAACTACTACTCAAAATAATAAAAAAAACTCCACTTGCCAAATCGCTGGCCAACGTGGCAAATATGGCTATATATAGCATTGAAGGTTTATAGGCTGTAATGAATGATGAATGAATGAATAAATCCCTCTGCCACTGCGAGAATGTCTCATCCGGGGGAAAATACGCTTGCACAGAATACCGACATGAAATAGTAACTTATTGTTGGTTATTGGTAAATTACGAGAACCACAGACCCTATACTGGTAACGAGGCATTCTATATTAGTCATCAGGGGTGACAAAAAATTTGCATTTTAATTCTTAATCAAAGATAGATATCTAAAGATTGCATCAGGTTTACTGTGTGCTTACTTGTGACCCTTCTATGAAAAGCTAGCGCTGAATTATTAGGGTTCATACTTATGAAATTTCTGCTTTGTAAACTGGCCACTTTAGTGTCAGTGATTCATTCTTAGGGCGATGTATACGCTGGTGAGAATGCCTCAAGGCATTAAGTCTGCCCTTTGTATTCTTTTGTTTAAAGGAATGCAATGAAGAATAAATAAATAAATAAATACGCTTTTACAACAAAATCCAAGAAAATATACAAAATTTTCAAAAACTTTATTAAACTAAGTTTGTATAAAAAGAATTATTATAATATTAATGCATTTATGGATGATAATAGCCCCTAGGAATGAGGTGATCACTACCAAGCTATTTCTAACTTGTTTTGTGTTGTTAATTGTGTAACATGATTTTGAGCTGTTATTTTTTTGAAAGTCTCGCTGGGTTTCTTGCTGGTTCTTCCCAGAACAGAGGTTTTCTTTCCAAACCAGTGGTAAATTAAAAAATAGAGTGACTTTCGATAAGTATTATTTATAATCTATATTGAATAAAAAAGTTTCTGTTTCTGTTTAAAAACAACTTATACGGTCGAACTGATCGTTATTGGTTTATTCGCTTTTGTTCGGAAAGTTACGACTTCACAAATGAACCTTGAGGCCGCTTTCCTGCTTTCCTAAGCAGGTTCATATTGACGACAGTATATTTTTAAACGTGTAGTGGCGGTGTAAGAATATCCACTACGCTATCTATCGCTATCATAACGTGGGTATCGTAAGAGAGGACAGACGTAAACTGAAACAGAGAGCCAGAGTAACCGAGATATCCCAAGGAATTAGTAAACTGAAGTAGCAATGGGCAGGCCATATAGCTCGAAGAACCAACAAACGGGTACAAGTAGACGAAGTGTCGGGCGGCTCCCCGGTACACTACACTTCACCGGTACGAGGCTGCCAACTAGAACCTTTTTCCTCATCGGTTGTCGGTTCTTCGAGCTACATGGCCGGCCTATTGCCACTCTGGTTCTACTGCGGATATTCTCATTTCTAATTTTATCACGCAGGGAAACCCTGAGCATAGTCCTCTCCATAGCTCGCTGAGCGACCTTGAGCTTTCTCATACGGCCAGCAATGAAGGACCACGTCTCAGATCCATAAGTCATCACTGCCAACACGCACTGGTTGTACAATCTGACGAATGAAATGGTAACCGTAGATAAACTAATATAGACGGTAACCCAGCACTTTCGTTCGAGAGATTATGAACCTAAATGGCCACCCGGAGAAGAAGGATGATAATGACCTCAATATATATTTTAAAATTGCGTTTTTAATCAACAGATCGCAATATCCAGCCCCAGCCCCTCTGTCCTCGAGGCACGTCACCCGTCACTCCTCAGTCAGCATTCGTCACGCAAAGCGCGTGGACGTCAAGTATATTGCGATGGGGCTCCGAACGTGTTTCATTTTAGCGGGGTGCAGCATTGAAATGACACGGGACGACACGTGTGAGTGATATTGAAATCTAAAACCGGTGTTTGTTATTCTGCGTTAAGGGGATTTTAGGTAGTATTAGTTGCTTTAAGGATGAGTTATTTATTTTACTAGCGCATAACAATTTAGATGTAATCGTAGTGGCCTCCTCGTAAGATAAGGGGATATGATTTGTCTGCTTTTCCGCCGACATAACCGTGGTACGGACTTCCATTCTCATTGGAGAATTCTCAGCGATCGTTAATTCGTCATATTCAAATTTATTAGGTGAAATATGAGGTAAACCACAAGGAACACTCACACGTTCTAAACTAATGGCTACTACTCCATATTTATTATTTCTTTAACTATCCTTTATTTGCGTATTGTTTTTTTTTTCATTATTATTTTACATCAGCTTGATTTATGTTTACTGTTTTTATTCTATCTGTGAGAACTTGTAATAGGCCTTCTTTCTTTACTTTTTTATATTACTTGGTGTTTTTAGCTGTAAGTTTTCCAATATGATAAAATATAATAAAATATCATTATTTGGGTGTAGTAAGATGCGGCAGAAGGAAATGCAAAAGGAGATGGGGAGCAGCTTTCTGACAACTACTACTCAAAATAATAAAAAAAACTCCACTTGCCAAATCGCTGGCCAACGTGGCAAATATGGCTATATATAGCATTGAAGGTTTATAGGCTGTAATGAATGATGAATGAATGAATAAATCCCTCTGCCACTGCGAGAATGTCTCATCCGGGGGAAAATACGCTTGCACAGAATACCGACATGAAATAGTAACTTATTGTTGGTTATTGGTAAATTACGAGAACCACAGACCCTATACTGGTAACGAGGCATTCTATATTAGTCATCAGGGGTGACAAAAAATTTGCATTTTAATTCTTAATCAAAAGTGTGCTTATTTGTGACCCTTCTATGAAAAGCTAGCGCTGAATTATTAGGGTTCATACTTATGAAATTTCTGCTTTGTAAACTGACCACTTTGAACAGCAATTGTGCGTTTTGATTCTTAATCAACGATAGATGTCTGTATACCACAGCATCTATTTACCATCAGGTTGACTGTGTGCTCGTTCCTTCTATAAAAACCAGCGACCCAATCACAATTTTACCTATGAAATTGACTTTTTCTAACTGACTAATTTGAATTGGAATTCTAAATTCAAATAAATGTTAAATTAAAAATCAGTTATTCATTTGAGTCTTTGCATTTTTTTCTTCTGCAACATTGCTTTTTTAATAACCATGTACTCTTTTAAAATTCGTATATTTTTTATATGAGTTTCGGCGTGGTTACAATGCGTTTTAAGCGACACGCAACATCAATATCAATAATGCTACATCTAAATTAGTAAATTGGCTTAACGTTAATAATTTGCATTTAAATGGCACTAACACTAAATGCATGAAATTCATAAGTCCAAATGTCAAACATTTATATACAAATGTAATTTTAAATGGGAGGAGTTGAGTCTTGTCGATAGCACCATTTTTCTTTCAATCACACCAGACGCGATGCTTCAACGGGGCCCCATATATCAAAACTAGCAAGCAGACTTAGTTTTGCAGCATATCCTGTAAAAGATTAAAAATCTTACCAGTGTTGAAACAGCTAAACTAGTTTACTTTAGCCATTTCCATAGCATAATGTCGTATGGTATTTTGCTACGACTGACACTGACATTATATTTGTTTTACAGAAGAGGTCATAAGAGCAATTTATGATTTAAAACCTTACTAACTTTGGCCACTCAATATACAGGGTGGCGCAATAGAACGCATATTGCGTCTTCTTTTTCGGGGTAAAGTGTGCGCGGGCGGGGAGCCTAGCGTGGTTGGATAGTGACACTCGTGAAGTTTTAGTAACCATGAGTCACTTCGACGGGAAGCGTCGCGCTTTTGTGTTCGCACGTTTTACGAGAACGGTCGTTCATACATTTCTACAAGGCGAATGTATTGTTCTGAATATGGATTAACACACACTAATGAAGCTCCGAGTGCTAATTTAATTAAAATATGGATAAAGCGTTTTGAAGAGACCGGTTCCACGTTTAAACCACCAGCAAAAGGTCGTCCAAGAACGTCTAGGACCACAGACAATATTGAGAGGGTGAAGGAGTCAGTAGGAAAAATCCGCAAGTGTCTACTCGGAAGCGATCGGCGGCTTTAAACTTGTCGCGACGAAGTTTACAGCGAATTTTGAAGTTGGATCTTAAACTGCATCCTTATAAGCTCCAGTTAACACAGGAATTAAAAGAGGCCGACTTCGGAGCAAGGTTGGCATTTGCAGAAGAAATGCTTAGTCGATTTTCCTCTTTGACAACATCCTTTTTCTGACGGGCTCATTTTCATTTAAATGGGTTCGTAAACCGACAAAATTGTCGCTATTGGAACGACGAGAATCCAAAATGAAACATCAAAACCACTGCATAGTCCTAAAGTAACGGTATGGGCAGCAATCTCAAGCAAAGGAATTATTGGCCCTTTCTTCTTTGAAGATTCACGAGGACGAAACATCATCGTTAACACCGACCGCTATGTTGCGATGTTAGAGGAATATTTGACTCAGAACTTGTGAGATCGAGAATAGCGAATACGAGGACTTGGTTCCAACAAGACGGAGCGACCTGTCACACATCAAATGACTCTATGGCGGTTGTGAGACAGATGTTTCCTGCAAGAATAATTTCCAAAAGAGGTGATATCCCTTGGCCCCCACGTAGCCCTGACTTGACGCCTCCTGACTTTTTTTTGTGGGGATACCTCAAACATAAAGTCTACATGAACAATCCGAGGAACATCAGTCAGCTAAAGGAAAAAATCCGTGGGGAAATGGCAGCTATCACCCCAGATTTATTGACAAGAGTTTTCACAAATCTGCGTTCGCGTTTAGAGGAGTGCCTTCTTCGAGAGGGCCGTCATTTAGATGATGTTATTTTTAAAAAATAAACTACATTTAATTACCTCATCATCTTATATTTTATTTCAACTATACCTTTTGTATTTATTTTTTTAGCCTATACTTAATAAATGCACGTTCTACTGCGCCACCCTGTATTTAGAAAAATTTAATGTACGTACACAAAAATTAAAGTCGTTTTATAAAAGTAAGTGATATTCATCTTGTAAATACTACTAACAGACACAAGCTAGTAGTACCAGTTACTGACTCCACCGAGTCATTCATTCTTGAGGCGATGTATACGCTGGTAGAGAATGCCTCAAGGCATTAAGTCTGCCCTTTGTATTCTTTTGTTTTAAGGAATGCAATGAAGAATAAATAAATAAATAAATACGCTTTTACAACAAAATCCAAGAAAATATACAAAATTTTCAAAAACTTTATTAAACTAAGTTTGTATAAAAGAGTTATTATAATATTAATGCATTTATGTATGATAATAGCCCCTAGGAATGAGGTGATCACCAAGCTATTTCTAATTTGTTTTGTGTTGTTAATTGTGTAACATGATTTTGAGCTGTTATTTTTTGAAAGTCTCGCTGGGTTTCTTGCTGGTTCTTCCCAGAACAGAGGTTTTCTTTTCAAACCAGTGGCAAATTAAACAATAGAGTGACTTTCGATAAGTATTATTATAATCTATATTGAATAAAAAGTTTCTGTTTCTATTTAAAACAACTTATACGGTCGAACTGATCGTTATTGGTTTATTCGCTTTTGTTCGGAAAGTTTCGACTTCACAAATGAACCTCGAGGCCGCTTTCCGGTTTTCCTAAGCAGGTTGATATTGACAACAGTATATTTTTAACCGTGTAGTGGCGGTGTAAAAATATCCACTACGCTATCTATCGCTATCATAACGTGGGTGTCGTAAGAGAGACAGACGTAAACTGAAACAGAGCCAAAGTAACTGAAATATCCCAAGGAATTAGTAAACTGAAGTAGTAATGGGCAGGCCATATGGCTCGAAGAACGAACAACCGATGGGTACCAGTAGACGAAGTGTCGGGCAGCCCCGGTACACTACATTTCACCGGTACGAGGCTGCCACTCTAGAACCTTTTCCCCATCGGTTGTCGGTTCTTCGAGCTACATGGCCGGCATATTGCCACTTCAGCTTACTAATCCATTGGGCTATGTCGGTCACTCTGGTTCTGCGGATATCCTCATTTCTAATTTTATCCCGCAGGAAACCCCGAGCATAGTCCTCTCCATAGCTCGCTGAGCGACCTTGAGCTTTCTCATACGGCCAGCAATGAAGGACCACGTCTCAGATCCATAAGTCATCACTGCCAACACGCACTGGTTGTACAATCTGACGAATGAAATGGTAACCGTAGATAAACTAATATAGACGGTAACCCAGCACTTTCGTTCGAGAGATTATGAACCTAAATGGCCACCCGGAGAAGAAGGATGATAATGACCTCAATATATATTTTAAAATTGCGTTTTTAATCAACATATCGCAATATTTCCATACACCAGCCCCCTTTGTCCTCGAGGCACGTCACCCGTCACTCCTCAGTCAGCATTCGTCACGCAAAGCGCGTGGACGTCAAGTATATTGCGATGGGGCTCCGAACGTGTTTCATTTTAGCGGGGTGCAGCATTGAAATGACACGGGACGACACGTGTGAGTGATATTGAAATCTAAAACCGGTGTTTGTTATTCTGCGTTAAGGGGATTTTAGGTAGTATTAGTTTGCTTTAAGGACGAGTTATTTATTTTTACTCGACTACCCCAGAAAAAGGGTAAAATTTTATTTATTTGAGTTTATGTATTGTAATTTAAGGAAGGTGTTAATGGGAAGCGTGATGGTCTGTCTAGGACTTTAATCAGACTAATCCTATTCTAAACTTACCTGTAAAATATTATAATGTATTATAAGTTATTTATTTGCCCCTAATGGTAAAAAATATTTTTTTAGCAATTTGAAGTTGGTTTTTACTCTTTTTTAAAAGTTTATTTTATTTTATTTATTTAACAAAATCCACAGCTCTTTAAAGTTCTTATAACTATTTTTCCTATACATCTATATCTTACAGCCAATAAGGATTTACATTTTTTTTTTGTAGAAAACATTTCATATTAACCGAGCCGACAATTTATTATATTTTGGCGCATAACAATTTAATCGTATGTGCTCGCACTTTTGTGTGTGTGTGAGTGTGTGTGTTGGTTTACTTCCAGAATATATCTACAGAGTGAAACGTCTTGTTATATTCTCTGTGTATCCGAGACTAATGAATTTTGGGCATAATTTGTTTTTGTATGCAATCGAAAAAAGCTTTGTTTGTCGTGTTCTGGTTCTAGGACAATTTAAACACAAGATTCTGGATACTAAATCCGGACAGTCGATGTGCCCATTACAAAGGCTATGCATGAACGTCATGTCATATATTATACGATGCTTTTAAGCGTTAAGAGGTGAAATTGCTTACAAGACTCAACATAGTTTTGGGAAATTCGATGATGCCTGTAGTTTATGTGATTAACAAATTTTTTCTGAATGTCTTCAATAGCACGAATATATGTCATATATTGTGGATTCCAAATTATATTGCAATACTCGAGAATAGTCCTAACGTATGAATAATACAAAATCTTTAAACACGTAATATTTGAAAAGGGGCTACATACTCTTAAAAAAAAACCTTAATTTCTTTAAGCCTTACTTACTATACTCTCAATATGCTCCGAAAATAGTAATTTTGCATCCATAATAATGCCTAAATTTTTAACGGAATGTGATTTATTTATTTTAACATGGTTAATTTTATAACAAAAATGTATGACATTTTTCTTATGTGTAAATGATATATAATGACACTTATCTATATTCATACATATACGATTTTGAGCGTAATATTCGTTTAATCTATCGAGATCAGATTGAAGATTGATACAATCAGTATGATTTCCGCGTACATTAAGTATTTAGCATAATGTAAGCAAGTACCGATATCATATAAATAAGAAGCGTAGAGCAACGGTCCTAATATTGAGCCTTGTGGTACACCAGATGGAATTAAAACAAAATTAGAGCATAATCCACCAATTACGGCTGTCTGAGAACGATTACGTAAGTATGACTCCATCCATCTGAATAGATTACCACGGATCCCTAGTTCATAGAGTTTATACAGTAGTATCATGTGGTCCACACGATCGAAAGCTTTCTCGAAGTCGGTGTAAACCACAAGTTATAATTATTTTGTCTTTTGTTCGTTTTTGTTTTATTACTTTTAATCATAACCGTTATTTTTAATATACGTCTAACCTAAAGAATAATTTATCTGTTTTGTAAAGAAAAGTTAATTAATTTATTGTTGCTTCTTTTATAGCCTTTGAAATGTTACTTACCTATGTAGTTAAAATCTTTGGGTATTCACATTGCTTAGAGTTTTAATATGTTATCTAAGCTGTAAAAGGAACTTTAAATTACTCTATTCCTACTTTACTTTACTCCTTGATGTACTTATAATAAACATTTTTTTTTCTGTAAACAGTCAACTGATGGGATGATGCATAGTATTAATTACTTTTTTTTTGTGACTTTTGACCAATCATTTTTTTTAAATATATTATTGTATTGTATTATATTTATATTTATATATATATATATATATATATATATATATATATATATATATATATATATATATTTATATATATACTTATTTTAAATAACTATAATTATGTCAGATGATGATTCATTTCACTCTGCACATGACTCAGATGCGTTTTCCTCTTGTAGTGATCTCACAGGGGATGACATGAAGTCCCTTCGTGAGAAATTAAATAGTGTTTTGTTGCCTTCTACTAAATATTTTAACGTTTGTCATATAAATGCACAAAGCATTCCTAGCCATTTTTCAGATTTCGAAGTAGCTTTTTCACAAGATTGTATCCATGCTATTTTAATATCGGAGAGCTGGTTGAAACCGTCTATAAAGTCTAGTTCATATCCTTTAGGTAATTTTGTGCTTATTCGCAATGACAGGGTTGAAAAAAGGGGTGGCGGTGTTGCCATATATCTCCGAGCGACAATTCCTTACAAGTTTGTCTTAGCTTCTCCTTCTACTTATTCAGGCTCCTCCGAATATTAATTTCAAGGGCATTAAGGCGATTCTAGGGGTAGTGTACTGTCTTCTTCACGGCTCTAGAAACAGCACTCGATACCGTTGGGTCTGGATACATGCACTATATGATAATGGGAGACTTCAATACTGATTTACTGAGAAATAATTCTCGTGCTCATAAGTTTCGATCAATCGTGGAGTCAGTCAATTTCAGCATTCTTCCTTTAGCGGCCACTCATCATAACATTGACACAGATGATTCATGGATTGATCACATAATAACATCTTCTCCTGACCGTGTGGGCAAGCACGGACAGCTTTCAGTCCCTTGTTTTTCACGGCATGGTCTAATTTATTTATCTTATAGAATTAAACCTCCGAAACATATTCCTTTTATATTACATTTACGCAATTTGTCCAGTCTAAATATTGACTAACTCAGGAGGGACGCTGCTCTTACTGATCTAGCTCCATTGGGGGCTGCTTCTTCAATAGATGACAAAATTTCCTTTCTGAACAACGTCATTCTGAATCTCTATAACCTCCATGCGCTAATTCATCAAGTAAGACTAAAGCGTCCTCCTGCACCTTGGATGACTAAGGGCGTACGAGTTGCAATGCTGGGATGAGATCGGGCATATCAGAAATACAAGAAAGTACGTACAGAAGAGAACTGGTCTAACTTTAAATTGCTAAGAAACAGATGCAATCAGATGGTACGAAATGCTAAACGCCGTTACATTCATGATAATATAACCAACACTTCGACTGCTGATATGTGGAAATTCTTAAAATCTCTTGGCATTACTAAGCCACTGTCATCTGATAATAGTTATGTTAATCTGGATGATGTAAATCGTCATTTTGTCTCAACTCCTACGTTGGACCCTTCTGTTAGATCACAAACTATTGCTTCTATTGCTTCTATGCAACCTCTGACTATTCCTTTTTTTCAAATTTTCTCCTGTAACTCAAGATGAAATAGCTAAAGCTGTATTAGCTATTAACTCCAAGGCGGTAGGTTGTGAGGAGATTAGTAAATTTATTATTATTACATTGCTTTACTTCCCTTCTGCCAGCTATCACACATGTTAATAATTACTCACTGGACTCAAGTCAGTATCCAACATTGTGGAAAAGAGCTCATATACGCCCTCTCTCAAAAATATCTAATCCTGAACTACCTAATCACTATCGTCCAATTTCTATTCTTCCATATCTTTCTAAAGTTCTGGAAGCCTGTGTGCATAAACAATTATCTATTTTCATAAAATAATATAACCTACTGGATATCTTTCAGTCAGGGTTTCGCTCTGGTCACAGTACCACCACTCCACTGATTAAGATCACGGATGCCATTAGAAAAGGGATGGATGAACGGAAAGTTACAGTGGTGGCGCTTGTTGACTTTTCAAATGCTTTTAACACAGTCGACCACGATATCCTCCTATCCATTTTTACTTATCTCAGATTCTCATCTCCAGCCTTGGAGTGATTCTAATCCTATCTTCGCGATCGTCAGCAGCTGGTTAGGTCAGGGGAGCAGTTTTTTGCTTGGGCTGACGTTAATACTGGCGTTCCGCAAGGCGGTATATTATCTCCAATATTGTTTTCGCTATTTATAAACTCAATATCTAATGATTTCAGTTGCTCATACCATCTGTATGCTGATGATCTTCAGCTATATGTACAATGCAGTATTGATGATATAAATAATGGAATCAGGAAACTAAACACGAACTTAGAGGCCATCCGTGTCTGGTCGCATAAATTTGGTGTTTCAGTAAATCCGTCAAAATGTAAAACAATGGTCGTTGGTAGCTCCAGAATGCTGAATATGATTAACTATGGAAACCTTGAACCAGTTTTGTACAATAGAATTTCAATTCCATTTTCTCATTCCATAGTTAATTTGGGTTTGCACATAGATCACTCTATGAACTGGCGAGTACAGATCTCGGAAGTTAGTCGTAAAGTTGTTGCCACTCTACGTTCCCTTTATCGTTTTAAAAATTTCTTACCCTTTAAAACCAAGCTTTTGCTGGTTAATTCCCTTATACTTCCTATTATAGACTATGCAGATGTGTGCTTAACAAGTTAGAGCGCCTTCTCAACAACTGTATAAGATTTATCTGCAACTTACGAAAATACGACCACATCACTGCTTTCGTTCCAAGCTTAAATGGCTTTCTATTCTGGAGCAACGCCTCTGACGTTGCTCCAGAATCTTACTAACCCGTTTTTCTATATTAAATGTTCCGACGTCTCCTGCTTATCTTAAAGATAACTTCCATTTTCGGTATTCAACTCTTGAACGTGAACCTCGTTTCTCTAACGTCCTTAAGATTCATATACCTCAGCATAATACTGTTTTCTTTAATTCTTCATTTACAGTTCAGGCAATACTTCTCTAGAACGCCCTGTGCATTGACCGTCAATTTATATTTTTAATAATGCAATATTAATTAATATGCAATATTTATTATTTTATTTATTATATATACAATATTTTATTATATACAATATTAAAAACTATAATAAAAAAACTAAAACTAGTAACTTAATAATTATCATACAATCCTACTCCCCGCGGTATCGTGCCAGCGTTCTTGGCTTTATTATATATTATATATATTATTATTTAATATTTTCATAATTTATATTATTTTTCTATATGTATTATTAGAACGTATGCGAATATATTTTATCTTCATATACATTATATGTCTAATTTTAATTTTTGACACCTACTAACTTTTACTTGTTCAATTCTCTCAGCGTTGACTGGTAGAGAATGCCATAAGGTATTAATTCCACCCATTGTAATCCTTAGATTAAGGTGTAACACAATAAAGATTAAATAAATAAATAATTATGTCGTGTGGACATAGTAGCAATAGTATGTATGTCTATTTTTGCCGTGATTTTTTATTATAATTCATATTAGGCATATACTAATATCATTGTTTTTTTTTAATTTAAAGAATTATTCGTTTTGCTTTTTTATGAGCAAGATAACCAAAATTATTTGCTTTGTCTCAACTTTGATCATGGTGACAACTACCACACACTCTCGGAAGCCATTGCACGTTGCTGCAAATTAATACTATAATGTATATGAATTATATTAAAAAAATTATTTACCGTTACCGTTACATCCTATTAAAGTCCACATAAGCCTTCCCCGTAGAGTGCTTCATAGGGGGATATTTGCCATAGTTGCCACGCTTAGCAAGCGGTTTGGCATCTGTAGTTTTTTTTTTAGACGCTGCAGCCCATCTCCTGATTTGTTTCCTTCTGTCGCCTCTTACGATAGCCACGGGATGATATGGGGTTGTAGATAATCTTACACCGCCACTACTCGGTAAATTGATTTACATACAACTAAATTACAAAAGCATTTAATCGAGCCTAATTACCTGTCTAGTCTAGTACATAAAATACAATTGCCGAAGTAAAATTAACCTCAAATAGGTTTACAATCAGAGGCCTTAATTGTCAGTATTCAATTAGCGTGCTGGATTGTTTGTTTGCGGTCGATAGGTTCAGTTTAGTTTCGTGATTGAGTTAATAATTTAACGCTTGTAAAATTAATCACTAAACAATTTAAAGGTTGAAACAAAAAGAGAAACATTTTATACTCTATGTCACTCCCACAATTAAGACGAATCCAACAATACCACATATGTTAAAATCCAACAATACTTTTAGGCTACAGAGCGTGCCAAAGAAATAGGCATTCATACTCTTGATAAACATTACCCTCCTTCTGGGGCAGTCGGCAAAAAACTTACGCACAGAAACCGAATCTATATCAAAATACGAACGTTATAGTATGGCAACTTTATTTTCACAGTGTGCGTGAGCTGAATATATATGCGCTCTTCAAACGCACACTATAATTTAGCTTTCAGTGCTACTATCATAGGCCTTTACCCACAAAATATGGGAAAACACATTGTGCATGTTACGCGCTCCATATTTTATATTTTAAGTAAATCTTTTATATTATTTAAGTCAGGAATTGGATAAGGCAAAGAAGGGCGAAGCCCAATTGAGCTATTTAGAAATTAAGAGCACACATATAAGTGTGTTACTTCTTTCACAATTTTCCATCTACGCCCATTTTTTTCTTTATTTGGGTCACCAACAGATGACAACAGTACTCTGAGACTGTTCATCCTCTTACAGGTAACCACAACTTACATAAATAGCGAAGTGAATTTAAAAAAAAAATGCTAATAAGTATACATGAAAAGCATATTCGCTACAGCTCCAGTTTGTGAATTAATGCTTACAGTCTATATTACATAAATCCAATAATTTTATGACATATTTCTCATATTTTTACGGATTAAATACTTAAAACTAGGCATTATATCTATTTCTATGGACGTTGCGTAATAAACGTTAACCATTCCATTGATGTTATCAAGGTGCAGAAGCAACGATAACCAATCAATTGTTTGCAGATCACCGATAATAGAACTGTTATCTGCCTTAAAGTAGTTAAACCGTGGAATTTCACATGGGTGTAAATTTTGATATGATTGATATAAAACGACTCTGACCAAAGGATAGCCACTATCCTCGAGGTAAATATCTGAAATTTTAAACAGAGTAAGACATAACATGCTCACAATAAAATAAATTAATGAATTAATGTGCACCTAAACCATGTGTTGGTCGTCAATTCTTTTAGATGAATTATTGAGCATGAGTGCGTGTTCTTACAATAAGTTGAGCATAGTTACGTCTTGGTTTTGGCGTCACTTGAAATGTACGCAGCGATTCATGTATTCAAATATTATCTTAGTACTTTAGTTAGCTTACTGCAGTCGGATACTTTATTTATTATTAATAATTTACTTGTTACAATTATGGATTAAGCTGTAACGCTAGAATTAGTTTTGTATCATTTTTAAATTCGCTCTTCTCTTGGAGAAAACTTCATATTATGTCATTACATAGCGAAATTACAAAAACTTGTCGAGCGTCGATATAAATACTATAAAATGAAAGGAAACTGTCAGTGAATATCAAATAAGTACTGCAAGGGTGAATCGAATAAGACAATCGTATAGTAGCGCCACATAAAAGCGAGCTTCGACAGCGTTAGAAGAATTCGATAAATAATCTTAGATCTGACAGATTTGGTCCAAGTGATAAAAATATAGAATTTAGTCATCATCAAAAATATTATCTCCTATAACCTTATAATTCATATCTACAAAGCATAACAAAAAGTACAGTACGTAAGTAGTTACAGAAGTACGTATGTATGTACTGATGTATGTATGAATGTATGATTTTAATGGAATCTATAATACATTTGTCACTCACTTACGTAGCTTTGCAGCGACAGAGGTAAATAAAACAGGAGATGGCCAGCAGCACCTTTCCGATAACTACTCAAAATAATCAAAAAATTGCGGTTGCCAAACCGCCTGTCAAGCATGGCAACTTTGGCAAATATCCCTTGTACACGCCAATCAAGCACGTGCTTGAAGGTGAACGAAAACATCGTGAGAACCTGCATGTCTGAGAAATAGTAAAATATTTTGTTTTACGTGGTACAGCTATATTATGGTTGGAGCACGAGTTGGTCTGCTCAACCGGAGAAGGACCACGCTCACAGAATACCAGCGTCAAATAGCAGCTCAATGCTGCTATGTTTCGTGTGTTAAGAGTATAGAATCGAAAACCCTTTTTACTAGAAACGAGGCATTCCATTAAAGCCTCAGGTGTAACGACGCATCTGCATTTTGATTCTTAATAGATAATAGATGTAGATGTCTATGGGCCACAGCATCCACTTACCATCAGGTGTACTGTGTGCTCGTTTGTCACTTCTATTAAAATATATATATATTTGGGATATGTGAAGTCCGCCAAAATGCTTTGAAGCAGAGCGACGGACGTTTCCTTACCCTTAGAAATGAGAGGAGACTTGGGCTAAGCATAAGCAGTGGGAAGTATATAGGCTGGAACTCTACTTATTATGGCAACCTATGGAGTGGTGTAATCAGCGGAGAACTTTTGTTAAACTGTAATAAATGAATTATTGAAAGATAGTAGAAGTCCATAAAACATTGAGCTGTTCTGATTAATTAAGAAAAATACGTTTCGTGCATCGCTGTCACTTGTAAATTGAAACCGATGGAGCGTATTATAATATAAAAATCCGAAGTCGTCTTTGTCCCCGCACCCAATATCCGTTCGTTGGACCAACTTCACAGTTTGGTATCGTGCAGATGACATCTCTCTCAGTTTTTGGCTTCCAACGTCACCTATAGTGATTTCTTTTGAATATCCTTTAATTTCCCATCCTCTTCGGGATTTCCTAGCAGAATTGACTTTGAAAAATTAAAAAATATGTATTTTTATTTTTAGTCAGACAAGCCTTAGTCGTTTTGTTCGGAAAATATTTTTTACAACCTTTACAAATGCCTCAGAAACTTTTTTCCTAGGTAGTACGGCTCCTTTTCTGCATAGGAGTCCTTCTTACCTTTTTCTACTGCCAAATAGCAGAGCAAACACTCCTGTGTATGCATTGCTATTCGAAGAGCTGTGGTAACTCAGGGATCCGCGCTCGCTGTAAATTTCACAGCATGCGGGTTCGATCCCCGCCGGCACCAATGAAATTATTAATTGCAATTTTAAGTGAGAAAAACATCGTGAGAAAACCTGCATGTCTGAGAAATAACAAAAAAATGAGAAGAAACAAAAAAAACAAAAAAGGGGGAGATCTCCCGCTAGGAAAGGTGTTCAGCCCGGGGAACGGCCAACGCTCCGAGTGGTAATTCGGAGCTATTCTATATATACTGTTTTACTTCGGAACTTTGATAGCGTGAGTTAGGCTTCGATTTGTTTCGCTTGTGGCGCGACGACAGCGCCACCACAGGTATAGCTTAGAGATTTTCACGATAGTTCTGCCTATGTCTAGCAGTAGATTTAATCAAATCAAATCAAATTATTTATTTGCAATCCAAGTGTAAATAGTTGGTCTTAAATTAAAAATGTGTTTACAACTTAGACGCTCTTTTCAGGAACTGCAAAAATTTTACGAGGACTCTGTTTATACATAAAATATAAAATATACTTAGAAGCTAGATAAATATAAAAATACATAGAATATAAAGATACATAGTGTTATTTTAGGTTCCATAGTCACACAACAAGGAACCCTTATAGTTTCGCCATGTCCGTCCGTCTGTCCGTCGGTCCGGCCGTCCGTCCGTCCGTCCGTCCGTCCGCGGTTTTTTTATATTAGGTATTTCCCATACAAATAAATGGAGAATGATATTTTTTACCCGACTATCCCATCATGTGGGGTGTCGCTGGATAGGTCTTTCAAAAACACTGGAGGTGTGGAACAACATCTCTTCGATTCAGGGTCCGTTTGCGAAATATTTAGCTTTAAAGTGGTATTTTTGAGTCATGCCCCCCTCCTCAACTAACCGCTGTTATTGGAAATGTGAAAATATACACAAGATTAGTATATATTAGTTAAAAGAAAACTATCACATCTAAGTAGAATTAAAATGCACTTGGATTAGTAAAAAATTCGTTACAACTCCATAGAAAATGACCTAAAACTGGATGCATTATAACTTTTTTTTTTTTTTTTTATTGGACAGGGGCAAACGAGCATGCGGCTCACCTGATGGTAAGTGACTACCGCCGCCCATGAACAACTGCAACACCAGGAACCAGAGGAATTGCAGATGCGTTGCCGGCCTTTTAAAAGGAGTAGGCTCTTTTCTTGAAAGTCCCTAAGTCGTATCGGTCCGGAAAAATCGCTGGTAAACTATTCCACAAGGAAGTTGTGCGAGGAAGAAAACATCTTCTAAATCGCACAGTGGTGGACCGCCAATCATCCAGATGGTGTGGATGGTATCGGGAGTTCTGCCGCGATGTGCGTTCGTGAAATTTGGCGGCTGGGATTAATCCGAACAAATCCTCAGAGCACTCCCCGTGGTAAATGCGAAAGAAAATGCAAAGAGATGCAACATCTCTTCGCAGCGCCAATGAATCGAGCCGATCGGAAAGGACTCGGTCGTCGACGATTCGAGCCGCTCTGCGCTGGATGCGGTCAAGTGGAAGGAGCTGGCACTGGGGAGCCCCAGCCAGAGATGGGAACAGTATTCCATGTGAGGCCGAACCTGCGCCTTGTAAAGTTGCAGGCGTTGTGCCGGCATGAAATACTGTCCCGCCCTGCTGAGCACGCCAAGCTTTTAGAGGCCAATTTGGCCTTCTTCCAAGTGACCGCGAACTGCACGCCACTCGAAATGTCGACGCCGAGGATTCCGATACTGGCTGCGGCAACAAGGAGTGCCTGAAACTGAGGAGATACGACAAAGGGTTCTTTTAGCGGTAAACGCGCAAACTTGTGTCTTCTGAGGATTAAACTGGACTAGATTTAGTCGCCCCAATCCGAGACTTTGTTCAGCAAAGACTCGACTTCAGACACAAGTTTGTTCCGGTACTCGGCGACGTTTTCCGAGAAATATTCGCACGGCCGGCGTATAGAGCATCACCAGTGCTATCATCCGCATAGCAATGAATGCTACCGGTTTGCAACATATCATTGATATGCAGAAGAAACAGCGTTGGTGATAGCACGCAGCCTTGTGGAACACCAGCGTTAATCGGCTTGTAGTCGGAGCATGCACCGTCTACCACGACCTTGATGCTCCGATCTGCAAGAAAGCTGGTGATCCAATTGCACACTCGGGAAGCCCATAGGAAGGAGCTTCGAAAGAAGCGCTTTGTGCCAAACCCGATCGAAAGCCTTCGCAATGTCAAACTAACGGCCAATGCCTCCTTGACTCTACTGCCTGCCCATCTATGAGTAAGGTAGACCAGAAGATCACCAGCTGACCGACCCCGACGAAAACCGTATTGGCGGTCACTAATCAGCTGGTGATCCTCAAGGTACCGCATGAGCTGGCAGTTTATAATGGACTCCATTATTTTGGAGAACAAGGGGGTGATGGCTATAGGCCTGTAGTTGGACGGGTCTGAGCGGTCGCCTTTTTTATGGATCGGTTGGACAAAAGCTGTCTTCCATGATTTCGGGACTACGCCTAGGGAGTAGGAGTACCGGAAAAGACGCGTTAGAACCGGTGCCAACTCCGGAGCACACGTCCTCAGCACAATTGGGGGAATTCCGTCAGGCCCACTCGACTTGTGAATGTCCAGGGAGAAGAGTGCTTTGCGAACCGAGCGCTGTGAGAACCGCACATCCGGCATGGAGCACTCACACCGCGGGATGGTCGGCGGTGTGTTCCCCCCGTCATCAAGAGTCGAGTTGACGCAAAAAGTGAGCCTAAAGGTCGGCTTTTCTTTTGCGGCGTGGGCCAGTGAGTCGTCCTCCTGTGCAGAGATGGTAGTGATGGCTTACAGAAATTCCTTGGACAGCCTTGGCGAGAGACCAGAATGCACGGGTTCCCGAAGGAAGGCGAACTAGTTTCTCGCCAATTCTGCCTATGTGCTCAGACTTTGCCTTGGCAATAACACTTTGAAGGACCTGAGGCGAAGTTATACTTCTTTTAAGCATGCTGGTGTTTACATCCCGAGCCGCCGAAGCCTCAGCCCAGGCCTGATAGCACTCCTGCTTACTGCGTAATGCAGTCTTACAGGAGCGACCAAACCAAGGCTGCGATCTGCCTCCGATGGGTACCACAGATGATGGAATAAATAGTTCCATTCCTGTAGTACCACATCAGTGACAGAGTCAGCAACAGCTGGGATCATCCGGCGAGAAGCAAACCCGCCCCCATGGGTAGGATGCAAAAAAAACCGCATTCCGTCCCAATCCGCTGACCTGTAATGCCAAACACGGCGGCAACCTGCAAAACGCAACCGCGAGGGGAGCGTGAGTAGCACCACACCCGGATCAGACAATGGTCCGAAGAGCCGAGAGGGCATCGACGGAAACCTGATATCCGTCCGGATGAGAGGTCAGCAGAAGGTCCAACAGGGAAGGTGTATGATCCTTCACATCTGGAATCCGCGTAGGCGAAGTAACCAGCTGTGTCAGACCATATGCCAAGGCAAAGTCATAAACAGATCTCCCCGCATGATCGGTTAAACGTGAACCGAGCCATTCGGCGTGGTGGGCGTTAAAATCGCCAAGGACCACGATCTCTGCGGATGGGACCTGTTGTAGCAAGGAATCTGTAGCCATTTGGACGTGGTCGATGAGTCGGTCTGTTTCGGCATTACCGCTATGGGACCTATAGAGGCACCCGTAGACGCGCGGATGGTCGTCGCTATCTACGCGTAGCCAAAGGATGGACAGGTCCGTACCTTCAAGACTGCCGAGGCGTCGAGAACAGATGTCCTCTCTGACGTATACGCAAACTCCAGCCCGAGGCACAAAGGAGTGTTCCAATTTGTACCCCTGTAGGAGAGATACGAAGTATCAGCCGGAGAGGACACCTGCGTCTCGGTCAGAAAGAGCAAGGCCGGCTTCGCCGTCTCGAGATGGTAGTGGACGGCGTTTAGGTTCGAGTGAAGTCCCCTGATGTTGCAGAAATCCACGGATAGCGTGGCAGGGGTCGCCTGGTCTTGTTGCTCAGTTTGCTGAGCAGTTATTGTTTTGAGCGAATTTTGCCCCAGAATACGCGGGGCAGCCTGAGCACCACGCTCAGGAGTGGAGTAGCATGGTCGTGGATGCTCAGCGAGGATTCTCCAGGGTGCTGGTACCCTCCTGGGGTATCTAAGATTTAATTCCGCTACCATGTTGATGGGGGGTGGGCCTCGGTCACCTGCACTCACCAGACGAAACGCAAAAGCAGAGCTTCCACTTCACGCCGGTATTCTGTGAGGTCGTGGTACCAACCCGCTCGAGCCGGCCCATACGTGCAACAGCAAAAGCTGCTGCATGGCTCTACCGTATACTTTGTATTGTTATTGGAAACTGTTAAAATAAACATTTTATATGAAGAAAACGACTTATATGTGACGGCACCGCGCCTTTGCACGTGCGGCGGCGCAGGTGTAGTTAGACAAATTCTTGTAAACAACACGTGCACCGCACACCTGCGCCATTACCTGCGGTAGCGCCCATTTTGCTTGTATAAAACGGACGGAGCTTTTTATAGGAGGGGCAAACGAGCCTGCGGTTCACCTGATGTTAAATGACTACCGCCGCCCATGAACTACTGCAACACCAGGGAATTGAAGATGCGTTGCCGGCCTTTTAAAAGGAGTAGGCTCTTTTCTTGAAGGTCCCTAAGTCGTATCGGTCCGGAAAAATCGCTGGTGGTAATCGGTTCCTAGGAAGTTGTGCGAGGAAGAAAACATCTTCTAAATCGCACAGTGGTGGACCGCCAATCGTCCAGATGGTATGGATGGTATCGCGAGTTTTGTCGCGATGTGCGATGGTCAAATTGAGCGGCTGGAATTAGTCGAACAATTCCTCAGAGCACTCCCGTGGTACATGCGATAAAATACGCAAGAGATGCAACATCTCTACGCAGTGCTAGTGAGTCAAGCCGATCGGAAAGAACTCGGTCGTCGACGATTCGATCCGCTCTGCGCTGAATGCGGTCAAGTGGAAGGAGCTGGCACTGGGAGCCCCTGCCAGAGATGGGAACAGTATTCCATGTGAGGCCGAACCTGCGCCTTGTAAAGTTGCAGGCGGTGTGCCGGCATGAAATACTGCCCGCTCTACTGAGCACGCCAAGCTTTTGAGGCTAATTTTGCCTTCTCTTCAAGTGACCACGAAACTGCACGTCACTCGATATGTCAACGCCGAGTTCCGATACTGGCTGAGGCAACAAGGGAGTGCCTTGAAACTGAGTGATACGACAAAGGGTTCCTTTTAGCGGTAAACGCGCAAACTTGTGTCTTCTGGGGATTGAACTGGACTAGATTTAGTCGCCCCCAATCCGAGACTTTGTCCAACAAAGTCTCGACTTCCGACACAAGTTTGTTCCGGTACTCGGCGACGTTTTCCCGAGAAATATTGGCATGGCCGGTGTATAGAGCATCACCAGTGCTGTCATCCGCATAGCAATGAATGTTACCGGTTTGCAACATATCATTGATATGCAGAAGAAACAGCGTTGGTGATAGCACGCAACCTTGTGGAACACCAGCGTTAATAGTCTTGTAATCGGAGCACGCACCGTCTACTACGACCTTGATGCTCCGATCAGCCAGAAAACTGGTGATCCAATTGCACAATTTCTCGGGAAGCCCATAGGAAGGAAGCTTCGAAAGAAGCGCTTTGTGCCAGACCCGATCGAAGGCCTTCGCTATGTCCAAACTAACGGCCAATGCCTCCCCCTTGGACTCGATCGCCTGCGCCCATCTATGTGTTAGGTAAACAAGAAGATCACCAGCTGAGCGACCCCGACGGAAACCGTACTGGCAGTCACTAATCAGCTGGTGCTCCTCAAGGTACCGCATGAGCTGGCAGTTAATAATTGACTCCATTAAAGGCTCACTTTCGAGCCCCATGTTAAGAAAGTAACTCGCACCGCGCGCTTTTACCTGGGTAGGCTCAGTAGCATGCTGGGCCGATACAGTAAAATGTCTCTCCGAAACAAGCGAACCCTATATAAGGTAAGGCTAAACCAAAAATCTCAAACGAACTCCAAATAGTTCAAAACTTTTTTGTCGTTGGGCTACGAACGCACCCTGGTACGTCCGTAACGCCGACCTCCACCGAGACTTAGAGCTCCCCACAATTCAACATCTCATTCGTGAGGCAGCTTCCTATGCAGCCCCACTTCCCTCTCGCTATCGAGTCCGCAGGCCGAGAAACTCTCTTTCGGACCCCCCCTTCCTCCCAACAAGCTTTCGGCCGACCTGGACTGCCTCCTGGCGGCTCAGGCCGAATCTTCACCCTACTCTTAATTTGCCTTAGTTAGGCGCCCTCTCAGCGCAAAGGGGGCGCCGCCTGCGCCCCCTTTCCCTAAGGGGGGTCGCTTCCAATTCGGCAGAAAGGCCATACAGGCCAAAGCCAGTCCCAGAGGTGGTGTTTAGTGGGTAGACACTTCTTAGTGAGTCCCACATAACCACGTGTGGTATGCTATGAGCATTCACCACCTCCCTCCCCCGCTCCCGGAGGGTAGCCTTGCTATGGGCGCAAAAAAAACCGTTAAGGCAGTCTTGGCTCTGGCGTGGACCGGTGCACTTGTCGTATACCGTTACTAGCTCATCCTTGACACATTGGATAATTAATTCGTGCAAACGAATTAATTCTTATTCTCAACTACAAAATTAGTATCCCTACAATTTATAGTTTGTATTAAGTAAAATATTGTAAATTAACCTTATTTGAAAGAAAAGTCCCGCTGGGTTTCTTACTGGTTCTTCCCAGGACAGAGGTTTTATCCGAACCGGTGGTAGTACTATACTATATTGAATAAAAGTGAATCTATTCTATTCTAAAAGCCTTTTCATGTGACTCTATACATCATAATAACATCCTTCATCAGAAGTGGGAATAAAGCTTTCCATTTAAGTTTTCTATATTTTAATGATCTTTCTACATATGCATTACTACTATAGTTTTACTTTTTTATTAGCGGGATAGGCAGGGAGGATCTTTCTTATTTGCTTACCACTTTCACTTATTTTTTAGTTGGTAGTTATTGTAGGCCTCATTCAAAGTATCCATACAATCATATTATAGTCTCATAGTTTTATTCATCACACGCTTGGTTTACGCTGGCGACCTCAGGATAATTTAAGGCAGCGGTGGTTTACGTGAAGGTTTATATCTTAGTGTTAGTGCAACAGGGAATATATAGATAGATAGTCAACTATGATCATCTTTGTAACTTGGCATGTGAATGATTTCATGTAAATTGTATTATTTTCAAAATCTAAAAGTTTTTTAATCTTTTTTGAATACCACTCCCTATAAGTCTGATTTGAAAATAAGTACTTCAGTTACGATCTTCCTATTTGGGCTCATTTTTAGTCGTTATACCGGTCAAACCGCAAACTCACTAATTATGCTCATTATCAAGAAAGCCCACGTATTGTGACGGGCAACTACGGAACCATATCTCTACATTATGCGTGGCGCGACACGCACTTGGCCAGTTTTTGATATCTAAATACTTCTCTACTGAGTAGAAGGCATTTTGTTTTAATTATTTACAGAGGCTTGATTGAAATTTGGTTAATTCTGCTATGTTTTTTATTTCCTGAGGTAATTTATTATAAACTTTTATTGCCATATAGTAGCGGCTTGTATTTAACATTTTTGTTCGCGACTGTGGTAGGTATTTTTTATTATTGTAGCGTGTATTAATGTTATGTATATCTATAATCTTCTTCAAAATATTATTATTTTTGTGGACAAACAGGCATATATCATAAATGTACATACAGGGTAAGGTAAGAATATTGAGTTTTTTGAAATACGGTGTACAGCTAGTAGTGCTATCTATCTGGGCTAGTATTCTAACGCACACTTCTGGGTAATAAATAGCTACTGCACATCGAGCCTACTTCCCCACTACATAACTCCGTACTTAAGCCACGAATGAGCATAGACATAGTAAGCTGACAGTGCCGTGGCTGTGTCAGTGATGTATTTAATTTGAAATAAAGCATACGTAAATTTTTATATTTTATACTTCATAATATAATTAATGTGCGTTTTCCAATTGATGTTTGAATCTACTTTCAAACTTAAAAGATTAAAAGTATCAACTTCTTATAGCTGAATACTATTAAAGTCTATGTTTAAAATTAATGGACTGCTTTTATATGTTTTAAATTGCATAATTTTGGTTTTTTTATAGTTTATTTCTAAGTTGTGATCTTCGAGCCCATTCGACATAGTTTATAGAGTGTTGTAGACAATGGAGTTATAATTTGTGTTTTTATTTGTATAGGCAGATAAGGAAGAAAGACTATTAGTAAGCACCTGATACGACGTATCGATAGGATCAAGTGACTTGTGGTCACATCATATTAAACTGTCCCATAGATCCACGCTTTGTTGCAATTTTCGACCAAATATTTTGACTTTATTTTTGACTTACTATTTTGTTTTAATTTAAAATTATTAACTCTAACAAAATAAAAATAAAATTAAGGAGTATTATAAATCCTAAATGTATTAAGTAATGAAGTCATAAAACAATTTCGTTCTGCGAGTGCCGTGAAAGGAGACTATGGGAAATCACAGGAAGATATTATTTATTGCTTCCAATTGATAGCGCCAGAAGTTAAGTACTTTAAACAGCAATGGGGAGCGGAGTCAAATGTGCGAGTCGTCTGGTCTAGTCGCCATTAAGGCAAATTCTCCTTTCAGCAGGAGAGGTGTTACGTGGTAGAGCCATGCTGCAGCTATATTAATAGAACATCCGGGTTCCACAAGGTTCTATTTTGGGTCCTCTACTGTACGTGTGCTATCTATATGATGTGGGCAAGTGTTTTCATAATGCTAAGTTTCTAATGTACGCTGATGACACTAAAATATATATGAAAATCACTGATTATGTAGATTGCATGAAACTTCAAGATGATCTTGTGCGTCTTGGTAACTATTATGTAGTAAATCGTATAGGAGTTAATGTCAGCAAGTGTCTTTACGTTTCTTTCACAAGGAAAAGAGAACCTACAAATTTCAACTACCAAATAAATCACCTTAATATAACTAAGAAAGAATTAGTGAAGGATCTGGGATATTACTGGATTGCAAGTTAAGCTTCTCAGAACATATTGAAACAATAACGCACTCGGCCTACAAAAGCCTTGGCTTCATCCTACGCGTAAGCAGACCCTTTACTGATATTAACTGTATTAAATTACTTTACTTTTCATATGTTAGAAGCGTCCTTGAATATTGCAGTACTATATGGAACCCACATTACATTGTTCATATAAATAACTTAGAACAAATTCAGCACAAATTCCTGAGACATTTAAAGTATAGAAATTTTATTTACACTAATAACTATGAAGAGTCTTGTAGATATTTCAATATAATAAGCCTTGAGGATAGACGTACTCTAATGGACATGGCATTTTTGCATGGTTTATGTAATGGAAGTATTGACTGTGTAACCTTAGCTGACAGAGTTCTCTGCTTTTGTACTCCGAAACGTAGAACGAGACATACACCTTTGTTTGCAGTTGTTAAGACAAAGACAAACTATGCACAAAACTCTCTGGTGAATCGTTTACAAAAAGTTTATAATAAAAGATTCCACTCAGTTGATATTTTCCATTCCAGTAAGGATAAGTTTAAGAAGGATGTTTTGAAACTTCTGATGTAGTGAGTTTGGGTAACTCATTAACTCATACACACACACACACACACACACACACACACACACACATATGCCCGCGTGAGGGAGGCGCACACAAGCATTATGTATGTTGAAAATCTTTTAATTTTCTTGTAATGTTTTCTAGATGTTTAAAAATATGTATTTTTAATCCCTACTACTTTGCCTTCAACATGTCCGTTATAAATTGAAAATACTATTTAAATAATGTAAATCCGTTTTTGGCTATAATTTAAGATCATAAGATGTACGTACGATGTAACAAAGAGCTGTGGATTTTGTTTGAAATAAAATAAAAAAAAATAAAAAGTATAGTTGTAGCACGAATGGGTCGGCTCGACCGGGGAAGGACCACGCTCTCACAGAATACCAGCGTAAAATAGCAGCTTAATGCTGCTGTGTTCCGTATGGTGAGTGTAGAGAACTTAGACCCTTTTTACTGGAAAAGAGGCATTCTATCTTAGTCCTCACGGCTGACAACGCATCTGCATTTAAATTTGCAAACGACGATAGATGTAGATGTCTATGGGCCACAGCAACCACTTACCATCAGGTGGAATGTGCACTCGTTAGTGACCCTTATTCTATAAAAAAAAGAGGCTTATGTCCGGCTATGGACTGGATGGAATTTTACGGGATGAAGACATGCAGGTTTTTTCACGTATACCGCCAAATATAATGACACTTAAAATCGGGATCAATAAATTCAGTAATGCTGCTGATATCTTCCTGATAACAACTCAAAAAACGTAGTACGTACGTATTAAGTAGTTTTTTGAGTTGTTAATTGTTATACTACATTTATACTACACTAACTGCTCCCGCGACTTCGCTCGCGTGTAATTTAGGATTTTAATTAGTTTTAAAAGTAGCTTAAGTTATTTCTTTTGACATCAGCTATCTGCCAGTGACAGTCCCGTCAAAATCGGTCCAGCCGTTTTGGAGATTAGCCGGAACAAATAGACAGACAGACAGACAAAAATTTTAAAAATTGTATTTTTGTTATAAGTACCGTATATACTTTCATATGCATTTAGTAAAAGCTGTAATTTTGTACAAACAGACACTTCATTTTTATTTATTTGTAAAGGTAAGCGATTATTATTCTCAAACTTAGTTAATATATATTTTTGTCAATAAATATTTATTAATCAACCTCATCATGCTTTCTATTGTAAATCAAAGTATATAGTAGAACTGTACACGCTTCCCTAAATTAAGATTTTGCGAACTAAAACGCTATTTAAACATACGGAGCAGTTAGCTGCATGAGCCGTAATCAGACGCCTTTGATCTCGCCGACCCAGGCGGCGCCAAAGACTACGCTCCACCAATTACTGGTCCGATCTCAAAGCGCACTTGTAGGATATCCTTACTGAAGTATAAAATTGGTGATACAAAATCTTTTACTTATAATGATCCACGTTACAAAGAAAATAATAAAGAACATGGCCAGGCTTTGTATCATTTCTTGTATGTAACATATTTTGTAACTATGAAGTGGTGATAAAAAATATTAAATTTAGTTGAAAAGCTATACCTATATTTACTATAATTAGCATGCAAAACTAATTGTATAATTTTTGATTTATTATCCAGTTTAAACAGGACCAACAAGGCATAACAATCACGTGACGCACGCACACACATCCACGAAAGCACAAATATGATCACATATTCACGAAAACACACACTCACGCGCACTCTCTCTATCTATCTCTCTCTCTCTCTCTCTCACACACACACACACACACACACGCACAAGTGCGCGCAAGCACACAATCGCACGCATACTGGCACGCACACACATACATGCACACACAAGTAGGCAATAACACGCATGCATGCACGCACACACACACACACACGCAAGCAGGCAATCACACGCATACATGCATGCACACCCACGCTCTTGCGTACCTTAGGTGAGAATGAGTTTAAGTGATTAATAATATACTAAACAGATTTTATGATTTATTCATGAGAAGTTGATTCATACCAGATTTTATTTACATTAGACTAACAAAAGAAGATGAACGAAATCGGCTCGTGACTTATCTTTCGTTCTCGCGAACTATTTACTGCGAAATTATATAACTGTAGTTCGTAAAAACGTTATATAATAAAAGCATAACACGGAGGAGTAAACATTATAGCCTTATCTACTTAACCAGTTCAAATAAAACTTGACTGTGTTTATGCGATAGAGCTACGCTGTAGTTGAATTACGGATCCAGCACTAACTGGTCATCTTAACTGGGAAAGTAAAATGCTATTACTGTAAGTACTTGCGTAAAATAGCAGCTCATTCTGCTGTTTCGTATGGGGAGTGAAGAGAACAGGAGACCCTATTTTACAGGAAACGAGGCATTTCTCCTAGTTCGAGTCCCTCAAGGGTAACAACGCGTCTGGATTTTCAATCTACAGCCGTATCTAATAGGTGTCTATACTTTTAGTTAATAGGTTTATATATACGGACCTAAGCATCTAGTTACCATCAGGCGGACTGTGTACTCGTTTGACATCTTTATCTATACTTTATACAAATAAATAAAATTGGAGTGTCTGTTTGTTCCAGCTAATCTCCGAAACGGCTGGACCGATTTTGACAGGACTTTCAGTGGCATATAGCTGATGTTATAAGGAGTAACTTAGGCCACTTTTATTTTAAAAAAAGAATCAGGGTAACTCGCAAAAAAAAACTTAAAATATATATCTAAACAAATAATTGTTTCGGGGTCTGGATATTTGACCTTATTAAATTTAGGTATGTAAAGGAGGAGACAAAACATTTAAAAAAAGTCGTTGTCTTAAATTAGCTTAAGCTAAACTAAGCAGCAACAATCAGCTGAATGCTCAAAATTAGTGTTAAAAATATATATTTTTTTATAGAAGAGGGGGCAAACGAGCCTGCTGTTCACCTGATGGTAAGTGAGTACCGCCGCCCATGAACAACCGCAACACCAGGGATTAATGACATCAATATTTTTTAATAGAACTATTTTTTAAGGATTTTATAATGTACATATGCTCGATGTTGCAGTAACCATTGTGACGAGTGGACTGGGGTTTTTGACGACTTGATATCGTAAATGCCTGCCTCGTTGGTTTAATGGTTGTAAACGTAGTTACTAATCATGAGCTCCTGCTTTCGAATCCCACATCGGACTAAAATCAGTTGTTGGGTTTTTCTGTCAAGATATTCTCAGTGGCAGCCTGGAGTCAGGAAGTTGGCGGTGTTTACCCCCGTGCCTCGGAAAGCACTTAGGCCCGTATTAATAAACGTTACTCAACGACGAACTCAAGTGAGTAATCATTTGATACGCCCTCATTACGAAATCAGCATCTCAAGATCGTTGCTAATTAATAAACACATATAAACAGTATCTCAAAACGCTGTACTTAGGAATACTGTTCTGTGACTTGCACTCAAGTATACACACTTGAGAGTTGAGTTTCTTTTATTAATCAGTGTGGCACTCAGCTGATATCGTAAACCTAAACCGCATCTTGAGATATGTTTATTAATAAGATCATAACCTCTAGGTTGTACTCAAGTGCGTGTACTTGAGCTGAGTAACGTTTATTACTACGGGCCTTAAAGCCGTGGGTCCTGCGCCTGATCTCTCTCCGGTCGTATCGGATTACCGTCCCATCGGACTATGAGAGTGAGGGAATAGATAGTGCACCTGTGTTTGCGCATACACTTGGGCATTATAATATGGCTAGTCTCCGTTGAGACTGGTCCCCGTGACCAAAACTCGGTCTGGAGGACATTATTATATCTTAGTTATCCCCGGGCTTCCTTAATCTCTTATTATTCGGTCTATTTTCAGTACGAGTGAGCTTCAACAGACCGCGAGCTATATATTTTTGTTCAATTTTTACAAAATAAACTCACAAAGTTAAAATTAAGTTAAATTTATAATGAATAGTTCTATTCAAAGCATAGTATTCGCGTAAATAGAAGAAACTTTACACATGGTGCTGCAGCTATATTATGGTGGTAGCACGAATGGGTCGTATCGACTTAGGAAGAACCACGCTCTTAAAAATACCAGCGTAAAATAGCAGCTTAATGCTGCTGTGTTTCGTATGGTGAGTGTAGAGAACCGGAGACACTTTTTACTGGAAACGAGGCATTCAATCTTAATACTCATGGGTGACAACGCATCTGCATTTTGGTTCTTATTCGAGGATAGGCGTAGATGTCTATGGGCTAGAGTATCCACTTACCATCAGGTGGAGTGTGTGCTCGTTTGTCACCTTTAATCTATACAAAAAGAGTTTCTTCCCTTACTTCTATCTTATGAGAAACCTACGCAAAATAATTTTAAAAATAATGGTAACAAAAGTCGTGGTAACTTTTAAATTTGTTGCTCAATCTGAAATCTCACTCCATTGGTTAGGTGTCGCTAATAAAAGCAAAGCATTTAACTCTCAATGTGCTTTACAGTTTGAAACAATTTCGTGAAGTGCAACACACAGTAGCGCCCGCTTTGTATTGTAAACAGGGACCACCTGCATTGGAGCTGGCTGGCCTCGCATTCATAGTGCTGTCATATGAATTATTAGATTTTACAAATCTCACAATAGCAGTTACACCATCTGGATGCTTGGCAGTCCACTACTGTGCGATTTACTACGAGTTTCCTTCCTCGCATGACTTCTTTGTGGAATTTTTTACCGCCGGTGATTTTTACGGACCGATACAAGCTCCTCATTAAAATGCCGGCAGCAAGTTCCCCTGGTGTTGCAGTTGTTCATGGGAGGCAGTCAACACTCACTATCAGATTAGACGCATGCTCGTTTGCTCCTCTCATCTATAAAAAAAAAACATGTAATAATGTCCTACAGACCGTATTTCGGTCACGGCGGCCAGTCCCAACGGAGACAGGCCAACTGCACAGGACAGAATTATAGTACATGAGTGTGTGCGTAATCACTCTATTTCCTCACCCTCATAGTTCAATGGGATAGCAATCTGATTCGAACGGAGAGAGATCAGGCGCAGGGCCAACGGCTTTATGCCCTTCACGCACGCGGTGAAACACCACCAATTAAAACTATTGAGAGTTTTTTGATTGAAAACCTACAATACTGATTTTTGGGATCCGGGTTTCAACCCGGGACTACATGGTCGGCTATCACGCTTACAGCCACTAGACCAACGTGATAGTAAATTTTACACAAATGGTACGTATAAAACGATTTATTTCTAAGTTTGTTCTAACCATAGTAACACAGGGGCAAGACTCTCGCCGTAAATATTATCAGTACGTGCACAATTTGACAGGCGGGGATACAAACACAATCACAAAAAAAAGGTAGTTTTAGTAAAAAATGATATACACTCTGTAAACACTAGGAACAAACACAAGCTAGTGATACCAGTTTCTCGACTCCACAGAGTCAGTAATTCATTCTTGGGGCAATGTATACGCTATTACAACAAGGTCCCGGAAAGTGTACAGGCTCTCTCTATTGCCAAGTTTAAATGTTTTGTTAAGCTGAAACTGTATAAAAAGGGTTATTATAATATAAATGAATACATGGTTGATAATAACCCCTGGGAATGAGGTGGTCGCTTCCAAGCAGTTTCTAAAATAAATTTTGTAAATAGTTTGTACAACCATTAATGTAAAATTTACTTTAAAAAAAGTCCCGCTGGGTTTCTTGCTGGTTCTTCCCAGGACAGAGGTTTTTTCGAACCAGTGGTTAAGTAAAAAATGACTATCAATAAGAATTACACATGTGATCTATATTGAATAAAAAATTTATCTATCCTATTCTATTCTATTCTAAACCATTATACTATCAAGGATTTACCGTGTAGTGGGTTTGTAAGAATATCCATTACCCCACATCGTCCCGTGGGTCTCATAAGAGGCGACACTGTGACAGAGGGAAACTAATCAAGAGATGGGCAGCAGCGTATTCCTAATAACGACAAAAATAAAAAACTGCGGTTGCAACCCACCTGTAAAGATTAGTAGCCATGGCAAATATCCCCTATGAGGCAATGTATGGGGTGCTACAATCAGTGAACTTCGATAGGCTCTAATAAATGAATGAAAGAAGCCACTTGGCTAGATTAACGTCAGCAAGCGGAAGACAACCTGGTAAGACCACGTTTTTTAAATTTCATGGCGAGGCATATGTTCTGCAGTGGATTTGTGAGAGCCTTTAGTGATGATGATGATTACAATTTTTTATAGGATAAGAGTGACAAACGAGCACACAGTCCACCTGATGATATTATAATTACATGCCCAAACCGGGTTCAAATGCGACTATTATATATTGTTACCATTTGATTGCAATAAAGATTATGATTATGATTATGATTATGATGGTAAGTGGTTGTTGTAAATATAGACATCTACATCTGTCCTCGATTACGAATCAAAATACAGATGCGTTGTCACCAAAATATCATATTACTGTTTTTTTTTAATTACAAAAAAAAATAAGATACCTGTCGAGTTTCTTTCGCCGTTTACTCTCCGGACAGAGGAACCTCATTTTGAACGGTAGTAGATTATAAATATGTTGGCGTTTAATAAAAGAAACTTTAATTTCTTATGTCGAAAAACAAAGAATTTTCATTTTTTTCACTTCTTGGTCGACATAAGCCTGTAAGCAGCCGTCGGCTGTAATTTTTTTTATATAGGATATGGTGACAAATGAGCACACAATTCTCCTGATGGTAAGTGGACTAAGATGGAATGCCTTTTTTCCAGTAAAAAGGGTCTCCGATTCTCTACACTCACCATACGAAACTCAGCAGCATTACGCTGCTATTTTACGCTGGTATTCTGTGAGAGCGTGGTCCTTTCCCGGTCGAGCCGACCCATTCGTGCTACAACTATACTATTGATATACCTACAGCATGGCTCTACCACGTATAAAATTGACGTATTTGCTGGATTAATTACCGTTTTATGTGCCCATTTGCTTCAAGCGGTCTAACCTTAGAACCGCTTTCAATCAATTTACTAAAATATGAAAGAAAGCTAATTTAAAACAAATAACAAAGACTTGTCTATGAATACGTACAGTCCGTGAATTCTGCATTATTTGAGTTAGCGCTCAAGGCAAAGCAATCAAGACATGAAATCAAATATACTTTAGTGTAAACACATTTCTAGTCCATAAATGAAATGTGTTTGAATGAAACTAATGCGAAGGTTAGGTGTGCCCAGTCCGATTTAATTGAATTACAAAATATTTTTTTAATAGAAAATGTGTGACAAACGAGCACACAGTCCACCAGTGGTAAGTGGATGCTGTGGCCCACAGACATCTACATCTATCTTCAATTAGGAATCAAAATGCAGATGCATTTTCACCCTTGAGGATAAGGTGGTAAACCTAATTTCCAGTAAAAGTGAATTCCGGTTCTCTACAATCACCATACGAAAAACAGCAACATTGAGCTGCTATTTTACGCAAGTATTCTGTAAGAGCGTGGTCATTCCCCGGTCGAGTCGATCCATTCGTGCTACAACCATAATATTATAGCTGGCTCTACCACGTATAAAACATTTTTGGAATTATACGCTTTAAAATTAAAAATTAATTAATTAAGATCCGCGTAGTAGAAAAATTAAAATAAAATGATGTGTCTTACCTAGTTTGTAGAGCAGCTCCCACCCTCCCTCAATTATACGTTTTTCTACCACGGTGAATTATTCATTCAATTATGAACGCAACCGCAGCCTTAATGTTAGCAGTCTGCAGACTTCCAAGAGCATCGCGGTTAAGCATCACCTACATATTCTTTTTATTTAACACCTTAAAGATAAGGGTATGTATGAACGCGGATTTAATGCCATATGGCATTCTCTGTCAGTCAACCCTGTGTGCCAAAGATAACTGTTGGTAGGCTGTAAACATATTACTTATATAAAGTGTAAATTGTAGAAATATATTGAAACATACATACATACAACATATATATATATATATATATATATATATATATATATATATATATATATATATATACATAATATGTTCATACATATAAACAATGTGTACACATGCTTATAAACTTAATATGTAAATATCGGGTATAAATAAAAAATATTTGAAGTAAAACAAATCAGATAGTAATTGACAGGTAATGTTGTTTTCGTTCATTTTCTGGTATTTTTTCGCAATTGTTCAAAGTTACAACCGTGCTTAAAATATACCAACTTATAAGTAGCGGCACGAAAGTCTAGCGGTGACCGTTATTGCGCATAAGTCGCGCTGATTGGTTCGTGCGTATCGTTCGCACGCGCTGATTGGCTCTCCAGTCGCATTCATGCAATTCAATTCGTGCGCGTCCCTTCCACGTTTCATTCAGCGCTAGACTTACGTGCCGCGACTTGTACTAATACGTTACTCTCATGTATTTTTGAATGGGCTGCTCAAGCATGCCTTTTAGCGTAATCGTATCGTTTGCGTATTAGAATAGAACAGAATAAAATTTCAATTTTATTCAATACAAATTAAAAGAATACTTACTGAAAGTCGTTAACGCTTTACCACTGGTTCAGAAAAATCCTCTATTCTGGGAATCAAGCAAAACAACCAGCAGGACTTATTCTAAACAATTATTTATAATATAGTATTTAAACAAGTAAGTATGAAAGCATTTGTAAACAGCGATCACCTCATTGCCAGAGGTTATTATCAATCAAATAAAATAAATAATTTTTGCTTGATAAATATTTTAAACTTTGATGGATAGATCCTGCATCCTTCATCTTTGCAAAAGCGTATAAATTTCCCTATGAATAAATTACTGACTCTTTGGGTCAAGTAACTGGAATAACAATGCATATTTGGATTTTAATCGAGAATTTCTTTGTTTTTACTAGTATTTTTGAGTTACCCGAAAGGTTTCAATCATATTATTTCAATTATATTATTCAATTATTTTATTCACACACACACACACACACACACACATACACACACACACACACCACACAAGCATGTACGTTTTTATATTAGTTATCTAAAAGTATTTCATAAGATTTTGTTTGTGAAGTTGTGGAAGAGCGGAGCCTCCAACTACAGGCGCTCTGTGCTTAAAGGGAGCCACTTATTTATGTTAAAATACCTTGTGATTTAAATAAAGAATTATTATTATTATTAAATTATACCTGGTTCTTTGTCCTTTAATTATAATTTGCTTCTCCTCACATAATACCCATTTACAATCGAGGCGGATAGTTATCATCATAAAGTGAAAACAGACGTCGCGCCGTGACGTCATATTTTCATTGACGTCAGCACCACCACATCCATAAATTCCCGCGTTATTATACGTCACTCGAAATGTCCGTCACTTGCTGGCTATAAACAAGTCCATTAAAGTCGCCCACAGTATAACGGAGGCTGTAAATTTCAAATCTCATACGTACGTGGTCCACAAATTTAACAAAAACCGGTTAGAAGATAGAAGTAAACTTTATTCTGATACAGACCGTTGACGCACACAACAATATTGAAATTTATCACATAGATATATGTAGCGTTACCGTTACAGCCTATTAAAGTCTACTGCTGAACATTGGCACCCCCCATAGATATCCTTATAGAGGGGATATTGGCCATAGTTGCCTCGCTTAGCAAGCGGGTTGGCAACCGTACTTTTATTTTTATTTTTAGTCGTTATTTTTTTTATAGAATAAGAGTGACAAGCGGCAATACAGGCCACCTGATGGTAAGTGGTTGCTGTGGCCCATAGACATCCACATCTATCCCCGTTTGCGAATCAAAATGCAGATACGTTGTCTGCCGTGAGGACTAAGATGGAATGCCTCTTTTCCAGTAAAAAACACAGATGCATTAAGCTGCTATTTGACGCTGGTATTCTGTGAGAGCGTGGTCCTTCCCCGGTCGAGCCGACCCATTCGTGCTACAACTATACAATTAATATAGCTGCAGCTTGGCTCTACAACGTACAAAAGTATTATTAGGAAGACGCTGTTGCCTATCTCCTGATTTGTTTCCGTCGTTGTCGACCCTTAGGACACCCACGGGATGATATGGGATAGTGGATATTCTTACACCGCCACTATTATATATATATATATATATATATATATATATATATATATATATATATATATACTTAAATATACGTAGATTTAAAAACAGGTTTTAAGCATACGTCATAGATATGCCAAAAAAGGACATCACTCAGCATGTGTTGTGAAAGAAAGAAAGAACATATTTATGTATTGCTGCAACTTGATTTTACGAGACATAAAATTTACAAACAAAAGAAAACAAAATAAATATGTGGTGAAAACACAACACTGATTTTCAGTGATGACCGAAAATCTTCGGGAATACAGCAGAATAAATTAATAAAGAAAAATTAACTCATGCAAATTCCTCAATCGGAACTGTAGCCACCAAGGCGGGAATGCGTGATCGTCAGGCATGTCCATAATTTCCTGTAAATAACAAAAATGCACAATGGAAAACAAATAAAAAACCAGACAATCTTCAAGATTTTCTTAATTGTATGCCTCGCAGCATTGATGTAATATGTACTACATATTAGAACAGACACCGCGAACAAAATCCGTGCGGCGGTGCGAGGTGCATAGAAGGAGGCCCAAAGTACCCTTTTAGTAAGCCCGTGGACTCTGACGCGTGTTGCTAACAACCAATTCTCGGCGTCTCTTCTAGAAAGTAGTACATATAGCTTCAATCACTTGCAGTGGCGGCATAATCCATCACCTCATTCCGCAATGGATGTCGTATGAGGCGACTATAGGAAATGTCGGAAAAATCTTCATAGATTAGATAGTGTATTTTCCTCCCGTTTACATCAGACTAAAATTACCTGACCGGCGAAGAGGATCAGTATCCAAGGTGCTAGGCGTCTGGTGCTGTGGTCACCAATGCGGCTGTTAAGCTTGGATTAATCAAATCTTCAATACAAGCATGCAGGTTCATATCCAGTGATACACTCACGAGATAAGTGATGTAAGTAGATGCTATGACCCATAGACATCTACATTTAATTTTAAGAATTCGTATCTGCATTTAAATTTAAGAATTAAAATGCAGATACGAATGCCTGGTTTCCAGTAAAAAGGGTCTCCGGTATCTCCGGCTTTCGTATGGTGAGAGCAGAGAATTCACAATACGAAACACAGCAGCATTAAGCTGCTATTTTACGCTGGTTTCCTGTGAGAGCGTGGTCTTATCCCGGTCAAGCCAACCCATTCGTGCCACAACCGTAATATAGCTACAGCGTGACTCTACCACTTTTTAAAAAGTAAAACAAAATACCGTAAAATTTTAATAAACATCACGGCGGTACCCCAGCACGCGCGATCGGGTTACAAAGAGACAGACAGACAAGCATTACACGTGTATGATTAGGCAGATTGACGGCCAACTGACACGTCAAGTGCCGGTCGGTCCCGAGAGGGCGCTGACACATATCACTGTCAATTCTAATATTCATGGAATGCGTGCAATGTAATGCATGTAAATTGCGGGGCCAGAAAAACAGCGAACGCGAAAAAAAAGATTACAATATACATATACGCGACATTTAACCATTTCGCGTATATGTATATTGTATTTTTCATAATAAATTAAGTTTGTATTAGCACTAATTCCCATGTCTACAATAATTTTTAGGTCGTTAACCTCTATGGTGTCATTTTTGAAAGTAGAAGTTTTTTAAGCCCTAAGGATAACGGAAAGTCATTCATTGCTATTACTAGCCTTATTAGATATACTTAGATAACAATAATGCCGATATACTTACCGTGTTGTGGCGGTGTAAGAATATCCACTACTTCATATCGTACCGTAAGAGACGACTGAGAGAAACAGACCAGGACATTGGCAGCAGCGTCTTCCGAACAACAACTAAAACATAATAATGAAAATGCAGTTGCCAACCTGCCAACAATTATCCCCTATGAGGCGATCTATCGGGGAGGCCTATGTTCAGCAGTGGACTTCTGAAAAGCTTTAACGATAACGGTAACCTCTATGGATTTATTTTCGTAAGTTGCAGTTTTTAAACCCTCTTTTACAAGCAATCGTTCATAGCTATCCCTAATGGATATTAAATAAATAAATTATGATCGTCGCTAGAATATCTAATGGCCAACCGATAAAAGTAATTAGTAATTTTTTTATTACTTACATTATGTATCGACAGGAATGGACTGAAGCCTTTTCAAGAATGTGCCAGGTAGATTTCCTGATAGAAATGCCCTAGTGTGGGCATTTCTTCTATATTTGTCTGGTGGGTTAGTGTGTGCAGATCCAAAATCTCGCATTTAATCCTCAAATAAGTTTAAGTGAACACTACACGTTTAAATAAAACTAGTTTTTACGGATTTTATCTAATTATGAATTAGGATATTATAAAATATAAATTAGGATATTTTTTATTGCAATGAAAAAGATGGCTGGATGCTGCCATCTGCTTGTAATCCTACAATTAATAAAATTAAATCACAACACAAGCATACAACTGCAAGACTACAAGATACTATAAGTTCATACTGCCTAGATCCGTCCAAAAATTAATAATTTTATGTGAAGGCAGTCGTGGTTAACTATGACATTGGGATGTTGAAGACCTCCATCCCCCCGTGACCATGGGTGCTGTAAAATGCTCGAAACATCGGGAATATAAAATAAGTTAACATACGCGATAAAATCCGTAAAAATTGTTTTTATATAAAAGATAAATTTTATAACACATGAATAAAGTTTTGTGTTATTTTTACTTACAAATTTTTATTTTTTTATAATATACATGTTATGTATGGTCAAAACAAAGGAAACATTCGCACCTTTGACGCTACTACCTTTTGCCGGTCTAGATATAAAAAAAAATAGTAATGCTATTAATATTATTAATGCTCCAATTAAATTACATTACATTAATCAAGTAATGTTAAAATACTAGCGATAGGAGTACATGAAGTTTCAATCGGCGAATGGCAGATTCGAACCTAGATATATTCGTACTACAGTAATGTTGCTTCAAAGATATTTTAGACATTTCGTGTCTGGCGTAAACACGATAACAGTGAGATGTTACTCTGGTTTCTCTCATAAGCAATAATTTTACACATTATTTTATTTATATTTGCACCAAGAGCCGTGGTAAGAGACTAAGCGCTCGCGGTATTTCACAGTATACGAACAACCTGGGTTCGATCCCCGGCACCAATAAAATAGTTATTTGCATTTTAAATGCCGTGTCTGAGAATTTAAACAAAATATTTCGTAGACAAGTTCGCCTGCACACATTAGCTCAGCGCTGTAGACATTTTTTGGCCCTAAAAATGAGGGGAGGCTTGTGCCCAGCAGTGTAACTTTACTTTATTATATTAAAAAATTAAAACATTTGAGTAGGCAAATATTGTTTAGTAAGGGTTACTTAGTAATAACCCTAAAGATTGAACCCATGGAAATGAGGTGATGATCGCTACCATGCTGTTTCTAAATGTTAAATACTAATTGTATAAAATATTATAATATTGTAATTTTTAAAGGTCCCGCTGAATTTCTTGCTATTTGTTCCCAGGACAGCGATTTTTCCTAACCAGTGGTAAAGTTTAAATGTCTTTCAATAAGTATTTATTTATTTTATTTATTTATTTTATTGTCATACACCTTAATCTAAGGGTTAAAATGGGCGGACTTATGCGGCCTTATGGTATTCTCTAGCAGTCAACCATGAGGGAAATAGATAGAATAATCTATTCTGTTCTATTACTTTTGAGTCAAATATTAGCTACTAATCACACACATTTCTAATTTAATCACTTCCATAATTACATGCCATGCAACATCAATAGTTAATTAAATTATCTAAATGCCTTTAATCTTATAGCTGAATAGTTGAAGAGTGGGACAATTCGTAATCAGGCGCTTTTGATCTGTGACCCGGCCGACCCCGCAGGATCAAAGTTCTCCCCGTGCGGATATATAAATTATTTTCGTTTTGCTTCGTTAGGTATTAAAACTAATTATTTTATCTAATAGTTTCCTTAATGTATTTTTTAATTATTAATAATTTTATTTACTGTATTATTATTATTATTCCGCTATAATTGTTTATAAATATTTGTTTATATTAAAGTTAAAGTGACAAGTGAGTGTTAGAGTGAGTGAGCTAGTGGATTAATTTAGTTAGCTGGCACGCAGCGCGTTGCTGCCGCAGAAGAAATAATTATGGAAATATCGTTTTAAATTTGGAAGAGCCCGCTATTGGCATAATGTAAATTGATTTGGAGTCAGTACAGCACTGTCTGCACGACTAGTGACTGCGTGTAAACGGTGCAAGTCAGTCCTCGGCGCCAGCACTGGCGCTTGTTACTGACCCCGTGTAAATCAGCCTTTACTTTCAAATAAACTTATCGGTACAATACGCACTCCACCTACTGTAAGTTAATTGTACTATGCTTATAACCTTCGCGCAAGTGCAAGCAATAAGTGGACAAAGGTTTACCGCAATCTGATGAACGGTATGGCAGCGCAAAAAATACGAACAAACAAAAATATTTTTTATATATTAGATATTATTATTCCGTCGTAATTTTTTTCAAATAATTATTTTTAAAGAAGTAAAAGCGACAAGTGAGTGTAAGATTGAGTATTGATTGGTGTAAATCCACTACCCTACATTACCCCTTGGGTAACGTAAGAGGTGACAGAGGGAATTTAAAATGGGCAACAGCATCTTCCTGATATAAATGCAAAATACTACCTCAAAATAATAAAGAACCTGCGGTCGCCAACTGCAAGCATGACGACTATGACAAATAGGCCTTATGAGGCAATCTATTTGTGAGGGCTATGTTCAACAGTGGTATTTTGATAAACTATAATGAATTAATAAATGTAAGAAAAAGTGATAAACGAGCACACATTCTATCTGATAGTGATTAAATGCTGTGACCCATATCTACCAACAATTAAAAATCAGAATTCATATGCGTTTTCACTTTGAGGACTAAGATGCCTCGTTACGAAGGAAAAGGGTCTCCGGTTTTCTACACTACAATTATGTGTTGATTACAATTGTCTGTAGGAGCGTGGTCCTTCTTCGTTCGAGCCGATACTACCAAAAAAAATGTCTAGAACCACGTAGTTAGAAAGGTGCTAGCAGAATAACAGCGTTGTAGAATCCCTGCAACATATGCTGAGTCAGAAACCTTTCCTTGTCCCTATTACATTATTATTTTGTATTACCTTTGCTTTTTAAGCAGTTTGATATTTTTGATCAATGAATAAATATATATATTTTTATTATAAAATATGTAGGCGAAAGAGGATCATCCTTAGATGCACTCATGATGGGTGGCAGGTTGTTAGCAATTCGTCGCAAATATATGGTACGCTCCCCCGATGATTTTTTTATCAAAAATTCTACAAGCAACAAAGGTTGCCACGTTACCAAAGAAACCACGCTTCGCTAGAGTAAAACCTTTACTCTCGATCTAGCTAGTATTTTAAAATTCTTCGTTTTAAACACTTAAATAATTAATTTACATTGATATAGTAAATAAAACACCAAACAAAAAATTTGTGTAGACTGAATTAAAAAAACGATCCTAAGAAATACATTAAATTTAATCATGCTTACTGGCGCAAATTTTATCATAAAGTTGTAGGGGGAATCGAAATCAATAGAAGAAAAAAGGGACAAAATCCCGAAATGAATTCATTCCCAACACGGACGGTTGATTGGGAGAAACATGACACGTGACGTGACGTAAGTCGCAACGGTGCACTCTTTTAAATTATTCGTATCCAAATCATTCGACTTTGTCCCGTTGTGTATTTGAAATAGGATTTAAAAATGGTTTTAACCGGATCGCGATCGACAATCGGGTTTGATTTTTAAAAGGCTTGCGAAGAACGAGCTTGGCCGCTTAAAGCCATTCGACAAAGTGCATCTCATTCAACGTTCGGTTTGTATTGTGAACGGGAAGCACCTGGATAAAGAAGCGAATACGAACCAAGTTCATAGTCAAGTCCACAAAATTACATCATAAACAGAAAACAAGAGGGTTAGGAGACGTTAATGTAAAATTCGGTTGGTCTTGTACACAAACTGAAAAGAAGTATTATACGAACGTAGCCTTGTATTAGAAAATTTAACATTTTGTCGAAGCTGATGATAAGAGGCTTGTATCTTTTCCCGCTCAAAAGCAAAGTTTTATTATTCTGCAAGAGATTCAGCGAGTAAACGCAGCCAGCATTGTTGCCACTGTACCGTGGGGAATAGGACTATGATAATTTAAAGATTTCGATTTTAGTTTTTTTTTTTCTAAGGTATTATAGATACATTTTATTGTTATGTAAATAAACACATAACTAAATGAAAAAAGGAAAAGTTACATATATAATAAAACATACACTTGTGCGAAGGTTATAGGCATAGTACAATTAACTTACTGTAGGTGGCGCGCGTATCGCAACAGCAAATTTATTTAAAAGCTATATATTATTCAACTTCAATTAATGTATTATCATTCCTAATTAAACAATACAACTATTCCAAATTTAATAAATAAATTTGATATTTCCACAATTATTTCTTCTGCGGCAGTAACGCGCCGGGTATCAGCTAGTAATATATGAAAATAGTAAAGCAACAGGCTTTATATGTGCCACTGTTGGGCACAGACCTGCCTTCATTTCTATGAGGGTTATGGAACAATTACTCATCCGATCTGCTTCCATATCAATGGGGAAAAAAGGTTCTCGAGTGGCAGCCTCGTACCGTTAAGCGAAGTGTACGACTCCCCACTAGATGGAATGATGACCTGCTAAGACATGCAGGATGTCGATGGATGCAGATGGCTCAGGTCCGTGCTTTCTGGCATTCCTTGGGGCAGGCTTATCTTCAGCAGTGGACTTGTGAAGGGCTGTGATGATGATGATGATGATGATGCTGCTCCAGTATGTATTCGCGCACTTCACATGTTCTCAAAACATTTTATTCCTTAACATGCAGGTTTTTTCTTTCCTCGCTATGTTTCCTTTGCCACAGAGCACGAATTAAATCAGTTAAATGGAACTAACATTTTCATTGGTGCCGGTGAGAATCGATCCCGCGTAGCTCGCGTACTGCAAAATTTACAGCGAACGCTTAGCCCCTGAGCTACTAAGAATATCGAATAGAATATGATAAAAAATCAAAATGCAGATGCGTTTTCACCCCTGAGGACTAAGATGAAATGCCTCGTTTCCAGTAAAAAGGGTATCCGGTTCTCTACAATCACCATACGAAGCATAGCAGCATTAAGCTGCTATTTCACGCTGGTATTCTGTGAGAGCGTGGTCCTACCCCGTTCGAGTTGACCCATCCGTGCTACAACCATAATATAGCTGCAGCTTGGCTCTAACATGTATATGACGTATTACTTTCCACAATTTTATTTTCCACAATTGTAACTTAATATCTATAACTATGAATAAAGGTCGTTGGCCAAGTCTACACATTTTGAGTAAAGTGAGGCAATTAGAAGATTAAACGAAATATTAGTTGAATGACTTTGTAAATACGAACATTTTTGTATTTCCCAGTGCAAAATTTATTCCACAGTGAAGAACGAAATGAAAGCATACGTATTTTGACTCAAACACGTAACTAATAACTACTGCTAGATACTAGATACTAAATTGTACAACATAAGGTAACCCATCACCACATATAATCATCTCGTTGGTATTTCATATCTAAAAGAAGCAAGGGTAACAAAAATTACACAATCCATTCATAATCCTCTCAGAAATGAGGGATGGTCTTTTCCGAGCAGTGGGGTGTATATAGATTTTTTATAGGGTAAGGGTGACAAGCGAGCACACAGTCTACCTGATGGTAAGTGGTTGCTGTGGCCCACAGACATCTACATCTATCCTCGTTTGCGAATCAAAATGCAGATGCGATGTCAGCCGTGAGAGCTAAGATGAAATGCCTCGTTTCCAGTAAAAAGGGTCTCCGGTTCTCTACACTCACCATACGAAACACAGGAGCATTAAGCTGCTATTTTATGCTGGCATTCTGTGAGAGCGTGGTCCTTCCTAGGTCGAGCCGACCCATTCTTGCTACAACTATACAATTAATATAGCTGCAGCATGGCTTTACCACGTTTAAAAAGGTTGTAACTTCAGTTTTAAATTTTATATCACTAGTGATCCGCCCGGGCTTCGCACGGGTGATTTCTGGATCTTGACAACAGCGCCACCTACCGAGTACAATTATGAATCTATTAACCATCGAGGGACCACACTCAAACACACAGAAAAAATTTCATCAAAATCAGTCTAGCTATTTAAGAGGAATTCAGTGACAAACATGTACAGAGGAATTATATACATAAATATACCCATATAGCGAAGATTTTTACTCATTTAAATAATTAATAATTATTTTTGCTTGGTCAAGAAGTCTAATTTCAAATTTATTTTATTTTAAAATCATAGAATTCTTTTTTCAAAATTAGTCATTTTGTTTATTGATTAGCTTTATATTTTCATCGTATTTAAATCTTTTTCTTCATCATGGGTACGTTCAGATACGTTAAAAATCTCGAATTTTTAACGATAGTTTTTTTGATGCGAATGTTACCGTTACAGCCTATTAAAGTCCACTGCTGAACATAGGCCTCGCCATGGATTGGTGCATAGGATATTTTCCATAGTTGCCACGCTTAGCAAGTGAGTTAGCAACCGCAGCTTTTTTTTGTCGTTATTAGGAAGACACTGCTGCCCATCTCCTGAATTGTTTCCCGCTGTCGCCTCTTACGATACCTACGGGATGATATGGGGTATTGGATATTCTTACACCGGCACTATACGATTTAGTAGTTTAGTAGTAGCTTTAGTAGACCTACTAGTAAAGTACCACATAACTAATGCATTCCAAATTGAATGATATCTTTCGAGTATGTTTATACGAACACTACACATGTAAATAAAACTAATTTTTACGGATTTTATCTACTATTGCAAGTATTCGAAACGTCGGGAATATAAAATAAGTTTATTCGCGATAAAATCTGTAAAAATTAGTTTTATTTAAATGCATTCTAAATTTGATTTCAAAGCAAAGAAAAAACTACTTTTTAAATTGTATCATTATTTTCGGCCAGACTAAATATTTCTTTCAAGTATAGACTTATAGTCAAGTAATAAAGTGAAAACATGCAATAACGATGCTTAAAGAATACTTACTAAGCACGTTGACGGTGCACGGTGCCAACTTTTTGCAATATAAATTAAGCAGAGATCATATTATTAAAGGAGAGGGAGATTATTACAACGATTACGCGTAATAACGCAGCAATAAATATCGCGTAGGCTCTCCAGGTAACCCCTCGAGCCTGGGCCGGGACGTCAAGTTTGGTACATGTGATGAGAAACCCGCTTTACTTGAGGAAAATGTTCGTAATTTTTTTTATAGAATAAGGGTGACAAACTAGCACACAGTCCACCTGATGGTAAATGGATGCCCGCACAATCACCCTTATTGTATAAAAAAATACTATAATATTCCACTGTTAGATAAAAGCCTATTATACTTGGCAAACGAATGGACCTTTGAAGCTGCCGCCTGTCGCCGGTTTGGACATTTTATGCCTGGAGTATAAGAGATTATGAGAGATTATGCCGCCATATTTCGAGAAGCTACAAGGTCTTTTTGCCATATTTACATAGTTGACTCTTACGACACCCTTAGAATGAAATTGGGTGATGAGTTTTTTTACGCCTACATTACTCATCAAGTTGTTACGTTATATTACCCATAAAAAGTACCATTAAAAAGAAGAAGCTATGTCGTAATAAATATGGATAACAGATTAGTATGCTTAAGTGGCAATGGACTGGCCATATAGCTCGAGGAACCGACAACCGATGGGAAAGAAATAAAGAAAGGTTCTCGAGTGGCAGCCCCGTACCGGTAGCTGAAGTGTAGCGCGTCCTCCACTAGATGAAGTGACGACCTGATAACACATTCAGGAAGTAGATGAATGCAGATGGCTCAGGAACGTGTTTTGTGGCAGTTCCAGGGGCCTATGTTCAGCAGTGGACTTGTGAAGGGCTGTAATGATGATAATGGTGATGATGATGATGTCATTATAGGGGACAGAGGGTAACTGAAACAGGAGAAGGGCGGTAGGTTTTCCTGATAACAGCTCTGTTACCGTTACCGTTACAGCCTATTAAAGTCTACTGCTGAACAGCCCCCCTCCCCCATAAATTGCCTCATAGAAAGGATATTTGCCATAGTTTCCACGCTTTGCAAGCGGGTTGGCAACCGCAGTGTTTTTATTTTCAGTCGTTATTTGGAAGACGCAGCTGCCCATCTCCTGATTTGTTTCCCTCTGTCGCCTCTTATGATACCCACGGGATGATATGGGGTAGTGGATATTCTTACAACGACACTACACTGTAAAATCATGTGTACTGATAACGGTTCAAAATAATAAAAAACTGCAGTTGCCAATTCGCCTGCCAAGCGATGTAACTATGGCAAATATCCCCCTTATGAAGCAGTCTGTGGGTTGCCTATGTATTAATGACTTATATGCCGCTTCCGCTTATAACTTGCATCGAAAGCCTCATGACCAGTCCCGGGTTCAAAACGATAATTCACTCCGTAATTAGCACTCGTCGTATTCCTACAAAAATGTCCACTTTTGTGCCGTGTAGCCCGAAATTATATTTTATTTACGGCCCACGTAGCAATCTTAACAGGGATCTGTCTTGACCTCTTTTGTTTTGCGGATTTAACCGAGTTTCATTTACAAATGTTTTGTTGACACATTTTTTCTGGATTAAAGCTATTTATTTATTTATTTAATTATATTACCAACGATTGTTATACAAATAAATCTTAATTGCTGCAGCTTAGTATCTAGGACATAATTAACAATCATTTATATGTAATAATTACTTACACAATAAAACATTGATAGAAGGAGAGCCGTGGTAGCTCAGGGGCTAAGCGCTTGCTGTAAATTTTACAGTACTCGAGCAACCCGGGCTTGCAAGCCGCCTTCATAATGAAATTGTTAATAGCAAGTTTAAGTGCTGATTTACGACCTGTTCGCCGGTGAAGGAAAACATCGTGAGGAAACCTGTATGTCTGAGAAATGAGAAAAAAAATATTTCGAAAATATAAGAAGTTCGCCAACACGCATTGGGCCAGCGCGGCGGACATTTCCTTGCCCTAAAACCCTCTCAGAAATGAGAGGAGGCCTGTGCCCAGCAGTGGGACGTACATAGGCTGTAACTTAAACTTATACAATAAAATAATAATTTATCTATACTTACATAATATTATAAAGAAAGAGTGCGAATTTTGTAAGTTTGTGTATATGTAGAGGGTAATTAATATGCGGAAAACTGCATCTATATGAAAAATTATTTCACCATTTGAAAGATACATTATTCCAGATGGATAAAGGCTATATATTATCTATCATTATGTTTACATTAATATAGTTAAAAAACTAAAAGTTAAACTAAAAGTTATGATGATATTCGTCAACTAAGTCGGATCAAGAGGCAAGACTTTGCCTCTTGAGAGCTTTAATAGCGTGCACTGCGTCAATAGTTAAAGTTTAACGAAAATATAAAAGTTCCTCTTAAAAATTTCTAAAAAAAAAGTCCGAATTGACATATTATGTATATCTTCTAAGGAGACCACACTGAAACCATTTTAATATAAAACTTTCGCGCGACAAAATAGTAATGGTGGCTATTGGATGGTCGTCGTGGAGGTAGCATGGTGGCCTGTTGGTCTCTCTAGGACAGGAAATGAAGAGAAACGGAACAAAAAATGTGATATACCTTGAATTTTTAAGTAAATTACACCGGTTGCCACAATTTTTGGGTCTGACTTTTGAATATCAAATTTTGGTTTCTTCTACGTTACTGATAAAGGGAGAAATATTTTTTTATCAAAGTTTGCTTTTGTAGAAACTAGAGCAATTATTTTTCGAATTTTAAGAAAAAATATTGATTTTATCATAATTTTATTATAAATTACAATCACAAAAACCTAATATTTAGGATATATTATAATTATTCAAAGCCGGGGTTAGGCTATATACTACAAAGCTAAATCTCTAACATTGTTTTTTATTTATTTAAATGGCTGTCAAACAATGTACGTCAAAGATTTAGTGATATAATATATAGCAATTTTTGCTTTGTTGTAAAGGTGGCAATTCTAGGGATTGGGGAATTCGATCCTAGTAACGTCTTACGGAATGGGCATACTAGAGACTTGATCGGAGCCTGAGGTACGAGCCTGGTATATTCTCCTTGGCAATCTGAAACAAAACTTTCAGATGAGTTCTGGACAGCATAGGTAGATTTTAATAATTTTATATAGAAAAACATTAGATCAATAACATCTTTTCGCTTATCTAATGACTTCAACTTAAAGAATTCTAATGACTTAGAGTCTCTAGTATATATACAGTAATCTTTGACTTAGAGTACGGAGTGCAATAATAGCGTTTGTAACTTTTTTGAATCCGTTCAATTCTCAGAATATGAGACGCCATACTACACTTCTGTGATCTAATATTGTACGCACTAGTCTGCAGTAGAGCATAATTTTGGTTGATGGTTCACTGAAAAATATCCCATTTCTTTTTGCGAACCCTAACGTTTTTATGATCTCTTTTACGCTATATTATGGTTGTAGCACGAATAGGTCGACTCGACCGGGGCAGGACCACGCTCTCATAAAATTCACAAGCTAGTATTCTGTGAGAGTATTCTGGTGTGTTTCGTATAGTAAATATAGAGAACCGGAGACTCTTTTTACCGGAAATAAGGCATTTTATCATAGTCCTCAGAGATGACAACGCATCTGTATTTTGATTCTTGCTCGAGAATAAACTTAGATGTCTATGGGTCGCAGAATCAACTTACTATCAGGTGGACTGTGTGCTCATTTGTTACCCATATTCTATAAAAAATTATCGATATGATTGATTGACTATTTAATAATCCTGTTATGAATAATGACTGTATTTTACTACTGTAACAGCACGAGAGCAACCCGTGTTCGATTTCAGTTCCAATAAAAAATGAATTGCAGTTTTAAGTGTTAATTTATCACGTGATGGCGATAAATGAAAACATCGTGAAGAAACCTGCATATCTGATGAATAAAATAATGCGAGGGTAGTAGAAATCTGCCAACACACAGTACCGTATGTGGTGGTGTAAGAGTATCCCATATCGTCCCGTGGGTGTCGTAAGAGGCGACGGGGGAAACAAACCAGAAGATGGGCAGCAGTGACTTTCTAATAACAACTAAAAAAATCAAAAATACGGTTGCCAGCCCGCCTGCCAAGCATGACAACTATGGCAAATATCCTCCTATGAGGCAATCTATAGCGGAGGCCTATGTTCAGCAGTGGACCCTTGATAAGCTGTAACAGTAACGGCCAATACACACTGGAGAAGCCTGGTAAACTAATTGCTTCGTAACCCTCTCAGAAATAAGAGGAGACCTGCCCCCAGCCGTGGGACGTATGTAGGTTGTAACTTTAATTGAATTTTTAATATTTACTACTTAGGTAAATTAAACATTTGTGATATCGCCGACCTCAAGAATATCACCAAGCTGTATGATTCATGTTTCTATTTATTTCTATTGTTTTCATTATCTGTGATTAACAGTTGCTATGAGTATGCTATGTAGTAAAACACATTAACCATATCTGGCGTACAAAACGCCACCGAGCAGCATTAGACTCAGTGGAGAGACGTTCTAAGAGACTTATTGGTAACTTTGATTTGATTTCTTTTGGAACACAGACGCAGAGCAGCCATCCTCTTGGTATTCTATTATTTCAGAGAGTGTGCGCAGGAATTACATGCTATAATTCCTCTCTACCCTTTCCACCATCGGAGAACCAGGCGGTCGTTAATTTTTTTTATTGAATACTAGCATTTCCCGTGGCTTCGATCGCCTGGGTTTTAGTTCCCCAACGATAGGTACCCACGGCATGAAATGGCGTGGTAGAATCCTTTGTGCCGTTACTATATGGTATAGTAAATCATCATCATCATCATCAGCCCGTAAGGATCCACTTCTGAACATGGGCCTCTCTCAATGTAAAAAGAATTTGCCGAAAGAATTTATTGAATATAAGCAAAAGCATTGGACAAAAGTACATCGGGAGAAGACGTCCTGCGTTTCGTGGAGGAAAGAAGCCGATGCCGCATTGAGGATCCGATCTCTTTACATTTGCAGCGTCTGGAGTCTAATAGGTCAACGAACTTCAAGTCCTACGTACTCCAGGTTCCTGCAAAACACAAAGAGACATTCCTCGCTCCCGATTTCTGGCCCTCTGGGGTAGTGTTTCGCCGATACAGGGACGCGCCAAAGAATAAAGTTCCCTAAATAGTGTTATGTCTATATTTCATATATATTTTTAGGTTAAGGTATACATTGCTATGGGCCAATGTTCTTAATTTTGAAGTCCTTGATGCCTGAAATAAAGTTATTGTATTGTATATTATATGCATTATTAGTTAATTTATAAAAAAAACGTGAAAAGAGCATAACTTATAAGAATAAAAAATGTAAGTACCTTTATCGTTTTAAGATTCTCTAGATAATACTTTAATAATAACGTATAAACTACTCATACAAAGAAAATCTCGACGGCCTTGATGTCTCTAAAATTGCAATCTGTGTTCTGTGACACAATTGGGAAAATCCACAGATGTAATCCCAAATGGCATTATCGCATAGCGACAGAGATTTACAAAGTGATTTTGATAAGGTAGTCAAAATGGTATAAAAGCCTTCAGATGCATCGCCATTACACAGTCAAGTTACACAGAGCGCAGCCAAAATGGTTTCTGAATTCCGAAAAAAGAAGTATCTTTACCTATTCAATGGCTTAGACAGCGATGCCAGTGGAACTGTTGAGAAGAAAGACTTCGAAAAGTCAGCAGAGATGATGGCGAAGTCTGCGGACGGGAAGGTTGACGACGCCAAACATAAAGAATATCTCAACACAATGTTGAAGATCTGGGACGGATTGCAAAGCCAAGCTGACTCGAACAAGGATGGAAAAGTATCTGCTGACGAATGGGTTGCATTGTGGGATGCTTATGCTAAGAATCCATCAAGTGCTCTTGATTGGCAAAAGTTGTATTGCAAATTCTCGTTCCAACTTCTAGATACTGGAAATGATGGCTCGATTAAAAGTGATGAATTCGTCAAAGCGTACGTAGCTTGGGGTATCGATAAAAATGAAGCTGTAACTAGTTTCCAGAAATTGTCAAGAGGTAAGGCCAGCATTTCTTGGGCAGATTTCCAGGAGTTGTGGGAGGAATACTTCACAACTGAAGATGCCAATGCACCAGGCAACATGCTTTTCGGTTTCAAATGAAATTAATAATATTTTATTTATGTTATATTTGCAACGGTGTAGCAATTTTGGTTGTAATTTAATTTAATGTGTTGGTGAGACTGTTTATTTAAAAAATGTGATTCATGATTTCATAGTAATAATATTATAAAATAAATAATAATTTTAAAATATTATTTGTTATTTTAAGCTCCTTTGTACTCCAAAAAATACTGTCGAAAATCATCCCCTACTCTGTTAGTGCAGGCATAACGTCTCAAAAAGTATCTGCAATTTCAAATGGGTTATGGTTAGTTTCAGTTATGTACTCTCTGTTACTAGCGTAGTAATAAGTCCATCTAAACTTGGTTCGGGCAAACCATAGTCTGGCAGAAGAATTATCACCCACAGATAAAACGAAATCTTGAATATCTGTTAAACATAAATACAAAATACTTACCGTAGCACTTAATTAAATTCGAAAAGCTCTTCTAACAAATTATATTCGTATTTTTATCACAAATGAACAACATTAGACAGTCCATAAAACATCAGAACCATAGAAAACAAATGGCGCAAGTAACTTGGACTATTACTGAAGCATGCTAATCATCTAGCAAGTGGCGTGCCCGGCAAGTGGCTTGAAACGTTGAGTATTCAATGTTCTCAAACATTTGCAGCAAAGATGTGAGGCTACATAGAGTGTATACAAATAGTGACTGCCTCCTTCGTCTAGTAGTCGTAAGCGTGACAGCTCATCATGTGGTTTCGGGTTCGAAACCGGACTCGAGCCAAAACCACTTATTGGGTATTTACTGTCAAGAAATTTTCAGTACCAGCCCGGATTCTCGAAGTTAACCACCATGCCTCGTAAAACACGTGGAGCCGTTGGTCCTGCACTTGATTTCTCTCCTGTAGTGTCGAATTGCCATTCCACCGGACTATGAGAGTCAGGGAATAGAAAGTGCATCTGTACTTGCGCACACACTAGTGCACTATAATCATGTCATAAGCAGAAGGCTAGCCTCCGTTGAGACTGGCCGTCGTTAGTAAATTTCGATCTGGAAGACGTTATTATTACAAAAGCAGGCGCAGATTATACCACTGTAAACCTTACTCTTAATATGCTCCTTAAAAACGTTCTAACACCATCAAAAAGCGTGCCTATTTTCCTAAAAATAAAATTGAATTAATAAAACAAGTCCAATACTAAAATAGTAGTTTAAAAAAATGTCAGTCGTAGGACTGCACGTCAAAAGTGTTACTTCTTAGCTTTACAAACATATATATATACAGGGTATTTTTGAAACGCTCCCGAAAACGAAGACAGACGACAGTACTATATCTTTGATGATAAGTGAAATATAAAATCGATCCTGATGAAAAAAAAATCATCTTTTCACAACGTTTTATTAGCTTTATTCACGCTCCATCGTGTTAGTATAGTTAAATAAAACGTTAATTTCATTAAAAAAAATCATGAAAATACTTAAACATAAAACCAGCAGTGGAATTACTGAATTACAATCAGCTGACTAGGGGTCAATGTAGGCGCGAACGCCGAATTCGCGCGGGCCGCAACTAGCGATGGTACCACAATACCTAATAATTTACAACACTTGTCTAAATACCTAACTTATCTACTTAACCTACTACTTTGCCACTGTGCTTGTCTCCACGTAGCCACTTTAATTCGAATTCACAGGTTAAATAAACCAAATAACTGGTTCGATTCCCCGCTAATGAAAAAAATACTTAAATAAAATGTTAAGAAGGTTAGAGTCATGCTTTTTTATCCATTGTGTAGGTATGTTTATTATTCTGATGTATTCAGTTATGTACCTATTCAGATCAGTTCTGTACTAAGTTATTTAAAAAAAATTAGGTATGAAACAGCTTACCGATCCTCCGTGGCCTTATGAGATTCTCCAAGGCACATTAACATGTTGCCGTATTCACGAGCACTATAAACGTACCTACGCGTTAGGCATTATTAAAATAAATGAATGAAAATTCCGTGATAGTCAACACGGAACTGTCTCAAAAACTAAAATTATTAATCAATCTCGCCAAAACAAATGCGCACATTGTAACGTCCTTGAAGTATGTGTAAATTCCACAGCGCGAGGCGACACGAGGCAGCGTGTGTGTGAAAGGGAAGGGTAGAGTGAGTAGTACACCTAACGCATTGTTTCGTACCGATCTAGATAAGAGTTCGGCGCCCGCGAGGATATTGACCCTATTGTCAGCTGATTTTCTTTTTTAAATTTCACTGCTGGTTTTATGTTTAAGTATTTTCATGATTATTCGGGATCGAATTTCTTTGTGACCCATCATCATAGGTATCTGTCTTTGTTTTCGGGAGCGTTTCACAAACACCCGGTATATACATCTGTATATATGTATCGCGTGAACTCGCGTTACCATCACAACGTGATGGTCACGCGAGTTCAGTGCTTTTTCCCTATCCCAAAACCACCCAACGTGTCTAAAGAAGTTTTCACTTCAAAAAAACACACAGCGTAAAAAGGTTTACTGACAAGTGGTATAATTACTTTCAACGTGGTAGAGCCATACTGCAGCTATATTAGTAGTATAGTTGTAGCACGAATGGGTCGGCTCGACCGGGGAAGGACCACGCTCTCATAGAATACCAGCGTAAAATAGCAGCTTAACGCTGCTGTGTTTCGTATGGTGAGTGTAGAGAACCGGATACCCTTTTACTGGAAATGAGGCATTCCATCTTAGTCCTCCCGGGTGAGAACGTATCTGCATTTTGTTTCATGTAGATTCTATGGGCCGCAGCAACCACTTACCATCAGGTGTACTGTGTGCTCGTTTTACACTCTTATCCTATAAAAAAAAATTAAGGGTTTTGTACAACCGAATTCAATGTAAATTATTCAGGATAACTAAAAAACTACTGGTCAAACCTTCATCAAATTTATATGGAACACAAAAGAAGCACCAGCTTTCAAATAAAAAAGAATCATCAAAATCGGTTCACCTAGAAAAAAGTTATGATTTAGCACACTTAAAAAAATACACTCGAATTGAGTACCTCTTCCTTTTTGAAGTCGGCTAAAAAGTGAAAAACATTATACCCTATGTCACATCCACACCGACAAATCTTATGAAATCCCGTATCTTAAAATCCATCAATAGTGTACGCCTCAGAGGTGAAAAAGAAAAAAAAAACTACACACTCGAAAAACATTAGCCTTCTTCTGAGGCAGTTAGGTAAAAAAAACTTTTTGAATTGGAACATTAAATATGGTCAGAGTAGTCATAGATGTGATTTCACTAATTTGCTTCTATTTGTTTCATATTATATAACAAATAAGAGGCATTTTTATCCAAACCTTCCAGGACGAGTATAAGTACATTAAATATCCGGTAATATTCCTTTATAGCTGGCGATATTGCATCCCGGCACGACTTCCATAAATATAATTAGATTAGTGTTAACAGGACTGCATTGCAGTGCGAAATTTGTTGCGCGCCGGAAATGTTTGCATCAATTACCCTCTTGCTGCTGTTATTTCTTGTTCAACAAAGATAAAATTATGTATCTACATAATAACGTTAAGGAGAGAAACGTTAATGGTTTTAAACCATCAAGACCAAATAAAAATCTGAATTTCTCCCAAGCTAGAAACGCTTAAATTCTAGTTATTGTTACGAGCTTGGGTTCGAGACAATTAAAAACTGCCGAGTGAATTACCAAAATTGACACTTTAATTATAGAACACTAAATACAACTTAAAACCACACTAATAACAAAACACAATTATACTACTGATCACTTTAATTCCCAGTTGTATCGCTTCGAAGTCTTCGCTTGTATCGCCAATTCAATACTGACTCGGTCGCGGTCTATACCGGCCTTATATAGGGCCTCAGATAGTTTCCAGAACCTTCTACTGTAGAAACATCTAGAATGTTCAGTACATATCGGTCCCGAAATTTCTAGAAGGATCTTGACTTTCCTAGTTCTGCTACTCGATACTAGAGTGCGCTAGTGGTAACTAGTGTTGCCATGTATAAACCATTAATAGTGGCGCGCAACACTGCCCCTCCTAAGACATGCTCGTCCCGAGCATTATTGGCCCCATAATAACGCGCCAGTCAATCCACATGGACGATCTTAGAGTACCTCTTGCACCTTTCTGTATCCGGTAGGTTACGTCATTGATCCTTGTCACAATCCGGTACGGTCCGTCCCATTTAGCTTGAAGCTTGGAGATTTCCTTTGCTGCGAACTGGATTGTGTAACCACACTAGTGAACCTTCGTCAAACCCTTTGTTGTTCATTTTGCGGTCATACCGTGTTTCATCTTCTCAGACGTTTGCTGGCCCGACTGTCTGACGTGCTCATAAATGTCATTCATTTTGTCCCGCAAGTCATTTGCATAATCGGTTATACTGCGTGGGGCATCAGGTGGTATTCCGGTGATCAGGTCTGCAGGCAGCCGTAATTCTCCCAAAATTTGCTAAAGCTGGTGTCACTGATGTACTTTCGTGAACAGCGCTTCGATATGACAACAAAAACGGTTGTATGTGCCTGTCCCAGTCTCGTTGCCGTTTTTCCACAACTTTTGCTAGGTACCTCTCCAATGTCTGATTAAATCTTTCTACCATTCCATCAGATTGTGGGTGGTAAGAAGTTGTTCTTGTTTTATGAGTACCCATAACTCGGCAAGTTTCCTGGAATATTTGAGACTCAAAATTCCTTCCTTGATCGCTGTGAATCTCTAAAGGTACTCCAAAACGACAGAAGACTTCATGAACTAGTTTATCTGCAACTGTTGAAGCTTCTTGATTTGAATGGCGAAGACTTCTGGCCACTTAGTGAAGTAATCCATCACAACCATAAAATACTGGTTACCACTTTCACTTTCCGGAAACGGCCCCGCAACGTCAATGGCTATCCTCTCCCATGGTGCACCAACATTGTACAATTTCAATGCACCTCTACTACGAGTTTGAGGTCCCTTTACAGCCGCACAACTTGTACATTTGCGACACCAGTCCTCGACATCGTCACGACAGTGGACCCAGTAAAACCGTTCTCGGATCTTCAGTAGAGTTCGTTTAACTCCCAGGTGGCCTCCTGAACAACCATTATGGTACAGCTGTAGAACATCCGGTACTTTAGCTTTAGGGACAACCATTTGCAAATGACAACTGTCTCCCCGACCATTTTCCCATTTACGGCACAAGACTCCATCCTGAATCAGCAAGCTGTCCCATTGGGCCCAATAGCTTTTCGTGGTCGAACTCATCGCTGAGACGTCACTCCACTTGGGCTTAGGAGCACTGGCCTTCATCCATCCCAGAATCGGCTTGATGTCCGGATCTTCCTGCTGTGCATGTTGTAGGCTGTCCTTCCACTCATTGCTGAGCTGGTCTGTCCTGAGCATCCTCACAGACACCACTTCTTTACCTCTTGCCTAGTACAATGCTTGCAATCTTCAGGACAAGGTCTTCTTGACAATGCATCTGCGTTGCCATGAGATTTCCTGTGTGGGCGGTGCTGATAGCCACTGCCCCTCGAGATAGTTCACCTTCTCTTTCCTTTCGCTTAGGGCAGCTGGATCGAAGATGGCCCTTTCCCCAGCCGTAGCACCTAGGCCTGTATCCTTTATTGCGGTCGCGAACTGTAACTGCTGCAACCTCCTGACGCGATGGGAACGATGATCCTGTCGCACGGCTTCCACCTCAGTGCATGGGCCAACGCGGCCTTAAGCGTCTGGTGGTGCCCGAGCCTCACAGCAGCTCTGATTTCAAGGTCGCGGATGCCGTCGATGAATGTCTGCACCAGGTTCTCTACAATGAGCGCAGGTACAGACTGGTATGCTTTTCGAACCAGCTTTTCCACCTCAAGGGCCCACTGCTGCAGGTTTTCGTTGCTGCGCTGCACGCGATCTTTGAGCTGCGCACGAAAGACGTGTTCCAGGTGAGCGTCGCCATATCTCGCTCAATGCCTCAAGGAGCTGCTCGTAAGTCACTTCCTTACCGAGAGCTTCCAGAACAGTTAAGGCCTGGTCGCGCAAGCCTAGGGTGAGAGCAGTCATGGCCTGACTTTTATTCCAGTCGTTCGTCTTCGCGACAGCCTCGAACTGGATTCTGTACGCCGACCAGGAAGAAGTCCCGTCGAACGGCGGCACTTTGAATCCACGTAGCGAAGGTGTTGTAGCTACCACGGGAGCTGTAATTCCATCCCCAATTTTTAGGTCGTCCAGCGTTTTCTTCACGTCAGCCATCACGTTGTCAACCCGATTGTTCACTTGGTTGATTCGGGTTTCAGCTTCCGACAGGCGGTTGTCATGTTGAGCAACCTTATCCTTCACCTCCCTTATCTCTTTCCCGAAGGTAGCGTGAAGGTCCTTCATGAGAAGCATCTGCTCCTCCTGTCCCCGCTGCAGCCGCTCTTTCAACCGACGGGCCTGTTCCTCCTGTCGGCGGACCTGTTCCTCCTGTCGGCGGGCCTGCTCCTGCAGCATCATCATCAGAGCACCTAAGTCAGGTGCTGCAAATGCAGGAGCTGCTGACGGGCCGACCTCCGTGGTCGGCAGCTGGCCCTCCGATGCTTGCGATGTTGTACCACCAAATCGTCTCTGGTCCGTCTCCTGTTGGCGTTGACTTCGGGTACGGATACCCTCCGTGTCATCTTTAGGTAAAATCGGCATGATTAAATCCCACTTCTGACACCAATTGTTACGAGCTTGGGGTTCGAGACAATTAAAAACTGCCGAGTGAATTACCAAAATTGACACTTTAATTATAGAACACTAAATACAACTTAAAACCACACTAATAACAAAACACAATTATACTACTGATCACTTTAATTCCCAGTTGTATCGCTTCGAAGTCTTCGCTTGTATCGCCAATTCAATACTGACTCGGTCGCGGTCTATACCGGCCTTATATAGGGCCTCAGATAGTTTCCAGAACCTTCTACTGTAGAAACATCTAGAATGTTCGAGTACATATCGGTCCCGAAATTTCTAGAAGGATCTTGACTTTCCTAGTTCTGCTACTCGATACTAGAGTGCGCTAGTGGTAACTAGTGTTGCCATGTATAAACCATTAATAGTGGCGCGCAACATTATTATAATCTCCTTCTAAGCAAATAATGCTTGCGCCAGACACCACTCTTCCATGGCTGTTTATTCAACATATAACAAAGGTTATAAAAATTACTTTAATTATAGGAAACAAAATAAAGGAATATAATTAACATCGCACCACACATATAACAATATGTGCGTGTGCGTGAGTGTGAACTTTTCGTGTGGTGTGTGTGACCGAAATTTGGTCAGAGCGGACATTATTATATTTAATCCTATGATTTCAATGAGTTTTCTATTTCCTATATAATTTAAGAGGTTTTAACACCATCAAAAAGCGTGCCTATTTTCCTAAAAATAAAATTGAATTAATAAAACAAGTCCAATAGTAAAATAGTAGTTTAAAAAACTGTCAGTCGTAGGACTGCACGTGAAAAGTGTTACTTAGCTTTACAAACATATATATATACAGGGTATTTTGAAACGCTCCGAAAACGAAGACAGACGACAGTACTAACTATATCTTTGATGATGGGTGAAATATAAAATCGATCCTGATGAAAAAATCATCTTTTCACAACGTTTTATTAGTTTTATTCACGCTCCATCGTGTTAGTATAGTTAAATAAAACGTTAATTTCATTAAAAAATCATGAAAATACTTAAACATAAAACCAGCAGTGGAATTACTGAATTACAATCAGCTGACTAGGGTCAATGTACGCGAACACCGAATTCGCGGCCTGCAACTAGCGGTGGTACCACAATACCTAATAATTTACAACACTTGTCTAAATACCTAACTTATCTACTTAACCTACTATTTGCCACTGTGCTTGTCTCCACGTAGCCACTTTAATTCGAATTCACAGGTTAAATAAACCAAATAACTGGTTCGATTCCTGCTAATGAAAAAATACTTAAAATGTTAACAAGGTTAGAAACATGCTTTTTATTCATTGTGTAGGTATGTTTATTATTCTGATGTATTCAGTTATGTACCTATTCATATCAGTTCAGTACTAACTTATTTAAAAAATAGGTTAAATAAACCAAATAACTGGTTCGATTCCCCGCTAATGAAAAAATACTTAAAAAATGTTAAGAAGGTTAGAGTCATGCTTTTTATCCATTGTTTAGGTATGTTTATTATTCTGATGTATTCAGTTATGTACCTATTCAGATCAGTTCAGAACTAAGTTATTTAAAAAATTAGGTATGAAACAGCTTACCGATCCTCCGTGGCCTTATGAGATTCTCCAAGGCACATTAACATGTTGCCGTATTCACGAGCACTATAAACGTACCTACGCGTTAGGCATTATTAAAATAAATGAATGAAAATTCCGTGATAGTCAACACGGAACTGTCTCAAAAACTAAAATTATTAATCAATCTCGCCAAAACAAATGCGCACATTGTAACGTCCTTGAAGTATGTGTAAATTCCACAGCGCGAGGCGACACGAGGCAGCGTGTGTGTGAAAGGGAAGGGTAGAGTGAGTAGTATACCTAACGCATTGTTTCGTACCGATCTAGATAAGAGTTCGGCGCCCGCGAGAAATTGACCCTATTGTCAGCTGATTTTCTTTTTAAGTTTCACTGCTGGTTTTATGTTTAAGTATTTTCATGATTATTCGGGATCGAATTTCTTTGTGATCCATCATCATAGGTATCCTTAGTACTATCATCTGTCTTTGTTTTCGAGCGTTTCACAAACACCCGGTATATACATCTGTATATATGTATCACAACGTGATGGTCACGCGAGTTCAGTGCTTTTTCCTATCCCAAAACCACCCAACGTGTCTAAAGAAGTTTTCACTTCAAAAACACACAGCGTAAAGGTTTACTGACAAGTGGTAAAATTACTTTCAACGTGGTAGAGCCATGCTGCAGCTATATTAGTAGTATAGTTGTAGCACGAATGGGTCGGCTCGACCGGGAAGGACCACGCTCTCACAGAATACCAGCGTAAAATAACAGCTTAACGCTGCTGTGTTTCGTATGGTGAGTGTAGAGAACCGGATACCTTTTTACTGGAAATGAGGCATTCCATCTTAGTCCTCCTGGTGAGAACGTATCTGCATTTTGTTTCATGTAGATTCTATGGGCCGCAGCAACCACTTACCATCAGGTGTACTGTGTGCTCGTCTTACTCTTATCCTATAAAAAAAAATTAAGGGTTTTGTACAACCGAATTCAATGTAAATTATTCAGGATAACTAAAAAACTACTGGTCAAACCTTCATCAAATTTATATGGAACACAAAAGAAGCACCAGCTTTCAAATAAAAAAAGAATCATCAAAATCGGTTCACCTAGAAAAAAGTTATGATTTAGCACACTTAAAAAAATACACTCGAATTGAGTACCTCCTCCTTTTTGAAGTCGGCTAAAAAGTGAAAAACATTATACCCTATGTCACATCCACACCGACAAATCTTATGAAATCCCGTATCTTAAAATTCATCAATAGTGTACGCCTCAGAGGTGCAAAAGAAATAAAAATAACTACACACTCGAAAAACATTAGCCTCCTTCTGAGGCAGTTGGGTAAAAAAAACTTTTTGAATTGGAACATTAAGTATAGTCAGAGTTATAGATGTGATTTCACCAATTTGCTTCTATTTGTTTCATATTATATAACAAATAAGAGGCATTTTTATCCAAACCTTCCAGGACGGGTATAAGTACATTAAATATCCGGTAATATTCCTTTATAGCTGGCGATATTGCATCCCGGCACGACTTCCATAAATATAATTAGATTAGTGTTAACAGGACTGCATTGCAGTGCGAAATTTGTTGCGCGCCGGAAATGTTTGCATCAATTACCCTCTTGCTGCTGTTATTTCTTGTTCAACAAAGATAAAATTATGTATCTACATAATAACGTTAAGGAGAGAAACGTTAATGGTTTTAAACCATCAAGACCAAATAAAAATCTGAATTTCTCCCAAGCTAGAAACGCTTAAATTCTAGTTATTATAATCTCCTTCTAAGCAAATAATGCTTGCGCCAGACACCACTCTTCCATGGCTGTTTATTCAACATATAACAAAGGTTATAAATATCACTTTAATTGTAGGAAACAAAATAAAGGAATATAATTAACATCGCACCACACACATATAACAATATGTGCGTGTGCGTGAGTGTGAACTTTTTCGTGTGCATTGGTGTGTGCGTGACCAAATTTCGGTCAGAGCGGACATTATTATATTTAATCTTATGATTTCAATGAGTTTTTCTATTTCCTATATAATTTAAGAGATTTTATCCACACAGTCAAAATGTTTAACTGTATCTTTTTGATGTTTTGATTCTTTTATGCAAACATTATTTTAGTGTCAGGCACGTAATACATAATATTTTCTTTTTATATAATACTAGCTATCCAACCCGACTGCACATGGCTGATTTCTGGATCTCGATAACAGCGCCACCTACCGGGTCCAATTGTGAATCGAAATCATCCAGAGACCCACTCAAACACACACAAAAAAAATCATCAAAATCAGTCAAGTCGTTTTAGATTTTTAGCGAGACTAACGGACAGCAATTGATTTTTATATAAGTATAGAGATATTGCTTGAGTTAAATGGCAGACATATATTTTTTTTTTAAAACGTTACCCCACACTAGGATTTTCTCCTGTATCGTGGAGGCAGTTTACAAACATAAATTGCACGAGGACAAACATCAGACCAGATTCAGACCGCGGCTCCCAGCGCAATAACTCATTGCTAAGCCACTGCGCCACGGAGCCGTCAAATGTTTTTTTAACAGTTTGAGTAATGTATGATTTTCTACACACATTGCTAATTTTATATCCAAGAATCTCGACATAGGTGAACGGTATTCGCTGTCCACTAAGCTAAGTTGTCACTAGATGTTTAATTACCGTGATATGAATCTGGCGGAACCGACAACCTGTTTCGCATTATCATTGTTTATCTAGTTTATACAGTACGTGAGTTGATATGAGAAACTATTATCACAACGATTATGATTATTTAAACAGTGTAATATGTAATATTTTTATAACAGTTAAAATGATAAACGAACTTACTTTGAAGGCTACTAATTTTGCTGGCTCCCTATACGCTTCAGACTGGAACACAGCATTGCACATAATGCTATTTGGGAGAGATGGTAGTACTTACACAGACAGTTTATACGTGGTAGAACCACGCTGCAGCTATATTATGGTTGCAGGACGTATGGGTCGGCTCGACCGGGGTAAGACCACGCTCTCAAAGAATACCAGCGTAGAATAGTAGCTTAATGCTGCTGTGTTTCGTATGGTGAGTGTAGAGAACCGGAGACCCTTTTTACTGGAAATGAGGCATTCCATTTTAGTCCTCACGGGTGACAACGCATCTGCATTTTGATTTTTAATCGAGGATAAATGTAGATGTTTATGGGTCACAGTATCCACATACCATCAGGTGGACTGTGTGCTCATTTGTCACCCTATTCTATAAGAAAAGACAGACGCACCTAAGTAGAAAAGAAGTCCAACCACCTAGTAAATAAATGTTAAATTAAACTTAATTTATTTTACTCCAATTTCTAATTTACTGCATTACACATAATTCGACTGGTTTCGTTGTTCTTTCAAGCTGAAAATGAAATAATCCAAATTTCAATAACGTACATCGTGACAAAATACCATATATACCTGATCTTAACTGTGCGTTTTACTAGGAGTTTTCATCCTCGCACGACTCCTTTGTGGAATCGTTTACCAACGCCGATTTTTTCGGACCGATACGATTTAGGGACCTTCAAGAAACGAGCTTACTCCTTTTAAAAGGCCGGCAATGCACCTACATTTCCCCTGGTGTTGCAGTTGTTCATGGGCGGCGGTCGACACCTACCATCAAGTGAGGCGCACGCTCGTTTATCCCTCTTATATAAAAAAAAAATACTTATCTAATTAGTAAAGGTAAGGATTTTTTTGTTTTTAATAACGCTTTATTACTCTATGTTACGAAAAACAAACTGACTAAATATCTGAATAATCCATTTGTAACATTAAGATCTTTAATACTTTTATAAAAATTAAAAATTCAATTCAATTCAATTCGTTTATTTCACAATTTCTACATAATTTCTACATAGAAATGTTTTATGTAGGCCAATGAAGCTCCCGAGCACTGACTCTGGATATTCGGCTGTACTCACAAGGAATCTGTTGCAGCCAGCCCTTACTCGACGCACGAAAGATAATGATTTTGCGCATAATTGCATAAAAGTCATCATCCATTGCATCGGTAAAATTGCCTCGGGGGCTACAGAATATTGGGTACGAAGAACATGAAGCCTTTTTTACAAATAGGTAGTCCTATTTGTAAAAATATTACTATCATAGGGAACTTTATAGTAATAATTACATTAAAATATTTTCTTACCAAAGAAAAAAGCAATTCTGTTATGTATGTAAGATCGAATCCGGGTTGCTTGTGTACTGTAAAATTTATGGTGAGCGTTTAGCCCCCTGCTACCGCGGCTCTTACGTATTATAGTGTGATGTTAATTATGGATACATTAGCACGTGACGGATGCTTGGTAACGACTAGTTATCGATTATATAGGAACTCGTAAACCAAACCGCGTGTGAGCAATGTTAGGGCGTACAGTATACGCAACGTGTCCGTGGCGGCATAAGAGATTCGTAGATGTTGTGACATAAGTGGTAGAGCCACGCTGCAGCTATATTATGATCGCTGGGGAAGGACCACGCTCTCACTCGCTCTCAGCTCAATGCTGCTGTGTTTCGTATGGTGAGTGTAGAGAACCGGAGACATTTTTAATTGGAAACGAGACATTCCATTTTAGGTGTAACAAGATATCTATATTTTGATTCTTGATCGAGGAAAAATGAGATGTCTATGGGCCTCAGCATCCCCTTGCCATTAGGTGAACTGTGTGCTCATTTATTTGTCACTCTTAATCTGTAAAAAATACTTCATATCTGGCCTAGATATCCTTTATATTTATTAAGTATTTTATGCGCTGTGTGGCGAGCACTAAAATATAAAAAAAACATTGACAACAAACTACCATGCGGTGGCGATCTAATAGAATCTATAAGAATATTTTGTCCAGTGGGTGTCGTAAGAAGCGACAATGGAAAATACCAGAAAGATCTTATGGCCTCTAATTCTCCTTTAGCCAGTTGTAAATATACACCGGCGATAGGCAGCAACATCAAAGGAACAAGACGTAATCTTCAATCCGCCTTCCAAGCGTGACAATTAAGCCAAATCCTCACTACAGTGGGGGACGCCTAGGTTCAGCGCCTAGGTAGACTTTTATGGGTTGAATAAGAAGAAGAAGAATATAATTTTTTTTAATGAAGTCTTATTACAACACAGGGTTTACTGTTAGTCTCGAGTTTAAGGAAGAGTCAACGTCACGAAAGAAGTCCTTTACCCGAGGAGCCACAGTTTTCGTGAAATTTAACATAAACAAACTAAAATTTAAACAGCAAGTTTAATACTATACTTTACGTTTTAGTTAGCATACTTTATGCGGGACTGCTTTATTGAATCTGACTCTAGTTAAACCTGAAACTAATTTTAAACAACTTTTTGTAATAAAACGGATAGAATTGTGCACAGTAATACATAAAATCAATATATGGCAAATAAAAACCCGTACCTTGTTAGATTAAACATTGCTTTTATGTCTTAAGAAAATTTAAATATAACTTAAATTAACAAAAAGAGCTGATAATCGTTAAACGGCTAAACATATTTTCATGAAGCATACGAGTAATTAAGAACATTTTCGATTAAGACACCTTTCAAACGAAAAAAACTTAATCAAAATCGCCCGTAAAGGAGCTATGGTACCACAGACAGACACGCAGATACACAGATACACAGATAATAAACAGATACACAGATACACACTACAAACTTATAACAGCCCTCTGTTTTCATCGGGGGTTAAAATTGATAACATTCTTTAGCCTTAATTGCTTTATTGAACCCACACCAAAATATGAAATAGTATATCTATTTCATATATATACGAGTATATGAAATAAAAATCATATAAACCTTTTTATTTTTAATTCTTTATTCACAGATCACGAATATTTTATTTTACGGTTTGGTTTTTTAATTTTATATTAAATTAATCACTTTACTTATTGTCATCACTTTCGTTCACCGCCGATTCATTATGGAGTTGGAATCAACTATTTTGATTAACTTTTGAGTAATTAATATGTAGCTGCTCCAAATATAAAATTTCCCGGATCTTTCGGATCGTCGGACGTGAAGTACTGATTCCACAAATCTTGAAACTCTGTCCAACTAACTGTAGACTTTCCTCCCGACATCACTTTGAAGGCTGAAACCGCATCTTCCTTCAAAAGGCCAAACGACTCGTAAACAGATGAAAACTCCTCGCTATCAATTGTGCCATCTCTGCCAGCATCCTCTAACTCAAACATGAACTTGCAATATTGCTTTTGCCAATCAGAAGCTAAAGTAGGATTATTAGCATATTCCTCCCACATCAACAACCATTCTTCTGCGGTTACCTTTCCATCTTTGTCTGCATCTGCCATACTTTGTATACCATCCCAAATCTTCAACAAAGAGTCTAAGGTCTCTTTATATTTAACGTCACTAGATTTCCAACCACGCAGCTTGCCAATATTTTCAGCCGCTAGCTCAAAATCGTTCCTCTCAACACTTCCACTCGAATCAGTGTCGAAGAAAATGTTGAAAAGGTGTAGAAGTTTCTGTTTTCTGAATTGTGATACCATCTTTTTACTGGTATTTCCGGAACAGCTATGGCTAACGTCTGCAAGTGACTGTTAATCCAAGTTATTAATGATATCCAATTAAAGCAGATAAAAATTAGATATGAATTTTTTATTGATAATTGACTATCTAAAATTTGCTGACTTGTGCATTCAATAACAGTGGAATAGCAACTTTAGTTGATTATTATTACGGACTGATTTTTTTAATGAAAACTAATAGATAAATATTTTAAATTGTCTCGTGTATACTAATGCGGACGCGACTGTAGTCTAAACTCTTTAAATCATAATAAATGTAATCCAGGCTCTAAATCAGAGATGTAACTAAATTAAAAATACTTTTAAAGACAGTTTTGTGGCGCAGTGGCTTAGCATTGAGTTATAGCGCGAAGGGTCGCAGGTTCGAACCCCGCACGGCAAAACTATTTGTATGACCGACAAATAATAAATAATAAATAAATTTCTCCGGTTTTGAATGTTTGTCCCGGTGCAATTTATTTATGTAACTTGCCTCCAAGATACAGGAGAAAATCCTTGTTTTGGGGGTAACGTTTTAAAAAAATCAAATGTTTAATCTATGCATGTAAATATAATTTTTCGAATTTTCAGTTTTAGTTAATATTTCTATTAGCACATTTGATTTTGAACTCTCTAACGTTTTAATTGAATCTAACTTTAGAAAATTTTCATCTGTATATACAAACTTTGTATGTTACACTATAAAAGTTATCGATAGAATATGTATAGAAGTACAAAATATCTTTAAGGCTACCTCTTTTTGTGTCCGTTATATCTCGGATAAATTGTCTAAGCCTAAGATTTTGCGAGAAGGATAAACTAAAATTTATTTTTCGTAATATAACCATTTACTACAATCCCACCTGGTGGTAAGTGGTTAGCCTCTGCGCTACCGAACTGTCTTACGCCAATTGGCAAGCAGATGGACGATCACAGTACCAGACATCCCCCATCTTTGACGTATCCCCTTCGCTGGTCTCGATTATCTGGATATTTAAGCCTAAAGATGGTTACCCTCTCACCAGTGATGTACAAGATACCTTAAATAAAGTATCTGGAATACAAAATGCAAAATACTTTTAAATTAAGTATTTCAGATACCCGATTGCAAATAACTTTCTGGAATGGTATCTGAAATACTAGATATAAAATACGTATCTTTTGAATACTTTTTATAGATAAAATACTTTTGTAAAAAAACAACATTTTTTTTAATGAAAGTTAATTTTTTACATGTAAATCGCGTTGATTGCGCAAACGTGACACAACATAATATTATATTTTTAAGGTTCTAATTGAGACTTAAGTACAACCAGTTCTTCAAACAGTTTATCACTCATTTTTCTTCGATGAGGCCTCATGATCATGCCCCCAAATGAGAAGAGTCGCTCCACAGGGGCAGAACTGTGTTGTACTTGTATTTGAAAAATTTTTTTATTGTAGGATAAGCATTTAAGCTCTTTATTTTGGTATCTTTATTATTTATAATATTGCAATGTTTCTAAGTCAGCAGTGCTGCCAGTAGATCCTGTGTTTTCGGCACTTGCAACAGAGGAATCGGAATCCCCTAAAAACATGTAATAAGATTCATCTTTTGACTTTTTTTTATAACACCTTCAATATTGTCTAAAACCTCCGATTTTTCTCTCGCTTCGACAGACCGACCAAACTTTTACGTGTCTCCCTCAAACACAGACTATTATGCGGAATAATTAAAAATAACACGAGTCAAGGGGCATAGCCGATGACATTTTGTAGAAAGAAAGAATTGCCACGCCATCTATCGATTTAGTCTCAGACTAAAGATTCAATGGCGCGTTCAGTTTTATCTACGAAAACATTGACATTTAAAATTAATGTCACCTAAGATGTCACAATAGAATAAGTTATCTATTACTAAAATTATTTTAGCAAACATAGTATCTACAAAATACTAAGATACCAAACAAAAAGTATTTAAATACAAGATACGAAATGAATTTAAAAAAAGTTTTATAGTTACAAGATGAAAATACGTATTTTGTATCTTGTATCTGTATTTCAGATACTTGTATCTTAGATAAGTTACATCACAGCCTCTCACCTATCGGGAGCCATAAGATCATTCTGGCATTTTCCATTGACGCCTCTTACGAAACTTATGGGACATAATGGAACGATGGATTTTCTTACTATCTCATACTCTATGTCATATAATTTATAGGCTTTGTCAAAAGTATTATAATGTGTACAGCAAAGGAGTGGAATAATTTACCGGTGTCCGTCCAATTACAATCTAGGCATCTTCAAGACAAGAATAAATAGGCTTTTGTTACGCTAAGACAGTACAATACACTATCTAGGGCTTCCTATGCATTAAATAAATCCACAGCGGGCCACGGTTTCGAATCCCGCACGAACAAGTGTTTGTATGGCCTACAAATAATAATTGTCCCGGGTCTGAATATTTGTCCATATGCAATGTATATATGTAAAACACCTTCGCAATACAGGAGAAAATCCTAGTGTGGGGTAATTTTTTTACAACATACAGCATATAAAGTCTGTTGAACTGCTGAACATAGGCCTCTCTCTTAGGCCCGTATTAATAGAAGTTACTCAACGACGAACTCAAGTGCGTGATCATTTGATACGCCCTCATTACGAAATCAGCATCTCAAGATCGTTGCTAATTAATAAACACATAAAAACAGTATCTCAAAACGCTGTACTTAGGAATACTGTTCTGTGACTTGCACTCAAGTATACACACTTGAGAGTCGAGTTTCGTTTATTAATCAGTGTGGCACTCAGGTGATATCGTAAACCTAAACCGCATCTTGGGATGCGGTTTAGGTTTATTAATAAGATCATAACCTCAAGATTGTACTCAAGTGCGTGTACTTGAGCTGAGTAACGTTTATTAATACGGGCCTTATAGATTTCCTTATCGGAGAGGGGGGATTTTGCTACAGTTGACACGCTTAGGGTTGGCAACTTTATATATTTTTGAGTTGATATTATGAAGTTACTGCTGTCGCCTTTTACGACACCCACGAGACGATATGTGGTAGTAAATATTCTTACACCACCAACTAAACGGTTAATTACTTAAAAATACGTAAACTATAATAAATTTGAATTTGTTTGTCAAAAGCATATTAAGAAAGGACATATTAAAACATTGACGTGATAGTTGAATGAATGGTGGTTGCAAGTCATTTATATAATTTAAAATTGTTGCAATTTTAAACTTCCTACCGAACGTTGAATAAAACTAGTTTTACATATCTTATCTCTATTAATCTTACTTTTTTTATTCTTGGTGTTTTGGGTGTTTTACAGCTTCCATGGTCACGGAGGGGATTGAGGTGTTTGACGTCCGTATGTCAAAGTTAAAACAGAATACCCTTAGCTTTTAATTATTATTTTCGGTCCGATCCGCGCAGAATAAGTTTACTGTATCTTAGTCTTGCAGTGGTATGCTTGGGAATAGTTTGAATTTTATTAATTACGGGATCCCAAGCAGACTATAATAACCATTCTGTATCAAAATTTGGTTTTTTTTAATTTCAATATATATCACCCTTGGTAGATATCCATGGTCTTTCGCGAGTATTTGTGGTTTATCAAATTTGATTTAATGGCGGGAACGTCTAGGATATGATCACAAACTGCCTGTCTTACCAAATACTTTTTTGATAATTGAAATTTTCCAAGGCATTTTATAAAGGCAGGCAACACATAAGTTGCGTAGCAGGCCTTTTTCAAATTTCCTTTTCAAAGTTAAGAATAACTATGTACCTCTATGTTATTTTATATTACTTTAACTGAATAATATATCAAAGTTATTGCAAGTGCTTAGTATACGTAGAAGATGCACTTCGACTTAAGTTGTATTAGGGCAGCAGTAGGAATAGTTCGGTTCAACCGGGATACGACACACAGAATACCAGCGTAAAATAGTAACATAATAGTGCTGTGTTTTTTATGATGAGTACGCAGAACTGGAGACCCATTTTACTGCCATAACACTCAGGGTTAACAAAACTTTTGCATATTGATTCATGATCGAGAATAAATATAGGTTTCTATGGGCCATAACATCCACTAACCATCGGGTGGACTGTGTGCTCGTTTGTCACCCTTATTCTATAAAAAAAAGCTTGTATGCTTACAAAATGTGATTAACTTATCATAAGTAATATTAAGTAAAAATGACAAACGTAATTAAATAAAAGTTATATTATAGATTCCATCAAAATGGTAAATATAAAATTAATTTTGATATCACTGAGAAATTATGAAAGTAATTCAAATTTTCACATTTCACATAAAATGACTTCTCTTGCTAAATCCTCGCAGATCTATGTATTAAACCTGAATTGCAACTAGAAGCTAGACTTTCCGAAGATGAAATTACCCGGTGCGTTAGGATCTTCCGTAACGAAGTACTCCTTCCACAATTCTTGGAACTCTGGCCAGGTGATACTGGACTTGCCTTTTGCTAACTTCTGGAAAGCCAACACGGCGTCATCCTTGCTTAAGCCAAACGAAGCATAAACAGATGAGAACTCCTCACTGTCAATAGATCCATCACCAGTGGCGTCTTCAAGATTGAAAGTGAATTTACAGTACTGATTTTGCCAGTCATGAGCAGATGACGGATTCTTCGCGTACGCTTCCCACATCGACACCCATTCATCAGCGGTCACTTCGCCGTCCTTATTAGAGTCTGCTGCACTTTGTAAACCATCCCAGATCTTAAGTAATGAGTCCAACGTCTCCTTGTACTTTGCATCACCTTCCTTCCATCCTCGTAGTTTCGAAATTGTCTGCGCCGCTAACTCGAAGTCTTTTTTCTCTATCGAACCGCTGCTGTTGGTGTCGAAGAACTGATTGAACAAGTGCAGTAGCTTCTTCTTTCTGAAGTCGGACACCATTTTGATTGCGATCTGTTGTATATTTGTTTACGTCTGCTCACATTGCCCCTTATATACTGCCTTCGTTTACTGCAAATGTTGACAATTATTATCAATTTATCGTTTTGCAAATTTATGTAGCGCGACTGAGATGACGTTTGGTACTTATCATATATCTGCATTGCAGTGAAAGTGACTACAGTACAAATCAATAAACAAATATACTCCATTCAACTAGCAGCTTATTTTTGGGTAGATGTTTAACTATTTAAAACAAGATTAATTGTAATATTACTGATTTGCCTTTGCATAAATTCAAAGCGTATGTGAAAAGCACTCTTATGAAGATTGGTTGTTATTGTCCTATCCCACCCGCCGTATTCGCCAGACATTCCTCCTTTCGACTACCACATGTTCCGGTCGAGGGATGACCTGGCCGAGCAGCACTTCACTTCTTACGAAGAAGCCGAAAATTGGGTCGATTCTTGGATCGCCTCAATGAGGATTTTTTTAACGCGGTATCCGCAGGTAATATATATATGCCTTAAGGCATTAAGTTCGCCATATGTACGCTTTTATTTTTGTGCATAAATGTTTAAATAAATAAATAACATACACTCTCAACTCTCTACAACATTCTCTGAATAAATTACAAATAAACCTTAAAAATTTAACTGAACACCTGTGTGAATGCACAGTTTGTACATATTTATTAGATGACTATTGAAAAGATAGGAATGCGATGACACAATGAGCTTTCTTAGACTTTTTTTACTTATGCATATATTTTATAAGGATAAATTTTACTCGTTGGAAGAGAAATATTCTACTTGTGAGTTTCTTGCCGCTTCTTTTCGCAAGGTTTTCCGCAGTAGGAACTTCTTAAAGCGACGGCGTAGTGTTTGACTTTTAGAAAGTGATTAAAAATATTTGACTTGACTCGACTATAGCACTGTATACAGTGCACTTTTTTTATAAATATTTCATTTTGCTTACAAAGCCGTGGTAGCTCAGGGGCTAAGCGCTCGCCGTGAAATTTCACAGTACGCGATCAATTCAGGTTCGATCCCCGCCAGCACCAATGACATTGTTAATTGCAGTTTCAATTTTCAGTGCTAATTTACCACGTGCTCGCCGGTAAAGGAAAACACCGTGAGGAAACCTGCATGTATGAGGTTTTTTTTTAATTTCGAAAGCTAGGGGTCGAACCCGGGTTGCTCGTGTACTGTGAAATTGACGGCAAGTGCTTAACCGCTAAGCTATATAGGCTGTAACTTTACTTCACTTTTCATAATAAGTGACCGTGTAGTGGCGGTGTAAGAATATCCACTACCCCATATCATCCCGTGGGTGTCGTAAGAGGTGATAGAGGGAAATAAACTAGGAGATGGGCAGCAGGGTCTTCCTAATAACAACTATAAATAAAAAATCTGCGGTAGCCAAACGTTTCAACTACGACAAATATCCTCCCTAAGAGACAATCTATAAGGGAGGCCTATGTTCAGTAATGGGCTTTTAATAAGCTGTGATGGTAACATAATAAGTAAAGTACAGATAATTAAACATGGCCGCAGGAACTTATTACCAATATATTCTGATGAGACCGAAACAGGTGAAAATCTGAGGGTCAAAGAGAGAGGGAGGGGCAAGGTCAGGACTATATGGTGGATGCATTAACACTTCCCAACCAAGCTCTCTCAATTTTTGCTAAGTGGCCAAAGATGTGTGTGGTCTGGCATTATTATGATGAAAGACCACTCCTTTTCTGTTGATCAATTCCGACCGTTTTTTCTCAATTTCTTGCTTAAATTTCATTAGTTATTGGTAGTAGAAATCCGAATCGATGGTTTCGCCCGGCGATAAAAGCTCATAATAAACGATGCACTTCAAATCCCACCGTACACACAGCATCACCTTATTGCGTATTAATCCGGGTTTCGATACAGTCTGTGGAGCTTGACTACCCTTTGACCATGATCTTTTTCGCACGTTCTTGTCGTAGATGATCCACTTTTCATCACCAGTGATCAATCTTTTCAAAAATGGTTCGGTTTCATTACGTTTCAATAGAGAATCGCAAATGAGTACCTTCACAATTCATTAGGTTTCCTTCAGTGAGCTCGTGTGGTACCCAAATATTGGAGCTTTTTTGTATAGCCAGGGTTTTTCAAATGGGTCAAAACTGGTTTGTGGTCAATCCTCAATTCCTCGGCTATGTCGTAATTATTAATATGCCGATCTTGCTCCATTTTTAAGGTTCCGTAGTTACACAACAAGGAACCCTTATAGTTTCGCCATGTCTGTCCGTCCGTTCGCGGTTTTGCTCAGAGACCCTAGGTGCTACAAATGTGTAATTTAGCATAGTTATAGATATTAATCACGCCTAGAAAACTGTGAAATAAAATCTTAAAAAACATTTTTATTTTGGGTACTTCCCATACAAGTAAATGGAGGATGATTTTTTTTTTACCCGTCTATTCCATCATGTGGGGTATCGTTAGATAGGTTTTTCAAATACATTGGGGGTCTGGAACGACATATTTTCGATTCAGGGGTCCGTTTGCGAAATATTTAGCTTTAAAGTGGTACTTTTCACTAGAGTCATGTATACTACTAATATAGCTGCATCATGGCTCTACCACGAGTTTTGTACTATAGTGTGGAATCTGCTATCATCAGCGATTTTTCAGGACCGATGATAACTTAGTAACCTTCAAGAAAAGAGCCTATTCCTCCTTTTAATGCCGGCGACATATCTGGCATTACCTACTCTGGTATCGCGGATGTTTTAGGCTCATAGTTCATTTTTAAACATGAACTATGTCCCAACATTTTGAATGATTTGTAGAACTCATGGTTACGGAGGGCACTAAAAGATAATAAGTAAACCAAAAATGATAAAACCTGTTCTAAAATTAGTTCCTTTTATGTAGTGTTCGCGTAAAGTTTGCTCGTGCTTTATCCCATGTTGGTCTGGGACTTATAGGTTCTGTTTGTTTTGGACTTACAACAAAAAATAATGTACCTGGTGTACCTGTGTAATGGGATATTGGGTTTGTGATAATTTAGACAATTGGATAGCCACCTATCACTTTTTTTAAAAATTTCCATCTAAGGCCATATTATTTAGCTTAACCTTAACGCAATACGAGTAACTAATTGCTCTTTGGGCTCTGACTTTTTTATAGAAATGTGGGCAAATCAGCATGCGGCCCACTTGATGTTAAGTGTTTACCGTCGTCCGTAAACAACTGCAACACTAAAAGAAAAGATCCTACTTTTTTTTAAAGTGGCGGCCTTTTAAAAAGAAGTAGACTCTTTTCTTGAAGGTCTCTAAGTCGTATCGGTCCGGAAAAATATAAGGGACTCTATGAATATTCACGTAAGCATAAGTTATATAGCTTACATCGAAGCATTTTATAATTTAGGCAAACAACGAACAACAGTGTTTAGTTAAAATATATTATCGCGTTCATCAGACCGCAACGATTTCCAGTAATCAACACATTGGCAGACGAATTTTTGACCAGATGTCTCGCAACTTTGAAGCTTCTACCCATCGCCAGTCCATATAGGTATACACCGCTGCTTAATTTTAATTACCAGAAAATATTTAAGAACTCATACAGTACCTACAGTACCTACTACAGTTTCTTTTAAAATAAATCGACTAAAATGGAACGCAGTACAAAAATTGCCTTTTTACATTTCCACGTATTTTCAGTGAACTTCACCCGCTTGCGCTCGCTATATAATATTATTTATTTATCCTTTATTGCAAACATTTAACTAACGGTTACAAAGGGCGGACTTAACACCTTATGCCCAGCCAACCCAGGGTTATTAGAAATAGAATAAAACAAGAATTATTACCCAATTTAGAAAATTTTGTTATCGATAATTTGGAATAATAGTTTGAATAACTTATTTTTATGTCGGTGTTGGTTCTATTTCAATTAAAATAGTGACGTATATACGCCATTATTTTTTTCTGACATGTTTTCTCATGGGATGAAAAGTACTGCTGGTTTTTCTTGTAACTAACAACATTCACAGCTATTATTAATTATATATATTATTCATATAATATACATTACTAAACTCGTAGTAATTATAGAATTATATACACGTGACAATTATACACTAATATTAGGACTCCTTTTTATGTCTAAGAGCAGAAGAGTTTGTATCACCTTCTTGCCTATTTCTGTCTTTGGAATGAATAGGAGGTATTTTTGTACAGTTTCATAGACACCTACATCTAACAGGGATTAAGAATATAAATACAGATACGTTGTCACCTTAAGGACAAGGTCAAATGCCTCGTCACCAGTAAGAAGGTAATTAAATAGAAAATTCATTGAAAACAAGTGTTAATCGGTGGTGCTAAGCAGCCAGCATACGGGTCTATAATCAGATCAGCTCCACGGTACGATATTATTGCACTGTCGTACGTGTGCGTGGTAGAGCCATGCTCTATCATGCATGTTATGGTAACACGAATGTGTCGACTCGACCAGGGCAGGACCAGACTCTCACAGAATGTTACTTGAAATAGCAGCTTAATGCTGCTGTTTTGTATCGTATGTGTAAAGAACCGGAAACCCTTTTTAGGGTTCCGTACCCAACCAACGGGACCCTATTACTAAGCCTCCGCTGTCCGTCCGTCCGTTCGTCCGTCCGTTTGTCTGTCAGCGGGATATATCTCATGATCCGTAATAGGTAGACAGTTGAAATTTTCACAGAATATGTATTTCTGTTGCCGCTATAACAAAAAATAAAAAAATAAAAATAAATTAAAAATTAAAGGAGGCTCCACTACTAGAAACGTGTATTACGATGGTACGGAACCCTTCATCCACGAGTCCGACTCGCACTTGGCCGGTTATTACTAGAAACGAGGCATTCCATCTTAGTCCCCAGGGGTGACGACGCATCTGTATTTTGATTCTTAATCGAAGATAGATGTAGGTGATGCAGATGGGCCGCAGCATCCACCTGCCATGAGGTGGACTGTGTGCTCGTTTGTCACCTTATTCTATTAAAATTGTCATCGAAGTTACATTAGTATGCCGAATTACAGCTAAACCGAATGTCAACAAGTTCTTCAAAAATTGATTACAAATGAACCGAAAAGACATACCAAGGAATCAAGTTATTAACAAGTGGTAAAATTTAAAATTTCATGTATCATGAATATACGTGGTAGAGCCATGCTGCAGCTATATTAGTAGTATAGTTGTAGCACGAATGGGTCGGCTCGCCTGGGAAGGACCACGCTCACGGAACACCAGCGTAAAATAGCAGGTTAACACTGCTGTGTTTCGTATGGTGAGTGTAGAGAACCGGAGACCCTTTTACTGGAAAAGAGGCATTCCATCTTAATCCTCATGGGTGACAACGCATCTGCATTTTGATTCGCAAACGAGGATAGATGTAGATGTCTATGGCCACAGCAACCACTTACCATCAGGTGGACTGTGCTAGTTTGTCACCCTATCCTATAAAAAAAATATAGTCGAAGTCAATTAAATACGCATTATAAAGGATAACTTGTCAGATCTTGATCAAATTCATATGGGACTACATGAGAAGCACCAGCTTTCAAATAAAAAATTAATCGTCAAAATTGGTTCACCTAGAAAAAAAATTCTGAGGTAACACTCATAAGAATATACAGTCGAATTGAGAACCTCCTCCTTTTTTGAAGTTGGTTGAAAAGATAGCATGCCTCGTAACCAGTAAGAAGGATATTACCCTGTTTTTGTCAGTCACCATAAAAACACAACAGCATTATTCTATTATTTTACGCCGGTGCCCAGCGAGAGTGAGGTACTTCCCCGGCCGCCGCAGCGAGACTTTACCACGCATAAAAATCTATCAAATCAATGTGCCATTTACAACAAAGCATTTCATTTGCGTAGCTCGTACTATAAAGATTTTCTCTTTCTGACCGATTTGCGCTGGATTTATCAATATGTCTGAATAATGTACCCAATTTTCGATCACCACAACAACTGCAACAACTGTATTGCTAGATGGTAGGACTCCATTTCTATCTCGGAGTCTTTCTCGGTGGGTACCACTCTCTTACCTATTCATGCCGCCAAATATCAATGCATCTACTGCTATATTCCGGTCAGACCGTTATAGAGAGGCAAAATAATTACAGACTGTAAACCTTTCCATATAACTACTCAGAGATGATACTGCATCTGTAGCCCTCTTTGTTTGTATATATCCCCTCAAGAGTTATGACGCCCGTGGCAGGTTGACAGCGCATGCATGCCCGTGTGTCAGCCGACCCAGTGTGGCCATTTAGCAATTAAATATCGCTGTTTTAATCTTTGAACAACATAGATTAAAGACAAGGCCGTAATGTAACGTTTTCAAACGTATTTGAATTGAACATTTTCGATTATTTTAACTGGTTTTTGTTTTCCCGCGTAAAAGGAGGTAGGTAAGGTAGGTTTATGGTGTGAAAAAAATGTATTGAAGGAGTGTGATTTTTTAATCTCTTTTGATATAATGTTGTATTGTTATGCAAATAAAACAAATACCTTTTTATATAATGGCTTAATTTCATAATCCTTACACTTTATGTACAAGAAATCGGCAAAATTACGTCTATACAGTATACATATATATACCGAGATTGATAATATTATAAAAATAGAATTTGATATTTATAAAGTAGAATCAAATATCTTAATTCATAACGAATCTATGCGTATAAGTTTTATATATAGCTGGCATACAAAATTAAAAAGATATCATTGTTTACATTAGCGCCTACCGGTATCGCGCGATTTCCCGAACCGCCCCTGACACTTGACGCGTAAAAACATAAAATAGCGTAACACTTGAGGGGATATGGATCAGTAGTCCTTACCATTAGGTGGACAGTAAGATTGTTTGTCACTTCTGTTAAAAAACCTGTGTTGGTGCTATAATATATGGCAATATAATACATAGTTCCCACTTTTTTTTATAGAATAAGGGTGACAAACGAGCACACAGTCTACCTGATGGTAAGTGGTTGCTGTGGCCCATAGACATCTATCGTTATTTGCGAATTTAAATGCAGATGCGTTGTCAGCCGTGAGGACTAAGATAGAATGCCTCTTTTCCAGTAAAAGGGTCTCCGGTTCTCTACACTCACCATACGAAACACAGCAGCATTAAGCTGCTATTTTACGCTGGTATTCTGTGAGAGCGTGGTCCTTCCCCGGTCGAGCCGACCCATTCGTGCTACAACTATACTATTAATATAGCAGCAGCATGGCTCTACCACGTTGAAATAAAACTTATACAGCGGCACTTCCTTAAGGGTGCCGTGCTGCTGTCGTATGGTGTCGTAAGGCACTGGTGCTGCGAAGAGATGCAACCCTTTGCATATTCTACCGCACCTACTATGGGGAGTGCTTAGAGGAATTGTTCGGAGGAATTTCTGCCGCAATTTCACTATCGCAATTCGCGATAAAACTCGCAATACCATCCATACCATCTGGGTGATTGGTAGTCCACCACTGTGCAATTTACCAGAAGTTTTCTTCATCACACAACTTCCTTATGGAATCGACTACCACTATCGATTTTCTCAGACCAATACGACTTAAGGACCTTCAAGAAAAGGCTACACTTTTTTAAAAGACCGACAATGCACATGCAGTACCCATTTGTAGTTGTTCATGGGCGGCGGAAGTCACTTACCATGTGAACCGCATGGTCGCTGCCCCCTCTTATATAAAAATGGATGCCTTAACGCCTCATTTGGTTCCGTGGGTGTCGGAGGATAGATAAAAATCTTATGGTCTCCGATAGATGGCAGTATAACTATCTCGCTTAGGCTGGACGTAAAATACATAGACCGGTGACGAGCAGTTAAGTCAAAGATGCGCAACGTCTGGTATTGCCATCGTCAATCCGCCTGACAAGTGTGATGTTTAATACAAATTATCCTTTTTTTTCTCCATAAATAAAATGATAGAGGTTTGCAGTTGTGCGCGCATTACGGAATAACTGCTGGATAGATTTCAATTAACTTTTATTAAAGAAAAAATTATTGCGATATCTTCATTTAATATAAAGTTATTAAAGTTTTAAGAAACAACGATTTTTATACAGGGATTTTCACACGGTCAACTGTACGTCGCTTGCTCTCGCGTTACTTACCCTGATAATTTATATATTTTAGCTACAAACGGAGCAACTAATAACTTTTTTTACAAAGAAATTTTGTCTTTTTGATATTTTTTCCTTCACACATACGAAAACTTTGTTAATATATCAAGCAACGCGGACGAAGTCGCGGGTATCAGCTAGTATAGAATAAGAGCGACAAATGAGCGCACAATTCACCTTTGTGCTCGTTTGTCACTCTTATTGTATGCGGTATCTCTTATTGTATGATGGTAAGCAGATGCTGTGGCCCATAGACATCTACATTTATCCACAATCAAGAATCAAAATGCAGATGCGTTGTTACCCCTAAGCACTAAGATGGAATGCCTCGTTTCAGTAAAAAGGGTACCCGGTTCTCTACACTCACTATGCGAAACACAGCAGCACAGAGCTGATATTCCACGCCGGTATTCTAAGATAAAGACAGGAGAGGCCCATGTTGAGCAACGAACTTTCACAAGCTAATGAAGAAGAAGGTTAAGAAGAAGAACAACAAGGGAGCTAAAATACCAAATAAAAAATAAATAACTAATCAAATCATTAGTAAGCATATTTTTTTTAATAAATACAGCCTTACGGAAACAATAAATTAAATTAACATCAAATTATCACTCTGTGATCTTAATCATGTAAAAAGAAATTTACTTTTATTATAAGCAGAAAAGCATGTTGCCTGGTGCATTGGCATCTTCAGTTGTGAAGTACTCCTCCCATAGCTGCTGGAAATCTGCCCAAGAAATGCTGCCCTTACCTTTTGACAGTTTTTGGAATGTATCAGCAGCGTCATTTTTATTGATACCCCAAGCTTCGTACGCTTTGACGAATTCTTCACTATTAATTGAGCCGTCATTTCCAGTATCTAGAAGTTGGAATGAGAATTTGCAATACAATTTCTGCCAATCATGAGCTTTTGATGGATTCTTTGCATAGGCGTCCCACAATGCAACCCATTCGTCAGCAGATACGTGCCCATCCTTGTTCGAGTCAGCTTGGCTTTGTAGTCCGTCCCAGATCTTCAACATCGTGTTGAGGTATTCTTTGTGTTTCGCTTCATCAACCTTCCCATCCGTAGACTTCGTCAGCATCTCTACTGACATCTCGAAGTCTTTCTTCTCAATCGTTCCACTACCATCGGTGTCAAACGTGTTGAACACCTCTAGATACTTCTTTTTCCGGAATTCAGAAACCATGTTGATTGCGTACTGTCTCGACTGAGTAATGGCGGTGCATCTGAAGGCTTTTATATAGTTTTAAGACTACCTGATAAGATTTATTCTTATCTGCCATTTTATAAATCTCCGTTGTGATAAGGTAATGATGAACATTTTAGAATTGAATCCATGGATTTCCCAAATTATGTCATAGAAAACAGCTTATAATCATATTTTTAACCAGTCGCTACTTCGTTCGCACAGAATGTTTATTAATAACTTATTTGTTTTGTTGTTTTATTTTTGAGACTATTGATTATATTTGATAAACCACACCACTGTTCCAACTCAAACAGTAATAGTTTAGATATTTTTATACTTATTACGAGTTATTTCATCATGAAACCAATCAATAATTTATAAAAACATAAGGAGGGAACAACAGTTCGTTTGCCGTTTTGTAGCGGTGTAAATGAATCCATCACTCCTCTACATCCCGCGGTATGGGCGGCTATGAGAAACGCCAGAAAAAAAAGTTCAGTCTCTGACCCCCTCCAAACTTTAGAACCGCTCTTGCAAGTGGTGTTGTTAATTGTTATTGAAAAGTTGTATGTGTTTATTTTTTTTCTTTACTTAAAAAAAACATATAGCTATAATAATACATAATTGAGTTATTACAAAACCCAGTTAAGTTTTTAGCAACTAATAATAACATATTTGATCATTTGGCAAAAATACTGATAAATAAATTATAAACAATTTTCTTATGTAACATATTTTAAAGGTAATAAAACAGTCTGATGTTGAAAGAAAATGTTTAATTAAACCTAGGGACTATGTAAGGTGCTTGATGGCAGATATAAATTCAAAAATGTTCAAATTAAATATATCCACAATATTATAACGTTGGTTATAGAAATTACAGGCTCTAACAATAAATAATTTTCTTGCATAGTTAGTCTTACAATCAGGAATGTAAAGGATAGATTTTAAGTTAAGCCGCAGATTAATCCTGGGACACTCTAATGTTATTTTACGCAACAAGTACGGGGAGACAATATAATTATTAAGGATTTTGTACATAAAGATAACATCGCGTTGTTCACCTTTGGTTTTGAGATTAGTTACTAAATTTGCTGTAATTATTTTGAACTTATATTTTAAGCGTTTACATTTTGGATACGTTGCAGGGCATCCTTATAAATCGAATATTGTGGATTTCACACGGTAGAATCGTACTCAAGATACGACCTGACCAGAGAATTAAGTATATAGAGTAGCAAAGGTAGACATTTTTTAAAGTTCACTGTTTTTCAAAACAAGAAACCTAACATTTTAAAGGCTTTGGCTGCAGCTATGTCAATATGTGAACTAAGTAATAACTGACTATCAAAATAAACACCTAAATTCAGATCACCTTTATACGTGGTAGAGCCATGCTGCAGCTATATTAGTAGTATAGTTATAGTACGAATGGTTCGGCTCGACCTGGGAAGGACCACGCTCTCACAGAATACCAGTGTAAAATAGCAGCTTAACACTGCTGTGTTTCGTATGGTGAGTGTAGAGAACCGGAGAACCTTTTTACTGGAAAAGAGGTATTCCATCTTAGTCCTCACGGGTGACAACGCATCTGCATTTTGATTCTTTATTGAGGATAGATGTAGGTGTCTATGGGTTACAGCAACCGCTTACCATCAGTTGTACTGTAAAAAAAAAGATCTCTCACCTCGGTAACCCCTTTTGAGTAATACATTATTAATTCAAATTGAATAATAAAGGATAGGAGTTTTTTTTTTTCATAGAATATGAGATAATAATATACAACATTTACTTTTATTTAAAAATAATTTAAGTCACGACAATCTTTAATAGATTTTACAAAAATTAAAATTTTGGTATCATCAGCATATAGCTAAACTTTCGCAACTCAAAACGTCATTGGTAAATATGTTGAACAACAAGGGACCGATATGAGAGCCTTAAGGCATACTAGATGTGATGGGGACAATCGAAGATGTACAGTCTTTAACATCCACAGTCTGAGACCGGTCTCTGAGGTAATACGTGAGCCATCGAAGGAGATCACCGTGTATACCGAATTGCTCAATTTTATACCTATTGGTTAATTGATTACATTGGGAAATTTTGTCAAAAGCTTTTGAGTAATCGGTATATACAGCGTCTAACTGATAGCTTCAATAGCTGATAACTTTAATTTCGTTTTAAGCGAATTCATGGGATAAAACAGGCCTTCACCAACATCATAACTGATGGCAATATCTATGACTACCAGGCTCTTTTGAGAAACAACTAATTTGATACATGTGCTATTTATTGTAAAGACTTGGAGGATATATAATAAAAGTGAGTAGTGACACCTGTCAGTAAATTTCCATTACAGCCTATAAAAGTTTACTGCTGAACATAGATTACCTACCCTATTCAACTTTTGTTGTATCAACAAGTTGTACTTGTATCATAGGGGGCATCGCATATTTCCATAGCTGCCACACTTAGCAGGCGGGTGGGCATCCACAATTTTTACAATTTTGAGTTGCAATAGGAAGATGCTGCTGCCCATTTCCTCTATCAGTTTACTCTGTCGCCTATTACGAAACCCACGGGTTATATGGAGTAGTGAATATTCTTACACCACCACTACACAGTTTAGGGTGTCAGCAGACTTCGACGAAAGCCAGTTAACCAAGCTGGCTAAAATAAGTTGGTTTCTCTCAGCACGTCCCCGGTGCGACGCTGCTCTCATGAAACTAAATCAACAGCTAACTTAATTGATCATTGCGATGTTAATGTTAATTACACAATTATCGATACTTTCACAGATTTAAGTCTGTCCGATATACTTAAACGAAATGTCAAACTTGATATTTTTTACACAAAAATAAAAGACATGTTACATAAAAAAAATAGCTTTTGGCTTTTTTTTAATTTTTGTTTAGGTAATAACAATTTACATTAATAAAGTACAATTTCGTAAGAATTTCTTTTAAATAAGTAACGTTCGGAAAGTAATACAAATGAAAACCTTTGTTTTGTTATACAACATGTAACAAAACCCTGTGGTTCCCGTTAAGTGTTATCGGAATCAGTATTAAAACGTATAGAAATATTTTTTTAGAAAACTCGACCGTTAAAAAAATTAATTTTAAATAAAAAATTTGTAAATTGTATGTATTTTATTACCTCTAACTGACACGAGCATCGGTAAAGCGGGATCTTTGACAAAACTCTTACTCCCCGGACAATGCAGAGGTAATAGAACCACATACAATTTACAAATTACTTTTTTTATTAAAATTAAATTAAGTTATTTATATACGTTTGAATACTGATTCTGATAATCAAAGTCAGAAATTTGTTATAGAAAGTAATTTATGCATCACCATCATCATCATCATTACAGCCCTTCACAAGTCCACTGCTGAACATAGGTCTCCCCAAGGATTACGACAAAGCACGGTCCTGAGCCACCTGCATCCATCGACTTCCAGCAATGTCTTACCAGGTCTACATCTAGGGGGGAGGGCTACCACTTCACCTACCGGTATGAGGCTGCCACTCGTAAACTTTTCTACCCCATCGGTTGCTTTTTACCGTTGATTTATGTCACTTAATCTGGTTCTACTGTGTCCTTGCGACCTTGAGCTTCCTCATACGGGCAACAGTAAAGGACCACGTCATCACTGGCAACACGCACTGGTTGTACAATCTTGTTTTCAAATTTTGAGGTATACTTGACGAGAAGATGTGTCATAATCTCCCAAAAAACTAGATTAGTGGTAATTAAACGCTAAAATCATATTAATTTGTATTTAAAAGATTTTTGACGTGACAACGTCTTATAAATTGGTTTGCCGGGTGACACTTCAAGAAACTGCGTTACGCTCCGCTCACGTTATGCGCTCACAATGAGAGCGAGTGAGAGGCACGCGTCCCTTCCACTCGGGCATGGTTAGCCCGCCTAAGAGCGAGAGAGACAGACATAATAAAATTATTTTACCACTCAAAGTCGTTGTCACGTAAAACTTTCGCCCGTATACCGACTTTACAGGCAACCAATTTTTTTTTATAGGAAAGGGGCAAACGAGCATGCGGCTCACCTGATGGTAAGTGACTACCGCCGCCCATGAACAACTGCAACACCAGGGGAATTGCAGATGCGTTGCCGGCCTTTTAAAAAGGAGTAGGCTCTTTTCTTGAAGGTCCCTAAGTCGTATCGGTCCTGAAAATCGCTGGTGGTAATCGATTCCACAAAGAAGTTGTGCGAGGAAGAAAACTTCTTCTAAATCACAGTGGTGGACCGCCAATCATCCAGATGGTATGGATGGTATCTCGAGTTCTGTCGCGATGTGCGATGGTGAAATTGAGTGGCTGAAATTAGTCCGAACAATTCCTCAGAGCACTCCCGTGATAGATCCGATAAAATACGCAAAGAGATGCAACATCTCTACGCAGTGCCAGTGAGTACAGCCGATCGGAAAGAACTCGGTCGTCGACGATTCGAGCCGCTCTGTGCTGGATGCAGTCAAGTGGAAGGAGCTGGCACTGGGAGGCCCTGCCCAGAGATGGGAACAGTATTCCATGTGGGGCCGAACCTGCGCCTTGTAAAGTTGCAAGCAGTGTGCCGGCATGAAATACTGTCCCACCCTGCTGAGCACGCCAAGCTTTTAGAGGCCAATTTGGACTTCTTCCAAGTGACCACGAAACTGCACATCACTCGATATGTCGACACCGAGGATTCCGATACTGGCTGAGGCAACAAGGGAGTGCCTTGAAACTGAGGAGACACGACAAAGGGTTCTTTTAGAGGTAAACGCGCAACTTGTGTCTTCTGGGATTGAACTGGACTAGATTTAGTCGTTTCAGTCTGAGACTTTGTTCAACAAAGTCTCGACTTCAGCCACAAGTTTGTTCCGGTACTCAGCGACGTTTATCCGAGAAATATTGGCACGGCCGGTGTATAAAGCATCACCAGTGCTGTCGTCTGCATAGCAATGAATGTTACCGGTTTGCAACATATCATTGATATGCAGAAGAAACAGCGTTGGTGATAGCACGCAGCCTTGTGGAACACCAGCGTTAATGGGCTTGTAATCGGAGCATGCACCGTTTACTACGACCTTGATGCTCCGATCTGCAAGAAAACTGGTGATCCAATTGCACAATTTCTCGGGAAGCCCATAGGAAGGGAGCTTCGAAAGAAGCGCTTTGTGCCAAACCCGATCGAAGGCCTTCGCTACGTCCAAACTAACGGCCAACGCCTCCCTTGACCCACTGCCTCCGCCCATCTATGAGTTAGGTAACCCAGAAGATCACCTTTGCTTCTCGCCGGATGATCCCAGCGCTGTTGCTGACTCTGTCACTGATGTGGTGCTACAGGAATGGAACTATTTATTCCATCATCTGTGGTACCCATCGGAGGCAGATCTCAGCCTTGGTTTAGTCGCTCCTGTAAGACTGCATTACGCAGGCAGGAGTGCTATCAGGCCTGGGCTGTGGCTTCGGCGGCTCGGGATGTAAACACCAGCATGCTTAAAGAAGTATAACTTCGCCCAGGTCCTTCAAAGAGTTATTGCCAAGGCAAAGTCAGAGCACATAGGCAGAATTGGCGAGAAACTAGTTCGCTTCCTTCGGGAACCTGCATTCTGGTCTCTCGCCAAGGCTGTCCAAGGGAATTTCTGCAAGCCATCACTACCATCTCTGCACAGGGAGGACGACTCACTGGCCCACGCCGCAAAAGAGAAAGCCGACCTTTAGGCTCCCTTTTGCGTCCAACTCGACTCTTGATGACGGGGAACACACCGCTGACCATCCCGCGGTGTGAGTGCTCCATGCCGGATGTGCGGTTCTCACAGCGCTCAGTTCGCAAAGCACTCCTCTCCTGGACATCCACAAGTCGAGTGGGCCTGACGGAATCCCTAATTGTGCTGAGGACGTGTGCTCCGGAGTTGGCACCGGTTCTAACGCGTCTTTTCCGGTACTCCTACTCCTAGGCGTAGTCCCGAAATCATGGAAGACAGCTTTTGTCCAACCAATCCTAAAAAGGCGACCGCTCAGACCCGTCCAACTACAGGCCTATCGCCATCACCCCTTGTTCTCCAAAATAATGGAGTCCGTTATAAACTGCCAGCTCATGCGGTACCTTGAGGATCACCAGCTGATTAGTGACCGCCAGTACGGTTTCCGTCGAGGTCGCTCAGCTGGTGATTTTTTTATTTTATAGGAGAGGGGCAAACGAGCATGCGGCTCACCTGATGGTAGTGATCACCGCCGCCCATGAACAACTGCAACACCAGGGGAACCAGAGGAATTGCAGATGCGTTGCCGGCCTTTTAAAAAGGAGTAGGCTCTTTTCTTGAAGGTCCCTAAGTCGTATCGGTCCGGAAAAATCGCTGGTGGTAAACTATTCCACAAGGAAGTTGTGCGAGGAAGAAAACATCTTCTAAATCACAAAGTGGTGGACCGTCAATCATCCAGATGGTCTGGATGGTATCGGGAGTTCTGCCGCGATGTGCGTTCGTCAAATTTGGCGGCTGGGATTAATCCGAACAATTCCTCAGAGCACTCCCGTGGTAAATGCGAAAGAAAATGCAAGAGATGCAACATCTCTTCACAGCGCCAATGAATCGAGCCGATCGGAAAGGACTCGGTCGTCGACGATTCGAGCCGCTCTGCGCTGGATGCGGTCAAGTGGAAGGAGCTGGCACTGGGGAGCCCCAGCCCAGTGCCAGCTCCTTCCATGCATTTTCATGCGGTGCGCATGAGCTGGCAGTTAATAACAGTTTCATTACTTTCGAGAACAAGGAGGTGATAGCGATAGGTCTGTAGTTGGACGGATCTGAGCGGTCGCCTTTTAGGATCAGGTGCACCAAAGCTGTCTTCCATGCGTGTTTGGGACTACGCCTAGGAGTAGGAGTACCGGAAAAGACGCGTTAAAACCGGTGCCAACTCCGGAGCACACGTCTTCAGCACAATAGGTGGGACTCCATCAGGCCCACTCGACTTGTTGACGTCCAGGGAGAGGAGTGCTTTACGCACCGAGCGCTGTGTAAACAGCACTTCCTGCATGGAGCACTCACACCGCGGGATGGTAGGCGGTGTGTTCCCCCCGTCATCAAGAGTCGAGTTGGAAGCAAAAAGAGAGCCTAGCAGATCGGCTTTCTCCTTTGCGTCATGGGCCAGTGAGTCGTCCACCCTGTGCAGAGATGGCAGAGATGGCTGACAGAAGTTCCCTTGGACAGCCTTGGCGAGAGACCAGAATGCACGTGTTCCCGAAGGGAGGCGAACTAGTTTCTCGCCAATTCTGCCGATGTGCTCTGACTTTGCCTTGGCAATGACACTTTTGAAGGACCTGGAGGCGGAATTATACTTCTTTTTAAGAGCGCTGGTGTTTACATCCCGGGACGTTGATGCGTCAGCCCAGGCCCGGTAGCACTCCTGCTTATAGCGTGATGCAATTTTACAGGAGCGACCAAACCATGGCTGAGTTCTGCCTCCGATAGGCACCACAGATGATGGAATAAATAATTCCATTCCCTGAAGTACCACATCAGCGACAGAATCAGCAACAACGTTGGGATCATCCGGCGAGAAGCAAACCCGCCCCAAGGGTAGGATGCAAAAAAGACCGCATCCCATCCCAATCGGCCGACCTATAGTGCCAAACATGGCGGCGAGCTGCAGATCTAACTGCGATGGGAGCGTGAGTGGCACCGTACTCCGGATCAGACAATGGTCCGAAGAGCCAGGACCTGACCTGATATCCGTCCGGATGAGAGGTCAGCAGAAGGTCCAACAGGAAGGTACATGGTCCTCCACATCTGGGATCCGGATAGGCGAAGTAACCAGTTGTGTCAGACCATATGCCAAGGCAAAGTCATACACAGATCTACCCGCATGATCAGTTAAACGGGAACCGCCATTCAGCGTGGTGGGCGTTAAAATCACCGAGCATCACGATCTCTGCGGAAGGGACCTGTTATAGCATGGAGTCTGCAGCCATTTGGACATGGTCGATGAGTCGGTCTGTGTCGGCATTACCGCTATGGGACCTAGAGGCACCCGTAGACGCATGGATGGTCGTCGCTGTCTACGCGCAGCCATAGGATGGACAGGTCCGTACCTTCAAGACTGCCGAGGCGTCGAAAACAGATGTCCTTTCTGATGTACGCAAACTCCAGCCCGGGGCACAAAGGAGTGTTCCAATTTGTACTCCGGGTAGAGATACGAAGTATCAGCTGGAGAGGACACCTGTGTCTCGGTTAGAAAGAGCAAGGCCGGCTTTGCCGTCTCCAGATGGTAGTGGACGGCGTAAAGGTTTGAATGAAGTCCCTAATATTGCAGAAACCACAGAAAGCGTGGTAGGGTTGCCTTTGTCTTTTGCTCCGCTTACCCGAGCAGGTTTTGTCTTGAGCGGATTTCACCCCCAGAATACGCGGGCAGCCAAGCACCCACGCTCAGAAAAGTAGGGTAGCATGGGCGTGGATAGGGCGGGGAAATGGCCTCCATTGTGGCGTGGCTCTACCACTGTTAAAACGCTATTATCATCATGGCGCATTTAAACGTGGTAGATCCATGCTGCAGCTATATTAATTGTATAGTTGTAGCACGAATGAGTCGGCTCGACCGGGTGGAAGGACCACGCTCTCACAAAATACCAGCGCAAAATAGTAGCTTAATGCCACTGTTTTACGCTGGTATTCCCTACACTCTTGGTGCTCTCTACACTCACCACACGAAGTGCGTGTGGAGAACCGGAGACCCTTTTTACTGGACACATTTCGTCCTATATGTATAAAGACGACAAAAAAGGTGTAAAATAATTATTTTAATAATGATGGTGGTATTCTCACCATCATGTTTGAATCTCCTTCTTAACCTGCAATAAAGGTGGGAACAGAAACCAGTGCCTCGGAAAGCACGTAAAACCGCTACTTCTGCGCCTAATTATCTCCAGTCGTGTCGGATTACCATCTCACCGGACTATGAGAGTGAGGGAATAGAGAGTGCACACATACACTCGGGCACTATAATCCTGTCCTGCGAAGATGGCTAGTCTCTCCATTGAAACTGGCCGCCGTGACCGACTTTCGGTCTGGAGGACATTATTATTATTGCCTCATAATCGTTACGCTTGGCAGGCGTATTACGATTGCATAAACGTGATGCACCGTTGACGATCCTGTCCATCACACGGTCTGGGTATTTTAGGTCTGGTGGAAACGACATGGTCATACCGGTAATGGCGGTGTAAGAATATTCACTACTCCATATCGTCCTATGGGTGTCGTAAGAGGTGTCAGAGGGAAAAAGCAGCAATGTTTTCCTTTTCCAAGCGTGGCAATTATGGCAAATCCGCCTATGAGGCAATCTATGGAGGAGGCCTATGTTTAGCAGTGGACTTTAATAGGCTGTAACGGTAACGGTATACCGCCATCTGTCGGAAGCCCCTGTCTTAAGACACCCATGAGACAAAATCTATAAAAATAAATATAATTGAAGTGTCTATTTTTGATGTCAAAATAACAGGTTTTTACTAAATGCATATGAAAGTATTTACGGTACTTATAACAAAAACACAATTTTCAAAGTTTTTGTCTGTCTGTCTGTCTGTTTGTTCCGGCTAATCCGACCGATTATGAGGGACTTTCACTGGCAGATAGCCAATGTTATAAGGAGTAACTCAGACTACTTTTATTTTAGAAAAGTAATTAGGGTTCCGCGCAAAAAAAATTCAACCCGTAAAATCAATCGCAATAAATTCCACGGGAACAGCTAGTATAAAATATAATAGTTATTCAGTTAAGTAATCAATTGTCTTATGCCGCTAGCTCACGCCAATCATCACTTGACATCACCCGTTGACGTTAGTTTACATGAAATCCACCTTCTTTTTCCTTGGCCAAAACCCTCTCAGCGATACCTCTCATCGGATCAGATCTATGCTTAACAATAGTACATAATAGGTGGGCTGTTACTTTAATTTTTTACTAATTGCGCATGAATGAGGGCATCCCCGACTTTTTCTGCCACCAGGGCGGCGCCACTTTACAATGAGGTAAATCATTTGGCAGATTTCATGGCGGGGAAGATAATATTTTAGAAAAATATAAAGTTTAATGTTTCTTTCTGTATTATTAGTCATATTTTATATTAATTACATTAAAAATAAATAAACCAAACTATAAATATAACTAAATGTCAAAAAATAAAAAAAGAGGTATAAAGTACAAAAAGTTAAAGATTAAATCACTGACGCATTATGTTGTATATTAATATAACTCTCTAGAAACTGATAAACTATTACTTAAAACTAATTTCTCAATTAAGTGACATTTTGTAACAGAAAACTTTACTTCAGTCACAACTAGTGACATCTGGTGAGTGGAAGATTATTAGCCCTCATTAAAACACTTAATTACAAACACATTTGTTTTTAATTTCTAATGTCTTTATAATAACCGTATAATTTGACTTTTATATTATCACTAGCTTTTCCCGCGGCTGTGCTCGCGTGGACTTTGATGTCTCTCAATATGTCTGTCTGTCTATCACGAATGTTCTTTTCGTCTTTATGTCATCATCATCATTATTGCAGCCCTTCACATTTTGCCGAAGGGTATGTATGTGGTCTATGGTGCTAAAGCCTTTTCAGAAACCGGCTTATTTGGGAGGCTGGAAGTGGTTGAGTCTGCGTGCGAGACGATTCGTAATGACTCTCGAAAACAGCACGTGGACGCGGCTCAGAAGGGAAATCGGTCTGTAGTTCTTCAAGAGAGCATTGTCGCCTTTCTTGAAGAACAAGACCATCGCACTTCTGCTCTACGCCTCCTGAGTAGTGCCACCATGGAGGACGGAATTAAAGAGCTTCTGAAGTACCAGTTTTCCACCCGCTTTCAGAAGCTCCGCTGTAATTCCATCCTCGCCAGGGTTCTTACTGTTTTAGACACTCGCGTGGCTCCAACGATGACGTGTACAGCTGCCCATAGAACCTCTCAATCTCACTCAAAATCTCAGTTGTCCCGGAAACGATGCTGCCACATTCGGTATTCAGCTTCGACTGTTCGCTTGTCTTTATGTGGAAGACAAAAAGGAGTGTGCCAACTATATAACTTGCTTGGCATGGCAAAAGGCGACTGATGGTATATTGGGTTCGTGATTGTATAAGCGATGGTCTCACCTATCTCTTCTTTCACAATATTCATCCAAGCCCATATTTTCAACCGACTTCAAAAAAGAGGAGGTACTCTATTTGACTGTATTTTTTTTTATGTTTGTTACATCATAACTTTTTTCTAGGTGAACCGATTTTGATGATTCATTTTTATTTGAAGATGGTACTTCTCATGTAGTCTCATATAAATTTGATCAAGGTCTGACCAGTAGTTTTTGAGTTATCCTTAATAATTTATATTAAAGACGGTAGTATAAAAATTTTAATGTTACCACTTGTTGGATAAGCGTTACGCGAGTAGTTGTTGACTGCTATATGGACTCAGTCAATCCCGTCTGAGATACAGAGGTAATGTTTTTACGCGTCAACATAAGTAATAGTTTAATCTTATTTACATTATGGCCAATAGATGCAATATAATATTTATTGAAATTTAATTTTAAAATAAATGTGTGTGTATTATTTAGTTTGACAAAACGCTAATTTATATGTAAGGCCTGAACAATAATTATTATAATCAACACATTTGATACACCGATGTCTCGCACCCTTGACGCTGCTATCTGTCGCCGGTATGATTATTTATTACCTTTAAATTTTAATTACCAGAAAATATCAAAGCACTTATACAATATTCTTTACATGTGATAGGTAGGCATTGGTGTTGAAATTAAATTAGCTTTTGTTTTAATTTAAAAAAAATCGACTGAAATGGACACAGTACAAAAATACTGTTTTAATATTTAGCGAACTTTACCCGCCTTCCCTTGCTATTATTTATTTTATTATAATCATTGCCGCCTATCAAAGTCCGCTGAACATAGACTTTCCCCATAGATTGCTTCTTAGGGGAGATATTCGTATTCAGAGAATAAGGGTTTGTTTACCTATTTCTGCCACCCTTACACCCATTTCTGCCACCACGAATCATCACTTACACTACTGCTTCTGGTTTCAAAGGCATAGCAACGCATCTGTAATTTTATTATCTTGAAATTTTAAGCAGATATTTTTATTTATTTAATTAATTCCTAATTCTAATTCTATTTTACGTGGTAGAACCATGATCTAGCTATATTATTAGAATAGTTGCAGCACGAATAGGTCAGCTCGATCGGGGAAAGACCATGCTCTCACAGAATACCAGCTAGCAGCGTAAAATAGCAGCTTAACGCTGCTGTGTTTCGCATGGTGAGTGAAGAGAACCTGAGACCCTTTTTACTGGAAACGAGACATTTCATATTAGTCTTCACGGGTGACAACGCATCTGCATTTTGCTTCGTAATCGATGATAGATGTAGATGTCTATGGACCACAACAGCCACTTACCATCAGGTGAACTGTGTGCTCGTTTGTCACTCTTATCCTACAAAAAAAAAAAAAAGCTTTAAAGGCGTTGCATCACACACGACAGATTGCATTACAGAGGGGCAGCATCCAGATCAATGATCAGTTTAGCTCCTTTCATACTATTGCATTGTCATCGAAGATACATAAGTATAACAAATTTCAGCTCAATCGGATGTCAGTAAGAGATTCAAAAATTAATTACAAATTTTGAACAGGAAAGATAATAAAGCAACAAAGCGAAGAAAGCAGGTTATTAAATAGTTTATGACAAACGTAATCTGTCCTCTTAAAGTTGGAAAAATTTACTTTGCCAATATCCGCTCAATAAAATAAAATGATGTGTCTTACCTAGTTTGAAGAGCACCTCCCGCCCTCCCTCTATTTCGTGCACTATCATCCACTAATCCCAGCACCACTACTCCCACCACCACTACACTTGGAAAGACATACCACCGACGACAATACGACACGTGTTTCGCCTCTACACGAGGCATCTTCAGGTGTAGTAGACTCTACGGTGGCTGACCCGTTTTATTGAGCGGATATTGGCAAAGTAAAATTTTCCAACTTTAATATAATGGATTTCCGCAAAGTAACGCCTGATTCTATTAATAATCTGTCCTCGTCAATCACTATATGAAACACTGCTGTGTTTCATATAGTGATTGACTGACTGACTGATATGAGGATTAGTATTATGCTGCTATTTATATATTGCTCCGTATTTATAAGCTAATACTATGAAAGAGCTAAGTGATTTCCTAGCCCCTGCAGTAAGACTTTACCACATATTTAAAAACCATCAAATTATTGTAACTCATTACTTTGATGTACTTTATGAACTCTTAGCTTGTTCTAAATATATAAGATATTTTCTTACTGACAGTTTTGCGTGGCATTTATTATTGTGTCTGAAAAATGTGCCGGACTTATCGGATCGGACGCCGGGAACAACTGTGAAGGAGCTATTATAGTGCGACTGGTGTCACTGGTACTATCCTCGTAGGTTTAGTGGTGGTAAGCGCAACTGTTGATCATGTGGTCATGGGTACTAATCCCAGGTCAGACCAGATCAGTTGTTGGGTTCTTCTGTCCAAAATTTCAGTAGCAGACAGGAGTCAGGAAATTGGCGGTGTTCCACTTCCATGCCTCGGAAATCCCGTAGCTTCTGCCCGTCTGGCTAAAAGCGACTGAGACAAACATACGAGACGTTTGGTTCTGCAATCGTCAATTCGCCAGCCAAGAGTGTCGATTCAGGCAAGTTATTGTTTCAACAAGAGAGGCCCATGTTCAGCAGTAGACTTGTATGGGCTAATGAAGAAGAAGATTAAGAATAAAAAAACAAATTCTTTATTCTTTTTATTCTTTATTCTTTACAAAGGAGCTAAAATGGAAAAAAAAACCTTTAAATCATAAAGCATATTTTTTAACAAATTTTAAATAAAAAGTCTCACCGAAGCAATAAATTAAATTTACACCAAATTGTCACTCTGTAATCTTTATCATAAAAAGGAAAATAATTTACTTTTATTATAAGCGGAAAAGCATATTGCCTGGTGCATTGACATCTTCAGTTGTAAAGTACTCCTCCCATAGCTCCTGGAAATCTGCCCAAGAAATGCTGCCCTTACCTTTTGACAGTTTCTGGAATGTATTAACAGCGTCATTTTTATTGATACCCCAAGCTTCGTACGCTTTAACGATATCTTCACTATTAATTGAGCCGTCATTTCCAGTATCTAGAAGTTGGAATGAGAATTTGCAATACAATTTCTGCCAATCGTGAGCACTTGATGGATTCTTTGCATAGGCGTCCCACGATGCAACCCATTCGTCAGCAGATACGTGCCCATCCTTGTTCGAGTCAGCTTGGCTTTGTAGTCCGTCCCAGATCTTCAACATCGTGTTGAGGTATTCTTTGTGTTTCGCTTCATCAACCTTTCCGTCTGTAGATTTCGCCAGCATATCCACTGACATCTCGAAGTCTTTCTTCTCAATCGTTCCACTACCATCGATGTCAAACGTGTTGAACACCTCAAGATACTTCTTTTTTCGGAATTCAGAAACCATTTTGTTTGCGTTCTGTGTCGACTGTGTAATGGCGATTCATCTTAAGGCTTTTATATAGTTTTAAGACTAACAGATAAGATTTATTCTTATCTGCCATTTTATAAATCTCCTTCATAACACGGTACTAAGATTTTGGAGTTGTATGCGTGGATTTCCTGAATTATGTCATAGAAAACAGCTTATAATTTAATTATAGTTTTTTATTCAAAAGCGTCCATCAAGAATTAAAAGTAATGTCATTTTTTAGCAATTAATACAAATATTATAATTTAAAATAAATGCAATGCTTTTACAATGTTCCTTTAATAAACAAGGTGAGGTAGGTAATTAAATCTCGACGTGAGTTAATTAAATTCGATAATACCATCATGTGCCAAATAAGTGCGGAGTTGTACAAGTTACCGAAAATACACAAACCAAACGCTCCACTACGTCCCTTAGTGAGCCAGATCGATTTACCAACTTATAAGTTGGCTGAGAGGACTGAGAGGACACAATAGAACACACACCTACATCTCGGTGACAATGAAACTACGGTCAGTTTTGATGTTCAGTTACTATTTACATGCCTACCTATTGAAGACTGCATCTCCATGGTAGCTGGGAAGCTAGAAGAAACAACATGCCTGCAGACTATGCAGTATTACTCAAACACTGCCTCATACGCTATCCCTTGTGAAAGGAGGAGTTCTACAAGCAAGAAGACGGTATAACGATGACCTCACTTGTATCTCACATAATCGCCGACATACTCATGGAGGACTTTGAGGAGAAAGGCCTCCTTACTGCTCCTATAAATCCAAGATTCTACAAGAGGTACATAGATGACACTTTCACAATTTTACCATCTGACAAAGTAACTGCATTTTTAGACCACCTTAACTCCACAAACTCTAAAATACAATTCACAATAGAGTTATAGGCAAATAATTATTTAGCTTTTCTAGATGTTTTATTTATTCGAAATCCTGATAACACGATTGGTCGCACTGTGTATAGGAAAAGTCCCATACCAACCGATATTTAAACGGTGAATCTCACCACCATCCATCACAGTTCGCTACCGTGTGATCTTTCTAAATCGAGCACAAGGGATCTGTGACAGAAAACATCTGGCCGCCGAGCTTCAGCACGTCAAGGAAATATTGCAAGACAGCAAGCTTCGGGTCCCGCGCCTACGTCACAGTGACCAAGTGAAACTGGCCATGGTCGAGCGTGAGCCTGCTGTACTACCATACGCCGGAGGAGTCACAGACAAGATTGGCTACATCTTGAAGCGAGCTTCCATTAAAACCTACTACTAGCAGCCGAAGAAGATTAGTCAATTTTTACCATCCGTCAAGTGTAATATCCCTCTATAAGATGCAGTGTTGTACAAGCTTGATTGTAAATGTGGTCTTTCTTACATAGGACAAAGAAAAAGATATATAAAAACCCACGTAAAAGAACATATAGCTGACGTGAAGAAACCATGCTTCGGTAAGTCTGCAGTCTATGAACATATTCAAGATCGTCCTCGCCAATACATTATAATTGATAGACCACAAATCCTCGCAAAAGAACAGCGATTCCTACCAAGGATAATTCCAGATGCTATTGAAATTAAAAACATCCCAATTTCAATAGAGAAGATGGATGAGGTTGGCTACCTTTTGCTTGAGATCCTATAATTAATAAAATTAAATCCAAACCCAAGCATACCGCTGCAAGATTTCAAGATACTGTTAGCTCGTTTTGCGTAGTAGTAAAGTAAAGTTACAGCCTATATACGTCCCACTGCTGGGCACAGGCCTCCTCTCATTTCTGAGAGGGTTTTAGGGCAAGGAAATGTCCGCCGCGCTGCCCCAATGCGTGTTGGCGAACTTCACATGTCTTCGAAATATTTTTTTTATTTCTCAGACATGCAGGTTTCCTCACGATGTTTTCCTTCACCGCCGAGCACGTGGTAAATCAGCACTTAAAATTGCAATTAACAATTTCATTGATGCCGGCGGGAATCGAACCCAGCGGGGGTAGATTGGACCAAAAATTAATATTCAAAACTGAAGGTAGCCGGGCTAACTCCGGTAACTGAGGTGTTTGACGTTCCGATCATGAGATCAGAACGTTAAACACCTCAGTCGCCTATTTTACCCCGTGACCATGGGTTCTTTACAGCACCCATGGTTACGGGATAAAATACCCGAACCAGTAGCCACGAGCAACGTCAAGGGTGTTAGAATTCTCATACTGTTATCGGAAATCCACCTGCCAAGGGTGGCGGTTGCTTCAAATCCATCCAATGGGTGACACCGCTATTCAAGATTGTACTGGACCCGTTCAGAAAATTCTAAAAATAAATGAACATTTAAAATGGATGTGAAATGAGTATACATTATCAGCATTTCAAAATTCTATTTCTCCTTGTGGTGGAGGTGTAAGTGAATTTACCAACCCATTTTGTCCTATGTGTGTGAAGGCGACAAAAACGGTGTAAAATAATTATATCAATAAAAATGGCGGTATACCATCAGACACAAAGAGTACCAAAGATTATTTTAATATATAAAAAGATATTATAACGATATTGGACATTAATATAAAAAACACGAGTCCTTTAATTTTTGAACAGTGTCATTAATAATTCTACATACCTTTATAATTAACCCACAGATATTATTATTATATGTGACGTTACATCAATTAACCGTTCCAAACTTTTTAACAGAACGCGGTACGTAGACTGATGGTCGAAAGAAATTGCCGCCTAGTTACCTACTAGATTTTACCATATGTGTTGGAAATATAATTTTCTATCAAACAGAAACCGAGCACACCCCAACTACGATCTAAATGATTAACGCACCATCGTTTCCCGTCGTAAATATATGTTACGTATTATCGTAAACCTCGCGAACGGTAAAATTCCTACAACGTATAATAGAATACATAAGTGGGCATACTGCGGCGTCTTCGCCTCTTGGATGTGACAGATACGGCGCATCTGTCATGGTCGTCCGCACGCCCACGTGCACACCGACCTGCGAACAATTGGATATGGTTATAATATCTCAGGGAAAAAATGATTCGGATTTTCTTACAAATTTTAGTATCTATGCAGCAGCTATATTGAGACTCGAGCGGGTTGGCCCGACAGGGGAAGGACCAAGCTCTTACAGAATACCAGCATAAAATGTCTGCTCAATGCTGCTGTGTTTCGTATGGTGAGTATAGAGATCGGAGACCCTTTTTACTGAAAACGAGGCATTCCATCTTAGTCCCCGGGGGTGACAACGCATCTACATTTTGATTCTTAATCGAGGATAAATGTAGATGTCTATGGGACTCAGCATCCACTTACCATCAGGTGGACTGTGTGCTCTTTCGTCACCTTTATTCTATAAAAAATCACATATCAATTGCTTAACTATTGTGTCTAATTTCCCAAACATTGAAATTGATAATGTACCGTTGTCATTACCGTTGCAGCCTAACAAAAGCCCACAGCTGAACATAGCTTTCTCCAAATTTTGCCTCATAAGTGGGATACTTACCATAGTTGCCACACTTGTCAGGTGGGTTGCCAACCGCAGTTTTTATTTTCTAGTTGTTATTAGGAAGACGCTGCTATCATAGATTGCCTCAATGGAAGGATTTTGCCATAGTTGCCACGCTTGGTAGGCGAGTTGGCAATTGCAGTTTTTTTTTATTATTTTGATTTGTTATCAGGAAGATGCACATGTTCCACTGAACAATCGCTGTGCAAAGAAAATATTGTGAGGAAACCTGCATACGTGAATAATAAAATATTTGAAGGGCATTTGAAGTCTCCAACACGCATTGTCAGAATTAAGAGGCACAGATTAAGTTCAAGATCAAAAGAGGCGGCCGCTGCCCAGCAATCGAAAGTATACAGGTTTCATTTTTCTACCGACTTCAAAAAGGAGGAGGTACTCAATTCGACTGTATGTTTTTTTTTTATGTGTTACCTCATAACTTTTTTCGAGGTGAACCGATTTCGATGATTCCTTTTTTATTTGAAAGCTAGTGCTTCTCATGTGGTTTATGTGGTGATTAAGGTCGAACCAATAGTTTTGGAGTTATTCTTAATAATTTATATTGAAGTCGGTTGTACAAAATTTTTAATTTTTAATTATATTTTACTTAATGCCAGTGCCAATACATTCTTTGCCAGTCAACCCGTGTAGTGACGACATTTTGTGGCAGATGCAGTTATATGTTTAACATTAATTAATACCATATTACCTAAGTTTGCTGTATTCTGTGCCGGAATAAAGATTTTTCCATATTTTATAAGAACTGCCGCATCTAAGTCTCTCTTCGCACATCCTGCGTTAGAGACTAATGCGATAAAAGAGAGTTCTAATGGCTATAGGGACGAGACTTTGCTCCGGAGCGAGAGGGAATCAGAGGGGGAAGGGGGATCCACTCATTTGCCAAATTGTCCGGGATTATAGAATTTTTTATCGGCGTCTCTTATGCAGTGCCCTAATGCGCTTTATAGCGCTGACCGGATATTACTGAGGGATTGTGCGGCCTGTGAGTTTGAGATACGTCATGCGTTATCTCAAACATGAAGCCGTTGTTGACTCCACGAGTATAATCAGATTCTTGTAATTGAGTTATAAGAACGCTCTAGTAATTTGGTAATTTTATTTCACTCATTCGTTACTGTCTATTAAAGTCTTGTTAAATATAGGCTTACACTTAGATTGCGATAAGGAAGATATATTTGATATAGTTGCTACGCTTAGCAGGCAGATTGGCAACCGCCATTTTTTATTTTGTGGTTGTTATGAGGAAGATGTCGGAGTTTAACTCCTGGTTTGTTTCCCTCTGTCGCCTCTTACGACACCCACAGGGCGATGTGTGGTAGTGGATATTCTTACATCGCCACTACATGGCATGTTTTATTTATTACCAAATGTAAAGGTGCGGACTGCAAACTTAGATAGTCGTAGGTACAAATTCGCCATTCCACTACTGTAGTGAACCACTCATAACACAAGCAATTTCTAGCTAACTTCTCTAAGTTAGCTATAAATAAGCTAAATACTCTTATTAGTAACTAGCTGTGCCCCGCGGTTTCACCCGCGTATATCACGCGTCTGCGCCACGCGACATGCGAACTTCGAGAGAGACATCACGACGGACGGTCGCTGAATTAACAAAGATTTAAAAAGTGAAAAATGTTACTTAAATTACATGGTTAACGTAATTGGTGGTTATGCATGGTACACATGTATAGTTAAACATATGGTATCGCAGATTTTTTGTAGTTATTGATATCCTCTATAAAACTGTAGTACATCACTTTGCTCTATTGTAAATAGTTTCCACAGCGTACGCGATATAAGGATTTTTTTTGGTATTTTTTTCACACCTTGGGTTACATTAACGAAGTTTTCATACGGATCCCTAACTTTTTTGAAAATATTCTATCGTCTATGTTCATCAGGGATAATGTAGGATTCTAATGGTGAAATAATTTTTCAAATCGGTCCAGTAGTTTCGGAGCCTATTCAATTCAAACAAGCAAACAAACAAACAAATCTTTCCTCTTTATAATAATATAATATAAAATATAATATAATATAGTGTAGATGTAAAGTATTCAAAAAAAAGTATTCAGGTGTGGACTGTTTGGGGCTGATATTTAAACAACAGGGTTGAAGGATTTAAACTGGAACATAAACATATAAATAAATAAGACCAAGAGCGTCCCCATACCACAAAGTCTTCAACCAATGCGTTCTATATAATTTTTTGGGTATATCATTTTTTTACAGAATAAGGTGACAGAAGTAAACACAGTCCACCTGATTGTAAGTGGATACTGTGGCCCATAGACATCTACATCTATCCTCGATTAAGAATTAAAAAGCAGATGCGTTGTCATCCCTAAGGACTAAGATGGAATGCCTCGTTTCCAGTAAAAAGGGTCTCCGGTTCTCTACACTCACCATACGGAACACAGTAGCATTGAGCTGCTATTTTACGCTGGTATTCTGTGAGAGCGTCGTCCTTCCCCGGTCCAGCCGACCCATTCGTACTCCAACTATACAATTAATATAGCTGCAGCATGGCTCTACCACGTTGCAAATCCTTGTATAATAATACTGGTGTGCATGTGTGCGTACATGATTGAGAACGTGCGAGCGTGTTTGCGTTTGTGAAAACATGCGTGCGTGCTTGCGTGCGTGGCCCCGATCGAGCTGACCCAATCGTGCTACAACTATAATACAGCTGCAGCGTGGCTCTATCACGTAAAAATAAATAAACGAATACCATAAAATGTACATTCTAAATACAATATAAACTTTTAAGGTATTTATTCCAGCTACACCCGCAACAAACCCTAAAGGTGTCTAGCGCAGCGTCGAGGCAATACATCAACGGACAAACAGACCGGAGAACAAAGGCACTATTATAAAAATCCTCTTGCATTTGGACTTAGATGCCCTGAGGCTAGAAAAAACATTTCTTTACACCCACATTCGTTGTACACCGCGGTTAATTCCAGACCCTTTGTTTTCTTTACGAGAGATAATAAATGTTAGGCACAGTTAAAAGATAAATTATTATTATAGTCCTTAAAAAGGGAACAAAAGTAAAATATGAAAACTATAAAATATAGGTTTTTTTTTAACCTTAATGTTTTTTTTATAGAATAAGTGTGACAAACGAGCACGCAGTCCACCTGATGGTAAGTGGATGCTGTAGCCAATATACATCTATACTTATTTTCAAATTAGAATCAAATGCAGTCACCCCTGAGGAACAAAATGGAATATCTCGTTTCCGATAAAAAGGGTCTCCACATAGTCTCCAGATCTCTACACTCACTACACAAAACACAGAAGCATTAAGCTGCTATTTTACGCTGGTATTCTGTGAGAGTGTGGTCTTTACTAGAGATTGGCCGAATATGGATTTCACCGAATACGAATATTCGGCCGATAGTTCGGTAAAACTTTTACCGAACCGAATATTTGGCCGAAAATTATTCGTCAGGATCACCTCAGTACCTAACTAATTCATGTCGAAACTTGTTTACGTAAAGCGCGCGGGATTAGCACCGGACCCTCCCCTCACTCCCCCGCCACACCTGACATGTTATTGCATCATCTAGTACTGAGCTAATTGCCGGCACGTGCATTCGCCATTTGGAAATAATTTAAAATTTAAAAATTTGTACATTAAAATAAATTATTAAGGATAACTCAAAAACTATTGGTCAGACCTTGATCAAATTTATATGGGACCACATGAGAAGCACCAGCTTTCAAACAAAAAAGAATCATCGAAATCGGTTCACCTACAAAAAGTTATGAGGTAACACACATTTAAAAAGAACATACAGTCGAATTGAATACCTCCTCCTTTTTGAAGTCGGTAGATAAATTATTTTTTTATAGAAAGTATTTTTTCGCAAATCGTACATTTCACTTTACTTTGGTCGTCAGTTTCATTCCTGCCACTCATTTTTATCATATAATTATCAATTTTCACTAAGAATAACACAATGAAACACTTTTTTTCTTACAAAAGCAGTCGTCGCGTTTAAATTATTTCCAAATGGCGAATCGACGACTCCAGATCACTTCCAATTACGAATTCAATTGCTGAAATGATAGCAATAGATAACCATGCAACTTCTATAGTCAAAGATAAAGGCTTTAATCGGCTCATGCAGTTGGCAAAGCCCAAATACCAAATACTGAGCCGAAAATGTATAGGTGAAACAGTGATTCCACAACTGCATGAAAATTTAAAAGCACTATTCAAGGTGAGCTATCTAAGGCCAAATGTCTATCGGCTACATCTGACGGCGGCTCTACACGTTGGCCAACACAGTGGCGAATGTGTTGGCCAATACCGATGGCCATCGTGTAGAGCGGGTGTTTGTGCTTACGTTGGTATGTATTGGAATGATGGCCCACAAGTTGGCGCGAGATCCGTGTGGTGTCGGTTTTTTACAAAAGATCAAAGGGTTGTGGCAGAGTATTGGCCGCCGCATCCACACGTTGGCCGCACGTTTAGTTTGCTACGAGCTCTCAGAGTGATCGCACGCACCTGGTTTAAATTTTGTATTTACGCGTCGTAACTAGTGTCTATAAAATGGCAGTAACAATGACCAATAAGGAAACTTTTCGCTTTATATTTTTATTATTATATTTTATAATAAAAATATTTATTAATATTTTTATTATTATTCTTTATAATAAAAATATTTATTAATATTTTTATTATTATATTTTATAATAAAAATATTTATTAATATTTTTATTATCTTTTATTATTTAGAGTCTACACTCACCATACGAAACACAGCAGTGTTAAGCTGCTATTTTATGCTGGTATTCTGTGAGAGCGTGGTCCTTCCCCGGTCGAGCCGACCCATTCGTGCTACAACTAGGGTTGCCATCTCCTAAAATGAAAAAGCCGGACTCGGCGCTCTAAAAAGCCGGACTATTGGCCCTAAAAGCCGTACAGTAATTTTTAGAAAGCCAAACATAGCCAAACAAGCGCGGCGGGGCGGGGCTGGGGCCCCACTCCCGCGTCGCGCGCACCGCACCGCTCTTCGCCGCCCGCGCCGTAGCCATGTTTAATATAGTATTGGCTGGTAATAACGTATATGGATAGATAAATTCGGCATTGCTTCGCTCATTCTGCAAGCGATGCGTGCCGTTACGCATCGCTTGCAGAATGAGCGAAGCGTTCTAACAAAAGCCTAACAAAGCCGGACAGGCCGGACACATAAAAATTTGGCCGGACTGGCGAAAAAGCCAAACATGTCCGGCTAAAGCCGGACAGATGGCAACCCTAGCTACAACTATACTACTAATATAGCTGCAGCATTGCTATTATTCAACTTCAATGAATGTATTATGTATTATCATTCCTAATCTATACAAATAAATAAAATTGGAGTGTCTGTTTGCACATCCACCACCTTCTTTTTTCCCATTTCTTTTTAACCCTTTTCTTATATACATTCACGTAGTAGCGGTATGCTGTGAATAAATAAACCGCAGCAGCTGTTAGCGCCTCAACATCAATTTTAATAAATTCGTCCGCACATTGGCCTGAACCGAAGCAAACTGAACGACCTTCCAACGTGTGGACGCGATCACAAATTCTTGGCCAATATCTTTGCCAACACATTCGCCAGTATGTTGGCCAACGTGTGAAACCGCCGTGACATGTGGACAAACATGTTGTTACATTTCAATAGAGTGGACACTTTGAGTACCACTTTAACGAATGTTCGATTATTTAGCCGAATATTCGGCCGAATACGAATATTCGGTAAAGCTGCCGAATATGCCGAATACCGAATATAAAACGAATATTCGGCCCATCTCTAGTCCTTACCCGCTCGAGTCAACCCATTCGTGCTACAACTATACCAGTAATATAGCTGCAGTGTGGCTCTACCACTTAAAAGTAAATGTAAAAGTTACAGCCTATATACGTCCCACTGCTGGGCACAGGCCTCCTCTCATTTCTGAGAGGGTTTTAGGGCAAGGAAATGGCCGCCGCTCTGCCCCAATGCGTGTTGGCGAACTTCACGTCTTCGAAATATTTTTTTTTGATTTCTCAGACATGCAGGTTTCCTCACGATGTTTTCCTTCACCGCCGAGCACGTGGTAAATCAGCACTTACAATTGCAATTAACAATTTCATTGGTGTCGGCGGGGATCGAACCCGGGTTGCTCGCGTACTGTGTAACTTACAGCGAGCGCTAACCATCTGAGCTACCACGGCCCAGATGGTTAGCGCTAAAAGTAAATGTACTTAAACTATTATCTTAATATATCATACGAGTATTAAGTACATTATGTATAATAAATATACACATATAGTACCGTTACAGTCTATCAAAAGTCCACTGCTGAACAAAGGCCATTAATGCTTTATAGAGGGAATATTTGTCATAGTTGCCATGTTGTCAACCTAGCATTTTTTAAGTTGTTATTAGGAAGACTCTGCTGCCCATTTCCTAGTTTGTTTACCTTTGTCGCCTCTTACGACATGGGACGATATGGGGTAGAGGATAGTTCTTACAGCGGCACTGCATGGTGGTGCAGTGGTATCAAGAAAATAGCGCGATGCCCCCGTCGATAGTACGAAATATCGCGTTATTCTGTCACTCTTTTCTGCAACATAAATTTGCTTTATCACTCTTTCTACATTCATTCTTTCTACGTGTCCAAACCACCGAAGCATTCCTTGCTTAATCCTAGTCACAATAACTTACAAGCCACATTATTCTCTTATCACGCAATTTTTCACCCTAATTATACTAAATCTTATACAATTAAGGAAGAGTCACAAACATATTTATATAAAAATTTATCTTTCCTTATCTAAAGACGTTTGAAAATTATAAAGATTACATTTAAACATGCATAATACCTATATAAAAAATAAACTCCTTGCAGAAGTGTTCAAAGAAAATGTATAATATCTTCAAAAAGCGTCTATATATTTCACGAGTGGCAGTCTCGCACCGGTTAGCTAAGTTTAAGGCGGTCCCCATGAGATGGAGTGACGACCTGGTAAGACATAAAGGAAGTCAATGGATGCAGATGGCTCAGGCCCGAGCTTTGCGGTATTCTTTGGGAGGCCTATTTTCAGCGTTGGACTTGTGGAGGGCTGTAATGATGATGATTTAGTGTCTAATATAGATAAATAATTAATTATTAATTTACCTAAAATTACAGCTGTGGCAGCTTGGGATCTTAGCGCTGGTTGTGAATTTCACAGTACGCGAGCAACCCAGGTTCAATCCCCGCCAGCACCAATGAAATTGTTAATTGCAATTTTAAGTGCTGATTTAACACATGCTTAGTTGTAAAGGCATACTCGTATCGTGAGGGAAACTGCATATCTAAGGATTTTTTTAAAAAGTCCCTCTAGGTTTCTTGCTAATTCTACTCTGGACAATGGTATTTAGTATTTTCCGAATAAACAATAAGTATTTATTATTTATAGTCTATATTGAATTTAAAAAAAAAACCTATTTCGAGGACACGTCGTTTTTCACGTGGTAGAGCCATTTTACGTAATAGAGCGATGCTACAGTTATATTATGGTCGGATCGACTAGGGAAGGACCACGTTCTCACAGAATACCAGCGTAAGTTAGCGAATTCCGTATGGTGAGAGTAGAGAACCGGAGACCCTTTTTACTGGAAACGAGACATTCCATGTTAGTCCTTAAGGGTGACAACGCATCATTTTGATGATCGAGAATAGATGTAGATGTCTATGGGCCACAGCATCCACTTACCATCAGGTGTGCTCGTTTGTCATTCTTATTCTATAAAAAAAGGGAAATCCGCCAAAACGCACAAGGCTGCACGATGGTCACCTCCCCGCCAAATCTTATCAGTAAGAAGAGATCTGAGCCCAGATGTGGGGCGTATACTAGCTGCTATTTAAACTGCGCGCTAATTGGTGGGGCAAAAATACATATCACATTTTAACGTCTCATCACTTTGTGCAGAACTCAATCGTTAAATTGTTAATGACGCAATAACCACAGTCTCGTTTAGGTACTCCGTAATAAACTAATGTTTATATACATTAATGCCTTTTTTATCACTTATTCTTTATTCATTTATTTTTTATACCCGTTAAAGTATTTTATATTACACTAGCGATCCACCCCGGCTTCGCCCGGATGATTTCTGGATCTCGACAACAACGCCACCTATAGGGTCCAATTGTGAAGCTAAACCATCCATAGACCCACTCAAACACTCAAAAATTTCACCAAAATCGGTCCACGAGTTTAGGTGGAATTCAATGACGCCTACAGAAGAATTATATAATATATAAAAACTAGCGATCCGCCCCGGCTTCGCACGAGTGATTTCTGGATCTCGACAACAGTGCCACCTACCGGGTCCAATTGTGAATCTAAACCATCCAGAGACCCACGCAAACACGCACAAAAGATTTCATCAAAATCAGTCCAGCCGTTTAGGACTTCAGTGACAAACACATGTACAGAAGAATTGTAATATATGTATATAAAGATAATAAAATACTAATGAACAGACAGAATAAAAGTGCTGTAGCTGTGGCAACACTACACCATTATACCGAGTCAAATGAGTTTCCGTTGCAACATAGTGCACAAGAAAATGTACTGTAACTTCTTAATTACTTTCTGTTATATTTATTTATTTAAACATAGCTCGCTTTTCACTATGGGATGGTTTAAAATACTTTTAACCGACTTCAAAAAATGAGGAGGTTCTCAATTCAACTGTATTTTTTATCGGAACTTTTATTCTAGGTGAATCGATTTTGATGATTCCTTTTTTTATTTCAAAGCTGGTGCTTCTCATGTGGTCCCATATAAATATGATCAAGATCTGACCAGCAGTTTTTGAGTTATCCTTAATAATGCGTATTTAATTGACTTCGACTACATTGATGATGTTCTCATTTTATTTATATTGAAGTCGGTTGCACAACATTTTAATCTTACCACTTGTTATTAGTTGACAGTTGCCACAGGCGTCAATATGTATATCGTATAATTTGATCGGGTTGCTATTTTGATGAGCTACGTGTAGGTAGGTCATCAAAATAGCAACACGATCCCATCTTCACTTACCAATGGATCTGTATTTTTTTTTAAATAAAACACATGATCATCATCATCATCATTACAGCCCTTCACAAGTCCACTGCTGACCATAGGCCTCCCCCAAGGAATGCCACAAAGCACGGTCCTGAGCTCCTGCATGTCTTACCAGGTCATCACTCCAACTATTGGGGGCCGCCTTACACTGTGCCTGCCGGTATAAGACTGCCACTCGAGAACCTTTCATTCCCATCGATTGTCAGTTCTTCGAGCTATTTGTCTGGCCCATCGCTGCCTCAGCTTCAGCTAATCCGGTGGGCTATGTCGATTACTCTGGTTCTACTGCGGATATTCTCATTTCTTAGTTTATCACGCTGAGAAACCCCGAGCATAGCCCTCTCTGCAGGACCACGTCTCAGATCCAAAAGTTATCACTGGCAACACGCACTGGTTACATTTACCAAAACCAGAAACCTACAATTCCATGTCATATTGTCATCATCATTTTTACAGCCTATCAAAGTTAAAGTCCACTGCTAAGCCTATGCTTTTGTTTTCGGGTTTTGAGGTATACCTGAATTACAAAAATAAAACGCATATTTATTTAACTATAATATTTTAAATTTTGTGATACAAACAGTAAAAATATTATATAATTAAAACATAAAATTGACGCAAAAATCAATGAAGTGTCCTCAGTTAGAACTATTATTGTTTTAGGCCTCTAAAATGAAATTCTTTCGCAGTTTTTCTCCGATTAAAGAAACTCATTTTCAAACTGTAGTATACTCAAACATAACGCTTGACAAAAGAAATTTAAATTTATACGTCAGAAAAATAAAGAAATTCATTGAATTGTCTATCTATTATATTATAAGTTACTTCTATGTCTATATTATAAGTTTATTCTTTCCGTTCTTGATTTTTATTAGGTATTTCAGACCGCACCGCAATAATTAGGTACTAGAAAATAAATCGAGTACATGTGCAACCCGCGATGGCCGACTCTCCCCAGCCCCATTACCCTCTCAAAAATTAGACGGAATGAAATGAGGCCAGTACTTTCCAGTGAGATGTTAATATTCTGCTACTTTTACAAAAGTAAATTTCTTATGAATTTATAACATGGAAAAAATTTGAAGGAAAGTATTTTACCGATTCTCCCGTAAACCCAATTAGTAACTTAGGGAATTATACTTGATAAGTTGATGAGGAAAATAAAATTGAATAGTCTAAAAAAGATTAACTATTTTGATCGATTTCATTATGGCATACCGTTACCGTTACAAGTTAAAGAGGTACAAGCGGACTCTCAAAAGCGGATATGCAGTCCTTTGCTAAAAAAACAGGGATACCATCAGGGCCATCCGAATCTCGGTTTAAGCCGCCTTACTGCTTCCTTCAGCTTGGTATCGTCAACAGTATTTGGTAATACAGGTAGAGTCATATTGACTATCTGCGGCACGTACCGCATCAACATGGTCCAGTAAGGTACCTCGTCTTGATACACTGAACTAAAATAATCTGCAAAAGCGTCAGCTGCGGATTGTAACAACTTCGACACCACCGGACGAATAAACGTTCGTACGCTGCCTGTGATTCTTCCTATCTTTAACATCCCCAGAATTTGGCTGGATCGTTAATTATATTTTGTTCTGTCAGATGTAAGTGCTGCATGTGCATTGTTAATCAAGTTTTAACATGCCACCTATAGTATTTAAATAATTCCTTGTTGAACTCTTTACCTTCAGCCTTATACCGTTTCAAATGATAATATTTTTACGTATATTACTTATAATATCAGCATTAAACCATTTTGGATATACGTACTTATTATTCGGCATGTTGGGATTTAATTGGAACATATTGACTGATACAATTATAAAGACGGTGATAGAATAACGCAACTGCGTCGTCAACGTCTGCAATTACAAACATATCCGACCAATCTATACTTTTTATTGCCGTGTAGGCCCAGAAACTGCTTAATTCCAGTTTGAGCAGCTCCCGGGCGCTGAGCCGACGGTGGAAGGACGGCGACTGGGCCAGCGTGTCGCACTGAAACCTGAGCGTCACCTCCAGCGGGGTGGTACTTATCAATTGGTACTAAGGGTTCTGAACCTCCACACAAGACCTGCTCCGGGTTAAAATTGCTCAACATGAGATCAACATGCCATCACATTTGTTATACACAATGTTATGTTGCTGAAGCCCACTATAGACACAAAAGTAATTAAAATTATCCTTAACATTAACGCTAAGAGTTCAAATTAAAATCTCCCATTATTAAGACATTCAGAGAGGAATATAAAATAATAGCATTTTCAATGCACGTCAAGACGTTGAGATATAGATTTACTACATTTAGGAGGCAAATAAACGACACAACATAAAACTTTTCAACACTTTTCCATCAATAATGGCGAAAAGCAGTTCCATATCAGGCGTATAAGCATCTACATTAGTTACTTGTTGCTGTATAGCAGTTTTGGCACAGCAAGGAGCACTCCTCCCACCCGACGTCGCCTGCACGGTCTTTACGCACTACTAAATACTCAAGTAAATAATTCGCCGTCAGATACGGAACTGTTCAAAAGGTTTCAGTCAAGGCTATAACATCAAAATTGCATTGAGTCACATTATTCCTAAAAGTATCCGATTTTGTACGTGAGCCTCTACGTTTTGATAACAAAAATATAGGTTACGCACTTTTTCCTTCCTTTGAAAGTTCTGACACGGTTTTATACAGATGTCTTCCGCCCAGTTATTTGGTGACATAACACTGTCGGCAATCCTCGACGGGACTCCAGCTTGAACGATGAGTAACGCCCCTTGGTTTTAGTTCTTCCTGTGCAATCATTGTTTCCACAATAATGGAGTGGAGATGAGCACACCTCCTCCACTGTGGTACCCTCTTGAACATAGTAGAGATGCAAGTACCTCCACCTCTCAGATGCACGCAGTTTCGTCACTCCGCGCTGCAGTTCCGCGAAGCACGCCGGGCAACGACGCGCGCAGATCCAGTTACGTCTCACTTGTATCCACTCTTCCGGGTCTTTTTGCTCGCTCATCCCGGGCGCAAGATTTGCCTCATGGCTCACACTCACTATTGAAGTGTCGGGATCAGAGACTAAAGTTGAAACTGGCGCTAAAGAGAATGGGTGCGTTTACTTTTGGGTGGATTAGGTTTGCCCGAAGCTCCTTATTTTTCTGCTGAAATTTGACTTTTGTACTGTCTTCCACTATCAAGGTTTGATGGGTTTGATGGGTGCTGTACCGCCGCTGCATAGCCCTGCGTTGATACACTATTATTTTGTCAATTGTTAGATTCTTTCTTCTAATATGTCAATCTTACAGGTTAAATTGCAAATTTTTTCAAATACCGAGGCCTTGAATTCATTAAATTGCTCATTGAGTAGTGCGCAAATTTTCATGGTAAGGCGCGATTCGAAGTCATCCTGCATTTTCTTTATTTCCTGTACTACAGGGGCCATATTTTGGGTACACGGGTCGCTCTTCATCACTAATTGCGCAGGACGTTTTCCGTTTCGAAACGTGATATTATCTGGGGTATGCTTCGATACATCCAAACAATCACCAACGGCAGTCGTATCGTGGCTCAACTGCTGGCGCACTGGCGTATGTGAATTATCCAGTTTCGGTATTTTGCTACGGCATTCAAAACATATCCACATCTTTTTAAATTCTGATGACATTGTTGCAAATACTTCTACATTAAAATTGGCACACTGAATATCAAAGTATTGCTTACATTTGGCGCATCTCATGAATGCGCTGTCTTCCATAATCACACCGCGGCATCCCGCGCAGTTTACTTGGCGTGACGTCATCTCGACCACTACACAGCTTGATGCACTCGACGGTCGACGGCGGCGGGCCAGCAACAGGTGACGGTGACTCACAGCAGCGAGCGCGCTGCGGGTTGTCGTAGGTCAGTACGTAACGGCCAAATACAATTTTTTGAAATGTATTTGCTTATAACTTGAATATTACAACGCGAAATGAAAAACTGATTTCACCACTAGATAGCCCAGATCAAAATCTTTAAGAAAATTGCAAAATAGACATTAGTAATTTACTTTTAGCTACAATGCATTTATATATATGCGGAGCAAACTGACACAGATGTTAACAACAAAGACGTCATGATAGATAGTTGCCACAGGCGTCAATATGTATATCGTGTAATTTGATCGGTTGCTATTTTGATGAGCTACGTGTAGATAGGTTTTACATCTTCACTTACCAATGGATCTGTATTTTTTTTTAAATAAAACACATGATCATCATCATCATCATTACAGCCCTTCACAAGTCCACAGCTGAACATAGGCCTCCCCCAAGGAATGCCATAAAGCACGGTCCTGAGCTCCTGCATGTCTTACCAGGTCATCACTCCAACTATTGGTGGCCGTCTTACACTGTGCCTGCTGGTATAAGGCTCCCACTCGAGAACTTTTCATCCCCATCGGTTGTCGGTTTTTCGAGCTATTTGGCTGGCTTATCGCCACTTCAGCTTCAGCTAATCCGGTGGGCTATGTCGATTACTCTGTTTCTACTTCAAATATTCTCATTTCTAAGTTTATTACGCTGAGAAACCCCGAGCACAGCCCTCTCCTCGAGCTTCTTCATACGTTCAGCAGTCTGCAGGACCACATCTCAGGTCTATAAGTTATCACTGGCAACACGCACTGGTTGCATTTACCAAAACCAGAAACCTACAATTTCATGTCAAATTATTGTCATCATCATTCTTACAGCCTATCAAAAGTCAAAGTCCACTGCTAAGCCTATGCTTTTGTTTTCGGGTTTTGAGGTATACCTGAATTACAAAAATAAAACGCATATTTATTTAACTATAATATTTTAAATTTTGTGATACAAACAGTAAAAATATTATATAATTAAAAACATAAAATTGACGCAAAACTCAACGAAGTATCCTCAGTTAGAACTATTATTGTTTTAGGCCTCTAAAAATGAAATTCTTTCGCAGTTTCTTCTCCGATTAAAGAAACCTCATTTTCAAACTGTAGTATACTCAAACATAACGCTTGACAAAAGAAATTTTAATTTATTACGTCAGAAAAATAAAGAAATTCATTGAATTGTCTATCTATTATATTATAAGTTACTTCTATGTCTATATTATAAGTTTATTCTTTCCGTTCTTGATTTTTATTAGGTATTTCAGACCGCACCGCAATAATTAGGTACTAGAAAATAAATCGAGTACATGTGCAACCCGCGATGGCCGACTCTCCCCAGCCCCATTACCCTCTCAAAAATTAGACGGAATGAAATGAGGCCAGTACTTTCCAGTGAGATGTTAATATTCTGCTACTTTTACAAAAGTAAATTTCTTATGAATTTATAACATGGAAAAAATTAGAAGGAAAGTATTTTACCGATTCTCCCGTAAACCCAATTAGTAACTTAGGGAATTATACTTGATAAGTTGATGAGGAAAATAAAATTGAATAGTCTAAAAAAGATTAACTATTTTGATCGATTTCATTATGGCATACCGTTACTGTTACAGCCTATTAAAGTCCACTGCTGAACAATAGGCCTCCCCCATAAATTGCCTCATAGGGGGTTATTTGTCATAGTTGTCACGCTTGGCAAGCGGGTTGGCAACCGCAGTTTTTTTTAGTCGTTATTAGGAAGACGCTGTTGCCCATCTAATGATTTGTTTCTCTCTATCGCCTCTTATGACACCCAAGGAATGAAATGGGCTCATGGATATTCTTACACCGCCACTGCACGGTATTTAGACGGTTATTACGGTATAGTTTTAAATTATTTTGAAACTAATGTGGGCTAATCTTACGTTTGCCAGATGTCGCTAGTTGGGACTAAGGTGAACTTATTTGTTACGCAGATGGTCACTCAGTGTCATCATCATTGAAGAGTTGATAAGATTTTCGGTTTCTAGTTTTGTATATACACAAAACAATGCCTCAGTGCTGTATTGTTTAATTTTTTATACACATATTTAGCTTTTTTAATTCTTCTACTTTTAGGAATATCCGTAGTTTGATTTATTAATTTCTAATCTAATTAATATAAAATATAAGTAATATTTCAGAAAGAAACATTAATCTTTACACTTTTCTGAAAAATTAACTTCCTCCGCTATGAAATCTGCCAAATATTTCATCTAATTTCTAAGTCTTGGCAAAAAAAATCGTGCATGTCCTCATTAAAAAATTAGAAAGTTTTGAATTAGACGCAGCAGCATCTTCCTACTAACAACAAATAAATAATAGAAAAAATTGCGGTTGTAAACCCGTCCGCCGAGAAACACAAACAGAAACTTTTTTATTCATTACAGATTATAAATAATACCATTTTATTGAGAAAAAGGAAAAGTTCTGCTTTTATTAAATAAATTATACTTTAGTGACGTAGTTATACTCTTGTGACGCCTAAGTGATGACCTGGTAAGACATGCTGGAAGTCGATGGATGCAGGTGGTTCAGGATCGTGCTTTGTGGTATTCCGTGAGGGAGGCCTATGTTCAGCAGTGGACTTGTGAGGGCCTGTAATGATGATGATGATGATAGTGATGGTCCGAAATCAATTTGGAGAAAAACTATTTAAGGGACATTCCAATTGTAGCCTTGAGTTTCTGATATTCCTTAGTCAAAAAAAAATTAAATGATCTGCGCACAATTACTTCTGTAGGCTTTAATTAGATATTTTTTATAGGATAGGGGTAACAAACGAGCACGCAGTCCACCTGATGGTAAGTGGTTGCTGCGGCCCATAGACATCTGCATCTATTCTCGATTACAAATCAAAATGCAGATGCGTTGTCACACGTGAAGACTAAGATGGAATGCCTCATTTCCAGTAAAAGGTCTACACTCTACACTCTACACTCAGCATACGAAACACAGCAGCGTTAAGCTGCTATTTTACGCGGGTATTCTTTGAGAGTGTGGTCCTTCTCCAGTCGAGCCGACCCATTCGTGCTACAACTATACTACTAATATAGCTGCAGCATGACTCTACCACGTTAGATACATTATGTCTTAGCACTGACTTCAAAAGCTTTTATATGGATTTTTTATAGAGTAAGGATGACAAAAGAGAACTATCCTCGATTAAGAACCAAAATGGAGATGCGTTGTCACCCCTGATGACTGTGATTGAACGCCTCGTTTCCGGTAAAAAGGGTCTCCGGATCTCTACACACACCTACGAAACACAGCATCATTAGGCTGCTATTTGACGCTGGTATTCTGTGAGAGCGTGGTCCTTACCCGGTCGAACCGACCCATTCGTGCTACAACCATAATATAGCTGCAGCATGACTCTACCACTTACACGTATGTTGTATTCTTTTTTTGGTTATGAAGTCGGACGAAGTTTAAAAGTTAAATTATTGTTTTACCGTTTCGACAACTGTGACTGATTCAGCTCCCGCCTCATAAAGCCATTAATATCAATTAAACAACGGGCAATTTGCGAACTGCAATATATTTTGCGACGGTTAATGATTTTTTGTTCCGCGTCAGAGATACGGCTGATTCATGGCGCAAAATTTAATGTTTTGCCTGCAACTTCCTATCGCGCATTACAACCCGCGGCCCGAGCGCCCGTCTTTAAATTAACGGGGGAACATAAAAATATGGGCTATGTGTAAAATTACATAAATAACCTTTAATTCTAAATACATTGATGCCATCCTTGTTTCTGAAACTTTTCTAAAGCCTGCTCTTCCATCTGTACAGTATCGTATTCCTTTTCTAAATCCTGCTCTTCCAACTTATACATAATGAAAGGTACGGCGAAGAGGCAATTTATTTGAAAGCTGCCATTTCTTATAAAATAGTTGTTCATTCACCTAAAGTATACAAATTAAGCTGAGTGTTTATTCATTGAAATTACTATTAATTTAATTACTAAAATTCTAAGACTGCTTGATGTCTATTATACCCTCTCGCAATATAAACTATTTTTCTTCTTTAGAATAAAAACTTATAAATCTGACTCCGCTTGATGATAATACCATTATTCTATGTGACTTTAATACGTGCCTCTTGGGGAATGATAGTGGAAAATTGCTTCCCTGCTGTCATCACGTTAATTTACATATTCTTCCTCGCACCATTCCCCTAATTGTTCACCTTATATTTTAGACCTTGTTCTAGTTTCTGATGCTTACCGCATTGCTTCGCGTTGTTAGATTTCTAGTCATACTTCTTCAGGCGCGACTTCAGGGTAACTCAACTTCGGACAAAAGTAACTTTCAGTAAAACCTAGTTCGTTTTCGCAGTTTCCGCGTTTGTAAAGGTAGTGTGATTGACTATAGTATTTCGTGAGTATATTTTTATGCGAGTCCCCTGATGGTAAGTGCCAACCGCCGCCCATAAACAACTGCAACACTAAGTGAACTGCAGGCGCAGAAGTCGAGCAAGGAAGAAAACCTTCTAGTAAATCGCACAGTGGTGGACCGCCAAGCATACAGATGGTATCGTAAGATAATCCGAACAATTCATCAGAGCACTACCAATTTTTTAGACAATATACACTATAGTTAGATTTACTCGTATTTCTAATCTATTTTTATATTTATTCATTTCATTTATTAAGGCCTATCAAAAGCCACATATCAGAAGTATTTTATTATTCTCAGTCGTTATCAAGAAGATGCTGCTGTCCATCTCCTGTTTCACTTCCCCTGTCGCCTCTTATGACACCCATGATACGATATGAGGTTATGAATTCTCTTACGCCGCCAATATACTACGACACATTACCTTGAAAAGATTGTAGGCAGGTAACATTGCTATGTTAACTGCCTGTTATCTTCATATTTATTATCTTTATATTTATATTATATTATAATCTTTATAATATATTATAAATATAGAGCCGTGGTAGCTCAGATGGTTAGCGCTCGCTGTAAGTTACACAGTACGCGAGCAACCCGGATTCGATCCCCGCCGGCACCAATGAAATTGTTAATTGCAATTTTAAGTGCTGATTTACCACGTGCTCGGCGGTGAAGGAAAACATCGTGAGGAAACCTGCATGTCTGAGAAATTAAAAAAAAATATTTCGAAGACATGTGAAGTTCCCCAACACGCATTGGGGCAGCGCGGCGGACATTTCCTTGCCCTAAAACCCTCTCAAAAATGAGAGGAGGCCTGTGCTCAGCAGTGGGACGTATATAGGCTGTAACTTTACTTTTACTTACTTTATAATCTTTATATGCTCCGCAGCAACTAATTTACATGTACAAGGGTTAACAATGCTAAACATGGCCGATGTAAGTACAGAGCCCGAAATTTCCTATCCGGGAAATTGTATTTGACAACGAGCATTTGTATAGCCTAAGAATGATTGTTCCAGGTCTGTATGTTCGTCCATGTTTATGAAAGTAAAACGCCTGCACGATACAGAAGAAGATCTAGAAAAATTCTATATTTAGTTACTCGCATTCATTTACACAACGCTATCTCCTGACACTTTTTAAATTTAAACTGTTATCTATCACGATGAGACTTATACTCTTATTTGAGTTAACTAAGAAATTTTCAAGGTTGAGTGTTTAATTTTACAACTACATAAATACCTACAGGTGCATTGCAGGTGGCTGTGACCATGGTTAGTGGCATTTTATGGAGAGACCTATGTCTTATCATAAAATTGAAGTGACAAACAAATTTACAGTCCACCTGAAAACTAGTGGCCACTGCGTTCCATAGACTCTGCAACATACTTCAAGCAAAGAAGGCTACAGATGCGTTGTCACCCCTGAGGAATGAGATGAAATCACAATCTGTAATTATACTGGCTCTTTTACCCTTCAGACCGGAACACAGGAGTGCAAGCACTGCTATTTGGCGGCAGAAATAGGTAAAAAGGTTTTTTTATAGTATAAGATGGTAAGTGGATGCTGTGCCCCATAAACATCTACATTTATACTCGATTAAGATTCAAAGTGCAGACGCGTTCTCACCCCTGAGAACTGAGATGGAATGCCTCTTTCCAGTAGAAAAGAATAAGCTGTTCTCTACACTCACCATACGAAACACAGCAACATTAAGCTGCTATTTTACGCTGGTAATCTGTAAGAGCGTGATCCTTCCCCGGTCGAGCCGATCCATTCGTGTTACAACTATAATATAACTGCAGCGTGGCTCTACCACGTACAGGTGGTATTTTATATATATATATATATATATATATATATATATATATTCTTTTCTGACCGGGATTAAGTCTGGGTAGGTAACCCAGACTGACACCCGGCCAGAAAAATATCTAACCCCTCGCAAGATCTATCTTTCAGCGGTGGACTTGTGATAGTCTGTAATGATGATAATGATGACCTAAATCATTAAATTTGTTAAACATACCCACTAATTTATAATTAGTTTCTCGAAAGGGTTTAGGAGCTAAAATATTCACCCTTCTTTTAGGTACTTGAATCATATTGCCTCCAAGAAATGGTAATTTAACCTAACCTAGTTATTTAATGTGGTAGAGTCACGCTGCAGCTTTTAGCTGCAATAAGAATGCGTCTGCTCGACCGAGAAGACCGAGAAGACCTCCCACATTGATTACCTCATAGGGGGGATATTTTCTATAGTTGCTACGCTTGGCATGCAGTTAACAAACGCAGTTTTTTTATATTTAAGTTGTTGTTATTAGAAAGACGCTGCTGTCCATCTCTTGGTGTTTCCCTTTGTCACCTCTTACGACATCCACGGGACAATATGGAGTAGAGGATATTCTTACACCGCCAGTACATGTTCAGGTAAAGGTCATGTATGACAGAACACTAGCGTAAAATGCAGAGTGATATAATAGCGAACAAAACTATTCATTGGAAAACGTTTTCAAGCTACTGGACTAGAATGGATACAGGATACATCACTCACTTTCGATTTTGCGACGATATAGTCATTACGGCAATCGCTTGAAGACTGCACTATGCAATGACCTTAGAAAAGTTTCCTGACGGATAGATCTTAAAATGAACATGGACAAAACAAATGTCATGTGTAACGTCCATGTCATACCTATGTCGGTATTTGTTGTTTGCCAAAACATATTGTCCGACCGGTGAGTCAAACTTTGACCGAGAGATCAATCGACGGATCTAACTCGGCTTGAGAGGGAAGATTACGGCACTACCTTCTCGCCACGTATAGGTACTTCAAAACTTGAAAACAAGATTGTATAACCAGTGCGTGTTGCCAGTGATTACATATGGAACTGTGGTCCTTTACAGCTGGCCGTATGAGGAAGCTCAAGGTCGCTCAGCGAGCTATGGAGAGGGCTATGCTCGGAGTTTCCGCAGTAGAACTAAATTAACCGACATGACCCATCGGATTAGTAATCGGTATGCTAAAGTGGCAATGGACTGACCATAAACTCGCAGAACCGACAACCGATAGAAAAGAATGGTTCTCGAGTGGCAGCCTCATAACGGTAAGCGAGGTGTAAGGTGCCTCCCCACTAGATGTCTAGGTGAGATGTGTAGGAAGTCGATGAATGCAGGTTGCTCAAGACCGTACCATGTGGTATTCCTGGGAAGGTCTATGTGCAGCAGTAGACTTTTGGTTAACTATAATGATAATAATGATGACTCCAAATTTTTTGAGGTTCCCTCCAAATATTTAAGGTGATTTTATTGAGTGCATCATAAAACATGTTTCAGTTACCAATGGGTCGATGGGATTCGAACCCGTAGCTGCAATTTAATTTGAAGTCCCTGGGCCACGAAACCGTCATCGTATATACTATGTTATTGTAATATTTTTATATTACAGTAACATAGTATATACGAATAATTATTAAAATAGAAAGAGAGACATAAAGGGTTTCTCTTTCTCCATTACTTCTCCGTTTGAGGAATCTCATGTCGAAACGGTACTAGATTTAAAAAAAATACATTTAACAAACGAAATTTTATTTTCTTACGTCGCAGCAGTAAACATATCTCGCCCTGATGGTGCCATACAACAGCTGATTTTTAACCACCGACGAAAACAGGGATATTATAAGTTTGTAGTGTGTGTTTGTGTATATGTGTGTCTCTCTGTGGCATCATAGCTCCTTAACGGATGAAAACCGGTTTTGATTGAGGTTTTTTCGTTTAAAAGTTGCGTTAATCGTGAGTGTTTTCAGCTATGTTTCCAGAAAATCTGTTCAACTGTTTGATGATAATCGGCTCTTTTTGTTTCGAGGTTTTTTTTTAATTTTTACTTTAAGTTATAAGACTATCAAAATTTCTACCTTTCAAAGTATTAAAAAAATTAAATATTCAAGCTTTAGCGAACGAGTAACCCAAGCACAATCCCCGCCGGCAGCACTGAAATTATTAACTTCAATTTTGAGTGCTAATGTACAACGCGCTCAACAAGGAAGGAAAAATCTTGAGAAAATACCGGAATGTCTGAAAAATTTATGTTTTATAAAATTTAAAAAAAATGTTAAAACCTACTTCAAACCTAAAAAGATACCTTTTTATAAAATTGAAGTGACACACGACCTTACAGTTCACCTAATGGTAAGTGGCTACTGCAGTCCATGGTCACCAGCAGATAATTTCAAACAAAGAAGGCTGTACATGCGTTGTCAGACATAGCAGTACAAGCACTGATATGTCTTAGCACTTCAGAAGCCATAAAATAATTTGGAAATTATTGAATTATTTTTATCATTTGAAATTGTTTTTTTCTTTCCTTTTTTAGGGTTCCGTACCCAAACGGTAACCAATAGGGTCCCGATTACTAAGCCTCCGCTGTCCGTCCGTCCGTCTGTCTGTCAGCGGGCTGTATCTCATGATCCGTAATAGGCAGACAATTAAAATTTTCACAGAATGTGTATTTCTGTTGCCACTATAACAACAAAAACGACTAACGACTAACGACTCGCACTTGGCCGGTTATTTAAGTTTAATTGCTAACCTTTTTTTATTTTTTACCGTTTAATTGTGTATTCATTCTTGGGGCGATGTATATGCTTTTACAACAAAATCCCAGAAAATAGATAAATATATAAGTTTGTATAAAATGGGTTATTACAATATTTTTTTAATAGAATAAGGGTGACAAACGAGCACACAGTTCACCTGATGGTAAGTGGTTGCTGAGGCCCATAGACATCTACATCTATCTTCGTTTGCAAATTAAAATGCAGATGCGTTGTCAGCCGTGAGGACTAAGATAGAATGCCTCTTTTCCAGTAAAAAGGGTTTCCGGTTCTCTACACTCACCATACGAAACACAGCATCATTAAGCTGCTATTTTACGCTGGTATTCTTTGAGAGCGTGGTCCTTCCCCGGTCGAGGCGACCCATTCGTGCTACAACTATACTATTAATATAGCTGCAGCATGGCTTATAGTAGTACAATAGTACAATATATTAAAATATTAGTATATATATTAAGGAATTTATGGATGATAATAACCCCTGGGAATGAGGTGATCGCTACCAAGCTATTTCTAATTTGTTTTGTGTTGTTAATTGTGTAACATACATGATTGTAAGCTGTTATTTTTTTTAAAGAAAACGTCTCGCTGGGTTTCTTGCTGGTTTTTCCCAGGATAGAGGTTTTTTTCCGAACCAGCAGTGGTAATTAAACAGACACAGAAGAGTGACCTACAATAAATTTTATTTATAATCTATATTGAATAAAAAAGTTTCTGTTTCTGTTTCTGTTTCTGTTTACTCTTTTGAGTGGACTAAGCAATATCACAAGCTCAAGGTCACTAGAATGCCTTCTTAACAGTTGACATTAAAAATTTCTTCCCATATTTTCCACCCATTTTCTTTTTAGGAGTGTATTTTTTGCTCAATATTTAAATGGAATCTTTAAATGGTATCACTCTTTAAGTATTCTCTATTTAATAAAAAAATATATATTATATAGGCTTACAACTTTTTTCTTTTTTTTTTTTGATGCACATAGGCTCACTTACAAGCTCCAAGCCGTGGTAGCTGAGTTAAGCGCTCGCTGTAAATTTCACAGTAAGCGAGCAACCCAGTTCGATTCCCACAGACATTAATGATATTGTTAATTGCAATTTTAAGTGCTGATTTACCACGTGCTCGGCGGTGAAAGAAAAATAAAAAAAAAGTTTCGAAGACATGTGAAGTTCGCCAACACGCATTGGGGCAGCGCAGCGGACACTTCCTTGCCCTAAAACCCTCTCAGAAATTAGAGGAGGCCTGTGTCCAGCAGTGGAACGTATGTAAATTGTAACTTTAACTTACAGGCTCTCATGAATAATCAATCACAAGAAAAAATATATAAATAAATTTGCAAAGATATCACGTAACATACATACAGCGTACAAAAATGCAGAGGAGTTAAAATGCTCCTCCTTTTTTAAAATCGGCTAAAAATATTTCAAGTACATATCATATTCGCAAAGGCGTAGTACGACGAATTCTTTTATGCTCTATAATCTATAAAGTCATCAGGATGAGGGTAGGCTTACGTCCCTTACCGTTACAGCCTATTGCAAGTCCACTGGCACACATAGGCCTCCCCATAGATTGTCTCATAAAGGGGAAATTTCCCATAGATGCCACGCTTGGCAGGCGGGTTGGAGACCGCATTTTTTTATTGTTATCAGGAAGATGCTGCTGCCCATCTCTTGGTTTCTTTCCCTCTGTCGCCTCTTACGACACCCACAGGGCGATTTGGGGTAGTGAATATTCTTACACGGTAAGGCTTATGCCCAGGTGTATGCAATATGTACTAACTTGTTTCCTCATAAGTACCTATATTTCACACATTTGCATTATCCATTTTCCAGTTGTATTAAGTATTTCATTTCATAATTTTCTAATTGTGCAAGCTTCAGACCTAACTTTGACGCTATTTTCTGTCCTCCGTCTAGATGTTTTATATTAATAAGTTTCATATTAGATAAAAACAGAATTACAAGTTAAATGAAACTAATTTTTACGGATTCTATCGCGTTTAATTTAACTTTTTTAATTCCCGACGTTTCGGGTGCTTTACAGCACCCATGGTCACGGAGGGGACTGAGGTGTTTGACGTCCCGATGTCATAGTTAGCCCGGCTACCTTCAGTATCCGAATATTAATTTTTGGTCCGATCTACGCAGAATGAGCTTACAGTATCTTGAAGTCTTGCAGTGGTATACTTGGGTTTGGATTTAATTTTATTAATTATAGGATCCCAAGCAGATAGCAGCACCCATCCATCATCTCTATAGAAATTAGGATGTTTTTAATTTCAATAGCCTCGCGAATCATCCTTGGTAGAAATCGGTGTTCTTTTGCGAGTATTTGTGGTCTATCAAATCTAATGTAATGGCAGGGACGATCTTGAACATATTCACAAACTGCAGACTTCCCGGTTCGTCGGTGCTTCAAGTCAGCTATACGAGTATGTCCTTTTACGCGGGTTTTTATAGATCTTTTTGTTTGTCCTATGTAAGAGAGACCACATTCACAATCCAGCTTGTACACTCCAGCATCTTGTAGAGGAATATGACACTTGACGGATGGTGAAAATTGACTAATCTTCTTCGGCGGCTTGAAGTATGTTTTAATGGAAGCTCGCTTCAAGATGTAGCCAACCTTGTCTGTGACTCCTCTGACATAGGATAGTACAGCAGGCACACGCTCGAATGTGGCCAAAAAGTTGGCCTGAAAGCTCAAGGTCGCTCAGCGAGCTATGGAGAGGGTTATGCTCGGGGTTTCTCTGCGTGATAAACTTAGAAATGAGGATATCCGCAGTAGAAGCAGAGTGACCGACATAGCAATGGATTGGCAATGAGCTGGCCATATAGCTCGAAGAACCAACAACCGATGGGGAAAAAGGGTTCTCGAGTGGCAGCCTCGTACCGGTAGGCGAAGTGTAGGGCGACCCCCACTAGATGGAGTGACGACATAGTAAGACATGCAGGAAGTCGATGGATGCAGGTGGCTCAGGACCGTGCTTTGTGGCATTCCTTGGGGGAGACCTATGTTCAGTAGCGGACTTGTGAAGGGCTGTAATGATGATGACGATGATGAATATCTTAGCACCTACTTCTAAAGCTATTCTGTGAAAATTATTTTATTCTCTTTAGTTCTATGAAGTTCACCTTTACTTTTTATTAAAAGTTTAATTGTATTTAATATGAATCATTTGCGTTAGCATAAGATATCTTCATGAGATTTTTAAATGGACATTTTTATGGCGTAATAACCGCTTATTTCCCACCTGCAAATTTCCGCTGCCATCGGTTTATGGTGCAGTTAACGGCACGTACCAGGTTTTATGAGGAAAAGTATTTTTTAATCATAGGCCACTAATTAAATTTTTATTGTTGGTTTATTTATCATTCTTATCGCCCTTATGGCTTAGTGATCAGACTACAAAGTCGCAGGTTCTCTAATCGAGATAACTTTTAAGGAAATATTCAAAAATAAGACATTTTATCCAAGTCCGTGTTCACCGTGTTTACCGTGTAGTGGTGTAAGGATATCCGCTGCCTCATATCAACCCGTGGGTGTCGTTAGAGGCGACATAGGAAACTGAAACAGGAGGTGGGCACTAGTATATTTCTGATAATAACATTAAATTATAAAAAACATCGGTTGTCAACCCAGGCGGGTTGAATCGTGGCAACTAGGGCAAAAACCTATCTCCTTATAAGGTAATCTATGGGGGAGGCCTATGTTCAGCAGTAGTCTTTTATAGGCTATAATGGATGGATGGATGGATCGTTGATCCAAGCCCACCTTCAATCTTAACGTATAAGCGTATTATACATGGAACACGCATCGCCACCGCCGCGCCGCCTTATGGCATAAGCAATGGCGGATTCTGTCCTCCATGGTTATATGTTTTATATTTTTTTCTATAGAATAAAGTTGATAAACGAGCACACAGTCCACCTGATGGTAAGTGGTTGCTGTGGCGCATAGACATCTAAATCTATCTTCAATTAAAAATCAAAATTCAGATGCGTTATCACCCTCGAGGACTAAGATGCAAAGCCTCATTTCCAGTAATAAGGGTCTCTGGTTCTTCACACTCAACAAACGAAATACAACAGCATTGAGCTGCTATTTTACGCTGTTACTCTGTGAGAGCGTGGCCCCGGACGAGCCGACCCATTCCCACTATAGCCACAATATATATACAGTATCCTGTACATAATGATTTCTTACATTAACACGAATGTTTTACATTAAATATAACTATTTTTAATAGATTTATCGCGTTTAATAAAAATTGAAGGTAACCCGGGTTGACTATAACATCGGGACGGAAGCTAAACACTTTTGTCCCTCGTGACTATGGGCGCTGCAAAACACTTGAAAAGTATTATCGAAAGTCATCATCATTACAGCCCTTCACAAGTCCACTGCTGAACATAAGCCTCCCCCAAGGAATGCCACAAAGCACGGTCTTGAGCCACCTGCGTCCATCGACTTCCTCTATGTCTTACCAGGTCGTCACTCCATCTAGTGGGGGGTCGCCCTACACTTCGCCTACCGGACGAGGCTGCCACTCGAAAACTTTTTTCCCCATCGGTTATCGGTTCTTCGAGCTATATGGCCGGCCCATTGCCACTTCAGCTTACTAATCCGTTAGGCTATGTCGATCACTCTGATTCTACTGCGGATATCCTCATTTCTAAGTTTATCACGTAGAGAAAATCCGAGCATGGCCCTCTCCATAGCTCCCTGAGCGACCTTGAACTTCCTCATACGGCTAGCAGTGAAGAACCACGTCTCAGATCCATAAGTCATCACTGGCAACACGCACTGGTTGTACAATCTCGTTTTCAAGTTTTGAGGTATACCTGACTAGAATATGTGTCGTAATTTCCCGAACGCTGCCCAGCCGAGTTGAAAGTACTTTCATCTATTGTTTTACGGATTTTATTTTACCACACAGTTGATATTATCTTACGAACGTTTAGTGATGTGACCTATGATTATATTCGAAGTATTAGTATTAAAAATTCCAGTCAAGGCTAATGCACCTTACTGCGAGCAGTTCAAACTATACAAAGTAATACAAAAAATTGTTAACAAAGGCCTATGCAGTTCACAAAACAACAAAAAGCGTTTTGTATTTGATATTTACGGAGCGAGACGACACATTTAATGTTCACTGGAAGAGGCAAATAAAAATTACGTAATTAAAAAACGTATGCACGCTAACCAGCTACTTATTTTAGTTTTCGTAATCGCCAAGCTCGCTGCTCGGCAAGTGTATTCTACAAAAATAAATCTCGCCAGCTTTTTTATAGAAGTAAGCGTGACAAGCGAGCACAATGTGCACCCGTTAGTAAGTGGATGCTGTGACCTATAGACACTTATATCTCTACTTACTTTGAACTTAAATTGTATTTTACATACATCTATTTCTTACCATACTTCAGAAAAGTAAAACATTGCATTGTGCTGTTATTTCACTCTGTATAAAATCCGGAAAATTAGTTTCATTACATGAATTTTGGCACTAAAAAAAAATACTCATATTTAACTATCTCCATTAGTCAATTATGCCATTTAATGAGTTTTACCTTTTAACCGACGATATTATCTCCATAGTTTGGGGTCAAAAAATTCGAATCTACTGTTTTTATAAAAATGTATCCTTTTTTATAGAATAAGGATGACAAACGAGCACACAGTGCACCTGGTGGTAAGTGGATGCTGTGGCCCACAGAAATCTACATCTATCCTCGATTAAGAATCAAAATGCAGATGCGTTGTCACCCCTGAGGACGAGGAAGATGGAATCCCTCGTTTCCAGTAAACAGGGTATCCGGTTCTCTACACACACCATATATAAAACATATATAAAAAAAGAAAATTTCATCACAATGCTCCTGTGTTTCGGAGCGTTGTGATGACATTTTCTTTTTTTTAAGGAATCACATTGGTTGCCTTTTTCTGCCATATGGTGGCGTTGTAAGAGTTCATACATCACCTCACTTCATCTAGATATAATTTATCCATACCAAAAAATCTTATCGCTTCCAAAAAACAGTGGTTTAACGCCAGACGTAAAATATCCATACCAGTGACAGGAAGCAGTATCAAAGTTGCGAGATATCTGATAGATATATATGTAGTAGAGCCACGCTGCAGCTATTATGGTTGTAGCACGAATGGGTCGGCTCGGCCGAGGTAGGATCACGCTCTCGCAGAATACCAGCGTGAAATAGCAGCTTAATGCTGCTTTGTTTCGTTTAGTGAGTGTAGAGAATCGGAGATCCTTATTACTGGAACTCTCGAGAACTCTCTTACTCTACTTCTCCTACTCTTGAGAACTATGATGAAATGCCTCATCATTTCATCATAGTTCTCAAGAGTAACAACGCATCTGTATTTAAATTCTTAATTGAAGATAGATGTGGGTCCTATGGGCCCATCATCCACTTACCATCAGGTGGACTGTGTGCTCGTTTGTTACCCTTCTATTAAAAAAAACTCTTAAAAACTATGATACTGTGGTCGTCAAACCGTTCGCCAAGCCTGATTAAGACGAATTTGCCTTAATCCTATGTAGAGATTACAGAAGAGGTCCAGCTGTTGGACCTTTACGAGCTGATGAAGAAAAACACATTGGAGAAATAAGAGTGAAGAAATAATTTAAGGGCCAAAGAAGCCTAATATTATGGAAGCCTGGTAATATCTAGCATAATCGTGGCCGGGGGCTATATTATTTTGCCACAATGGCGAGAGGGGTGCGTAAGGCGACCTCGTTACACACAGCTAATTCCACAGCAAGTATATGGTGCCCGTTTCCATTGTCGAGACACGTCATTTCTTATGTTTGTAAAACTTTATTACTCATTCAGTCTGACATTATTTTATATGCTGTCTCTCTCATAATCTAAGACATTTTTACTCTTAGAAAACACGAAATATTATATATTGATGTCTTATATTTACGCAAACATTACACATAGAATAAAACCAGTTTTTCTTTTACTTACAGGACTCGCAATCACTATCCGTAGGTGCTTTGGTGTCCCCCACCACGATAAAATCCGTAAATAAACTATTTTCATTCTACGAAATCTTATGATAATAGTAGTGCAAAAAAGTGTTTTATGTCATTATTAGTTGCTTGTTCAAAGTATCATACAAAAACTCGTACATTTCTGCTAGCAGATGGACAGAACAACGAACATGGACTTATTTATACCACCATCTAATAATAATATCATGTAGGGTTTTCATAAATCACTGGAACAAAGATTTTTTATTGAATAAGAGAATTATTGAAGATTGTTTTTTGTTAGAAAAAGAATCTTGAGAATATTCCATTTCTAACTAAACAAATTTAGTCAAGATCTGATAATGGGATGACATATTATGATACATGACATATTATGGGCGAATATTATTCATAAATGCGTTAATTGTTAAAAATGGTAAAAGTGTGAGAGCGGATGTTCAACTTGCTCTCTTGCTTACGCAATTAATCATTATCAGTAATAAGACAGCGTAACGCACTTTACATTCAGTATACAGCAATTACAGTTCGACTATACCATAACATATCCCCGTCACAATTACACACTGGTGTAACGTGAAGGACACAATTGCACGATAACACCAAAGTATGCAAACCAACAGCAACTCTATCCATCTCTACGTAACACAGGGCAGACTCCCAGCAGCACCATCCTCCTTGCCTGCACCAGAAGAACTACCACCAAGGACAGAACTACGACACTATCTTAGCACTCGTAGAATGACTTGAGCGGAATCCCTCACGCTCGCCACCTACACTGAACTTTATACTGCACAAACGAATAGGGGTTTCTCGATCTACCCTCAATTCTACCCAGCCACCATCGATATGACGCTCCGCTAGTGACGCAACCTCTTGCTCACTCTCAATCCAACCGGTATTTTATACACACCGACATATTCTTATCAGTTCTTTGAAATAGTTTTTACTGTTTTAAATATTTAACTATTGAAAATGGAGGTATCTCTCTTATCGGAGTATAATGGAGAAACAGTCACATACCTCGGCACGGGAACGCCACGCTCGGTTCCGTATCTCGCCAACAATCCACTCTACAACTGCACCGGTTGAAGTCTGTGCTTTTTAACATTTACATGTTATACTTATTAAGATTATGAATTAACCGCAGATTTAAATCTTACCTTATAGAAAAGGTATGTACTATGTCAAATTAAATATAGTAGATTTTAATATTGTGCTCGGAAATTGTAAAAATAACTGGGTAGAAGTTTAAAATTTAAATATTAAAAGTTCGTTGTCAGATTATGATAATTAATCGGCGAACCAAAACCAAATAATATGATTTTCTAGTTGGTGGAACTGCTTTTCTGCCTAGGAGCTCGTCTGGGTAGGTACAACCCTCTCAACTATTACTGCCGCCTAATAGCAGTGCTAGCTCCGAGCCGTGGTAGCTCAGATGCTTAGCGCTCGCTGTAAGTTGTACAGTGCGCGAGCAACCCGGGTTCGATCCCCGCCGGCACCAATGAAATTGTTAATTGCAATTTTAAGTGCTGATTTACCACGTGCTCGTCGGTGAAAGAAAACATCGTGAGGAAGCCTGCATGTCTGAGAAATAAGAAAAAAAATATTTCGAAGACATGTGAAGTTCGCCAACACGCACTGGGCCAGCGCGGCGGACATTTCCTTGCTCTAAAACCCTCTCAGAAATGAAAGGAGGCCTGTGCCCAGCAGTGGGACGTATTTAGGCTGTAACTTTAATAGCAGTGCTTGCACTGCTGTGTTCCATCCCAAGGGTATAGAGAGCCAGTATAACAACAGCCTGCGAGGCATTCCCCCATTATTCCTCAGTGGTGACAACGCATCTGTAGACCTCTTTATTTGAAGTTCGTTGCAGGTGTCCACGGACTGCAGTAGCCACTTGTATAATAAAAACGGTGGCTCCGTGGCGCAGTGGCTTAGCAATGAGTTGCTGCGCTAAGGGCCGCGGGTTCGAATCCCGCACGGAACAAGTATTTGTATGGCCTACAAATAATTGTTCCGGGTCTGGATGTTTGTCCTTGTGAAATTTATGTATGTAAACTGCCCCCACGATACAGGAGAAAATCCTAGTGTGGAGGTAACGTTTTTTAAACGAAATTTTAAACGAAATTAAACTATTGGATTTTATGTAACTATGCATTGATAAAAGTTGTGGTAGGACTAGTAAATTTACGATGAGCCGTAAATTTCCTAGTCCCTAATCAATGTGTTAATTGTAATTTTAAGTATTTATTAACTACGTGCTCGGCGGTGAAGCAAAACATCGTAAGAAAATCTGAATAATTGGGGTATAACATATTTCGAGGACACGTAAAGTCCGCCATAACTCTCTCAGAAATGAGAAACTCATGCTCAGCTGTAGGACGTATGTAAGCGTTATTCTTTTATTACTACTAGCGATCCGCCCCGGCTTTGCACGGGTGCTTTCTGTATCTGGATCCAAATGTGAATCTAAACCATTTAGAGACTCATTCAAACACACACAAAAAATTTCATTAAAATCGGTATTTGAGTTTTAGCGAGACTAACGGACAGCAATTGATTTTTATATATAGATATGTGTTTGCATGCCCAGCCGTGGCGGCGTAAGAAAATTCATCGTTCCATTTAGCCCCATGATTGTCCTAAGGGGTGACTATGAGTCCTCATTTTATAGTTTCCAACAGATGGCTGTATAATGCCAGACGTAACATACAGCAGCGTCAAGTCTGCGATCTTCAATCCGAACGCCAAGAGTGATGATGAAGTCAAACCTCCCTAATACCGATTTTAAGGAACAGAGACCTTTCTCTATTTTTAGCGTATTCTGTCGTAAAATAAAAAAATAAAATTAGCGCGTTTTCCACTCTCAACGTTCACATAAAAATCCTTCCATTTTAGCAGGAAACGCACAAATTCCGACCGCAGACTTGCCCGGTGCACTAAAACATTTAAAAACTTCGCTGTCGCACTCCGAACTATTAAACTACCCTCCAATGCTTCGAGTGCATTTCCCTGCCGCGCGATTATTGTACGGAACCCATTCGGCCCAATGGGGCGACAATTATGCATGCATTTTGTATAGCCTAGTGATGGATTTTAGCGAAGAAAAATGATCTTGGTCTGTGTGATATAAGACAATAAAAGTTTGTCGAATGCAGTGCCGACACCCTCACGCGTACTGCTGCTTTCCATCACCAGTCATCCTTTACCGTCAGTGCTCGAGAGTGCAATAGCTGAGCATTTGACTACAGCAGGGACACAGGTTCGAATCCCGCACGAAACGAATACTTGTATGGTCTGCAAATATATTTTTTCTGGTCTGGATGTTTGTTCTTGTGAAATGTATGTATGTTTAACGCTTCCTTGAAACTCCTTGTGGAAAAGAGCCCTACCGCCAATTAGCTGGATGTGCTGCGTGCAGGTGAAACCATTTATTTATTGCGATACATCATAAATTATACTTTAAAAAAAATATGCTTTAAAGAAAATTGTACATTTAATCATTTGGAGCTTGTTATCGTATAGCGATCCCGAGTAGACCAGCCTTGTAATCAATGTCCAAATTTTCAACATAAAATAGTACCTTTTTTAGAGGACCTTTGACATTCAGAGGAAGTCGATGGATACGGGTAGCTCAAGACCGTGTTTCGTGGCATACATTGGACGGGCCTAAGTTCAGCATTGGGTTTATGAGGGGCCCTAACTATGATGGTAATAATATGAAAACTAACAAGAGTCTAAGGTTCTAATCTCTCAGTACATTCACGAAAATGTAATGTATGTACACAAAAATAAAAGTAGTTTTAAAAAAATAAGCGATATTCATTCTGTAGGTAAATACTAGGAACGGACACAAGCTAGTAGTACCAGTTATTCGACTCCACCGAGTCAGTAAATTCATTCCGCTGGGAATGAGGTGATCGCTACCAAGCTATTCCTAATTTGTTTTGTGTTGTTAATTGTGTAACATAAATGATTGCAAGCTGTTCTTTTTTTTCAAAAAAAAGTCCCGCTAGGTTTCTTGCTGGTAAATTAAACATAAGAGTGACTTACAATGAGTATTATTTATAATCTTTAATGAATAAAAAAGTTGATATTAATTCCATTTCTTTTATTCACATCCCTACATTATTTATCAATCCGAACCATTTAAAGCATTTTGTATACATAAAATCGAATTTTTTTTTGTTTCAAGATTGAAAAGAGTGAAAAGTGGAAACCTATTTCCATCCACTGCCACAAACTTGTACTTTTAACTAATCTGTTTTGTTCTTTGCAACAAAGGAAATAAGAGCTGTCTCTGTAATGATCGAATGCAACTGTCACATTGTCTACAGATCTATAATCATTTTGCAGCAACGTTTACCAAAAACTTTTTTAAGAGGTAGGATAGATGTACTTATTTTAATATGATACATATTGAACGAGGGTTTAAATTTTTATGGATTCATTATTTAACGACAGAATGTTAAAATAAAAAATAAAAACAGTTTATTGTTTTTTTAGAGATAAGACCTAAACGAAAACATGAGCGTTTAAGTTTTACGTGATAGAGTCATGCAACAGCATCACAGGGTTGCCTTGGTTGGAGAAGGACCTCGCTCTCACAGAATACCAGAGTAAATGACATTATAATGCTGCTTTGTTTCGTACAGTAAGTGAACATACCGGAAACTTTGTCCCCAAAAACTGTGCTATGAAGTGTAAAATTCAACGTCTTTTACGTCAAGATTCATAATGACACAGGATTTCACAACAGTTTCACTCCCTTTATAACTCGAAATATAGGTATATAATAGGAAATCGCTTTTCGGGTTCCAAAGAACACCAACAACAAAATGATCGACCCTTTTGGCCTAACTGATTACGATCGTCATTTAGTGGCGGTGTAAGGGAATCAATCACCCCATTTCGTCCCGTGGCGACTGCGAGAAATATCAGAAGAATTAGACGGCTTCCGATAGATGGCGGTATAACCATCTCGTGTACGGCCGACTTAAAATAAGCTGACCGACGATAGGGGAGCAGCGTCAAAGGTGCAAGCCATAGCGATTAAGGCAAATGTTGTTTTTTTTTTAATTTTTAAAAAAGAGAAAAATCTTCCCTACAACGAAAGAGACTTATTTTCAGTACTGGACTTATACTGCCTGATATAATAGATTAATGATTGCTTCAACTCTAAAACAGACGCATTTTTTGCAGTCTGTCTTTGTCATCAAAAACAGGCCTTCGTTTGGCCAAGATCCCATTGTTTCGTAATGGTATTAAATATTTAAAAATAAACTTGGCGCCATGACATTATTTAACAACATTTAGATTTTTTGTTTCTGTGACAGGAATTGGACCAATAGCAAAGTGCCATTGAAAACGCTCAAACATGTCGTCCAATCACAAGCAACCATTGTATTTGGGTAATCGCGCCAATTCTTAATTCTTATGCATATTATAAAAAACTATTTGGAACCAACGCGAGAAAGAGGTGCACATAGAATTATACGTAATAATTCTATGGAGGTGCAGTTCAAATAAGAAAATTAAAATCCACTCAATGGTTCCGAGTTATAAGTACTACATGTATATCGATGCCAAGAACCAATACATATTCACGAGTGTGGTTCACGTATCATAATAACTAATTAAGGTTGACTGATAGAGAATGCCATAAAGCAATATACGGCAATATCCCTTACAATGATATAATTTAAAAGTCAATGATCCTTTATTATGTTATTAGGTGTGTAATAAATAAACAATTTAAAAAAAAGCGTTCGCTCGACGTCAAACTGTTATTTTGTTGTGTAAGATGTACAAAATCGCGCGAATCACCACCATTGTGAAGATTTAGAATCTCGAATGAGGAGCTCCCATCACTGGAGTATCGTGCGTGGTCAGCGTGGTTAATTCCTGTTTTAGGTGAGCCTTTACATAATCTTACTGCTACCTACTCTCAGTGTGCATATTTTTGTATTATCCACCTTATGTTAAATGTAATAGTGTGATACGTAATAGTGTGATACGCTGTGTAGAGGCGATGTAAAGGAGTCCACTACCCTATATGATCCTGTTGGTGTCGTAAGAGGCGGCTGATAAAAACTGCTACCAACGCGCTTGCCAAACGCGGCAACTATGCATCATGAGGCAATTTATACGTAGTAGAGCCACGATGCAGCTGTATTTTGGTTGTAGCACGAATACAAATATCTCGCTTCCTATGGTTTTAATACTATTCACATTTATTATGAAAATTGTAGAGAATAAAATTCTCTACAACTTTCCTTCCAAACATTTTTTATTAATGCCCTTCTTGAAGAAATCAGCTAGACGGGAGGCAACAAATTCTTCAAAGGTATTTTGTATTGCCTCTCCGGAATTGAATTTTATTCGCGCCAAAAAGTTATCCAAATTCTGAAATATCGGGGTTCGAGGAGTATTTGCAAAAAAAAAAACGATTTTAATGACCTCGAATATCTTAAGACGCGGACACGAGATTTTATGAGACTTTAGGGACAACATTTAGAATGCCCAAATAAAGATTTATAGAAGTTTACAGCTTATTATCTCTCATTCCGAGGTCAACAATCTTTTTTGGCTTAAGTGATAGGACTATTAATAAATCCAAATGTAATGTCAACATAGTTGTTCAGCACTGAACATTGCAACGCACTGACCGCGTTACTAAAACCCAGGCATACTATATATATAACAGTTGTTGCTGAGTAATCTAGTCCAGTTTAATCCTCAGAAGACACAAGTTTGCGCGTTTACCGCTAAAAAGAACCCCTTTGTCGTATCTCCTCAGTTTCAAGGCACTCCCCTTGTTGCCGCAGCCAGTATCGGAATCCTCGGCGTCGACATATCGAGTGACGTGCAGTTTCGCGGTTACTTGGAAGAGAAGGCCAAATTGGCCTCTAAAAAGCTTGGCGTGCTCAGCAGAGCGGGACAGTATTTCATGCCGGCACAACGCCTGCAACTTTACAAGGCGCAGGTTCGGCCTCACATGGAATACTGTTCCCATCTCTGGGCTGGGGCTCCCCCAGTGCCAGCTCCTTCCGCTTGACCGCATCCAGCGCAGAGCGGCTCGAATCGTCGACAACCGAGTCCTTTCCGATCGGCTCGATTCATTGGCGCTGCGAAGAGATGTTGCATCTCTTTGCATTTTCTTTCGCATTTACCACGGGAAGTGCTCTGAGGAATTTTTCGGATTAACCCAGCCGCCAAATTTCACGAACGCACATCGCGGCAGAACTCCCGATACCATCAACAACATCTGGATGATTGGCGGTTCACCACTGTGCGATTTAGAAGATGTTTTCTTCCTCGCACAACTTCCTTGTGGAATAGTTTACCACCAGCGATTTTTCCGGACCGATACGACTTAGGGACCTTCAAGAAAAGAGCCTACTCCTTTTTAAAAGGCCGGCAACGCATCTGCAATTCCTCTGGTTCCCCTGGTGTTGCAGTTGTTCATGGGCGGCGGTAGTCACTTACCATCAGGTGAGCCGCATGCTCGTTTGCCCCCTCTCCTATAAAAAAAAATCTTAGTGTGTAATGTAAATTTGTATTTGTATTAATTTGTATAAATTTTAACGTTTTGTAAATAAAGTTCTCTTTCAACACTGGACCACGACTTCGTTACTATTGGCGAGACTCCTGGTAAGGTCTCCCTCTCACTGCGGCCAAGACACCTTTAGCCGTCAGAACCCCTGATCAGTCATGTATGCTTGACTAGCAGTGAGAGATCCCCATCATCTAACCCTGACATCCTGTCTCTGTCTGTCTATTACCTTAGGTCTCATGTCGCAGACATCCTGCTCTTATCTAATTTATTTATGTATATTTATGTGAAAAGGCTAGGGTATAAGGGACTGCTATGTATAGGGAACTTAGGGAGGGTATGTAGGGTGTAATACTCCTACTATATTCACGTGCAACCAGGTAGTCGAGTTGAGCTATTGAAGGGAAATTGGGTTAATATTTAAACAAATAGCTATATGACTGTACAATAGTTGTACTAAACAGTTTTAAGTTGTCTTATAAGTGAAATTTTATAATTCCTTTAGAAAATAAATTTCTTTGGACCTAAATGCTATTTACATCGTGCTCGGCGGCGAAGGAAAGCATCGTGAGGAAACCTTCATGTCTGAGAAATTAAAAAATGTTTCGAAGACATGTAAAATCCGCCAACACGTATTAGGACAGGGTGGCGGACATTTCCTCGCCCTAAAAACTTTAAAAACCAGCTAGTTATTCTATAAAATCCATGTTCTCTGTTTTTATGCATAATGGTCAAAGAGTATATAATCACTTTTTCATAACAGTCTTTTACTAGAGAGGAATAAACTGAATATACCAATGAAACACATTCGATCGTTGAAAATATATTTATATTAAGTAATATCTTTTACAATATAATTACAAGATTAATTAATTAAATATATTAATATTTCATTTATCAACTACAAATATGCGTTACTAAGTCAGCGATGCAGTGGGAAGTCTTTACATTTCGTTATCTCAGACCAACAAATAAAGATAGACGAAGCGCTGCGTACATTTTAAGTGATGCTTAAACTATGCTCAAATTCTTGACATGCATTGTCGCACACATCTTTCTTTTTTCTTTAGTAAATGACACTTCACTTCTAGACGCACATATATATGCAAATGATTTTAGATACATAATATGTGTACACGAGTGTAAGATGAGCATGGTTTTGGCTTGTTTTTTCCATCACCTGAAATGTACGCAGCGTCTTTCTTTCTTTATTGGTGTGAGTTTGCTGCTAGTTCACTTCGTAAAACTAGACTCAATTGAACATATTCAATTAACAGAAACTAGTTTATAAAAATTAATAATATCTATCAAGCATAGATGGCATTATAAAATTCTAGTAATTCGTCACTATTCTCATGTCTATACTTTCATATAATAATGGACATTCAGTGTTAGTAAAAATGTATACTATTGCCGTATGGTGACGTAAAAGGCAACAATGGGAATGCCATAAAATCTCCTGACTCCATATGAATGCCATAAAACCCACTTCATGTACACCAGACATAAAGTACGGGAGAGCAACGTCAAAGGTGTAAAACGTCCGGTACTGCGTTCGGAAATTCACATTAAAATAAAGCTGCGTATCGACTTCGCGTGGCAATCCATCGAACATTGGCTCGCGCGGCAGCCGCGCACATTGGATACTGTGTCGTCGCGCACGGCAACTCGAACATTGGCGCGCTCGAACGTGCCGCGCGACGAACCAATCCGTGTCGGTTTTTGACGGCGCGGCAAAGGATTCTCAGGGAGTTGTGCTCGCGCAGTTGGGACGGTCGTTTACGTATTTTAGTTGGCGCGCGCGGGAAAAACATGGATAACGGCAAGTGTCGTACTTTAATTAGGTTATATGGTACTAAACAATTTATATTCGATCTCTTGTGAATAATATGATAAATAATTACAAAAGCAGCCGCTGCACTTCGCCCAACGTCCATGTTTGCCGCGCACAAAATGAACGTTCGTTGGTGGATCGGCAGCCGCGCGCGGCTGTTTCGCTGTAGTTAAATTGTGCGCTAAAATTGGCTCGCGAGCCAAAACACAGGTTTGCAGCGGGCGAACAAAGAAGTCGATACGCAGCTTAAAATAGCACATAGAAATGCAAATATCGATTTCATTTGTGCTGGCAATACTATGAATACCCATAGCTCTAATCGATTAAAATGTTTAATAATCGACGTCGCATTAAAACAAGTGAAATCTGATTTTCAATGTGGGTTCTTAAAAGTCAAAAATTTTTAAATGCACGTATTGATAGATTATTGTCAATATACAGAATTTCGTCAGGTTCCATACATTACAACTAACATTAGACAGTGTTTTTTTACCGTAAACAAAAATCAAATAAATACATTCAGTACTTTAGCTACAGAAATTTTATTATATTTTAGTAATTTTTATACATGTAGTGACAATTTTTTGTTAACAAAATAAAGAAAGCGACGTTCTGGTTTTTAAGGGTAAGTACAATTTATATTATACATGGTGTTTTAATTGGTTTAAAATAATGTAATGTTTATTTTGTATAATTTCGACCTAGGAACATAATTAACTATTTCAATATACCTTATCGATTTAGGCAACATTGACCTTGCTTTTTTTGTATTATCACGAGATATATAGTCACGACACCTGGTATAAGTGCCACATTGTTTTTAAGTATTATTTATAATCTATTCAATATTAATTTGATAAGTTGCGCATATTGATATAATAGTAAATAAACACTTATACAAATATGATAACATAATTTAATAATTATTTTTAGTACATAATGAAATAATTTCAAAAATGATGTCGATTATTTCTTTGAATCGACGCTAAGCGTATCCTTAAATGCGTGCATAGTCTTATGGGAGATTTTTTTATTTATTTCGACATTGGCTATTAGGTTTTCAGCCATAAAGAATACATCAAATACTGTTATTCTTTTTTTAATATATATTAACAAATTTCTTCATAATATGTTGATGCATGACATGGAGTTTTATATTCCACCATCGTGGCATGGTTTCTACTAATAGTTCATATGCGTAGATATTTAATATCCAAAATTGCATTTTTCATTGTATCAAAATCTACTTGATATTATTATTTAAACTCAGATCAACAAAGAAAGAAAGATGGCGCGCTAAATATATTTTAAGTGACGCAAAAACTAAGCTATAATCATATTGTAAGAACACGCACTCTTGTACACATATGCATCTAAAATCATTTTCAACTAGCCTGGCTTTAGGTGCATATGTATGTGTCGATCAATAAATTTTTACGTGCTATTAAAGAAAGACAAAGACGTGCACGTAAGTGCGTGTCTAAAGTGGAGCATGATTTTTTTGCGTCACTTGTAACTTGTTTATCAGTGTGATTATCTAAACGACGGTACAGGAGCGGAAAGTTTCTGGCCCGTGTATTTGTGTGCGTGTGTGTGTGTGTGTGTGTTTGTGAGGCCAGGAAGAAGTCAGTAGCCGTGAAGTCTTTGTGCCGGCCGCCAGTGCGTGTGGTGTGTGAGTGCGGTGCAGAGCAGCAGCTTGAAGATGGGCAGGAAGTGAGCAGGAAGAAAGCGATGGTGAAGTTCTTGGTTTGTGTGTGTGTGCAATGTAGTTATGTAGCGTGCGTGTGGTGGTTTGAGGCTGGATAGGAAGTGAGTAGGAAGGAGGCGGCGGTGAAGTTCCTGGTTTGTATGTGAGTGTGCGTGTTGTGTGTGTGTGTGTGTGTGTGTGTGTGTGTGTGTGTGTGTGTGTATGTGTGTGTGACCGGGCAGGAAGAAGGCAACGGTGAAGTTCGAGGTTCGTGTGTGCGGTAAAGTTACATAGCGTGTTGGTGCGTGTGCGCGGCTAGCTGCAGCAGCAGCTTGAGGCCGGGCAGGAAGGAGGCGGCGGCCGCGAAGTCCTCGCCGGCCGCCAGCGCCGCGGCCGCGTGCAGCGCCGCGTCCCACTGCGCCGAGCGCGCCTGACCCGCGCACGCGTGCAGCGCGCTTACTGCACCACCAGACAGCTGCGACCAACCAATACACCCAATGACATATCCGTGTGCCACGTAAATAATATCTTCCACCACGAATTTATACGTAAAAAGAGTAGAGAGAGAGGTAGAGGCCCGTTGCAGCTATATTATTGTTGTAGCACTAATGGGTCGGGTGGATCGATGAAATACTGCGCTCTCACAGAATACCAACGTAAAATAGCAGCTTAATACTGCTGTGTTTCATATGGTGAGTGTAAAGAACCGGCGACCCTTATTGCTGGAAATGGGACATTCCATATTAATCTTCAAGGGTGACAACACATCTGCATTATGATTCGTAATTGAAGATATATATTATAGTCTATGGCCCTCAACATCCACTTCCCATCAGGTAAACTGTGTGATCGTCTGTCAACCTTGTTCCATAAAAAAAAATTAAACCGTGTAGTCGCAATGTAAGAATACCCCTACCCATATCTTCCCGTGAATGTCCTAAGAGGCGACAGAGGGAAAATAAACCAGAAGGTGGACGGCAGCATCTTTCTTATAACAGCCATATTACAATAAAAAACTGCGATTGCCAACCCGCTTGCCAAACGTGGCAACTATCCCAAACATCCCCCCATGAGCAACGACGCAAAAACTCTCTATCCACGGCAGTCCCGCTATTCCTGGCTACGGTGGCAACCATGATAACGGCTGAGCAAGGGGTGCTAAGAGTCTCCGGCAATATTTAACGCACGCACTCAGAGCACCCAACGACAAAATCCTGGAACTGGAAGAAGAAATAGACAAGTTGCACTGGGATATTATAAGATTATCTGAGGTCCGAAGAAAAGCGGAAGACACGGTAATCCTGGAGTCCGGCAACTTGTTCAATCACCGGGAGGGCAACTAACTGTCCCAATGAGGTATTTGATTTATCGTCCACAAGTCTCTCGTTAACAACGTTGTAAAGATTGGGAATGTGTCGGACAAGGGTTGCGTTCCTTATACTCAGAATGAACAACCGGCATTCGTTGAAGGTCATACAAGTTTACGCTCCAACTTCGGCACATCCCGATGAGGAGAGGTGAAGGAAATGTATGAGAATATTTCTAAAGCCATGCATTCCTTCAAAACCGTATAGTGATACAGTGTTAATGGTTGGCTTCAACGTAAAACTAGGCACAAGAGAGAACGGTGAGCTGAAGGCAGGGAATTCGGAAAAGGGTAACGGAATCCATGGGGCCAGCAGTTGGCCGATAACATGAATAAAGAGGGACTCTTTATAATGAACTCTTTCTTCCAGAAGCGGCCCCACAGAAAGTGGAGCTGGTGGAGCTCCGACGGTTCAACAAAAAAATAAGATTGCCTTTATTATGACGACCAGACGGTAACTGTTCAGTGATGTCTCAGTGATCGCGAAAACTAGCAGCGATCACCGAATGGTGAGAGGCAGGCACACTGAACCTAAATGTTAAGTTCGTTCACGTCTAATGTAAAGTCAACGCTCCCCGTGCTCTATTCCAAAGGGGCCCCGAAAACTTTCAGCTCGAGTTAAAAAATCGTTTTCAGTGCCTAGAAAACTACAATAGAGTGGACGATATGAATGACAAGCTCGTGGAAACTGCCCATACGGTCGGAGTTAAGTTCTGCAAGATCCGCCGCAAAAGAACCCAAAAATTCTCCGATCACACTCTTAATCTCATGGCTGCTAGAGGGGAAATGAAGCTGCAGACAGATCTCCAAATGCATGCGGCGGGACTTACGCAACTTCAATACAGCTCGTATTCGAGGGGAACCAAGGCTCCAAAGTCTTTGCCAGAGATCTGTCTGCCAGAAAGAACTGAAGACCGAATGTGGTAGCATCCTAGGCACCGGAGACTTTGAGTGAGATTGAGAGGTTTTACGGGCAGCTGTTCACGTCATCGTTGGAGACACACGCACGTGTGAGTAACGATCCAAGAGCTAGTCTTATCCGACACTATTCCAATGATATCCCAGCCGTCAGTCTCAGCGAGATTAGAATGGCTCTCCAGCACCTTAAAACGGCAAGGCCCCTGGCGGAGATGGTATTACAGCGGGGCTTCTGAAAGCGGGTGGAAAACTAGTACTTCAAGTCCTTCAGAAGCTCTTTAATTCCGTCCACTATGGCGCCACTACCCCGGAGGCGTGAAGCAGAAGTGTTGAGGAACCACCGACCGATTTACCTTCTGTACCGCGTCTACGTGCTGTTTTTGAGAGTCATTACGAATAGTCTCGCACGCATACTCGACAACTATCAGGCTCCCGAACAAGTCGGTTTTCGAAAAGGCTATAGTATCATAGACCACGGTGCTACAGTCCCGTCAGCGGTGCCAAGTTGACTGTCGATATGACGAACTACTTAAGTGTTTGTACAGTAGGGCTACTATGGCTATCTGAGTACAGAACCAGAGTACGAAACCTATCCAACTGCACAGAGGTGTAAGACAGGGAGACTTAACATCAATGGCAAGTACATCACTGATCTTCGTTTTGCCAACGATATAGTCCTTATGGTAGAATCGCTGGAGGACCTAAGTACTATGCTCAATGACCTCAATAGTGCCTACCAACGGATAGGTCTTAAGATGAACATGGACAAACCAAAGATCATGTATAACGTCCATGTCACGCCTATGATGGTAGTTGTTGGGAGCACTAAGCTCGAAGTTGTTGACGAGTATGTTTACCTGGGACAAATAGTCCGACTAGGTAAGTCCAACTTCGACCGAGAGGTCAATCGACGGATTTGAATTGTATGGGCGCCAAAGGAGGGAGTGGGAAAGGACGGCAGATATCCCAATCCGCAGCCGGAGAGCCCGGCTCCGGAGGAGAGTAAAGCAGTCCCTCCTTCACCCCCATAATCTTATAACTTCAGTCCAACTTGTCCATGGCATCAATAATAAAAAAATCTAAAAAAGGCGATTCTCATAATCATCATCATCGCCGTTTGACATGATGACAAAATTTCACTAAATATATTAAGGAAAAATGTATCTCAAACATCTCTCCAAATAGCATTGTGGTGTATTTTCCACATATTATCACATATTTTCGAATAGATCCCACCCAGGCGAAGCCAGGACGGGTCGTTAGTTATAAATTTTATTTTAAAATGAATGTACCTATTTGCGTATACAATTCTATTGAAATATTTTCCCATTAATAGAAAATTTCCAACTAACCGAATAATATATTTAACGTTTTAATTAACATAATTGACGTTTAGGCGGCGGACACGGGGATTGCCCGTCGTCTTTTACGCAAGGCCTCCAGGTGGCGCGAATGGTGTGTGTCCCATGCGCCCTACATGAAGAAGGAGTGGAGAACTCTAGCTCCACTCACTCATCTAGGAGGACCCTGTAAGAGCTACCGCCGTCGGGACTAAGGTAGTGTGCGAAAACGTTCCCGTCGGCTCTCTACGACTAAGGGTAAAAGATGAACACCGTGGGATCTTAGCCAATAGGAGTTCGGCATCACCTGTATTTTGCCCTCACATCAGACGGTTATAAATGAGGATATACCCACGTAAAAAGGAAGTGGTCAACTACAGTATTCAAATGACGGATTCAAACCCAAGATATTAAGATTGCAGTTCGAACTCTGACCATTAGGCTACTGTTGCTTAGCGATTGTCGCTTTTGAATGTTTCATACTCAATTACGAATAAAAGACTAAACGTATTTCGATAAAATTTTGAACAGATACGTTTTAGTCATATCTTGTATAAATACAAGCAATACTTTTCACCGAAGGAAAATACAAGTTACCTCAGGCAATTGAACAGAACACATTTCTGTATTTACGCATTTTCGTTCTTTTCGTTTCATTATGGTTGTAGCGCGAATGGGTCGGCTCGACCGGGGAAGGACTACGCTCTCACAGAATACCAGCGTAAAATAGCAGCTCAATGTTGTTGTTTTGTATGGTTTTGTGTTTCGTATGGTGAGTGTAGAGACCGAAGACCCTTTTTACCGGAAACGAGGTATTCCAACTTAGTCCTCAGACGTGACAACGCATCTGTATTTTGATTCTTAATTTTTTTTATAGAATAAGGGTGACAAACGAGCACAAGCCCACCTAATTGTAAGTGGATGCTGTGGCCCATAGACATCTACATTTATCCTCAATTAAGAATCAAAATGCAGATGCGTTGTCACCCCTGAGGACTGAGATGGAATGCCTTGTTTCCAGTAAAAGGGATCCGGTTCTCTACCCTCACCAAACAGCAGCGTTAAGCTACTATTTTACGTTGGTATTCTGTGAAATCATGGTCCTACCCCGGTCGAGCCGAACTATTCGTGCTGCAACCACAATATAGCTGCAGCATGGCTCTACCACGAAAAGAATTGAGGGTAGATGTAGATATCTATGGGCCATATCATCCATCGTCGACCATATCAGATAGACTGTGTACTCATTTGTCACCCTTATTTTATAACGCAGAAGAAAAGAATATTTACCTTGTGTTCGCGTAGCAAGTCGTACAGCATCTCCAGTCTCCTTTGAATATCCTCCAGTTTTCTCTTCATTTGCTGCGAATGAAAAATATGAAAATCCTAGAATTTTCGTATTAAGAAAGATACTTAAAATATGTGGTATTTCCGTAATATAAAATCTAACTTAACACGGCCTTTAACACTAGCAAGGCGGCGCGGGTCATTTGACCCAAATTTGAATTTGCAGCACTGATTATTATGTCACTTTTTATTTATATTGTTTTGTACTTCGTGACTTTTAATGAATTAAGATTATTTTATAAACAAAAATATTTACATTGAAATATGTTCATACAAATATGAACAAAACTAAACATTCACATACAATGACGGCTAGGGTCATTTGATCTATTCAATAGATGAATGAATTGTTGTTGTGTTTAGGATAATTATATCTATTGTTGACTGATCGTGTTTGACATACCTACATATTTCAGTTTATACGTTTATTACTCCACGCATTCTCATTGAGTCAATTTTGTTATTTTTGGTTGATATTTCATGAAAAATATTTCAATGTATCCGTGAAGCAGAAATATTGATATTATTGCAATCGTTGCCAGAAGATGTTGTATATGAAGTTGTAGGTGTACAATTACAAACAGAAGTTGAAGTCAAACAATAGGAAGATCATCTCGGTGACAAGTACTTGGTGCTTCAATATAATTTTATGGAAAAATAATATGCATAATATATTGAATGATTCATGGAGTAAAATATGGGGCATTTCTAAAACTATGCCTAGGGGTAGATTCAAAGAAATTATGAAATATTTACGATTCTATGTGAGATCAGAACTATCTACGAGAATTATAACAGATAAATATGCATTGATTTCTCAAGTATGGAATCTTTATTGACAGCATTTCGTGCTACAAACCGGGAGAAAATGTAACAATAGATGAACAGTTGTTTGCTACAAAAGTTCAATATCCTTTTATTCAATATATGGCTAATAAACCAGATAAATTTGGAATAAAATTTTGGCTCTGTGTTGTTGTCAAATCGAAAAACTGGTTGAATGCTTACCCATATTTTGGGAAACATAAAACTCGACCGGAAAATCAGTCTTAGACAACACTTCGTCATGCATCTTATGGAAGCATTCCTGAATAAAGGTAGAAATGTGAATAGAAGATTGCCGGTACAAGTATTTTATAATATTTTACATTTATCTGCAATAAATGCTTGAGCGTTGTACCAAGAATTAAACAACAAAAAATACGTAGAAGAGACTTTATTCTGCCATTGGCTGTCAAACTGAGTAATATTTTAGAAGAATCGACTCCTGAGACCTTACTGCGCGTTTTATCACCTCAGAAATGTCAACAAATTCATTTTAAAAATAAAATGTGGGACTTGTGCGAAAAAGTACTATGTCGCAGATGCAATCCATTCAAAATTTTCATGTGTCATAACTGTAGTATTTTTTTTTAATTTAACATATTTACACTAGAAACCAAAAATAATCATTTGCCTTTGTAACAATGAATATTGCCTATTATTTCTACAATTATACTGCACATAGATACCTAATTAGAGACTAAGTAACAGAGATGGGTCAAATGACCCATAACCGCCTTTGTAGGTTAGCTGTTTTTCCCGTCTTGCTAGTGTTAAGAACTATAAGAATCCAATATACTTTTTGATATGAGAATTTTCAAGGTTTCAGTGTAATACACCGTGTACGTGGTGGCGGTGCATGCCAATCCATCATCCTATACTATAAGAAATTCTAGAAGAACCTTATGACTTCTGATAGACATAACCATCGCGTTTGCTATGTACTATATTCAAAATGGCGATGGGCGGACAGCGTTAAAGATGCTGACATAAATGGTACTACCAACACCAATCTAACTTTTTAACTTCCCCGCCATGAGATCTTACGCGAATGATATCCACGACTTTTTCTGCCTCCAGGGCGGCACCACTTAGGAATGAGGTGATATTTTACATATTGCATAGCGGGTAAAGTTAATTCCTAAGAAAAGTGGAGAGATTAGTGTTTCTTTCTGAAACATTAATTATATTTCATATTAATTAGATTAGAAATAGATAAACCAAACTACGATATTCCTAAAATTAATAAAGTTAAAAATATTTAAAAATTAAAGAATACAGTTATTGTTTTGTGAATATACAAAAAAACTTATAATTAAATTGCAACATTTCAATGACGATGACACTGTGTAACTATCTGTGTAACAAATAAGTTCACCTTAGTCCCAACTAGCGACGTCTGGTGAGCGTCAAATTATTAACCCTCATTGTGATAGGCATACTCAGGCATCGCAGTAAGACATAAAGATAAGTATAAATTGTGTACGAGTGAAGCAAAGGGAGTTGTATAGTGAAGTTACCTTTTGGTATTGAATACTATTAGCAATGTTTTTACAGTAAAAGTAAAAATCGACATCAATTCTGTTTCCAAGCTATGTATGTAATCCACAAAATCATCTGGAGGGACTTGTAGTCCTCCGAAGCGATCACGGCTAGTATCATAAGCTCTCAGACGGATGTATAAATTTCTCTCATTTTATTCATCGTCATATGATGATTCGTAACTAATTATCGATAGGCAGTCAAGCTTGTGACTTTCAACACACCTTCGCAACAAATAACCGCAGATATAGTGGAATGCATTTTTTTCTGGAATGTCGTACATCTTTTAAAGATGATCAAGATTCTCTTTAGGTTGTATTTGAGGTGGATCCTGGATAGAAACTTGAGTTTGAGGTGTATTTTTGGAAAATTCTACAAATTGGGCTCGTATGCTGTCAAAATCTTCGGTACAATTTGTAGCGTCTGATAAATTTAGAATTTGGCATAGAAACATTTTTCGGAATGCCCTGGTGTATTGTATACAAGAGGGTTCCCGACAATTTCCGCCAGCTTGCCTCACGAGCCCAAAAAAATTTTCTAAGTAATCATTGTTAATTCTTCGTGTGAGTAAGTAATCATATCCCCCAGACTTCATATCTTTATATAATTGCCGAAGTGAGTTTATTGTTATGTTGTAGGCATTTATAAATTTTATGATATTGGTAACGTCACGGCCATTCTTTTTATTTTTAACTCTCATGCTATTAAACAGACGCTGAGATTTATCTAGCAATTCCTCTTGGAGAGTAGTACCCCTATACGGTTTACTGTATGCTTTTGGTGAGTCGATGTTGCTTGAATTCAGTAAATCAAAGAGGTTGTTCATGATTTCAATAAAAATATCGTACCATCAGCAACTTGTACAGTACCCGATGATTGATAATTTTTTAAAGCTGCTACTACAGAATTGCTAAAAACTTGAACGGCAAAACGAACTTTTTGTTTTTGGAAATTATTCGGCTGTAAATGTGAATCAGTTCAGTTCAATCAGAAACGAGGAGCTGATCGCATATCTTTCATTTTATCTAATTCATACATGTTTGTTATCTCCTCCCACCGAATAGTTTTGCCATCAAACTCAAAATTATAGTTTATTAAATTATTTCTCACGCACTTCATTAAGTGGGGAACATCAAATATGTAGTAAATTTTGTGACCATCAATCTCAAAACATGAGTTTTCTTTAGAGATCCCTAATGTTTTTGAAAATGCCAAAAAATCTGATCCTAGATCTGACACGAAAGCTCGTATATTAAAGCCAAGCTCTAAAAGACGTTTCACAGTAGCAATTATCCATATTTTTAATTGATCATCAATTTTACTGCTGGAGATAAAAGAACAGCCAATAGGTTGTTTCCATTTTGATGTTATACCTCGAAGCATTAAGGTAAAAGCATACCCTGCGGCAACAGGTTGCTGTTGCTCATCTACTTCATGGAGGCCCAATATTTTATTTTCCTTGCTGTTATAGGATAAGTTTAATTTCAGACTCATCTCATCCATACAAAGCACACATTCTTTTTCGGATGATCACATATGCTTGATTGTAGCTGATAAAACATCCCACATTTGCTGGTTAAGTTTAGTTTGCATAAGTAGGTACATCTTAGCTACAGTTGATTTAGACGGTAAACAAATAGTCTTCGATAAAAATCGATAAGCGAGACGGCTCGTGTAATACATATTTAAGCAAAACAATTTGAATTCTCTGCTATATCTATTGTTTTTAGAATGGGGTTTTAAATAAATTTGCGCCTTTACAATCGCGCTTAACTTGGGGGATAAAAATTTATCACAACCGTTCAAAAACTGTTCCGCGGTAATATCTTCATATTTTTTAGCATGCATTTTAACTTTTTACTTATTTTAAACAATTCAAAGTCAATCGTGCTGGTGTCTGAGAACTATAATCTATACCTATATATTGCTTAGTGTTGGTGTGTTCTGAATTTGGTGATGAAGGACCTGCTAATTCATGGTCTCTTCGAGCTATTTTTGGTATTACAATATGGCGTTTATCGGAGAGTTCCAATTTTACATCACTTAAAATTTTGACTTTAGGATCTGTCTGTGTATGGATCGAGTCGTTGGTTGGTAAAAATAACGTTAGTATAGATGTTTTCTTCGGTGATTTCTTCCCGTACATACTCTTTTCGAAATGCAAACTGCAAATGTACGTATTCTTTAGGCTTTCGAAAGTTTTTCCTACTAAATCAAGTCTTCCAATAACTTCCAGCCATAATTTGCATCTAAAATTTTTAAATACAATACTTATTATTAAATTTTCATGATTATCACCCACAAACCTCAAAATTGACTTCCCTAACATTAAAAAAATGATGTCCACCATCTTGGATTTAAAAATAAATTCCATTTTCGTTATCAGCACCCCAAGAAACCTCGAAATTGATACCCATATCATATTATTAAAAAAATGTCAGCCATCTTGGATATGAAAATGGATGCCAGTTTCGTAATAAGCACCCCAAGAAACCCCGAAATTGATACCCATATCATATTATTAAAAAAACGTTGGCTATTTGGCATGACATGACAAAATATACATAATGTAAAAAATAATAACAATATTTATTTACCTTTCTTCCGTGTGCGGAATTTGGTGAAATCGCAGATCTTTATTTATGCGAGATGACGACTTGCAATCTCTCACAGCACACGTCGTATGAACCATTTTAATTATAATTATCAACACTAAATTTAAAAATAATAAAAGCAAGCGCGCGTTAACCCTGGAAGTCGTGTCCCGAGCTACTAATACGATTGGCATAAGCAGATCGGGCTCGTCCTTCCCGCGTCTCACCCCTCACACCCCGCACGATTGCCCCGTCTAGACGTCTTCGTCGGACGACTGTATGGATTTATAGACTGTGCTATTAGGAAGTGCCATTTGAATTACTTGTGAGTGAAATAAATCGTAATATTTGGAATCTACCTTTTCCTTTTATACCTGGTCTTAAATAGTATAACATAACTAATATTTTAGAAAGAAGCATTAATCTTTACACTTTTCTAACAATTTAGCTTTCCCGTCATGAGACTTTACGCGAATTGTTCAAGACATAAAACCGTGGAAGGAAGCAAAGACTTCTATGTATACTACTAGACAGGCAGTACGGTACTAATACATTGCGCACTAAGTTACGTTCAATTCTCCGTAATTTCTTTAGTAGACTGCGAGCGGGCGAAGAATAGTTCTAAGTTTTGTAAACCGCGAATGTTTTCGACAATCTAACACCGATTTTGTTTAATGTGACTAAGAAAAAGCTGTCATTATGTGCGCTTAGTCAACGTGATTTGAAATTTATTTCAGATAAACATGCAACTTTATTTCATATTGTCTCAAAACAGTAACTGTCGTAAATGAAAATACAACTGTGTGACATATTTACCATGACAACTACCCGCCCGCGCGATCCACAGTTGTGACACAGTTTTTGTTCTAAACTGCCTAGACGGACAAGAAAGTAGTATACATAGAAGACTTTCGAAGGAAGAACTGTGAGACGGTGGATACTAACAGGGTTGGTGGCTCTTTGGCAGCAGTCCGCGTGCAGAGAATCAAACACCGCCTGGATGACGGCGTGCTCCTGCGGATGGGCGGCTTCTGCACGGGAGTAGGTTCAGGCGCCGGTTGACTTTCAACCTAAAAGAACAGTATGAAAAAAAATTATGTATTAAGTTTTTAATATACCACTTTGTTTTGACGTGAATACGTCTTTAAATTTGCTTCCATAGTGGGAGGCACTTCAGAAAACTGATGAGAACAAAATTGGGGTTACAGTTTGGTGTTGCAGCTACGTATCTATCACCTACATCCAAAATTTAATTACACCACTCAATAGCTAAAGGATCAAAGAAATCGTTACGTTGAGTGAAGACTGTGACGCAACGCGCACGTAGGAGGGGGGAGTGCCGCCATTTTGAGGTCGTTTCGTTACGTACACGTATTCCGTAAAACACACGGCTGTGTCGACGACACAGATACACCCCGATTTTCTTCTTATTCTTACATTGACATTTTATTCTAATTATGTTCAAATTTTAAGTTAAGTCAAGCTCATCGAGCAGTTAGTTTAAAATCAATTACTAAATTCCAACCCAACAGACACACACGAAAGCGAGTTAATAAAAAAAAACGTGGTAAAATAATATCAACTTGCTCTTATCTAATCTATGCATCTATACATATAAATAAAATTAAAGTATCTGCCTGTAATATCGAAATAACTGCCTTATATTGAGCTCAGGGTTAATTTAGATGCCATTAAGACATGAATAACCATTTGTAAAAAAAATCTGTCTGGTTTGTCCAGGCTAATCTTCGAAAAGGCTGATATGCAGGAAGTTAATGATTATAAATAAAATTTAACAATAGTATTGTCGGTGGAACTGCTTTGTGAACGTATTGGCAAAAGGCATTGCATCCACTGCCGGGTTGACTTTGACCTCGGTCTGTGACCCGCCGTAATAAAAAGATTTTTATCTATGGTCATTACGTGGAATTCGCCGCACTCGCATCGCACCGCCAATTATTATTTTTATACCGTATATCTACAGCATTAGAACGTCGCCTTAGAAGGTGTTACAGAACATTCATCCAAGACGAGGAATATGAAGACCACGGTAAGTGTTTGCATGTCCTTTTTGTTAGCACTTCATAGGGTGTTTCACAGACAATTTGCATATTGTATTTTTAAGGTGATATATAATCACTGCAAAAATCTTATTACTTTCGCATATGTCATATAAAACTACAGTCCATTTGCTTGCGGTTTTTAAACCATGATGGCTCAGGACAATGTTTTGTGGTATTCTTTGAGGGAGGACTATGTTCAGAAGTGTAATAATTATATATTTATTAGGCTTACTAGATTTAAGAATGCAAACTAAACATTTTTCAAATAACATGAACTTCCACCATCTGAGCATTAAGATTAAATACGAAACACAGCAGCATTAAGTTGCTATTTTACGCTGGTATTATCTGAGAGCGTGGTCCTACCCCGGTCGAGCCAACCCATTCGTACCACAACCATAATATAGCTGCAGCGTGGCTCTACTGCGTGTGAAACTTGAGTTTTATATTTAAAAAAAACAAAGTGTATACCTGTTGCGTGTACGCGGGCTGCGCCTGTTGCGCGTAGGGCGCGTAGTTGTGGTGGTCGGGGTAGAGCTGGTGCTGGCTGGTGTAGGGCTGCTGCTGGAGCGGGGCGGGCGGGGCGGGCGGGGCGGGCGCGAGCGGCACGTGCTGCGCGTGCTGCGGCTCGGCGCCGAGCAGCGGGTGCGTGATGGGCGCCTGCGCGACCGCCGCACCGCCCTCTGTCTGCCGCTGCGGACAACTCACAACTTAGTGCTAACAATGCACCACCCACAACACTCCCACACAATCTACAATCTAACCTAACCTTCACTAAGTCAACGTTTGTAATCTACACCATATTACACAAATATTGACATTGTGCTCGTGATAATAATTCTAAATTAGAATGCCTCTAAACATTCCAATTCGTAGAAAATTTAATTGCAAAAGAATGTATGTTACAACCATTATTCGCATTCTTTGGTAAAGAAAAAAGCTTTAATGGAACATCATAATATTCTTGCTCTTGTTGAATCAAGAGAGTACAAAAATTTACATTTAATAAAACTGTCAAAAAAATCCACACTGTTAGTATAGATGTCGAAAATCATACCACGAAAATGAAGGATGTCTACAATGGCATCAGATTAAGATTATAAAAAATAAACAGTAACAGAAATATTTAAATGTTTTATTGACAAATGTAACAATTATCATACTTTAAAAAAATGTATACAGAATAAGACAGAGTCCAAAGAGCAACGAGCCACTCGGACCACGTTTAGGTAAAAAAATATGCGTTTACATGAAAAATTGTTAAAGAATTTGTAAATTGTCACCACACACAATCACAAATCCAATATCCCATTAGTCGCCTTGGGCCCTAAGCAAATTATAAGTCCTACAAAAACATAAGACCTTAAGTCCCAGCCCAATATGAGACTCGCAGCCCGTCAAAAATCCACTGAATAGTTTTTCTAATTCAGCTTCTTATTATTGCGCTGTTATCAAGAAGATGCTTTTGCCCATAACCTGTTTCATTTCCCCTGTCGCACCCACGACAGCTACGGTATACTATATGGTAGTGTCTTTTCTTATAACGCCTCTACACGGCAAGTACACAGTTGTAATAATTACAGATATTTTACATGATACACAACAATTCGTTTAAATGCTCGGAGTTTGTACACAGTAGTGAAGTAAGATCGAAAAACAAAAACAAAAACAAAAACGCATGCGTCAAAGACTGTTACAAAATCACTGTGGACAGCTTCTGTATAATATTCATGTTTCAATCGTTATGAACTAAACAGCCATGCTGATTGGTACGGTCAAGGAAAAAAGTCTATTATAATTATTATTTTTTTGTAACTTAAAATTTGTCAAAGGACTTTTTAAATTTGATAAATATTCAATAAGAAATTCAAACTTTAGATAATATATAAATCGATGTAGACTGGATTTTGACACAAAAACAAAATCAAATCCCACATAACGTCGCAAGCCGTTGACACTTATTTCAATTTAAATCATTAATGGATATGAACCTACGTGTAAACTACAGTTTATTGAAGTTATACTTCTTTTGGGGCGTTTGGGAAAAATTATGAGAGGGATTTTTTACGATGCACTCGCACACCGACAGCTAAAAACGACACCATGAAGTTGTTACGATGCGCGCGCACACTTCCACCTCAAAGCGACAACTTCATTGGGTAACTGTCTCTCAAGTTTTCGTGGGAACTGATAACTATAGGTAGGTTGTTATTTTTGGTTATTTTTGTTTTGTTACGCTAAAGAAGTATAACTTCCTACGTGCGTACATAATTACACACACACGTTTTTTAAGCATCAATAATTTTTGTTCCCATTTAAAACAGTCTCAGGTCAAGTTGACTTTCTACAATCTTTAATATCTGCTTTATCGTCATCATCATCCCGTTAAAGTCCACCGCTGGACATGGATCCTATGAAGTAGGATTTGCCTTGACCATAACGCTTGGCAGGCTAATTGACTATCGCAGTATCAGACGTTTCGCACCTGTGACTCTACTTCCCGTCGAAGGTTCAGGTATTGTAACGTTACAGTCTATCAAATGTCCATTGCGGAACAGAGACCTTCCCATGTATTGCCTCATACGGGGGATATTTGTCTTAGTTGCCACGCTTGGCAAGCGGGTTGGCTTTAAGTCGTTACTACGAAGACGCTGCTGCCCATCTCCTGATTTGTTTCCCTCAGTCGCCTCTTACGACAACGACGGGATGATATGGTGTAGTGGATATTCGTTAGATATTGTACGTCTGCCGTTTAGAAGATGATTATATCGCCATCTATCGGAAACCAAAAGATATTTTTGCCATATCCCATAGTCGCCTCGTACGACACCCATAGAACGAAATCGGATGATGGACTCTCTTACGCCGCCACGATACGAAAGGAACGCTTCGGTGGTTTGGACACGTAGAAAGAATGAACGAGGAAAGAGTGACAAAGCAAATTTATGCCGCAGAAGTGAGTGTCAGAGCCGGCAAGGCACGCCATAGATCAGTTTATCGACCAAATTGTAGATGTATTGAAAATGGATCAAGTTCAGAGTACCCTTAACCGACGAGCATGTTTACGTATGGATGTGAAAGAAGCGAGAGAGGTGTGTCTCTGCTTACCCCTCTGAGTGACAGGCGTAAAAATTTATGTTATGTTATATAAAACTATAAAAGGAATGAAAGTTAGAACTTGTTGTCACTTCCATGAAGGACTTGACATTGGCAGATTCTATTAAAATACGCCATAAAATAAAGAAGAAGATGCAAAGACTTAACGTTGACATAATATATCATTCCCATTAACTTTTATAATTTTCTATTAGCGTTTATGAGTGTAGAAAGGCAACTTGACTAACCCGGCAGGAATACATATCAATACTACTAAGAAAACATTTTTTTATTCTCCTTATCATTAATCATTCTATTGAAAATTAATTCGAAATAGTAGTTATGTATTTTTAAACGAATATTATGATCATTTTCAAACACTTTTTTCATTGAGCGTACCTCTAGGTACCTCTACGTGACGCCTATTCTGAATAATGTGGCTCCACTGCCGTGTACCGGCGTGCATTGCCGACATCTCTTCGGTGCCTACGTGCTAAAATATCCACGCTTTAATTTAAATCAATAATAGAAAAATAACCTAATTCACAAAATTACAAAATTGTTTTCTTTAAATACCTCTATAATAAGAGAATTATTAAACTGTTTATAAAAATATGATAACGATACAATTTCAAAAAAATAGATACCTTTGATTTGGACGTCATCATAGGTGGGTCATTCCATCCCGGTGGCACGGACTTAGCGGGTGCGTAGTACCCGCCGTTCGTAACCTGGGTTGGGGCCACGCTGGCAGCTACTGGATTTATTGGGTTTATTGGATTTATTGGGTTTAGTGAATTTATTGGGTTTAGTGGATTTATTGGGTTTAGTGGATTCATCGGAGCGGGGTTCATAGGTGCGTGATTTAACGGGTTCATTGGGGTGGGATTTAGCGGGTTCAGCGCGGGATTTAGCGGATTCATTGGGTTCAGTGGTGCGGGGTTGATGGGGTTGATTGTGTTGGCCGGGGTGTAGCCGGGGTTGGGCACGCTCGCCGCGCTGTACTGGTCAGGCAGCGGGCTATTGAAGCCGTATGAGTGAGGTTGTGACGTCACCGGGTTGTTGTAACTGTACTGGTTGTACATGGGAGCTTGGACTGACGGGTCCACTTTGTACTTCGACCGACTTGTTATCCCACCTGTGGGATTGAAATTAAATAAAGTAAAAACCCTTTATTTTTACAATGTTAAAAATCAATATTTAATTTGTGAAAAGTCAACATGTTTTTTAATCTACTTTCGTTTCAAAATGATATTTCTCGTCTGGAAAAGATACATCGAAAGAAACTCCGCAGATATCCTTTTTTATGTCATTCTTATTTTTAATAAAATAACAACAAAAAATATGCAAAATTAAAGCTACTCATATTATACATGTGTTGCAACTAACTAATTAATTTTGTTATAAAAAGTAAAATATAAGCTTATTTATATTCTTGGAAATATTAACACACTTATTTCTTATTGAATAAAAATAATTTTACGGATATTATCGTCAAATTTTAACTTTTTTATGTTTCGAGGACTGAACTGTTGACAACCTGATGTCATAGTTAACGAAGAATGTTGAATGTACGGAATCGTCCCAAACATTACATCAGGCTTCATAGACTAATAATCTTCACAAAAGAACACCGATTCCTACCAAGTATGATTTGCGAGACTATTAAAATTAACAAACATCTTTACTATAGTATATAGGAGATTGGATTTAATTTTATTAATTATTTATGATATCAGGACGTCAAACACCTCACCCCTCCCCCCTCCTGCCAACGCAGGCATGTGTGTATGTAATGTGCCGTTAGGAATTAAAAAATTAAAATTAAATGCAATAATATTTTTTTTCAATGTTAAGTGTTCGCGTAACTTTAAGAAATCACTTATTTCTGTGTTTTTAGGCCTGGTAAGATCAATGCGGTGCTTCGGTCTCGATAGGCAGATTCGGTCATGTCCTCTAAATACGTTTTTTTTTTCAATTTTGCTTGTTCTATTATAAGTACAGGTGTTATTGTTCAATGTTGTGTGTGTAGATAACAGGTGTTATTTTTCAATGTTCGTTGTGTGACCGTTATAAACAAAACATGAGGTGGTAGGTTCGCAGACGTACCGTGCGGCGCGCCCACGCTGGCGGGGCGCGCGGGCTGCTGCCAGCCCGCCTCGCCCGACGCTGCCACACCTGCCACTGCCACACCTGCCGCAAACATATATGACGTCACCACAAATAATATTGTAAAATAATGGGCTTCAAGTGGATTTTGATACATAAGAGGTGCGATGTTGTGTTACATGTCTAGGCATGTGGACTATTAGTTTAAACGAGGAAACATGTGCTTCGGTAGTGCTATAAAACCCAATTTATTTTGTCTGTAAAGCAACTTGAGACACATCATCATCGACATTCTGCTAGTTTCAGCTGCCATCAAATCTCCCAAAAACTTTGCAATGTATAACTCATCAACATATTGTGGAAAAAATGCAAAATGAAAGAAAGAAAGAAAATGTATTAATTTCTTACGATAACAGATTGATTTATTATTTTTAGTTGAAACCCTTGAGAGCCAATACCACAACAAATTAAAAAACACATTTGAAATAATCTCTTGTACTGAGTGACTCATTCCAGATTTTAAACTTTAAAAATAATTAAAAAATGACATATGTGCTTGTAGTAATTTTAAATATATTAAAAGAAAGTTCGACAAAAATGAGATTGACTTCATTATGACGACCAGACGACAACTGTTCAGTGATGTCTCAGTGATCGCGAGGGTGAAAACTGACAGCGATCACCGAATGGTGAGAGGCACACTGAACCTAAACGTTAAGTTGGAGAGGTCACGTCTAATGAAGTCAACGCTCCGTCCCCCTCGTGCTCTAATCCAAAGTCCCGAAAACTTTCAGCTCGAGTTACAAAATCGTTTTCAGTGTCTAGAATTTTGCAATGAAGTGGACGATATGAATGACAAGCTTGTGGAAACTGTCCATGCGGTCGGAGCTAAGTTCTGTAAGACCCGTCGCAGAAGAACACAAAAACTCTCCGATCACACTCTTAATCTCATGGTTGTTAGACGGGAGATTAAGCTGCAGTCTTCAGCAGATTTGACAGCATACAGGCAACTGAACAGACAGATCTCCAAATGCATGCGGCGGGACTTGCGCAACTTCAATACAGCTCGTATTGAAGAAGCGATCGAGCGGAACCAGGGCTCCAAAGTCTTTGCCAGAGATCTGTCTGCCAGAAAGAGCCAACTGTCGAAGCTGAAGACCGATTGTGGCAGCATCGTTTCCGGGACACCTGAGATTTTGAGTGAGATTGAGAGGTTCTATGGGCAGCTGTACACGTCATCGTTGGAGCCACGCGCAAGTGTGAGTAACGATCCAAGAGCAAGTCTTATCCGACACTATTCCGATGATATCCCGGACGTCAGTCTGAGCGAGATTAGAATGGCTCTCCAGCACCTTAAAAGGCCCCAGGCGAGGATGGAATTACAGCGGAGCTTCTGAAAGCGGGTAGAAAACCGGTACTTGAAGTCCTTCAGAAGCTCTTTAATTCCGTCCTCCATGGTGGTATTACACCGGAGGCGTGGAGCAGAAGTGCGGTGGTCTTGTTCTTCAAGAAAGGCGACAACGCTCTCTTGAAGAACTACAGACCGATTTCCCTTCTGAGCCGCGTCTACGTGCTGTTTTCGAGAGTCATTACGAATCGTCTCGCATGCAGACTCGACGACTTCCAGCCTCCCGAACAAGCCGGTTTCCGAAAAGGCTTTAGCACCATAGACCACATACATACTCTTCGGCAAATTGTACAGAAGACCGACGAGTACAATCTGCCACTTTGCCTTGGTGCTGCAGTCCCTTCAGCGGTGCCAAGTGGTTTGTCGGTATATCGAGGTGCTGAAGTGTTTGTACAGTAGGGCTACGATGGCTATCCGAGTACAGAACCAGAGTACGAAACCTATCCAACTGCAGAGAGGTGTAAGACAGGGTGACGTAATATCCCCGAAACTCTTCACCGCTGCATTGGAAGACGTTTTCAAGCTACTGGACTGGAAAGGATACGGTATTAACATCAATGGCGAGTACATCACTCACCTTCGATTTGCCGACGATATAGTCCTTATGGCAGAATCGCTGGAGGACCTATGCTCAATGACCTCAATAGTGTCTCCCAACGGATAGGTCTCAAGATGAACATGGACAAAACAAAATCATGTTTAATGTCCATGTCACACCTATGCCGGTAGTTGTTGGGAGCACTAAGCTCGAAGTTGTTGACGAATATGTTTACCTGGGACAAATAGTCCGACTAGGTAAGTCCAACTTCGACCGAGAGGTCAATCGACGGATTCAACTCGGCTGGGCAGCGTTCGGGAGATTACGACCCATCTTCTCGTCAGGCATACCTCAAAACCTCAAAACTAAATTGTACAACCAGTGCGTGTTGCCAGTGATGACATACGGAACTGAGACGTGGTCCTTCACTGCTGGCCGTATGAGGAAGCTCAAGGTCGCTCAGCGAGCTATGGAGAGGGCTATGCTCGGGGTTTCTCTGCGTGATAAACTTAGAAATGAGGATATCCGCAGTAGAACCAGAGTAACCGACATAGCCCAAAGGATTAGTAAGCTGAAGTGGCAATGGGCCGGCCATATAGCTCGAAGAACCGACAACCGATGGGGAAGAAAGGTTCTCGAGTGGCAGCCTCGTACCGGCAGGCGAAGTGTAGGGCGTCCCCCCACTAGATGGAGTGACGACCTGGTGAGACATGCAGGAAGTCAATGGATGCAGGTGGCTCGGGACCGTGCTTTGTGGCATTCCGTGGAAGAGGCCTATGTTCAGCAGTGGACTTGTGAAGGGCTGTAATGAATGAAAAAAAAGAAAGCTTACAAATTGGGAATTTATTTATGAAAAATTACATCATCAAGATGTTTTCCTTCTTGCCGTAAACACTCTTCAAGGCGGACTCGTGTCTCTATTCGTGACTCTATCACACGCTTCAATAAATCGCTGGGGATAGAGTTTATCTCTTCAGTTTTAGCCTTAAGTTTTCAAGATCGGCAAGCGGGTCAGTAAAAACTCTGGTTTTTAAAATAAGATGCCCCATAAAAAGAAATTAGATGGGGTAAGATCGGGCAATCTGGGAGGCCAGGGTATGTATGCAAATCGGCTGATGAGTTTTCCAGGAAAAAGTGCCCTAACTGCATTCATTGAGGCTCTGGCGGTGTGCGCAGTGGCTCCATCTTGTTGAAACCATACTTCTGGATAATTACTGACACCCCGTCTTAGTTCCGGCATGAAAAAGGAGTTTATCATAGCTGTATAGCGCTCACTCGTCACTGTAACAGCAGTGCCACGATGGTCTTCAAAGAAGTATGGGTCGATAATTTCTTTTGCAGACATTGCACACCATACAGTCACTTTAGGACTATGTAACATCTTTTCATACTTTTGATTTGAGTTGGCAGATGCCTAGTACCGACAATTTTGACGGTTTACATAACCTTTCAGGTGGAAATGAGCTTCATCATGAAATAAACGTCTTCCAAGACAGTTTGCTCCGGGAAAATTTCCAACTTTGTTCAGCATAAGTTTTACGCTTAAAATAATCTTCAGGCTTTATTTTTTGAATTATTTGGATCTTGTATGGATGCAGCTTTAGGTCTAGTGTCAATATGCGTTGAAGACTAGAGCGGTGAATATTCAACGACACTGCATGTTTTCTTATCGAACGTCTTGGCTGGGCTTCAACTGCAGCGGCGACGCGGTTAATGTTTTCCTCGGAATGCACAGGTCTTTTTCGACGGCGAATTGTTTTGTTTATTGCTGAGCCCGTTAGTAGAAATCTTTCTACCCACGTTTTTATTAATTGGACACTTGGTGCATCACGCAAATACCGGATATTGTAATGACTACAAAATGTACGTCGTGCTCGTGTGTACGAACGGCCATCGCTAAAATAAGCCTCCACTGCGTACACACGGTGCGCTCCCGACCACAACATGGCGTCGACTAAAAATTTCCGGACCGTTAGCTTTCGAATGCTGTACCTCACCTCCCGGTAGCCCCGCTGCCCGCGAATTTATTATCGATCTAAATTTAAAAAGTTAGCTGAGTAACCCTGTATTATTGTTTAAATAACTCTTTAGTAGATTTTTATGACGTAAGAAAGGTGTGATTTTGTAAATATCTAGGTGAACAAACCATTAGTGGAGACGATAAAACAAGTACTTCGATAGTGATATAAATATCAAGGTTTTATTCCCTAAGACGACTTGAGATACTATCTCCATTAACTGTCAGCTGGGTTAAACTGTCGACGAAATCCCCCAAAAAGTTAGCAACGTGATGCATTAACATAAAATTATTATTTACATAATATTATTATTGTAAGGCATTTTGTAATCAAAATACACGTTAAACTAGACTGTATGGTCTAAGATCTTTGCCTGCCTGAATTGGATAATCGTAAAAACAAAATTAGGAAAAATCCTTAAACTGACCCGATCCGAATGCATTAGTGAGGTCGTTGTGTGTCGCGGGGTGCGCTTGTGTGTGTGATTGCACGTGCGAAGTGGTCCGTGCGCCAAACTGATGCTGGCGCTGGTGCTGCGTGCCCACCTGTAGATGTAAGGACAAATACATCGTAAAACTGCGCCATTTTTAATGAAATTATGTTGAAAACGATAATATTTTCTATTAAAATAAAACCAAGTAGATTATATCTAAAAAAACGCATGTATAGTCATCTAAGTTAAATTTATTGGCTATGATAATTTACTATACAGTGTGTACGCAGTACAGTGCATTTACGTCAGAGGGCGCGCAGTCAGTACTTGCACTTTTACCAATTAATTTGTTGGACTTGCACACAACAGTGATTAACTTGAATTGGAAATCTCTATGATTCATATACTATCACGTAGTGAGAACACAAACCCTCAAAATATTGACTATTCGATAAAATTAAAAAACCAAAATAATAATTAATGGCAACCAAGAAATTATTATTATAATTAATATGTTAGACAATAAATAAGATATATTAGAAATTTGAACGAAAGAAGCAAACCTGTGCCGCTCCATGTTCGTTCTGCAGCAGGCCAAGTGCTTTCTGCAGACGGTGTGCCAGTTCGTGCTGAGTTCCCTGCAGTGCAGCTAAAGCACTTTGCAGACAGCCCTGTTCGGCTAGTCGATTCGCGTACTCATTCAAAGACATATCCAATTTGTCTTCCTGAGAAAAAGTAACACCATAATGAGATCGATGTAATTTCTTAATTATAAACTAAAATAATCTACTTAATTAAAAACACAAAATCTCCATTAGGTATCTATAATATCTATCTCCTTAAATCTCCATCCAATCCCGTAGGTGTGCCACACAAAAGCCACTATGCGTATAGCCAGAAAAACCTACCGATGTATATCCAAACTAATGAAAAAAAGGGAGGCTGTTAAAAATATATTGGGATTATATTTTTATTGCGCTGATTTTATATTACTATCGTCAAGCCGTTTTAACAAATTACGTTCGATAAAAATCACAACGTTACAATTTATCGATATGCACTCGCTACTACTGTCCTCTTATTATAGTGTCCGCGTTATAAACCGAGTCGTCGGGCAATAAATCATTGTAATCAGTCTATCTCGCTCGCACTTATTGGGCTTATGGAGCGTCATAATGATATGCGTAACAAGAGGTTGTCGATATCGATAAGATTTAATGAATGGATTTTTTAAGGTTTGAAATTATGAATTTTTTGCAGCACAGATTTTGGCCACACATGGATAGACGCCGTTATCATACATAGTACACTAAAGTATTGTATGTTAATTAAGGAAGAGCGAGTTTTTCTGTCACAAGTATTGAAAAATACTTAAAAAGAGAACTCTATAAGTACTTATAAGTGATGTAAATTTATTATTACAGAATAAACATATTTTATTTTTGTTTTTGACTTACCCGAACATCACTATGGTACTTCGTAAGCCTAACGAGTGCGAGACAGATAGACAAACGATTTATGACCCCACAACTCAGATAAAGGCCGGACTATATAACGTATATTTAAGACTAATAAAAAAACCGTTGACTGTGTAGTGGCGGTGTAAGAATGGGTATCCCGTGATATCGTCCCGTGGGTGTCGTAAGAGTTGTTCTTATAACAACTAGAAAAAATATGTGCCGTTGCCAACACTAGGTGGGTGGCCAAGCGTGGCAACTATCACCCGTATGACGCACTCTATGGGGAGGCCTATGTTGACTTTGATAGGCACAACCAGTGGTGTTGCCAGTGATGACATATGGATCTGGGGCGTGGTCCTTACAGCTGGCCTTACGGCTGGATCAAGGCCGCTCAGCGAGCTATGGTGAGGGCTATGCTCGAAATTTCGCTACGTTATAGACTTAGAAATGAGGATTTCCGCAGTAGAGTCGGAGTAACCATTGCACAACTGATTAGTAAGCTGAAGTGGCAAGAACAGACAACCGATGGGGAAGAAAGTTTCTCGAGTGACATCATCGTACCTTACGAGGTACCAGGAAGAGGAGGGCGGCGCGACCCCCTACTAGATGGAGTGAAGGTAAAGCAATTGGAGTGGTAAAGCTAAGTAGAATATCTATTATCATTAAAGCTGTAGAAAACCATAAAGATGAATGAAATCAACGTCATGTCACGTGATTTAATGTTGAGATAAGTTAAAGTAAAGTTACAGCCTATATACGTCTGGGCTGGGCACAGGTCTCCCCTCATTTCTGAGAGGGTTTTAGGGCAAGGAAGTGTCCGCCGCGCTGCTCCAATTCATGTTGGTGGATTTCACATGTCTTCGAAATATTTATTTTTAGACATGCAGGTTTTCTAACGATGTTTTCCTTCACCGCGTGACATACGAATTTAGTTTTTAGTTTTTTTACTGGCGTTAGAGATTGTAGAAAACATCTTAGCTAACTTCGCTGGTAAGAGATGTAAGAAATCGATGGATGCAGGTGGCTCAGGACCGTTTTGGGATATTAGAATAGAACAGAATAATTTTTTTTTTGTTGTATTACTGGTTCGGAAAATATCTCTGTCGTGGGAAGAATCAGCAAGAAATCCAGTGGGATTTTTAAAAGTAAAATTTTACAATAAAATACAGGTTGTAGAAACTACTTACGAAACTTATTTAGGAAGCAACTTGGTTAAACTTGGTAATAGATTGGTTAGTTTCCCTTAGTCGTCTCTTATGACACCCACAGGACGATATGGGGTAGTGGATATTCTTACACCGCCACTAACGCAACTCTGCAAGCTTACTCTTGAATCCAATAACAATTTCGATCCAATGTCAATTTCAATCCAATGTAATTTCAATGTTGACAAATTACGATTCTCTCGAAAACAATTTTGTTAACATTGGATTGAATCGCGCTTGTATTGGCCAAAAATTTTATCGTAACACATGAAGTTTGCTGCGTTTCTCTTAGCAATAGGCATGTTTTATATATCGTTAAACCGGTGAAACCATAATAAACTCTTTGTAACATTCTTAAATGAGCATTCAAGTAGTAAAAACATTTAAGAAATGGTATAATTCGTCAAACATAAAATCTTTTCACACATTTCTTATTAAAAAACGCTATATTTGCGAGCTTTAAAAACTATATGGCTGTATAGAGCGTGCCTTTTTTGGGTCGTTCCTTTTGTAATGTCAGAAAAAATTGTTATCACGAAACAAAGTAAACAAAGATCAACTTTTGATTTTGTTTAAAGATTAAAGGTGAAGTGCTTTTTAAGTGTGTGGGAATTACTAAAAGACCTTTCAATTTGGATATAACTATTAGCAGTTTGAAATAGTTAATTACCGCAATAACACGGCTTGCCGTCCAACTTTCAAGCACAGTCAAGAATCTTATGAAACAGAGGAAGTGGGCATCCATCTCTAAGCTCATTAGGTGGAACAAAATAAATAATAATGGTCAAGGCTGGGGTAAACTAAGTATAATAATGTTTTTTTTTTAATTTTAGTAGGTAATATGATTTTTTTTAATTGGGCACAGAAAAAATGTGCCCTAAAATAAATTGTGCGTTCAGCATAGCAATTGTCAACATTAGACAAACAGTGGATTGATAGTAGTCACAGGTGGTCAAGTGTTGCTTTTAGAGACTCAACTTATAATTGACCTTTCTCACCACTTAGTTATTACAAAAAACAATGTTATAATTCATTAACTTTTCAATATTTTTGTTTGGCATCTAATAAGAATAACTGTATTTTTTCCTCAGCTTTATAGATGGATTATTTTAATAGTTTTATTTATTTTAGGAACATCAAATGTAAAGGACACTCCTAAGGAACTTGCAATATGTATGCTTTGCACTCAAGTGGTACAAAAAGGTAACCCATCGTTTTTTAATTACAATAATTTACATAAGTTAATGTCATACATGTTATTTCTTAGTGTGGAGAATATAGATGTTTCAATAAATCTTAAACATCCTTTTAAATGGCTTGTGATGGTTTAAAACTTTCAATTTAAATATTCCATCTTTAACTTTGTCATTAATTTATAATATATTACTTTACAATGATGGAATGCATTTAAATCTCTGAAACCTTGTTTAAAATATTTGTTATTTTAATTTCTGAATCACTACTTAATTCGATGCCACATTTCCCAAGCAAGAACATTCTGTATAAAAAAGAAATGATCAAGATATGGAACATCTGAAAAGAAAGTAAGAAGCAAATGCAATTTACCAGATAGCCAGGACAATTGAGGGTTATCAGCAGTTATTAATATTGCTGTTTTAATTTTTCCAAACAGAATACAACAACAATAGCATTACTGTAATTTAAAATAAAAAAAACTACTTATTTAATTTTATTAATGTTTTCATGTTATTTTAAATTAATTTGTTTTCTTTTAATTTCTATTGTTAAAGAAACTGATCTTTAGTTCATTTTAAATATAGTTTTAACAGTTATTTAAAAATTTTAATTAATTAATTTAAAAATAGATACTTCAAACCATTACTTGCAAAATGTTAAGCAAAATAGAAGAAAATTATGTAATCGCCATTTTTTTTTAAAGAACTTTTAAATAGAATTAGTACCAATAGAGAGTGGAAGACAATTACGTATCAAATAGCGTAAATTGTTTTTCCATTTTTAGTGTGTAATAAATTTATGAAAATTGTGTGATCATTGTAAAATGTTTGTTTTATTTATATTTCTTGTACATGTAAAATTCGCCAATAATATAATCTATAAAAATATTTTTGGAAATGAGAATAGACTTCTGCCCAGCAGTGGGACATATAAAGGCTGTAAATTAATTTTTTTAGGCAATGTTTGATTAACAGTTTTTTATAATATATATTTTTTTGGAGGTTGCATATTTATTTATACACTATTTTCTCAGTAAAGTTTTTAATAATACAATATTAGTTTTAAACTCATCATCACTGATAGAAAAAACTAAGTCCTTTAAATGTATTATTGGAAGCTTATTTAGTTTTTATGTTAATTGTTATGCACGATTATGGCGTAGAATATTAAACGCAAGATCTAAACGTGTCATTATTTAATCGCAACGAATAAGATAATTGCAGAAAACAAACGATTAATAAGAACACAATTCCTAAAACGTTACTGTTTTGCTATTGCCTAAATTCCAATTACAACGCAATATAAACACAATACGCAGCTTTCAACTAACTGTCAAAACTGCATCAAGAGTGCCGATTTTGCTTACGATCTGATTGAACAATTTCAATTCCAATCACAATTAGTTCACACAATCACCGCACAATATTAAACTAATTTAGCGCTAGAGTCGCTTTCAAGAATACGAAGCATTATAATTTCAATCCCGATCGATTGGAATTGTTTTCAAGAGTAAGCTTGCAGGTATTTGATAGGCTGTAATGTATGTTAATTTGTTTTTTATGTTGATTTGGTTTTTTTTTTCATTTATCTTTTTACAAAACGTTACTCCCACACTAGGATTTTCTCCTGCATCGTGGAGGCAGTTTATAAAGATAAATTGCACAAGGACAAACATCCAGACCCGGAACAATTATTTTTAGGCCATACAAATACTTGTTCCGTGCGGGATTCGAATCCGCGGCCCACCCAGCGCTGCAACTCATTGCTAAGCCACTGCGCCACGGAGCCGTCAAATGATAAAAAGCGATGTACCTACGGCCGGCTTCCACTTAATACGTAGACGCTCTAACACCGCCACTACACGGTTCACGTTGGTTTTTATAAACTTTTACAAGCTGCAACGCGTGATGACGATGTAGATGATGTAGATAGGGCAACGTACCTGCGGCGTGCGCCCCCGCGCGGCGGCGGCGCGTCGCAGCAGCAGCGCCAGCTCGGCGCGCCGCGCCAGCTCCGCGGAGCCCCCGCGCGCCCCGCGCCCCCCGCGCCCCACCGCCGCCAGCGGCACGTGCTCGCGCGCCGCGCACACGTAGCACAGCGCGCCCGCCGCGCGCAGCGAAGCGTCGCCCTCCGCGGACAGCTTCGCGCCCAGCATCTCTGCAACACGACCGTATGCACCTTCCCTTATCATCGAACACACCGACACAGTTTAAAAACAGTATAAACTTTGGAAACAGAAACAGAAACTTTTTTTATTCAATATAGATTATAAATAGTACTTATTGAAGGTCACTCTTTTGTTTAATTACCACTGGTTCGAAAAGAAACCTCTGTCCTGGGAAAAACCAGCAAGAAACCCAGCGGGACTTTTTTTTAAATAACAGCTTACAATCATATATTGCACAATTAACAACACAAAACAAATTAGAAATAGCTTGGTAGCGATCACCTCAATTCATAAATTCCTATTATTATCATCCATAAATTCCTTAATATTATAATAACCCTTTTCACACAAACTTTGTTTAATAACGTTTTTAAACTTTGAGCAGGTCAAATTTTGCATATTTTCTAGGATTTTGTTGTAAAAGCATATACATCGCCCCAAGAATGAATTACTGACTCGATGGAGTCAAATAACTAGTACTACTAGCTTGTGTCTGTTCCTAGTATTTACAGAATGAATATCAATTATTTTTGTTCAAACACCTTTGATGTCAGCCAAAGCCGCCACCCGTGCAGGTATTCACTACTTACGCCGACCTGCGCAAGTATACTAGAAATTGTCACACAATTGGGAATAAAATAATTTTGAATATTATTATACTCTTTATCATCAATTAACATTACGTGTATACCTATAAATTAAAAACATTAATTGAACAAAATCATTTTCATTACTACAAAAAAAATACATTTACAAGTGTTGCAATAGTCCAAATATTTTCGTGACACTTTCTTCTTATAGATGTTTTCAGTTTTCGATTGTTAATTTTAAATATATAGTGTACTCGCATTCAAACGAACAATTTTATCAAAAAAAATCAGAGAGAAATATAAGCATAAACGTTATTTGAATTCAACTTTACTTAATAACTCATATAACTTGTACATTACACCTAAAATGCTACTATTGATGATATATATAAAATAGCTCGAGGTAAAATGATAAATATATTTAAAAACTACTAATAGCTAATATATACTTAATAACTAATATTTGTATTATACCGCAAATCCCCCGTCGTTGCTTTACACAAATACGTTCATTTCACAACTGTTATATTCTCTTTAAACTGTGACACCATGGTACACGTGGTAGAACCACGCAACAGCTATATTATGCTCGTAGCACGAATAGTCTCACAGTACACCAGCGAATGATGAAATAGTATTCTTTTGACGTGAATACGTCTTTTAATTTGCTTCTATAGCGGAAAGCAATTCAGTAAACTGATGATACCAAATTCGGGGAATACAAAGGATCTCCTAAGTGTGTGTTGTTTGTGGATTAGCAGTGGTCCCAAACAACCGCCGGTACGACATACTCCGCCGATCGTTGAGTCCGCATACTCCGTGAGGCGTCGAGGTCACCGGCCCTTAGGTAGGTTCTTAGGCACCCTAGAGCGTTCTCGTGCCCTAGGTGTCTAGTCGCGCCCTAGAGTGCCATCTTAGCACTTCCCCCAACCCTTTCGTACGAAAGGGGTAGGCAGTGCGCCACAGTGTTGAAGCCAACTTATCACCACCCACCACCTACCATTCGCGCCGCGCTTCATCGTCGGCTCGGAGGTAAGGTAACATCAGATAGGACATACTGCATCGCTGTATCATTACACAGTAGGGACTGTTAGGACAACATGACGGGTAAGGGGAAGGGGGAGCCCCCCCCACCCCCGCGCGTTAGGAAACCCCCGGACAGACCCGGGGTATTGGATCGGCCACTTTTGGTGAGGGACCTATCGAACCCGGAGCGTTCCAGGGTCGTAGGCGCCTTCAGCCAAATTCCTACAAGAAAACCTGCGTCGCCGAACAAGGAACCCGCAACGAGCGCCGCGCTCACGCCCACCGTGCCTGAGCGCACGAGTGATCGGGAACCGGCGCCCCTACCACAGCGGGGCAAGAAAACCGCACGCAGGCATACTCCGCCGGAAACCGACGCATCACTTTATGAAAAGAAGCAATGCGTCGGAAACTCATCATCATCGTCATCGTCATCCTCCTCTTCCGGATCGGAGGACGAAGACAGCCCAACCGGGGAAGGACTTAGGACATACGCCTCACCGCCGAAGTCGCCGTCCCCTCTGAAACCAACCCCCCCCTCCTCACCCGGCCGCAGAAGCAACATGGACGCAGCCGAGTTCGAGTTTGAGCAGGGAGGAGAGGTGTCCCACGGGTGGGACACAACATCCTATGCAACGATTGCCACCGCGGGACAATCCTCATCAAATCCATCAGGCCTACCACATGACGATGGACAAAGGCCCTCCACCAGCTATGCCCAACTGGCAGCGATGCCAGCAGTACCAAGGTCAAAGACACCAGAAGCGCCACAACCTCAAAAGGAGGTAGAAAGGCGCCATCCGCCCATTATAGTAGAGTGCCTCCCGGATTGGACGAGGCATTTCGAAATATTGAACAAGAAGCTCGGACAGCCTCCTAACGCTCGTCCGTTCGGGAAGGGGGTTCGATTCACCCCACAGAGCCCGGAAGAATTCCGGGCAATTCAAAGATACCAACTGAACTCACCGAAAAGGTACCAGAATTGTCCTGGTACCTACACCCCGGTAGAGGAGAAGCCCACTAAGGTGGGCATCCGGCCCAGCAGGGCACGGATACCGTCAAAATAGAAGAGGCTATCAGGGCCAGAGGATTCCCATTAAATATGTGAGGGCAATCCCACCCCGTAGGCAGACCTGGATGCCTCTACATGCGCAGCTGGACCACTAAGCTTAGAACAACTCAACATGCTGTACAAAATCGACGAACTCCTCTACATGAGGGGTCGTCATAGAAGCCTGGCAAGGACGAGGACCGGCCCAATGCACCGCTGCCAGGCTTTTGGCCACGCTTCAACCAACTGCCACAGACCAATTATGTGTCCGCTGCGCCGGGAACACGCCGCAAGCCAACCTAGGGTAGGGACGAAGAGCCTACATGCGCTAATTGCGCCAAAGGCCATACTGCAAACGACCGTCGCTGCCCAGTCCTGAGGAGGGTTGCGAGGAAGCAGGGGATTACCCTGCCGGGACTGCTTCCGGAGGACCCGAGGAGGGTCCCCCAGAGTCGCCCGAGAACGGTTGAGATCCAACCAGACGGGTGGGCAACCATCAGAGGGAGGGGGGCAAACAGCCCCCACCCGCCCCCGTAACACCAATGGAAACGGTGGAACCCGTCACAGTAAGGGCAACCACCGGGGCGACTCTGCAGCCCCCCGCTAACGACGCCACGGAGCGTCAGCCCTCCAAGAAGAGGAAGCGGGGGAAAAAGAAGAAGAAGGAGCAGCCTCCTCCTCAGGCTGCAACCTCAACCCCTACCCCAATGGTAACGATAGCCTCGCAGGCGCAGGTTACCAGGAGAGAAGCAAAGAAAGCCACCGATGGTAGAGCGCCAGAAAGGGCTCTATCTGAAAATAGAGCCCGCTCTACTCATAGAGCGCGCTCTACCATAAGAAAAGAAATAAAAACCCAGCCGAGACCAGTACCAACTACAACAACTAGACAGCCAACCGCCAACACAGACACCATGGATGCTATCCAGAGGCTGGTTGGCATCGCCATAGAGGTCGGTAGCCAGGTTCTGGCCGACATCAGAGCCGGCGCCGACCCTATAACCGCAGTGATGAGGGCACTAGCGCAGCTACTGGCTCGGCACTACGGTGGCGGCGAATAACATGAACCTGCGCCTGCTCTACTGGAACCCGGACGGTATCCAGCAGAAGCTCCATGAACTCCGTACTGTCGCTCAACATCAAGACATACATATAATCTTGCTGGGAGAGACAAAGTTGAGGCCATCTACGCACATCAAGATGCCCAACTACCAAATTTACAGGAGGGACGAGGTCAATGCTCAGGGAACCGCCTATAGAGGCACGGCGGTTCTAGTGAGAAAGGACATCGTCCACCTAGAGCTTGAATTACCGTCATACCAATCGACGCGCTCTATCGGCATAAAAATGGAGGCGGCGGGCGAGGAACTGAGGATCTTCGCAGCATACCGCCCGCCAGGGACTCCATTTTACTCCTCAGACATCCGGACGATCATGGAAGGCACAGCACCTACCATCATCGCGGGGGACCTAAATGCAAAACACCCGGCCTGGGGATCAAGAATGATCACCCCGCCGGGTCGTGAACTCTACGAAGACGCAGATCGCAACAACTACGACGTATTAGGTCCCGAGGAGCCCACACACGTTCCGGCTGACCACAGAAAAAGTCCGGATGTACTGGACATCGTGCCGGGGAACGTCAACTGCCCGATAGTGGTAGAGGTGCTGTATGATCTGAGTTCTCAGCACCTCCCGATACTGATTACCCTTGGCCTCAAGGCAGTGACGACGCTGCCCAGAGCCTTTAACACCAAGATCAACTGGAGGCTCTACCAGCAACACCTGCAGGAGAGACCTCCAGTATACACAGAGATCAACTCAGCGGACGACGTAGAGGCCGCTGCAACTAGAATCACAAAATCAATACAAGAAGCCCTCAACGCGGCCTCTACGATCGTCCCTCTGACGAATCGCAGAGACGAGCTGCCACGAGAGCTAAGTGTGCAGCTCAACCGAAAACGCGCGCTGAGGAAGCTCTGGGCACGTTCTCGCTGCCCACTAATAAAAACAAGACTAAATAAACTGACGGATGAGCTGTCGGTTGCAATCCAGGCCCACCGTGGAAAGGCCTGGGAGCGACGCATATGGAAAGCCGAAGATCAGGAAGCGTCGCTCTACAAATTGAACCGACAGCTAACTAAGACTAGATTCCCGTCTGCCCGCTGACCAACAATGCGGGCGGGCGTTGTTACGAGGCCAAAGTAGAGCGGATATCCTAGCCGAGCACTTCGAGGAGCAATTTATGCCGAACCCAGCAAGTGCGGAGTACATGGAGCTTCACGCCCAAAAGGAGAGCCGCGTACAGGAGTTCCTGTCGTCGCCCGCGCCACCGCTTGCAGGAGAGTGGTTCATCTCCCCCGCTGAACTGCGGAGGACAGTAACCTGCCTGCAACCGAGGAAGGCGCCGGGGCACGACCGGGTCACGAACGCTGCACTTCGACAGCTGCCCCATAGAGCCATTGTAGAGCTAGGACGACTCTACAATGGCATACTGCGGACTTCACACTTCCCGGAGGACTGGAAAATCGGCAAGGTCATAGTTCTGCCGAAACCCGGGAAGGACAGGCGTAGAGCAGCTAGTTATAGACCTATAACGCTGCTGTCGCACATAGCCAAACTATTCGAAAGAATCACATTAAGAAGAATCCGCCCGTGCATACAACTTCGGGCGGAGCAACACGGTTTTAGGAGCGGACACTCCACAGCAACACAGCTGTCCAGAGTGCTGCACCACCTGGCGGCCGAACACAATCGGGATCGCACATCGTTGGGCGTCTTCCTCGATATCGAGAAGGCGTTCGACAGGGTGTGGCACTCTGGCCTACTCTACAAGATGATACACCAGACGAGTGTCCCTCCGGCTATGCTGCGGCTAGTGGCGTCATTTCTAGCCGACCGGAGCTTCTACGTCTGTGTCGAAGATGCCGAATCCGCAGTAAAACCCATAAGAGCTGGCGTACCACAGGGCAGCTGTCTTTCGCCGATCCTGTACGCGGCGTATACAAATGATATCCCTACACTGGCAGGACACTTACGCGAATGGGAGGACGATAGAGCTGGCGCTATATGCGGACGATAGCGCCTACTTCACCTCGTCCAGAAGAGCCCATCCGCCGCCAAAATGCAGCGCCTGCTGGACCTGCTACCGTGGTTGGATGAGGAGGATGGCCGCAATGGGGAAGACGGCCTCTCACCCGCCGATATAGGAACTTTCCGCCCCGTTGACGCTAAGAGGCCAGGAGATTGCGTACGAAAAGGCCGTGACCTACCTTGGATGCCGGATAGATAGAATGCTGCGCATGACCGCGCACGTCGACATCGTCGTCCGCAATGCCAGAGGTGCGCGGGCGATGCTCCGTCCAGTCCTGGCATCCAAGCTCTCAATCAAGACAAAAATAAAAATATATAAGATGTACATAAGACCTAAGATCACCTACGCCGCTCCGGCCTGGTACGCACTCCTAAGCGAACGGCAGAGGCAGCGGCTGCAGGTTCAGCAGAATTACTCATTACGAACTATCGTCGGTGCAGGTCGCTACGTCCGGAATGACGTCATCGCGGCCAACCGGATAGAAAGCATCCAGAATTCGTGGCCCGTCTGGCGCGCGGTTTATTTGACCGCGCAGACAACGGGCCACATGAACATCTAAACAACTTAGCACCTTTACATGCTCGGCCACCGGACGGGCGACCTCTACCAAGAGAACTCCTCTCTATAGCGATTAGAGAGTCGAGTAACAACCCACAATGCCGCAGACAGGCCAACTCAAACGCCCATAGGACAATACAGCCTATAAACTGACCCAACCGCCTGAATAGGCCAACTAAACCAACCGTATAGGCTCACAGCTTCTATGTAGCCATACAAGAAAAACCAACACAAAACTGCAAAAATTTTTCGACCAAAAGTGACCGGGAACCGAACCCCGAACTTTGAAAATGGACTAACAACGCCATAACGGTTTCCCACGACCGGTGCATAGTGATGCACCGCGAGGAGATCCGGTAAAGGGATATGCCTGAGGCTCCGAGACCTGCTGTGCTAAATAGCACACATGCAGACGACAATGTATCAGAATACAGTTCGATGTTGCAGCTACATATTTATCATATACGTCCAACATTTAATTACACTACTTGATATTGAATAAAACTATTTTTACGGATTTTATCGCGTTTAATTTACTATTTTAATTCCCGACGTTTCATGGTCACGGGGGGGACTGAGGTGTTTGACGTCCCAATGTCATAGTTAGCCCGGCTACCTTCAGTTTTTTTGAATATTAATTTTGGTTCGATCTACGCAGTCGGGAATTAAAATAGTAAATTAAACGCGATAAAATCCGTAAAAATAGTTTTATTCAATGTGTAGTGTTCGCGTAAATATAAGAAATCATTACACTACTTGATAGCTAAAAAATGAAAGAATCGATTACGTTGAGTGAGGAATGTGACTCATCGCACGTGACGAAGGGATAGCGCCGCCATTTTGAAGTCGTTTCGTCGTTCGAATACACGCACACATATTCATGTACAACATACGGCCGTGTCCACGAATAAGGAAGACAATCAACCACACAGTTCACCTAAAATTGCTAAGTGGATGCTGTTGCCCATAGACATCTACATCCATCGTTGTCCTCAATTAAGAATAAAAATGCAGATGCATTTTTACTCCTGAGAACTAAGATGGAATACCTCGTTTCCAGTAAAAAGAAGTTTCCGGTTCTTTACACTCACCATACGAAACAGCAGCATTAAGCTGCTATTTTACGCTGGTATTCTGTGAGAGCGTGGTGCTTCCCCGGTCGAGCCGACCAGTCCGTGTTAAAAAAAATATAATATAGCTGCAGCGTAATTCTAACCACGTAAGAAATACACATATTTCAATGAGGGCTAATAGTTTCCCGTTCACCAAGTGTCGCTAGTTGACACTGAGGTGAAGTTTTTTGTTACACAATGTCATATATTTGAGAAGTTAGTTTCGAATAAAAGTTTATCAGTTTCTAGTTTTATATTAATATACAAAACAATGCGTAAGTGTTTTGCTGTTAAATTTTTTGAACTGACCGCAATAGTGTGTGAGCGCATCGCCGTCGCAGTGCGTGACGAGCGCGGCCAGCGTGCCCCGCCAGCTGGCGGGCGCGGCGCCGCGCACCAGCGCGTCCCACCGGCCCGTCAGCAGGCTGCCCGCCACCAGCGACACGGCCTCCCCACCACTCGCGTTCAGGTGGTACTTCTGCACCTTGTACAACAGCTCTTGGCTGCCTGCGAACAACACGCTTTTTAAACTTTATAATAATAATATAAAACCATTTATATAAATGATACACATAAATAAAATTGAAGTGTCTATCTGTAATATTGAAATAACTGGCTTCATTAACATTCATTAAGATATTTTTTTTAGTTCTGTCCAGGCTAATCTTCAGAATGGCTGAACCAATTGTAATGAAACTTTACGGATACGGACAGACAAGAGAACAATGCTCTAAAGGATCTAAACTATAGTTTATCCAGATAAGTTGAATGATTGGTCTTTGATTATCTTAAATCTAAATAACGCCACATTCATAGACCATGTCCAAGCGAAGCCGGGGCAGCTGGCTAGTTAAATAACTAACAACCAATTAACGTAGCATTATTTAGATTTAAAAACCATTTATTTCATCAATATTTAATTTTTTTTAGTGGCCATGTTTTTCGGATAAAAAATAGCTTAGAGATCTGTACGCGAAGTATCAATACAATCGGTTCAGCCATTCCGAAAATTAGAACAGACAGACAGACAGATAGACAGACAAAAATTTTAAAAATGAGTTCAATTTTAATTGAAAGCATAAATATATAAAAATATAGATATACAGGGTTATTTTTCAAAGAGTAGCCAAATTGTAAAGTTAAGTTCAAATATATAAATAATGATATACCGTTATGCAGTTTTTGAAAATACGAGTAAATAAGGCTTCTACTTTTATTTGAAATTATCCCAAATTGAATGTGATTTATGGGCAACAACGTTTTTGCCTACCGATCCGACCCTTACGAATGTGTGCGTGCGCAGTAAAATCAGTTAAAATAATGCATTTACCACGCATTTTTAATTTAAAAGATAAAAAGGACAGAATTATTGAGATTTTTTTAAATTAATTTTTTATTTGTACATTACTTATTTTGAGCCTTCTCTGCAAATTTGGCTGGTTATTGCAAAATAACCCTGTATGAATAATAATTCTTTATTCACAAAAACTTTTACCGACAATTACAATAACCGTACGCTTATCCTACAATTTTATTGTACGCTATTCCTGAATGTATACTTAGCCTACAATGAAGTTACAGAGTACGCGAGCAACCCGGGTTCGATCCCCGCCGGTACCAATGAAATTGTTAATTGCAATTTTAAGTGCTGATTTACCGCGTGCTCGGCGGTGAAGGAAAACATCGTGAGGAAACCTGCATGTCTGAGAAATCAAAAAAAAATATTTCGAAGACATGTGAAGTTCGCCAACACGAATTGGGGCAGTGCGGCGGACATTTCCTTGCCCTAAAACCCTCTCAGAAATGGGAGGAGTCCTGTGCCCAGCAGTGGGGCGTATATAGGCTGTAACTTTACTTTTACTTTATTACAATTACAATAATTGTACGCTTGAATTCGTATTCGATATATGCTTACTAACATATTGCCTAGTTTTGCAACAGCAAATTAGACTTCTACCCCCCATGCTAGTTATTAACTGTATGACGATAGACAAGTGCGGCTAGTTCATGGGTTTATGGTATACGATGCAGTAATTAACTACCTGTGTGTACATAGTATAAGCAAAATGATCATATGAATATGATGGTACGTTATCAGTTTTTCAAATGTTATAATTTCATTAAACAAATCGTTTAATTGATAATAATTACTTATAACTTAGAAAAAAGATTATTTACTATTTTACTATTTTAAATAATTACTTTTGCTTTTACTGAACTTTTTACTATTACCAGGCCTGTCTCACTCCGCGCTTGAAAATATGCCTATGTACGCCGCGCGGCTGTCACGCGCGAGCTCGAACTGACGCGCGCCTTACGTTAACAAAAAAGTATTTTTCTCTTATAAGTATTTAAGCACTTTGATATTTATTTTTGAGTTTTTATTCAAGTACGGCCTCTCAAAAAGCCAAAAGGTACTGCATAGCATGCGGGTGCTTAAATATGAATGTCGAACAATAGGAATGTCGACTTTTCATTCTTTACTGTTCCGAAGGATACCGAAAGTTAAGATATTATTATTCATAGGTAGATCTAGATAATTAGGTACCTAGTTACTGACGCCATAGTTACAGATTTATTATTTGATTAGCGACCCGACCACAGCTTCGTAATTTTCGATTTTTTCGCGTATAATGCCAATTACCTTAAAAACTCATTCAATGTAAGTAGACCTCCCAGCATTAGTGACTGCCTATTAATGCAAGATCAGCACATACTGGTTATTAGTTTAACACTTTGTCGATAAAAGAAAGAGATTGAAAATAGCAGCACTTCTCATTGCTACTCTTTCATTAATAATGAAGTCGCGTGTCGCATGTTTGTAAATAGCAAAAAATGTGAAACAGACAAATGACGGCTCCTTGTGCGCAGTGGCTTAGCAATGAGTTGCAGCGCTAAGGCCCGCGAGTTCGAATCCCGCACGGAACAAGTATTTGTATGGCCTACAAATAATTGTTCTGGATCTGGATATTTGTCCTTGTGAAATGTATGTAAACTGCCCCCGCGATACATGAGAAAATCCTAGTGTGGAGGTAAGGTTTTTTAAAAAGAGAGGAAGAGACAAGTAATGATATAAAAAATTTCGTACAACCGACTTCAATATTAATATGCATTATTAATGATATCTCCAAAACTACTGCTCAGATCTTGGTCAAATTTATAAGGTATATAAATTGTAAGCACCAGCTTTCAAATAAAAAAGAATCATCAAAATCGGTTCACCTAGAAAAAAGTACTGGGGTAACACACACAAAAATACAGTCGAATTGAGTACCTCCTCCGTTTATTGAAGTCGGTTGAAAATGTTAAGTAGTTAAATTATCTGAGTTTCAAAGACGTTCACGTTGTTATAATCTTAATTTTTCTCGATGTTGCGTATTAACCTTCCTCACATTGAACAATAATATTGTTATTATCAGCAAATTACTAATACATTGCATAACACCTCGGTGTATTCTACTACCAAGCTACCAACTAATATCAAATGATTCAATTTGTTTTCTCACAACACCTAACCCTACAGAAGGAGCGGCCTTAACAAAGACGCGTAACGGGTTAAGTGATACAGACTCACGCACGCGGACGTAAGGTGCATTTTGATTTAATACACGCGCCACAACAATCGGTAGGCTATTTTAACGAAGGTCGTATCCAAGGCGTGCAAAGTATTATGAACATTAGCGACGTTGTAACTAGGTTTAAACTCGCAAGTTTGCTATCAGAGAGTGATCCTTGAATGAATGAATGAAATATACTTTATTGTACACCAGAAATACATATGAGAGAAAAAATCCTTCTGTTCTTATACTATTATTTATTCTGTGCTATTACCACATGAGTAAATAAACCGAACAGAGACAAAGGAATAAATATTTTATCATAGGTACATAATAAAAAGCTGATAAACTTTTTGTTTATTTAATATTATCCTCCTGTGCCAACATTGTCAAAATATATAGGTAACAAAAATTTTGCACGCTTCTAGAAGCTTTGTCTCTGTTCGGTTTCTTTACTGAACATTACACGACGGTGACCATTTCCGGTTCGGATGTATTACACATAAGATGGGATACTGATTGAGCCTGGACCCATTCCAATCGACCATCATATTGAAATATCACATCTTTCACGATAAAGCCATTGAACTTACCCAATGAAGCAATAATAAGTGCATCGGCTACTCTCTTAGCCTCCAAGCACAATTCCACCGCCTCCTCCAAGTTGCCGCAGACCAGGGCGCGGCAAATTAGGCTCGTCGGGTCTAGATACAACAAGATGTTCATGTTGTTAAATAAGATTACACAACTTAATTCAAAAATATGTCCATTTAAATAATCATGATTGTATGATATATTGATGACAAGAATATATAGAAAGGGCTATGCCAGCTCTAGTAATAAGCAGACTATACCAAGTAATAATGTCCTCCAGACCGAATTACGGTCACGGCGGCCAGCCACAATGACTAGCCATCGGCGCAGGACAGGATTATAGTGCCCAAGTGTATGCGCAAGCACAGGTGCACTCTCTATTCTCTCACTCTCATAGTCCGATGGGACGGTAAACCGACACGACCGGAGGGAGATCAGGCGCAGGACCAACAGCTTTACGTGCTTTCCGAGGCACGGGGGTGAGACACCGCCAACTTCCTGACTCCGGGTAGCTACTGAGAATTTCTTGATGGAAAAGCTCAATAACTGATTTTTTTTGCCCGACCCGAGATTCGAACCCAGGACGTCATGATCAGCAGTCGAACTACTACAACCACTAGACCAACGAGGCAGTCTATATATACCAAGTAACCGTATAGTGGCGGTGTAAAAATATCCACTACCCCATATCGTCATGTAGGTGTCGTAAGAGGCGAAATTGAAACAGGTGATGGGCTGCAGGATCTTCCTGATAACAACTCAAAAATATAAAAAACTGCGGTTGCCAGCCCCAAGCGTGGCAACTATGGCAAAATCTGAAAAAAGAACTTGCTTACCATCCCCGTTAGGTATGACAACATTGGAGACAGAAGGTTCTAAGTCAAGATTCGCTAGTTTTCTCTCGATCAATGTGTGTGCTTCCTGTAACAACGAGTAAAACTTTCTAATACATAAATTGCATAAAATGCAGGCAGTACTGCTTTAATGATTTTATTGCGTTTATTTTAACTTATTTAAAAGTGTAATTAAGTCCAGTATAAATCCCAAAAAAATCAGTTTTATTCAATGTGTAGTATTATTTGTATGTAAATTTTCTAGACAGTACGAGTCCTACGGTCCTGCTTTTCTGTCTACGAATATCTATTTCAGCAATGTTTGCAATGCATATAGGAACGTGAAGATGTAGTTGAGGGTGTGAAGAGCTGTGTACGTAGAATCCAATTATGTGTGTGAATTATTAAGTTGCGTGAATACAGTGGCGAAGCTATGGCTCCAAACTAGGGCAAGCCCAAGATATGGTTTTGTTGTTTTTAGCAGTTTTATAAAAATTTACCTTTTCCCTTTTTCGATTTTACCTTTTCCTCGCCGATTAGCACTTTAACACACTTTAATTTATCACAAGGAACACTATTATCCTCCATTTTCACTAAAAATCTATAAAAAAAGCATAAATTTTCAACTCGCAATATTTATTCGCTCAAGTAAAAACACAGAGTAAACATTGAAATGTGAAGCGAACTTGCAAAGGTATCTCCCGCGCTTGACTAATGCCTAACTTCACACTATAAGCCGGGCTTTTCGCTACGTACAAATTGCTATATAAACAATCTTAGTTATATTTCATTATAGAACATTTTACCATAGGTTAGAAAGGGAGCGATCGTCTTCTCGAAAGCCCGGTAAAAGCTCACGCGTGCGAGACAACCTAATCGCGCAGTTTTGCCGCGTGTTGACGTGATACACATCTTGGACAAACGGAAAAAAACAGATAATGACCTTTGAGGGTACTGTAGAGATTACCAACCTCATTGCCATTTTCCTACTTCAATTGCTATCTCTGTTTCAAATTATGTCTAATATATACCTATTATAATTGTAAATATATAAGTTCTAAAAAGTTAAACATATACAATTCTTTTGAATTCGATCATTGATGAGTGACCCTCCAGTTCGTCATCTCTGAATGACCGTATCTTGCATTCCACCTTATACTACATAATGTGGTAAAAAGTGCAAGCGATAAAGAAATGTATGGAAAGCAATTGAAAAATATTATTATTATAAATTATTAACTATCAGAACTTGCAGAAACGTATGAATGCAAAATATAATTCTAGAAATGTGTACAGAGTATTGTGCAAGGAGAGATGTGTGATCGTAAAGTTGTTTGTGTGTATAGCGGTGTGAACTCACCGAGAGGTCTGTGCTGGTGTCGGTGGAGAGCTCGGCCTCGGTCTCCGTGGACTCGCCCTGCGCCATAACCCCATTTGCACACACACACAAATTCCCAACTTGTTAACTTGCATTTAGTGTTTGTGTTATATACAGCGGTATTAAGTTGCCTCGTGCAAGGTAAAGCATTATAAAAACCAGGTGTAAACAAAGAATTACTCGCAAGTAAGATTTCAAAAGAAGACAAAGTTATATTTTTAATGTTTTTTTTAGTTGGAAAATTAGTTAATAAAAGTTTGTTTCAGTTATAAAGAACCCCAAGAATAGGTTTCAGATGAATGTGAGACAAAATCAAAAACAATTACATCTGCTCATTTTAGTTAAGTATATAATTACTCAACTAAAATGTGCAGATGCATTTGTGCAGTTTATTCGAGTATATGTTCACAAATATAACTAAATTGTTACGATTTATGTATAATTTCAGAATTATACAAGAAATCGAAAGAGTGAAAAAGCTTTGTTAAAAATTAAGATCACAGATTAAATTCTTGTTTGAAAATATTAGAAAGTGGACGACTAAAAGTCGCGCGCACGATAATAATAAGGCGGTCAATTCAAAAATAGGGTTGTATTTTCCCTAAAATAAATGAAACAATAGTCTTCAATTGGCATCGCACCAAAAGATGTCATAAAATTGACATGAGAGAGTGAAGATGTCGGTAAACCCATCTCTATTCTTATCTTGCGCTTAGTAAAAGTTACATTATTTATAGATGATATAAGGATGACAAACGAGCACACAATGTTTGTGCACCAACTTTTACTTGTTGATGCAAAATAGTTACTATTGTTAGAGTTACTCTGTTCTATATTTCAACTTATAATAAACTACTCACTCGACTCAAAGCCGCCACGTCAGGTTGTGCGTCTCCCGTTGAGGGCAGAGAACTCTTGAATTTTGACGAGATGTCATCTTGCTTGAATCCTGTGGAAAATTATTAGCCGACTTCAAAATAGGAGGAGGTTTACAATTCGGCTGTATGTTTTTTTAAGGTTTTTTGAAGTGAAAAGTTCTTTAGGCACGTTGGGCACTTTTGGGATGGGGAAAAGCACTGAACTCGCGTGACCGTCACGCTTAGATACCTACATAAATAAGCCTATAGTATCCGTTTTTTAATATATTATAATGATAATAATGAGAGTATTGTTGAAATTATGGATGAAAATTGATGAAAGTAATGTTGAAAATCCATTGATAAAATTTTATAAAATTGATATGTACTTATAAATTTGTATAAATCATCATACTTTTTCATGTAAAATAGCGCAATAAATGAAAACTTTAACCATTCTGGGCCTGCTACTTTCTTAAAATCATCTTCCCATCGCTTTGGCTGTCTTTCTCTACTTCTTCTGTTTTCTCTAGGGTACCGTTCAGTTATTATTCTGGTCCATTTCTCTTTATTTTCTCTCAACATATGTCCCGTCCAGCGTTATTTAAATTTTCTACATACTGATTGGACTTTTCCGAACTTTGTATTTCCTTTTATCCTTTTTAACTGTATTTTATCTCTTCTCCTTACTCCCAATACGCTTCTCTATATTCCGTTCTGACATAATATATTGATTTCATTTTGTTGTTGTTCGGTTAAGGCCCAAGTTTGGCATGCGTATGTCAGATATGGCAGGATACAAGCATTGAAAACTTTTTTTTTCTCCGACATTGGAATCTCTTTATTCTTCATTATTTCGTTTAAAATATATATAAAAATCTTTATTTGCCACAAATCTTTTAACAATTTAATGGAACCCTGGCTTCTAAAGTAGTTGTAATAACTGTATCTTAGAAACCAGTTAACGACCAGAGTTCCTTCCAAGTGTTAGCTATTCTTCTTTCAATTTCTTTTCTGCATGTTCTGTGTTGGTGATATTAATTGTCCTAAATAAATATACTCATTAACGTATACTAATTGCTGAAATTAATTCTCTCTGGAGAATTGGTCATTATTTTTGTTTTTGTTAAATTTATTGTGAGACTTGCATTTGCACTTTGTCATTTTGTCTGATAATTGTAACATTATTTCCAAGGTATTCGGGCATTCGGAGAAGAGTATTAAATCGTCAGCGAATCTCAAATGGCTCAGTTCTTCTCCGTTCACGTTAAGTCTGAAATTATTCCAACCTAGTCTCATAAAAATCATCTCCAGCACAGCTGAGAATATCTTTGGCGAAATAGGGTCACCTTGACGGGGACGCCTCTTCCAATTGGGAACTCGTCGCCTGTCATTTCCAATTTTATTTGTACTGTACTTTTCCCATATAATGTTCTGTAATATTCGAACGTACTTTCTATGGACGCCTTGTCGCTCTAATGATTCCCATATATAGTGGTGTACCAAGGAATCAAACGCTTTGTTGAAGTCTACGAAACCCAGATAGTATATTTTATTGTATTCTCTGTATTTCTGAAGTATCTGTCGAAGGACGTCAATATGGTCTATAGTCGAGAAGTTGCTCCTAAATACTGCTTGCTTTTTCGGCTGATTTTCATCGAGGGTGTTAGTTAGTCTACATAATATTATTTTTGAAAATACCTTACATATGATAGACATTAAACTTCATCATTCTCTAAACCATTTCCCATTATCTGGGGTCGGCGCAGTAAATCTTTTGTTCTATTCCTCTCTATCAGCCGTCATTTCCATACTTACTCCTTTCATTCTCATATCACTCTTCACACAATCGATCCATCTTTTATTCGGCCTTCCTCTGCCCGTGTGTCCCTCCACATTCATATTCAACACTCGTTTTGTGACATGACTTTCATTCCTCCGCATCACATGCCCAAACCATGCCAATCTGCTTCCTCTCACCTTTTCTACCACTGGCGCTACTTTCAGGCTTCCTCTTATATACTCATTCCTTATCTTATCCATCCTTGTCACACCACACATCCATCGTAACATTCTCATTTCATTCGCATGCAGTCTATTTTCATCCTTCTTCTTGACGGCCCAGCATTCACTTCCATACATGACGACAGGTCGGATGATCGATTTGTAAATTTTCCTTCAGCCTTATTGGCATTCGGGGTCGCACGTTGTGGCTGTGACCTGTCGCCATTTCATCCACCCTGCGTTAATCCTATGCTGCACAGCTCTATCTATTCCGCCGTCGCCTTGAATGAGGGAACCGAGTACTTGACATCTGAGCAGATAGGCAGTATAGCGCCATCCAACGACATGGGTACAGGACTGGAAAGGCCGCCGAAATCACAGCACAGATATTCGGTTTTGGATCTGCTGATCTTCAAGCCAACACTTTCCAGCCTCCGTTGCCACCCGTCAGTCTGCTCTGTACCTCGATGCCTTCTTCCCGACAAGCACGATGTCATCGGCAAAGAGCATGCACCAGGGTGCCTCATCCTGCAGGTCCGACGTCAAAGCGTCCATAATCAGTAGGAAGAGGTAAGGGCTCAATGCCGACCCTGGTGCAGCCCTACCGCCACATCGATACTGCCCGTAGTTCCGCGGCAGATCGTACACATGTACGGGATGCTCTGTACATAGCACGGACCAACCTCACATACTTCCCAGGCATACCTTTCATCTTTAACGCCCACCACAAAACCTCACGGGAACCCGATCATACGCCTTTTCAAGGTCGACAAAACCATGTGCAGATCTTTATGCACGCGCTTGTACTTTTCGCACAATTGGCGTAATGCGAAAATGGCATCTGTCGTACCTCGACCGGGCATGAATCCGAACTGGTTTTGTGTTATCTCACACTCTTCTCTCATTCTTCTCTCTATTATTCTTTCCCAGACTTTCATCGTATGTGACATGAGTTTTATTCCCGGTAACTGCTGCAGTTTTGGACGTCTCCTTTGTTTTTAAAATGGGGACCAGTATACTGCTGCACCATTCCTCAGGTATTTGTTCTTCCTGCAACAATTTACCGAAAATAAACTCAACCACTTCCATCCATCCGCCCTCAGCAACTTCCACACTTCTACTGGTATTCCATCTGGGCCGACCGCCTTCCCATTCTTCATATTCCTAACAGCCATTTTACTTCTTCCACACTAATTTCTCTCACTAAGCCCATATTCACTGGTGGGTTTTCAAGCATACCATTCCATTCATTCTCCTCATTCATCAATTTCTCAAAATACTCCTTCCATCCTTCTTTATACTTTCATCGTCAGTCAAAATCCTTCCAGAATCATCTTTTATACATTTTACATGTGAAACATCTCTTCCATTCCTTTCTCTCGCTCTTGCAATTTGAAAAGTCGTTTTGCCCTTCGAGGCTTTCAAGGACCGATATAATTTATCTTGCGCCTCTGCCCTACAAATAGCAACTTCCTTCTTCGCTCTCTTCTTACATTCTTTATACGCTCCTCTCTTACTTTCTTTTATGGATTCATTCTGGTCTTCTACGCTCTGCCATTCTTTAAAGGCATTTTCTTTTCTCTCAAACTTCTCTAACACTTTCACTCCACCACCACCCATCCTTATCTATCATACGCTTCCTTTGATTCTCCTAACACCTTCCTTGCCACACTTCGGATACAATCAGCCATTTCCTTCCAGCACTCATTCACACTCATTCCTTCCATATCACCCATCTCTATCATCTTGTTTACAACTAGCTCTAAATTCACTTGCATACCCCTCCTTATGCAACAAATGCCACTTTATTTTGGGTGGGGACGATCCTTATGTTTGTTGAGGCGAACAGTTGCAGATGTCAGCCAGCAGGATTCGGTGCTGGGATACTAAGTCTTCACCTGGAAGCACTTTGCAGTTTTTTACACTCTTGATTTGGTTCCGTCTTATCAGAAGATAGTCGATCTGTGTCGCGTGGTGGCCACTTTTATAAGTAACAAGATGCTGATCTCGTTTTTGGAACCACGTGTTTACTACAGCCAGGTCGAAAGCACATGCTGCTTGCAGAAGAACTTCCCCCTCACGGTTCCGCATTCCGTACCCCATCCACCGTGTACTTTTCATACCCGTCATTCACTCTCCCTACATGTCCATTAAAATCTCCTCCCATATAAACATCCTCACGCTCAGGTATTCCCATCATCATACAATCAAATTCTCCCAAAACTTCTCTTTCACACTCTCTTCACAGCCTGTTTGCGGAGCATACACACTTACAACATTCACTACTTTGTTTTCAATCATTAATTTAACAACTATCATTCTGTCATTTACTCTTTCCACATCTGTCACTCGTTCTTTCATTCCACTATCTAACACAACTCCTACTCCATTTCGCTTCCCATCACTTCCACAATAATAAAACTTGTATCCCTCCCCAATCTCTCTTGCTTTATTGTTCTTCCATTTTGTTTCCTGCAAACAGGCAACATTCACTCTTCGTCGTTTCAAAACATCTGCTAACTCTCTTCCTCTTCCAGTCATCGTACCTATATTCCAGCTTGCAAACCTCACTCTGACATTCTTCTCTCTCGGGCTTGCTCTTACGTCGCACCCGCTCCGTAAGGTGCGACAACCCTGCCCACTTCCCACAGGAGCCGGTGCTGCCCTGCGCGTCGCCTGCGGGTACGCCCTATCCTGTCACATATCCCACAACTCGTACTATTCATTTACTGCATGGGATTTGGCAGAAGTTTTACAGTCGGCCGCCTGCCTGACACCAACCCTCTTTGGGTATGCTATTGTTGGTAGAGGAAGCTACCATTTTGGGAAAGGAAAAGAAGTTTGGGGTATGAGCATAGGTGTAAGGATACTGTTATCTCGGCAGGAAAGGTATGAGAATAACAGTAGCTCGGGAGCTGGGGTCGCGTACCCGTATTCCATAACAGGATCACTGGAAAGGTAGGCCAGCATGGAAACCCCTGACCATTGATAGACATTAAACTTATCGGCCTATAATTGCCATTATCTCTTTTGTCTCCTTTTTTATGTAACAAAACTATTACTGATTTCGTCCAATCTTCTGGAATATTTTCTGTTTTATTATTTCGTTGAATAAATTGGTTAGTTTGGGGATAATCACTGGCATTGATAGTTTAAGAGGTTCATTAGTAATTTGATCGGGCCCGGGTGCTTTTCCTAACTTCTGCGTAACAATAGCTCTTTCTGTTTCTTCTTTTAGAACAGGTGGTAAAGGTTCAGAATCTTGCGTGTCGTCAATCGTAGTCGTAGTGAGTTTTCCATTTTTGCTTTTATAAAGGTCCTTATAATATTCCGTAGTAATATTTAAAATTTCAACTCTTTTGCTAGAATATTTTCCCTGTTTATCCTCCATATTTGGTATCCAATTTTTCTTTGATTCTAACTCTTTAAACGCTTTCTTTACTCCGCCTGTTTTCTTAATATGATATCGAAAAGTGCTTGCTTTTTTGCTTTCTGTCTTTTCTTATTTGTTCGTTAATCTTTTTACTTATTTCTGCTATTTCTTTACGTTTCTCTTTATTTTTCGTGCCTTGTAGAAGCAATTTTCTTTCCTTAAGTAGTTGAGTCGTTTTGGTGGATAGTATTACTTTATTATTTGTATATATTTTCCTGGCCTCAGTTTTCAGGTTATTTACAAAATCGCAATATTTCTCCGGAATTGATTTATTGCATTTTCTTCTTCTCTTCTATCCAGAATTTCTTTTAAGTTGTTCATTAGCTCCGCGTTATTTTCAATGTTTACATAGGGTACCGATTTAGTTTGCAACCTTCGACATTTCTTTATATGTGTACCTCGTAGCGTCGCACGAATCATTTTATGGTCAGAATTAAAATTTGAATTGTGTACAATTGACATGTCTTTAAAAACTTTTGGTTTATTGGTCATAATATAATCGATTTCACTTCTATGCAGTCTATTTGGGGAAGTCCACGTCCATTTCTTATTCTTTTTCTTTTTTTAGAAACTGCCTATGATGCTTAGTTTGTTTTCTAAACCAAACTTCACCAATTTTTCTCCATTTTTGCTTCTGTCGCCATAACCGTGTCTTCCTACAGTATACTCTTCGCCTCTGTGGCATACACCAATTTGCCCGTTAAAATAACCCATTAATATTGTTTTTGTGAGCAGTATCAACAGTTCTTTGTAATATTTGATAAAAGTCTTCTATTTTATCTACATTTTCTTTTTATCATGCTTCAGTTGGTGAGTATGCCTGAATAATTGACCAATATTCATCTTTTCTATTTTGTATGGGGAGTTTAATGTTGAGAATTGCTATTCTTTCAGATATTCCTTTCATTTCTTCTATTCGGTCAGTGTATTTCCGTTTTATCGAAAAGCCAACACTATATTGCCCTGGTGTTTCTCCTCTGTAATGTAGTATATACTTTCTGTGGTTTTCTATTCTCTCCTAATCTTCTCATTTCGCTTATTCCAATAATATCCCATTTATTTTTTAGTGATAGTGTGTTAAGCGACGCTATGTGTATGTCACAATTATTTTTCCTTTTTTATCTAACCTTAGAGGATGATGGTCATTTTCCCCCACGATGACCAATCGGCTTGGGGAGGTGTTGTTTTCTTGTTGTAGGGATTTTTGTTTATTTGTATTGTTGTATGTTCCGTTTGCCGAGTGTCTGTTGCTATTGTTGCTTGTTTGCAGGGACGTTAGTAAGAGAGTTGGATCTGTTTCTCATCACATCGAACGCGTGGGTTCTATTGGCCTCAAAGGATATGGAGGTTTGCTGTTTTTTAGGTTGCATGTCCGAAGAATGTGGTGAAGAAGAAGTTTCCCGTTTTCTTTTTGTTTCATTTCCCTTCACTACAAGCTTGTCATATTTCAGAAATGCTATTTTTCCCTTTTTTCTTTCAGAAACAGAAACTTTTTTATTCAATATAGATTATAAATAGTACTTATTGAAAGTCACTCTTTTGTTTAATGACCACTGGTTCGAAAAAAGAACCTCTGTCCTGGGAAGAACCAGCGGGACTTTTTTTCTAAATAACAACTTACAATCATGTATGTTACACAATTAACAACACAAAACAAATTAGAAATAGCTTGGTAGCGAACACCTCATTCCCAGGGGTTATTATCATCCATAAATTCCTTAATATTATAATAACCCTTTTTATACAAACTTAGTACAATAAAGTTTTTGAACTTTGAGCAGGTGAAATTTTATATATTTTCTAGGATTTTGTTGTAAAAGCGTATACATCGGCCCAAGAATGAATTACTGACTCGGTGGAGTCGAGTAAACTGGTACTACTAGGTTGTGTCTGTTCCTAGTATTTACAGAATGAATATCACTTATTTTTGTAAAACTACTTTTATTTTTGTGTACGTACATTGCATTTCCATAAATGTATTGAGAGGCCAAAGTTAATATATTAATTTCCTTTAATTTTTGTCGTAACGACTCTTTAGGTTTTAAATCATAGATTGCTCTTATGGCCCTCTTTTGTAAAACAAATATAATTTCAGTGTCAGTTGCGTGTCCCCATAGCAAAATACCATACGACATTATGATATGGAAATAGCTAAAGTAAACAAGTCTAGCTGTTTCAACACTGGTAAGATTTCTAATCTTTTTTACAGCGTATCCTGCAGAACTAATTTTGATATATGGGGGCTCCATTGAAGCTTCGCGTCTAGTGTTATTCCAAGAAAAATGGTGGTATCGACAAGACTATAACTCAAAAACTACAGCCTTATTTGCATAGATGGCTCCGTGATACGATAGCTCTTCATCAGTCATGCAAATAATAAAGAGTCAAAAGGGCGCTACTTTATCGACGCCATTTTGACAGTTGATATCATAGTAAATATTTTAGTCGATTTTAGTATAAAATAGTGTAGTTAGATTTTTTAAGTTGATTTTTCGAAGTGTTCCTAATTATTTCCAAGGACTATTTGGTATTTTTTTCTTAATATATTAGTCATAGTATACGACATTGTGTATGTTTCTGTCCTCCTCCTAGTTTTGGTTTTATAGGGCGGCAAAACTTAAGGTGACCATATTACCCTCACGTACCTTATATTGTTATTTCTTTTTCTCTTTTTAAATATTTTATCTCTTTTTCCTGATTTTCTACTTTTAATTTTAAGCTTTTATTTTTCTATAATCGAGATTAATTTTTATCCATTCTAGTCATTATGTTATTTGTAATAGATTCGGTAAGTTCCGTAGATTGATTTTCTAATTTAATTTTATCGAACAAAAGTTGGAATTGTGCCTCCATTTTTATTATTACGTTTGCTTGGAACGAAACGTAATGGTAGAATCTAGTAGAATTTTTTTTCAACACTTGCAACAATGTCTTATATGTCAGTCGTTGACTGCCACAGCAACTTTACCAGGACTGTCAAAGTCAAAGGGTAGGTATATAAATCACAACACTGCGGTTACTTAAGCTTAAAAAATTTAAACTTAAAAAATAAGTATACTAATGCTAATAAGAGCCGTGGTAGCTCAGGGCTCAACGCTCACTATAAATTTCACAGGACGCGATCAACCCGGGTTCGATTCCCACCGGCACCAATGAAATTGTTAATTACAATTTTAAGTGCTGATTTACCACGTGCTCGGCGGTGAAGGAAACATCGTGAGCAAACCTGCATGTCTGAAATAAATAATAATAATAATAAAAATACTTCGAAGACATGTGAAGTCCGCCAACACGCATTGGGGCAGCGCGGCGGACACCTCCTTGACCTAAACATCTCTCAGAAGTGAGGGGAGGCTTGTGCCCGGCAATGGGACATATTTAGGCTGTAACTTTAACTAACCTTTAAATATACTATACTTAAAAATAATAAAGTTGAATGTCAATAAAATAAAATACATATTGAGGACTCTCTCACTTCAATGTCATCTCAAACATGAGAAGGAGAATTGGCCTAACAGTTAAGACTTTTACCTATAATTTTTAACTTTTAGTAGATGACCAGTACCCACCAAGCAAGTTAAGCACTTCACTGCGGAAAGTGTGCAGGAAGTTGGCGCGTAGGAAGAACCACACGTAGCGCTCGTTTTGATCGGTCGCCATTTCACCCTTCTGCCGACAGTACCTGCATGCAAATAAAATATAACGTTAACTGACAATGAGGGCATCTACGACTTTTTTGCGCCACCTAAGAACGAGGTGAAATATTTGACAAATTACATGATGGTTAATTTGTTGACTTGAATGTTTTTTTTTTCCTGTAATATTAGTTAGATTTAATATTACTTAGATTAGAAATAAACAAAATAAACTACAGATATTCCTAAAGGAAGAAAAAAAAAGAGTTAAAAAATTTGTAAAATATTAGGGAACAAACCACTGAGGCATTTTTTGTGTATTAATATAATACTCTAGAAACCGATAAAGTTTTATTTGAAACGCAACTTCTCAATTATATAAGATTGTGTAACAAAAAACTTCACCTCAGTTCTAACTAGCGACTTCTGGTGAACGGAAGATTAAAATAAATAAAATAAAAAGGAAAGCTTACTCTGCCAGTTTCTCCGTGGCTCCTGGTTCTTGATTTAAAGTTAGACTTAATACGTTATCTAATTCCGTAGCTTTCTCAACTATTTCCGGTTCACTCACCACCTACAAAACAACATACCAATACCACACTTTGTTTTTTGTCACAATGTATTAAAAAAAATGTTAAAATGAATTTCATGTTAATAAGACAAATTTCATACCTGGCTAATGTAAACCAATTTCTGCGAGCCGGCCTCTTGTGGACATTTTTCGAAAGTCACGAGCTTACCACCAAACTGAAGAAAACAAGTTAATTATTATTATTATATATAGACCTAATCACATAGAGTAATTCATCTCAAGCACATCAATTACAATAGAAATAACTTTATAAATACAATTTTAAAAATAAAAACAGAGGCGACAGACGGAAACAAATCAAGAGATAGGTAGCAGCGTCTCCATAATAACGATAAAAAAAAAATGAATGCTACGGTTGCCAGGCCGCTTGCTAAGCGTGGCAACTACGGCTAATCTCTCCTTCTATTATTATTTATGCCTATGTTCAGTAGTGGAGTTTAATAGGCTGTAAGGGTAACGGAGTAATTGGAAATTGTCGTTTATAAAGAAATATTAGCAACTCGTCATAATATTTTTATGTATCACATTGCGAAGTTTAGTCATTCGAATTTTAGTAACACTTAACTCACTGTATTCACAAATAAATGAATGAATGAAGTTATTGGAGAATTTTAACGACAGCTTAATCTGGTAAACAGTTGATAACAATGCGCCAAAATAGATATTATAACTTGAGTTTTATATCACAAACAGGTAAACAACAAATGTAAGAGGTGTGAGTTTCACACCACTGCCTGCATTCCCCTCCTTCCTATTACAGAATGTTTTTGCAGTCATAATAAAACTTTGACTTCTTGTATGGATGGGTCATTCCGCTTAAGTTGTTGGTTATTTTGATATTAAATAATTGGTTATTTTGTATTTACTTCTATGTTTTCTTTTATATAACGTTAACTCGTTTCTGGTAAATATTTTGTTTGTTTATATAATTTAAAGTTTTCCTCCGGTCCGGCACGGTGCGGCACGGTGCGGCACGGTGCGGCACGGTGCGGTGCGGCCCGGCCCGGCCCGGATACTGACCGCGAAGCGCGCGGCGGCGGGCCTGCGCAGCCAGCGCGGCGCGCGCGCGGGCTGCGGCGGCGGCGGCGGCGGCGCGGCGCGCGCCACGCTCGGCAGCGCGCCCAGCGACCCCGCGCCGCCGAACGACTCCAGCATGTTGCTCTGGTTGTGCGCGCTCTGCTCACAAACGTTTACACATTTACACTATCATTATAAAAGTACGCTTTTAAAAAATTGGTCCGTAATCATCTATTGAAGACAACGCATTTTACATGATTCATCCATTTAATATGTATTGCTAAACAGACGTATATATTCATAGTTATTTGTATGTACTAATTATATATGTATTTAAATATGTATATTTGTATGTATATATTTGTATACATGTCATATATTTGTATATATGTATGTATAAGTCATATATGTATAGTTTATTTATTAGTAAAATGTATATATTATGTAGTTAATTATCATTTTGTGTAGTGTTATTTTATTTCTAATATTACATCCATAATATTACATCTAATTATCTACAGACAAATAGCAGTACATTCTGCTGTGTTTCAAATTAAAATACTATAGTTATCTAGTAATCATAACCTTTAAGGACACTGACGAAATGTAAGTTCTCCTACTATGAGAGGCTGTCAAAGTATTGCCTGTTTACGTTGACTTAACAAAAACTTGATCCCAAAGTGGTCCTCCGAGCCAGATATAAAGAAGTAAATACGCATTAATAACTAGTATTGTATACGTTTTTACTACAATATCCTAGAAAATATACCTATCTATCAAAAGTTTAAAATTTTATTAAGAAACATTGTTTAATAAGGGTTATTATACTACTAAAAAGCACATGATTGATAATAACCCTTGGGAATCAGGTGATCGCTACAATAGTGTTTCTAAATGTTTTCATACTTAATTGCATAAAATATTATATTGTAAATTAATATTTAAAAAACCTCCAACTAAGATTTTCTCCTGTATTTTGGAAGCAGTTTACATACATAAATTTCACAAGGACAAACAATACAAATAGATCTTAGCGCCGCAGCTCATTGCTAAGCCAGTACAGCACGGAGTCGTCTTAAATGACCTTCAATAAGTATTTTTGTAATCAAAATTGAATAAAAATGATAGGATTCTATTGTATTCTATTTCTGCTACGATCCAAACAAGACTACAAGGACCTAGTAAAGACTTTGTGGACGCTCCACCTTTATCCTCAGAGATGTAATTCTCCTACTATGGAGAGATCCATATCAAGGAAGTCAATTCCTATTTACGGATTAATAAGAAAATCTGATACCAAAGTGGTCCTTCGAGCCGGATAAGAAGTAAGAAGACTGACCGTGTCCGGCATGCGCGCGGGCAGCAGCGCGTGCACGGCGACCTGCTGCTCGGAGGAGGCGCTGGCCAGCAGCGCGGGGCTGCGCGGGCACCAGCCCACCTCGAACACCCACGCCTCCTGCCGGCACACCTCCAGCACCAGCTCCCCGCCCTGCGTGCACACACCATTATTACAGTATATCAAAGTCCACTGCTAAACTCTATTGCCACATATGTGGCAATCATTGGTGAAGGATCTTTTTCTCCTGTTTCAGTTTCCATCTGTCGCCTCTTACAACACCCATATGATTATATGGAGTAGTGGATTATCTTACACCACCACTACACAAACCTTTATTATGAAACATATTTATTTACCACATCAATGCCATAAATTATAAAAAGAAAAAGAAATGTATTCATATGACTACACATACAATTTAAAATACGAAAATCGTAAATATTAAAAGCAAAGATTAACACTTGTGTGTTGTTATTAAAAAGGATTATTAGGAAGATTAAATAATATCCGGCCAAGAAGTGCGAGTCGGACTCGAGCATGAAGGGTTCCGTACCATCGTAATACACGTTTCTAGTAGGGGCTCTTTTAATTATTAACTTATTTTAATTTTTATTATTTGTTATTATAGCGGCAACAGAAATACACATTCTGTTAAAATTTCAACTATCTACCTATTACGGATCATGAAACAGACTAGACCGCTGACAGACAGACAGATGGACGGACGGACGGACAGCAGAGCTTAGTAATAGGGTCCCGTTGGTTATCCTTTGGGTACGGAACCCTAAAAAGTATCCAAAATAATAAGATAACAACAACAACGTATTTATTACCGAAAACATATTAATAATACATTTGTATTTGTATTTATAAATAAATGTAACGAAAACATATTACATAAAAACAGGAACAAAAAGTAGACAACATTTTTATCGTATTTCTTAGGTTAAAATTAACATTCAAACAATACTAAAGAAAAAATTACAACATATTATGTCCCACCACTAATCACAGGCAGCTCTCAGGAGCAAGAAAGTGCCCGCCACACTGCCCCAATGCATGTTGATGGACTTCACAAATGTTTGATTTTTTTTTTCAGAGTCGCAGGTTCCCTAAAGAATGTTTTCCTTCACCGCCGAGCATGTGGTAAATCAGCATTTAAAATTGCAATAAAGAGTTTCATTGGTACAAACGGGGATCAAACCCGAGTTTTTAGCATACTATGAAATTTCCAGCGAGCGCTTAGCCTAGTACTACCTTATTAAAATCAAGAGCAATATTGTAGGAGATTCGTAAAACTTTGTTACAATATCCACTAAGTAATATTAACAAAGCATCTCTAGCTAACTCACCGGTTTCGTGTTGTTGGGATTCCAACAGAGAAGACGGCCATCTTTGCCAGCTGATACAAGAAGGTCTGGGTCCTGTCGGCACCATGATAGAGAGAGTACTCCTTTTTGATGACCCTCAAGTGTTACCAGAGGCGAAGCTGCCAGCCTATATAATAACGTGTTAAAAGATAATTATTATATCGAAATACATACCACTTCTTTTCGGCCTACATTTCATCTACTTTGATGCCACTCAGATATTTTTGGCAGCAGCAATAGATTTTTATATTCTGATTTGATGTAATTATGAGTAAGTAAAACAACAGCCTCTGACGCATTACATTTTAGTTTTCAGTGGTGGCAATGGCCATTTACCATCAGGAGGACTATTATCTCTGGTAGACAACAGACAACTGGTAGCAATAAAAAATGATTCGTTTAAAAAAAATCCTAAAAATAACATCATTTTAATATAATAATTTTTATAATAAACATCAATTTATATGAAACAGAAACAGAAACTTTTTTATTCAATATAGATTATAAATAATACTTATTGAAAGTCACTCTTTTGTCTAATTACCACTGGTTCGAAAAAAACCTCTGTCCTGGGAAGAACCAGCAAGAAACCCAGGGACTTTTTTAAATAACAGCTTACAATCATGTATATTACACAATTAACCACACAAAACAAATTAGAAACAGCCTGGCAGCGAACACCTCATTCCCAGGGGTTATTATCATCCATAAATTCCTTAATATTATAATAACCCTTTTTATACAAACTATGTTTAATAAAGTTTTTGAATTTTGAGCAGGTCGAATTTTGTATATTTTCTGGGATTTTGTTGTAAAGCGTATACATCGCCCAAGAATGAATTACTGACTCGGTGGAGTCGAGTAACTGGTACTACTAGCTTGTGTTTGTTCCTAGTATTTACAGAATGAACATCACTTATTTTTGTATAACTACTTTTATTTTTGTGTACGTACATTACATTTTCATAAATGTATTGAGAGGCCAAAGTTAATATATTAATTTCCTTAATTTTTTGTCTGAGCGACTTCTTAGGTTTTAAATCATAGATTGCTCTTATGGCCCTCTTCTGTAAAACAAATATAATTTCAGTGTCAGTTGCGTGTCCCCATAGCAAAATACCATACGACATTATGCTATGGAAATAGCTAAAGTAAACAAGTCTAGCCGTTTCCACACTGGTAAGATTTCTAATCTTTTTTACAGCATATGCTGCAGAACTAAGTCTGCTTGCTAACTTTGATATATGGGGGCTCCATTGAAGCTTCGCGTCTAGTGTTATTCCAAGAAAAATGGTGGTATCGACAAGACTCAGTTCTTCCCCATTTAAAATTACATTAGTATTTAATTGTCTGACATTTGAGTCATGAACTTCATACATTTCGTTTTATTGCTATTTAAATGCAAGTTATTAACATTAAACCAATTTACTAATTTAGATATAGCATTATTTACTTCGTCATATTTTAATAATTGTCGTTTTAATTTGAAAATTAATGAAGTGTCATCAGCAAATAATACTATATTATGGTTATCCCCTACTATGTAAGGTAAGTCATTAATATATACAAGAAACAGAAAGGGCCGAGAACTGAGCCTTGAGGCACGCCCATTTGTACTATCGACCCGGAAGAGCTCATACTATTAATGACAACTTTTTGAGTTCTGTTACTTAAATATGAAACAATTAATTTAAGAGCATTACTTACACCGTAGTGTTGTAGTTTCCTGATTAATGTTTCATGGTGAACACAATCGAAGGCTTTGGATAGGTCACAGAATATACCCAAAGCATCCTGTGAATTCTCCCATGCATTGAAAATATATTTAATCAGCTCAACACTAGCATCAGTTGTCGAGCGACCCTTGTGAAACCGAATTGATTTTTATGAAGTAAATTATTAACATTAAAAACTAACATTTGATCAAGAATAATTTTTCAAAAATTTTACTTAGTGTTGGCAGTACAGAAATGGGTCTAAAATTGGCGGGGTCTAATGTACTACCAGATTTAAATAAAGGTATTACTTTACTATGCTTCATCAAATCAGGAAACACACCATATTCGATACTAGTATTAAAAATAATAGCTAGTTGAGGCGCGATTATATCGATTATAGACGCAATAACTTTAACGGAAATGCCCACAGATCCGCAGTTTTCTTAACATCAATAGTTTTAAAATATTTTACAATATCTTTTGATGATATTTTATGAAATGTAAAATTCTTTGTACACGCATTTACATTTTGTTTAAGCAATGATTCGGCGACGGCAGGAGAAGAATTCAGTGACATAGTGGTTAAGATCGGTATATCCGTAAAATACTTCTCAAAACCATTGCAACATCCTGATCTGATTCCGTTAATTTGTTGTTAAACTCAACCGGTAGTTTGAATTGCGAGAGTTGACCTTACCAGTTTCACTATTAATTATACTCCACGTCATTTTAATTTTATTAGAAGCCGTCTTAATTTTGTTGCTCAAATGCAAAGACTTGGCTTTGGAGCACACTCCTTTAAATATTTTTGAATATTTTTTAACATATTCCTTAAATTCGACGCTAGGGTTATATGACCTTTCATGGTAAAGTTTATATAACCTTTGTCTGCTCTTATGGACTCCTACTGTCGCCCATTCATTGAAAGCCTTCCGACTGTTCAAGGAGAACGTTTTAGAAGTAAAAATATTATCAAATTCATTGCAAATAAGTTTAAACACTGTTCCATACAAAAATTAGGATCATTTTGGTATAAAAGTGATGGAAGTTTCTTCACTATGTTACTTCTAAACTTCTCCAAGCGACGTGCATTTACAGGAACAAACACAATTTTCTCATCTACTTGCTTTTTGTGAACATAAGGTAACGAAACTAACTGTCCACAGTGATCAGAACTCAATTTTTGAATTATACATTTATGCAACGGCTTAACATTTGTAAAAATGTTATCTATACATGTTGCACTACATTCAGTAATACGCGTTGGCTCTAAAAATAAATTAAAAAGACCATATGATTTAAACAATGATCTAAATTTAATATTGGTGGAGGAAGCTTCTAGGAGATTGATATTAAAGTCTCCACATATTACAACAGATTTATTCTGTTTATTAAGCTTAACAAAAACTTCCTCCATAATTTTTTCAAAAGTATTGTATATAGAACATGGGGGTCTGTAGACGCACACAACAATGAGGTGCTCAAACTCAACACATGCCATTTCTTTATATATTTATCTTGCTACATAAATACAAAATACAAATACCTATTAAAATCAATTATTAAAGAGGAAAACAAGCAATATTTTTTTTAATATACCATGTTTTTATATATTCTAACATTGTCATCCGATTCTGAGAAAATTTCGTCTCTATCTCCTCAGGAAGTTAGTTTAAAATCAATTACTAAATTTAGACCCCAACAGATATGCGAAAGCGAATTAATAAAAACGTAGATGAATGTGTTTTAACATTTAAAATAATAGAAAACATTATTAAATAACTTCATAATATAATGGCTCAAAACAGTATACTGCAACTTACCTAAGATCCCAAAGTTGAATAACAGGAACCTGGTCATCTTCGGAAGCGATACAAAGTTGCGTCGCCACAGACGGATGCCACGCTAACGAACGCCAACGTGTACGCGACTGAGAGTCGCTACAATGAACAAAGCATAATTAACCATAGCTTCAAAAATAACAACTGTTGGAAACTACTCTAAATCATCAACAATCAGCCCTTAAACAGTCCAAACTTCTCCCATAAGACTCAACGTTTTGATAAATTTCTGCTATAGATTAATAACACACTAATGTTAGATTTGTAAATCGCTCAAACATACTTACGAGAGACGACAGATTAAGGTGCGAGCCATATAATTCTATGTATATTACTACATGGGCACTACGGTACTCATACATTGCATAAGTCAATTCTCCGTACCTTCTTTAGTCAACTGCGAGCGAGCGAGTACAGTAGTTCTTTGTTTTTTTTTTTTTCAATCTAACATTTGACAATCTCACAATTTTTTTTTAATGTGACTAAGAATCTTTGTCAACGTGATTTGAAGTTTATTTCAGATAAATAAATAACTTTATCTCATAGTTAACTAAAAACAGTAACGGTCATAAATGAAAATACAACTGCGTGGCATATTTACCGTACCAGCCAGCGGCCCAGTGGCGACGTACGAGAGTCCACTACCCTATATTATCATCCCGTGGGTGAAGACAACAGAGGAAAACTGAAACAGGAGATGGGCAACAGCATCTTCCTAACTCATCAGGCAACCTATTTGGGAGGCCTATGCTAAGCAGCGGACTTTTGACAGGCTGTAATGAATTAATAAAGGTTCAGCAGTGACTTATTAAGAACTAAGACTGAAATGGAGAAAAACAAAGTTTTGTCTTACCTCAGTTTCATAATAGGTTCGTTTTTCCTCAGGTCCCAAACTACACACCTATTAGCAAATGTGGAACCAAGAATGTGTTGAACCTAAAACAAGTATCTTGTCTAAGTACATCAGTAATAATAATTCAAAGCCAGAGTACAAGTCGCGGCACGTAAGTCTAGCGCTGAACAAAACGTCGCGCACGAATTGAATTGCACGAATGCAACTGGAGAGCCAATCAGCACGTGCTAAAGACGCACGCCCGCCCCGCGACCCGCTTACTGCCCCATGATACCTTATTTTCGACTTATGCGCAATAACGGTCACCGCTAGACTTTCGTGCCGCTACTTATGTCTTATAATTACGCTGGTTTCGTTTTTATGTATTAATATGCTTAATGTTGCTTTGTAATATTAGTTCTGGTAGTGTAGTTTAGGCTTTAGCAATTAAATGTTGACATCTAAGTGCTTACACAGGTGATTTTTTTACTTTATTCTTACTGCACAAGATTTATAATAATAATACCCATGATTTATAATCGCATGATTTATAATTCCAAGTTATAAATCCAGACCAAGTGGTCTGCCGACCGAAATTATTCCTGTGGTCGTATCTGCGAACGGACAAATCCCGGTCAGCCTCTCGGGTCATCTGAGGCGGCTGGGACTCCATGACGGACCGATCCGTGCTCAAATGCAGAAGGCGGTGCTCCTTGACACCGCCCGCATCGTCCGCCGGTTTACTTCCCTTTCCCCCTAACCCTCGGCCGTTTGGTCTCCCCTGCCGAGGGCTTCCATCTGGTTGGGCTTTTATTTATTTATGTATTATTTATGTTAGTATATTTAATATATATATTTATGATATTTATTCACTATATCCTTTTATATATTTATTCAGCCCAACCAGATGAGAATACTTTATAAATACCTATGTATAATATTATATAATATATAATAATATCCTTATACAACAATACCCATAATAATAATAATAAATAATTTAACGAAACTGAGTTCATGATATGTTTTTGAATTCTTAATAGAAGTGCAGTACAGTGACCTAGTAGCTAGGATTCTACACCAGGAGCTCACTATGAACCGGGAAAATTGAGTGTGGGTTGTGGCAAGGGAGTTATAAGACTTTAAGAGTATTTTCAAATTGTTGCCAAAGTTGAAATCAGTTAAAAGAATATCACTGTTGTAGATAACAATTGAGGATATTTTGATATCCTTTGGGCTTTAAACATGTACCTCAATACCAAAAAGCAGTCATGTCATACATACGGCCCATGGATCACTTAATTATGCTGCAGATGATTTTAATTACATGCTTTTATAACAAAGTTCAGTTAATTTAATGGTCCGCTAGCATATTCTTAATTTTGTAAATGGACTCATAGAAAATCCATGACACCGCTTGCTCACATTCCTTAAAAGATATTATACACTATGTGAAGTTGAAGATTGTTAAGGTAATAGTAATTAATGGATACTAAAATTACAGAATCAACGTTAAATAAGAGATGTCTTAAAAATATTAGTACTATATAAATTTTGATTTACCTGTTGATTCCAAGCCAAGCCTTGTACATGATCATAAGGTTGATTTTTATTGCCAGGCGCCATAGGTTGACTAGTGTTATTCAAGTCCCAAATGAAGATCTCACTCTCTGAAGCTCCTGATGCCAGCAAGTTCCGCTGGTAAGGGTTAATATCAAGTGCTGACACATGACCTGTGTGGCGAAAAAACATTGCGATATAGCTCTTAAAAGTATTAAATTAATGACATACAAATAACGAATGGTATACACTGAATGCTAGTTGCAATTTCATACTTTGGGAATATAATGATAGACCTATGCAATATAATATTAGACCAATGCAAGGACATGACTAGAGACTACTTGATGAAACTAATTATATAATAAGATTATTGGATGAAAAAATTAAATTACAATTTATCATAATATTTTTTGAGCAAGCACCAGATTATTTTTACAAGTGTTGTATTGTTAATATGCAAGCTAATATAAAGACTAGTTGGTAAATATAGCCTATATGGGAGGTCGCAACCTCTACTTCTGTTTTAACAAGAATTATATTAATTTATTACTTAAAATATACTCATGTAGGTATTTGTGTTTAGGCTGTTATATTTTAAATATTATGTTTATAAATATAATATCAATATTTAAAACCAATATAATTAACTTGTATCTACAGTAAAGCCTGGTGTATGTTGCAATAAGTATGTCCCAAATGTGCCCATATCAAACCCCAATATTATCTGACATACCTTGACCAATCAACAAATTTATTATATCGCAATTAGTCTCATTCATTTACCACAATGGCAAATATTAAAAGTTAAGTTAAATAAATAGGTTCATCTTCAACATTCAAATAAATACATGACTCAGCTCAGACTCAGCAATGAAGAACATTGCCAAACAACAAAATAATAATTTTTGTATTCTTCATAGTATTTACGGTGGTAGCGAGGGGCTAAACACATGCTGTAAATTTAAATCCCCGCTGGCACTGATGAATTAGTTAACCCTAGTACAACATCTTATTATAGTTTTAAGATACATAACAAGGGTTGCGGGTGACCCCAAAGAAAAATATGGTATTCTAGAAAATTATAAACGTTAGTGACTTTGAACACTTTTACAATTTTTTTAAAATTAGAAACATATGAATAAAATGTTTAGTAAAAAAGAACTTTAAAATTAAAAACACTGGGAACTAATAAGTTATCTAAGCTGAGCACATATATATTTGAAGACTTGAAATGTTCACTTATTCGTCACTTCATACATGATGTAACCTTCATGATGTATATAGGCTGTAACTTTAACTTTAAACAGGTAATTACTCGAAAACTGATAAGTGTGCACACTTTGCAAAGCATCACAGGCTACAGGCTGCTAAATACGAAGGTACCTACATACACAGAATTCAAGATCAATTTCTTACTAAAACTGATTTAAAAAATAAATATGTGTGGTCACCCACAACCCTATGCATTGAGGCAGCCCACAGACATTTCCTTGACCTTCAACCGTCTTAGTAATGAGAGGTGGCCTGTGGCCAGTAGTAGGACATAATATGTAGATAGCACCTTTACTTTTTTTTTAATAAAACTGGATTTCATTCAAATTTTGTAAAATGTAATCAGTGTGTTCCTTTTACCATTATTAAATTACGAGATAACATTATCACTAAAAGAGTTTTTATTTTAACTGACCAATTATGAGCCACTGTAATGTACTAAATGTTACACTGTAATGTAATACATTAGGTCATGAAAAACAGCAAACACTATCACTATTCATATTAATATACATTTGGTCAAGTAAACAAAATTTTGCATACATTTCATAAAAAATTATCTATTTTATAAGTAAGCTATGGAATCAAACTTGCAGTTTACACTATAGTGTTAAATGTAGCTTAGTGGTCAAAGTACACCATGAAACCTAGGTTTAAATGCAAGAGCTAGCACTTGTGAAAGAGCACTTGTATAGGCGGTTATTTAAGAACAGCCCGCGAAGGTAATTAAATAAGAGATACTTCTTGTGAAATACTTATATTTTAACTTTTGCAATTTTGGTATTTCATCATAAGTCATCATTACAGCCTTTCATAAGTCCACTGCTGAACATAGGCCTCCCCGAAGTTATGCCACAAAGCAAGGTCCTGAGCCACCTGCATCCATCAACTGCCTGCATGTCTTACCAGGTCGTCACTCCATCTAGTGGGGGGTCGCCCTACACTTTGCCTACCGGTACGAGGCTGCCACTCGAGTACCTTTTTTCCCAATTGGTTGTCAGTTCTTCGAGCTATATGGCCGGCCCATTGCAACTTCAGCTTACTAATCCGTTGGGCTATGTCGGTCACTCTGGTTCTACTGCGGATATCCTCATTTCTAATTTTGGTATTAATGTATACTAATGCTTCAATCAACGGTCAGTTACATTCAGCCTCCTCTCGGTGCATGGCGGTGCAGTATCTGAGCACACCACCTCCGCCTCACCCCGCACCAAAACAGGTTTTTCGCCTCGGTGTAAACAGCACCAATTGCCAATTTACAGGTGTGGATGGAATTGTGCTTCAATATGTCTCATATGCTGGTTGCTCAGGACCATGCTTTGTAGCATTCCTTGGAAAAGGTCTTTGTTCAGCAGTAGACTTGTGAAGGGCTGTAATAATGATGATGATGATGTCAGACACTGCATTCTAACATAAGTATAATCTGTACCAATCTAATTATTTACCAATTTCATGACTAATGCATTAAAAAATTAATTTTATTAAATTGTTTCAGTATATTGTTTTCTTAAAAATATTACATACCAGCTATGCCCAACAAGCTTTGCAATGTCTTTTTTGTCAGAAACCATTACAGGCTTCGGACAAAAAAATAGGCATTGCATAGAAGAGGAACAAACAAGCAATAATGGTGGTAAGAGGGCTTGTTTTTTTTCGCTCAAAGGCTAAGTATAGCCATTCGGCGAGGAAAGGCGAGAATTCAGCCAGCCAGCGTTCTTGGCACGTTAATACAGGGAGTAGGACTGTATGACAATTAAAATTTTTAGTTTTAAATTTTTCTTCATTATAGTTTTTTTTTTTAATATTGTGTGTAACCTTTAAGTTAGATTTCATTTTTATTATTATTTTACAAAAAATTAAAAATTAAGGTGTTGAATAAAAGTAATTTTTACAGATTTGATCACATTAAAATTTAACTTGGTTTATGTAATTCTGTATTAAAATAAAATTAGTAATATTTAGGTGTATTTAAAAGTTTCATAACCACAACACAAAATAGTATATTTTGTCAATATCCACCAATCATATATCAGAAGTATACAGTTAAAATTAACTAACCACTATGTTTTGAGCTACTTCCAACAAGAGCATCTGCCGAGTTATTCAAAAGTTTATCAGAATTGTAGAACTGTAATAAACCTCCATCACATCCTCCAACAATAACACCTGCCCCTGACCACACAAGTTTTTGAAATCTGGAAGGCAAAGTATGCAGTTTTATGTACTCAGTTTAAATTTTTTTGCAGCTGATTTAAGCAATGAAATAAACAAGCATATTAAGTGATGAATAAAATATTTACTTGTGCTGTGTTTGTAAACTAGACTTAAGCTCTAAGTCCATGCCGGGTTCCTCTAAGTTCAAAGAATATAGTTCCAAGAACGCATTTGAGCTAAAAGATGCATCGACTTGCTGCGCGGCGGAGCCGGCCGCTAGCATAATCGGATATTGCTCCGCCGGCGACCAGCTCACATTTACTGTCCTCTTCAGCTCTTTGATCTTCATTTTGAAGGCACTATTTTACAATAACTTCAATAGAAAATTAGCCGAAAACCAAATGTATTGTAACAAATTATGTCACCACTATTGTTGACAGAAAAAACTTGAACAATGTAAATAAACGTATGATTTTAAGGACGCTAACTACCACTATAACACGTTTAAAAGATATTTTTTGACAAAATATACGTAAATTCACATAAATTCATTAAACTTTAATTATTTCTACCGTAAAAACACCATGTTGGCACTTCCAACGTGGCTGACGTAAATAATTCCAATTTGACAGATGACAGATGTTTTTCAATTTTTCTGCTCAGAATTTTTTTAATAAGATTTTTGGTTTGGATGCTTATTCTTTAAGTCATGTCTTCATTTATCTCAATATCTGTATAGTACACTGCTTCACAATATGTTGATACGTCACATTGCGCAGCCCTTAGGAGATTTTGACGGCAACTTGAGCCAGCAAACAGACACCTTATCTTGAGATTCACATCACCATCAAAGCATTTGTTTCACATTTTACACTAATAGTTCACATGTGCAGATATTTAATACACAAAATCGCACCACTTTTACATATCAAAATCCACTTCAAAGCATTATTTAAACAATAATACAGGAGCAGCAATCCGCCGCCGGTAAAGTTCCCGCCAAAACTATTTTTCTGCCCAGAAACAGAAACATGTCACAAATAAAAATAACAATGTTTTTATAATTTGAAAGCGTAAAAAGTAATGCAAAACGCAAAAATAATTACTATGGCCCTCCAGTATTCGTGTAGAATCTACTAGTTAGTCTGTGGTCTTCATTTGGCCGACACACGCGAACGCTATTAGATGCTATTATTGATTATGCCGATGTATGTCATTCAGATCATAATGAGATCCTCCTTGAGAAGCTGGATCGACTCGTCAATAATTATATCAAACATTGTTTATTAATACCACATTGGTACCAACTAACACTCCAAATGCCAAGCACATGGTTTACCTAACTTTCAAATATACATGATATGTATATTGTCCATAGACTTAGAATATATACGCCAGTATATTCTAAGTCTATGATATTGTCCATTATTTCTGTATATTATGTTTATACTGACTCCCTATACTAAGCACAGCAATGCAAGCATTGCTATTTGGAATTACAAATAGGTAAGAAATTAGTACCTGCCCAGAGGGACCCCTTGGCAGTAAAGGAGTCCTACCACCTGGTAAAACCACTATGACAGAGGATAAATTCCTACAGCATGGCTAATTTTTCAATTATGTAGGTATGTGTGACTTCGTAAGAGAATCCTATTCTTTTCCTTTTTCATAGTAACACTTTACTAGAATATTTTGCGGAAATCCATTACATTAGAGTTAGTAAAAATTACTTTGCCCATATCCGCTTAATGAAATAAAATGATGTGTCTTACCTAGTTTGAAGAGCACCTAACGCCCTCCCTCAATTGCGTGCACTATACCCGTCACCTCTTATCCCAGCACCACTACTCCCAACAGCACTACACTAGGAAGGTAGTAGTAAAGTAGACTCTGCGGTGTCTGACCGCTAAGTCTTAGCGGGGGAGCGGGAGGTGCTCTTCAAACTAGGTAAGACACATCATTTTATTTCATTAAGCGGATATAGGCAAAGTAATTTTTACCACAGAATACATTTTTTACTAACTCTAACTTTACAATGAAACATGTTACACAACTGTTTATGAAGATCATTTTAAAAAGAGTTGACCCAAGATGCCACGAGATGTTCCATGTTTCCAGTTGAGGAACGACTATCGCTATTCGGTTCCTTTTGATATCTAATCCTTTGGGGACCAATCTTCCACTCAAAGAAAATGCATTTAATTTGGACCGACCATTGAGCACCTTCGTAATCATCAACAATGAAAATTAGTGTCGTATACGTGGTGAAGATTTTTTTTTTATAGAATAAGGGTAAAAAACGAGCACACTGTCCACCTGATGGTAAGTGGATGCTGTGGCCATAGAAATCTACATCTATCCTCGACTAAGTATCAAAATGATCCACACTTTGATTCTTAGCTGCGTTATCACTCCTGAGAACTAAGATGGAATGCCTCGTTCCAGTGAAAAAGGGTCTCCGGTCCTCTACATTTACCATACAAAACACAGCAACATTAAGCTGCTATTTTATACTGGTATTCTGTGAGAGCGCGGCGCTTCTCCGATCGAGCCAACCCAATCGAATGCTAATAAATGTATTCTTTACTATCTGATACCAGTGACTTCGTCCGCGTTGCTTGATATATTAAGAAAACACACATCACTGAACACGTAGTGCTTATAAAAATCGTTGTTTCTTAAAACTTTAATGACTTTAAGCTGAATGTGTCGACGAGGGCTGCGTACCTTATACTCAGAATCACCAAACGGTATTCGTTGACGGTCATACAGGTTTACGCACAAACCTCGGCACATCCCGATGAGGAGGTGGAGGAAATGTATGAGGATATCTCTAACCCCATGCATTCCTCCAATACCCACTATACGACTTCAATGCAAAACTAGGCACAAGAGAGAACGGCTAGCTGAGGGTAGGAAATTCGAATGGTGCAACGGAACCCAAGGGCCCGCAGCTGGCCGACTTCATGGAAAAAGAGGACTCTTTATGATGAATATTCCAGAAGCGGCCCCACAGGAAGTGGACCTGGTCGAGCCCCGACGGTTCGACAAAATGGGATTGACTTCATTATGACGACCAGACGGCAACTGTTCAGTGATGTCTCAGTGATCACGAGGGTGAAAACTGGTAGCGATCACCGAATGGTTAGAGGCACACTGAACCTAAACGTTAAGTTGGAGAGGTGTCGTCTAACAACAAAGTCAACGCTCCGTCCCCCTCGTGCTCTAATCCAGAGTCCCGAAACCTTTCAGCTCGAGTTACAAAACCGTTTTCAGTGCCTAGAAGATTGCAATGCAGTGGACGATATGAATGACAAGCTCGTGGAAACTGTCCATGCGGTCGGAGCTAAGTTTTACAAGACCCGCCGCAGAAGAACACAAAAACTCTCCGATCACACTCTTAATCTCATGGGTGTTAGACGGAAGATGAAGTTGCAGTCTTCAGCATATTTGACAGCATACAGGCAACTGAACAGACAGATCTCCAAATGCATGCGGCGGAACTTACGCAACTTTAATACTGCTCTTATTGAAGAAGCGATCGAGCGGAACCGGGGCTCCAAAGTCTTTGCTAGAGATCTGTCTGCCAGAAAGAGCCAACTGTCGAAGCTGAAGACCGAATGTGGCAGCATCGTTTCCGGGACACCTGAGATTTTGAGTGAGATTGAGAGGTTCTATGGGCAGCTGTACACGTCATCGTTGGAGCCACACGCAAGTGTGCAAAACGATCCAAGAGCAAGTCTTATCCGACACTATTCCGATGATATCCCGGACGTCAGTCTGAGCGAGATTAGAATGGATCTCCAGCACCAAACGGAAAGTCCTCAAGCGAGGATGGAAATAGAGCGGAGCTTCTGAAAGCGGGTGGAAAACCGGTACTTGAAGTCCATCAGAAGCTCTTTAATTTCGTCCTCCATGGTGGCACTACTCCGGAGGCATGGAGCAGAAGTGTGGTGGTCTTGTTCTTCAAGAAAGGCTACAACGCCTTTGAAGAACTACAGACCGATTTCCTCTGAGCCGCGTCTACGTGCTGTTTCATTACGAATCGTCTCGCATGCAGACTCGACGACTTCCAGCCTCCCAAACAAGCCGGTTTCCGAATAGGCTTTAGCACCGTAGAACACATACATACCCTTCGGTAAATTTTACAGAAGACCGAGGAGTACAATTTGCAACTATGTCTTGCGTATGTGGACTATGAGAAAGCCTTTGATTCCAAGTTGATGTTAGTATATCGAAGCGCTGAAGTGTTTGTACAGTAGGGCTACGATGGCTATCCGAGTACAGAACCAGAGTACGATTCCTATCCAACTGCAGAGAGGTGTAAGACAGGGTGACGTTATATCCCCAAAACCCTTCACCGCTGCATTGGAAGACGTTTTCAAGCTACTGGACTGGAAAGGATACGGTATTAACATCAATGGCGAGTATATCACTCACCTTCGTTTTGCCGACGATATAGTCCTTATGGCAGAATCGCTGGGGGATCTAAGCACTATGCTCAATGACCTCAATAGTACCTCCCAACGGATAGGTCTTATGATGAACATGAACAAAACAAATATCATGTATAACGTCTATGTCACGCCTATGATGGTAGTTGTTGGGATCACTAAGCTCGAAGTTGTTGACGAGTATGTTTACCTGGGACAAATAGTCCGACTAGGTAAGTCTAACTTCGACCAAGAGGTCAATCGACGGATTCAACTCGGCGGGGCAGCGTTCGAAATTAGGACACGTCTTCTCGTCAGGTATACCCCAAAACTTGAAAACGAGACCGTCAACCAGTGCGTGTTGCCAGTGATGACTTATGGAATTGAGACGTGGTCCTTCACTGCTGGCCGTATGAGGAAGCCAAGGTCGCTCAGCGAGCTATGGAGAGGGCTATGCTCGGGGTTTTAATAATTAATAGAAATGAGGATATCCGCAGTAGAACCAGAGTGACCGACATAGCTGAACGGATTAGTAAGCTGAAGTGGCAATGGGCCGCCATAGAACTCGAAGAACCGACAACCGATGAGGAAAAAAGGTTCTCGAGTGGCAGCCTCGTACCGGTAGGCGAAGTGTAGGGCGACCCCCCACTAGATGGAGTGACGACCTGGTAAGACATGCAGGAAGTCGATGGATGCAGGTGGCTCAGGACCGTGCTTTGTGGCATTCCTTGGGGGAGGCCTATGTTCAGCAGTGGACTTGTGAAGGTCTGTAATGATGATGATGAAATGAAGATATCGCAATAATTTTCTTTTAGATAAGGGTCTAATTGAAATTTATCCAGTAGTTTATCCGTGATGCGCGCACTACTGCAAACCTCTATCATTTTATTTACATAGATAAGAGATAGGGATAGGGTGACTAAAGAGAACACACCTGAAGGTAACTTACATCTACCATTGATTTAAAAAACAAAATGCAGACGCATTCTCACCGCTGAGGACTAAGATGATTTACTTGCCTTGTTACCAGTATAGCCGTGTAGCGATGTAGGTGCAGCGTCAGAGAATCCACTACCCCATATCATCCCGTGGGGGTCGTAAGAGACGATACAGGTAAACTGAAAGAGGAGATTGGCAGCAGCATTAGAAATAGAGATAAAAAACTGCAGTTGCCAACCCAGCTGCCAAGCTTGGCAACTATCGCAAATATTGCCTCTATGAGGCATCTATGGGATAGGCATATATTTAGCCGTGAACTTATAATAGGAACTTTAAATGAAATGAATGAATGTTAACAGTAAAACGGGTCTCCGGTAGAGATATGAATGACGGCTTGAAATGGACAACAATCTTATATGCTTAATTTTTTTTCGTAAGCAACTTATAATAAATGCTTATCCGCTTAATTGCTTATAATTTTTTTTCGTTTTTTAATTAAACGTTACTCATAAAAATTACTTCTAAAATTATTAATACGACTCTTTCGCGCTAGCTATATATTAATAATCTATACAAATAAATAAAATTGAAGTGTCTGTTTGTAATATCAAAATAATAGCTTATTACTAAATACAAATGAAAGTGTATACGGTACTTATAACAAAAACACAATTTTTAAAATTTTTGTCTGTCTGTCTGTCTGTTTGTTCCGGCTAATCTTCGAAACGGCAGGACCGATTTTGACGGGACTTTCACTGGCAGATAGCTGATGTCATAAGGAGTAACTTAGGCTACTTTTAATTTAGAAAAATAATTAGAGTTCCGCGCAAAAAATTAAATCCCTAAATAACACGCGGGCGATGTCGCGGGGAACAGCTAGTTTTAAATAAAGATATTTTTTCTTTTCTCTTTTCTTGCTTTACATTCATCTTAGGATATACTAGCGTATAGACCAACATAGTGTGCAAGGAGAAAAAATTCCTTATGGCAAAATGCAAGATAGAAAAGGATACCAAATCTCATGACTCTGTAACCGATTTTGAATGACAGGTCGGCACAATTCGGCACGCAAGAAATAGCTCCGAGATATTTTGTAATTTTTTAAAGTATAATAGTGGTTATTTTAGTAAGTAACTTTTTCCAAAATGGTTAATTATTCCGTGAGTGAGTGTGCTGTTAATAATAGAAATAATCCTGATAATTTCACATATCACAGGTAAATTCTCAAGACGTCGTCAATGTTTTGACGCGTTTATTTTGGTTAAAATTTATGTTACATACTGTTTTAAATATAGGATATATTCAATTATTTTGTTAATTTTGATATTTTGCAAAGAAAAAGTCACGTTGTTGATAATTTGCATGAATTTGGTAAATACATTTTTATACAAAATATTTTACATGTACGCTAGGGATTGACATTAATGTCGATATTTATCTTGAATGTTTATAATGAATCGATAGACTTGCCTACACAACAAGAAAATAAATCCTCGGTTTGCGTTCTAAAATGTAATTTTATTTTGCCGTTTGTCAAACAGATTCTCCGGATTCTATAATTAGAAAAAGCGGTTAAGGTTCATTGGACGTTTCGTTAGAATGCAAAGAAGAACTCAACAATTTGCAGCAAACATTTTCTTGAGAAGTATAAAAGAAAAAGTAGAATAAAAACAATTTTATTAAAAGGAGTCATTTCTACATTATTTGTACCAGTAAGTAAAATATTGTTATAATAAGACTTCAAAAATATAACTTTCAAAACTTTAGATAAATATTGAGACAGATTTTCATACATTATAAAACTGTAGTACATTAAAGACAAAAAAATCTTGAGATTATCCTCTTTAAGCCATTATGAACCCAACTAAGTATCTATTTATCAACCAAAATAAATGTATAACGTAGGTTAACCAACCGCACAGCCTCACGGTCACACTAGTACAATATTCATAGCATCATGCTATTTTCCCCAAGGGGTTGAGCGGAGCTTCGGAACTTCGGATTATATTCCCAAATCATAACGATAAAACTTTTAGCGTAGTTAGGTATAGATATTTAGTAATGCTCCTCAAGCGCTACTAGACGACCGCGCATGAGACGTGATAGTATAAATTCCATAGTATTTGATACTCACAACGGTCAATGCCTGATTCATGCTTGATGGCCGACAACATTTTCGCGAGGGCTTAAATAGCGTGGTTTATCCCCTACAGCGTTATTCGTAGAGAAGAGGAACTCGTGGTTAAGTAATCGCTGCGCAGATTAATAGATCTGCGAAATTGTTGCACTTGCCGCGGTCAGTCCATGAATGAGTGACAATTTTCTTAACATACCGAGATTGAGAGAATAGAGTGCATCTGTATCCTCAGACACTTCGTGCACTTTACTGTGTTAAGATCATTATGTTTTTAAAATTCAGGCAGCTAAAATGATAATAAGTTTATTATTACTTTATACTTTTCAGGACAGATGAAAGAATATAAACATGAAGCATGATGAAGCCTCATAAACATATTGGCCTTTAAACAGAGCAATCTTATTTAACTGATTCCTACAAGTTTCCTTCCTTAAATTATTAAGTTTACATTCATACTTAAGTCGAATGTTAAAATAAACTTCTATAATCTATTTAATTATTAATTATTAAATGTTTGTAATTATCACAAGTAATACTTATATGAAAATAAAGCAGCCATTATGTTGTACCTGTGTCCTCGTTTTGTTTCCCCATCAAATCATTTTATAAAATATATAAAATATAAATAGGTATATACTTAGTTAAGTATCTACCTATTTATATTAACAATATGTTTAAAAATAAATTCCGGGGAAACTGCCCACGGCAGTAAATATTTTTCTCTAAAGATCATAGCTCGAAAATACAACATTCTGATCTGATTATTGGGGAGTTTTTGTAGATTTTTCGGTAAAGTCACCTGGCATTTTATACATTTGAATTAAAATCCAACAAAAGGCAGGTAGGTTCAGCTTATTCCCAGGAACATGTTATATGAATATTTTTTAATTATTTTAGAACTATCATGGTAAAATTCAGCTAATTTTTGAAGTTATTCAACTTCATGCACTAAACAATTTTTTATAATCTTTTTACCGCTTCCTTAACAATCATTTTCGATAGTCCTTTTAAGTAAAATATACATCACTAGCTAACGCACACAATGACAAATCAAAATTGGTCACGTTTTCGGGCTGTCAGGTGGTCTATACGCTAGTATATTCTAAGTCTATGTTTACATTTATGTTTTCGTGCCAACCAAGCACAAACAAGTGCCAACTCAAATTACCATAGCAACAAAAATGTGTTTATTTATTTATACATGTGCGCAAATAAAATCATCAGACATTAATTTTAATATTTTATTTATTGCTGAGGTTTAAGTAATGCAATAAAATTAAAAAAGGTATTTATCCTTGTCATTTTATTACTATACAATTTTGTTGAGTGAAATAACAAACTGGCTGTTACGATGTGAAGAAAGGAAGAGAAGATGTCAAAAATCCATCAAAAACCCATTTGTCATTATTATAGAAACGTGACATCATGTTTATTTGATAAAAGTTTAGATAAAAAGAGACAAGGTACAACACTGTACAATTTCAAAAATCAAAGTAACATTGAAGTGAGTTTTATCAGTTCCACATTCTCTTTGCGTGTTTGTTCTTTGCGTGTTGGGGAAACTTAAATCAATACAATGAAAACTACTCGGCTCCAAGGATGTGTTTCATTCGTCCCCTTGAATTAAACATTCATCAAAGAGGCAATGAAAAAATGTCTCACTTACAGTTATATCATATAATAATCCCCGTGACTAAAGCGATGTAAATAATTGTACATTAGGTGGATGTCGTAAGAGGCGACATATGAAACAGGGGAGGGGCAGCAGCAAAGGTAATGAAAAGATAAGGTTTCAAACTCGCCAGCCAAACGTGGCAACTATGGCTAATGTCCTGCCTAAAATGCAAGAGGGATTCCTATGTTCAGCAGCGGCTGTGGCAATGATGTTATGAATAATTGTACAATACTTTTTTAAAGCTTATAGGTTAAAAGGTATGCTCGCTAGATTTCTTGCTAGTTTTTCGTAATTGATGTATTTATCAAACTAATCATAAAAGAAATACTAATGATAAAGAAAACTAAAGATACAGTAGCCCTGTACTATACTGCCCCTATTTACACAGCAGTGAGTACACGGTTGCTTAGCGTTAAAAACATGAGATAAGTACCGTAGGTACTTACACCATATTTTACCGGTACTTTTACCGGTACTTTTACCGATATTTATGCGGTACCTGGCCCTACGGACTTCTATGCAGAAAAATCTCTCGGTCCCCTAGAACGGCTCATAGCTTATACTATAAATGTGCTATGAATGTACTATGAACATATTATCAAACACGAAAAAACAGGACAGTCACTACTAGGGTTGCCACATTTTTTGGATAAATAAAGTATATATACTTTACTAAGCTAAAAAAATTAAGTACGACAAGTGAAAATAAAGTATTATTTATTTGACATGCTATTTTATCGACACAATATCTTTACATTCTATGTCTAAGTTGAGATTATACTCTGTTCATTTCATCCCATCACCTAGCATTCATCAAAGAATAAACTCTGTAAATAACACTGAAGTGACGGGAATGAATAGCATACATACACAATTTTGTATATAAATTTACACAATCATTACGACTTTGAAAAATATTTTGCTTGTATATAATTCGTTCTTTTAGTAAACATTAAAATAAAACCTTGAAAATCGTTAAAATAGGTAAAAGAAAGAATTTTCTCGTGCTATATTGGTCTCATAAGGTATAAAGTACGTTTGCCCGAAATAACGTACAATACTTTATTATAAAGTGGGGTGGCAACCCTAGTCACTACTACATCCACTGGAACGTAGCAACAACCTATCATACCCGTATACAACGTGTTCAGTGACAGTGTTCAATATGTGTATCTACGACTACGATACCTGTTCAATCGTTTTTTTATACCTTATGGTAAGTGGACACTGTGACACATAAACACCTACGTCTATCCTCGATTAAGAATTAAAATGCACACACGAAGCACAGCATCATTATTCTGCTGTTTCACGCTAGAGCGTGGTCCTATTCCGGTCGAGCCGCCCCATTGGGCGCTTTTCCATTCGCTAGTAACGCACCACCGGCACGGCGCCGGTGCCGGAGCTCCATTTTTCCACTGAGTCGGTGCCGGTGCCGCAGCATCTACTTACCATTAGGTGGACTGTGCTCGTTTGTCACCATTATCCTATAAAAAAAATCTTTTCCACTTTCAGACGACACCATGCCTGTAGTAATGAGCAAAGATGAATGGCGCCGCATCGTAGGTTGGACGGACACCGATCGAGATGACTCGGAGGCGTTACGGAGGAAAGAGTACATACGCTACCTGCACGAGACCAGTCGTGCAATGACTAAGTCATGGCCTAACTCCTTGGAGGTTAACATTGTGCTTAAAACAGCTTTAAACTGTAAGATCATCCGTCCCGTGTTATGCCTTCTCCCCTCTCCTGTGACCATGGGTACTGTATAGCGCCCGAAACGTCAGACACTTTAAAAAAGTTAAAGTTTAAATTAAACGGGATATAACTCGTAAAATTAGTTTTATTCAATGTAAGGGTCAGTTCACACAGAGACGCGACGCATCGCGCGAGGCGCATCGTGAAGTCGCCAGCAGCGCACCGCTCTTGCTCACTGCGTACAACCGACAAAACTCCGTTTCGTCATGATGCGTCTCGCTATGCCGCGAGGCATCTCGACGCGCAGCGCGACGCCGCGCCGCGGGGCATTTTCGAATTATCTCAATAAAATGTGTATCTTTTTGTGTAGTAAATAAAGTTATATTTTGTATCACTATCTTAAAAGGTGCGCGCCGTGTCGTGTCGCGTCACGTCGCGGTGTGAACTGACCTTAAGATTAAGTATTAAAACTGACAATGTATTTGGTATGGTTTTGGCCCATCTTCAATATTAGGTCAAATTGAAGGATGGTCACAACTAATCAAGAACATAGCGCTTAATCTTATTATTTTATACTTAAGTAATAGACAAATACCGTTAAAAAATCTGAATAGTGGCGGTGTAAGAATATCCACTTCCCCATATCATCTCGTGGGTGTCGTAAGAGGCGACAGAGGAAAACAAATCAGGAGATGGGCAGCGTCTTCCTAATAACAACTAAAATAAAAAACTGCGGTTGCCGACCCACTTGCCAGGCGTGGCACCTATGGCAAATGTCCCCTGTATGTATGAGTCAATCTAAGGGGGAAGCCTATGTTCAGCAGTAGACTTTAAAAGCCTGTAACGGTAAGTAATAGAACACAGAAATTTGACGTTAATAGGTAATCTACATTTAAACATCAATAAAACTAAATTTTTAAAATTTACAACACCGAATGTTAAAAATTTGAATACCAATGTGTTTTAAATTGGGAAGAACTGAGCCTAGTTCAATTTCTCTGTTTTTCTTGGCATTAGGTACTCTCGACGCAAAGCCTCATTCCGTATATAAACTAGCAAGCAGCTTATGCTATAAAAAGATTAGAAGTCTCATTAGTGTCGAAACAGCTACCGGGTGTCCCGTGGTAGATTTAGGATTCTTGATTCAATTAAAGAAGGTTATTCTTTTAGATTTTACATATATTTGTCATAAAAGAAAGACGAGACATGCGGATTTTATTTTTGAATATCACTCCGTCCAAATGTTTTCCATCGCGACGTACACACTCGCGGAATCTTTCGAGTATTCTGAGCGACGCGCTGCAATACTGACCGAGGAATAGCATTCACTTCTCGCACGATATTTTCTTTTAAATCCGATAGATCCGTCGGGTTGCTATCGTACACTTTTTCCTTTAAGTAACTACATAGAAAAAAATCTAATGGGGTGAGATCTTGCGATCTGGGTGGCCATGCGATGTCCCCAAATCGGCTAATCAATTTTCCGGGGAATTCTTCGCGAAGGAGACTCATGGTGGTTCTTGCTGTGTGCGACGTGGCGCCATCTTGTTGAAACCACGTGTGAGAGCTGTTCGATAGATGTTCTCTTAGTTTCGGAATAAAATATTCGCTAAGCATGCGGCGGTAGACATCACCATCAACAGTTACGGTTACTCCACGAGAATTCTCAAAGAAAAACGGTCCAATTATTCCATTGACAGAAAGAGCTGCCCAAACAGTTACTTTTGGGCTATGCAATGCTTGTTGGTGTTTTAATCGCGGGTTTTGTCCTCTTGGCGCCCAATAGCGGCAGTTTTGTTTATTGACAAAACCATTCAAGTGAAAATGAGCTTCATCACTAAACCAAATTGTGTTAACAGTACGGAATCGGCTCAACATGTTATCACAGAACTCTTTGCGTTCTCTGTAGTCATTTGGTTTAAGTGCCTGTACCAATTGGATCTTGAAGGGGTGGAATTTAATGTCCAAGCTTAAAATACGGTGCACCGTGGTTTTTGGAAGCCGCAAACTTGACGCTCTCTTGCGCACGGACTGGCGGGGATTTTCTTGCACGCTGTTTGCAACGCGTTCAATGTTTTGTGCAGTCCTCGACGTTCGGCTAGGACCTGGGCGTGGCTCGTTAACTGTTGAACCTGTTGCACGGAACTTCTGGACCCACGTCAAAATCAAACTTTCACTCGGTGCTTCACTTAAGCGACGAATATTGTAGTGAGAACAAAATCTCCGGCGAGCAACAGTGCACGATTTGTTAGCTTCAAAATACGCTTCAACTGCAGCGCGGTGCGCGCCAGTCCACTGTGACATCGTGACTGACCAATCCGCACAAATGCCGCGCCAAACTGTCACCCCTCCCGGTCCCCGCGCAACCGTTGCAAAATATTCGAATTTCAAATCCTAAATCTGCCACGGGACAGCCTGTAGATTAGTTTATTTCAGTTATTTTCATAGCATAATGTCATACGGGATTTTGCTATGAGGAAATGAGGCTGATTTAGAAACTATTTTTGTTTTGCAAAGAGGGCCATAATAGCTATTTACAACCAAAAACCGAGAGTCTCCCAGAGAAAATTTTAATGAAATAAATATTAACTTTGGCATCTCAGTATATTTACGAAAATTTTATGTATGTTCACAAAAACAAAGGTAGTTTTATAAAAATATTTTTAATAAAAACAACTGATGTATAATACACTCTATAACAACCAGGAACTAACACAAGCTAGTTTCTTGACTCCACAGAGTCAGTAATTCATTCATGTGGTAATTAATGTACACGATATTACAACAAAGCCCCAGAAAATATACAACGTCTTTCTATTACCAAGTTTAAATATGTTAAACAAAGTTGTATAAAGAGAGTTATTAAAATATAAATGAATACATGGTTGATAATACCTACCCCCTGGGAATGAGGTAGTCGCTTCCAAGCTGTTTCTTAAATAAGTATTATCAGTAGTTTATACAACGTGTGTTTTATTGTATAATTTTACTTTGATAAAAAAAGTCCTGTTGGGTTTCCTGCGGATTCTTCCCATTACCGTTACAGCCTATAAGGCCGTCCACATACATACGGAATTCCGTTTCGGGACTCCATTTCGGAATTCCGAACGGGTTAGCCACACACATACGGAATCCCGTTTTGCCCGCAAAATTTCGAACGTAAAACTACCGTACGTGCGTGCGGGTCATAGATTTTATATGGACTTGCTGCGTTCGGAATTCCTAATCGGAATATCGAAACGGAATCCCGAAACGGAATTCCGTATGTATGTGGCGGGCTTTAAAGTCCACAGCTGAACATAGGCCTCCCCCATAGATTGTCTCATACGGGGGATATTTGCCCTAGGGTTCTTCCCAGGACAGAGGTTTTTTTCCGAACCAGTGGTAAAAGTAAAAAAAATAGTTTCAATAAGAATTACTTATAATTTAAGTATATTCTTTTTTCTATAAAATAGGGGTGAGAAACGAGCTATTTGTGCTACAACTATAATATAGCTGCAGCATGGCTCTACCACGTAAAAATAAAAAATAGTTTCAATAAGAATTACTTATAATTTAAGTATATTCTTTTTTATAAGATATTGGTGAGAAACGAGCTATTTGTGCTACAACTATAATATAGCTGCATGGCTCTACCAAGTAAAAAATAAAAATAGTTTCAATAAGAATTACTTATAATTTAAGTATATTTTTTTTATAAGATATTGGTGAGAAACGAGCTATTTGTGCTACAACTATAATATAGCTGCAGCATGGCTCTACCAAGTAAAAAATAAAAAATAATTTCAATAAGAATTACTTATAATTTAAGTATATTCTTTTTTTATAAAATATTGGTGAGAACGAGCTATTTGTGCTACAACTATAATATAGCTGCAGCATGGCTCTACCAAGTAAAAAATAAAAAATAATTTCAATAAGAATTACTTAATTTAAGTATATTCTTTTTTTATAAAATATTGGTGAGAACGAGCTATTTGTGCTACAACTATAATATAGCTGCAGCATGGCTCTACCAAGTAAAAAATAAAAATGTTTCAATAAGAATTACTTATAATTTAAGTATATTCTTTTTATAAGATATTGGTGAGAACGAGCTATTTGTGCTACAACTATAATATAGCTGCAGCATGGCTCTACCAAAAATAAAAAATAGTTTCAATAAGAATTACTTATAATTTAAGTATATTCTTTTTTATAAGATATTGGTGAAACGAGCTATTTGTGCTACAACTATAATATAGCTGCAGCATGGCTCACCAAGTAAAAATAAAAAATAGTTTCAATAAGAATTACTTATAATTTAAGTATATTCTTTTTTATAAGATATTGGTGAGAAACGAGCTATTTGTGCTACAACTATAATATATGCAGCATGGCTCTACCAAGTAAAAAATAAAAATAGTTTCAATAAGAATTACTTATAATTTAAGTATATTCTTTTTATAAGATATTGGTGAGAAACGAGCTATTTGTGCTACAACTATAATATAGCTGCAGCATGGCTCTACCAAGTAAAAAATAAAAAATAATTTCAATAAGAATTACTTAATTTAAGTATATTCTTTTTTATAAAATATTGGTGAGAACGAGCTATTTGTGCTACAACTATAATATAGCTGCAGCATGGCTCTACCAAGTAAAAAATAAAAAAATGTTTCAATAAGAATTACTTATAATTTAAGTATATTCTTTTTATAAGATATTGGTGAGAAACGAGCTATTTGTGCTACAACTATAATATAGCTGCAGCATGGCTCTACCAAGTAAAAAATAAAAATAGTTTCAATAAGAATTACTTATAATTTAAGTATATTCTTTTTTTATAAGATATTGGTGAAACGAGCTATTTGTGCTACAACTATAATATAGCCAGCATGGCTCACCAAGTAAAAATAAAAATAGTTTCAATAAGAATTACTTATAATTTAAGTATATTCTTTTTTTATAAGATATTGGTGAGAAACGAGCTATTTGTGCTACAACTATAATATAGCTGCAGCATGGCTCTACCAAGTAAAAATAAAAAAAATGTTTCAATAAGAATTACTTATAATTTAAGTATATTCTTTTTTATAAGATATTGGTGAGAACGAGCTATTTGTGCTACAACTATAATATAGCTGCAGCATGGCTCACCAAGTAAAAATAAAAAATAGTTTCAATAAGAATTACTTATAATTTAAGTATATTTTTTTTATAAGATATTGGTGAGAAACGAGCTATTTGTGCTACAACTATAATATATGCAGCATGGCTCACCAAGTAAAAATAAAAAATAGTTTCAATAAGAATTACTTATAATTTAAGTATATTCTTTTTTTATAAGATATTGGTGAGAACGAGCTATTTGTGCTACAACTATAATATAGCTGCAGCATGGCTCTACCAAGTAAAAAATAAAAAATAGTTTCAATAAGAATTACTATAATTTAAGTATATTCTTTTTATAAGATATTGGTGAGAAACGAGCTATTTGTGCTACAACTATAATATAGCTGCAGCATGGCTCTACCAAGTAAAAATAAAAAATAATTTCAATAAGAATTACTTATAATTTAAGTATATTCTTTTTTTATAAAATATTGGTGAGAACGCTATTTGTGCTACAACTATAATATAGCTGCAGCATGGCTCTACCAAGTAAAAATAAAAAAATGTTTCAATAAGAATTACTTATAATTTAAGTATATTCTTTTTTATAAGATATTGGTGAGAAACGAGCTATTTGTGCTACAACTATAATATAGCTGCAGCATGGCTCTACCAAGTAAAAAAAAAAAATAGTTTCAATAAGAATTACTTATAATTTAAGTATATTCTTTTTTATAAGATATTGTGAGAAACGAGCTATTTGTGCTACAACTATAATATAGCTGCAGCATGGCTCTACCAAGTAAAAATAAAAAATAGTTTCAATAAGAATTACTTATAATTTAAGTATATTCTTTTTTATAAGATATTGGTGAGAAACAGGCTATTTGTGCTACAACTATAATATAGCTGCAGCATGGCTCTCAAGTAAAAAATAAAAATAGTTTCAATAAGAATTACTTATAATTTAAGTATATTCTTTTTTATAAGATATTGTGAGAAACGAGCTATTTGTGCTACAACTATAATATAGCTGCAGCATGGCTCTACCAAGAAAAAATAAAAAAATAATTTCAATAAGAATTACTTATAATTTAAGTATATTCTTTTTTTATAAAATATTGTGAGAAACGAGCTATTTGTGCTACAACATAATATATATAGCTGCAGCATGGCTCTACCAAGTAAAAATAAAAATGTTTCAATAAGAATTACTTATAATTTAAGTATATTCTTTTTTTATAAGATATTGGTGAGAAACGAGTATTTGTGCTACAACTATAATATAGCTGCAGCATGGCTCTACCAAGTAAAAAATAAAAAATAGTTTCAATAAGAATTACTTATAATTTAAGTATATTCTTTTTTTATAAGATATTGGTGAGAAACGAGCTATTTGTGCTACAACTATAATATAGCTGCAGCATGGCTCTACCAAGTAAAAAATAAAAAATAGTTTCAATAAGAATTACTTATAATTTAAGTATATTCTTTTTTATAAGATATTGGTGAGAAACGAGCTATTTGTGCTACAACTATAATATAGCTGCATGGCTCTACCAAGTAAAAAATAAAAAAATGTTTCAATAAGAATTACTTATAATTTAAGTATATTCTTTTTTATAAGATATTGGTGAGAAACGAGCTATTTGTGCTACAACTATAATATAGCTGCAGCATGGCTCTACCAAGTAAAAAATAAAAATAGTTTCAATAAGAATTACTTATAATTTAGTATATTCTTTTTATAAGATATTGGTGAGAAACGAGCTATTTGTGCTACAACTATAATATAGCTGCAGCATGGCTCTACCAAAAAAAATAAAAAATAGTTTCAATAAGAATTACTTATAATTTAAGTATATTCTTTTTTTATAAGATATTGGTGAGAAACGAGCTATTTGTGCTACAACTATAATATAGCTGCAGCATGGCTCTACCAAGTAAAAAATAAAAAATAGTTTCAATAAGAATTACTTATAATTTAGTATATTCTTTTTTTATAAGATATTGGTGAGAAACGAGCTATTTGTGCTACAACTATAATATAGCTGCAGCATGGCTCTACCAAGTAAAAATAAAAAATAGTTTCAATAAGAATTACTTATAATTTAAGTATATTCTTTTTATAAGATATTTGAGAAACGAGCTATTTGTGCTAACTATAATATAGCTGCAGCATGGCTCTACCAAGTAAAAAATAAAAAATAGTTTCAATAAGAATTACTTATAATTTAAGTATATTCTTTTTATAAGATATTGGTGAAACGAGCTATTTGTGCTACAACTATAATATAGCTGCAGCATGGCTCTACCAAGTAAAAAAAAAAAATAGTTTCAATAAGAATTACTTATAATTTAAGTATATTCTTTTTTTATAAAATATTGGTGAGAAACGAGCTATTTGTGCTACAACTATAATATAGCTGCATGGCTCTACCAAGTAAAAATAAAAAAATGTTTCAATAAGAATTACTTATAATTTAAGTATATTCTTTTTTATAAGATATTGGTGAGAAACGAGCTATTTGTGCTACAACTATAATATAGCTGCAGCATGGCTCTAATAAGTAAAAAAAAAAAATAGTTTCAATAAGAATTACTTATAATTTAAGTATATTCTTTTTTATAAAATAGGGGTGAGAAACGAGCTATTTGTGCTACAACTATAATATAGCTGCAGCATGGCTCTACCACGTAAAAATAAAAAAATTGTTTCAATAAGAATTACTTATAATTTAAGTATATTCTTTTTTATAAAATAGGGGTGAGAAACGAGCTATTTGTGCTACAACTATAATATAGCTGCAGCATGACTCTACCACGTAAAAACATTCGAGTCAATACTTTTCGTCTGTTTAAATTGTAGAACGTAAACAAGCGCAACGAAGAATTAAGGCGCGCGCGCATCGAGGCGGCCGAAGAGGCGAACACCAACTTTTACAAGAAGTACGTGAAACGCAAGAAACAGGAGCAGCAGCGGCTTCTGCAGGACGCTAGGGATACCATCTTCCAAAATAAAGATGCTTCCAAAATGTTTTTAAGGTGACTTTTCTTAGTATTTTAAATTTTTAGTAAGTCTAAATAAATAATTTAATAATGTTGACTTGGGACTTATAGATCCCATGTTTATGTTGGACTTATAAAAAAAAGAATGTACCAATTGTTTTACTTGCTTTTGTCTAGCATGTCGTAACAAGCGACTAATAGGATATTGGGCTTGTACCCATATTTTAGCCTAAACGTGGTCCAAGTGGCTCGCTGCACTTTGGACTCTGCGTATTATGGGCCTGATGTATATGTATATCTTAATCTTAAGATAATATACGTTATGACGTTACAGTCTGCAACTGCCATGTTCTAATGTATTGTTTTTCCCCCTTAAATTGCCTTTGTTTTTTTTTATAGTCCCGGGCGGCAGAATTTAGAGGGCAACATTTCCGAAAGGAAGAGTCAGCTCCATGTCTTAACTTACTTGACTCTAGCGGCTCCCGATGGCATTAATCGATGCTACGCCACTGATAAAATCTAACGAAACATATTATGTTTCAGTGCAGTAATCGAAACTGAGACCCAGTATGAGCGTGGGGAGCAAATAAAGTTCCTCCAGAAGCTTCGTGGTCAGGCCGCTGAGCGGAAGAAGCAAGAAGATGAAGATGTCAGCCGCAAAGCAAAGGAATGGAATGAACTATTGGAGATTCAGAAACGGCGTCGTTTTGAAGCCAACAAGCATTACCAGAAGGAAATTATAGACCAGTTAGTGTTATTGTAAATTTATTAATAAGTCGAAAGGGAGATAAAGAGATATATCATAATTCTTGAGTTGAGTTATATTTTTTTTTCTTCGCAGGGGCGGGGCAAGACCACAATTTGGTGAATCTCCACAATTAACCCCTGGCAACGCTTTAATTGGTTTTTTTAAAGTATTTTGATTTTATAGAATCTGTTAGTATCAGAGAAGTCTTGACTTTTCATGGCTCTAGCACAATATCTTTCATAAATGGAAATTCTACGAGGCCTTTCGGGCAGCGAAACTGTGGGCATCCCCTTCAGGGCTTCGTCATTCAATAAATGAAGATTCTTTCTTTCGCTCGATTATAACCACAGCGGTTATTTCTGTTGTAACTAACTATTCCTACATTATTTTAATAACTTAATTTAAAAAATTTGAAAACACCGAAACAAAAAAGCTGATGATGTTCAAACAACTGAACAGATTTTCATGAATCATAGCTAAAAACACTCGATCAAGTCACCTTCTAACCAAAAACAACTATATCTATATGGGTTCATCCGTTTGGGCGATACAATACGGACAGATACACAGATACAGACGTTAAACTTATAACACCCCTCTGTTTCCGCCGGGGGTTAAAAAAATTCTTTTGTCTTGCTATTCTGAAAAATTACCTAGGACTCTAAGACTGGCTCAACTTTAGTTCTGCCGTCTTTAAAACGTATTACTGGCTAAATTTTATCGAACAGTTACATACCGACACCCATTTTACCAATTTTATTTTAATTGTATAGGTAGCACGACTTTACTCAACGTATATATAGCAATCTATAATCAGTGGAAAAAAAGAAATTTAACAATCAACATATTATACTATTTTTTTTTATATCACTCCAATTTTTGCTATGAGTAAGCCTTCGAATGATTTTAAAATTTAAGGCTGATTTACACGGGGTCAGTAACAGGCGCCAGTGCTGGCGCCGACGACTGACTTGCACTGTTTATACACAGTCAGTAGTCGCGCAGATAGTGCTGTACTGACTTCAAATCAATTTACATTATGCCAGTAGCGGGTCAGCACTGACTTGCCTGGAATTTGGAGCCAGTTACTGTCCCTGTGTAAATCAGCCATTAATTTTAGCGGTAAACGCGCAAACTTGTGTCTTCTGGGGATTGAATTGGACTAAATTTAGTCGCCCCCAATCCGAGACTTTGTTTAACAAAGACTCGACTTCAGGCACAAGTTTGTTCTGGTACTCGGCGAAGTTTTCCCGAGAAATATTGTATAAAGCATCACCAGTGCTGTTGTCTGCATAGCAATGAATGTTACCGGTTTGCAACATATAATTGATATACAGAAGAAAAAGCGTTGGTGATAGCACGCAGCCTTGTGGAACACCAGCATTAATAGGCTTATAATAGGAGCATGCACCGTCTACTACGACCTTGATGCTCCGATCTGCAAGAAAACTGGTGATCCACGTGCACAATTTCTCGGGAAGCCCATAGGAAGAGAGCTTCGAAAGAAGCGCTTTGTGCCAAACCCGATTGAAGGCCTTCGCAACGTCCAAATTAATGGCTAACGCCTTCCCCTTGGACTCTACTCCCCTCTGCCCATCTATCACTTAGGTAAGCTAGAAGATCACCAGCTGACCGACCCCGACGGAAACCATACTGGCGGTCATTGATCAGCTGGTGATTCTCAATGTATACCTCATGAGCTGGCAGTTCATGATGGTTTCCATTATTTTGGAAAACAAGGAGGTGATGGCGATAGGCCTGTAGTTGGACGGATCTGAGCGGTCGCCTTTTTTAGGGATCGGGTGCACCAAAGCTGTCTTCCATGAGTTCGAACCTACGCCTAGGGAGTAGGAGTACTGGAAAAGACGCGTTAAAACCGGTGTCAACTCCAGAGCACACGTTTTCAGTACAATAGTAGAGACGCCATCAGGACCACTCGACTTGTTGACGTCAAGGGAGAGGATTGCTTTTCGCACCGAGCGCAGGATGTGCTGGAGTCCAGCACATCCTGCATGGAGCACTCACACCACAGGATGGTCGGCAGTGTGTTCCCCCGTCATCAAGAGTCGAGTTGGACGCAAAGAGAGTGCCAAGCAGATCGGCTTTCTCCTTTGCGGCATGGGCCAGTCAGTCGTCCTCCTTGTGCAGAGATGTGAGAGATGGCTGACAGAAGTTCCCTTGGACAGCTTTGGGGAGAGACCAGAATGCACGAGTTCCCGAAGGAAGTCGAACTAGTTTCTCGCTGCTCGATGTGCTCTGACTTTGCCTTGGCAATGACACTTTTGAAGGACCTGGAGGCGGAATTATACAAAAAGAAGTATAATTCCGTAAGTATAAAGCGTTGGTATTTGCATCCCGAGACGTCGATGCGTCAGCCCAGGCTCGGTAAGCAGGAGCTTATGGCGTGAAGCAATTTTGCATTAGCGACCAAACCATGGCTGAGTTCTGCCTCCGATAGGTACCATAGATGATGGAATAAAAAGTTCCATTCCCTGAAGCACCACATCAGCGACAGAATCAGCAACAACGTTAGGATCATCCGGCGAGAAGCAAATATCGGCATTACCGCTACGGGACCTATAGAGGCACCCGTAGACGCGGGGATGGTCGTCGCTGTCTACGCGCAGCCATAGGATGGACAGGTCCGTACCTTCAAGACTGCCGAGGCGTCGAAAACAGATGTCCTCTCTTATGTATACGCAAACTCCAGCCCCGGGGCACAAAGGAGTGTTCTAATTTGTACCCCAGGTAGGAAAGATAAGAAGTATCGATCACAAGGTCGGCTTCGCCGTCTGCAGATGGTAATGGACGGCGTTAAGATTTGAATTAACTCCCCTGATAGCAGTGGCGAAGCTAGGGCTCCAAACTAGGGCAAGCCCAAGATATGGTTTTGTTGTTTTTAGCAGTTTTATAAAAATACACCAATCTTGATCTGTCTCCACTCTTCAGTTTCATATTCAGTGCTGTCGAGGACGTGTTTAACAAAGCACACAGAAGGCATACTACTGCTAGATAGATTGTATGACATGTCAGCAATTGCATGCATTCAATGGCTTTGAAAAAAGCCGTTTGCGTTTGCTTGAGCGAAAGAAAAAGATATTTACATACAATACAATACATGAACAAAAGAAACGCATGAACAAAGTACAAACAAACTATGTACAAAATTAAAACAACAAATTCTTTATATTCTAAATCGAATCGTCTCTCTTTCTTAAGGAAAGATTTAATTATGTCCGCGTAAAATGTTGGTGAACGTTTTAATTGTACCAATAACTGTTTTTCAATTGCGATAATTGATAAGTCTGAAAGCACCAGCAGTACAACTTATTGGTATGTGAGCAGCCAACAACCCAATGAGTTTTGTAAACAGATCTATTAAATTGCTGTTTGTGGGTTTTACTCGTTTGAGAAATACACAGATCAGGCGTTGGTTTCGGCGTGGATATGAGCTGTTTTCTCTCAACAAAGTTTAAAGATTTTACCTTTTCCTCGCCGATTAGCACTTTAACACACTTCAATTCATCACAAGGAACACTATTAATCTCCATGTTCTCTAAAAATCTTTAAAAAAGTATAAATTTTCAACTCAATATTGCGAGTTTCATTCGCTCAAGTAAACACACACAGTAAACATAAAAATGTGAAGTGCACTGCAAATGTATCGCCCGACGCCCCCACTCTCGACTAACTTCACACTAAAAGCCTGGCTTTTGCGTTCTATATTAATTGCTATATAAACAATCGTAGTTATATTTCATTATAGAACATTTTGCCATAGGTTAGAAAGGGAGCGATCGTCTTTTCGAAAGCCCGGTAAAAAGCCCACGCGTGCGAGAGAGACAACTAATCGAGAGCAATATCGCACAGTTTTGCCGCGTGTTGACGTTCGAGGTCATGACCTGTGTATATTATATAACAGAGGAGTGCGCGAAATTTGAAATAGCTTGAAACAGTTTACGAGTTATTTTATTAGTTGATATTATTGATTGAGCAGTTTGATAGGGCAAGCCTGGCTTTTCGGCTTCTATGGAGGCTTCGCTACCGCCTGAAAGCGTGACAGGGGTCGCGTTGGTTTTATTGCTCCGCTTGCCCTGAGCAATTTTAGTCGCGAGCAGAATATCCCCAGAATACGCGGGGTAGCCTGAGCACCCACACTCAGGAAGAGTGGGCGTGGATGCTCAGCGAGGGATTCTCCGTCACCAGGGGTTCTGGTACCCTCCTGGGGTAGTGTTTTATTTGATTCCGTTACCATGTTAAGGGTATAGATTTCTCTTTTTTTTCCTTGACTTTTGATAAAGATGATTCGATCGACAACTTATTTAGTAAAATTAGTCTAATGGGCTGCTACGGAGAAACATCGATACAAAGATACATACATAGAATGTCAAATACAGAACCCTTTCTTTAAATCGTCGTAATCGGTTAAAATATAGGTTGAAAGTGACAACCCTTGGTGGTAGCAAGACATGGCAAAGTAACCGGCACATCGTGGCATCACTGGTAACTTTTCCAAGTTAGTTTTATAGATAAATGTTAAGACCAACATGTTAAAAACGATATATTACATTTCCTAACCATTAATATTACGTTACTACAAAGATATAGATACTCTACATTCAGTATTTCAAAGAAAAATTAACAAAAGTTCTGGAGCACTAAACTAAAACTAAAATAACATGCCAAAATTAACTCTCATGTTGCCATATCAAAAACAATGCTGTTAATTAGTTATTGTATTTTCATCCAAATGATGGCATATCTCGAAAAACATTACGTTTTCTGTGTTATTCGTAATTTTGTACCAGTATAATACATGCCACAGTAAAGTTGCCAGAATTGACTGCATTATTATGTAGAATGAACAACTATGGCAAATATCTTCCCGATGAGGCAATCTATGAGGGAGGTCTATGTTCAGCAGTGGACTTTTGATTCGTTGTAATGAATTAATTTAATGAATTATATCGTTTAAATATTTAAAAAAAATGAACACAACAAATTTAGTTTTATACAATTAAGCTTAGAAAATTTTAGCACAAATATGAAAAGATTTAATTAATAATATATCTTATTAGAGCCCGAGAAATCGAGGAAAGGAAAAGGCGGGAGTACAATACCGAACTGACCCAGCAGAAGATGGACAATATCAAAGCCGATGAGGAAATGGCGACCATCAAGAAGTTCGAACAGGAGATGGTAAGACCCGCGGCTTTTAATTTTTTTTCGTATTTGTGTCACATTAATGTGTATAGCAATTTGCGATTTGTAACATCTGTTTTAAAATTGTCAAAACTAAAGAATATAATAATCATCATGTTTTAAGCTTTCCTCCTGTGAGCTAATTCGCCTGATTCTCACGAAAAAGCATTTTCTAAATAAAAATATTTGATGTAAAATATCTTCCTAATGACAACTAGAAAATAAACAAGTGGTAAAATAAAAAATTTAAAATTTTCAATGTAAATAAAATGAAAACATCATCAATAATAATAAAAATAATAATCGAAGTCAATTAAATACACATTATTAAGGATAACTCAAAAACTACTTGTCAGATATTCATCAAATTTATGTGAGACCACATGAGAAGCACCAGCTTTCAAATAAAAAAATAATCATCAAAATCGGTTTACCTAGAAAAAAGTTCTGAGGTAACATACATTAAAAAAAACAGTCGAATAGAGAACCTCCTCATTTTATTGAAGTCGGCTTAAATTGTTTTCTTTACGTGATATGGACGTACACACTTTACGTATGCTGCAACCTATGTTGTGGTCGTACCACAAATAGCTCGGCTCGACCGGGGATAAATGTAGATGTCTAAGGACGACAGCATCCACTTACTATCAGGACTGTGTGCTCGTTTGTCAGCCTTACTATATTTTTTTTTAAAACTACGGTTGCCAACTAACCCGCCAAGACTATGACAAATTATGAGGGATATCTGTAGGGAGGCCAACTTTCAGCAGTGGACTTTGATAGGCTTTAATAAATGCGAATACTACACATTAAATGAAAGTTATTTTACGGATTTTATCGCGTTTAATTTTAACTTTTTAATTCCCGATGTCTAAGTTAACCGGCAGTACCTACAGCTTTTAATTATTAATTTTGGTCCGATCTTAAAGCAGCCGAAATTTCAGCAGTTATAAAATTTGAAATTAAACGCGATAAAATCCGTAAAATAAGTTTCAGTTAATGTGTAATGAATGTGATTAGAGGGAAGCGGAGAAGTTGCGCACGTTCGCGGACATGCAGCAGCGGCGACGCGAGGTACAGATGCGGCGAGATGAACGAGCGGCGCGCGAACGTATGGACGAGCGCCTCCTGCACGTGATCGCACGCACGAGCGACCGCATCGACGCCATGCGTAAACGCACCGAACAAGAGGTAGCCGCGCACTCAACCCCACAGCACTATAATGTTTCTAATGACTGTATATTACATAACATTGTACATATTTGTTTACTCGAGACTTTCTATACGTGGTAGAGCCACACTTATTAACACTGCTATTTGACCGTTTAGTAGTAAGGGGCGGCAGACAGAAATAAGCCGGGAGATGGACAGCAACGTCTTCCAAATAACAACTAAAAATAAAAAATAAACTGCGATTGCCAACCCGCCAGCCAAGCGTGGCAACTGTGGCAAATATCCCTCCTATAAAGCAATATATGGGGGAGGCCTATATTAAGCAGTGGACTTGTAACAGTAACAGTATTACTATAATATACTGCTATTTAGCACTTTTGTAAATTCCCATCGTAATGGATAGGTAAATCTTATTTCCATCAGTAGAATTTTATGTTTACATAGCAAGATAATATATTGTATATATGATATGTTCATATTTCTAATATGTAAAGACAATATACAGCTACATACCAGTGCTGGATTAACCACCATTTACTACGGGCCCCGCGCAAAAGGGGGCCCCGCGTGAAAGTTATTAAGACATGGTATATTTAATTTTTCTTGATGTCACAAAAACGTGAAACGTTACACCTTTTTCGACCAAGACAATCCACGTCAGACAATCGGTAACCGATTATTTCGTTGGCGAAAATAAAACACAGAATTTCATACGGTAAACGCACAAGTTTCAACGTCCACCATGCCGAATGGTTCGGTTCTTGTACTACCGATCCGACCGGGAAGATCTGTTTACGCCTTTGCCTTGGCATATGATCTGACACAACTGGTCACTTTACCCACCTGAATTCCAGATGTGGAGGATCATACACCTTCCCCGTTGAAACTTCTGCTGACCTCTCATCTGGTCTGATTCGGAGTACAGTCCCAATCACTTGCTCATTGCAGGCGCGATCGGGAGGCTGCCGTATGTCCAAGGGAATTTCTGTAAGGCATCAGTACCATCTGTGCGCAGGGAAGATGACTCGCTGGCCCACTCCGCAAAGGAGAAAGCCGATCTTTTAGGTTCTCTTTTTGCGTCCAACTCGACTGTCGACGGGGGAACACACCGCCGACCACCCCGCGGTGTGAGTGCTCCATGCCGGATGTGTTTTTTACGCAGCGCTCGGTGCGCAAAGCACTCCTGTCCCTGGACGTTACGTCGACGTCCAAGTCGACGTCGACAAGTCGAGTGGACCGGATGGAATCCCCCCAATTTTGCTGAAGACGTGTGCTCCAGAGTTGGCGACGGTTCTTACGCGTCTTTTCCGGCTTTTACTCTTAAGGCGTCATTCCAGGCTCATGGAAGACAGCCTTAGCGCACCCGATCCCTAAAAAATGTGACCACTCGGACCCGTCCAACTACAGGTCTATCGCTATCACCTCATCGTTCTCCAAAATAATGGAATCATTTATTAAATGCCTACTTATGCGGTAATTTTGAAGAGCATCAGCTGATTAGAATGTTGTCAGTCCAATTAGTCAGTCCGTAGAAATATAATATACCTACTTGAAATAGCACGTTGTTATAATAAGTTTAGATATATTATATTGATATCACAAATAGACCATTGCTATTTATGCGTACATTAAAATGTTGTCAGTCCAATTAGTCAGTCCGTAGAAATATAATATACCTACTTGAAATAGCACGTTGTTATAATAAGTTTAGATATATTATATTGATATCACAAATAGACCATTGCTATTTATGCGTACACCATGTATCTCATGTTACCTTGTATGTCATGTCATGTATTAAGGCTTTAAATAAAATATTACAGATGCAAAAGGAAAAGCTGCGAGTACTAGAGCAGATCAGTCAGAAGCTGGAGACAGGAGACGCGGCACGGGAGGCGAAGGAACAAGAGATATTGGAAAAAGCTGTTAAGGAAAGAGAAGGCTGTCAGTTCTAACTAAACATAATATTTATATATATATAAACTTAAATGTGAATGAGACTGAAATCAAAGTAAAATCTTTGACATTTTTGAGCATAAAATATGAGTAAAATGCTTGTATTTTAGAGGTCACTCTATTATTAGTGTGGGTGTGTGCATGTGTATGTGCGAGCGTGCGTGCGTGCGTACGTGCATGCTTGCGTGCGTGTGTGTGTGTGTGTGTGTGTGTGTCATTTCAAATCCTCTAGTGAACTTAGACGAATATTTCTCATTACTCTTTCTGTAAACTTACTTTCTTATGAGGATGTTATTTCTGAAGACAATTACAGAAGTCATCAAAGAAGAATCCTGACTATATGTTACACTAGTTAAAGGGATCATGCTGTTATAAGTTGACACGAGTGAAGTATATTCAATTCTCTTTGATGACCAACTTAATACTGTCCTACTTATGTTACACTTACGTGCGTAACATCCGTTGTATTGTCAAAATTTAACACCGCTAAAGAAAACCATTCGTATTTGCATTTAACAGTGCGGAGGCTCAACGACAAGCGCAGGCGAAGAAGCAAGCGCAGTTGCGACAGGAGCGTGTGGAAACGCACAAGGCACATCTGCAGGAGGAGGAGCGGCGGCTGCACGAAATGCACACCATGCGCCAGTGGGAGCTCATGAACAGGTGGAATTAAAGTAAAGTAAAAATATCCCGTTACCGTGTAGTGGCGGTGTAAGAATATCCATGGGCATCAGCGTCTTCCAAATAATGGCTAAAAATAAAAAAAATACAGTTGCCGGCAAATATCCCCCCTATAAGACAATCTAGGGGGAGGCCTATTTTCAGCAGTGGGCTTTAATAGGCTGTAATGGTAACGGTAACGGTAAAAATATCCCACGGTTGGGCACAGACCTCCTTTACTTTCTGAGAGGGTTAGAGAGATTAGAATGCCGCACTGCTCCAGTTGCCCACTTCCGTTCCACATGTTTCCTGACGATGTTTTCCTTCATCGCCGAGCACGTAAATCAGCACTTACAATTGTAACTATAGGCATGCCTGTCTCAGTCCTCGCTTTAGGCATGAAAATATACCTACGTTGAGCGGCCGTCTACATGAAGCTAATTCCGTGAGGTTGTCACGCGCGCGCTCGAGCTGCCTTCCGTTAACAAAAAAGTATTTTTCTCTTATAAGTATTTAGGCACTTTTGATATTTATTTTTGAGTTTTTGTTCAAGTATGGCCTCTCAAAAAGCCAAAAGGTACTGCATAGCATGCGGGTGCTTAAATATGAATGTCGAACAATAGGAATGTTGACTTGACATTTTTTACTGTTCCTAAGGATACCGAAAGGTAAGATATTATAATTTATAGGTAGATCTACATAATTAGGTACCTAGTTACTGACTTCATAGTTACAGATTTATTATTTGATTAGCGACCCGACCACAGCTTCGCAGTTTTCGATTTTTCGCGTATAATGTCAATGACCTTAAATATATATTCAGTGTAAGTAGACCTCCCAGTACTAGTTACAGCCTTCTAATGCAAGATCAGCATATACTGGTTCTAAATTAAAAACTTGGTCGATAAAAGAAAAAGATTGAAAATAGCAGCACTTCTCATTGCCACTCTTTCATTAATAATGCCGTCGCGTGTCGCATGTTTGCAAATTGCAAAAAATGTGAAACAGAAAATGGTAAGTAGGTAAATTATCTGCGTTTAAAAGACGTTCACGTTGTTATAAGCTTAATTTTTCTAAATGTTGCGTATTAACCTTCCTCACATTGAACAATAATGTTCTTATTATCAGCAAATTACTAATACATTGACATAGATATAGACATAGACGCGCACGCGGACGTAAGATACGCGCCGCAACAATCGGTAGCCTATTTTAACGAAGGTCGCATCGGAGGCGTGCAAAGTATTATGAACATTAGGACTATTATATGTATAACTGTCAAAGTATAATATTAACTAACTGACTAAAATATAATATTAAAAACTTGTATAATTTTATTTATTTTAACTTGTTTATACGTGGTAGTAACTTTTATAGTAAGCGAGCAATTAGAGTTCAACCTTCGCCGGTGTCAAACAAAATGTTATATTTTAAATGTAGATTTACCAAGTGCTTACAGCCTAGATTACCATAGAATAGAACGTGGATGCTGTGGCTCATAGACACCAATATCTAAACGCAATTATGAATCAAAATGCAGTTGCGTTGTTACACCTGAGGACTAAGATGGAATGCCTTGTTACCAGTAAAAGGGTTTCCTGTTCCGTTGTCCATGGGCTATAGTAGTCAATTACTATCAGGTGGGCTGTGAACTTACTTGCCACTCGAATATTGAAAAACTTAGATAGTAGCTCGAGCACATCAAGTGTATATTGTCACAATAAATCCTTATATTAGAAATCAGAATATAGCATAGATCACCAAGTTAATAAATTAATCGCTTGTCGCTATGTACACCAAGTTGTGTTGTAATAATAAGGATTTGATTGTATGTTTTCTCTTGTTAGATTCAAAATGTTGAAATTTATGAGAACTACATAGAGAAGCAACGTCTAGAAAAGGACCACAAAACAAAGGAATATAGGGAGGAGCTCCTAAGGTTATGGGTAAGTAAAGTCTAAAGAAGCCCATTTAGCTTTTTTTTATTAAAAAGTGATTATGTTAAAGTAGTGCAGAGGGTACGAATCCTAGAAAGACCACGAAGAAGATTAAACTTAATTATATATCTGAATATGACGTAACTGAATTATCTAAAAATATAAATACTTAGGCTCCAATTTCCACAATTTTTGGTAGTAATTTATAGGGGATTACAATGTAACATTTTTTTAGAAAAGAATAGCGAGATCGGTTTTACTACATACTATTTCTTTTTCCTTGTTTACTGGGCCGTAAATGTCTACTGCTCGACACGGATCTCTCCCGTTCTAAGAAGGATTTGTCACACTAGGCATTCGGATTGACGATCACAGTGCCAGATTGTCAGACGTCTCGTAAATTTAACTGCCTGATGCCAGTCCGGGTCTTTGATGTCTAACGTAAATTAGATGGTTATCCGCCATATATCGAAAGTCATACGATTTTTTTTTGCATTCTCATAGTTGCCTCTTACAACACCCACGGGATGAAATGTGGCGATGGATTCTTTTACATCACCATCACACGGTAGGAGTGCATTATAAAAAATTGAATACAGTTGAAATTTATAACTTCATTCTTTGTTGAAATCTGTTGAATGTATGTAATATATAAAAATCAATTGCTGTCCATTAGTCTCGATAAAACTCAAAAACGGCTCGACCGATTATGATGAAATTTTTTGTGTGTGTTTGAACGAGTCCCTAGATGGTTGAGATTTACATTAGGACCCGGTAGGTGGCACTGTTATCGAGATCTAGAAATCACCTATGCGAAGCCGGGTCGGATCGCCAGTATGTAATATATTTGAATTTTTCCGACTAAAGCATACTCATCTAAGTTAGGAAACGATACAGTAGATTCGTATGAACTTTTGAAACACTTTAGACTCGCTGTTTTGGGCAGCACCAATACCAGAGCTTAGCATAGCTTCTTAAACCATTCAACCAAATTGGGTTAAATGGTCTAAGCTTAGCTTAGTACGTTACATTCGTACCTATTGACAAAATACATACATTGTGTGCACTTGTAGACTTTTTAAATGAGTGACAGCATGATACGTGTTATCAGAATCAGTATTCAAACGTATAGAAATAACTTGACTTCAGGAAAATCGTCAATAAAAAATAAATTTACTTTAATTAATTTTTATTTGTAAATTTTATGTAGTTTTTATTACCTCTGCATTAACTGGGAAGAAGGAGTATTGTCAAAGAACCTGCTTTACCGATGCACGTATCAGTTAGAGATTTTTTTTATGGTCAAGTTATCTGAAGTAAAGTTATTTCTATACGTTTGAATACTGATTCTGATAACGCACTTAACGGGAACCACAGGGTTTTTGTTACATGTTGGATATTTATAATAATAATAATAGACTGTTGCGCGATGACCATGCCGTTACGAAACGCACGGTAATGGACTTGGTGGATGTGGGTGTGCAGAGGGAGCGCGAGGAGCAGGAAGCTCGCGAGAAGCAGGCGTGGCAGCGGTGGCACGGCGAGCTGGCCGAGCAGCGCGAGCGCCACGCCGTGTGCCGCGAGCTGGCGCACGGCGCCGCGCTGCTGCAGCACGCGCAGCGCCACGGACGACCGGTGCACGCGCTGCGCCGAGCAATCGAAGTACGTACACGTTCCTCGCACCACCACAAATGCGTTCGCATCTGTACTCGCATGCGTACATCTGTGCACGTTCGCGTACACCTGTACACGTACACGCTCTTCGCAACCGTCACGCACACACTCACATCTGTACACGTGCACGTACATCTGTGCACTTACACGCTCCTCGCAACCGTCATACACGCGCTCGCGTCTGTACACGCAATTAATACGTGGTAACGCCACGCTGTAGTTATATTATGGCTGTAGCGCCAATGGCCCGGCTCGACCAGGATAAGAACACGCCCTCACATAATACCAGCGTAAAATAGCAGCTTAATGCTGCTATGTTTCGTATGATGAGTGAAGAGAACGGGAGACGTTATTACTAGAAACGAGGCTATCCAACTTAGTCGTCAGAGGTGACAACGCATCTGGATGTTAATTCCTAAACAAGGATAAATGTAGATGTCAATTGGTCACAGCATCCACTTCACCATCAGGTGAACTATGTGCTCGCTTGTCACCCTTATTCTATAAAAATAAAACTTTCATCTGTACATGCCGGCGTGGCGTCCCGGTTTGCAGGGCACTCAAAGTAAACGTAGCGGCACAAGTCGTGAGCACAGCCTTGATTTGCGCAATAGATGCTTATTCATTCTTTTACGTGATTGCTCCGTTGTTAATCTTCGTCATTCATTGGATATGCACGTGTAATTCGCCAAACAAGTTGCTGCGCTGAACGCTGGTTTCATAAGGCATAAGTGTCGTGCCCGATTGGACTTTGCGCTGTGCAAGGCGCTCAAGGTAAAATGATAAATATAAAGAAACTTTAGTACCTAGTAAGTGTAAGTACTGATCGCTACTAAGTGCAACAAGATCTAATCATCACACAAAAAATGTTATGCAAATTCTCACATAAAACTGTTCGAATCTCTAATACGAAAACTTTCGCTTATTATAGACTAATAAATTCATATTTATTGATTGTTCCAAAGGGATAGCGTTGCCGCATTTATTGATTGTCCAAAGGGATAGCGTTTGCTATGAAAAAGAATCTATATTTCGCTGATATATAGTACGAATTTGCGATTTATCAGAAATTATTGCACAATTTGTGCTTTTACTTAGCCTTATGTTAGATATGTAGTAGCGCGGCCGCATGCTCAATGTAAACATTTCACACACAATTCCATCGATACACGCTCACGCGTGCACTATGAATCTCGATTTTATAACGCATAAATGCCGAGCCCAACTGGGCGTGTTGTGCAAGATACTCAACGTCCTTTATGACACAACAAACTCACTTAAATAGATGGTTAAATAAACAGAGACTTTTTTACACTGCCCAATCAGCCGTGGACTTTTACGAATTTAGGAATTTTCATATTGTGCGTTGCAGCGGTACTGCAAGCAGCAGCGGTTGTACCCGTTGCCGGAGCTACCGCGGAGCCTGCAAGCGCACTTCCCGCACTACGCGCCGCGGGACCGCACGCACTGCGCCCGCACCCCGCCGCTGGACGAACCCACCCCACAGATCCACACACACTTGCTCGCAAAAGGGACGGAATGAATCACAACGTACGTGTTATTAATGTAAAACAATAAAGAATAATAACAACAAATTCTCTGTCCGCGAAAAAGACACAATGGTTTAACAATCGAAATGTTCATATATGACTCACGGGACAGTGAAATGGTTGAAGACCCTTTTTACTGCAAACGAGGCATTCTATCCTTGCCCTCAGGGATGAGAATGCATCTGCATTTTGATTCTTCATCGAGTATTGATGTAGATATCTATGGGCCACAGTATCCACTTACCATCTGTTGGACTGTATGTATGTTATCTATGGACTGTATGCTTGTTTGTCACACTTATTCTAAAAAAAAACTATTGGCGCGCCTTGGCAGTAAAACCAACTTGTATGTAGTGACGGCAAACGGCATGACGCTTTCTTATGCTGTCATGATCCCTCTACGCCACTGCTTTCAACTCCCTTGTATGTGCGTGCGCGTATACCATATACTTCATAGCTTCTCTGTGTGAGTTGTGTACTACACATGCCTTTCTATTCGACTATAGTGCTCGTATACTTGTCGCGTTCACCGCTTGTGTACACACTTTGTTTCTTTTTAATATTATTTTATTTATACTACTCCATATTTTTTTATTGGTTTTCATTATTTATAAATTCTACCATCAACTATGATGTATCACATCTGCGGAGCGTCCCGTGACGGCCAACTTTTTTTATTTTTACAAATGTAGGCATTGTTCATCATTTACTGTGAATAACATGCTGCCAAAACAGAAATATAAAAAGGGGGGTCAAGTTCGATACAAACGACGTTCGGAGTTGTCGGCTTCGCCAGTAAAAGAGTTGAGATCTGAACGGGTGCCAAGCTCCCAAGCCAAGCTCAAGAATGTACAATGTTCTTGGTATTGCTTAGCTTGGTACATATCTTGCCGGACTCCTAGACAAGAAATGACCCTTCTTTTACATGGTCACACACAATCCCCATACTTAATCTCAACAACCCACAGCGGTGCATTATAACTACAGCACGAATGTGTCGGCTCAACCAAGGAAGCACCACGCTTGCAGAGCATACCAGCGTGAAAAAGTGACATAATGCTGCCGTGTAACCTTCCCTGGTAACGAAGCATTCCTCCTTAGTTCTCAGTGGTGACTACGCATCGACATAATTTCAAATCAAGATGCAGGTATCTACGGCATATTCGTATTCCATGGCATCAGGACGACTGTGTGTGCTCGTTCGTCATCATTGCTTCTATAAAAATCCAATCTAGGTTATGTCGATTTCATTACTTATATTATATATTTTAGTACTTTAGCAGCACAGTTCATTATCCGGTAAAGATTTCCATGACTTTTCCTAATGACTTACATGTTGATTCACGGAGTTAATGCAACAAACTTGACAATATTTTTTTAATAATAATATATTATTTCCGGTTGTTCGGCGCTTTCTAACTCTGAGTATTTGCACAGACACAACCTATCTCTCTCAAGTCTCGTGGATCGAAAACTGCCTAATTATAAGTACTTGCCGGAAGCCGTGCTCGAAAATGACCGCGCCAGGCTCTACTGGGACCGGGCCATCATCACAGACAGGACTATTCTTGCGAATAAGCCTGATATTGTGCTGATGGACCGGGCACAGTCAAGGATATTTTGGTCGACATTACCATCCCTTATGACGAGAACCTCGTAAGCCGAAACAGATAAGCTGACTTTTTTTTCTGTAAAATAATTTCTTACTGGAAAAGAGCATTCCATTTTAGTCCTCAAGGCTGACAACGCATCTGCATTTTAATTCGCAAACGAGGATAGATGTAGATGTCTATGGGCCACAGCAACCACTTACCATCAGGTGGACTGTGTGCTCGTATGTCACCCTATTTCTATAAAAAAAGAAAAAAAAAAAATGTGCCTTTCCATTTCCTCCTCACTAGTGTTTAGGAGAACAAACGAGTTACTTTGATGTTCTTTTATTAAGGGAATATTTAGTGGAATTTTATTCTCTAATTCAGCACCTATTTTGGCAAAGTATTCATTCACCTCGTTTACAGATTTAAAAGGACTTATTTTAGCTTTGAGAAGTTCCAGCGGTGAATTTTTAGGATGGTCTAGATTATTAGTTTTTTTTATAGCACTTCAAATTTTTTTATTATCATTACCTGCTATTTTTAATTCGTTGCTTTCATAATTTCTTTTACATTTTTCAGAATGTTATTGCAATAGTTTCTATATCTTAAGTACGTGATTCTTAGTATCTAATTATAGGGGTCTTTTTTAATTTAAAGTGCATTCTGTCTCTTGTTCTTATGCACCTAAGTAATCCTATTGTTATCCATGGTTTTATTGTTATTTTACTCCTAGGTATTTTTATGTTAATAGAATTTTTAATTAATTTTTGTAATTTTCAATAATAAAGTTTTGATGGATTGACTTGGATTCTCATCATTGTTAAATATTATATTGAAATCAAAATTATTGCATCCTTCAAGTAGTCTCATTATTAATTTTTTGTTTAAGTTTTATTTTGATTGTATCAAACATTTTTTGTATTTAAACAGAAGAACACAGGTTCATAGCCTGTAATGGCAGATTGCAAAATAATAATTGAGTCTTACATAATATCTTCTCTCCAAAGTCTTACACAGTTTAAATATTTTTTTATATAAAAGTGAAGTGTGTAATATTTCCGACAGATGGCAGTATAACCAACCCATTCATTCATTCATCATTCAATAAATTATGTCAATATCCATTGCTGAACATTAGATATTTGCCATAATTGCCATGCTTGACAAACAGGTTGGCAACCGCAGTTTTTTTTTCTAGCTGTTATTAAGAAGAAGTTGCGGCCAATCTCCTGATTTGTTTCCCTATGTCACTTTTTACGACACCCACAGGACGATATGTGATAGTGGATTTCTTACACCGCCACTACACGGTCAATAATCTCTTTAAGTGTAGTTAATGTGTTTATATTATGTAAAGAAACTTTTTTCATATAAATCATGGTTTAATTAACCAAAGTGGTACACGGTCATCAAGTCAATGGGTGTACAAAATCCATGCGTAAAATGCCCAGACCCGTGACGGGCAGCAGCGTCAACGGTGCAAGACTTCTGGTACTGCAATTATCAATCCGCCCGATTCTGATTTTTGAGTATTTATACCATAGATTACTGTATACACGAATTAATACGTAGTCATTACTGTTCATTTCAGGCCGAGAATTCAGACACTACTCCAGTGGAAGCACCTGAGGGAGATTACAAGAGACAAGGCCCTGCAAATGGACTGCAGAGGAAGAGTTCGCAAGTAAGTAAATATAACCAAGTCAATTAGATTAATATCACACACAAAGAAATGCAGACCAGCGTTCGGGTTCAAGTTACGTCATGTTGACAATACTTACTACGTGACCAAAACAATTAGGAGCATGACAGCTAAGACGTCATTAGAACTAGGGTTTGGAACACGGAACGGTGATTGGTCAGTAGGGGAAGCGCGGGGATACCGCATTGCTGTCGTGCGCCTTATTGTTTTGGCCAAGTTGTACGTTAAGGTATTTAGGACATCAGTCTCTCCTATTCCTAAACGCGATTAACGTTTACTCCATTAATAGCAGCCAACATACCCCCCCAGGTCAGCCTCTTGCTAGTTCAACCTATAATAATCTACCCTCATCTTTATTTTTCAGAAAGAAGAAGTTCTTCCACCGATAACTGTGGCTCCCTGCGAAAACCCCGAATGCGGGAAATGAAACGAGGCGTTTAGAAAATATCATTTTATTTATTTTATTCAATATCAACTTTACATCGTGTTTTTGTTTGTTTATTTTAAACCTAAAGAGCATTTATGGCACAATTGTGAGAGATGGGTATGTGACTAGAGATGACAAAATTTCGTTGTGATACAAAAGATAATGGCAGACATGTATGAGATACGAACAGATTTATTATAGGGATTATTTAGTATTACGCGTCTACTTTTAATAATTTTGAACCTTAATACGTTGTCATAAGATTCAAAAAAATTAAAAGCTATATACGTTTATTTTATGCGACTGTACGCAACTATGTTTATATATTTTTGGATGGTTTTTGTGTACATTCTATGCGTGTCTCATACATACCAGTGGTGCATAATAAAAATTCGATGGGTTTATTCAATGGTTGTTTTCTTAAACTAACTTAAAAATAATTTGGAAACTAAACTAGCTACACGAATCTTTGGTCACATTGAGTGTAGATTGTCCGAAAATGGCTAAAAATTGGCTTAATATTAATGTACCCAACTACAACCACGCTTGCAACGTGTATAAACTCCGAATCAAGTAAAATACAGCTGATTAAGGAAAAGATTCGCCTTTACGTCACAAAACTGCTAAAAAATAATAATTGCGTTGTAAATTATTCCCGTCGCAACGCAAGCATAATTTAAAACGAAATTCTTCGCTCCAGACATATTCATTTATTCGACTCGAACAATTAACATTATGAAAAGGAATATACCTATTCGCTAATTAGTCGTTTCCTAATACTAAGTTATAAATATATATTTATATTATATTATTACATATATATTATATATTTATATAAGTATTAGGAAACGACTAATTCGCACGTTCACAAAGACTAGTGTATATTTATAACTACATAAAAATAACAGTACCTATTCATACATGCCTTCATATAACTATATAGTGCGTTTTCTATAACAAGTGTTGTCAGTTGTAACATGTCAGATGTCAAAACGTCACAAATATTTATCAAAAAAATATGTCCTATTGAAAAAATATAACCTCAACACAGCAATATTTAATACTTCATTTACTTTGGTTGTAAGAACATAGTCCATAGATAAAAGTAAAGTGATATAATTTCATATTATAGCGGATATCGAGGTAATGGTGTTAAAAATTATAGTAGTATAGTATAGATTATGTACAGTTTTAAAGCGTATCAAATGTCACATTTCATCCCACTACTGCATGGATATCGAACGGCGTATCAAATCATTCATAACTTCTTTACACAATAACGTCAACAATTTAAAAAAAATAACCTACATAAAATAATAACACAAAATTCTGTCTTAATAATTGTCCTAAACGGGGAAAACATTTCAATGCAAAAAAATAAAAGACAAAAATTGAAAAAAGTCAGCAAGAACTTTTTTAAAGATGATATTGTAAACTATCTGCACCAGTTCATACAGCAACTTGATTATGTAGAGAAAGAAAATGGTGTAACTTTGGTAGCCTATTTTTACATAAACTGTTGGTATTCGTATTTTATGATAAATAAAAAAGGTAGTCAAACGGGAATATTTAAACAAAGTTGTTTTGCAAGCGTGGACAGATTAAAAAGTTCTTTGAATCAGTACAGTGGGAGCTCGCCGGTCGCGGAACGTTCGAGAATATTTCGGTCGCTGCGATCGAGGGTCGCTAACTTAATCTAACTTAACTAACTTGTACTTTGCGTCACGACACCTAACTTAATACATACTTAAACTAATTTACAAGAAAATAACTTAAGTTATAAAAATAATATGGCAAGTTATATTGTGCTTTGAATTTTACTTTAAATTAAAAAAAAACAGGAGAATACATGGTATGTATGAAAGTGATGACAGATTCTTTTAACCTATTTCATATTAAGGCAAAGTCAGACATTAAATTACAAATATTACATCTAGTTGAAAAAATTTACACCTCACTAGCACTATCAAATCAGCACTTCATGGACTTGCCTGTTCAAAGACACGTGATGTCATTCAAAATTCTACTTTATACTTCTTTACACTGGATGGAAAATGGAATATAACCTAAAAAAAATTGGAGAACAAAATATACATATTTTTTTGATCCTGTCTACAGAAAGTCGAATTCTGTTTATCGTCGTTATCCCGAATTCCACTTTCTATTATACACAGCACATATAATGGCAACATTACCAACTGAGTCTCCGAATCATTTTTATATCGGACCTCTCGCTTGCACTTGATAACAAAACTGGTGACGTACGTAGACACATATATAAAGTAATTATTTGTTCATAAACTATAACTAGAAAAATATAAATAAAACTAACAATCATTCCGAAGGCTCAGTTGACAACAGCCATAACTTACACATTCAATAATCAACCACAGAAACCTAGGCGGATAATAAACAATAAAGTGCGTAATGTTTACATCTTAACAACTAATTTAATAAATAAATTAAGTAACAACTAAATACATTCTCAATTTGGCACTAATCTAATACTTAGTTCTAGCTTTAAGGAAATGCGTCAAGTAAACAAACTGAAATGCAACGTTTGTGGCGTTAGCACCTCGTGAGCGGGCTTTTTAGCACGTAGCCGAATTTGTATCGGAATAATACTTTTCAAATAATATTTACTTGCAATAACTTTTACAATTTACAATTTCTAGCCTGTAGAGTTGTTAAATATCAAAATAAGGTCCTTCGTCCATTAATACTAAAGTACATGGCTTGTTTGTAATTAATTTGATTATACCGGGTGTCGTGAATTATCATACAATAAATGAAAACTAATATTTCAAGATTAAAACGGCATATTTTTTAACACCATAAATATTATTACATTATTTGATGATAATGATGAAATATTATTAAATGAATTTCCAACACTATGCATAATGTAAATTGAACTTCTTTTCGAACGGCAACGTCGCCTGACCTATAAAACTGACTAAAATAAAATTGTTGCTGCTAAGCTACTGATTGAATTTGATGGGTTTTGTATGCGATTAAACAGCTGTATAGAGTTTGCTTTATCATTTATTGTATGGCACTCGAAGCCATCCTTTATATCAAGTATTCATTATTTGGTGTTAAGAGATTATTAATTAATAATCCTGTCTTTATAGTATATATAGTATAATGTATCAAAATATGGCATATTCCCATACACTGTCGCATTATGTAAATGTAAGATTGTTAAGCTCATACTAAAGGTGTGACCAGTATTCTATTAATAATTTTGAATATAAAAATAACAGGATTTTTTAACTTTAAATTGCTTTCTTAGATATGTCACTTACAGATGGATAAGGTGAATGTTCAATTGAGTGAAAATATCGATATCGATGTCCCGTCACTTAGCTGGCAGCCGGCTAGCCGGCGGGGCGGTGTGAAGGCACTTGACTGTGTCACATGTGGCTGGGTCATGGCACGTCCCGCGGGCTGTGAGGGGTGTGGTGAGGGGTGTGAGGGGTGTGGTGAGGGGTGTGTGGGGGATGGTGGGGGGGGAGTGTAGCGCGTGGCTGAGGCAGTTTCTGACCGCGTCCAGCTTGTCCAGGTACGTACTCGCTATTTCACCACGCGGGGACCTGCAAGTCATCACCCATGTAAATTTTTTATTTGCCGGTCTGCTAGAAAAGATCCCTATACTTATTTCGTACCGCGCTCGTTGTGTAACTGGTCTTAGGATTTACCAGAAAAGTTCGCTTCCGCCACATTGGATACTTGACACCGCTATTAATAGAATTACGCACCTGAAATTCCCCTGGTGTTGCAGTTGTTCATGGGCGGCGGTAGTCACTTTCCATCAGGTGAGCCGTATGCTCGTTTGCCCACTATCCTATAAAAAAAATACTACACAACGTATTTTTTTAATTTAATTTATTTTAACCCGTTTTTTGTTTTTTTGTTTTTTGTTACCGGCGCGTTGCAGCCGCAGAAGAAACAATTGCGGAAATATAGTTTTCAGTTTGGAAGAGGTACATTGTTTAATTAGGAATGATAATACCTTCATTGAAGTTGAATGATATAAAACTCGGTTTTCCGTTTTAAGTTGTTCTTTGTTGAATATCTCTTGGTAGAATTCTGCCTATATGAAATTATCAGGCCGTTTATACATAGTTGAATGCGGTTCTTGATGTTTAAAAATATACAAGTAACATGTTTATTTGACTTCAACAAAGTGTGACAGCGACAGCGTTCAAAATCTACACTTCTGTGAAAGATATTTATTATAAGTACTTATTGTTGATAACTCAATCATCGCATTTTTCCTTCTTAAATTTTTGTTATAACTTAATGAATTTATAAACCTGGAAAATTGAACAAACCTTAGGAAGAATTCGTTCCGCGGAGAGTCCACATCACATAGAGATTGTCGCACGTCGTCACCCGCTGCAAAAAAAAAACCAGTTAAAATATTTTTATCTACTTTTCATATATATAGTAGTTGTTTTAACAAATTAATATGTCTGCTTTTGTTAATTTATATAGTGATAGAAATTAAATTTGATTAAATTTTGTCATCACAAATAAATTATACAATACATTAGCTATGTCTACACCAGCTTTCTTGTTCATCTTGCGTCTTCCTCTAACCCATGCTTGAGCAACCATAGCGCATGCAATAGCGTATGCGCTAAAACTAGTTCGACAACAGCGCATGCCTCTAACGAACGCAGATCCCTCACCGGTGGGTTCGCATGCAATATTTCGTGCATTTTAGTAAACAAATGGCGGAAGACAAAGTTAAAACATTAGATAATGAATGTTATGTTTCGTAATTTTTGGCTCCACTATTTTCAAAAGCTTGTAGAAAGTGGCTTTAGTCATTCGTGTGAAATTTTAAAAGTTGTACGGTCTTTACAAACCGCACATTTTTGCATAACATTTTTACCATATTGTATCATCTTTCATTCTCATCCATTCAGTACGCATTCATTCGCCGTCGCGCATCGTACTCACTAGCAATTATCAAATTAAATCACATTATCAACTCAATTCTTTCTATTTTATATCAACTTCAAGATTGTACAGCACAGCAGCTCGTACATCTTAATGGTCCTTCGAGCATTGATCTAGTGCCGGTAAGAGAAAAGCGGGACCACGCGGTTCGACAACGTGACTTCGTTTCGCCCGTTTAGTGCTGCCCACGTATTACCGCCTACTTAGCAAACGCTTCTGAGTTATTTTAAAAACTATTGCGCAGTGAACAATTTTCTGCTACCGCATACACCATCACCAGCAGCAGTGTTGGTAAACATCACGCCATCACTCACGAAAAACATTTTTTGTCTTTGTGTTTCTGTGTCTGAAGTGCAATAGCGAATCGGTCGAGTCGGCCTCCCACAAGCGGGTCTCACCGACGAGATTGAGAAGGCGCATATATTGCATTAGGATACCGGAGCACTTAGCAACAGCATCACCTCCGTGACTCGGAAGCATCCGTCACCGGATTATCAATCAAATCGTCCATTAATCAAATAAAATGGAAGATTTACTATCAACTCAGCAACAACTTCTTCAAGCAATGGAGCAGTTATTCACCAACTTCAAGAGATGGAGCTGAAGAAAAACCCATCTTACATATCAAGGCGACTAGAGACTCTGGATCAGTACTGGAGAGAGTTCCAAGCCAATCATGTCAAGTTGTGGTACGAGGACCAAGACTACACTTATTTCTTGGAAAATCACTTCGAAAAGCAAAGTCATATTACACCGACTGTCGGAGAATTATCCAGCAACACCTATCTACTGATCAAGAAAGAAGTCAGTTCCTGAGACCTGCTACTCCTTTAGCCGGCGTGACTACAGATTGGCGTCCACCATCAACGGCTGCAACAGCGTCCCCATCAGGTCAGGCCAGCACCAGCCGAGTAGACAGAGGTAACCACAGCAAACTTGACGAGATGTACCGAAACAAAAAGCAATTTTAAAGCACTAGAACGAGCAATCAATGCCACTAATCTCGAGTTACTTACCGAAAAGTGGGAGCTCGAGACAGCTACGTGACTTACAACTTCGCTGGAATGCCGTGGACTCCTTACACTGGGAGATCGACAGCGCTTACCACAGAAGATGTGCAGTACGAAAACATACTACATGTTCGAAGACAGCTACAAAAAGATCAAAAATCAATCAACAGCAAGATGTGGTCCGTATCTCATCAAAAGCATTCTACGCCAAAATAAATCCCTACGTTCAGCGGCAACTATCAGCAGTGGTCATCTTTCAAAGATCTCTTCATGGAAATGATCCACAAGAATAAATTCATTTCAAATGTGCAAAAATGCAACATTTAAAAGCAAGGTCAAGGAGAAGCCGAGAAACTAATACAACATCTAAATATTAGTTCGAAAACTATGAAACATGCTGGAAATTCTAATCATCGGTATAACAACAAACGATTGATTTTAGTTCTCACATGAACACGCTTTTGGCTTGCCAACAATACAACACCAATCATCATCTGTTCTCTCTCTCCCTCCCATGTACGGTCTTTAAAACCGCACATTTTTGCATAAGCATTTTACTATTGTATCATCTTTCATTCTCATCCATTCAGTACGCATTCATTCGCCGTCGCGCATACTTACCACTATATTATCAAATTAAATCACATTATCAACTCAATTCTTTCTATTTTATATCAACTTCAAGATTGTACCACAGCAGCTCGTACATCTTAATGTTTTTTTTTTTTTTTTTTTTTTTTAAATATTTTATCATTACGTTTATAAAGTTTGATGCGTATTATTTTAATAACATTAACTAAAACAGTTAATTCATATAATTAATATAAAATGAATAATTATAATTTTGTCAAAGTAACACACTGTTCACTTTTGATTTTGCTTAACGTTTTAACAACTATATAAAATTGGTTGTTTAATTACGTATTGACATAATAAAACGTTACGTTAATTATAAGAAATATTATTTATAATAATTAACATCTCTGTCAAATCAAATTTAAAATAATATGTGCTATGTTATATACTATACCTTTTAAAATTAAAGCATTTAAAAAAAACCAAATTCGAAGCACTGAATGCGTTAGTATGCAATCGAGGTAAAGGATATTTTTAATAAACGAGTACAGAGGTTGCAAGAGTGATGAAGCGTTAGGGTGCTCACTGACCTATGTAATACGACATGATCTATATATTGGTTTAATGTTTACACTGAACACAAAAAGTCCGCAGTTTGCGCAAAGTGGCAATACATCAGAATCATTTATTACGGAAAATAAATCGCGGATTAATGACGTTCTTTGCTAATTTTTTTAGTGTTTGTAAAGCGTTTCCTGACATAGCAAGCAATATATCAAAATGAAATAATTTCAGTCCGATTATATTTAAATATTACAAAATATAAAGTTAAAGTACGTGATATAATATATTATAGTAGAATAAACGATAAGAAAATTACAATTAAGTTCAAAAGAATAAATAGACGTTATATATTTAAATGAGTGATGAAAACGCTGTTAAACTTTTTAGTAACATCACTTTTCATATAATATAAAGTTTGTACGAGCTGCTGTGCTGCAATCTTAAGTTGATATAAAATAAAAGAAAAGAGTTGATAATGTGATTTAATTTGATAATACTGCTATGGTACGATGCGCGACGGCGAATGAATGCGTACTGAATGGATGAGAATGAAAGATGATACAATATGGTAAAAATGCTTAAAGTGCAAAAATGTGCGGTTTGTAGACCGTTTAAGTAATGTCATTGTTTAGCTCTAAATCGCTCAATATTGTGTTGTTCCGTTTCTTCAAATAAACTTTCATCCAGATTCTCCTTTTCTTGCGTTTTTTCCTGCACTTAACACAAAATATGCCGCACTGATAGCTACTAGTACCGCGTCCATCTCTAACCAAACCTAACCGAGGCACGCGAGGTATTAGACGACTTGCATGCGACAAGCGCACGGGTATAGACGATAAGTTGCATGCGTCTTATGGCACAGCGCTTGACGCAAGACGAACTGAAAGTTGAAACGCAAAATGAACATGAAAGCGAAATTGAAAGCGCACTGGTGTAGACATAGCTATTAGGGTTCAAAATAACATCAAATCAATATTTTGCATAAATGTTGTGAATAGTGTGAGAACAAGACACTCACGTGAATTTTCTTACTCATTTTTTCCCCTAATTTTCCCTTTTAACCATTACACACACACACACACACACACACACACACACACACACACACACACACACACACACACACACGCACGCACACACACGCACACACACACGCACACACACACAAAATTCGTGGTCAGCACCCTGCCGTTAGGCTACTATCGTCGAAATCGGCTAGCGGAACTTTGTCTAGTTTAAGCATTTTAATTGTGATGATATGCATTTGAATACAATGTGAAAAATTATATAAAAGCGAGTTACCTGCACGCGAAGGGAACGCGACGATGGGTGTGAGCGGCGAGGATTGGGCGAGGTGGGTGTGGGGCGCGTAGGCGTTGTGAGGGGTGTGGGGGGCGTGCGGAGTGCGGGGCGTGAGGGTGGGGGAGGTGGGGTGCGGGGTGTGGGCGGGGCGCAGGCGGCGCACCCCTTCCCCCAGCAGCTGCCGGGAGAACGCCAGCGGCGTACTGCTATTGCAAAACAATATGCAAAAATCAACCTTAGATAGTACATAATAAAGTCGCTTTTGGAGTTATCTAAGCGAATATTTATAATAATACGCAGGCAACAGATCAGCGTTAGCACCCATCAGTTTCAAGAGTAAGTGCTGATTTAAATGCTCAGTGCCTAATTGTAAAACTAAAAAAACTTGCAACTCAATGTAACTAAAAATATTTTGAAGATAGACGACGTGAGACACTCATTGGGGCAGGACAAAGGACTTTCATTTCTTGCAAAGGAACATAAATGATATAAAAAGCCCTGTTCAATTCTTAGGGGTGTTATTCGTTATCGTAGAACTTTTTAAATTCATGATTTACATATTCTTGTCTTTATAATATTCAGTGCACTTAATGGTATACCTAATACTACTTTTGGATCGGACAGAGTCGAATATACTGGTAGGTAATTAAAAACGAAAAAAACGTTTTAAAATAAAATATTATCTACTAAATAAACTTCCAAATTAGTGAAATCGAGCAGATGCGGCAGCCATTGTCCTCGAACGTTTTAAAAGGAAATAGACATATAGATATAATAAAAACCATGCGTGAGTGTCGTGGAACACTCGGTTGGAACGAAGTTCCTTTCGTATTATATTATTATTGATAAACGTATTATATTATTGATTAACAAATACAAATAAACGAATTACTAGCGTCTATTAAAATGAAGCGTCATTTCAAATGATATTTCTTTCATGGCAAGATAAAAAAGTGCGAGGGAGATGGATATTATTCCATCTGGCTCGCACTATAGAAAAGGGGCCGTGACGGAAAAATCTTACACTTTTTTTCGCCTAGCCCCCATCCGTCAAATTCGTACCGTGCGATAAAAACTTCGTTCCAAAAAAAACCTTATTTCTATATTTAAACAGTTAGGGGTTCGTTATTCTCAGACTAATTTGATAGGGGTATGTGTGGCTATAAGTTTGTGAAATCCTGTCCTAAATTAATTATAAAAATTAAAAAAACTGTCAACCGTAGGGTAATCCACGTCACAAGTGAAAACTTCTTAGCTTCACAAACTTGCAAACATTAGTTTTGTATACATGTATCTGAGCGTGACGTTCACGCAAGTTTTGTGCTTTTTCCCTATCCCAAAAGTGCCCAACATGCCTAAAGAGGCCTCTTAGGCATGTTGGGTACTTTTGTGCTTAAACTTCTTTAAGTTTTTACTTCAAAAACGAATAAGAAAAAATGGTGGATAGTTACATGATATTGTTCCGCGAGACGGAGAGTCCGGCGTTGGTGAGGTTGTTTTCGTTGTCGTTAAGGTCGGTGCACACTATAGCGGCGGCGTTCCGTATGTGCGAGCGGTGCCGCACCAGGTAGCGCATGCGCACCACCGCTACCACCGCCAGCCCCACGCACCTGCGCACCACCACACCACCACCATCACCACCACTCTCTTTTTATAGATTAAGGGGGACAAACAAGCACACAGTCTACCTGATGGTAAGTGGATGCTGTTAAACATCTATCTACATCTATCCTCGATTACGAATCAAAATGTAGATGCGTTGTTACCCTGAGGACTAAGATGTAACGCCTCGTTTCCAGTAAAGCTAAAGTGTCTCCGGTTCTCTACACTCACCATACGAAACACAGCAGCATTGAGCTGCTATTGTTCATCCAATAGTTTTAAGATAAACATGTCACATAAAAAAAGTAAGGAAAAGTAAAAAAGAAATAAGTTTATTTAGTAACATATCATAACGATTTGTTTACATCATCATCATCATTACAGCCCTTCACAAGTCCACTGCTGAACATAGGCCTCCCCCAAGGAATGCCACAAAGCACGGTCCTGAGCCACCTGCATCCATCGACTTCCTGCATGTCTTACCAAGTCGTCACTCCATCTAGTGGGGGGACGCCCTACACTTCGTCCGCCGGTACGAGGCCGCCACTCGAGAACCTTTTGATTTGTTTACAACAATGGCATAATATATAAAATTTTGTTTTATTCTTTTTAATGTTACTTTTGACATGTTTATATTATGAAATGGAGTATTTTTTATTGGCAGTTTAATGATTTAATAATAATTAATTTTAATAAGTTAATTTTTATAAAACAAATATTGCAAAATAGAAAAAAAATTGCATGTCCTACTAAAGACTTAATACATAGTATTTAATAATATAGCATATAACACACTAAAAAGCAAATAAATTTGGTAAATGGTTACTAAAAATAGGAAATACTAAAGTATAACTTGACCAAAACAATTAGGCGCATGACAGGATTGCGGTTGCGGCGCGCGCACCCCGCCGTTATCCCCGCGCTTCCCCTACTGACCAATCACCATTCCGTGTTCCCTCCCTAGTTCTAATGACGTCTTAGCTGTGATGCGCCTATTTATTTTGGTCACGTAGTATCATTAAAAATCGAAAGTAATAGTGACAGATTAATATAAATCTCTTGTAAATTGAATACTGCTGCTATTTGTCCAAACTGGTACTTGTTGCAGGGCTGATATCTTACGTTAAATGTAAACGAAACCATCTATCGATTGCCATGAGATTTTATGGCATTTTTGAGAGATGGGGTGATAAATGTTTTTACGCTGTCATTACACGACAATATTGCCAGTGTATAACACCGGTCACTCACATTTGCAAATGATTATGCAAAGTTTTCGCTGCATTCGCGGTTTTCCAAGCTGTGTCGGTTTTTTAACGGACATCAAAGCGCGCGAACCTCGATCCTTCGCGTAGTCTCCCACACATTCGTGCGACCAGTTGCGCACACGATTGCTAAGGTAACGAACGTTTCGCCATTTTTATAGTTCGTGACGTCTACTGTGTAGCGTACTTATGTAAACTAACTTCATCACGGATTGGGACAACACCAAGGTGATGAAGTTCATTGAACTCCTGAAAAATGAATCGACCATAATATGGGATATGGTCGATTCATTTTTCACTCAAAAGAAATCCCATAAACAAGTGTAGGAGGAAGTGCAAACGTGCAAACATTTGCATATCCGCTAAGTTTGCGAATGAATGTCTGACGGCCCTTCACTGCGCGCATATGAGTGGCCGGAGTATGGTCAATGGATCGTAAAATTAAACAAAAATAATAACAAAACTCCCATATTGTAATCGGATGCTGTAATATCAGTATAGTATCTACGCTCGTCAAAGCGATAGTTAGATAGTAGCGATAGAAATTCATAATTTGACGTATTCTTAAATATATATTGAGCAATGGATCAAATGTGGGTCTAGGAAAAGGGTCATAGGCCCGTATTAATAAACGTTACTCAACGACGAACTCAAGTGCGTAATCATTTGATACGCTCTCATTACGAAATCAGCATCTCAAGATCGTTGCTAATTAATAAACACATAAAAACAGTATCTCAAAACGCTGTATTAAGGAATACTGTTCTGTGACTTGCACTCAAGTATACACACTTGAGAGTCGAGTTTCGTTTATTAATCAGTCTGGCACTCAGGTGATATCATAAACCTAAACCGCATCTTGAGATATGTTTATTAATAAGATCATAGCCTCAAGATTGTACTCAAGTGCGTATACTTGAGCTGAGTAACGTTTATTAATACGGGCCATAGTGTTACATCTCCCCTAATACTTAAATATAATTTTGCTCCTTACTAAAATTACCAATGCATTAAGTTGAACGAATAGCACATAGCGAGAAATTTCAGTTTCTGACCTAAACTAACTAACAAGATCTGCAAGTTTAGTGTGTGCATGCGCGTGGACACGCGGACATGTGCGTGAGTGTATGCCTATGTGCGTGTTTATGTGCGCGTGTGTGTGCATGTGCGTGTGTACGTGTCCATGTGCGTGTGTGTGTGTGCATGTGCGTGTGTGTCCATGTGCGTGTGTGTCTATGTGTGTGTTCATGTGCATGTGCGTGTCAATGTGCGTATGCGTGTCTATATGCGTGTGCATGTGTACAAGCTGGTGGACGTTACTTGAAGAGCCGCCTGCCGGTGAGCTGGTGCTGGTGGTGATGCGGCTGCAGTGCGCGTTCGAGGCGCGCGTAGCCGGCCAGCACGCGCTGCAGGTAGCGCTTCTGCCACACCAGCGCCTTGCGCCAGCTCTCCAGCCGCAAACAGCGCCCGTGAAGATAACGCAGCTGTACGGACCACCAAACATCTTACTAAATCTTTTTGCTTTAAAAAAAAACCTTACCCGCACACTAGGAATTTCTCCTGTCTCGTGGAGGCAATCTACAAACATACATTGCACAAGCACAAACGTCCAAGCCTGGAACCATTATTCGTAGGCCATACAAATATTAGTTCCATAAGGGATTCGAACCCACGAAGAGCCACGGAGCCGACTGTCTACATCTTCGGCCTAACCGACGTATAGATCTTAGGCTTTCGAATCGAACTAGTTTCTACGGATTTTATCGCATTTATGAACTTATTTTATATTCCCGACATTTCGTATAAAATAAGTTAATAAACGCAAAAAAGTCCGTAAAAAGTAGTTTCTTTCAAATATGTAGTATTTGCGTAAACATAACAAATATTTATCTTTAGCTTTATTACAATAATTTAAATTAAAAATTAAAAAAAAAACCCCAAAACAAAAAGGGCTGGTAATCTTCAAATTGCTGAAAAAATTTTCTTGAACATAGCTAATACTCTCGATTAAGATACCTTTCAAACGAAAAAAACTTGATCAAAATCAGTTCATCCGTTCAGGAGCTATGATGCCACAGACAGACACACAGATACACACTACAAGCTTATAACACCCCTCTGTTTTCATCGGAGATTAAAAAGCAGTTTATGATAGTATCAGATTTAAAATAGAATCTATTTCACGAAAGAAGTCCCGCGGAAACATACGAACAAAAGTATACAGTATGGAGTTGGATAAATTCATAGACTTATTGTCTTTGCGTTATAGCATGGTGCGGGTGACAGCTCACGCCTATGAAGTTTCGTATTTTTTAAGATAAACTGTCATACAGATATTGTTGTACTTCATGGATGGGTACCGCCCACTTACGACAGTGATGTGCCACGATAAACTACTATGCCATGCCATAACAAACAACCACAGACTATCAAAAATCGGTTTTGAAATAAATCGAATATATAAAATCACGTAAATATATTGGTATTGGAACTAATCGTTCAACAAATTCTGATTTACGGAAACAAAACTCACATAGACGAATATGCAGTGTTTCCGATGCATGGACGGTAAATTATTCGTTGGTCAGCTCAGGCAAAAAATAATTATAAAGCAAATTACGCATTGTGTCAAAAGACATAACTCATGGCGGGCAAAATGGCTACAAAAACCTATTTATTTTATTTCATTACATTTATAAACCAAATATTACTCGATTATTTTTACCTTCCGTCCCGATATTTAGCCAATTGGACATGGAAAAACTAATACACATATAGCAAACGGCGCTAGCACTCGTACCTTGAAAAGCTGCCGGTGCAGTCTACGCCGTACTGAAAATTACAGATGCTGGCAGCCATTTTATTTGTTTAAATGAATGTTGCAATTAGGGCTTGAGTATCGGACTATTTTCAATTCCGGAATTGGGTTTCAATATTAAGCAATACAGTTCCGGAATTCTAAGCCTCCTTTAAAAATGGTATACAAAATGCATAATATTTATTGATTACTTTATATTATAGAAATATAGGGCTATAATTTTGAGTGGAAAAAAATAAACCATAGAAATAACTATTAAGAACTTTAATTAAAATAAGTATACCAAAAATAAAAAATAATTTCACTACCAACAAAAGACTTAGATGATAATCTAGGATTTTGTTGGTAATGAAATTCCAAGAATGTCAGTGCATTTGAACTGTCGTCCTTTAGACAGCTTCTTACACGATTGCACATGTACGAAACTGTTGAAAAAGCGCGTTTAGCTTCGACACTTGTTGGCGGTATCGATTTTAAATATTGGAAGCATTTGGTAAGATATTGTCCTCTATCACCGCCTTTTTCGTTTTGACAAAATTAAATATTTTTCTCGATATCGAAATTCCGGTTTTGATCACCCCAATTCCGGTATTACAAACGATACTGAAACATATCGGCATTCTGGAATTTTGTTAATTCCGGAATTCTGGAGCTCAAGCCCAGTCGAATAGACTGTATAGTGTTAATGAAGAAGAGTTCATTACTAAAATGATAACAAAACAAAAGAAAAAAGCTGAGTAACATCATCTCATGATCAGAAAATTGTTGTTTCAGATAATAAATATGAATGAAGAACGAAAATGACTAACCACTTGCTAACAAAATGATCCTTAAGATTCAGGGACAAGTGGAACACGATGCTCATATCTTTTTTAAGCATTTGAAGTACCTATTCTTTTAAAAATAAAAATAAGAGTAACGTTGATTATATGTTAATTTATTCTATCATTATATTAATATGTAATCAACATGAAATAGAAGATGATTTTTATTTTCAAATTAATACATAGCATAATCTATACATTGAATTGTCTGTTTGTAATATCAATATAACAGCCTTTTACTAAATACATATGAAAGTATATACGGTATTTATAACAAAAAGACAAAAATAATTTTTAAAATATTTGTCTTACTGTCTGTTTGTTCCGGCTTATAGATGGCACTGACAGATAGCTGATGTTATAAGGAGTAACACAGACTAATTTAATTTTAGAAAAAAAATCGGATTCCGCGCAAAAAAATTAAAACCCATGAAATCCAATCGTAATAAATACCATGCGGGCGAGGTCCGGGAACAGCTATTATGTAACTATTATGTCATAATTTGTATTAAACTTTAACTTAATGTTACATGCATTGTAGTTTATAAATAAATATATGTGAAGTATTTTGTCAAATATTTGGACTCCCAAATTGTAAATTCTTCATGAATGCACAAACCTTTATTACATTCCATTAATTCTATTATACGTTAGCAACAATTACACAACAATTTAAATTACATTACTTTTTACAATATTTGTTTAAAAAATAAATAAATGTCATACATATATAAAAATAAATATAAATATAGATAAAATAATAAATAAATAAGTCTTAATCTTAAGGTACACAATAACACAACAACAAGATAATATTATCAATTAATGATGTAGAAAAAATTTGATAATAATATACTTACCGTTACTATTAGTCATTATCAAAAGTTATAGATTTTGTGATAGTTGCCTCGCTCGTCAGGAGGATTGGCAACTGCAGTTATTTTGCAGACAAACTATGGGGAAGCACGGCCGTAGGTAGGGGGGGGGGGGTAGGTAAGGGGGTTAAAAATACTAAAAACTAAGATAAATTATTATAATTAAATTCTTTGTTCATAGTTTGAGATAAAAAAAAATTGTAGCGATAGGTATCTAAACTTTTCCGAACATACCACAGTTTGTGACATTCATTCCATATTATAATAATTCTTTGTTCCCTATTATAATAAGGCTTTTGAAGTGCCACCACATGAAGCGATGGGTCTATTTAATTATAACCCAAATAGCCACTTTAGCTTGAAATTTCTTCAATTTAAAGGTCATTTTTTACGAAAAAAAACGTCGGTAATGTTCATTCTTACCATTTTAGAAGGTTAGCAAATTTATACATAAATTTGTCTGCAATTTGACGGTAAAAAATACTTAACAATTTTTCAAGTCAAATTAACAATAAATTGGCGACATCTTTTTTCTAGTCAACTTTTGAAGTGAATTTGCATTCTAATTCGGACAGTAAACCAGTAAATTTACGTCAAATATATTCCATATTTTACGACAAGTTGCATAAAAATTGTCGTAAAATATGGAAAAGTCTGAAGTTGACGGAAATTTGACGAAAAATTCAAGGAAACCTTTGTAAAGTAACCTTTTGCTAAAGTAAACTGTGCTATTAGGGAATACTGTGACAGAGGATTCCCCGCATAGATTGCAATATGGCTATATTGCAATCTATGGTGAAATCTAACATATAAACTAGAGATTATGATTGTTTGTTTATTGAGTGTTTTAGTCAAAAATTGATACAATTGTTATTTTTATTGCTAATTGCTATAAATTGAAGATTCATTGATTTCGCGATGGATATACGGGATTTCTTTGGAAAAAAACGAAGAGTTGAAGAGCAAATTGACCTCGAAGAACCTCACTGCTCAAAACAGGTGGAAGCCCAAAATACAATCGCTACTCCTAGTGCCATGGCAACAGGTTGGTCAACACATGTTGGTAATGTTAGCTATGGTATTCCTTCTGATATTGCACAAATCGGAGAACCAATAAAACAAGTTGTTTTAGACACGTAGCCAAAACAACATAACAGGGCCTTTGTTTTCGATTGGTTCAAGCGTTATAAACGGTTGCAGTATTCTGTCGAGAAAGATGCTGCTTTTTGCTATCCATGCCAGCAATTTTTACCTCATGGAAGCAAACAGACTTGGTACACTTCCACAGGATTTAGAAACTGGAAAAATTCCACTGCTTCTAAAACTGGTTTTCCAAAACATGAAAAATCAATTTCCCATATTCAAGCTATGTCGATGTGGCAGGAGAAATTACAAAGAATATCTACATCTAGCAGTGTTGAAACGTTAATAAATCAAAAAGTATTAGAAAAATATAGGTATTACGAGAAGTCTATCATTGAAGTAATACAATTTCTAATTGTCAACGAATTAGCTTTGCGTGGAAATTATATTTTGGAAGAAGAAAAAGAACAAGGATTATTTCAGAATTTATTTGAATACACATGTATGAAAGATCCAAATTTGAACGAGGTTCTCACTCATATACCACAAAACGCAACATATCGTTCACCTGAAATTCAAAATCAAGTAATTCAAGCAATGCTTCAAGCAGTACGAAGTTCCATTGTCAAAGATATTAATGAATCTGACGTGAAATGGTTTACTCTAATGGAAGATGAGACGAGAGATAAAAATAACGCCGAAAATATTGCATTAGCAATACGTTACGTCAAGAATGGTGTTGTCAATGAGTCGTTGCTGATGGTTAAGACTACTGAAAACCTTGATGCAGCCACTTTAACGGAATTAACATTAAATACCCTTACGGAAAATAACATTGATCTCTCTTGTATGCTTAGCCAATGCTATAATGGCGCAAGTGTAATGAGTGGGAAAGTTTCAGGAGTTGCGACTAGAATAGAAAATAAATTAGGCCGAAAAATTCCTTACGTCCACTGTTATAACCATCGCTTGCACTTAATAGTCATCAGAACTATCTCAGAAATGACTTTCATTCGTTTATTTTTTGACCAATGCATCATGTTACATGAATTCTTTCATCATGGCAAAATAGCTGCCTTATATGGTGGAAAAAGTATTGGCCGACTCCTCGAATCACGCTGGTCTGGACATTTGGCAGTTACAAAAGTTGTATACGATAATTATTCATCGATTTTGCAGACTTTGAAAAAAATTAAAAATGGCAGATTCAATGGTGATGACGTCGCCAAGAGTATCGGTATTAAAAAAGTCATGCTTGATCTGGAATTCCGAATGGCCATGGCTGTGGCCAAAAAAATCTTATCCACGCTACAACCTGCAGACGCAGCTTTGCAAGCCCGAAGCGCAGGATTGAAAGACGCTATAACAATCATAAAGTGTGTCGAAGATGAAATTATAAAATTAAGATCAAATCAAATGTATAATCAAATTCTGAAAGAAGCTAAGTCTTTAACAAGCGACGACTGCGGCGAATCTGAAAATAGGACACAGACCTCGAAGAGGCAAGTAAAAAAACCAAATCGGATGGATGACTATTTGACGTATGGCCCCTCCTGTTCCTCCGCCAGACAAAATATGGAAGAGAACGTCGAGCCATTTAAGTCTGAGTATAATTAGTATGTTCGAAACGTTGAACATACTAATTGCTGAATTACAAAGAAGGTTTTCGGACAACGATGATCTAATCAATTCGATTGCAAGTCTCGATGAGTTGGATGTGGATAAATAATTTGTCATGTTCAATTTACAATTTTAACTAGTTTTTCAGGTCTAAAAATTCCATCAAGAGAAGAGGCAAACGTGGTTAAAGCTTACTTGTGTCGTAACGAGGATAAAATGGTGTTCAAAGATACATATGAACTTTTTGCATCTGTGGCGACCATAGGATGTAGCACTGCAGTGTGCGAATCTACGTTTTCAACTTTAACTGCAATCAATAGACCTCAAAGGCGGTCAATTGATCACAAGAGAAGAGCTGGTATGGTATTTCTGGCATTTGAAAAAAAAAGAACAAAATCAGTTGATCAGAACAAAGTTCTTCGCATTTTTAATAACATGGCGAATCGTAGAATTCAGCTGTTTTAAATATTTTTATTATTATGTTAATTATTAAAATAAGTTTACAGAAACAATATGATCTAAATGGACATTTAACATTTGGACGTATCTATTTACTCGTATCACCCCACCCAACAATTAATTATTACCTCACTCTCACTCAGACGTGGATCTCTACATCCAAATCTGGAAGTGAAACCCTTGAATCCAACCATCTTGTTCGCTTGTTCTTCATCATTGAGGATTAAATAGTTCTTAGATCCATGCTCATTTTCTGTCACAGAAATTATTTGTCTACGAATAGCTATTGAATGTACATCACTGACCTAGAGGTCAGTGATGTACATGGTAATTGATTTAGAAGCCCGTGCTTCGAGGGCAGATCAATTATGATATTTTTTTTACTTCCGCCCTGCCTGTAACCAATGCTGCCCTACCTCAAATTCGACTCTAACTACAGCCCTGTGGGGAGGTCTATGTTCAGCTGTGGAGGACATTTGTTAGGCTGTAAATGTATTAATGAACAATATCTAAAGCTTAATGTGTACATAATTTTTTAAAATGCTTGGTATGAATAATGTTATCATTACGTTTACATATACCTGCTATTTAATTAAATCAATTGATATTGATTTAATTAAATACTTGTTATATTGTATTTATGCACAGATACTCGTTAAATGCCTTGGTATAAAAGTGTACTATATATTTAATATATTAATTTCTTTTAAATATATTATTTTACAGCTTTCCTAAGGAATCAACTATCCGTAATTGTTGGATAATTGCTACTGGTTTTGATTATAGGTAACCAACAAAACTTAGCAGTGTATGCTCAAAACATTTTGAGCCTCATTTTTTTAGGCGGATTAAATATGTAACATTGCTTAATTTATTTAATTTATAAATGCTCTAGAAAGAAGACAATAATTTTGTTGTCTGTTAATACATACATATATACATAAACACTCACGCCTGTGAAAATGCTACTGTTTATCTTCTTTGTTGTTTCCCTATGTCGCCTCATACACCACCAATGGAATGATATGAGGTAGCATCTTACACTGCATAGTAAATTAAAATAGAATATTATAATACATTAGTTTTTATTTTACATATCAACATATTACAAAAACAAACCATTTGTTGATGCTTTACAACGTATATTAGCTACAACATTTTACCACCTTAACTATTAGGTAACATGATTCTAGCATATGTAGGTCACCTAAAAAAGGCCTCCCCTAGATATCCTCATAGGATCAATTTTGCCATAGTTGCCACACCTGTGTGAAAAACCAGTTTTTTATTATTTTAAGTTTTCACCAAGAAAGTGCTGCTGCCCCATCTGTTGTATTATTGCTTACGACGCGGGGTATATCATCCCGTGTATATATTCTCTTGTACGCCACAACTTGCCGCACACAAGCTACTAACTTAATAAGACATGCAGGAAATCGCTTTAGTTGGCTCAGAATCGTGTTTTGTACTACAAAATCTAAGTGGAAACTTATTCCTTTCGGAGGACTGTATCCAGCACTGAACTTGTGATGGACTGTTATGTTAAAACATTATTGATATTATGAACTTTTTTAAAACGTCTTAAAACTCGACACGAGGAAATTTTTGATTATTAATTAATATTTAAGTACATAGATAGATAGATAATCCTTTATTGCATTTAAACAAAGTGGTTACAATTACGGAAAACTTATGAGCTACAAACGGTGGTCATATCGCTTTAAGCGATTTCTACCTGATAAACCGAACGTAAAAGGACATTTTAATATACAGGGTATTTTTGAAACGCTCCCAAATACGAAGACAGATGATAGTACTAAGGATACCTATGATGATGGGTCACAAAGAAATTCGATCCCGAGGAAAAAAAAATCATCTTTTCACAACGTTTTATTAACTTTATTCACGCTCCATCATGTTATTAAAGTTATTTGAAACGATATTTCACAAAAATATCATGAAAATACTGAAATATGAAACCAGCAGTGAAACTTTAAAAGAAAATCAGCTGACAATAGGGTCAATATCCTCGCAGGCTCGAACTCTTACCTAGATCGGTACGAAACAATGCATTAGGTATACTACCCTCACTCTACCCTTCCCTTTCACACACGCTGCTTCGTGTCGCCTCGCAAATTTCATATGCTTCAAGGACGTTATAATAATTTTAGTTTTTGAGACAGTGCCATGTTGACAATCACGAGCGATAGTTCAATTGTTTTGTTTATTAAATTATTGTCGTTATAACTTGTTATTTATTAATTAATGATGTTGTTCTTGTTGTTACGTTTTGTGTTTTTGTTTTGTTTTAATAATGCCTAACGCGTAGGTACATTTATAGCTGTGAATACGGCAACATGTTAATGTGCCTGAAGAATCTCATAAGGCCACGGAGGATCGGCAAAAGCTGTTTCATACCTAATTTTTTCTAAATAACTTAGTACTGAACTGATCTGAATAGGTACATAACTGAATACATCAGAATAATAAACATAATTACACAATGGATAACAAAGCATGACTCTAACCTTGTAAACATTTTATTTAAGTATTTTTTCATTAGCGGGGAATCGAACCAGTTATTTGGTTTATTTAAGCTAATTTTTTTAAATAACTTGTTAACATTTTATTTAAGTATTTTTTCATTAGCGGGGAATCGAACCAGTTATTTGGTTTATTTAACCCTGAATTTGAATTAAAGTGGCTACGTGGAGACAAGCACAGTGGCAATAGTAGGTTAAGTAGATAAGTTAGGTTAGACAAGTGTAAATTATTAGGTATTGTGTACCATCGCAGTTGCGGGTCGCGAATTCGGCGTTCGCGCGTACATTGACCCAGTCAGCTGATTGTAATTCAGTAATTCCACTGCTGGTTTTATATTTCAGTATTTTCATGATATTTTGTGAAATATCGTTTCAAATAACTTTAATAACATGATGAAGCGTGAATAAAGTTAATAAAACGTTGTGAAAAGATGATTTTTCCTCGATCGAAACTTTGTGACCCATCATCATAGGTATCCTTAGTACTATCATCTGTCTTCGTTTTCGGGAGCGTTTCAAAAATACCCTGTATTTTGACGGATAGGTGCAACGTGCGATATAAAATAAACTGAGGAAAAAACCTATTATTAAATAAGATTTATATAAATATATGAATAATATAATATTTAATGAACACATATTAATAAATATATATATATACATACATATACATTCAAACACAATATATATGCAGAGAAAATTTAACAAAATATCAAGTATTAATGAAAAGTAGAAATACATATAATTTATTATTATGACGGGAAATTCAAATAATACTCCTTGAGTTGTTTTTTAAGGTCTGTAAAGATTGCGCTTGCTGGATGTTAAGATACTTACACACTTAAGATATTGCTACTTATTAGCGATATACCACTTTGTGCTAGTAGCGTCTTCACTTAGTGCCGTCGAAATACAAAGAGTTTATTGGCTGTCTAGTAAAATCGTCGATGCGCCGTTGAATACGGAATGATGATTCTGCTTTTACGCCGTTTCCGCCCGTAGTTTTTAGTTACAGAAAGTATTTTCAACAGAAATGAATTAATCGTCTGAATTATAAAAGAACATTTTTTTATTGTAACAAATAAGTTTTTGTATGAATTTAAGTGCTGTGAATATAAATAAACCTATAACGGGGGAAATGGAACAATATCTGGTAACCCAAAGAAAGTACCTCCCGCCTATTTCTATCTCAAAAGCATACGCGAATGCTTTATCTAGTCAATCCTCTATCTACGGCTAAATTTGGTAAAATGGAGACAGCAAATGTCAAATTACGCGAAAACTGTTTCGCCGCGCGCTTCATATAGTCTGTTCGCTAAGATAGTGTCGGTACACCTGGAGACGCACTTATTATTTTGCTTTTATTTTATGATTTTTTACCGTGTTCTTAAATTAATGTTTTTCTTAACATAAATTACCATAAGAATAAAACCAAATATATAAAACCTTCAACAATATTATAGTCAACCCGGATTATCTTTAAAAATGGAGCGTCCTTGTCATGTCAATTGACAATTTGTCATGTCACATTGTTAGCGTTGTTATTATTTTATTTTATTTTAAATTTATTTTATTTTTGTGTTTTTGTTAGTACAGATATTGAACTTTATGAAAATATCTTTAAATTTATAAAAGTAATGTCGGGTCAAACAATGGAGCCAATGAAAAGCGATTCGCCAAAGATATCAGATATGGTGTAGGTTAAAATACTTCCGCTATATAGAATAGAATAGAATATTTTTTATTCAATATACAAATATATTTATAAAGGTTACGGTCATTATGAGCTGATATTTTAATTTTATACACTTGTGCGGGAACTCGGGGCCATTTCGTGCTGTGCGGAATGCTTCGTTTGTTTAGACTTTTCAGAAAGAATGAATGGGGAAAGAGTGAGTAAGCAAATTTATACTGCAGAAGTGAACGGCAGAGTCGGCAATGGCGCCCTAGTCGGAAGTTTATAAACCAAATTGGCGACAAATTAAAGATGGGCCAAGTTTGTGTGCCTTTAACCTAAGAGCATGTATGCGTAGATATAAGGGTGTGAAGGAAGCGAGAGATTTGTCAGGATCGTGCCAAATGGAAGTCGGTAGTCTCATCCTACCCTAATGGGTGGCAGGTGTGAGAGTTTATTATTATTAAATTATTATTATTTCTTGTGCAGTTTGTACAGTTCGTGTAACGCACATACTTTGTATGAGTGATAAGAAGAGAGTCTTATCGCTTCCTAATATATCGACACAGTGCATTGATGTATGTAAAATGATTTTTACAAAAATATAGTTATGATAACACTTTTTGTTACAATTCACCTGTGCATATGAAAAAAAAAATTATAAAAAGGAATATATAAAATAATAAAACTAATTCTGAAACAACATTTGTAATGGTAAGTGAAGTGTTGTGGTAAAGGCAATGAGGCAATCCACCTTGGACTTCAGAGGTGTAAAAGCATCTGGATTTTGATGTCTAATCGAGGATAGATGTGTGTATGGCAAGTCGAGGGTAGATGTGTAAGCCATAGCATCAACTTACCATCAGGTGGCATTCCACCTGATGTTAAGTTGATGCTAGTTCGAACTGTATAGAACTGTATAAAAGAAGAACTGTATAGAACTGTATAGAAGAAGTTGTATGTTAGTTCGAACTCAGGACTCACGAGTCGCGATAATGTATGCTAACCATTAGTTACACGGTTTTAGTAAAACGCTTAGTTAACTTATCGTGCTTGCAGCATGTGCGGTGACCATCCTTCCTTCACCAAGACAGAACTCAACATAAAGGAGACCAGACCTGGAGACAAGTTAAAGATAAATGTACCCGTCTCTCACTCCAGGATAACACCCACAGTAAGTATTATTCAATTGATATATCTCGTGAGATAACGACGGATGGTGATGTCATGGTCGATTGAGACCACGGCGACACCTTCCGAATATTGTCTGTCAGCTGCACAGGAAATACTATAATGCCCCGAGTGAACCATAAGGGGAGAAAATATTCTCTGGAACAACTTTCAGAGACATGCTGGTTTACATGCTGTTCTTCATCGTTGAGCACGTTGTAAATTAGGATTTAAAATACCAATAAAACACCTTTAATGATACAATCGCAGGGACTTGAAAAGTTAGTCTTGTACTAAAGAATCCATGTAGAAACTTATAATTTGTCTGAGAAATAAAATGGACATGAAAAGTATTGAATACATACAGTCGACCCGTTCTTTTACCCTGTCTATAACGGAGGTGTGTGCACAGCTGTTACTTTACATAAATTTTAAGCCATTGTTTCTCAAAGTTTTTGTGTTAAATACCAAATATAATTGTTAAAACACTGACCTTACAACTTAACGACTTTTTCACTATCACAGTGGTGTTTCCAAAGTTATCATTCACTTTTCTACCGACTTCAAAAAGGAGACGGTACTCAATTCGACTGTGCATTCTTTTTTTATGTGTGTTACCTAATACCTTGTTTCTGGGTGAACCGATTTCGATGATTCTTTTTTTATTTCAAAGCTGGTGCTTCTCTTGTGGTTCCATATAAATTAGATCAAGGTTTGACCAACAGTTTTTGAGTTATTCTTAATAATTTATATTGAAGTCGATTGTACAAAATTTTTAATTTTAAATTATTAATATTACTGGACTAACATTTTTTTTAAAATAAAGTATTGACTTGAAGACAATTTAGACTAATAATTTATTAAAGGGATTTTACGCGATTTTATCATAACCATCATCATTACAACCTATCAAAGTCCACTGCTGAACGTAGACCTACCCCATTAGTTGCCTAATTTTATTTTGATTGTTGCCCAATTAGTTGCCTGGCTGACGGGTAGGTAGCTGCACATTTTTATTATTTTGAATTGTTATGAGTAAGACCCTACGGCCCATCGACTTTTACATTTCCCTCTGTCAATTCCTTATATGACAAACACGAGATGATTTGAATAGACCTCCTATAGACCACGCGACGAGGCGAATATAATACCCGACTTATTCCTTAACAAATAGGATTATAAACCGATCCTCTGGGAGGTTGTCTCCAGTTTGGGAAGCGATGAACGAAGTAATCATTAGTCGATTAGCAATAATTGTAGATAATTGTTTTGCGCAGTCATCGCGAACGGAGCGGCCGCCAGTTCGAGTGATTTCGGAGCTGGTGCCGCGGCCCGACTCGCTGCCCGACAACAAGGCGCTTATACACGGTGAGGTTAATTAAACAATTAAACTCTAGCGACCTTATTACAGAAAATAGTTAAAGTTATTCTCAGGTTTAAATTAGAATTTATATCTCGAAAGAAGTCCCGCGGAAATATACGAACTAAATGTAAAGTATGGTATTTTTTTTATAGAATAAGGGTGGCAAGTGAACACACAGTCCACCTGGATGGTTCGTGGATTCTGTGGCCCATAGACATCTACATCTATCCTTGATTAAGAATCAAAATGCAAATGCGTTGTCACCCCTAAGGACTAAGATGGAATGCCTCGTATCACCATACGAAACACTGCAGTATTAAGCTGCTATTTTACGTTTGTATTCTGTGAGAGAGTGCTCCTTTCCCGGTTAAGCCGATCCATTCGTGCTACAACCATAATATAGCTGCAGCGTGGCTCTGCCACGTATTTGCAAGCAAAATGTTAAATTTTGAAGACTGTAGAACCGCGCTTAAGGGACTTATTTAGTTAGAAGGATTCTTAAACCATAGTTTTAACCAGAGACTATCAATAAATCATGTTTTGTATTAAGGTGGTAACAGTCAGTGACTTCCTTCTTTCTTTACAAATCGAAGTGACAAACGAACTAACAGTCAAACTGATAATATGTGTCTAATGCAGCCTAAAGACACCGGCAACCAACTTTAAACAAAGAAAACTGTGGTCACCTTCGAGGATCTAAGTGGAATACCTCACAACTTGTAATTAAACCTCTTTATATCCTTCAGACCGCAATCCGAAATACAGCAACACTCGTCTATTGCTTGGTGGCAAAAACAGATAATAGGGTGGTGTCTGTCCAAAAGGACTTATAGGTATAAATGGAGTCTTACCACGAACTACACCGCGGCTCGTGGATTAGAATACATGTGTGCACAAAGCACAAAGTATTGATTTTCGAGTTATATTATGTGGTGATTGTCTTCATGTTACTGACACTGCAGCCTGGTCAACTTTAGATCTTATCATATGATGACTATGGCCCCTCCAGATGGTAAGTGGTAGTAAACGAACGCAGTAAAACGTAGTAAACGTAAAAACGGTAAACTGACTTAACAAAAGTCTTTTATTAAGTTTCGCCTTGAAGACATCCACATTGTAATCGGATGAAAAAAAAGGTGCTGGTAAATTATTCCACGTCTTTGCTGTACGCATTACAAACTACGAAGCAAACAGTTTGGGTCGAACATTTGCCGTGTGGTGAAGACGCGAAGACCAATCATCACCCCAATTGAACCCGTGGGTGTCGCAAGAGGCGGCTATGGGAAATGCCAGAAAAATCTTATGGCATCTGATAGTATGGCGGTACAGCCATTTCGTCCGAGGTATAATAACAGAGCTATGACGAGGAGCAGCGTCAAAAGTGCGAGAGGCTCACGTCCAGGCGTGACGTTTGTCGGCAGCGGCGCTGGGCAGCTTCCGCTGGCCGCCGTACGTGGTGTGCGTGTGGGCGCTGCTGCTGGCGCTCACGCACGCGCTGCACGCGCTGCTCGCGGCGCTGGACGCTCTGCTGCCGCCGCTCAGGTACGTCCCGTTGTCTCGCCTTTCAATCCCGACTCGACTCATGATCCGATACTGAGATTCTATGTCAAGAAATTCTCGAAGTCTGGAAGTTGGCGGAGTTTCAGACCCGTGCCTCGGAAAGCATAAAGACGTTGAGAATTTGCCTGCCTATTTTTTCTTATATAGCCGTCCCATCAAACTATGAGACTGAGGGAATAAGCAAGTGTCTGCCCACACAATCGTGCAATATAATCTTGACCTGCGTAGATGGCTAGTTTTCTTTGGGAATGGCCGCCATAATCGAAATTCTGTCTGAAGCCCATTATTATTATACCTTGCGATTGTTATTAGATTACTTGTATCTTTATAGTCATTATTTTGCCGAGTCATGTTGCACCGGGAATCATAAATTATATTCATTTATTACAATCAACTCAACAAAAGTTCACTGCTGAACATGGGCTTCCCTCTTGATTGCCTTATAGAGGTTTTGCAAGCATGCCGATCGTGGCAACTTTGGCAAACGCAGTTTTTTTTAATTATACGATTTTGAACAATGATATACACTCAGATCCCTAGAATACAAACTGTGCTTAGTTTGGGAATCGCTGTTAATCTAACTGAAATATAACTATTGTGTTGTATATTTTACAAATAAATAAATAAATATATAAATATGTTTAAATCTCAGTTGAATCTAGGGGAGTAATTATTGTTATGATTGTATATCTTTATTAATACTAAGCTACCTAGGAAATTATCACATCGAGCATGAGTAAGTAAAGTTTCAGAATGCCTGTATTAATGTGAACACCTGGCATTATAACATCTATTGCATAATTGATGCAAACTTGTCAAAAACATGTGTGGCGGCGCTGTCGTCGCGCCCCAAGCGAAAATACATCGAAGCTTAAATCACGCTATCAAAATTCCGAAGCAAAAACAGTATATATAGAATAGCTCCGAACTACCACTTGGAGCGTTGGCCGCTCCCGGGCAGAACACCTTGTCCGGCGGGGAGATCTCCCGTTTTCCTTCCACCGGCCACAGTGGTGACCAACCGACGTGATATGAACACGCAACCAACAACCTTCGGAAAACTACCTTCAAATCTTCATCATCGTCCCTGTACCCCATTCATTCGCTCCCGAGTAGATATTGTCTGCAGTCTTCACATTCTGCAAGCCACTTAGCTTTACAAAGGTTCATCGCAGCACTGGAATAATAATGCTCCCTGTTCCTTTAAGCTCCTCTCTGCGCTACAGTGTTCGGCACGGCTCTGAGTCTTATTGCTTGCCTCTGCTTCACGGCACTCTCGCAGATTACTTGCCTTCTTCTCGACTCATCGCAGACTACAAGGCAATTCCCTGTCACTTGCACATTCGTCGACATCTAGACTGCACTATCGACCTTCGGTCTGAGCAGGGGGGTGATGTGGCGGCGCTGTCGTCGCGTCCCAAGCGAAAATACATCGAAGCCTAAATCGCGCTGTCAAAGTTCCGAAGCAAAAACAGTATATATAGAATAGCTCCGAACTACCACTTGGAGCGTTGGCCGCTTTCCGGGCAGAACACCTTGCCCGGCGGGAGATCTCCCCTTTTCCTTCCACGGCTACACATGCATCAATTGCGCATTGCCTTAGCCTTAGCGAGCCGTGGTAGCTCAGATGGTTAGCGCTCGCTGTAAGTTTCACAGTACGCGAGCAACCCAGGTTCGATTCCCGCCGGCATCAATGAAATTGTTAATTGCAATTTTAAGTGCTGATTTACCACGTGCTCGGCGGTGAAGGAAAACATCGTGAGGAAATCAAAAAAAAATATTTCGAAGACATGTGAAGTTCGCCAACACGCATTGGGGCAGCGCGGCGGACATTTCCTTTTCGCAAAAACCCTCTCAGAAATGAGAGGAGCCTCCAGCCTGCAGTGGACGTATAGGGTGTAACTTTACTTTACTTTACTTTTAGCCTTAGCACTCAGGGGTGGCGGATTCAAATCCCGTATAAAACGGGCATTGTATGGCCCATTAATAACTGTTCCGAGTGTGGATTTTTGTCTTTGTGCAATTTATTTTCGTAAACTGCCTCCACGATACAGGACAAAATCCTAGTGTGGGGTAGTATAAAAAAGACGTTATCATCGTGAAGATATCTTAAGAGAAGGCAATAAGTTCGATATGAGTAACATTTTTAGGAAAGTGCGTGTACTTCCGCACTTGGACCGAGGAGTCGTGGAGGAGGGAGGCGGAGCTGAGCCGCAAGGCGGTGCCGCTGGCGCTGGGCGGCGCCACCGGGCTTCTGTACGCGCTGCTGGCCGCGCTGCTCGCGCTGCACGCGCTGGCGCGCTGGGCCTGCGACCCGCTGTGCGACCTGGAGGACAAGCCCAGCACGCCCGACGTCGCGAACCTCACCAACTACATAGACGATGTCACCACAAACACCAGCTTCGGTATCAACTTTCAAGCGTTGAGGAAATGATGGATTTTTTATCGCGTATTCTATCAGATATTTAACTGTTAAACAAATTTAAGGGACCGCGCTCCCGATTGTGAAAACAAATTTCAAACGTCGTTCGATTCGTAAGCTTTCCTAAATGGTTAATTCTGGCCAGAATAAATTATATGTTTTATAAATTGTTTTTCCTTTAAATATTATTAATCATTAACTGTGATGATTCTAGTGCGAGTAGATCATGGTATGAAATTATTGTATTGCCATCTGTTCTTAATACGTCTTTTTTTATAGGATAGGGTGACAAAAGAGCACACAGTCCACCTGATGGTAAGTGGTTGCTGTGACCCATGACATCTACATCTATCTTCAATATAGAATCAAAATGCAGATGCGTTGTCACCCGTGAGGACTAAAATAGAATGCCTCTTTTCCAGTAAAGGGTCTCAAAGTCTGCAAAATTTCAGATTATTCAGACGTCCCGAAGTGAGTGAAAAATAAAAATTCCATTTACATGTAATTCTCATTGAAAGTATTTTTTTTACTTTACCACTGGTTCTGAAAAAAACCCTCTCTCCTGGGAAGAACCAGGAAGAAACCCAGCCGGAATTAAAAAAAAAGTAAATTATACGATATGAGAGGCCGTACAAACTGTTTACATAATTTATTTTCAAAACAGCTTGGAAGCAACCTCCTCATTTCCAGGGGTTATTAATGACCCTTATAATATTTAAATTTGGTAACAGTAAGCCTTGTATATTTTCCGTGACTTTATTGTAATAGCGTATACATTACCCCAAGAATGAATTAATGACTCTAATCTATATTACTTTTTTTTTACTAAAACTACTTGTTTTTGAGAACATGCATTAAATTTTCATAAATATACTGAGACACCAAAGTTAATATATTTTTATTTCTATACATTTTATTCTGAGAGATTTTCTTGGTTTTAGATTGTAAATAGCTCTTATGGTTCTCTTCTGCAAAACAAAAATAGTTTCTAAATCAGCCGAATTTCCCCATAGCAAAATCCCATAAGGCATTATGCTATGTAAATAACTGAAATAAACTAATCTGTCTTAACACTAGTGAGACCTCTAATTTTTTTTACAGCACAAGCTACAGTAGTTAGTCTGCTTGCTCATTTGGATATATGGGGGCCCCACTGAAGCTTTGCGTCGAGAGTGATGCCAAGAAAAACAGTGAATTCAACAGGGCTCAATTCTTCCCCATTTAAAAACACATTCTGGTTATAAACGAGAGCAAATTGGACTGTAAGTTTATTTGATAAATGCGGGAAAATAAGAATATGCGGTGATTATAATATAACCTTAAAATACAAATGCGGAATACCTGTTGAAAATACCTCACGAACGGCAACAAAAGAAAACAACCGAATCTCCAAATTCCTCGGCTTGGCGAATATGTGAAGTACTCCACTAAGGCAGCTTCAAAAGTTCATAATCACTCAAATAGAACATTAATGTATGCGACGCGGTGCGGTGGGAACACACAAGGACTCAACGCGACGTCTTCACATGTTGTCCCACAGATTATTATATTTTTATTGCGGGGCGCGTTCATAAACAGAGTCAAAAGTTAACCCGGAAAGCGATTGCATCTAATCTCACACGTTCACAATGTAATTCCACATACATTATTATATTATTAAAGTTTATCTATAACAGGCGCAAACATATTGGTATTCAGATTTTTAACACTCGGTGTTGTAAATTTAATACATTTAGTTTTATTGCCGTTTAAATGTAGATTATTAACGTTAAACCAATGCACTAATTTAGCGTAGTATAGTAATACGTAGACACATACAGGTAAAACTAATATAAAACATGTAAAAAGCATTTTCCCCACTTTAGAATTTCTCCATAATCGAAAATTATTTGTAAGACATAAGTAATTGTTCCATATGTCATTCGAATTAAGCCTGCGTTAACGAACCGTTAATTATACTGTTGCTTTATTTTTGAATTCGTTATATTTATATTTAGTTACTTAAGTCACCTGCCACTAATTTCTCACCACGCCATGGGTTGACTGGCAGAGAATGCTAACTGGCATTAAGTCCGCCCTTTGTAACCTTTTATTGGTTAGAACAATAAAGTTTTTATATAAATAAAATAAGTAAATAACTGCAGACAGACAGACAGAGACACACATACACACACACAAGCGCGCGCGCGCACGCACGCACGCACGCACACACACGTGTGAGCGTGTGTATATTTTAGTATATACTAGCGATCTGCCCTGGCTTCGCACGGGTGATATATGGATTCTACAACAGCGCCACCTACCGGGTACAACTATGCCTATAACCTTCGCGGAAATGCCAGCGATATTTTGACAAAGTTTTACCGCAATCTGATGAACGGTATGGCAGCACATAAAATAAGAACAAACAAAAATTAATTTTTATATGTTAGATTATAATTTATTTTATTTTATCGTTTTTTGTGGTACAAAAGGATAGTAAAGTGCTATTGAAAAAATACGGTTTGAAAAAAATCCAGGAGAATTTGGTATTTACTTCGTGAAAGATAAGATAATATGAAGGTATGTCCTGGTCATTTCTTCTTGGAGAAAAATGAGAGAGTGGACTGTAAGTTTATTATGATATATGCGGGATAAGTAAGATTTATGCGGAGATTATAATATGACCTTAAAATAGAAAATGCGAATTGCCTGTGGAGTACTTTACGAACAGCTACAAAAAGACATGCAAAACACTTACCGTGGTCTCCAAATTCCTCGTCTTTGCTGAATGTTTGAGGCACTCCACTAGGGCGACTTTATTATGCGATGATCACAAGATATGCGGTATAGCAATAATTGGATGGCGGTGTGATGCGAAGCGGGGTCGGAACATGACCACACAGCGCGGCGACTTCCACGTTGTGAGCATAGATAATTTCTTGTTTCTTGCGGGCGTGTCAAAGACCGAGTCATAAGTTAAACCGGAAAATGGATGCAATGCCTTTTGCTATACGTTCACAAAGCAATTCCACGGACAATGCTAAATTGTAAAATTTTATTTATAACAGGCGCAAACACTTCTTGTAACGTGACAATTACCCACAGATCAGAACACCATGGCTAAGCAACAGTTGTAGTTCTTTCATTAATCCATAAAAACAATATGATACGATAACAAGCGGGACGCTATAGTTTTGGCGGGACTTGACCGCCGCCCGCGCGGCGGATTGCTTTTGTATTAATAAAATTTTGTGATTTTGTGTAATAAATATTTGCGCATGTCTACTTAGTAGAAACGATGAAACAAGGGCTTCAATGATTATGAAAACTTCTCTCTTCTGTCACAATTTGTCGATTGCAAACTTGTAAATACAGAGTTTTTATACAAATCATAACAAAGGATAATTTATTTTTACTTGACATTGACAAAAGTACTTCCCATATGAGTCCAACATATAAATAAAATTGAAGAATAGAAAACAGACGTCTGTAATATTGAAATACACACCTACATGTAATTGGTTTCTATCAAGCTTACAAGGTTGTTTTCATGCTATTAAGACACAAATAACCATTATAAAAAATTTCGTCTGTTTCTAGACTATTTTTTTAATGGGATAAAGGTGAAAAGCGAGCACACAGTCCACCTGATGGTAAGTGGTTGCTGTGGCCCATAGACATCTACATATATCCTCGTTTGCGAATCAAAATGCATATGCATTGTCACCCCTGAGGACTAAGATGGAATGCCTCTTTTCCAGTAAAAAGGGTCTCCGGTTCTCTATACTCAACATTAAGCTGCTATTTTATGTTGGTATTCTGTGAGAGTGTGGTCCTTCCCCGGTCAGGCCGACCCATTCGTGTTACAACTATACTATTTATATAGCTGCAGCATGACTCTAGCGCGTATATAATTTCTATTCTTCAAAACGGTTGAACCTATTGTGATGAAGTTTTACGAACAAATATCCAGGCTGTATTTATTCGGCATTTTAAAATTGAGTATCGTTTGAATATATGGGCATTATTTGAGTATCTTACATACAATCATACCGACGGGGTGGGCTGTTAGTACTAAATATGAAAAAGTAATGTATGGACGAGACTCACCGCCTGGTCCTTGTCGGCGGGCGCGTGTTGTCCCTCTGCGCGCGGCGAGCCACGGCTCTTGTGCGGCTCCACCGAGCTCTGTGCACAATGTGTGTGTTATGGACCAACTGATTAATACGCCATTATTCATAACGTCCACACATCGAATAAAACTAATTTTATGAATTCAGTCGCGTTTAATTTTAACTTTTAATTCCCGATGTTTCGGCCACTTGTCAAGGCTTTTCATCCAATTATAATGTGGATCTCCAAGGCAAGAATTAATAGGCTTTTATTACGCCAATCCATCGCGCTTTACCATCTTTGGCTGCATCACCACTTATCATCAGGTGGGGTAGTACGTAGTAGCTCAAACAGTTACTTATAATAGTTAAAAAAAAAAATATAGACAATACTAAATCACTTATAAAGAAATTCAAATCATTCTTGACTGATAAAAGTTATTTTAATCTGAGCAAATTCTTTAAAGATACGAATAAATAGTCTAAGTAACAGTAAAAAGTAAAGTAAAGTTACAGCGTATTATACATCCCACTGCTGGGCACAGGCCTCCTCTTATTTCTGAGATGGTTTTAGAGCAAGGAAATGTTCGCCGCGCTGCCCCAATGCGTGTGGGCGAACTTCACATGTTCTCGAAATATTTTTTTTTCTTATTTCTCAGACATGCAGGTTTTCTCACGATGTTTTCCTTCACCGCCGAGCACGTGGTAAATCAGCACTTAAAATCGCAATTAACAATTTCATTGGCGCCGGCGGGGATCGAACCCGGGTTGCTCGCGTATTGTGAAATTTTCAGCGAGCGCTAACCATCTGAACTACCACGGCTCTTTAGCTCTTTAAATAGTCTATGATGTATATATAATTATTATAGAAAATAATATATTAGAACTAATAATGCTAAGAAATATGTTAGTTGTTTTAAGTAGAAGTTAATATTTAATCATTTAAAAAAAACTGCCCCCTTTTAAATTGCAATACTCCTACGGGGCGTCACTTGATTATATTGTGTAAGTTAAAAAAAATGCACGTAACAATAAAAAATAGATGACCATATCCGATTGTAGTCTATTTATTGCCGATAGTCCTAGCGATAAACTAGATATTTTTGACTATTCAAAACATTTATACAGCATAACATCGAAATAATATATTTAATATTTAAAAAAAATAATGATAAAATAAATACAAATAACTAAACCTGAAAATTTGAATTATCACACAGTCGTCCCCACGGTATCATGCGGAAACCGCTGGCTTCGTTTCCTCTAAGAACGGCTATGCTTAGCCTTTGAGCGAGAAAAAAACCAGCCCACTTTTCACCAGCAGCGAAGACCAGTTTTATTAGGGAAATTTGCTGTTGCTATTAGATTTTCTAACTTAAAAAAAATGCGAACCAGTGTGTCGTTGAGGGGCCGTTGTTTGGTTGTCGTTGATGAAAGTTTCTTTTCCAGCTCTACGATGGTGGCGCTTTGTATGCTGAGCAGCTCTTTCGCTCTTGCTAATTCAACGCCCGCGTCGTGTTTTAACCTATTAAAATGAGATATTGTAAGATTTTTTATATGGAATAAGGGTAACAAATGAGCGCACAGCCCACATGATGGTAAGTAGATGCTGTGATCTATAGACATCTATCCTCAATTAAGAATCAAAATGCAGATGCGTTGTCACCCCTGAGGACAAAGATGGAACGCCTCGTTTTCTGTAAATAATTGTCTCCGGTTGTCTACACTCACCATACGAAACACAGCAGCGTTAAGGGTTTGAAAGTTATGCTGTTTTTCGGTACATTTTGTGACAAAACTAAACCAAATCAAACATAGCTAATAACTACCACGTATAGAACGGTTCTTCATCTTCAAATGGTAGTAACTTTTTTTGTTGAAAATAATAGTTTTTTATATTGTAAAAACGATCTTCCCTAGCCATTTTCTACAAAATTAACGATACCGGCTCATGTTTAGGTACATTTTTGTTCTATTATCAACATATATTAAGATTTCTAAAAAATACTATAAGTAGGCAGACATATTCAATAATAAAATAGTGGTGTTTACTTTTTATCAAAATGTCACAAATAGTCGTAAAAAAAATAAAAACTGATGCTTATTTTTTCACATATTTTGCTAATACGGATGAATCATAATGGATTGCAATAAGGTTATTTTATTTTTGGTGCTTGTTTTGATTTGTTGTGTAAAAATTTATGAAACCACAGTCCGCGCTCGGCCGCCGTCGTGAGTGGATACTGTATCGCCTGCCTGATCACAGCAGCTGAAAAAGATCGCTGTACATACACAAAATATTCGAATTTGATACATAGGTACTTGACAAGGCAAAATAATATTATTATTTTTATAATCACACATTTTTATTATAATATTTTGTTTCGCTAAAAGTAAGTGGGATTTATATATAAATATATATATAAATGCCTATTCGTCTTGGACTTTATGGAGTGATCTGAAAGTGTACATCGGTGACTGCTACTGGAACTCCTAGGCGATTAGAACTAGATGTGCCGAGTTTGGGCTCGTTTTGTTAGTTATGATGAGACCTAACCTCTGGGCTTGATGGACAGACCTGATGGTGTACTTTGGTGACTACTACGGAACTCCTGGACGAGTAGAACTAGGTGTGCCAAGATTGGGCTCGTTTTGTTAGTTATGATTAGACCTTACCTCCGGACTTGATAGAGTGACCTGATGGTGTACTTCGGTGACTACTACTGGAACTCCTGGATGAGTAGGACTAGGTGTGCCGAGTTTGGGCTCGTTTTGTTAGTTATGGTGAGACCTAACCTCCGGGCTTGATGGAGAGACCTAAAGGTGTGGTGGCAACTGCTGGAACTCCTGGATGAGTAGAACTAGGTAAGCCGAGTTTGGGCTCGTTTTGTTAGTTATGATTAGATCTTACCCCCGGACTTGATAGAGTGACCTGATGGTGTACTTCGGTGACTACTACTGGAACTCCTGGACGAGTAGAACTAGGTGTGCCGAGTTTGGGCTCGTTTTGTTAGTTATGATTAGACCTTACCCCCGGACTTGATAGAGAGACTTGATTATACGGACTTGTTTAGTTATGAGACCTCAAACAAGCAACTAAAACAAGTCCGGGGGTAAGGTCTAATCATAACTAACAAAACGAGCCCAAACTCGGCACACCTAGTTCTACTCGTCCAGGAGTTCCAGTAGTAGTCACCAAAGTACACCATCAGGTCTCTCCATCAAGCCCGGAGGTTAGGTCTCATAATAACTAACAAAACGAGCCCAAACTCGGCACACCTAGTTCTACTCGTCCAGGAGTTCCAGTAGTAGTCACCAAAGTACACCATCAGGTCTCTCCATCAAGCCCGGAGGTTAGGTCTCATAATAACTAACAAAACGAGCCCAAACTCGGCACACCTAGTTCTACTCGTCCAGGAATTCCAGCAGTTGTCACCGAAGTACACCATCAAGTCTCCATCAAGCCTGGAGGTTAGGTCTCATAATAACTAACAAAACGAGCCCAAACTCGGCACACCTAGTTCTACTCGTCCAGGAATTCCAGCAGTTGTCACCGAAGTACACCATCAAGTCTCCATCAAGCCTGGAGGTTAGGTCTCATAATAACTAACAAAACGAGCCCAAACTCGGCACACCTAGTTCTACTCGTCCAGGAGTTCCAGTAGTAGTCACCAAAGTACACCATCAGGTCTCTCCATCAAGCCCGGAGGTTAGGTCTCATAATAACTAACAAAACGAGCCCAAAGTCGGCACACCTAGTTCTACTCGTCCAGGAGTTCCAGTAGTAGTCACCAAAGTACACCATCAGGTCTCCCCATCAAGCCCGGAGGTTAGGTCTCATAATAACTAACAAAACAGGCCAAAGTCAGCACACCTAGTTCTACTCGTCCAGGAGTTCTAGTAGTAGTCACCAAAGTACACCATCAGGTCTCTCCATCAAACCCGGAGGTTGGGTCTCATCGTAACTAACAAAACAGCCCAAACTCAGCACCTAGTACTACTCGTCGAGGAGTTCCAGTAGCTGTCACCGAAGTATACCTTCAAGTCACTTCACCAAGTCCGGAGCTAAAGTCTTATCATAACTAACAAAACCAGCCCAAAGTCCACAGCCACCATCTTACTGCTAGTAGGGGGCTTCTAGTGCCTAGCAGTATCTGGAGCAGCTATTCGTATTTCGTATCTAAGTATATTTTTATAGGTACTCGTATAAGAAATGAGAAAAAAAAATCAATCTTTTAAATTATCAAAATGTTTTTACTTGATTACGATTCCCGCACCCGCAGCTAACCGTGCGTACACTTGTGTGTGACCCGTGTCAATGTAATAGTTCGATTCTATATCTATCAATTTTGCAAACGCGTCCTTAAGCTGTTATTTTACGCTAGTATTCTGTGAGAGCGTGGTCCTACCCCGGTCGAACCGACCCATTCGTGCTACAAGCTTATAGTTGCAGCGTGGCTCTACCACGTAACATGTTGCCTCTATATGCGTAGACATTTTCCCATAACAGAAGAGAGTCGTTAGTGAGTTGTTTTATCGAAAAGGTTGAGTACCTCTTGGTGTCTGCAAGTTGCGCTCTGAGCTGCGCGGCGCAGTGTGCGCGCTGCTCCAGCTGCAGGCGCAGCACCTGCAGCTGCAGCTGCGCGCCGCCGCTGCGCCCGCGCTCGGCCTCCAGCTTACATCTCAGCACCGATATCTCACTCTTCAGCCGCTCCACGCTCTCCATCTGAGTAAACAAATATTACTTAATGAAACAAACTAAACAACACTAATCAATTATTATTTATATTATTTAATTTTCTTTGTGACATTTCTTAAGGGAGGCCTATGTTCAGCAGTGGACTTGTAAAGAGCTGTAAAGATGATGATGATGATGATGATGATGATGATTTTATTTCATATCTTTTATTTTTTAATTTAAAAAAAACTTAAGCAAATGCCAAAAAACATGAAAATAAGTACACATATATAAAAACAATACATATGTATAAAACATACATATAATATACTTATATATTACTACAAATAACCTAATAATATACCCCATACCTGTTACATAGCGTACCCGATTTAAAAAAATAAACAATATACACATTTTTGACGGCTCCGTGACGGAGTGCCTTAGCAATGAGTTGCTACGCTAAGGCCCGCGGGTTCGAATCCCGCACGGTACAAGTATTTGTATTACCTAATTGTTCCGGGTCTGGTTGTTTGTCCTTGTGATATTTATATAATAAGTAAACTGCCCCACGATACAGGAGAAAATCTTAGTGTGGAGGTAACATTTTCCAAAACTGTATGTAAGTATACTTAATATTTTTTTTTAAGTATACTTACATACAAACGTAACGTATTTTAAACAGAATATAATATCAACCCATACATATAGCATAAGCAGAAATATTTAAAAAAGTTAACCACGTTAGTTAGCTTTAGGTTAATGAGAGTATATAATAAGCATTTACCTCGTGCCTTAAGGATTCTCGAGCACCGTTTACAGGTAAAGCGCTTTCCAACTCTGCGACCCGTCTCCTCAGCCTTTGTTCACGTTCCTGCAGTTCAAGTTCGGACTGCATGGCGCTCTCTAGACGCTTCTTCAGGATCTCGATCATGTTTGAATCCTGATTCTGTATCGATGGAAATAATATCAAGTTAGGCATTTTAATTTCAATTTCAAGTAAGTAAATCTGAAGGATTACAAATATGGTCCTTCGAGGCGGATACATTTTGATTGCGGTACGAAGTAATCTATTTGACTAATGTTACTGTGTTTCCTGTCGTAAGTGACGAGAGCCATACCCTTTTTAGTGGTAACGAAGCATTGCATCTTTGTCCTCAGGAGAGACAACGCTTTTGATTATTAATCGAAGAAGTAGTTTATTAATAGAATAAGGGTGACAAACAGGCACACAGTCCACCAATGGTAAGTGGATGCTTGTGGTCCATAGGCACCTACATCTACCTTCAATAAAGAATCAAAATGCAGATGCGTTGTCACCGTTGAGGACTAAGATGACCCCACATGCAGTGATAAGTCTCCAGTTCTCTACACTCACCATAAGAAACACAGCAGCATTAAGCTGCTATTTTACGCTGGTATTCTGTGAGAGCGTGGTTCTTCCCTTGTTTAGCCAACCCATTCGTGCTACAACCATGATATAGCTGCAGCGTGGCCCTACCAAATATGCCACGTAGTTTGATGCAAGCGACTATAGCTCACGGCATCTACTTACTATCAGTCTGACATCTTTTGTCACTTATACTTGTCTAAAAACACACCTGTAAGCTTTCGGATGTCTCCTTCTGGGAATCTAGTAACAACTGCAGTCTTCCCGAGTTGTCACGCTCGGCTTCGTAGCGCAGCTTGACCGTTTGCCAGTCCTGGACTAACTGGTCTCTTATCCTGTAACAGAAGGCAAATAATAAGCTGATATCAATCATGTTGTACATGCTGCAAGTCTTTGTATAGAACACAACAATACATCAAGATTATGAAAGGTAAATTTTCATCTTTTTTAAATCAAGTGCAAGACATGTGGTCTTTGAATTTATATTTAAATATTACCCACTCGGCCCGGCTTCACTTGGGTAGGATCTATTAATGTGGCATTATTAAGATTTTTAAATAATCATCAAAGACCATTTATTTTATCAACTTTTCGATGTCTCAAAAAATATTTCCAAGTTTTTCGGATAAAGTATAACCGAGATCACTCCTGGCATCTATTTGTTTGTTCGTCAAGTTTTATTACAATCGGTTGAGCCATTACGAAGATAATCCCGGACACACAGACAGACACTTTTTTTAAATTAATTTAATTTATGTAAAGATACCCCTCATGTGTCATGGCACCCGCAGGGTGTTGACAGCGTATGCATGCCCCCGTGTATCAGCCGATCCCGTGTGCCCATTTGGCAATTAAACACGCCTTGTCTTTAATCTATGTTGTTCACAGATAAAACGCTGTTTTAATCTTTGAACAACATAGATTAAAGACAATGCCGTAATGTAACATATTCAAACGTTTTCGATTGTTTTAACCTGTTTTTGTTTTGCCGCGTAAAATGAGGGAGATATTAAAAAGTTTGTTGTGTGAAAAAAATGTATCGAGGGGGTGTGATTTTTTAATATTTTTTGATATAATGTTGTATTGTTATGCAAATAAAACAAATACCTTTTTATATAGTGGCTTAATTTCATAATTCTTACACTTTATGTACAAGAAACCGGCTAAATTACGTCACGCAATTTTGAAATGACATTGATAATATAAAAATTGAATTTAATATTTATAAAGTAGAATTAAATATCTTAATTCATAACGAATCGATGCGTATAAGTCTTATATATAGCATTGTTTACATTAGTGCCTACAGGTATCGCGCGACCTCCCGAACGGCCCCTGACACTTGAAGCGTAAAACCATAAAATCCCAACGAGTAGAAGATGTTATGTACTTTAATATTTCAATAAATAATAATTATCTCTACGACTGATAGTAAACATTCCAAATAGGAAACATACCGATTCAATTCCGTTATTAAAGCGTCTTTGTCCTTGAGCCTGGACACAAGATTTTCAACCTGCATCTGCAGCTTCTCATTTTCAGCTCGAAGCCGACCCACACGATCCGAAGACGTCGAGTGGATAGAGCTCGATGATCTGTATTAAAATAAATATCTGTTTTAAAACAATTCTAAACATAAATCTAAATTAAATATATATATCTTTGTTACAATCACTAGATATATTTCGGCTATGTATGTCAGCCACCGCCGCCGCCAAGTTAAAGTCTACTGCAATAAATTAAAGTACAGCTACTTACTTAGAAGTGTTCAAAGCGAGACGCGGTATGTCTTCCCGTTCGTCGCCGCTTGCCGATAGTATCTGCAAGTGAATCATAATACAATATTGAAACATTTCACATGAAATATTGTACATACTTGATGGTAATAACCGAGCGCAGAAAGTTTGCCGATGACGTCATGACGTTACGTGTTCATGGTTAGTACAGTTGACAAAACTACAAAAAACAAAATGTATTAATAAAAACGTTGGAGTTGTTACTAAGATTTATTATAGGCGAACCTTTTTGTTTTTTCTTCTCGAAAAACGTTAGAACCTTTAAAATAATAACACGTTCGCCACCGCGATAGGCTCCCGCTTTACCCATTTTGATAAAAAAATAATACTAACATAAAACAACAAAAACTTAACAAGAAAACAATGAATAATTTCGGAGTGAGAGCAATAAATTCAAAAACGTTGCACACGTGAGCGTACGACTGCTTTGTTAACGGTACTAACTAGGCGACCTCGGGACGCGGTCGGCGGGAGCAAGACGGGAGTCATCGGCAAACTTTCTGCGCGCGGCTAATAAGTGTACATAAGTGATAAGTAAGAATCGTATCAGTCTCTGGTTTGCTGCCATTTCACGCTGTTATTCTGTGCTAACGTGTTCCTTCCTTAGTTGTGTCGAGACATATTATATCTTTCGCTTAATTCGAATGATCAGTTTTATATATTATTGAAAAAACCTTTATTGTTTTTTCTAAATTCTAACAAACGAATCTACAGTCCACCTAATGGTAAGTGGATACTGTTTTATGGACATCTGCAGACAACTTCAAATAAAGGAGGCTAAAGCTGCGTTGTCACCTCTAATGACTAAGCAATGCAAGCACTGCTATTTAGCGGTAGAAATTGTTAATTGTGTGATCCCTTCCCAAACGAACTCCTGGGTAAGAAAGGAGCCCTACCACCTAGTAAAATATCTTTAACTAGTTTTAAGAAATTTTTAACTTTAATTTATTATAATCAATATTAAAAAAGAAAAAAAACGATCAAAGGCAGTCAGAAATAGACGTTGACACAAAGCACTAGAGCGACCAAAGTGTCACAGTCTGCAAGTGTAGACGTTGAGATGAGCCAGATGAGCCAGAGGTTGCAGTGCGTGTACCTGGTCCATGATGTGGTCGTCGAGCGCGTGAGAGTAGTGCAGCTGGTCTCGCAGAGCACGCTCCAGCTCCGCGGTGGGCGAGCGCGCAGCTTCCCGCCTGCAAACACACAAACACACGCGCTTATCAACTTCGACAAGATCTTGACATGAATAATAAACATTACAGCCTTTCAAAGTCTACTCCCGACATAGGCCTCACCCAAGGAACGCGACAAAGCACGCTCCTGAGCAACCTGCATCCATCGACTTCCTGCATGTCTTACCACGTCACACTCCATCTAGGGGGGGCCGCCCTACATTTCGCCTACCGGTACGAGTTTGCAACTCGAGAACCCTTCATTCCCATTGGTTGTCGGTTCTTCGAGCTATATTGGCTGGACCATTGCCACTTCAGCTAACTAATTAATTGGGCTGTGTCAGTTATTCTGGTTCTACTGAGGATATCCTCATTTTTAAGTGTCATGCAGAGAAACCCCAAACATAGCCATCTTCATACCTGAATACGTGTTTAAATTTGCTTCTATAGTTGGAGGCAATACAGAAAACAGATGATAATAAAACCGGAGGATACAGTTTGGTGTTGCAGCTTCATATTTATCATCTACATCCAAAATTTAATAACACCATTCAATAGCTAAAAGAATCAAATATTTGTTATAGTAAGTGAGCACCGAGCAGCAAAGGGGGGAGCGCCAAAATGTTGATTTCGTTACGTACACATATTTACGTAAAACACGCGGTCCACGTCACAACCACACCCCAAATAGAATAAGGGTGACAAAAGAGCCGTACTCCACCTGATGGTAAGTAAATACTGTGGCAGATACGTAGTCACCCCTAAGAACTAAGATGAAATGCCTCATTTAAGGTAAAAGGGTCTCCGGTTCTCTACACTCACCATACGAAACACAGCAGCATTAAGCTGTTATTTGACGCTGGTATTCTGTGAGAGCGTGAACAACCATAATATAGCTGCAGCATTGCTCTACCATGCGTACACTACACTAAAATAACCAAACTATCGCACACATCGGGCAGCAACGTCAAAGATGCAAGACGTCTGGTACTGCAACATTCAATCCGCCAGTACAGCATCACGATTAAGATAGACCCATGTACAGCAGAAGACTTTTATGGGCTGATAAAGAGTAAAGAAGAAGAAAAAAGAAGAAGGAGAAGAAGATTCGTCTGTAATCATTGTACAAAGGAAAAAAGACAAAGTTTAATCAATTCTCTGCTAGTTTAGACCAGAGCGACCAGGGTAAAGCCTGATCGCATACTTAGTTGTTACAGCCTATCATAAATCCACTACTGAACATAGGCCTCCCCTATAGATTGCCTCATAGGAGGGATAATTGCCATAGTTGCCACGCTTAACAGACGGGTTGGCAACCGCAGTTTTATATTACACTCACATTATAACATTTTTATTACACTTAGTGCACAACACTAATATACTTTTTGAATGACTGAATTTTCTAAAATCCTATCTAAGTGGGTGTCTCCGTCGAGAAAGGAGTATATGCCAAGTTTCAAGTCAATCGGGCGTAAATAAACAAAATTCTATAAACAATAGCCATTAATTTTTATGTGTATTTGAACCTTGGACACTAACCGGTCAACCATGTCCCTCATTTCATGAAGCTGCATTTCTAATTCGTGACAACCTTCGGCTTTCTCGCGCAATTTCACCTTTATTTCACTCACATTTGATTCTTCTCTCAATCTGAAAAATTACGTGTGAAAAATATTTCAACATACAGAACTTTAAATTACAAAATTACTTATACCGTTACCGCGTATTAAAGTCCACGACTGAACATAGGCCTCCCCATAGATTGTCTCATAGGGATATCCGCCATAGTTGCCACGCTTGGCAAGCGTGTTGGCAATCGGTATTTTATTTTTAGTCGTTAATAAGAGGACGCTGCTGCCCATCTCCTTATTTGTTTCCCTCCCTCTCACGACACCCACGGGATGATATGGGGTAGTGGATATTCCTACAACGCCACTGTACGGTATAAAAACAAAATTATGCATCTGCGATAAAACATATTACCTGGCAACAATAATGTCCAACTGTTCACTTAACTGCCGCTTCTCTTCTACTAACTGCTGTATCTCTTGCTTGAGCGCATCAGTTTGCTTCATCAGTTCCCTATTTACAGCCTCTTTGTCTGATACTTGCTTAGCTGCTTGGCTTGCGTTATTCCTCAACTCAGTCACATCTAATTTTGCTTTTGCTAACTCGAAGGCCTATGAAATAATTAAAAACAATCTGTTGTAATATGAAACACAACCGAAGCATTATTTATTTAATAAAATATTTTTTTTTATACAAAACATACATTTATTTAAATAACAACATGTTAAAATATTTTACTCTGGCTGCATTTCCTCGCTAGACGGCTATATTTAGCTTTTTATAAATATTAAAGTTGTAGGAAATGAATTTGCTAAGATCCGCGTAATAAAATAAAATGATGTGTCTTAGCTAGTTTGAAGAGCACCTCCCGCCCTCCCTCAATTGCGTGCACTTACCCTGTCACCACTATACTAGGAAAGACACACCACCGTCGATAATACAACACATTTAAAAAAAATACATACATATATTACTTTGTTTTCAAATTACGTCTTGAATAAGTAACAAAAACTAAAACGACTCACCTTATCATTTAGCTCTTTCTTGTTAAAATCTAGCTCGTGTTGAAGCAAAGAAATCTGTTTTCTAATTTTCGCCAACTGCTTCCTGTCATTGTTTGCTTGTCGGTCCGGCGTTTTCCTTTCTTCTCCGTTTTTGCTTCTTGGAGATGGACTTCTTGAAACCATCTTTAACTGCTCTTTCAGAGAAGCAATCTCATTGTGATATGAATTTATGTCCTCGTGAAGGATTTCAATTTCAGTTTCTTTGTCTTTCAATTTTTCATTTATAGTTTTCAGTTCTTCAATTTTTGACGTTAATTCGCTGTTCATAGAGTTCACCCTTTCAAGTTCATTTTCACTGTTTTGCAATTTTAGAGATGCATTTTCTTGTTCTTTCTCCAGTTTGGACAATTTCAGATTAAGTTCCTTGTTATAATTCTTAAGTTCGTTGTTTTCTTCGCTAAATCTATTCATGTCACGATTTAAAGCATCGACTGTTCCTTGCAATTGGTAAAGTTCATTTGACTTTTCGTGAAAGGCTTCTTTTAAATTATCATACTCTTCGGTCTTATCATTAAGACATCTCTGTAAGTCGTCCAATCTGTCCAAATGTTGGTTCAGGCTATCAATCTGTTGATTCTTCTCAGTAACTAATTGCTCTAATTTCTGTAGTTCTTTAATTTTCTCTCTCAATTGATGAGTCTCTGTTTCAAACTTTCCTAGTGTCTCATTTCTGCTTTGTAGCTCGTCAATTTTAACTTCCAATTCAGTCAATTTGTTAGTCAAGTTGCGTTTCTCTTTAGCTAATTCTAAAATCATATTCTCTCTTCGGAGTATATCTTCTTTGAGCAAATGTAAGTCTTTAGTTTTGTCACTGACTTCTTGAGTCAGTTCTGCTAGTCTCTGTTCTAATAGCTTTTTGTTGGATGAGAAATTTTCTAGTTGATTCTCATAAAATTTCTTATCATTCTCCATAGTAGCCATCGTATTCTCTAAAAGACCCTTTAACTCTTCCACTTCTTCTTTCAGAGCTGGAAACTCGCATAACTGTTCTTCGGCGTTCTTCAATTCTGATTTACAGCTTTCAAGCTCGTTTCTGGTCTTTTTAAGCTCATGTTTCAATTGTGTCAATATATCAGGAAAATTTTCCTGCCTCATATCTAAAAATATGCCCAGTTCTCTGAGTGACGTGAAATCTTCATCTTGCGTTTTGTTATCTGAGGCTTCTAATGAGAAATTAATCTTTTTCGGTTCTACACTTACATTTTTACTGTCACTGATATCTCTGTTGGGATAGAGCGAGCAGTTATCCGGTATATTTTGAGGAGAGTGTCTTTCAGTATCTACAAGGCTTTCTGCCTTTCCGAACACAGTAGTTTCATTAGTATTTCTTTTGTATTCACCGTCTCTATTTTGTGTGGACGTTAAGTGTATTGGGAGAGAATTGGCGCGTGGTGTAAAATTCGTAGCGTCGAAATGTTCCCCGCAGTCGAGGTTTAACGAACTCATATTAGGTCGTTGCAAGTCCGGTGGCAACGTCCTGTTAAGTTGGCTCTTATCTCTGGTTTCTGTTACATACGGTGCGCCGGTCAAGCTAATGTTTTGTCCTTTTAATTCAGCGCGGCGCATTTGAAGGTCTTGTTCGTCGAACTCAGAGATTGAGACAATATCACTTAGAGTCCTGCCCGATGCTTTTCCATCTGCAGGCTCGCTCTTTTGATTTTGGTCGTCGTCTTCTAGTTTGAGAACTGTGAATGAATGAACCATATCTAAATTTAAAACGACAGCTCAGTCTAGCCAGACAGACTTAATTTATAACCCTTACATAACAACTAGAAGTTGGAGGGCATCCAAACAATTGTGATAAATGTATGACAATTTTACCACTGACGGCACTTTTAAAATAAGAATGGATTAAAGAAAGCATAGAGAAAAGTTAGCCAAAATTTAATTATTTATTGAACTAATCACACTGAACTTTTTTAGTTACTTTAATAAATAAACATTTAGAAGTGTAACGGATTTTGAAGCCTAATAAGCTTTGTCACTACAATCATAGACATAAACGGAAGAGAAAAATGTATTATTTAATGTAATTTAAGCACCAGTGAAACGACTATAATTGAATACTTTACTTAGTTCACCATCATCATCATCATTACAGCCCTTCACAAGTCCACTGCTGAACATAGGCCTCCCCAAGGAATGCCACAAAGCACGGTCCTGAGCCATCTGCATCCATCGACTTCTCATAGATATCCTCATATTTCATCATCATTACAGCCCTTACAACCTGTAAAGGGCTGTAATGATGATGATGATGAGGCAGTCTATGGGGAGGCCTATATTCAGCAATTAACTTTTGATAGGCTGGAATGGTAATGTTAATTCCAGACGTTTCGGGTGTACAGCACTTATGATCATGTAGTTTATCTAATACCATTCTGGATTTATTTGGATTCTGAGGTCTATATTCTTTTCCATATAAGAAAAGTAGTGGACTCAACGTATTTACGTACAAAAATTGAAATATTTTCCTAAGAAATATAATGCGTTAGTAAACCCACCGAGTAGGTATCTAGTATAAAAGCAACAATGGAGGTCCGTTTTTGCAATTCGAGCTAAGTGAATACACAACATTATCCAGTTAGTGAAATTTAGCGGACAAAGCGTTTGGCTCGCTCTATTGCAATGAAATGTAGTTGGTGTTCGTTTAACATGCTACAATGATAATTTATTGTATCCGTATAAAAGTAAACGGAGTTAGCTGACTTTTTACATCGTTAAGCTAATAAAAGCTATTAAAATTAATGGGAATGACATATTTGGTTAGATGACCTTCCAGTTGTTTGAATGTAAAACACAATAGTAATATTGGGGTTATAGGTATTTGTTCTTTTTTTTAGAATATGGGTGACAAAAGAGCAAACAGTCCACCTGATGGTAAGTGGATACAGTGGCCCATAGACATGCGTTCACCTCTGAGGACTAAGATGGAATGCCTCGTTTCCATTAAAAAGAGTCTCTGTTTCTTTACACTGACTATACGAAACACAGCACCATTAAGCTGCTATTTACGCTGATATTCTGTGTGCGTGGTCCTTCTCCGGTCGAGCCGACTCTGCTTTATATATCCTGTAATGAGCCCACTGCTGAAAATGGGTCTGCTCCATATTAATGAGAATTTGCTGTCAGTCCCCAAGCTTGCCAGGCTGATTGGCGATAGCAGACGTTTCATATTTTTGGTTCTTTTCTTGCTACAGATATGGGTATTTTAAGATATGATAACAGAAGTTGGGATACTTATCGGAAAGTAAATATATTTTTTGGGTACTTCTGTAACTAGCCTTTTACAACAGTAACGTAATGAGATAAAGATTTAATATTATATTATTCTTTACCATTTATTGTATCGTACAATAAAATAGTAAAATATAATACGTAGTATTTGTGTATATGTTAAGACGAGTAAGTTTAGCATGTAAACCAAATTAATTTTTGAACTGAGCCTTTACTAAATATAGTTACGTGAGAGCATGATAATATTATGTTGAATTTTTTGAATTGGTACTGATTGAAGGGAAACTTGATTTAATTAAATAGCAGTGTGTGTACATGTACGTGTGTGTGCGTATACGTGCATGTGCGTACGTGTGCGTGCGTGTGCATACGTGTGTATGCGTATACGTCCATGTGTGTGCGTTAGTTAAGACTGAGCACCCCTGCCAAATCTCATTCGTTTGCACATCATCAGCAATACCATCTGGGTCAAGCGTATGCAGTAAATAAGCTTAGTAAATAGTTTTGTTACATATAACTTAAGCATAAATAGACAATTGTAATCATTTAATATTGAATATTGTAATAATAACCTTCTTACTGTAACTCTGTCGGAATAAATACATAAATATATTTTTTGTTGAAGTCTGGTTCGTTATCTTAATTCGTGCGTGCGTACTTACCAATGAGGTCTTGCAGCTGTCGGTCGCGCTGCTGCAGCGCAGCGCGCAGCTGCTTGTTGTCTGCAGCGAGCGCTTCCAGCTGCGCCTGCAGCTGTGCACAGCGCTGCTGAGCGCTGCAAAGCGACCGCTCCACAACCTTCACTTTCTCCTCCACACGATCTGCACACCAACGTGCAATCTACATTTCACACTCCAACAGTGTTTGTCGAGTAGAAATTTATTTGGTTCAAAATGGCAACCATTTTTACCCGACTGCCCAAGAAGGAGGATTTTGTTTTTCGAGTGTATGTATGTATGTCTTCTTGATTGCCTCATTGGTCTAGTGGTCGTAAACTTGATTGCTAATCATGAGGTCCCAGGTTCGAATCCCAGATCGGGACAAAAATCACTTATTGGGTTTTTCTGTCAAGAAACTCTCAGCAGTAGCCCGAAGTCAGGAAATTGGCGTTGTTTTATTCACCCCCGTGCCTCGGAAAGCACGTTAAGCCGTTGGTCCTGCGCCTGATCTCTCTATGATCGTGTCGCATTACGGTCCCATCGGACTATGAGAGTGAGGGAATAGAGAGTCCACCTGTGCTTGCACATTACACTTGGGTACGATAATCCTGTACTGCGCAGATGGCTAGTCTTCGTTGAAGACTGGTTGCCGTGACCGAAATTCGATGTATTATGTATGTCTACTTTTTTGGCACGCCTAAATGGCTTGATGGATCTTAACATATGTACGAGGGGTGATCCAAAAGTAATGATAATCGGTTACTTCAGGTCCGCATAAAAATAAAAAATAAAATTTTTTTGCTTGCTTATATACTCACTACGTCAGCCTAAAAAAATCATATAAATAGATCACGATTTCCGGGAGATACATTCATTTGAATACAAACTGTCAAAGAGATAACATCAACATGGAGAAAAACGAAATTAGAGCTGTCATTAGTGTGCCTCTGTTTGAAAAAAATGTCTTCAAAAGACATACACAGTGACTTAGTGGAAACATTGGGGGACTCTGCTCCTCCATATTCTATAGTTGAACGCTGGGCCAAGGAGTTTAAACTGGGCAGAACATCCACTGAAGATGAACATTGCGAAGGACGCCCATCCACGTCCCTCACTGAAGACAACGTGAAAAAAGTCGAAGATGTTGTGTTGGCAGATCGAAGAGTGACCATCAGGCATGTAGCTGAGGTCACAGGAATCTCATATGGCAGCGTTCAAAGAATCCTTGCGAACGAGTTGCATATGAAAAGGTCTCTGCGCGTTGGGTACCCAGAATGTTAACCGACGAGCAAAGAAAAATCGAGTTGACATTTCGAGGGTCAATATCGAAAAGTTCCAAGCAGATCAAGAAAATTTTTGTTCCGTTTTGTGACTATGGACTAGACCTGGATCCACCATTTTGATCCTGAAACGAAACAACAATCGATGACTTGGAAGCGAGCCTCCTCACCGACGCCAAAGAAATTCAAAGCTTCAAGTTCGGCGGGAAAAGTTATGGCATCTGTTTTTGGGACGCTCAAGGCATAATTATGGTGAAATATTTGGAAAAGGAGCCACTATTACGGGCTCTTACTACGCAGACCAAATAAGAAGATTACAGGAGGCCATTAAGGAAAAAGACGCGGCAAACTGCGAGCTGGAGTGCTGTTTCACCAAGACAACGCACCGGCTCACAAAGCCGCAGTTGCGATGGCTGCCATTCAAGAAACAGGATTCGAACTGCTCGAACACCCTCCCTATTCGCCAGATCTAGCTCCTAGTGATTTCTACCTCTTTCCTCGGCTCAAGGAACGCCTCCGAGGCAAGAAATTCGAAGACGATAGCGAAGTAATGGCCGCTGCTGAAGCGTTTTGGGAGGGTCAAGACAAAGAATTTTTTTCAAAGGGAATCCTGGGTTTAGAAAAAAAATGTATTGATTTGTTAGGAGACTATGTAGAAAAATAAATTATTATTTTAACTTTAATAAAGTGTTTTATTTTCATTATCATTACTTTTGGATCACCCCTCGTAATGTCGTTAGAATCGTCTTAGTTGGAGAATTCATATAGGATATAAATTAAGACTAGTTTACCAAATTTCCAGTTCAGAGCAATTTTTTTTTTTATAGGAGAGGGGGCAAACGAGCATGCGGCTCACTTGATATAGATAGATATAGGCTATACATAGATCTGAACATATACATGTATATTTATAATTTCAAGTCGCAAGTTCATTGAGAATTTATTTTAAAATCAATTGCAAAATTTGTACCAATCAGAAAAACAGAGAAGGAAGCGAGTTTATAAAAACATGGTAACAAGGCACAAAATAGATCAATATATTGAAAACAATCATGTGTCAAAATACAAAAACTTGCGATTGCAAACCCGCCTGCCAAGCAATTATGGCAAATATCCTCATTGTGAGGCAATCTATGAGGAAGGCCTTTGTACAGCAGTGGAATTTTGATAGGCTGTACTGAAAGAATAAATTCAGTACACACTTTAATAATTGTTAAAAGATTTTTAAAGATACTAAGTAAATATGACTTAACACTTACTTGCATCACCATGAGCATCGTGTTGCTGTTCCTCCGATTTGCTCTTCTCTTCCAAGTTTTGTTTCAACCTCGCTAACTGCTTGTCTTTTGATTCTAATTCTTCTTTTAACCTTTGTACCTTTAGAAAAACAATTTGGTTTACCCTAAAGAACGACTATTTTAACGTGTAGGGAAAAACGGGTGTGCATGTGAATTAGGCTGCTAGATAAAAACTTTACTTCGGGTGATTATTGATAGATCAATTTGATACAGACAGACATATTATCGTAAGTTTCGGCCATGAAAGTGCTAAAGATATTAGAATTGTAAACAATTTGGACATTCCAAGAAATTGTTAGACATTAAAATATGTTAAAAATTAATTTTAACATGAACAAATAGTCGTCAAGTACCATTGCGCAAGTAATGTCTGTTTGTAAACATACTTTTTTTATGGGATAAGGGTGACAAGCGAGCAAACAGTCCACCTGATGGTACGTGGTTGCTGTGCCCCATAGACATCTACATCTATCTTCGATTCCCGTGAGGACAAAGATGGAATGCCTCGTTTCCAGTAAAAAGGGTCTCCTGTTCTCTACACTCACCATACGAAACACGTGAAATAGCATTAAGCTGCTATTTCACGCTGGTTTTCTGTGAGGGCGTGGTCCTTCCCTGGTCGAGCCGACCCATTCGTGCTACAAGTATACTAATAATAGCTGCAGCATGGCTCTACCACGTATAAATGTAAAAATTCAAAAAATTCTAAATTCTAAATTCTGCGAGAGCGTGGTCCTTCCTGGTAGAGCCGACCCATTCGTGCTACAACTATACAATTAATATAGCTGCAGCATGGCTCTACCACGTATAAATAAATAATTTAGTTTTTTTTCTCCTTTTTAAAAAAAATCTCCTGTATCGTGGAAGCTGTTTATAAGCGTTAATTGCACAAGGACAAACATCCAGATCCGCAACAACTATTTGTAGGCTATACAAATACTTGTTCCGTGCGGATTTCGAACCCGCGGCTCTCAGCGCCGCAACTCAATGCTAAGCCAGAGCGCCACGGATTCGTCTAAACTTAGATACTAATTTATGAATTTTATTTATATAATAGAATAGATATTGTACAACCCGATATCAGAGGAGAAAGGGAACAGTAATTGCGTGCAACAGTGCATTTCGGTTTAAGCGATACCATACAACAATATATTCCGGTTGTGATTATATTCTAGTCTAAATAAGTCACTAGTTTGTAAAGTTGCACATCATACCTATGTCCCACGGCTGGAAATATGCCTAAACAGACAAATACTGCTTTTAAAAGTGGCCAATATCCACGCTCAACAGGTGGGTTGGTAAGCAGTCAATAGTTTCGCACTAGTCAGTTACGATGTTCTAAAATTTTACGAGCCGACGCCAAATGTTTAATATGCGAGTATGTTGTTATTATTTATTTATAGTGCATGCTACCCATAAATTTTTCTCCTCTTTTTTTCTTCTTTGCGTCGCGTGTTTTCGTACAGTCAGGGCCGTCTTACTACTCAGAGTAGCTCACAGGGGCCCTAGACTAATACTCTCAGTTTGGGAGATTTTTAGTCTTAACATTATAAATAAAAATATTTAAATGTTTAATGTAATGACTAATATTAGTTATCTTGTGTTGTTGTTTGCGTGGTGAGTGTTGTGTGATGCACGGTGCATGACGCACTGTGCGTGTTGTGTGTCTTGTATCGTGAGTGTTGTGCGTCATGAATTGTGTGTGGTGTGTGCCGTACGAAGCGCGTTGTGTCACACGGTGTTGCCTCGCACGGTGCGTGTTGTGTAACACGGTGTGAGTTGTGTCTCACGGTGCGCGCTGTGTCTCACGGTGCATGCTGTGTCCCTTGGTGCGCGCTGTGTCTCATGGTGCGTGTAGTGTCACGTGGTGCGTATTGCGCGACGCTCGTCGCGAGTTGTGGCGCACGGTGCGTGTTGTGTCTCACGGTGCATGCTGTGTCCCTTGGTGCGCGCTGTGTCTCATGGTGCGTGTAGTGTCACGTGGTGCGTATTGCGCGACGCTCGTCGCGAGTTGTGGCGCACGGTGCGTGTTGTGTCTCACGGTGCATGCTGTGTCGCTTGGTGCGCGCTGTGTCTCATGGTTCGTGTAGTGTCACGTGGTGCGTATTGTGCGACGCTCGTCGCGAGTTGTGGCGCACGGTGCGTGTTGTCTCACGGTGCATGCTGTGTCGCTTGGTGCGCGCTGTGTCTCATGGTGCGTGTAGTGTCACGTGGTGCGTATTGCGCGACGCTCGTCGCGAGTTGTGGCGTACGGTGCGTGTTGTGTCTCACGGTGCGTGTTGTGTCTCACGGTGCATGCTGTGTCGCTTGGTGCGCGCTGTGTCTCATGGTGCGTGTAGTGTCACGTGGTGCGTATTGTGCGACGCTCGTCGCGAGTTGTGGCGCACGGTGCGTGTTGTGTCACACGATGCGTGTTGTGTCACACGGTGCGCGCTGTGTCTCATGGTGCGTGTAGTGTCACGTGGTGCGTATTGTGCGACGCTCGTCGCGAGTTGTGGCGCACGGTGCGTGTTGTGTCACACGAGCAGGGTGCGTGTTGGGTCACACGGTGCGTATTGTGTCTCACGGTGCGCGCTGTGTCTCACGGTGCATGCTGTGTCCCTTGGTGCGCGCTGTGTCTCATGGTGCGTGTAGTGTCACGTGGTGCGTATTGCGCGACGCTCGTCGCGAGTTGTGGCGCACGGTGCGTGTTGTGTCAAACGATGCGTGTTGTGTCACACGGTGCGCGCTGTGTCTCATGGTGCGTGTAGTGTCACGTGGTGCGTATTGTGCGACGCTCGTCGCGAGTTGTGGCGTACGGTGCGTGTTGTGTCACACGATGTGTGTTGTGTCTCACGGTGCGCGTTGTGTCGCTCGATATGCGTTTTGTCTCACGGTGCGTGTAGTGTCATGCGGTGCGCGTTATGTGTAGCAGGGTGCGTGTTGAGTCACACGGTGCGTATTGTGTCACACGGTGCGCGTTGTGTCTCAAGGTGCGCGTTGGGTCGCTCGGTGCACGTTTCATCTCACGGTGCGTGTTGTGTGTCGCTCGGTGCACGTTTTGCGCACGGTGCGTGTTGTGTGTCGCTCGGTGCACGTTTTGCGCACGGTGCGTGTTGTCTCACGGTGCGCGTTGCGTTGCTCGGTTCGCGTTTTGTCTCACGGTGAGTGTAGTGTCACATGATGCGTGGTGTGTTACACGGTACGCGTTGTGTCTCATGGTGCGAGTTGTGTCAGGCGGTTCATGTTGTGTGTAGCTTTATACGCGTTGGTCGCATGATGCGTGTTGGGTCACACGGTGCGTGTTGTGTCACACGGTGCGTGTTGTGTCTCACGGTGCATGTTTTGTCTCACGGTGCGCGTTTTGTCGCACGGTGCATGTAGTGTGTAGTGTGTAGAGTGTAGTGCGTACTGACCTCCGCGGTGGCGTCGTGCAGCTGCACGCCGAGGTCGCTGGCGGCGGCGTGCGCGAGCGCGTCGGCGGCGTGGCGCTGGCGCGCGAGCTGCGCCGACAGCGTCGACACGCGCAGCGCCTGCTCCGACATACGAGCCTGCACTACGTCGCGCTCCAAACGCACCTCCTGACCACCCCGTATTCATTCATTTTTATAGCATAAGGATGGCAAACGAGCCCACAGTCCACCTGATGGTAAGTGGATGCTGTGGCTAATACACATATTCTTATATTTTTGTAAGGTAAATGTAAAGAACCAGACCTCTTTTATTGGTAAAAACGTTTCATCTTAATTCTTAGTAATTCTCAGTCTACGTGACCGTTATATGATGTAAGCCGTGTAGACATATTGGTAGTATTCGAAATTTGTCGGAATGCATAGGAAAACCTATTAAGTATCGTACATACTAAATCAACATGGGACTTCCATGTTAATATGTTATCAATGTTATTTTTACCTGGGACAAATAGTCCGATTAGGTAAGTCCAACTTCGACCGAGAGGTCCATCGACGGATTCAACTCGTTCGGGAAATTACGACACATCTCGTCAGTTTTACCTCAAAACCTGAAAACGAGACTGTACAACCAGTTCGTATTGCCAGTGATGACTTATGGATCTGAGCGGTGGTCCTTCACTGCTGGCCGTATGAGGATGCTCAAGGTCGCTCAGCGAGCTATGGAGAGGGCTATGCTCGGGGTTTCTCTGCGTGATGAACTTAGAAATGAGGATATCCGCAGTAGAACTAGAGTGACCGACATAGCTCAACGGATTGGTAAGCTAAAGTGGCAATGGGCCGGCCATATTGCTCGAAGAACTGACAACCGGTGGGGAAAAAAGGTTCTCGAGTAGCAGCCTCGTACCGGTAGGCGAAGTGTAGGGCATCCCCCCCACTAGATGGAGTGATGACCTGGTAAGACATGCAGGAAGTCGATTGACCTCTCGGTCGAAGTTGGACTTACCTAGTCGGACTATTTGTCCCAGGTAAACATACTCGTCAACAACTTCGAGCTTAGTGCTCCCAACAACTACTGGCATAGGTGTGACATGGACATTAAACATGATCTTTGTTTTGTCCATGTTCATCTTAAGACCTATCCGTTGGGAGACACTATTGAGGTCATTGAGCATAGCGCTTAGGTCCTCCACTTAGTCCTTTACTTAGTTACAACCAGTAAAATACCTTAATATAGAAATGAAATACTTAAATCAAGACAGTATAATATTATTGTTCAATTTTAACTTATTATAATAACTGTGTAGTGTCAGTGTAACAATATTCCTACCCTATATCCTATATCATCTAGTGGATGTCGACAGAGGGGAAACTGAATCAGAAGATGGGCAACAGCATCTTCCTGATAACAGCTAAATACAAAAATGCGGTTGCCAACCCACTTGCCAAGCGTGGCGACTATGGCATATATGAGGACAAATGGAAATATGAGGCAATCTATGAGGAAGTCGATGGATGTAGGCGACTCAGGACCGTGCTTTGTGGAGTTCCTTGGGGGAGGCCTATGTTCAGCAGTGGACTTGTGAGGGTCTGTAATGATGATGATGATGATGATGTTAATTGTCTTAATTTTTCTGAACCCGTATTGTTCTTTTGTTAAAATATTATTAAATTCAAAATACATATATAAAGCATTATATATTACCCTCTCAAATATTTTTGAAATAATGGGCATAAGGGCTTCTTTGAACAGAGGTTTGGCAATGGTAGTTTTTAATTTTTCAGGAAAAACGCCGTTACTTATATACATGTTCATAATGTGGCTTATAGGTTGAGATATTGTGTGACTTACATCTTTTATCACATTCGTTATGAAGCCGTCAATACCTGCACATTTAGTATTTTTAACGTAATAATAATTTTAAATATTCATTATGGAATAGTAGGATTCATGAATATCGAATTAAGATTATTAAATGTCAATGTATATGATTTAGTCAACTTATGGTGTGTTGATACACTGTCAATGAAGTGATTATTAAAGGCGTTAGCTATTTCAGTGGGAACAGTCAAGATATTTCTATTATCATTTATTTTTGAAATAATATCATTGGGATAGTTAGCATTAGCTTTTGCATTTGTTTAATAAATTTGTTTGTACAGCAATGTTTTTAATTTTTATAATACATTTTCTTTTATAAGATAAGGGTAACAAACGAGCACACAGTCCACCTGATGGTAAGTGGTTGCTGCGACCCACAGACATCTACATTTATCCTCGAATATGAATCAAAATGCAGATGCGTTGTTACCCGTGAGGACTAAGGTGGAATGCCTCGTTTTCAGTATATAGAGTCTCCGGTTCTCTACACTCACCATACGAAACACTGCAGCATTGAGCTGCTATTTTACGCTAGTATTCTATTTATTTATTTTATTCTTTATTGCACCGAATATTTGTACAAAAGGCGAGCTTAATGCTATATGGCATTCTCTACCAGCTAACCTTGGATAGAACAGAGAGAGTTATGGGCAAATAAGTAGTTATGATCAAATTAAGTTAAAATATATACATGCAACACATACATATAATATACACATATATATATATATATATATATATATATATATATATATAATTGATACACATATATAAATAAATACACACATTTATACATATATATCTCAATAAATGTATATATAAATAACTTTGAAATTAAAATTTGGTAGGCTACGGATATGCTCGAATAGTATTCTTTTAAAAAACATTTTTGGCAGGTATTGTTCGCAGGTCAACAGGCAATTTGTTCCAGAGGGAGATGGAAGTAACTGTGAAAGAATTTGACATAGGCCCAGAATGGTGGAGAGGAGTAGACACTAATAAACTGTGTGAAGAACGGAGATTGTGAGAATGAGTAGTAAAGTAAAAAAAGTAAAGTTACAGCCTATATACGTCCCACTGCTGGGCACAGGCCTCCTCCCATTCCTGAGAGGGTTTTAGGGCAAGAAATGTCCGCCGCGCTGCCCCAATGCGTGTTGGCGAACTTCACATGTCTTGGAAATAATTTTTTTATTTCTCAGACATGCAGGTTTCCTCACGATGTTTTCCTTCACTGCCGAACAGGTGGTAAATCAGCACTTAAAATTGCTATTAACAATTTCATTGGTGCCGGCGGGATCGAACCCAGGTTGCTCGCGTTCTGTGAAACTTACAGCGAGCGCTAACCATCTGAGCTACCACGGCTCTAGTGAGAATGAGTGTCACAACGGAATTGAAACCTTTCTTTTAGATAAAGGGTCACCCCTTTATCTAAAAGAAAGGTTTCAATTTCCAAAGAAAGGTTTAACTTTATCTAAAAGAAGAATCATTAAGAACTGAAAACAGGGTGGACAAGATTCGGAAATCTCTGCGCTGGCGTATAGTCAACCACTTTAACTGAGAGCGAAATTCTGAAACGTGATCATATTTGCGCAGGCCAAAAATGAATCGTATACAGTTGTTAAGTAACCTGTCCAACCTGTTTAGCAGCTCCTGAGAAATATTAGTGGGACAAACATCGGCATCGTCAAGTCGTCATCGGCAAGTCAAATAATGGAAGAATCAGACATTGGACGAGAAGAAGTTTAGTTGAAGGAGGCAGAAAGAGCTTAAGGCGATAGATGGAACGAAGTATGCCTGTGACTGTACGACAAACCTCTGATACCTGTAATATCTAACTAAGAGACGGGTCGATAATTAAACTCAGATCCTTGACACTAGAGCTGAAGGGAATTACGCAGTTTTCGTAGTGAATAGATGGTAGTTCAGATATGTTAAGTTGTGATACCAATCGACGACTCCCAATGACGATAGCCTGGCATTTATTGGGATTTACCGTTATACCAAAGCGCTGTGACCAGTCTGAAATACGTTGTAAGTCACGATTAACAGCTGCGATAGCAGTATCAATTTCAGCCAAGGACGCTTATGAGTATAATTGGAGATCGTCAGCATAGAGATGGTAAGAACATTGAAGGTGGGTAGTTAGAAGATTGATAAACACCGAAAACAAGATAGGAGAAAGAATGCCGCCTTGCGGTACACCTAGAGACAGATCGCACCAGTCGGAAAAATCCTGACCAGACCGAACAGCCTGCTGGCGACCGCGAAGATAAGAGGAAAACCAGTTCAATACTAACGAGGAGAAATTTAGTCTAGTAATTTAGAAAGTAATCCAAGGAGTAAGTCGTGATCGACACAATTTAATGCGTTTGAAAAGTCAATAAGGACAAGAACAGTAAAACATGACCTCTCCATGCCCTCTCCAAAGTCTTCTGTAACTTGAAGTAATGCTGTGGTTGTACTGTGTCCCGGACGGAAGTCAGACTGATATGTACTAAGGAAGTTGCATTTTGAAATGAAAGAGGTGACTTGTTTTTGTACCAATGATTCAAGTGCTTTGGAAAGAAACGGCAGTATAGAAATAGATCTAAAATGGGAAGGAAGCGATGGATTTCGTACTTTAGCAAGGGGCAAGACAAAAGCGTTTAGCCATAACTTGGGGAAGACACCAGTAGAAAGTGAGAAATTGATGATGTGAGTGAGCACTGGAGAAATTATATCGAGTATGAGAAGTATCATAGATCTACTCACCTCATCATAGCCGATTGCGGAAGATTTTATTTAAAGTATGGCTTTTCTAGTATCCTCAACAGTCACTGAACTGAAGTTGAAAGAATTACTCAACAACAAAGGCATGGAATTAAGTTCCTGGAGAGTAGTATCTTTGATGGAATAGTGCAGACGCAAAGCAGAAGAGAAGTGTATGTTTAAGTCATTGAGTGAAATATTTGGGATTAGAGGATTGGAATGCGATTTTCCGAATCCCAGGGAATTAAGGAACTTCCATATGTTTGTAGAAGAGGAATATAAAATACTATTGTGGATGTAGCGGCGTTTGGCAGTTCTTACTACCTGATTACAGCGGTTTCGTGCTCGCTTATAGTGTTGAAAGGTGAGACTATTCCGATTCTTTTTAAAAACGTGAAAAGCTCTATCTCTTCTTGCCATTGCTCTACGCGCTTCATCAGTTATCCACGGTGCAGGAGGTCGGCGTAACCTGACTGTTCGAACTGGTGCGTGCCTATCGAATTGAGAATTTGGGTGTTCAAATAAACAATAACGACAACGTCAATATTATTTTCCTCCAGTAATGTACCCCATTCTATATTCTTAACATCGCGGTCTAGTCGAATGGTGTCAATTTTATTAAAATTACGTAAATACACAATTACTGGTCTTGGCTTAGGGGGCTTTATTTTATACTATATGACCAAAAGTTCGTGTCGCGAAAACGCCGGAGCAGCCAGCTGATCATGATATATAACATGATCCGCTGAACTAGTGCAAATGATGTCTAGCCATGAATCTTCGGTGTCCACGTTGTGGTGAGTTGGACCAGATGGTAGAATATAGAGATCTGCTGAGTCCATGATAGCTTTGAGTTTGCCACTCTGAGGGGAATCCTTTAGTAAGTTATTGTTGAAATCACCCATTATTATTTTATGTTTGTTAATTGTGCTGATGGAGTCGATCACAGATTCTAGATGGGAAAAATAGTCAGTTGAAGGAGGGTAAACTGTAAACAACTCCGAGCACGATCCTCAAACCCTTAATATCTACTTCTACGAATAGGTACTCAGCAGATCCTCTATACTCCAATGGTGATATTGCAATGACATCATATGCATATTCCGATCGCAAGTAAATGGCTACGCCACCACCACCCTTGCCAGTGCGATCAGAGCGTATAAGTACAAATCCAGGAAGACTGTATGGAAATGTAGGTGTAGGTGACAGCGTGGAGGAAAGGGAGGGTTTTAGCCAAGATACGGAAATAAGTAGAGCATGGATGTATGGCGAGGAAAATGTGTTAAGCAGATCTGAATAATGGGCAGGGATGCTTTGCGCATTTATATGACATATATATAAGTAATTTGTATAGGCGAATTTCGTGTGCAAATAATTACCCACATCAACGAAAGAATCGTCTGTGGCTGAAGTGATGTTAAGAGAAGAACATGCTGAATAAAATGAGTCTTTATCTGATGACATTTAATCTATTATTAATAATAATAGTAAATAAAAAATAGGTAATAATAAATAATGTTATAAGAAATAATTAAAGTTGCTCTCATCTTTTAAACTATAAAGGACAATAGAAAGGGGTATTTAATATAATGATAATTATTAACTTAGGTAAGCGATGAACTTCGACTATAAGTAAGGCCGTGATTAATTACCGTTTTGCATTTATACAAGACACAAGAGTATGTATTAATTAATATAAAACTATCTATATTAATAATTATGAGAAGATTAAAACGTTACAATTAAAACGTGTGATTATATACTCTTTGGTGACAATTACAGAATATCAATAATGACCTCACCATTGCGTCTTTTTTAATCTATGGTCTAAACACTATAACTATAATTCTTAGAGTAATTACATACACTATAATTGTTTGTTATTGACGTCTGCGTCTGACTTTGACACAAACAATATGTTATTTTTGTTTACAGTCTAAAATTTCGTATGATGTAAAGTTAAACATAACCTCAAAAGTCAAAACCGAAATCATAAAATTAAATCGAAAATGTTATAAATACAGTAAGAATGTTAATGATCGTAAAGTGCAAGGCACTACTAGATCTTAGATTCATGAGGGCTTTTTCTACTTCATCAATATCTAAGAGAACGAATGAGTTAACTTGGGTTGAACTATTTTTAGTAGAATTATTATGTCTTGGAGAGGCACTAGGTTGTATACTAGATGCAAGTATTTAAGTAGTAACGTACATACTAGGAAACAGTTACGATAAATCACAATTTCTTACTGACTACACGCTTCGAAGTAGTTATAGTCCTGGATTTAGATCCTTCTTTTTTGGCGGTAACATCTGAGACTGGACGCGGGTACCACGTTCTACGTCAGCTTTGTGTTGGGCTGTCAGCTTCTCCAGATCGTTTGTTGTAAACATTCTGTAAGAGCGTGGTTCTTCCCCGGTCGAGCCGACCCATTCGTGTTACAACTATACTAATAATATAGCTGCAGCATGACTCTACCACGTATAAACATTCTATTAATTCTTATCTTAACAGCACAAACAACATAGCCAATATTAAAGTGCAAACAGGTACCTTTTAAGAAAAACCAGTCATTATGTTTGATTAATAACACTCAAAATAGATTTTTAACAATTACAATAACACTAAGGATATTGCCAAACGCTCGATCCAGATTTCACAAAACAAACAGTTAACTGCCGGCGCTAAATCTAATACGCGACTGTACGCGGTTCGACGAGTTAATTTTACCCATACGCCCTAGTTCACCTGTTACTCACGAGATTCACAAAGAGCAATAGGTCAGTTCAGTTTTGAAATATCAATGTCGTCGTAATCTGACGTGTAAGATCGTACGTGGCAGAGCCATGCTGCAGCTATATTATGGTTGAAGCACGAATGGATCGGCTCAACCGAAGAGGACCACGCTCTCACAGAATAAAGCGTGAAATAGTAGCTTAATGCTGCTGAGTTTCGTATCGTAAGTGTAGAGAACCAGATACCCTTTTAACTGCATACGAGGTAGTCCATCTTAATAATCAGCGAATAAGAATCATTATTCAAGGATATATGTATACAAGCCACATCATCAGCTGGATTGTGTGCCTGTTTGTCATCCTTATCTATACAAATAAATAAAGTTGAAGTGTCTGTTTGTAACGTCAAAATAACAGCCTTTTAGTAAATGCATATGAAAGTAAATACGGTGCTTATAATAGAAAAATCAATTTTTAAATTTTCTATCTGTCTGTCTGTTCGTTCCGACTAATCTCCGAAATAGCTGGACCGATTTTGACGGAATTTTCACTGGCAGATAGCTGATGTTATAAGAAGTAACTTACGGTACTTTTATTTTAGAAAAAGTGTTAGGGTTCTGCGAAAAAAAATTAAAATTATCCATGAAATTTAATCGTAATAAATTCCACGAGGATATAGTCGCGGGGAACAGCTAGTTCTATATAAAGAAAAATGTAGGTTATCAAGCGATCACTAGTTAAAGAGCTGCGATCCTTATATTAAGCTGGTGATTCCTGACGAAAATCAACAACGTCTCTAAAACAAGCGAAACCCAATAAGATCGTAATAGTAAAGTTATACGAGAACCAGGAAACATAATATGCGAAGTGTAAGTTGTGCCATATTTGGCCTAGTTTCAATGACAAACTATTATAGTCTATTAGTATGACTTCAGACATTTAATTTTTAACGAAAATATAATCGATGATGAAAAACGAATGAGAAACATCATCTTGTATATAAAAAGAAAATACTTAAAATTTATCGTGCTTCGATCGGACGCTATGCAGTTTCGCGAAACACTGTGCTAATTTTACTAATGTTTATTACTAGTAAAGACGGCTGACGTCAATAATCTTATTGTTGTCGTCAAACCACACACATATTTTTATTGTTTTCTTGCAATCTTGTCCATCTAAAGGTTGTCTGGAAGAGATCGCTTTTAGCGATATAACCGCCCATTGTATCACAATTCCTTTTCTCCTTTTTGTTTGTTCCTATAAAGTGTTACCTATGTATCTGCTAATGCAACAATCAATCGGCCATCAAGCGTGAAGATTAAGGCAAATCCTTTTTACGGAGGCACATGTCCAGCAGTGGACTTAACTGGCTGATTATGACGACGAACAAGATATCACTAGTGAATCGCACCGGCTTTACAGGGAGTGAAGCAGAGTTATTATTTAACGGAATCGTGTAGTGTCGTAAGAGGCGACAGAGAGAAACAAATCAGGAAATGGGCAGCAGCTTCTTCCTAATAACGACTAAAAAAAATTGCGATTGCCAACCTGCTTGCCAAGCTTGGCAATTATAGCAAATATCCCCTATGAGGCAATCTGTGGGGGAGGCCTTTAATAGGACGTAACGGTAACGGTACGGTAAACCTTCTCGTTTAGGGACGTTTTACAGGCAGTTTACTAATGCCGTAAACCGCCCCCAGTACAAGCAATTAAGTATAGTTGGAGCGGTTTACGGATCAGTAAGCTGACGTAACAATAAGCCATGTAGCTCTAAGAATCTACATCCGGTTGGGGAAGAAAGGTTCTCGAGTGGCGGCAGCATTGTACCGGCATGCGAATTGTAGGGCAGGCCCCACTAAAGAAGCGACGAACTGGTAATATATACAGGAAGTCGATGGATGCAGGTGGCTCAGACCGAGCTTTGTGGGGGAGGACTATGTTCTGCAGTGGACTTGTGATTGGATGTAATGATGATCAATGATGATGATGATGAGCGGCTCATTTTTGGGTAGGTGCAGGTAAGACTGCCTAAAATATTACTGGTTTGCCTGTAAATAAATTCAAGGCACATGTAAAAAGCATTCTAATGGAAAAAGGTTATTATGTAAATATTAGATGATTATTTAAATGATAAGAATAATTGGACATTGAGCTTTCTAATATTTTTTTGATTATAAAATATTATATTTTGGCGGATGAGTCGCTCGCGTCCGTAGGCTTCGACCACCTAATCCTAGGCCCACCCTACACGTGCTCCCCGGGTGGTGCTAAACAAGCGACAAATCCGAAAGAACAGACTTAGCTCCTTGCCGTGTGGTAGCGGCGTAAAAAAATACCACCAACTACTTTCGCACCATGAGGCAAAAAAGAAAAGAAATGGCCTCGAGTTCCCGGCGCCCCTTTAATGGGGCAGGGGTGCGAAGAATCTGCGGGAGGAAAACCGGCGACGAGGTTCACCACCCGTCACGTTCTGTCTCCCGGAGGGACGAAAAGTGAATTGCGAAAGCCCGTCTGGCTACACTGAATGTATGTGGAGCAATTAATGATAAGATGGATGAAGTATGCGATATGATGTATGATAGAGGAATAGATGTGTTATGTGTAAATGAGACGAAACGGAAGGGAAAGGATGCCACTATACATGGCATGTATACCGCGCACTGGTCTGGATTAGACGAGACAGAGCGGGCATGCCAGGGAGTCGGTATCATCCTTTCAGAAAGAATGGGTCATTGTGTGAAAGAGTATGAATGTGTAAGCCTGAGACTGCTATGAATACGAATGAAAGTGGGCTTAGAGAAGTTGTTTGTTCTAGGGGTCTACGCCCCAGACATGTCTAAGCCCACTTATATCCGAGAGCAGTGTTGGGAGATGGTAAGGATGGTGCTAATGAAATGCAAAAGTAATGAAAATATTGTTATATTAGGAGATTTTAATGGAAGGGTTGGCGTGAAGAGGCTTGGTTGTTAAAAGATATTGGGAACGTTTGGTGATGAAAGTATAAATGAGAATGGTGAAAGCCTCCTCACCGTATGTGTGGAAAAGAATCTTTTGTGACGAACACTTTCTTTTGTCATAAGAAGATTCACATGTATACATGGGAAAGAGGTGGTGATAGAAGCATGATAGATTTCATAATTGTGGATGAAAGAATGAGGAGCGCAGTGGTAGATACAAGGGTTTACCGGGGGGGGGGGGACGAATCATTACTTGGTCTTATGCCGAATTAATGGTCTATTCAGACGTTGGCGGCATCGACGATAATTTTACAATCATCTGTAACCGAAATACACTTAAACACGAAATTCTCAGAGATACAGGTGTTTTAAGGGGATGTCTCGACTTAGATCGTTAGACGGAGGAGCAAAGTAAAGTGGAGTGGCAAAGTCAAATGGAGAGAGCTTAAGACTTAAGAAGGGCTTGTGGCGTTAATGTTTCGAAAATTAGTTGATCTTAGAATTAGACCACTATGTTACAGCGTATAAGAACAGAGAGGTTACAAGATGAAGGTGCGAAAGAGAAGTTCAAATGTAGACTGAGAGAAAAATATAAGTGGTATGGATGAATTGTGTATGAATGATTTAGACTTGGAGACTGTGTGGTAAAATGTCGAGAAAGGTTTGGTGGATACAGCAACCGAAGTATGTGGTGTAAGTAAGAGAACGAATGAAAGGAAAATAACACTTTATAGTGGGATGATGAGGTACGGATGGAAGTACAAGCAAAGAAGAGAGCATGGCTAGATTTACTAGCAACCAAGGCTAGTTATTCTAGCGGTATGAATGATGATATTGAAAGAAAAAAGGCAGTCTTTAGACATCTAAATAAGAGAGTAAAAGTAGTTGAAAGGAAAAGGCAGAAAAGAACGGATAAGAATGATAGAAGAATATCGGATAACTTCCAGGCAAATATTTAAATGTTCTGGAAACTCGTAAGAACTGCCAGGGGACATTCAAAACAGCCTAGAATGAATGCTATACGAGACCAGAATGGCTGTATTCTGAATGACGAAGTGTCGAGTTTAAGGAGATGGAAGGAATACTTTGAAAGCGTGTTTATGAGTGATGAGACGTTTGAATTAAATGAAATAGAAATTCCGAAAGAAGAGGAAAGAGATAGAGAGATCGGTATAGATGAAATAATGAAAGCAATGAAAAGTATGAAAGCAGGTAAGGCAGCCGGATATGATAGAGTATCATTCGAAATGCTAAGGGCTGGAGAGGGAGTGGTGGCAGACGTGCTGTACACCTTGTTTAATTTGTGTTGGGAACTTAAGCGGGTACCGGGAGACTGGTGCAAAGCCGTGATAGTCCTAATATACAGGTTGGTCCAAACAGTGAAGTTATAAAATTTTTTTTTGATTCCTCACACCTAGGGGTATCCGAAAATACCCTATGTATGTTCCGCGATTTTTGTAGTTTTCGAGTTATGATTTTTTATCCTTTTTTGAAAATGTTCACCTAAACAGCCTAACATTGAAAAAAATGTAATTGTGAGATTTTTTCCAAGTTTTTTTTTGTTTGTAGCATGATCCTTATGAGTTGCCCTATTATGCATAAAATAATTAGCTTCCTAACATTCACCGAAGATACAATAATTTTAATCGAAACTTAAAAAAATTCTGTCAGGAGAGTGGAGCTTGAATTTTCAACATTAAATGAAAAATAGTAATAAATGATTTCATACTTTCTAATTAATTTTAAAAACTTGGCAGTACCTTAATCTTTCATAATAACATCAAAAAAATGACATAATAGGCCAGTTTTTCTGTTACAGACTTCTGAAATTCTGAAAAATTTATAACCTCACTGTTTGGACCATCCTGTATAAGGGAAAAGGATCGCAGCAGGACTGTAAAAACTACCGTGGTATCAGCCTTCTTAGCATTGTGGGAAAACTGTATGCTAAGGTGCTAATTGAAAGAGTTATGAAAGATACCGATGGAAAAATTTGGGATGTGCAAGCGGGATTTAGAAAGGGAATGGGATGTACGGATCAGGTCTTTTCCATGCGCATGATCGCGGAGAAGTTTTTGGCCAAAAACCAAAAGGTTTTTTGTGCGTTCGTGGACTTGGAAAAGGCTTATGACAGAGTGGACAGGGATGTGTTATGGCAAACACTGAACTCATTTGGGTTAAGCGCTGGGTAGATACAGGCATTGAAGTCTCTGGTATAGGGACTCCAGTGCTTGTGTCAGGATCAACGGGGCCTACTCGCACTGGTTTGGCATCCATAAAGGTGTCAGGGCTGTGTGGCTTCCCCGTCGCTGTTCAACCTATTCATGGACAGTTGTTTGGAAAATTTGAAAGTTGAAGAATGCGGGTTAAGAATGGGTGAGTTAACCGTCAAATGCCTTTTGTACGCCGATAATCAAGTCATACTTACGTCGTCGGCGGCCGAGTTGCAAATGATGATTACATTAATGAACAGGAACAGGAAAAAGAAAGGGGAATGAAAGTGAACGCAAGTAAGGCGAAAGTTATGGTTTTTGAAAGAGAAGAAAGTAAAACGATATGTAAAATAAGAATAGAGGGGGAATTGGTCGAGCAAGTAGATGTTTATGTATTTGGGATATGTATTTAGCAGGGATGGTAGATACGATAAGGAAATAGAACGACGAGTGAACGCAGGAAATAGAATAAATGGGGCTCTACACTCTCTCTATTGTGGAAAGTCAGAATGTGTCCAAAATGGCACGTATGGCAATTCACAATGCTGTGTTAGTCCCTACTTTAATGTATGGTAGTGAAAGTTGGGTGTGGCAGAAGAAGCACGAGAGTAGAATAAATGCTGTACAAATGCGGTCATTATTTAATGCGGTTATTAGGCGAAAATTTATCGACCAAGTTGGCGATATATTGAAAATGAGCCAAATTAAGAGTACCCTTAACCGACGAGTGTGTATGCGTAGGTATATGGATGTGGAGGAGGCGAGAGAGGTGTGTCAGAATCGTGCCAAATGGAAGTCCATAGTCTCTGCCTACCCCTCTGGGTGACAGGCGTGAGTGTTTATGTATGTATATGTATGTATATTTTATAAGGTTAAGTTGTAACTGTTAGGAAAAAATAGTCTCCTTGTGAGTTCCTTGCCGCTTCTTTTCAAAAGATCTCCCGCAGAAGGAACTTGTTGAAGCAATGACGTAGCATTTCACTTTCAAAAAATGCTCTGTAAAGGCCTTTAAATGAAAAATTATTTGACCTTGACTTTCAACTTTAATGATGAGTGGTTGGTTAACGTGGGTAGAAGTTAAATAGCATTGCTAGTCATTTTTAAATACAAAAACTGTGTCCAATCGTGATATTCGTAATAGCTTTTTATTTTAAAACGCAGTTCCTGGCAGCGCGTAGTGTTTTGACACAAAGAACAAAACAAGAAACCTTGGCGCACAAAGAAATCTCCGATGATGTCGCCACGTTAAAGATCGCCCTGCCAATTGACCGGCGCAGATTGACGTTTAATTGAGAGTACTCGATGCAAATGCAGTAAAATGAAGACTAAGTAAAAAAATACGCTAAATTCTTATTCGTAATTAGAATCGGTCACAATTTGATGCTTCAAGTCTTTTGTCATTAATAAGGTAGATCATGCGTCATTACGGCACAACAAAACAGAGCGTATTTGTAATTAGTCAAACTATAAACAAAGAACATATTTTATTTTAATATTAAGGCTAACATACGTAATTTGTTATTTTTAGTATAATAAGGGTAACAAGCGTGCACACAGTCCACCTGGTGGTAAGTGGATGCTGTGGCCCATCTACATATATCCACGGTTAAGAATCATAATGCAAATGCGTTGTCACCCCTGAAGATATATTAGTATTCTGTGAGAGCGTGGCCTCCCTGGTCGAGCCGACCCATTCGTGCTACAACCACAATATAACTGTAGCATGGGCTCTACCACGTATAAAATAACATTTGTCGCAATTTGATGCTTTAATTATTTGTTCAATAATAAGGTAGATCACGGCATTGCGGCTCAACAAAACAGAGCTCATATATACAAGAAAGTCAAACTAAAAATGTTTTGAAATTTTAAGAACGTGATTTTATAATCGAATCGTAATATGTAAGTAATGTTTTCTTACGGATTTTATCGCATTTAGTTTAAACGTTTTAATTCTGCGTAGAAAGTTCTACGGGTATCGGACCAAAAAATTTATATTGAAGAACGTCAAACACCTCAGTCCCATTCCCGTGACCATAAGCGCTGTAAAGTGCCCGAAACGTCGTGAATAAAAAAAAAAAAAATTAAACGCGTAAAAATCCGTAAAATTAGATTTATTCCATGTTTAATATTCCCGTAAATATAAGAAATCATTATAATATTTTGTTGTTGGTACAGTACAAAGAATTATAGCAATTATTCGCTATCGAGAAAAAACCTTACCGTTAGATCCGGCAGGCCCATTGCAATGCACTTCCTAAAGAACACAAACATCACCCACCCATCAGACGTCCACACAAACGCTTTACTAACACCTAACACTACACTACACTAAAAACTACATTTCGAAATGGCTACAGGCTACATAGCGAAATGGGTAGCGCGATTTTGTAACATCTGAAATGCAGTGATGATGCGAAATGGGGAACACTGGGATGCAAAGTGATTCGCAGAGACCTTGCGACAGCAAAACACGCTCTGGAGCATCGGGAGAGACTGAGGCCGCGCGGGAACACGACCGGCGCGACGGGAGGACGCGCGATGTGAGAATTGTCAGCTGATTGGATATGGCATCACAGCAACAACTTATTATTGTACGTATATTGGAGCATTTTATATTATTCAATTACATAATTGCACATTAACTTGTATTTTTTTTGTATTTATGCCTTAAATGTAAAAGTATCTTCATTATAAGTAAATTAATTTCCATTAAATGAAACTAATTTTTACGGATTATATCGCGTTTAAATTTAACTTTTTAATTTCCGACGTTTCGGGTGTTTGACGATAATCTGTAAAAATTAATCCGTAAAAATTAGTTTCATTTAATGTGTAGTCTTCGCGTGAATATAAGAAAATATTAAATTAATTTTCATTAAAAGATATTCTAATTGGAGTATAAAACAATAATAAAAGTAAAAAGAAAGTTTAAATAATTATGTATACGCGTAGAAAATAATCTCATAAGTTTATTAAAATGTATAATATTGGATGGAAAGACGTAATGGCTCTTTCATTTCAATAAATAACACGTAAAAGCTAATATTTAAGATTAGAACTCCCTTAGGTCATGCCGCTTACTCCGTATCATCCCGTGGGTAGGGTTGCCATCTCCTAAAATGAAAAAGCCGGACTCGGCGCTCCAAAAAGCCGGACTTTTGGCCCTAAAAGCCGGACAGTAATTTTTAGAAAGCCAAACATAGCCAAACAAGCGCGGCGGGGCGGGGCGGGGGCCCCACTCCCGCGTCGCGCGCACCGCACCGCTCTTCGCCGCCCGCGCCGTAGCCATGTTTAATATAGTATTGGCTGGTAATAATGTATATGGATAGATAAATTCCGCATTGCTTGGCTCATTATACTGCAAGCGATGCGTGCAACGCGTTACACTAACAAAAAGCATAACAAAAGCCGGACAGGCCGGACACATAAAAATTTGGCCGGACACAACCAGAAAAAGCCAAACATGTCCGGCTAAAGCCGGACAGATGGCAACCCTACCCGTGAGTGCCGTAAGAGGCGACAGAGGAAAACAAATAAGGAGATGGGCAGCAGCGTCTTCCTAATAACGAATAAAAATAAAAAACTGCGTTTGCCGACCCGCTTGCCAAGCGTGGCAACTATGGTATATCCCCTATGAGGCAATCGATGGAGAGCGTGGTCCTTCCCCGGTTGAGCCGATCCATTCGTGCTACAACCGTAATATAGCTGCAGTATGGCTCTACCACTTAAAGTGTTGTATGAATGAATTGAAGGATTTGAATAAAAACAAATAACGAATTTGTGTATAAAGCCATATCCGTGGATTTCCACTTCAGTGGCACTAAATTTAGCGCGTACGCAGCGATACGCAGGGCTGCCTCGAATACAACTCGTGTGCTTGTTGTTGTGCAAGTTACTGTTAATTACCAACAAATTAGGTTACGACGCGGTTATGGGAGTTTTATGGTCGGTTTATAGTGTTTGTTGTTACAGTTGGTGTTGCAACCGTGAAATTCATGTCCGGTTAATAGTATGGAGTATTCTTGAAATCTCACAAAACCCTCAAAACATTCTAGAGTTGAACACAATTAATTATTTCCAAGCTAAGTTATTAGGATAGGCAGATAAGAAGAGATTGCAGTCCAAGACGACTTACGTATAGACACCTGGACCGCGTAACAATTAAGATGGTTTCCTGTCAGCTGACCCAGCACTTCCTTAAGCCGATTTTCATATCACCCATTGGACTAGAGATAGTTATTACATCCCACGCAACGCATAGTTCCGTTAACATTTTTATATTTCTAAGAAGTGAAACAACTTTTTCTGATTTTATCATTAAAGTTGTATAGAAGCTGTATTTTTGCATGTGCTTTGCTTATACAGCTCTAAGTGTTATTATAGTATCACTAAAATCTCATTTCTGAACAATGGCGTATGCAAACTCTCTTCTAAAACTTATTCTTATGGTGTCATTGTACACTTTTGTAAATACAGTAGTTTTATGACTTCTGTCTATGAAAGTGACATAAAACTAAAAAAATAAATGACAGCCATAGTAAAACTTAAATCTACATAAGTGACAAAATATCGCCATTTTGTATGCGTTGCGCGTTTATATTGTGCTAGTGAACAAAATTATTAATATAAGGAAAAAAGAAAAAGATTTGGTGCAGTAAAAAGATCATGTTAAATCTAAATTAAATTTATCCAACACTGTTACCAAGACAAGGTTTATCATCTTTTATACGTATCTCCAAAGATAATTATATGTTATGTTGAAAAAACTGCTATACAGCGTAAGTAATAAAAATATCCTATTATAGAACTGATTAAAAACTAATGGCTGCACGATATAATCCATAACATACACAGTACAGCTACTAAGACTATAAGACCCTCGAAATACCGTTTATGCTGTTAAGCAAATTGTCGCCATTTTAAGACTCATAAAAACAAAATTTAAAATATAATTTTGGGAATATTAGACATTACTCTAAGCCTATAATACTATTACTTTAAGTTTGACTAATGATAACTGTGCCCCAATGTGCCTTCATATCCATTAATTTAATATTATTTTATTCTAACCTAGACAACCGACATACTTTGTCCTTATATTATTTTTTTGTTTTGCTGGCGCGGCAATTTTTGATAGAAAACATATACTAGTATACCGTAAATCTAATTTTGCACTTTCAATTCACCAATTATCACCGTCAAAACTCAACTCCAATCCGAATATAATATTTATATGTTAAATATATTATGTTAAGACATTAAATGCCACCATCATTCAATAAACGTTCTTTTTGTTTTATATTCATTTGTAATTTCGTTTAAAAACCAATTTACAACGTTTGTCCTTATAAGTTACTTATAAGACAATATCTGTAGTGTAATAGTTTCCTTGCACACCACATAACAGCTGTAATACAGCAGTTATACAGCCTCTTTATGCTTGTACAGCTACTGTACAGCGCTACTAACGTTTAAGCTGCATAATTTGTGCCAATTTTTTACTTATAAGAACTGTATAAGCGCTTATACAGCTTTTATACAGCCAGAAAATACAGCCTCTAGTATAAAAATGAACTTCAATACAGCTCGTATACAGCTTGCATGCTACTTGTGTTGAATAAATTGGTACATTGTAAAATTATAAAATAGATTTAATGTCTAAGAAAAACAACCTGAATCTTATTCATTTCGCTATTATTTTATAAAAATGAAGGTTCGTATTATTTATTTTAATTATATAATTATCTTACGTAACCGCATATTACTAATAAACACTGTATTTAAGTATTTAAAAACTAGTCCTACTAGCCCTCTAGTAAATGTATAGATTGAAAATCAATAAAATTTGGTTAAGTATTAAAAAGTTAACATAAACCTATACGCAACAATTGTGTTTTTGACCACAATAACATAGAACAAAAAATTTTAAAACTAATAAATAAATAAATACTACGTATCAATTTTACGTAGGTGCAACCCTGAAAACCGCAGCAATAAAAGTGAATAATAGGTACGTGCCCCGAGTACAGTGAGCAATGGGTCGGTTAAATAGTGTCGGGACGTCCTCAGACTCTGCGCGGGATGACGATGACTCATTCATCTCATGGAGGAACATTAGGGACCTTCCATGGCTATCAACACACCGCCATTTCATTCAAGTTCTGGTTGAATGAACTATTTGTTTGACATATGTGGTTTATTTTCAGCCAGCAAGCGTAACAAAGATAAATAATGATATTTTGATACCAGGTAATAGCAGACTTCAAAAAATTAAAAATAAATAAAATAACGTCACATTCTTGTTTAAATAGTTATATATATATATATTACTAGCTGGCCAGGCAAACTTAGTTCTGCCCTTTCCGACTGCCCTTTGTTCTAAAAAATATTAGATTCGCAATAAAAATGATTGAGGGTCACTCATCGGTTTAAAACTATCCTATCTCTCAGGTAGCAAGCAATACACATTTACAAAATGTCATTAAAATCGGTTGAGTGGTTTCCGAGTTCATCGCGGACAAACAATGTGACATGTAATTTAAGATTAAAAAAATTACATGTCACATTGTTTGTCGGCGATGAACTCGGAAACCATAATTTAAGATATAAAAAAATCATCCTCAATTTTCTGACCCTCAGAAGTGGAATATTTTCTCAATACTGTTATGGGATATACAAAATAATTAGTTAAATAAAGGATCATTAAAATCGGTTCACAAGTGGCAAGCAAATCGAGTAAAGTACATGCAAACAAAGCAGTCTAATTGAGAAGCTCCTCCTTTTTTTGAAGGTTGCTATAGAAACTGATCAAGTGCTTATATGCTATTCACAATTAGTGTTCGCAACACTCAGAAAAAAATCTGTAACAGACAGACAAACACCAAGGAGATACCATAAGTGCTTAAATTTGCGAATAATGGCAAGAAACAAAATTAAAAGTAGCGAAATTGAACAATCAACCAATTGGCAAGAGGGCAGACAGTGTTACCGAAAAAAACATTATTTCCTGTGTGAGAATCGTCTTTCCCGGACATGCCAACAGATTTGATATGTATTTCTGGTAGCACATCCCGTCCTATCGCACGGGCACTACATGGGCTATGTATTGTTGTAAAGGTGAAAGAAAGAAAGAAAAAACATATTTATTCACCGCAGCAGCTTACTTAAAAAAAAAATAACTAAATACTTATAATATACATATTATATATGGATTGCAGCAACAAAAGGCCACCGACTTAGTATAATGCTACAGTAACAGAGCCAGCTACAGCCTCGTTGGTCTAGTTGTTATAAACACAATTTTGTTCATGAGGTCATGGGTTCGCATCCCGGGTCGGTCCAAAAATGAATTATTGGATTTTTCTGTAAGAAATTCTCAGTAGCAGCCCGAAGTCTGGAAGTAGGCGGTGTTTCATCTGCGTGCCTCGGAAAGCACGTAAAACCGTAGGGCCTGCGCCTGATCTCTCTCCGGTCGTGTCGGACAACCGATCCATCGGACTATGAGAGTGAGGGAATAGACAGTGCATAGTCTTTTTTGAGACTGGTCGCCGTGACCGAAATTCGGTCTGGAGGACATTATTATTACAGTAACAGATTTACCGTAGCGCTGATATTCTGTCGGTGCCACATAAGTCGACTCTCTAAGGTGCTACGATTTAAAACACTTATTGTATACACCGCTCATTGGTCGTAAGCCGAAAATATCTTAGCTGAAATTGGCCATAAAGTACCAAACTTTTCCAAACCGGTTTTCGTATAAATCCGTCGAACGTGTAATGCAGACAAAAGTAATAAAATTTTTCAGCTGCAGAGGTCAACGTGCGTACAATTTCATTACATTGTACAAGTTTCAACCGCAATTGGCTCATTACGTTCTAAATATGCGTAGGTGTGAAGCGTAGATAGACAGGACTCATATGTGCTAGTTAGAAAGTGAACTAAACGGAAGCGATCAAATACGTTTATTTTTTATAGAATAAGAGTGACAAATGAGCACACAGTCCACCTGATGGTAAGTGGATGCTGTGGCCCGTACACATCTACATCTATTCTATGTTAATAATCAAAAATCTAAGGACTACGAGTGAATGCGTCGTTTCCTGTAAAAGCGGTCTCCGGTTCTCTACACTCACCATACGAAAGTATTCTGTGAGAGCCTGGTCCTTCTCTGATTTAGCCGACCCATTCGTGTTACAACCATAATATAACTGCAGCATGGCTTTGCTACTTAAAATCAATGATATGGTAATCATGAAATGAACGATACCGAACATTGGCCTGGTCAAAAAACTACCATAAAGCACGATGACTTCATGAGCCACCTACACCAATTTGCTACAAACGTATCTCACCCGGATGTCATTTTATATAATGAGGGTTCGTCCCACTCTGATTTTGCCGGACCGTCGCCGTCGCCACTATTAGAAAGTCATCAATAATGGTCGGTTTGACGCTCTGCCTGTCTCCACCCCTTTACTGTCGGACATACCGCGAATTTGTACCGTAGGGTTTCTTTCGTCTCTTTTACTTGCCGTCAGGTAGAATAGCAGTCAAGCACGGGCTTATAAGGAATAAAAAGAACGCTCAGCCATGTGTCACCATAGCATTATTTATTAAGCTATTTAATTAAGCTAGGTATATCTGTTATTAGGTTATCTTGTCCATGATGTTCTCCATACCGAATTTAGGTCACGGCGGCCTGTCTCAACGGAGACTAGCTGCGCAGCATAGGTTTATAATGCATAAATATATGCGCAAGCACAGGTCCTCTCTATTTTCTTACTCTCATAGTCCGATAGAACGGAATCAGGTGCAGTACCAACGGCTTTACGTGCCGAGGCACGGGGCTGAAACACCGCTGACTTCCGGATTTCGAGCTGCTACTGAGACTTTCCTACAGAAAAATCCAATAATTGATTTTTGGACTACTGAGATATTACTTGACGGAAAAACCCAATAACTTTGACATTTCAGCCCGACCCGGTATTAAAACCGGGGATCTCATGATCAGCCAGTCACGTTGACGACTAGACCAACGAGGTAGCGAAAGTTATGAGTATTATTGTTGACAATGGTTCTTATAAATAAGTCATTATATATTTACAAAATAGAAGGCTTTATATAAAAAATTCATCACAAGTCTATAAACTCGGAGAATCGAATGTAGGGAAGGCGATTTCTTTCATAACTATGGTGACGGGAGCGTGCGTGTTGTTATAGAAATAAAAGCTGGAGCCGCGCCAAGCTCGGCGGCCACGAGGTCGTAAGAGTGATACCCACCATGAGGATGTTGTAAATTTGAGTAAAGTATTTATTAATCGATGACGCAAAAGTGATGTTTTTGTAAAAGTTTTACATTAGAAACAGCGGCTTACATATCTTTTTTTACAGAATAAGGGTGACAAACGAGCACACAGTCCACCTGATGGTAAGTGGATAGTGGATACTGTGGCACATAGATATCTACATCTATCCTCGGTTAAGAATCAAAATGCAGATGTATTGTCAATCCTAAGGACTAAAATAGAATGCCTAGTTTCTAGTAGAAAAGGTCTCCGGTTCTCTACCATATGATGTGTAAATTGTATTCAAAATATAATTCACACATCATCTTAATAAGAGTTATATGAACATTACCAAAATACTTTAATATAACAAAAGAATATGGAAATTGCTTTTACTTATTATTTAATACTAGCTGTTCCCCGCGACTTCGCCTGCGTGGAATTTATTACGATTGGGTTTTAAGTATTTTATTTTTGCGCAGAACCCTAATTCCTTTTCTAAAATAAAAGTAGCCTAAGTTACTCCTTATAACATTAGGTATCTACCAGCGAAAGTCCTGTCAAAACAGGTCTAGCCCTTTCGGAGATTAGCCGGAACAAACAAACAGACAGAGACAAAATTCCCGCGACTTCGCCTGCGTGGAATTTATTACGATTGGGTTTTAAGTTTTTTTTTTTGCGCGGAACCCTAATTTCTTTTCAAAAATAAAAGTAGCCTAAGTTACTCCTTATAACATTAGGTATCTACCAGCGAAAGTCCCGTCAAAACAGGTCTAGCCCTTTCGGAGATTAGTCGGAACAAACAGACAGACAGAGAGACAAAATTTTTAAAAATTGTGTTTTTGTTATAAGTACCGTATATACTTTCATATGCGTTTAGTTAAAAGCTGTTATTTTGACATTACAAACAGACACTTCAATTTTATTTATTTCTATATGTATATAGATTAAAATGATGAAACAGTGACAAAAACAACCTTGCTAAGGTATCAGTGGAAAATAATTCAGCAGGTAGAGTGGGGGCAAAGGTGGCGATTAAAATGTACACATTTAAACCTCCCAATATTTTAATCTAAAATAGATATCATGGTAAGATCCATAGAAAACAATAGATTCGTCTCTTAATTTAAAACATCGCACTAAAAGAAACTGGTATAGATTATATTTTTAACTAGCTGGCCGGGCAGATGTTGCTCTGCCCTTTCTGTGTGACTCAAGCTCAACTCATTGCGACTTTCATATCGAATTAACTCCGGACTTTTCACAGTGTAAATATAAAATTAGGTTTTGATTGCGGACAGCACGACAATTTTATTCTAAGATTGCAACGAACTTTAAAAACTGTGTTTAGTGAATAGTGATCGTTGTAAAACTGAAATATTTTGTCTTGTGTAGTTAATTGTAACGTGTTATATGATTGTACTGTTCTTTTTTTTAAATGTCCTGCTGGTTTTCTTGCTGATTCTTCTCAGGACAGAGGTATTTTCCGAACCAATGGTATTAAACATAAGAATGATTTTATATAATATATAATATTTTCTATATTATATAATATTTTATATAAGTCGGGTTTTAGGCTTATATCACAATCTCAAAGTCGCCTAAATAATTACTTTAAAAACTTCATCCCTATTTTTGCACCCTTAGGGGTGGATTTTCTTCTCCCAATTTATATGGGACCGCCCCTAAAGTATAACCTATTTAATAAAGAAAATTAAAATCGGTCCACAATTGACGGAGAAATCGGTAAACGTACATAAAAAAATACATACAGTCGAACATAGGACCTCCTCCTCCTCTGATTATGAAATCGGGTAAAAATCAATAAGATTTGATGTCGTCAATCCTATATATAGAAATCCACGTTGCTGTTGTGTGAATAGTGGTTTTAGGTGAGATAGAATTAATTTCATCATTTGTCATTCGAAACACATTTAACGTCGGTATTCTGTGCGAGCGTGGTCCTTTACGATTCTAGTTGCAGTGCTTTTACCCACGCATAAATAATTTAACTTTGTAGAATGTGATGGTTGAAGCATCAAGTGTTTGAAGGCGACATAACGGAATCAATTATCTCATTTCGTTTCATGGGTGTCATTTTTTTATAGAATAAGAGTGACAAACGAGCACACAGTCCACCTGATGGCAAGTGGATACCTTGGTCCATAGACATCAACATCTATTCTCGATTAAGAAGCAAAATGTAGATCCACTGTCACCCATGAGGACTAAAGTGAAATGCTTCGTTTCCAGTAAAAACGGTTTCCGGTTCCCTAAACTCACCATACGAAAGTATTCTTTAAGAGCGTAGTCCTTCGGTCGAGCCGACCCATTCGTGTTACAACCATAATTTAGCTGCAGAATGGCTCATGCTGTTCTTTCTACTCACCATACAAAAGACAGCTGCATTAAGCTGTTGTTTAAATGTTAAGTTAACAGTTAAGCTGTTGGTATTCTGTGAGAGCGTGGTCCTTCCCCGATCGTGTCGAACCATTCGTGCTACAACCATAATAACAGCGTTACAACACATTTAAATATATTAATTATACCCGTGACCATGGGTGCTGTGAAGTACTCAAAATGTCGTGAATATAAAAAAGTTAATATACGCGTACCCGTAAAAACTAGTTTAATTTAAATGCGAGGTGACGTATGTGAGGCATGTAGTGGAAAAGGTGGGGCGATTTGAACCGAGATAGGTCAAGGTGGGGTGATGTGGAGCGGGCAGCGCAAGGTGGGGCAATGTAGAGCGAGGTAGCGCAACGTGGGGCGATGTGAAGCGAGATGGCACAACGTGGGGCGATGTAGAAAAATTTGGTGTGAGGTGGCACTAAGTGGGGCAATGTGGAGCGATGTGGCGCCATGTGGTGCTAGGCACAAATTGGGGCGATGTGGTGCTAGGTGACGCAACTTAGGACGATTTGACGCAATGTGGTGCGAGGTGGCGCAAAGTGGGGGGATGTGGTGCGAGGTGGCGCGACGTGATGCGATGTTCGAGTAGTGTGGAGCTGGGGATCGTACCTCCGCCAGGCGGTGCAGCTGGTCGCGCTGCATGCGCAGGTCGGCCAGGCGCTTGAGCGCCGCGTCCTCGGCGCGGGCCAGCGCGCGCACCGCCTCGCGCACCTCCACCACACAGCACAGCCACTCCACACTTTCCATCTTCTCCAGCTCCTGCTCCTGCGCACACACATCTCTACTTACACCCTATTTATTTTACACTACACACAGCTTACGACTGCTCTAGTGCAAGATAAAGGATAAATTTTAAATACTACTATGTATAGAATAAAGGTGACAACCGAGCACACAGTCCACCTGATGGTAAGTGGATGCTGTGGCCCATAGACATCTATTATATAATTTATAGATTTAGAATAAAAATAGACCTATAAAATATTTATCATTACTTGGGGGAGTCCTATGTTTAGCAATGCACCTATGAAGGGCCATATTGATGATGATAATGAAGAATAAAAATGCAAATGCGTTGTCACCCCTGAGGATTAAGATGGAATGTCTCGCTTCCAGTAAAAAGGGTATTCGGTTCTCTACACTCATCATACGAAATACAGCATTATTCTGCTGTTTTACAATGGTATTCTGTGAGAGCGTGGTCCTACCCCGGTTGAGCAGACTCATTCGTATAAAAAAAGTGAAGTAAAGTTACAGCCTATACATGTCCTACTACTGGACACAGGTCTCCTCTTACTTCTGAGAGGGTTTTAGGGCTAGGAGTATCTGCGGCGCTGCCCCAATTCGTAATGGCAGACTTCAAGTGTCTTCGATATATTTATTTTTTATTTTTCAGACATGTAGGTTTCCTCACGATGTTTTCCTTCACCGCCGAGCAGGTGGTGAATCAGCACTTAAAATTGTAATTAACAATTTTATTGGTGCCAGCGGGGATCGAACTCGGATTGCTCGCGTACTGTGAAATTTACAACAAACGCTAAGCCCCTGAGCTACCACGGCTGCATTCGTGCTGCAGCCATAATTTAGCTGCGGCGTGCCTCTACCACGTAAAACCTGGAGCGACAGTCATCAGCTGTGACAGATACTTGCAGCGCCAGTTACCTGCAGCGGCGTGTGCCTACAATCACGCAGCGACAGCTCCTCACTGTGCGACGAGGTGTCGGCCAGCTCGTGCGCCGCCTGCAGCGCGCGCCTTCGCCCCTCCAACTCTGCCGTCAGCCATCCACACTGCGCACACCACACAACGATACCTTCATCTACTCTCATACATGCTCACTATTTATTTATTTTATAACGTAAACCCCTGAAGTAGGAAATTTTCTGTGTAGTTGAGACGTTTATGATACCCATAACTGCCTCTTTTGTCGAGTGGTCGAAAACGCGACTGATGATCTTGAGGTCCCGGTTTCGAATCCCAGTTCAAGTCAAAATCAGTTACTGGGTTTTCTGTTGAGAAATTCTCAGTGGCAGCCCGGAATCAGGAAGTTGACGGTGTTTCGACCCTGTGCCTTCGAAAGCACGTAAAGCCTTTGATCCTGCGCCTGATCCTCTCCAGTCGTGTCGGATTTCCGTCCTATCGGACTATGAGAGTGGGGTAATAGTGAGTGCACCCGTGCTTGCACATACACTCGGGTACTATAAACCTGTCCTGCGCAAATGACTAGTCTCCTTTGAGACTGGTGGCCGTGACAGAAATTAATCTAAGATTATATGATATTTTATGGTGTTGGTGCGACTTAAGGAAAGACATGTGCAGGTGCTCATTGCATAAGTCCTAATATTTTCATAACTTTATCCATTTTTATTTGTAGCCCTATGTCTTCCTTATTTTCTATTTCCCTTCCTTCTTTAGATATTTCTCTTAATACATTATTATCATTACACTTATACATATATTATGATATTCAACGTTAAGGAAGATTGAGTGAAGTATCTGATGAAGAATGGGAGGTACAAGGTTTTGGCAACATTCAGTGTGAGGCGGTTGGAATAAATCCAATTATCTACTACCTGAAGTGCTGTTTCTGCATTATATTTTACGAGATCCCCATTTATGCCAGATTAAAACGAAATAGTGTCATCGGCATATGTAAAAATTTTTCAGTTAGGAATGGAGAGCTGACATAACTGATTTATATAAAGAAAGAATATAGTGGAACCAAGGATGGAGCCCCGAGGGACAATATATGACATAGGCACAGGTTCACTTAGGAGTCCATCTATTTTGACTCGCTGGCTGCGATTTGTAAGATAGTCGTAGAAGATGTTGTGTGCAGCACCTCAAACACCGCATTCCTTGAGTTTATGAGTAAGGTTGGGACATGGACAAAATCAAACGACTTTTTTATTTTCAAGTTCTTCGACTATTGCTCCCACCAACTCCGTTACTGTTTCTTCCATACTGTACTGAGGCATCAGTATAGTACTGAAGAAGAACGAAATCCATACTGCGTAAGCAGGAATATGTTTTTTTTATAGGATAAGGGTGATAAACGAGCACACAGTCCACCTGATGATAAGTGGTTGCTGTAGCCGATAGCCATCTACATCTATCCTCGATGACGAATCAAAATGCAGATGCGTTGTCACCCGTGAGGATTAAGATGGAATGCCTCGTTTCCAGTAAAGCGGGTCTTCGGATCTCTACACTCACCATACGAAATACAGCAGCGTTACGCTGCTACTTCACGTTGGTATTCTGTGAGAGCGTGGTCCTTTCCTGGTCGAGCCGACCCATTCGTGCTACAACTATACCAGTAATATAGCTCTACCACGTAAAAATGGTCTTTAGGAACTGAACGAGCTGACGGTTAAGGATCTTTTCGAGGATCTTTGATAACATAGGAAGGACCGATATTGGTCTGTAATTTTCAACACTACCCCTATCCTTGCCCTTGTGAATCGGATGTACGACGGCAATCTTAAAACGTTTAGGGAAAATTTTATTGATAATAAATCTGTTACAAATATGCGTTATCACAGGAACAAGCACGCCGACTGTTTTAGGGTATTCGCAGTAATAATTGTCGATTCCCGAGGCGCACTCCAAACGCAGAGAGATTGATTGATTGTATCTCTGCATAGTCTGTCTCAAGTAAATCAATTGAATTTGTTGGGGAAGTAGATTTAAGAAGGGTTCAAACATGCGATCTCTGCTATACTCAACCAAATCTAAGAAATACCATTCGACAGCTGTCAGACTTATTGCACTAGGCATGCCAACCAAAAAATCGCTACGCGCAATATTCGATTCTTTAGGAAAATCGATATCGATTCTTTAGAGTTGGTAATCATTTAGTTTTATTTCGATTAATTCCAGAATAAATTAGAAATAATTTAAAACACAAGATTTATCACTTTCTTCGTATTTATTATTACTGCTTATTTCTAGAGGCAAAGTTGTATAAATTTTAATTTTGAAGTTAGATTAAAAATAAATTTATTCAGTACTTTCAATACAACTAGTTAAGCTGTCGTTGTTTAGATTAATTATTGGATTTTCAATAATGTAGTCAAAATGAATGCCTCTTTCAAAGTCATCCATAATAATTTGTTTTGTTTTCTCCACCACTTTTGCCCAATTATCCTTTGTGACATGGGTACATGCTTCATTCCATTTTCTTCACAAAATATAAGATGTTTTCATCTCGTGTGTTTTTAAGTAGAGTTAATAATATGTTTGCATTAAGAACATTTCATATAAGAACTGGTGGTAATATTGTGATATTCGCAGGAATAATTTGTAAAAGGGTTATAAACCACTCTTTGAATTTTTCTGCATCTATTTCCTCATCGTATTCTTTTGTACTCTTTTATTGGAAAGCTAGCACCTAAGAGCAAAATAAGCCATCAAGTCATCAACAACCAATAAGTTTAAACCGCGATCTACTAAACTTTCTTGCAACTAAGCCTCAGTATGATATTCTTATTTAGATAATATCATAAATAATAATATTAGATATTCTTATTTATGATATTCCAGTATATAACTTGCCAAGGTCAACGAATATAGTAGATTCAGTCCAAAAAGTTATAGCCGAGTCACAAAGTAAGACAAACACATAATCACAAAAGTACGCACAGTAAGCTCCCAAAATGGCAGGATATTGGAATTACGTTGTGTTTTTTTCAGCGCGGCTTTGGATATGAGTTTCTTTGCCTACACAAATTTACACTGACAAAGTAGGAAATTATAAAATAAATAAGCTTGTTTTATTCATGATTCATATAATTTCAGCAATTCTAAAAATAAAATTTAAATAAACAAATAATAAATTAAAACATTAAAGATTCGATTAATTGAACATTTTTACCGATTATTTGAATATTTTACCGATTATTCGCATAATAATGAATTTTAATCATTCAAATACTACGGGAAGGTACAAAGCGACATATCATTGAAACAACGTCAGGCAAAAAGTTTACTCTGGTAATTTTTTTTTTTTAATGTTCGAACTTAAATTAGTGATATAGAACTATACATGTAATGAAATATAGATAACTTCATAATTCTTTGGATTTACGTAAAAGGTTATTTTAAATCGTGTGAGTACGCTTATACAAAGTTATTGCGGAATGATTAATGTGAAACGTGAAAAGGTATTTCTTAGATTTGGTTGAGTGTAGTAATGTTAGAAGCTAAACTATTACCGATTACTGCAAAAAATACTACAAATCAGGTTAATTTAGAGATGATTTGCGACTATCAGAAGCATTTAACAACTCACTTGAAGAAGTCGCTTTTGGGTTATTTTTAGCAAGTAGCAGCACTCTTTTAAAGTTTTCTTAGGAGGTTGTTACAGAAATTTCTGTATCGGGTATGAACTAGTTTGACAAAAGGATCATTGAGTGACCGCACACGATGTCTGATGCACTTAATTATGCCTGGAGTTATCCAGGGCTTAATTTGCTGTATTTTTCTTGGAACATTCACAATCTGGATATATTTAGCTATTATAGCAGATAGAAGGGTAACTTGAAACTACACCGCAATATTCAGATTTTCATTTATTAAAATGTGCGAAATGTCGGTTGGGTCAATTTCTACTTTTTTAGCCACGTGGTCAACCCGTGTTATAATAGGAGAAGGCTTAAGATATATGTTTTAAAAGTAATGCTTAATATTGTGGGTATGTGATCAGTAATTAATGCCTCTAACACATAGGTGATTGCAGGTAATTTTGTTTTAAGTAAAACGTGGTCATAGCACTTCTTTTGTCTAGTGCAGAATTGGTGTGCCGGGAGAAGTCCATTGGAAGTGGTTAATGTGAGATAGTCATTTGAACGACTATCGCTCGTTGTTGGGTAAGATGTCAATGTTTGAGTAATATTTTCGGTATTAGAAAAACAAGTTGAAACTTCAATTAGGCTACGAATATATGAGACAAAACAAGACCTAAGTGTGTTGGATGGGGAACGGTAACATGAAGATGACGGTATCTTATTACGTATAATTATGCCAGATTTATAAATTCTAGGTGGTACAACTCGTTTTCTGATCCTTTTCTGGGTATGTACCACGCTCTTACCTATTTCTGCCGGCAAAAAACATTGTTTCTTGTTCCTTTCTGAAGGGAAAGTTTCACTGTTAGTTTGTGATAATTCAATAGTGAGTCAATATAATTTCAGGCTATGAAACATTCCATCTTAGTCCTCAGAGATAACGCATCTGTAGCCTATTTGTATGAAGTTGACTACAGGTGTCTATTGAATACGGTAGCCACTTACCAGCAGGTGAACTGTAAGTTCGTTTGTCACTTTAGTTTTATTATATTATGAAAAAATGCTAGAAGCAGCAACGGAGAGCACCGACCCGACTGCCAAGCAAATCGGAAGAAATTGCATAATCGGTATAGTCCGAAAATCTTTTTAATTATATTATAAATATCGCAAATAAAATATAATATCGATTCAACATTCCAACTATGTTAGCTTTTTCCGCCATGTAATATTTTAAGAGCAAATCAGTTCATCTCAATGAAATGTATGAGTAAGCGTCCGCCCACTGCGTGTTCCACACAGTTTAAATTTCAACAAATATCAATGAATAAAAATATAACATATTATTGTTACCAAGTAGGAAAGTAACATAGGGCATTCTTTGAAATGTTGGCTTCAATACTATTTGAAGCGTATCCAGCTGTAAATAAACATAAAACTTGTTTCATTTAAATTACGGAGTATTTTTTATAGCTGTAAGCTGCAGTAGCTGCATTAACTGATCAGAAACATATTTAGCTTCCCGTATTTTTATTGGATCGCCTCCAAAACTACGATGACGCACGTCGCACTGTCATTATGGAGAACATTATTTTTTATAAACGGAATATATTGAATAAACGTGCGAAACATAATTTTTAAAGCATATTTTGACCAATAACCAAAAATACTTAGTCGATTTTGCAAAATCTCTTTCACATTCGGCTTTAAAACTTTTAAGCGTTACCTTTTTTATGTACTTTGATAACCACGTAAACATTTGATAAACTTACCTGCTCTTGAACTTTCTCCAGTAGTTCCTTATATTTGTTCTCTTCTTGTGCGCAGTTTTCGCAAATAGTCATCTCAGTCTGGTCCGCCTTTTCACTCCTTAACGATTCTAATTCGCCGAGCAACGCTTTCATCTTGCTGTCTCTTTCGTCTATTGTCTTCTTCATACTCTCCAACTGTTCTATAATCTCCGCTTCTCTTTTTACTTTCTGTTCTAACTGGCTCTCCAAGCTAGCGATTATGTCTCGAAGAAGTGTTATCTTCTCCTCTGACGATTTTAATTCCTCGTCCGTAGCGGCCTTTCTCGTTTCTAAGTCCGTTATAATTTGGTTCATTTCTCTTGTTTGTACTTCCAATTGTTCTACCTGTTATTAACATGAAGTTATATTGACTGTAAAATCGTTTATTTAACATAAAAAATTTAACAACATCTAATGCAACTTTTATAATGTACTATAATCATTATAAACTTTTTAAATAATTATGGGAAATTTGTACAAAAATTTAGTGTAAACTAATTTACAAAAAAATCAATATATTACAGAGAGAATACTTTTATTTGAAAATGTTGGTCAAGAATATAATAAAACAAAAATCAATGCAGTATAAATAAAATATTAACAACGATCTAGAGTGTATTAAAGAAAAGAAATAGAAAATAAAAGATAAAATTTAATCAGTACAACTTCTATGCATGCAATATACTACAAGTGCAAGCTATGTGTTATGGAGTATAAGTTCATTGCTCATTATCGAAGAACGTAAATGTTGTACTAAATACAAACTAAAACTTATTAAGTATCAAAATATAGATGCATTGTCACCCCTGAGGACGAAGATGGAATGTCTCGTTTTCCCAGCAAGCAAATCGCAATCGCAATTTCAAAAAGCAATACGGATATGATAGAGTATCACTCGAGATGCTAAGGGCTGGAGAGGGTGGTGGCAGACCTGCTGTACACCTTGTTTAATTTGTGTTGGGAACTTAAGGGTACTGGAGACTGGTGCAAAGCCGTGATCGTCCCAATATATAAGGGAAAAGGATCGCAGCAGGACTGTAAAAACTACCGTGGTATCAGCCTTCTTAGCATTGTGGGAAAACTGTATGCTAAGGTACTAATTGAAAGAGTTATGAAAGATAGTGATGGAAAAATTTGGGATGTGCAAGCGGGATTTAGAAAGGGAATGGGATGTATGGATCAGGTCTTCCATGCGCATGATCGCGGAGAAGTTTGGGTTGAGCGCTGGGTTGATACAGGCATTGAAGTCTCTGTATAGGGACTCCAGTGCTTGTGTCAGAATCAACGGGGCCTACTCGGACTGGTTTGGCATTCATAAAGGGGTCAGACAGGGCTGTGTGGCTTCCCCGTGGCTGTTTAACCTATTTTTCAACTTTCAAATTTTACAGTTTTTTGGAAAATTTGAAAGTTGAAGAATGCGGGTTAACCGTCAAATGCCTTTTGTACGCCAATGATCAACTCATACTCGCGTCGTCGGCGGCCGAGTTGCAAATGATGGTTACATTAATGAACAGGTCATTAAAAGAAAGGCGAATGAAAGTGAACGCAAGTAAGACGAAAGTTATGGTTTTTGAAAGAGAAGAATGTAAAACGATATGTGAAATAAGAAGAAGGGGAATTGGTCGAGCAAGTAGATGAGTTTGTGTATTTGGGATATGTATTTAGCAGGGATGGTAGATATGATAAGGATATAGAACGACGAGTGAACGCAGGAAATAGAGTAAATGGGGCTCTACACTCTATTGTGGAAAGTCAGAATATGTCCAAAAAGGCACTTATGGCAATTCACAATGCTGTGTTAGTCCCTACTTTAATGTATGGTAGTGAAAGTTGGGTGTGGCAGAAGAAGCACGAGAGTAGAATAAATGCTGTAGAAATGCGGTCATTAAGGAGTATGTTAGGGCTGAATCTAAATGACAGAGTGAGAAATTGTGTGATAAGAGAAGTGTGTTTTGCAAGATGATGTTGTGACCAGGATTAAGAAAGGAATGCTTCGGTGGTTTGATTATGTAGAAAGAATGAATGAGGAAAGAGTGACAAAGCAAATTTATGTGGCAGAGGTGAACGGCAGAGTCTGGAAGGGACGCCCTAGGCGAAAATTTATCGACCAAATTGGCGATAAATTGAAAATGGGCCATATTAAGAGTACCCTTAACCGACGAGCGTGTATGCGTAGGTATATGGATGTGGAGGAGGCGAGAGAGGTGTGTCAGGATCGTGCCAAATGGAAGTCCATAGTCTCTGCCTACCCCTCTGGGTGAGTGTTTATGTATTATGTATAAAATGTCTTTTATCTTTATGTTTAAATGGGTCTGAAATGATCGATAAAAAAATAACATAAAAATAGTAGTGACCATATACTGTATAATACGAGTACGGAAGCTCAAAAACAACTTAGTTATATTAGTTATTTATGTTAGTTATATTAGGGAGTTAAATTAGTAGAGTGCAAGTTACTTACGTGCGTAGCGCTTGGACAGCGAGCGTGCGTACGTAGCCCGTGCATCTGTACACACACACACACACGTACACATGCACGCACACGCACTTACTGCAATGCTCGTGAGCTATACTTATAGACTAGACCAGAAATTCCTAGTAGGTTCCATGGAAAAATCACCAGGGCTCTACGAAATTATTTATTTTTGCGTTATAAATAATTTTACAGTTAGATACAAACACTGTTTTGAAATAGTCCAAAATATACCGTTACTGTATATGTAGGTACGTAGGTAGTTAGCGAGAATTCGAAACTATACTGCTGTGCTATAATTAGTAATTTTACTTATAAAATATTTATAATAAAAGTTTTTGTTCTTATTTAAACGCCACTATCTTTGATTTGTAATCATTTGATGTGGGTTACCATAAAGTAAAAGGGATTTGATGAGTGTTCCATTACCTTAAAAGTTGAGGAACCCCTGGACTAGACCACACATTATACTGGACTGAGCGTGTTACAGCATATTTCTCATCGGTTTTAGAATGGTCCACTGCTAGACATGGGCGTCTTACGTAGTAGACTAATCCTCAATCCGTCTGTGAACCTACGCTTCACAGACGGATTGAGGATTGCAGTATCACCAGTCTCGCAGCTTTTCATGAGCGACACTATTCATTTACTATCGGGAGCCATAAGCATAGAATAGAATTTGATAACAAAGTAAATTTGGCGTCCGTTTGAGTATTTTACATTTGGTGTACAAGAGATAGTTAAATGGCTATCTATGAAACTATCAAAATTGTTTTAATATAATTTCAGAGCTGCCTCCATAAATTGCCACAAGCACAGTCACCAGTTCATCGACTTCCATGTCTGATCAAATCGTCACTTCATCTAAAGGGGAAACAGTGTACACTGTTTTATATACAGGCAACCAATCGAAAATATTTCTTCTGCTGCTGATAAGGTTGTTTTTCACAAAACTGAAAGATTTTGGGGTTAGAACATGAGTTAGAAAGCAGGTTGCTTTGTAGCTCGTGCAGTTCTACTTTAAATTTAAGAGCCGCACTCTTGTCTGTGGAATGTCTCTCTGTCTTCCTTGTTCCCAAACTATGTTTATTATGAGAATGGTCTGATTAAAAATAGACGTTTTGAATGCATTTTTATTAAGTTAACGCTCAGTCCATTACTCTATGTCCACGACGGGCATTACTCTATATCCGCAAACCACAGATTGTTAATGCCATGTCAGTGCAATACAAGCGAGTGCTTACATGTTTAACATATACTTAATACTATACATATTTCGTTGCATGTACTTCATTGCGTCTAAAAATATTTTATTAAACCTTTAAATGACTCGGGCGTCGCACTAGCTTCTAAAATATTTCAAAAAATATTCCAAAGATAGGATTGTTAATACTAAAACACCACACCAATTATACCAATTTTATACCAAAATCATATAAACAATAACCGACCTTTAGAATAAAAAAAAATACTTTGAAAAATCGTTTAAAATATTAACTATAACTAAATAGAAAAAAATATTATAGCCTATTCATTATAGGATGAGTTTGGTGACGCTTGATGGAATTACAATAAACGCATCATGCCTCTGCATTTTTAATAATCTGATGTACATACGAAAATTATAAAGACTTTTGATTTATCTTTAAATACCAGAAAACAAACAAAGAAAGGAAATACGTAATCGTTACCGAACTCATGCTGTGATAGACAATAGCGACAATACAGAGGTTGACACTGAAAATATTATACAACCGGCCAGTTCATAATATCAGTAAAATTGTTTTTTATTGTTATTATTAATTTTATTATTAATCTAAAATAATTTATTGAACTAGCAGCAAATCGAAAATTACAAATGCGTCGTCAAAATAAACTAAACGAATACTTTAAATTATTAACCAAACTAAAGAGTCAAGACGATGTGTATGATATTTAAAAGATTCAGTGTCACCTCTGTACAACGGGAAGAAATATGTTTGTGCAAGTTTAAGATTTGTTACAAGAATATTAGGGTATAAATTAAGACCACCAAACAAAGACAGTATATAATACATTTCAATCGATACTCACACACACATAGGTACTTAAATCATTTTTAAAAAGGTTCATCATCCTACGACTTTTCGAGTTTGCAGTCCGCATCTTTAACCATGCGGCGCGCGAACTTGTAATGTGGGTAGTGTTGTGTGTATGTTTGTTCGTCGGTGTGCGGGTGCAGGTGGATACCTCTGTGAGGATCCTGGCGCTGGACTGCAGGCGAGCCACCAGACGCGAGTTCTCTTCGCGCAGGTCGGCGAGGCGGCGCGCGAACTTGTAATGTGGGTAGTGTTGTGTGTATGTTTGTTCGTCTGTGCGGGTGCAGGTGGATACCTCTGTGAGGATCCTGGCGCTGGACTGCAGGCGAGCCACCAGACGCGAGTTCTCTTCGCGCAGGTCGGCGCGCGCGAACTTGTAATGTGGGTAGTGTTGTGTGTATGTTTGTTCGTCTGTGTGCGGGTGCAGGTGGATACCTCTGTGAGGATCCTGGCGCTGGACTGCAGGCGAGCCACCAGACGCGAGTTCTCGCGCAGGTCGGCGAGCGGCGCGAACTTGTAATGTGGGTGGTGTTGTGTGTGTGTTTGTTCGTCTGTGTGCGGGTGCAGGTGGATACCTCTGTGAGGATCCTGGCGCTGGACTGCAGGCGAGCCACCAGACGCGAGTTCTCTTCGCGCAGGTCGGCGAGGCGGCGCGCGCTGTAATGTGGGTAGTGTTGTGTGTATGTTTGTTCGTCTGTGTGCGGGTGCAGGTGGATACCTCTGTGAGGATCCTGGCGCTGGACTGCAGGCGAGCCACCAGACGCGAGTTCTCTTCGCGCAGGTCGGCGAGGCGGCGCGCGAACTTGTAATGTGGTAGTGTTGTGTGTATGTTTGTTCGTCTGTGTGCGGGTGCAGGTGGATACCTCTGTGAGGATCCTGGCGCTGGACTGCAGGCGAGCCACCAGACGAGTTCTCTTCGCGCAGGTCGGCGAGGCGGCGCGCGAACTGTAATGTGGGTAGTGTTGTGTGTGTATGTTTGTTCGTCTGTGTGCGGGTGCAGGTGGATACCTCTGTGAGGATCCTGGCGCTGGACTGCAGGCGAGCCACCAGACGCGAGTTCTCTTCGCGCAGGTCGGCGAGGCGGCGCGCGAACTTAATGTGGGTAGTGTTGTGTGTGTTTGTTCGTCTGTGTGCGGGTGCAGGTGGATACCTCTGTGAGGATCCTGGCGCTGGACTGCAGGCGAGCCACCAGACGCGAGTTCTCTTCGCAGGTCGGCAAGGCGGCGCGCGAACTTGTAATGGGTAGTGTTGTGTGTATGTTTGTTCGTCTGTGTGCGGGTGCAGGTGGATACCTCTGTGGAGATCCTGGCGCTGGACTGCAGGCGAGCCACCAGACGCGAGTTCTCTTCGCGCAGGTCGGCGAGGCGGCGCGCGAACTTAATGTGGGTAGTGTTGTGTGTATGTTTGTTCGTCTGTGTGCGGGTGCAGGTGGATACCTCTGTGAGGATCCTGGCGCTGGACTGCAGGCGAGCCACCAGACGCGAGTTCTCTTCGCGCAGGTCGGCGAGGCGGCGCGCGAACTTGTATGTGGGTAGTGTTGTGTGTATGTTTGTTCGTCTGTGTGCGGGTGCAGGTGGATACCTCTGTGAGGATCCTGGCGCTGGACTGCAGGCGAGCCACCAGACGCGAGTTCTCTTCGCGCAGGTCGGCGAGGCGGCGCGAACTTAATGTGGGTAGTGTTGTGTGTATGTTTGTTCGTCTGTGTGCGGGTGCAGGTGGATACCTCTGTGAGGATCCTGGCGCTGGACTGCAGGCGAGCCACCAGACGCGAGTTCTCTTCGCGCAGGTCGGCAAGGCGGCGCGCGAACTTGTAATGGGTAGTGTTGTGTATGTTTGTTCGTCTGTGTGCGGGTGCAGGTGGATACCTCTGTGAGATCCTGGCGCTGGACTGCAGGCGAGCCACCAGACGCGAGTTCTCTTCGCGCAGGTCGGCGAGGCGGCGCGCGAACTGTAATGTGGTAGTGTTGTGTGTATGTTTGTTCGTCTGTGTGCGGGTGCAGGTGGATACCTCTGTGAGGATCCTGGCGCTGGACTGCAGGCGAGCCACCAGACGCGAGTTCTCTTCGCGCAGGTCGGCAAGGCGGCGCGCGAACTTGTAATGTGGGTAGTGTTGTGTGTATGTTTGTTCGTCTGTGTGCGGGTGCAGGTGGATACCTCTGTGAGGATCCTGGCGCTGGACTGCAGGCGAGCCACCAGACGCGAGTTCTCTTCGCGCAGGTCGGCGAGGCGGCGCGCGAACTTGTAATGTGGGTAGTGTTGTGTGTATGTTTGTTCGTCTGTGCGGGTGCAGGTGGATACCTCTGTGAGGATCCTGGTGCTGGACTGCAGGCGAGCCACCAGACGCAGTTCTCTTCGCGCAGGTCGGCAAGGCGGCGCGCGAACTTGTAATGGGTAGTGTTGTGTGTATGTTTGTTCGTCTGTGCGGGTGCAGGTGGATACCTCTGTGAGATCCTGGCGCTGGACTGCAGGCGAGCCACCAGACGCGAGTTCTCTTCGCGCAGGTCGGCGAGGCGGCGCGCGAACTTAATGTGGGTAGTGTTGTGTGTATGTTTGTTCGTCTGTGTGGGTGCAGGTGGATACCTCTGTGAGGATCCTGGCGCTGGACTGCAGGCGAGCCACCAGACGCGAGTTCTCTTCGCGCAGGTCGGCGGGGCGCGCGAACTTGTAATGTGGGTGTTGTGTGTATGTTTGTTCGTCTGTGCGGGTGCAGGTGGATACCTCTGTGAGGATCCTGGCGCTGGACTGCAGGCGAGCCACCAGACGCGAGTTCTCTTCGCGCAGGTCGGCGAGGCGGCGCGCGAACTTGTAATGTGGGTAGTGTTGTGTGTGTTTGTTCGTCTGTGTGCGTGCAGGTGGATACCTCTGTGGAGATCCTGGCGCTGGACTGCAGGCGAGCCACCAGACGCGAGTTCTCTTCGCGCAGGTCGGCAAGGCGGCGCGCGAACTTGTAATGTGGGTAGTGTTGTGTGTATGTTTGTTCGTCTGTGTGCGGGTGCAGGTGGATACCTCTGTGAGGATCCTGGCGCTGGACTGCAGGCGAGCCACCAGACGCGAGTTCTCTTCGCGCAGGTCGGCGAGGCGGCGCGCGAACTTGTAATGTGGGTAGTGTTGTGTGTATGTTTGTTCGTCTGTGTGCGGGTGCAGGTGGATACCTCTGTGAGATCCTGGCGCTGGACTGCAGGCGAGCCACCAGACGCGAGTTCTCTTCGCGCAGGTCGGCGAGGCGGCGCGCGAACTTAATGTGGGTAGTGTTGTGTATGTTTGTTCGTCTGTGCGGGTGCAGGTGGATACCTCTGTGAGGATCCTGGCGCTGGACTGCAGGCGAGCCACCAGACGCGAGTTCTCTTCGCGCAGGTCGGCGAGGCGGCGCGCGAACTTGTAATGTGGGTAGTGTTGTGTGTATGTTTGTTCGTCTGTGCGGGTGCAGGTGGATACCTCTGTGAGGATCCTGGCGCTGGACTGCAGGCGAGCCACCAGACGCGAGTTCTTCGCGCAGGTCGGCAAGGCGGCGCGCGAACTTGTAATGTGGGTAGTGTTGTGTGTATGTTTGTTCGTCTGTGTGCGGGTGCAGGTGGATACCTCTGTGAGGATCCTGGCGCTGGACTGCAGGCGAGCCACCAGACGCGAGTTCTCGCGCAGGTCGGCGAGGCGGCGCGCGAACTGTAATGTGGGTAGTGTTGTGTGTATGTTTGTTCGTCTGTGTGCGGGTGCAGGTGGATACCTCTGTGAGGATCCTGGCGCTGGACTGCAGGCGAGCCACCAGACGCGAGTTCTCTTCGCGCAGGTCGGCAAGGCGGCGCGCGACTTGTAATAATGGGTAGTGTTGTGTATGTTTGTTCGTCTGTGTGCGGGTGCAGGTGGATACCTCTGTGAGGATCCTGGCGCTGGACTGCAGGCGAGCCACCAGACGCGAGTTCTCTTCGCGCAGGTCGGCGAGGCGGCGCGCGAACTTGTAATGTGGGTAGTGTTGTGTGTATGTTTGTTCGTCTGTGTGCGGGTGCAGGTGGATACCTCTGTGAGGATCCTGGTGCTGGACTGCAGGCGAGCCACCAGACGCGAGTTCTCTTCGCGCAGGTCGGCAGGCGGCGCGCGAACTTGTAATGTGGGTAGTGTTGTGTGTATGTTTGTTCGTCTGTGTGCGGGTGCAGGTGGATACCTCTGTGAGATCCTGGCGCTGGACTGCAGGCGAGCCACCAGACGCGAGTTCTCTTCGCGCAGGTCGGCGAGGCGGCGCGCGAACTTAATGTGGGTAGTGTTGTGTGTATGTTTGTTCGTCTGTGTGCGGGTGCAGGTGGATACCTCTGTGAGGATCCTGGCGCTGGACTGCAGGCGAGCCACCAGACGCGAGTTCTCTTCGCGCAGGTCGGCGAGGCGGCGCGCGAACTTGTAATGTGGGTAGTGTTGTGTGTGTGTTTGTTCGTCTGTGTGCGGGTGCAGGTGGATACCTCTGTGAGATCCTGGCGCTGGACTGCAGGCGAGCCACCAGACGCGAGTTCTCTTCGCGCAGGTCGGCAAGCGGCGCGCGAACTTGTAATGTGGGTAGTGTTGTGTGTATGTTTGTTCGTCTGTGTGCGGGTGCAGGTGGATACCTCTGTGAGGATCCTGGCGCTGGACTGCAGGCGAGCCACCAGACGCGAGTTCTCTTCAGGTCGGCGAGGCGGCGCGCGAACTTGTAATGTGGGTAGTGTTGTGTGTATGTTTGTTCGTCTGTGTGCGGGTGCAGGTGGATACCTCTGTGAGGATCCTGGCGCTGGACTGCAGGCGAGCCACCAGACGCGAGTTCTCTTCGCGCAGGTCGGCGGCGCGCGAACTTGTAATGTGGGTAGTGTTGTGTGTATGTTTGTTCGTCTGCGGGTGCAGGTGGATACCTCTGTGAGGATCCTGGCGCTGGACTGCAGGCGAGCCACCAGACGCGAGTTCTCTTCGCGCAGGTCGGCGAGGCGGCGCGCGAACTTGTAATGTGGGTAGTGTTGTGTGTATGTTTGTTCGTCTGTGTGCGGGTGCAGGTGGATACCTCTGTGAGGATCCTGGCGCTGGACTGCAGGCGAGCCACCAGACGCGAGTTCTCTTCGCGCAGGTCGGCGAGGCGGCGCGCGAACTTGTAATGTGGGTAGTGTTGTGTATGTTTGTTCGTCTGTGTGCGGGTGCAGGTGGATACCTCTGAGGATCCTGGCGCTGGACTGCAGGCGAGCCACCAGACGCGAGTTCTCTTCGCGCAGGTCGGCGAGGCGGCGCGCGAACTGTAATGTGGGTAGTGTTGTGTGTATGTTTGTTCGTCTGTGTGCGGGTGCAGGTGGATACTCTGTGAGGATCCTGGCGCTGGACTGCAGGCGAGCCACCAGACGCGAGTTCTCTTCGCGCAGGTCGGCGAGGCGGCGCGCGAACTAATGTGGGTAGTGTGTGTATGTTTGTTCGTCTGTGTGTGGGTGCAGGTGGATACCTCTGTGAGATCCTGGCGCTGGACTGCAGGCGAGCCACCAGACGAGTTCTCTTCGCGCAGGTCGGCGAGGCGGCGCGCGAACTTAATGTGGGTAGTGTTGTGTGTATGTTTGTTCGTCTGTGTGCGGTGCAGGTGGATACCTCTGAGGATCCTGGCGCTGGACTGCAGGCGAGCCACCAGACGCGAGTTCTCTTCGCGCAGGTCGGCGAGCGGCGCGCGAACTTGTAATGTGGGTAGTGTTGTGTGTATGTTTGTTCGTCGGTGTGCGGGTGCAGGTGGATACCTCTGTGAGGATCCTGGCGCTGGACTGCAGGCGAGCCACCAGACGCGAGTTCTCTTCGCGCAGGTCGGCGAGGCGGCGCGCGAACTTGTAATGTGGGTAGTGTTGTGTGTATGTTTGTTCGTCTGTGTGCGGGTGCAGGTGGATACCTCTGTGAGGATCCTGGCGCTGGACTGCAGGCGAGCCACTAGACGCGAGTTCTCTTCGCGCAGGTCGGCGAGGCGGCGCGCGAACTCGTCGCGCTCGTGTTCGCGCTCCGCCGCCTGCTCCTCCACGAACTGCCGCGTCGACCGCAGCTGTCGGTTGGCCGCCTCCAGCTGACGGATAGTGAGAGCTAATCATTTTACGCTCACTAGATGTCGCTAGTTGGGAGTGTGGTGAAGGTATTTGTTACACAAGTTCATATTAATGGAGAAATTGCGTTTCAAGTAAGAACTTATCGGTTTCTAGAGAGTGTAAATACACAAAACAATATTTGCTTAAAAAACAAAATTAAAAAGATACTCAGAAAACTTTTGAACTATTTTTTTAATTTTCCTACTTTTGAGAGTATCTTGTGTTACAAAAACGCGATACACAATCACATGAAACAATATCTGTTTAATAATTTTCAGTAACATATATACAGTAAGCCATGCTGCGAGCAATAATGTTAACATTGTAATTAAATTTATCCAAATATTTGATAACGTTAGCTTCTCTGTGATTATTTCTACATTTACATAAAATCATTTTAGTAAGTTTCAAACATTAAACAAAATAAGCAGATTAAATTTACATATATAATGTAATAAATAAGTATTGTCTCTAGTTCAATAAGAACAGTATCCGCTCTTGCTACCAAGAGCATCATCAAAGTCGATAACAAAATTTACGTTAGTTCACTCTGCTAGGTACTAAATTTAAGAGGGGGGGGGCTTATTTTTGAGCTAATCCATTATTAAATCGTACGTATGTATGTATTATGCAAATATAAGAAAACATTTATTGATGAACTAGTGTAATAAATTAAAAGGTGCAATGCAAACGACAACAATTGGAGGTCTCGAAGGACCATTAGATTTTCATCATTTTATTGATTTTTTGAAACTCAAGAGTTACTAAGATTAGTATTCTATCTTCCAATAACGTAGGTCAATACGTTACTCCATTATTTTGTACGGATCGGTAAGCGATATTATAATTCACTACCTGGTACCTGGTGCGTTGATACCACAGAAGAAATAATTTTGGAAATATCATTTTAAATTTGCAAGTTATACATTCATTGAAGTTGAATGATATATAACTTTCAAATAAATTTGTCGATACGATATGCGCGCCCCCTGTAGTAAGTTAATTGTACTATGCCTATAACCTTCGCGGAAATGTAAGCAATATATTGACAAAGTTAACCGCAATCTGATGAACGGTATAGCAGCACATAAAATACGAACAAACAACTATTAATTTTTATGTATTAGATTCGACTCATACCGGCGACGTGGAGCAGCGTTAAAATGTGAGATATATATATATAGGTCGGGGGAAAAGCTACTTCGTATTTTATATACAAATTCAAGACATTTTTTTTCAAAGTTTAATTACACTTAATCATAATATATATTATGTGCCATTTTGTTCGATAACTTGTTGCCATCTTGTAGGTATTGACACATTCCCGTTGCTGTAGAAATCTTGGGATATTTAATCAAAAAAAATGCGACAAGTAGTTTTGACAGTCCTCTTTGATGTTAACCTAACACTACCCAAAGAATTCTGAAGAGACCGAAATAGGTGAAAATCTAAGGGTGCAAGGTCAGGACTATATGGTGGATGCATTAACACTTCGCAACCAAGCTCTCTCAATTTTTGCTGAGTGACCAAAGATGAGTGTGGTCTGGCGTTATCATGATAAAAGACCACTCCTTTTCTGTTGATCGATTCCGACCGTTTTCTCTCAATTTATTGCTTGAGTCTCATTAGTTGTTGGCAGTAGAGATACGAATCGATGGTTTTGGCCAGCGGTAAAAGCTCATAATAAACGATTCCCTTCCAATCCACCATACACACAATGTCACCTTATTGCGTGTTAATCCGGGTTTCGCTACAGTCTGTGGAGCTTGACTACCCTTTGACCATGATCTTTTTCCGACGTTCTTTTCAAAAATGGTTCAGTTTTATTACGTTTCAATAGAGAATCGCAAATACACGATTCACTAGGTTTCTTTCAGTGAGCTCGTGTCGTAGGGTCGTTGCGCTGCTTTTCGGCCTTTTAGTGAAGTTGTCAACTTTAAGGTACTAGAAAAAATAATTGCCATTATGATCGCCTAGTGCTGTTAATGTTACTTTGTAGCTTACATAATGTAGTTTTCATTTTTATAACTCATTGATGCTACAAGAAAAACTCTTTTTTATAATAATTTTTCATGTGAAAAATATGTAAAATGCTAGTTTTCGGCCCCAATTTTAAATTTCGGCCTACAAGAATTTTAGTTTTCGGCCACTGCGTTAGACAGGATAGAAAAGTCTTCTTTCTTATTTATAATGAATCGTATCCTTGCGAAGACACTAGCTTACAGTTTTCGGCCACCAAGTACTGCAATTTGAATGGTTAGTGATGAAACTAAAATACCCATTTTGGTTGTGGCCGAAAACTGGATTGAGTCTAAAATTATTATTTAGTTTTCGGCCAACTTAAAATTATATGAAAGAATAGGGAAGCCGAAAATTGAATGCTGCTTTGGTTGACGGCCATTTCATGAAATATTTCATTCACGTTGTGTATTAGGAAGAAGATTCAATAAGAAATTTTTTTCTTCAGATGGCTCCTCTAAAGAAAAATCCTCCAAAGAAATATAATTAGTAAATGGCTTCAGAAAATGTGGACTTTATTAATTTGATCCCAATGCAGTGGATTACTCAAAATGTGTCCAGAATACCGCGGAAAGACTCATCATCATCATCATCATTACAGCCCTTCACAAGTCCACTGCTGAACATAGGCCTCCCCCAAGGAATGCCACAAAGCACGGTCCTGAGCCACCCGCATCCATCGACTTCCTGCATGTCTTACCAGGTCGTCACTCCATCTAGTGGGGGGACGCCCTACACTTCGTCCGCCGGTACGAGGCCGCCACTCGAGAACCTTTTTTCCCCATCGGTTGTCGGTTCTTCGAGCTATATGGCCGGCCCATTGCCACTTCAGCTTACTAATCTGTTGGGCTATGTCGGTCACTCTGGTTCTACTGCGGATATCCTCATTTCTAAGTTTATCACGCAGTGCGACCCCGAGCATAGCCCTCTCCATAGCTCGCTGAGCGACCTTGAGCTTCCTCATCCGGCCAGCAGTGAAGGGCGGAAGGCGGAAAGACTAATCAGTAAAAATTCAAAGACACTAGAAAAAAAAAATATCTAAAGAAATAACTAACGCAGACCTAGTTTCCACAAGAAAAGTTTTTAAACATTTAAAATCAGTACAGCACACGTACACCTTCTTCTGTGGCAATTTGATCTGCAGAGTGGCGAAAACTTTATGAAGATAAAGAGAAAGTTAAAATAGAGAAGTTAGTACTAAGTTAAAAAAATTTAAGAAATTTTGAAAAAGAAAAGAATAGAAAAAGAAAAGTTAAAGAGTGCTAAATTTCAAAAACGAAAAATCGCAAAATGTAAGAATTCCATGAAGGAAAATGAAGAGGTAAGTTGCATCTTGTGTCATATTTTAATAAGGGATACAGAAGATATGAAAAAAAAATTGGATTTGACTTTTTCACCAAATGGATTTGAGATGTATAGATTTTATTGGAATAGAATATGAGAAAGTACAAAATAAATGAGAAGATTTGATTGACACGACATTTTATAATAATTTTACAAAGTAATTAGGCTGAACTCGGGCTAGTTTCCCCGACAACCAAATAATTGGAAAATTTTATGTGTCACTTTCCGGTCACCTAATTTATTAACTATTCGATAAAATATTATAATAATTAATGTGAAAATTTAAAATTAAGTTATTTATACTGTGAAATATAAGTACAATATTAAATAATCATAGTAAATACAGCACAAAACTTACTATTGGGTTAAACCCGCTCCACAATTTTTTTTGCACGATCTTACTCTCTTTGATGGCTCCTGTGCCGGTGTCGAACTGAACTATTTATTACAAATCGCGTATTGTGTTTACCCGATTAAATCATGTTACCAGATATAACGCAACTATTTACATATTAAACTTCATTTTGTACGAAAATATTTATTAAAATCGTTATTAAATCAAATTTACTGCATCACCTGGTGCCAAAGGCCGAAATCTAGACCCGGCCGGCTTACCGGCGCAACGACCCTACCCAAATATCGAGATTTTTTGTGTAGCCAGACTTTTTAAATGGGTCGACACTGTTTTGTGGTCAATCCTCAATTTCTCGGCTATGTCGTAACTACTAATCATCGTGGAGCAAGATCGGCATACGATCTTGCTCCACTTTTTCAAAAATGGCATCGACTTTATCCGTATGAGGGCGACCAGAGCGAGCTGCATCTTTGACATTAAAATTCCCGGACTGAAAACGCTTGAACCAACTTTTTGCTACTCTTACTGATACTGCATTTTTTTAATAGAATAAGTGTGATAAACGAGCACACAGTCCACCTGATGGTAAGTGGTTGCTGTGGCCCATAGACATCTACATCTATCTTCGTTTGCGAATTTAAATGCTGATGCGTTGTAAGCCGTGAGGACTAAGATAGAACGCCTCTTTTCCAGTAAAAAAGGGTCTCCGGTTCTCTACACTCACCATACGAAACACAGCAGCATTAAGCTGCTATTTTACGCTGGTATTCTGTGAGAGCGTGGTCCTTCCCCGGTCGAGCCGACCCATTCGTGCTACAACTATACTATTAATATAGCTGCAGCATGGCTCTACCACGTAAAAAATTAGGTTCATAAACGTCACAAATTATTGAAGTGAAACTTTTTACGGGAGGGCTTTGAAATTCTGATCCGCAACCTTTTTGTGTGACGAAAAGTGGTGGGGGTAAACACTACGTACCGGATCATTCAGGTCGATCATTCAAATCGCGATTACATACCATAAAGTATACAAGGTTACTGGGAACTCGACAACTTCCTGGCAGGACTTGATATGAATGCTACAAATTTGAACCCCCATATGGATGGCCGAAAATGAATAGGTCTTGAGATATACGGATTTTAAAGATTTTTCAATAATCACCCATAATTTCGTATTAAATTCTAAATAAAAATAAAACCTTCAACGAAGCGAATACAATCATAAAAAGTACAAAAAGTATTCAAAAATTTTGGGTCTCAATATATATTTTTTACACTTTATGTATCATAAAATGTTACATACTTCAAAAAATTACTATGATATGAGACATTAAAATATTTTAAAAAACATACCCTTTTCTTATATTTACGCGAAGACTACACATTAAAAGAAACTAATTTTTACGGATTATATCGCGTTTATTTTTAATTTTATAATTCCCGACGTTTCGGGTGCTTTACAGCACCTATGGTCACGGGGAATCAGCTATCCAAAAAGGTAATATCCCGGTGAAGTCAATGAATAATAATAATAAAAGGGTATTTTACTTAACGCAGGTAGAGAACGGCAAAGAATGATTGCTCTTAGGAACGAACTTCCACACTTTTAGTCACTTGGCGTCTGATTGGTTGTTGACAACTATTCAGAAAGCAGACGGCCATTTTAAATTGAGTCGTAGCGACGCTCGTTAGTTAGTTTCGACTATCGCTGCGCAAGCACTTGTTTAAACTTCCTTCTAATAAACTCTCATCGCGTTAATTCATTTGTTATCGTTTTCAGTCGTTATCGTTATTTTTATTATTGCTGTTACCGTTATCTATTACTGACTGTTCATTGTTACTGCTTTTGTGCGTCGAAGTAAAAAGGCTTCATATTCTAATAAAGAATATGCCGACATCGTGTACTGTTATGGTTTTGCTGGCTCGTAGAAAATATCAACGTCGCTTTCCTGATCGCCGGCTTCAACACGTTTCTGTCTTCGGAGCTAACTATATACGATTAAGTAAAAGCGGCACTATTCACAGAAATCAAGTGAATACTGGCAGACCTGTTTCGACTTCCCTCTGTCGCTTCTTACGACACCCACAGGATGATATGGGGTAGATATGATATGGGTATGTACTCGTATCGGTATATTTGCATAATATGTCCCGTTCGTACTTTCGGATTTCGCTGTCATGGACATTGGACATCAATACAATTTTCTAAAAATTAAATTAGTTATTCAACTAACTTATATCTACCTTGTTACGATACACTGACTGATCGCCTAGGTTAGATGAAATTCTTATATTTCAGAAATAATTATTAGAAGAAAGGTAATAAAAAATGGACTACTGAAATAAAACCCAATACTAAATCTAAAATGCATATATAAAGTCATGTTATAAGTCGTTCTAATATTCCAAGTAGTTATCTAACTTTATCAACGTGACAAAGTCACGATGATTTTTCATTGTGACTTTTTGGTAACCGGAACGACGGTCATGGTAACTTAATAATTAAAAATTTAAAATTTTGTACAACCGACTTCAATATAAATTATTAAGAATAACTCAAAAACTATTGGTCAGACCTTGATCAAATTTATATGGAATTACATGAGAAGCACCAGCTTTCAAATAAAAAAAGAATCATCGAAATCGGTACACCCAAAAAAAAATTATGAGGTAACACACATAAAAAAAACATACAGTCGAATTGAGTAGGTACCTCCTCCTTTTTGAAGTCGATAGAAAATAACACTTTTCTGTAAGTCTAGTCGCCTCTTAAGAGACCCACGGGATGATATGGATATTCATACACCGCCACTACACGGTAATTGATAACTTCTCAAAACATTTTATTTATGTACAACGTCTTGCAATCTTCGTTTCTCTAGCGCTCACTTGACCTTCATAAAGATAATGCGATATTTTAATTGTTGAATTTATTTTTATTTTTGGATAAGAACATAGTAATGACTCTAAGTTATATTTACCTCCATTTACCTACTATACTCTATGGCTTGACCATAGGTTTAACTAAGTTGGTGGTGGTTAATGTTGAGGCCTGAGTGGTTAAGCCATCTAGCATCTTTTCTACGTTACAATTTTACTAATAGAATGAAGTAGATGGCGCTATTAAAAAAATGAACAAGGGAAGTAATTTAATGCCCAATAAGGCAAAGCAGCGTTTATCTTCTATATATTTATATAAAATGATAGAGGTTTGCAGTTGTGAGCGTATCACGGAAAAACTACTGGATTGATTTCAATTAGGTTTTTTAAGTTTTATTTCTTAGACACTTAGCCCTTATCTAAAAAAATATATTGCGATATCTTCATTTAATATAAAGTTATTAAAGTTTTAAGTAACAACGATTTTTATTAGCACTACGTGTTCAGTGATGTGTGTTTTCTTGATATATCAAGCAACGCGACGAAGTCGCGGGTATCAGCTAGTTTAAAATAACAATTTGTAAATTTTCATTTAATAAAATTTTGTTGACATAATATAAAACTTAGGTTTAATTAAAATAAAATTACATAAATAATAGATAAAAATACCTAATTAACAATATAAACCGATCATTTATCTTCTTAAGATCGAAGAAGATGATGCACTCTGACACATATGTATATAATTTTATGCATAATATACACAATCTATGCTATTCAAAAGAAATTGATAAATAATCGAAATGTTTCCCTGTAATACAAAAGTTTCTCTTCTATCGTGGGTCTTCACGACACACACTGTTTTCGTGGCTTGAGTCGCATTTTTCCCTTTTTTGTAATAAAATTTCAGAATGTATCGAATTTCTTCGTTAGATTCACTCATTTTGGCGGACAGAAAAACAATTGAAAAATGGCGGGAAAGTGTTTTTTACTTTTTAATTTCCTTTAACTGAATGTCCTCTATGTATTGTTATTAAAACCAGTCATTTACAAACAGTACAACCAAAGAGATTTTTCTTCAATTTTATACAAACAAAATACGAAGAAACTTTTTGGCCGACCTATTATGTACTGTGTACTGTGATCACACATGCATCACACATGCCAAAGTTTACAACTACGAAATATTCGCTTAATATAGCGTATAATTAGTACAAAATTGAACCTTTAAATAGATTTTAAATAACAAATAAAACGAAATAAAGCAAAATATATACAATTTTAAGCGTTTTGCAGAACTACGGAAGCCACTAAAGCGCAAACATTTGGATAAATGATAAATAAATTTCTTTTTCCTAAAATTTTATTTTAATTAATTTTAATTCTCGATATTTTAGATGCTGTAAAGTAGGACCTAAAGTGCTGCGCTCAAAAGATCATCATCATCTACATCATTACAGCCCTTCTCAAGTCCACTGCTGATCATAGGCCTACCCCAAGGAATGTCACAAAGCACGACCCTGAGCCACCTGCATCCATCGACTTATTGCATGTCTTACCAGTTCGTCATTCCATCTAGTGGGGGGTCACCCTACACTTCGCCTACCGGTCGAGGCTGCCACTAGAGAACCTTTCTTCCCCATCGGTTGTCGGTTTTTCGAGCTATACAGCCGGACCAATGCCACTTCAGCTTACTAATCAGTTTAGTAATACAGTCTAGATTAGTAAGCTCGAAAGGTGGAGAATTAAAATTAGTTCAATTTAAGCGCGATAAAAGCTGTAAAGTTAATATTATTATTCAATGTGTACTATTCGTTTAAATATAAGAAACTATTATGGATAAATGGTGTAAAGTTGCGTGTGAATTACCTTTTGGCAGCAAATTTTATGGACGGGTGAGTCTGTCATCCGCCTAACCTTTGCGTGCAGTGTGAGTAGCGTTAAAAAATAAACGTATTTTTATAATACATTATACATATAATACAAACACACAAACACACACACACACACACGCACACGCACGCACGCACGCACGCACGCACGCACGCACGCACGCACGCACATATTTAGAGAAAGGAAGAGGTAGATAATATACAACATGTAACAAAAACCCTGTGGTTCCCGTTAAGTGCGTTATCAGTCAGTATTCAAACTTTACTTCAGAAAACTCGACCATTTTTAAATTAAATTTAAATACATTTATATTTGCAAATTGTATGTAGGTTTATTACTTCTGCATTGGCCAAGGACTACTGGTATTGTCAAAAACCCCGATTTAAGGCCGATTTACACTTCGACAAGAACAGTAGCGAGTTAACTTGCGATCCTGGCGAGTTAAGTGAAAAATCTCGTTTGAACGACAATCAGTGAGTTAAGTAGCAAATTAACAATTAAATAGAACGGAATAGCCGGCCGGTCTATTTTTCGGCGAGTTCAGTTCGAAGAGTCGTCCTCCCGCTCGTCTCCCGCCACCCGCAACTAAACTCGCCGCTCGTGTCAACGAACGAATTTAGTTCAGTGCATAAGTTGACAGGACGCAACGTGTTCGCATTCGACCCTCAAAATATAAAATTGTTTTTGAACAGTGGCGTAGCTAGGCGTGGGCAGTGGGCCCTCGCCCACGGCCTCGCACTTAAAGAGCCTCGCGAGGCCTCTTTAAATGCGATGCCCCCAGATTTTTTTTATTTATTCTTAGAATGAGTGTACATTATTTAAATTTTAAATTTTGCCAAACTGTAAGCCAGTTTGTCGACAACGCAGTCACCTTTACCACAGATGACTAATTAATTTGATCACTTTACGATTTAAAAAAATTAAAAGATTGTTTGTTTGGAGCCTCGCAAGAAGCCCCTTTTAAGTGCGACTGCGAGGCCTTTGTAACTACCTTAAAAGACCGTGACCGTTAGATTGACGGAATACGAGACATGTCAGGAATTAATAGGTATATCGTGTCAAAGCATGTTTGGTAGGATAGATCTATTGGGTAGATCTAGACTTCGCCCACGTCTAAATGAGTCCACGCTACGCCTCTGTTTTTGAATTAAACTCTCCACGAAGATATTTGAACGATACTGCCCACTTAACCGCTTACTGTCAACTGCCTTGTAACTAAACTTGCTACTGTACTGGTCGAAGTGTATCGAAGTGTAATCGGGCCTTACCAATGTTCGTGTCAGTTCGTTCAGATACGAATAACATTTTTCACAAGATTGAATTACACTAAAATCTCTTTAATAACGACCAAAAAAACGTCCTTAAAAGGATCACCGGGTTGTTTGTCACATACTGTATAAAATTTATACTGATTGAATCGTTATGAATTAAAACTATTAAATTTTGTTAACTGTATACGATACAAATTAAAAAAAAAAAACATTTTTTTTTCAATGACTAATGCCCAAATACTCAAGCGCCACTTAGTTTTAAGACGTCGGTTAAGTTTCGCGCTGTCACAGTCACTTTGACCTAAAGTGATAGAGACAGAGCGAGACTTAACGGCATCTTAAAAATTGAGTAGCGTTTGAGTATTTGGCAAATGTTTATTACAATAAAAAAAAAAAAGTTAATTTAGTCACTTAGACTAGTTTAACTTTTTTTTTGTTTCCTTCCAAATATATTCATATGTTCCTTAAATAATATTATATTAAAGTGATATTTATTCATATAAAAATCAATTGCTGTGCGTTCGTCTCGCAAAAACTCGAAAATAGTTCAACTGATTTTGATAAATTTTTTGTGTGTATTTGAGTGGGGTCTCTTTATGGTTTAGATTCACAATTGCACCCGGTAGGTGGTGCTGTTGTCAAAATGCAGAAATCATTAGTGCGAAGCCGAGGCGGGTCGCTATAATACAGCTGCAGCACAACAATGCTTGGTCTTGCTATGTTGTGCGTTACCTGCTGGTGCAGGTCGTCGCGGTCGCGCTGCAGCAGCTCCAGGTCGCGGGGGGGCGCGTGCAGCTGCGAGCGCGGCGACACCTCGTCCGCGAGTGCTAGCACTGCTTGTGCGTTACCTGCTGGTGCAGGTCGTCGCGGTCGCGCTGCAGCAGCTCCAGGTCGCGGGGGGGCGCGTGCAGCTGCGAGCGCGGCGACACCTCGTCCGCGAGTGCTAGCACTGCTTGTGCGTTACCTGCTGGGCAGGTCGTCGCGGTCGCGCTGCAGCTCCAGGTCGCGGGCGCGTGCAGCTGCGAGCGCGGCGACACTCGTCCGCGAGTGCTAGCACTGCTTGTGCGTTACCTGCTGGTGCAGGTCGTCGCGGTCGCGCTGCAGCAGCTCCAGGTCGCGGGCCAGCGCGCAGCTGCGAGCGCGGCGACACTCGTCCGCGAGTAGCACTGCTTGTGCGTTACCTGCTGGTGCAGGTCGTCGCGGTCGCGCTGCAGCAGCTCCAGGTCGCGGGCCAGCGCGTGCAGCTGCGAGCGCGGCGACACCTCGTCCGCGAGTGCTAGCACTGCTTGTGCGTTACCTGCTGGTGCCGGTCGTCGCGGTCGCTGCCGCAGCTCCAGGTCGCGGGCCAGCGCGCAGCTGCGAGCGCGGCGACACCTCGTCCGCGAGTGCTAGCACTGCTTGTGCGTTACCTGCTGGTGCAGGTCGTCGCGGTCGCGCTGCAGCAGCTCCAGGTCGCGGGGGGGCGCGTGCAGCTGCGAGCGCGGCGACACCTCGTCCGCGAGTGCTAGCACTGCTTGTGCGTTACCTGCTGGTGCAGGTCGTCGCGGTCGCGCTGCAGCAGCTCCAGGTCGCGGGGCGCGCAGCTGCGAGCGGCGACACTCGTCCGCGAGTGCTAGCACTGCTTGTGCGTTACCTGCTGGTGCAGGTCGTCGCGGTCGCGCTGCAGCAGCTCCAGGTCGCGGGGGCGCGTGCAGCCAGCGCGGCGACACTCGTCCGCGAGTGCTAGCACTGCTTGTGCGTTACCTGCTGGTGCAGGTCGTCGCGGTCGCGCTGCAGCAGCTCCAGGTCGCGGGCCAGCGCGTGCAGCTGCGAGCGCGGCGACACCTCGTCCGCGAGTGCTAGCACTGCTTGTGCGTTACCTGCTGGTGCAGGTCGTCGCGGTCGCGCTGCAGCAGCTCCAGGTCGCGGGCCAGCGCGTGCAGCTGCGAGCGCGGCGACACCTCGTCCGCGCGTGCGCACTGCTTGTGCGTTACCTGCTGGTGCAGGTCGTCGCGGTCGCGCTGCAGCAGCCCAGGTCGCGGGCCAGCGCGCGCAGCTGCGAGCGCGGCGACACCTCGTCCGCGAGTGCTAGCACTGCTTGTGCGTTACCTGCTGGTGCAGGTCGTCGCGGTCGCGCTGCAGCAGCTCCAGGTCGCGGGCCAGCGCGTGCAGCTGCGAGCGCGGCGACACCTCGTCCGCGAGTGCTAGCACTGCTTGTGCGTTACCTGCTGGTGCAGGTCGTCGCGGTCGCGCTGCAGCAGCTCCAGGTCGCGGGCCAGCGCGTGCAGCTGCGAGCGCGGCGACACCTCGTCCAGCGACCGGCAGCCCGTGCGCCTCACGGCAGCACCGCACGTGCCGTACCTGCGGAACACACCCCACCATTGAGTTTATTACTGCCCCATCTGTTTGCGCATCGGTGATATGGTCGCAGAATTAAACTGAACAGATTACAGGAAGAAAAGCCTGACGACGTAAGCGTAACAGTGTTATCAACCCCAGAAGAGGGCGAGTGGCATTAAAACAAAACAAGGAACAGATTAAAAAACTTGTAGGGAGTCAAGAAAGTGCGCGTGGGAAGTGCATTTCCTGAGATTCAGCCCGAATGAGCCGATTGTCGGAGGGACCATTGGAGGTGGAGGGCTCTATCCCATCTGATGGTACATGCTCAAATGCGCACTCACTTAGCTTAACAAAAGCCTATTCACTTTTGCCTTGCAGAATAATAATAATGTCGTCCAGACCGAATTTCGGACACAGCGGCCAGTCTCGACGGAGACTAGCCATCTGCGCAGGACAAGATTACATAGTGCACGAGTGTGTGCAAAAAAACAGGTGCATTCTCTATTCCCAATCCCGACTGGATGGTGATCCGACACTACTGGAGAAAAATCAGGCGCTGGACAAACGGCTTTAGATGCTTTTCAAGGAACGGGGGTATAACACCGCCAAATTCATGACTCCGGGCTACTACTGAGAATTTCTTGTCAGACAAACCCAATAACTGATTTTGACCCTAGATTACGACCACTAGACCAAAGAGGCAGTCACCTTGAAGACACCCACATAGTAATCAAATAGAAAGGCAGATACTGACAAATTATTCCTCTCGATGCATGACAAACGGCAAGGCAAACCGTTTGGTGCAAATAATATGTCAAGACCGGAGAGGTAGAGACTGTTTGAGCGTCTGGTTGTCCGATGGTGGAAAAAACAGGAAACAATTAAGTTATACAATTCCAACGCACACACTCCAAAAAGTATCCTACAGAACATCAAATAATCATAACTTTTAACAAAAAGTAAAAACTGAATTAGAATTGCCTAAAAAGAAGTTATTTATTTGCTACCTTTAGGGGTTGAATTTTTTCTCCAAATTTTTATGGGACCACACATATTTAATTTAAAAAAAATCATCAAAATTGGTTCACAATCTGCGAATATATTGCGTTACATACATACAAAAAATAACATACACTTGAATTGAGAACCTCCTCCTTTTTGAAGTCAGCTAAAAACTAGGTTGCGCCTGTGCTTGAGACTAAAGCCGCGTATTGATAACGCGCTCCTGACGAATGAATCGATGAATGACCGCGCCGACCAGTGCGTTCCGCGGAACGCGTTCCAAATGTTCCAAGTGTATCAACTAAGCGCGCCTGGCGCGCGCGGCAGCCGTTCCAGTAGTGTTTGACCGTTCGATAACGATATAACCATCACTTCGAGATGGTTATATCGTTATCTACCAGAAATCGTTAGATCTTGCTGGCATCTACTAACTTTTTTCAAAAACTAATTTAATTGACTGTAGTGTCAAATATTAATTCAAATAACGACAAATTTTTAATTTTCTCACAGGCAAAAATTACATTTATTTACAATCCAAAATGACATATTTTTTTATGAAAATATACTATAAGTATAATTTTCGTTATTTCTATGGGTAACAACATTCACTTTCAAATATAAGATGTATCTATGTATCACATCTAGTTTTGCGATTATCAATCTCCTGCAAAACGTGATGATGAAGACAAATTCTCCTAATGGATGAGGCTCATGCAGAAGAATTTTATGGGCTGATGATGAAGAAGATGAAGCTTCTACAAGCGTAAAAACGCTTTTATGAATTTGTTTGGTTGGAGTATCACTAACAAATCTCAGGCTCTAGTGAATAGTATACACAAGGCTCATTGCTTGGACCTTTATTATTTGTTGTATTTGATACTGATTCGATTTTTTTAAGTAAAGGTTACTTGTAATAACTGATGATATAGTAGGCATGAGATTTACTGTGGAAACTATTCCCATAGATAGTTCTAAAATGAAGAATAAATAAAAGGAAACAAACCCTTCGACTATGACGTCAGTGGAATGTTCGCGGTCGTTCATCAGCTGGGCGATCTTCATCATGGCGTCGTCCAGGTCGGAGCGCAGTAGGTTCTCGCGCTGCAAGCACTCCGCCATTGCCTCCTCCATCGTCTGCACGCAAGTTCATACTTTGTCATTATCAATAATTAGAACCAGAAGTCTTCAGAGACAGATCCTGATGATAACAACTCAAATAAAAAAACTGCACTTGCCAACCTCCTGCCAAGCGTGGCAACTATGGCAAAATAGTTCTGATGAGGCAATCTATGGGAGAGGCCTATGTTCAGCAGTGGACGTTCATAGGCTGTAATGGATGGATTGATTGATCTTCGTCTTCATTAGCCTGTACAAATGCACAACTGGAAATGGGCTTCTACCGTTGTAGGGAGGATTTGATTGCTTTAATCACCTTGTTAAGCAGAATGAAGGTCGCATTGTTTTGATTCTTTTAATAAAAAAAATTCTCCACTTTAGGAATTTTTAGAGTTCAATTGGCAAAGATGTCGCGCAACATACACACAAAAACACAATCGAATTGAGAACCTCCTTTTTCGAAGTCGGTTAAGAAGCTCAAATAATCTTCTTTTTTATCAGCAAGTAACAATAAACTGCTAGACATGCATTTTTTTGTAAGGGTTTACCATAATCACCATTCTTGGCCGGCAGATTGTCAAAGGCAATAACTATATGTATGTATTGGATTTTGAAGCTGCTCTCCGTTGCCACGTCTCATACCAATGATATGAGATGTCTGACTACGAGATGTTATCCTGCCATCAGTCAGAATTCCTTTAGTCGCCTCTTACGACAGGATTAAGAGCCATGTTATTGCACTAACTAATATTTTTACCTTTTTGTGCAATTCACAATTATCACAGGATTTCTGCTTTGTGTCCGAATCTTGCTCTAGCTCCGTTATTTCCACTTGACTCGATTCCAGCATCTTTGTCTGCGGTTGGCCTTATAAAAGAAATATAAAATGAAAAATTAATAACAATATAATCAAACAACAATAAATGCAGGCTCAGATCGTATTTTGTGGCATTCAAGCACAAGACAAGCAAGCAGTGGACGTGTTAAGAGTTATTGTAATGATGATGATGAACCATAGAACGCTTGTCAGATCAATAAACGTTTTTAATCAGCTAACGATAGTGATTATCTAGAAGACTATATTATACTATCATTGTTATAACGCTATTTTTTGTAACAGATATAAAATGTTTGACATTATGCTAGTAAGCTGAAGTGGCAATGGGCCGGCCATATAGCTCGAAGAACCGACAACCGATGGGGAAAAAAGGTTCTCGAGTGGCAGCGCCGGCGGATTAGTGTAGGCGTCCCCACTAGATGGAGTGACGACCTGGTAAGATATGCAGGAAGTCGATGGATGCAGGTGGCTCAGGACCGTGCTTTGTGGCATTCCTTGGAGGAGGCCTAAGTTCAGCAGTGGACTTGTGAAGGGCTGTGATGATGATGATAAAATTCTAAATTCATTAATGGGTTCACCGACTTTTTGTCTATGATTTCATTTCCAGCAAGCGTTTGTTTTCCTGTGCGCTCCTCAAGTTCATGGCCACTATTCATTCCTCCTCGGTTTCATAACTACTATACACCGTAACTCTTTTATATGCTGTTCCACCAACATGTATAACAAACATTTTTCAGAAATGATCTTTTTTGCACTATTTCTAATCTTCTTAAAACAAATTTAAAAATGTTTTGCAGTATATTTGTTGCCACAGCATGTTGTCTCACCATGTATAAAATATGGATTGTTAATGTAAATTTATTGGCACTATTTGGCCTTTTTGTCATATTTAAATGTAAAATGTATACTATGTATTTGAAATATGACTGTTTGCTGCCAAAATAAATGAAATAAACCCAAAAAATTGTGTAAAAAATCAATAAATTTATTAATACGACATCCCTGAGGTTTGTTCTACTTTCGTACTTTTTAATAAAATTTCCAAATTTATTTTTTACAAGTATGTTCGTTGTAAAACATTTCAATATAAGTGAAACAAGTATACATAATATGTGTCAATCCACAACACCAATTATTTACGTAGACAATTTCTATGAGATACTATGTGTATGTACGTATAGTCGTATACACGTATGTACGTATGCACGCATGCACTATGTATATATGTACGTGTGAACGTATGTATTTATGAATGTTTGTACGTATGCAAGTTTGTAAGTATGCAAGTATGTACGTATACATGCATGTACGTATGCATGTATCACATATGAATAGAATAGAATAGAATGATTTTTATTCAATATTGATTATCACATAATACTTATTGAAAGTCATTTTTTATTTACCACTGGTTCGGAAAACTTTTAAACTTGTTTATTGACAAACTTTGAACATGTTCTGGAATTTTGTTGTAAAAGCGTAAAATTGTCCCATAAATGAATTACTGATTCTGTGAAGTCTAGTAACTGGCATTACAAGCTAATGTTTGTCCCTAGTGTTTAAAGTATGAACATCCATAATCTTAAAAGTTATTTATGTTTTTATGTACATATACATTACATTTTCATAAATATATTGCGATGCCAAAATTAATATGTTTGTTTCTTTAAATTTTCTCTGAGGGACTCTTTACAATTTAGGTTATAAATCTAAAATATTTATTTTGCAAAAGAGAGTACAGTACGAGTATTTTAGTTACGAAAGTAACTAAAATACACTAATCTAGCTGTCTCAACATCTGCGAGACTTCTAATCTTTCTTACAGCATATGCTGCAGAACTAAGTCTGCTTCCTAATTTAGATATATGGGCCCCATTGCAGTTTCGCGTCAATAGTAATACCAACAAAACAGTGGTATCAACAAGACTCAACTCCTCCCATTTAAGAGCACATTGGTATTCGAATGTTTTACATTAGGTATTGTAAATTTAATACATTTTGTCTTATTGCCGTTTAAGAGCAAATTGTTGGCGTTAAACCAATGTACTAATTTCGATAAAGCATTATTTACATCGTCATAATTAATTGACGGCCGTTTGAGTTTGAAAATTAAAGAGGTATCATCAGCAATAATACTATATCGTAATTGTCCCCTACAAGATAAGGTAAGTCATTAATATAGATTAAGAACAGGAATGGGCCAAGAATCGAGCCCTGAGGAACGCCCATTGATACTACCGATCCGGAGGAACCTTTACCATTGATGACGACTTTTTGAGTTCTGTTACTTAAATATGAAGTAATAAGTCTAAGCGCCAAATTTTTTACACCGTAATGTAGTAGTTTCCTGACTAATGTCTCATGATGAACACAATCGAAAGCCTTGGAAAGATCACAGAAATACCTAAGGCATCTTGTGTATTGTGTATGCATTATATATGTACGTATGCACGAATATGTACGTGCACGCATGCACTATGCATATATGTACGTGTGAACGTATGTACACTGGCCTCCAAAAAAATTGACCCACCTACGTTTTTCGCAAAAAAGTGTCATACGGGTTTTTACCACAATCGATAGATATTTTTTATCTTGATAATGTAATAATGCAAAATGTTGTAAAAAACTAAAAAACTCTAAAACGGATATTTTACATACAAATGTGATGCGACATTGAAACCATAACATTTTAAATAATTTACGATTTTACTGTGAAGATCGATATTTATATTTTTTGACATTTAAAAAAATGTAAACCTTACTCTAATATGGGGTGTTTCTTCCTCTTGCTTTTATCACCGCCTGCATACGCCTATTAAGGGAACGGATTAGCTTTTTTATGTCTTCTTGGGTGTCTGTTCCCATTCTTCTGTTAAGGCTGCTTCCAGTTGATCAAAAGTCTCGAACTGGATTTCGGCCCAACCTCTATTTTTATCTGGTCCCAGAGATGCTCGATGGAATTTAAGTCCGGACTATTAGCTGGCCATTGCATAACTGGAATTCCAACCTCCTGGAGATATCCAGTTACAATTCTAGCGACGTGCGGTCTTGCGTTATCATGCATGAGTTGAAAAGTGTCCCCAATATACCCAGCGTAAGGCATCACATGAGGTTGCAAAATGTCCGTAATGTAACTTTCAGCATTAACCGCACGATTTGGAAAGAAAACTAACTCAGTACATCCGGTTAAAGATATGCCACCCCAAAACATTGAAGAGCTCCACCAAACTGGACTGTTTCTATTATGCAACACTGAGCATAACGTTCTCCTGGTCTTCGCATAACGTTACGACGTCCATCAGAGCCTACAAGGGTCATTCGGCTTTCATCGCTGAAGAGAACTGTCTCCCATTGACCAAGATTCCATTGCACGTGTTGCCTAGCAAATTCTAACCTTGCTTACCGATGAGATGTAGCGAGTTTTGGTCCCGTCGCTGGCTTGTGTGGTGTCAGGTTTTACTCGAAGTCTTCTTCTCACTGTATTCTCACTTACAGACACCACGAGTTTCCTTAGCCTACCCTGAACATCAACAGCAGAAAGATGGCGATTTCGCAAAGAAGTCAAGGCAATAAAACGGTCATCCGTCGGGTTTGTGAGACGTTGTCTTCCAGACCCTGGTTTCCGGCGGTACTCCGTTTCTGAGTATCGTTTATAAACTCTACGCACTGCTGATCGACTCAAATTTAATCTCCTTGCCACATTTCGCTGACTTAGCCCTTCACGAACGAGAGCTACCACTTGAACGGCTTCTGCTTCAGTGGTATCCATATTTTATGGTTAAAAGTAACGATATGTCTGCTCCAACAAAGAATTAAAAGATTAAGTCACTACGATGCACAGAACCAAGAATATTACGCGTCAAAAGTCCGAAATAAACTAACCTTGCACTCTATGCACAAGTCGACAATTTTATCAGTGCGCTTAAAATGTTACAAATACCCACAATAGCACTTGTATTCCTCTAAAACAATGTCAAGTGGGTACTCAGATGTTAATTTATAACGCATAAGCAAAAACATACAAATATGTCAACGCATACTTAAGATAACAACTTTGTTACTCAAAATCAACGGGTGGATAGATTTTTTTGGAGGCCAGTGTATTTATGAATGTATGTGCGTATGTATGTATGTATGTATGCGTATGTGCGTATGCACGTATGTACGAATGACATAATATACGTATACACGTATATAAGTATGTACGTATGACATTCGCTTGATGTCCACGCTAAGATCCTGCTGCTCCCGCAAGAGCTGAGAGTACGTACTGTTGGCGAGGCGCGCCGACAGATCGAGCAGCTCGTGCGCCTCGTGTCGCAGCCGCAGCAGCGCGTGCTCCAGCTCGCGCTTGATGTCCGCACTGAGATCCCGCTGCTCCTGCAGGAACCCCGCCGCGCCCTGCTCGTCTAGCGCCGCCAGAATGGACTGCAGCTCCGGCGCAAAGTGCACATGCCGCCCGCGCGACACCAAACTGCTGTCCAGCTCCACGCTGCAGTTAGGGGACGACGCCTGGGACTCTTCGAAGAATGACCTGGAAACAAACGTCATTAAACTTAAAAATAGTTTACGTTGTCTTAACAATAGCAGATTTCGAACTCCGTGATCTATAAATGTAAATAGTATTGGACAGTCTGTCTGTTAAATGTAAGCTGCAACATAAATAACCAATTTTTAAATGTTTGTCTGTCTGACTGTCCTGTCTATCTGTGTGGGCTAATCTTCGAAATGGCTGAACCGATATTGATGGAACTTTGCGAACAGATAGAGAAAAATAACAGAAAGTATATTGGCTAAAATAAAGCCCAAAAATTTAAAGATTTTTTTTTGAAAAAAAATTGATAAAATAAATGGTCTTTAATTATCTTAAATATAAATAACTCCACATTAATAGATACTATCCAGGCGAAACCGCGGCGGGTCGCTAGTATTTTAATAATAACTTATCCCATATAGATTCTTATTTATTTTTTGTGGTTTCAGTAAATTTTAAAACGTGGTAGAGCCATGCTGCATCTATGTATATTAATTGTATAGTAGCACGAATGGGTCAACCCGACCGGGGAAGGACCACGCTCTCACAGAATACCGGCGTAAAATAGCAGCTTAATGTTGCTGTGTTTCGTATGGTGAGTGTAGGGAACCGGAGACCCTTTTTACTACAGAAGAGGCATTCCATCTTTGTCCTCACGTCTGACAACGTATCTGCATTTTGATTCGCAAACGAGGATAGATATAGATTTCTATGGGCCACAGCAACCATTTACCATCAGGTGGACTGTGTGCTCGCTTGTCACCCTTATCCTATTTAAAAAATCTCAATTCTGCATTATATGCAACAGATCAACAGCTTTTAAAATTTCTGAAAAAGTTGAATACCATTAATTTTAAAATTTCAGACGGTGTTATGTTAAAAATTTATAATATAAGAAACATTGTAAATGCCTTTATAGGAAAAATATTTAACCAAAAGCGGATAACATCAGAGTCATCAAAGGCTAATAGAGATTTTATTAAATTAGGCAAAACAACTTAAAGTCTTACCCCACTTAAGAGTTGAAATTACAGATAGTTGGGATTACCTTATTGAACATATTATTCTTCACAATTAGACCCTGAACCTCATAAATTATTTAAACAACGTATGGAATCTAATGATAAATTACCTACTTGAGTTTTTAGAGTTTAGATTTCAAATGCTCGAAGCTATGAAATTAAAATATGCAATTTAAAAACAAGACATCAAGAATTTATGACAGACTATCTTAATAAAGAACATTAACACAAAGAGTAAAGTTTGTTATTAACCCCACCATTATGTACAATGAATGGGTTAATTTTCAAGATGTATAGAACAGAATAGAATAATTTTTATTCAATATAGATCACATGTTAGTAATTCTTATTGAAAGTCATTATTTTACTTTATCACTGGTTCGAAAAAAAAACCTCTGTCCTGGGAAGGACCAACAAAAACCCAACTATACTTTTTTTAAAGTAATTTTTACATGAAAGGTTGTACAAACTATTTACAAAATTTATTTTAGAAACAGCTTGGAAGCGACCACCTCATTCCCAGGGGTTATTGTCAACCATGTATTCATTTATATTATAATAATCCTTTTTATACAGTATTTGTCTAATAAAATATTTAAACTTGGTAATAGAGGGACCTTGTATATTTTCTGGGACTTTGTCGTAATAGCGTATACATTACCCCAAGAATGAATTACCTGACTGTGGAGTCGAGAATCGAGATGTCCGAGATGTATGTCATTCATTGAACTTGACCGATGGCTAGAACTGTACAAAACCACATGAAGGATAGAAATTCATAGTTTTTGATGCATCAACTGTAGCTTATTCTGCAGTTGTTTATAGCCATATTATAATGCAAAGTCATGTATATCATATCCATATTAGAAGCAAAGCCAAGTATTACCCCAGTAAAGCAAACTTCTGTACCACGTCTTGAACTCTGTGGTGCAGTTTCGTTAGCCAAACTCATAAATAGAATACTGTACATTCTTATACATGACGTTTATGCATGGACTGATGCCACAAAAATGTTAGCCTAGCTACAAAAATCACAAAGTTTTTGGACCACCATATCATTCGTTGCCGAAAGAGTAACTGAATAATCAATTTACTGGAAAAGGAAAGATGGCATCACATCTCGTCACAAGAAAATCCCGCTGATGTAGCCTCGCGTGAAATATCACCACTTTACTTACTATATTTACATACATTTTGAAAATGGTCGATAAATAGTATTGTAAATCATTACATTGAAAATATATGTTCTAATAATATTAACGTCGGTCTTTCTACTGCTACTCTAATAAATTATAATATACGTAAAGCTAAAGTTCATTTTATAACATCATAGAATATGGTTTACTAATTTTTTCTTCCTTGTTACATGAATTGTTAATTCACTAACTTATTTAGATAACTTTATTTAAATATTGATCCGTCATCAGTAAACTGAAGAGGCAATGGGCTGCCTCGAACTAGAATAGGTTCCCGATATACCTCGTAAGTATCGGTCCCCCACTAGATGGAGTTACCGCCTGGTTACGATAAACTGTATGTCGATGGGAGCAGGTGGCTCTAGATCGCGTTTTGTGGCATTTCTGAGCGGAGGCCTATGTTTTGCAAGGGACTGCTGAAGGGCGGTAATGATGACGATGATGAACTCATATAAAACACTACACAACTGAATAACATGAAGCTAATGGAAATGACATGTATTTTCGAAAACCGTGCAAGATACTAGCGAAACTATGAAAACGAACTCCTAACGTATCTAAAAGGGCAAAAGCTGGCATGCAGCCAACAATGGGTGCAATATTATTTCGCACATAGTGCATTGCAATTATAAATAGACACGTTGCACATGCAAAAAAGATATATTTGACTTCACCCAAAGACACAAATCTACCCGTCCAGTTTTATTGCCGTCCGCCGACATGTTGCAAGAATTGAAACGTTTGAGTCTAATTTGTGGGACCTTTTTGTTTTCAGATTAAAGACAAATTTGTGATTATATAGTTACTGTTACAGCCTAATAAAGTCCACTGCTGAACATAGGCCTCCATAGATTGGCTCATAGGGGAGATATTTGCCATATTTGCCACGCTTAGCAAGCGGGTTGGCAAACACAGTTTTGTAGTTTTAGTCGTTACTAGGAAGACGCTGCTGCCCATCTACTGATTTGTTTCCCCCTATCGCCTCTAACGACAACCACGGGACGATATGGGATAGTGGATATTCTTACACCACCACTACAAATTACAGTATAAACAGTATACAATAATAATTCTCTCAATAAAAATATTAAATTTAAATTTCTGGAAAATCAAAAATTACAGACTCTTTAGTTTAGATGATGAGAGATGATTCAAGAGGAAACACCCCTTAAATAATAGATACGGTGACATAATTTTTTACTAAAACGATAAGAAGTTTCATGTTTAAAAATTAAACTTTTAATATAAAGTAAAAGCAGACTTCAAAGAACTAAAAAAATTCACATAATAGCTTCTGAAGTCGGTGCTAAGTCATAGTGTATCGAATAATTAAATTTCTGACTTTAGAAGCTGTTATGTGGAAATTACTTAATTATTTTTAGTTCTTCGAAGACTTCTACTTTTTATTAAAAGTAGAATTTTTTGACCCATTTTAAAGAGACTAAGGAATATCACAAGCTCAGGATAACAACTAAAATGTTGTCTATTTTTTCACCTTAGGAACGGAATTAAAAAGGACTACCCCTAAAGTATAACGTATTGAATAAAAAAGGAATCATTAAAGTTCACATTTGTCGAAGATATCGCGTCACATACATACAAAGAAAAGAACACAGTTCAATTAAGAATCCCCTCCTTTTTGAAAGTTGGCTATAAAAGCTAGATACAGCTGTAGCCGTGCACGTGATTCAAATTGTCCGCACGTCATCAGAACTTTTGTTCTGAACTATCGTATGGCTCGCTGCCAGTATCATGTTAAAGTTTGTCTGTCTCGAGACAAACAATATGTTTTAGAGACTGGCGCCGTCCGTAGTACAACTGAATGAATTTTGCAACTACACACAAATAAACAGTTATAATGAAATTATTTAAAAATAAAACTGATTTCAATAGCTCAAAGCTCAAGACTGTGTGCTGAAGACTTCTAAGCTCAAGACTGTGCTGAATGGCGTAAATTACGTTTGTGCGTGATAAATATCGAGAACTTTTCTACAATATTTCAGATTTTTCCAGAATGTTCTAAAATATTCTAGGATATTTTACAATTTTTAATAGAAATGAAAATGAGTGATTGTAGTAATGTTCTAAATTGTTCTCAAAATTCCACGAATGATCTAAGAAATTCCATCATATATTCAAACTATTATTATTAATTAAGAATAATTGTTATCGATCTAGAACAATCTAATTATTTCTAGATTGATCAGGAAAGCTCTAAAATATATTGAAATGTTCAATATTATTTAAAAATAATTTTAGACACGTTAGAACGTTCTAGATGGTTGCAAAAATTTCCAAAACATTCTAAAAAATTATAAAATAGACATCATCCACTACACACAATCATTAATTTAATTGTTTTGATGATTGTAGTGGATGTAAAATGTTTTAGATCATTTTAAACTTTTTTAAATAATCTAAAAAATTCTAAAATTTGTTTAAAAGTTGATCTAAGAGCTCTTGGAGTCTTCTCAAAATATCTGGGGAAATCCATCATATATCCAAACACTAAAAATGATTAAAAAATAATTATTCGGTCTAGAATATTCTAGATTATAAAAATTTTAGATTATTTAAATGTTCAAAATTATTCAAAAATGATTTTAGACAGTTTGTAAAAGAGAATAATCTAGATTTTTCTATTTCAGAATATACATAACGTCTAATTCACAGATTATATTAAAATATAAACTACAATAGAGAAACTCACTGAAGAGGCCTCAATATAGAAAAGAAGATCGATCGTTGAAATTGACGTCCATCCCAAGGTTGAGCTACAGGCAGTCATGGGCACCAGACTTGCAAAAACAGTGGTCGAAGAACACGAGAGGAAACCTGACCGCAAAGTATTCTGGACGGACAGCAAGACAGTACTAACCTGGATAAGGACAGTCGTTCGTACAAACCCTACGTAGCTCATCGTCTAGCAGCAATAGAAGACAATTCAAGGCGATCATTCTGGCGCTGGGTTCCGACAAAGCTGAATGTGGCGGACGACGCCACACGAGACGTACCAGCTGCATTTAATAAAGACCATCGATGGTTGAAAGGGCCTGACTTCTTAAACCTAACAGAAGACTCCTGGCCGATGGAAACCACAAGAGCAACAGCGGAAGAACCTTCCGATGAAGAGAAGACACATCACGTGAGCGACAAAAGAAGACTGAAGCTTGCCGAGGGTCTACCTGATCCAGCGAAGTTCTCCATCTGGGACCGACTCCGATACTCAACCGCACGTGTTCTGCAGTTCATTCAACTCTGCAGAACCACCAAACAAAGAGTTAACTACAGAAGAACAAGGAAGAATAAAAAGGCTGATCCCGCTTGGAAGAAGAACAAATCCACAGCAAAATATCAGGCGCCCACGACGACAAAGAAGCGGTCGCCAGAAGACATGAAGCTGCTAACGGTCACAGCCGAGCTGCTTAAAATAGCTGAAGAACTCCTGATACGGTCTTCCCAAGAAGAATCCTTTGCGGATGAAATAGACAGCCTAAACAGCGGGAAGCCGATCAACAAAGAAAGGCGCCTTCGCCAGCTCAGCATCGAGTCAATAAACGGCGCACTACGACTTAGAAGCCATGGAGGAGGAATTCAAGAATCCGCTGGTAATTGACGGTGATCATCATACGGTTAAGCTCTGGGTGCAGGCTATACATCGGCAACTCCATCACGCCGGTGTAGAGGCCACAGTCAACGAGTGCAGACAGCAGTATTGGGTACTAAGACTGCGGCCTATCGTACGCACAATACTACGAAGATGCCTATTCTGCAGAATGAAGACGCAAGTACCGCCGCATCCGAGAACCGGGGACCTACCAGCATGTCGCTTAGCTCATCACAAGCGCCCCTTCACCTTCACCGGGGTCGACTATTTCGGACCTCTCTAGGTGACCGTCGAACGAACTCGACAAAAGAGATATGTGGCCATCTTCACATGTCTCACGACGCGAGCCATATATCTGGAAGTCGCCGGCTCACTTAGCGCCGACTCCGCGGTAATGGCAATAAGGCAAATGATCGCGCGGCGAGGCTGCCCGACTGAAATATGGTCAGACAACGGCACCAACCTGAAGGCCGCCGACAAGGAACTACGACAGGCGGTCGACGCAGCTACCGCAGAAGAAGCGGCGAAGAGGACCATCTCCTGGCGCTACATACCGCCTGGAGCTCCATTTATGGGCGGAGCCTGGGAGCGAATGGTGGTTCGCTCTGTCAAGACCGCGCTCACCGCAACGTTACATGAAGGTCATCCGACAGAGGAGGTCCTCACGACATTACTGGTAAAAGTAGAATACACCGTCAACAGCCGCCCGCTGACCTACGTCTCAGTCAGCCCAGAAGATCCAGAGGCCCTCACTCCTAACCACTTTTTGTTGGGGGAACCGGGGCGTGTACCACAGCCAGGCACTTTCACTGAACAAGATACCATCTCACGGTCAAGTTGGCGAGCTGCGCAGAGACTAGCCGACATCTTCTGGCTACGCTGGGTGAAAGAGTACCTTCCTGAGCTCCAACACCGGCGGGAGCCCCACGGACGAGGCCAAGCAGCACGTGCAGGTTGGGGTCGACGACCTCGTACAGATCTTCGACCCTAACCTGCCCCGCAACGTGTGGATACGAGGAAGAGTCATCGCTACATATCCGTGTCCAGACAACGTCGTGCGGACGGTGGACGTGCGGACGGTGGACGTGCTGACCAAGGAAGGTGTCCTACGTTGGCCAGTGAGGAAGCTGGTGATCCTGCCTCTACCTACGGACGTCGAGCCCGCACCGGAAGCTGATGCGACGCGGTCGCACGGTGGGAGTGATGTGTGGGACAAGTGAAAATAGTAATATATAGACACTGATAGGACAATGCATAAATAGTCATAAGCGTTTGATATTATAGTTTAGTGAATTATCATTATAGCTTAGAGTTTTATTTTATGATTCTATAGTAGAATTAGTTTTAAGTTATGTATTGAATTTATAACTTTAATATAGAAATGTATAACTTTAGAAATGTATAACTTTAATATATAGAAAACAAATTGTTACGCGACTCAGCAAGGTAATTACATAGCATCGTGCCTTGCTCTCTCGCGCCTCGCTTTGATTGGTCGTTACCATTCCCCCGTTGCTTGTACCGTATTTGTCGACCTAGCCGAGGTCGTATAAAAAGAGGGCCATTTCCGTCGTTCGACATCTGCGCCCCCTTATCCCTTAAGGGAGTCGCATCAAATTTCGGCGGAAAGGCCACTATGGCTAAAGCCGTTCCCAAGGTGGTGTTTAGTGGGTAGGCACTTCTTCAAAGTGAGTCCCACATAAACACGCAGCCGGCTGCGTGGTATGCTAGGAGCATTCACCACCTCCCTCCCCCGCTTCCGGAGGGTGCCTATGCATTGGGCGCAAAAAAAAAGTCGTTCGACACAGTCGGCGGCTAGCTACCTCGGAAGAAACTTCAAATATACAAGGAAGAAGATCTCAGTGGTTTTATTCCCCACCAACCCAGCACACAAATGTGCCTGTAGGGCACACTATCCCACTGCCTCTTTGACGATTATGCTTTCCTAGCACTTTTCCTACTATTTATAAAGAACAAACATTAGTCAAATTAGGCCAAAAATCGTTAATGCTAAATGAATCATTATGACAAAAAAAAAAGTAATTAGGTACTGACGAAAATATGCTACTGGACTACTGAGTATTTTCTACTTTAGTGGTCTTACCAGTCAGTTCTACTTGTGAAAAAATTCCTAGTAATTTAACTAATAAGATTATTTGGTAAGACGACTGGGAATACAACACGCCACGAAGATTCCCAATAGTCTTACTAGTAAGACTATTACATTAGGAAATTCCCATTAGTCTTACCAGTAAGACTACTCGGAAGAAAATTCCCAGTAGTCTTACTAGTCAGACTACTTGGTAAGACTACTGGGAATACCCCATTTCGATGCTGACTGTATATAAGCGGGAGTCAAAGTTTTTTTGTCAGTCATATTTCAGCCACGCTCAAGTGATAATCAATAAGCAAAGTGCTCAAAAACTATTCTTGAAGAGTAAATAATCTAGAAATTTCTATTCTGGAATATACATAAATTCATTCCGTGCAGAGCTTCGATTGCTTGAATTTCAATGTAGTTGTGCAGTCTAGAAAGGTTTGGAACTAGAAATTTCGATTGCTGACAGTATATAAGCGGAAATCAACGCTTTTTTGTCAGTTAGATTTTAGCCACGCTCAAGTGATAATCAATAAACAAAGTGCTCAAAAACTAATCTTGAAGCGTGAATAATTTAGAAAATTCTATTCTGGAATATACATAAAGTCCTTCCGTGTAGAGTTTCAACGATTTTTTGAATTTCAGTATAGTTGTGCAGTCTAGAAAGGTTTGGAACTAGAAATTTTGATTGCTGACAATATATAAGTGTGAGTCAACGCTTTTATTGTCAGTCAAACCTCAGCTACGATCAGAAAATCAACAAGTGAATGACATCAGGATCATAAGTGATTAAAAAATAAATTCATATATTAAATAAAAATGCCTAAGCGTAAAAGATTATTTACACAATCTCATGTGAATGCTCAGAAGAAAAAATCAGCGCATAAAAATGAAACAGAAGAACAACGAGAACAACGGCTTTCGAGAAATCGAGAAAGAGTGCAGCAAACTAGAAGAAGTCAAAGTGGAGAACAAAGAACAATGTCTAACAAAATATGCGGACTAGAAAGAGATCTAATCGACGTCATCAATCAGCTATCGAAGGGAACAAGAAAATGAACGAAGTAGAGTAAGAATGGCAACAATACACCAAAAACGACTTACAAACGAGAGTTTAGAACTCAAGCGTTTCATTATGATACCAAGGAAAAGTACGATGAACATCCAAATATTGTTATCGGTAAAATAAATACGGTATGTAAATATTGCAACGCAAATAAATTTAAGGGTGAAAAGGCTGTATGATTGATAAAGTCAAATTACCATCATTACAAATACCACCACCCCAGCTTTTTACTTATATGAACGGAGCTACACCAGAATCAAAACATTTTCTACACAATATACGTCGATAAAAATGTTGCTTTCAAATGACTTTTTTCGGGGCTACGTCAATATGTAATGAAGGTAATTTCAGTCCAGTTTTCAAAATCCAAGGACAAATTTATCACTGGATAGGCTCGCTTATGCCTTTACCAGATGAAACACCAAAATTCCTTTAAGTATATTTCATTGGAAATGAACAGGTTGACATAGATCAGCGTTGCACTCACATTCAGGGGCTAAAGAAAGATATTATTCAAGAGTTACAACGTTTACTTAATAAACAATCAACTGATTAATGTGTTTAAAACTTCCCTAGAACAAATGGTTGCAGACAACTATAAGATTGTCATTTAGGCAGACAAAAGACCAGCCGGTGAACACGAACGAAGATTCAATGCACCTCAAGTGAATTAAGTTACAGAAGTAATCGTTGATAATGAATATAGTCATCGTGATATCATTGTTCACCGCCGAAATAACCAACTGCAACGTATTACTGAAACACATCGCAGTAACGATGCGTTGCAGTATCCGTTAATATTTTGGCAAGATGAAGACGGTTACCACTTTAACATCTAACAAGTAAATCCAACTACAGGTGCCAAAACTTCCAAAAAAGTATCTTCAATGCATTTCTAATCATAATTCGATAAGCGTATCGAATTATGACTAGAAATGGTGAATATAATCATATTCTAAATTGTCAAAAATTATTCCAGCAATTTATTGTTGACATGTATGCGAAAATTGAGACGGAAAATTGGAATTTATTCATCATAATCATCAAAAATTGCGTTCAGAAGAATATGTTCATTTAAAAGACGCAATGATGAATGATGGAAACATCGAAAACATGAGAAAATTGGTCATCTTACCATCTAAGTTTACTGGAAGTCCACGTTATATGTACGAAGACGCTCAAGATGCAATGACCTATGTCAGAAAATACGGTCAACCTGACTTATTTATAACATTCACATGTAATCCTTCTCGTTCGGAAATCAAAGAAGATGTAATTCTTCTTCGATACATTCAGGTGGCCAACGACCGACAAGATATTATTGCTCGAGTTTTTCAACAAAAACAAATTTAATTTGTGGACGCTATTGTCAAAAAACGAATATTTGGTGATGTTATCAGCTGGATGATGTTATTAGATTGAATGGCAAAACGAGGACTGCCCCACTTTTACAACTTAATTTGGTTAAAAAAAATGATCCGACCAGATAAGATAGACAACATCATCCAGACTGAATTACCAAACTCGGAAGAAGATACCGAACTCTATGAAATTATAGTAAAAAACATGGTTCACGGTCCTTGTGGCGGATTAAATAAAAGTTCTCCGTGGGTGAAAGATGATAAATGTACAAAACGCTATCCAAAACTATTTCTTAATGAAACAATAACAGGCGACGACGGATATCCAAATATAGACGTCGATCACGAGAACAAGGCAATTCATAGCAAAAATTAAAATACGAGGAAATGAAGATAATGAAATTAACAATCAATGGGTAGTTCCATGCAATCCGCTTCTATGTAAAATGTTCAAAGCTCACATCAATGTCGAATACTGCAGTTCAAAGTTCAAAAATTCAGTATCAAGGCAGTGATATGGCTGTCTTTTCAGTGGCTCAAAAAAACCAGTTCGATGAGACAATACAGTACCAAATGGGTCGTTGCATCAATGCCAATGAAGCAATTTGGCTAATTTTGGGTTTCCCAATACACACTCGCAATCCAGCTGTCGTCCACCTATCTGTTCACTTAGAAAACGGACAACGCGTCTTCTTTACTAAAGAAACTGCATTAGTTGTGACAGAACCACCAACGAGAACAACTTTAACAGCGTTTTTTGAGCTATGCCGAGAAGATCCATTTGCTAAAACTTTACTCGGAAGTACCATCTTACTAAACTTGGGATACATCAAGTAAAAGATTTATCCCTCGAAAACATGGAATGCCAGTGCAAGGACACGATGGAGTGTTTCAGAGTAATACGATAGGAAGAGTCTACACCGTGCATCCAAAAAACGCTGAATGCTTCTATTTACGTTTATTACTACACACTATTCGTGGCCCGACATGTTTTGAAGATCTAAGATTTTTTTAAATTAAACAAACTACTTTCGAATTTGATTCACAATATTTTAATAAATTAATTAATCAGTCGATTTCGTATACACTATATACAACGTACATTTAATAGTACAAAGACTTGTGTACATATATAATATAGAAAAACTGCTTTTATAACCATTAAGTTTGCGATGTACCGGGCAACGCCGGGTTTCGCTGCTAGTAAGAAAATATAAAGGTAAATGTTGTTTTCCAAAATATTAATTATATTTCATATAAATTAGATTAAGTATGAATAAATCAAACTAGGGGTATTTCTAAAAGTAAATAAAAGAGAAAGAGAGTTAAAAATGTGCAATAAATTAAAGAGCAACCACTGAGGCATACACACTACAAACCGAAAAACTAATATTTATAACTCAACTTCTCAATTATAATGACACCGTGTAATAAATAACTTCACCTCAGTCCTAAGTATCATCCACTCATCCACTTTGTGAGCGGCAAATTATTAGCCCTTATTATCACCCGTTTTATTGATATTTAAATAAAACCACACATACTCCTTCAACCGAAAATAAAAATGATGCTGTGGCCCATAGACATCTACATTTACCCTCGATTAAAATCGAAATGCAGAAGCGTTGTCACCCCTGAGGACTATGATGGAATGCCTCGTATCCAGTAAAAAGGGTCTCTAGTTCCCTACACTCACCATAAAAAATACAGCATCATTGAGCTGTTTTATCACGCTGGTATTCTGTGAGAGCGTAGTTCTTTCCCGATCGAGTCGACCCAATCGTGTTACAACCAGGCCTGTCTCAGTCCTCGCTTTAGGCATGAAAATATACATACGCTGCGCGGCCGCCTACGTGAGGCTAATTCCGTGAGGTTGTCACGCGCGCGCTCGAGCTAACGCGCGCCTTACGTTAACAAAAAAATATTTTTCTCTTATTTTAGCACTTTTGATATTTATTTTTGAGTTTTTATTCAAGTATGGCCTCTCAAAAAGCCAAAAGGTATTGCATAGCATGCGGGTGCTTAAATAACAATAGGAATGTCGACTTTTCATTCTTTACTGTTCCTATGGATACCGAAAGGTAAAATATTATTATTTATAGGTAAATCTAGATAATTAGGTACCGAGTTACTGACGCCATAGTTACAGATTAATTTTTTGATTAGCGACCCGACCACAGCTTCGCAGTTTTCGATGTTTTCGCATATAATGCCAATGACCTTAAAATAATTCAGTGTAAGTAGACTCCCAGTACTAGTGACTGCCTAGTAATGCAAGATCAGCATATACTGGTTAATAATTTAACACTTGGTCGATAAAAGACAGAGATTGAAAATAGCAGCACTTCTCATTGCCACTCTTTCATTAATAATGCCATCGCGTGTCGCATGTTTGTAAATAGCAAAAAAATGTGAAACAGACAAGTGACTGCTCTGTGGCGCAGTGGCTTAGCAATGAGTTGCAGCGTTAAGGGGTTCGAATCCCGCACGGAACAAGTATTTGTATGGCCTACAAATAATTGTTCTGGGGCTGGATGTTTGTCATTGTCAAAATTCCTCCGCGTTACAGGAGAAAATCCTAGTGTGGAGGTAACATTTTTTTAAAAGAGAGGGAGAGAAACAAGTAATGAAATTAAAAATTTTGTACAACCGACTTCAATGTTAAGACGCATTATAATACCTATTATTAAGGATAACTCCAAAACTACTGGTCAGATCAGACAGTTTTCAAATAAAAAAAGAATTATCAAAATCGGTTCACCAAGAAAAAGTTCTGAGGTAACACACAAAAAAAAACAAGCGAATTAAGTACCTCCTCCTTTTTTTGAAGTCAGTTAAAATTGGTAAGTAGGTAAATTATCTGAGTTTCAAAAACGTTCACGTTGTTATAATCTTAATTTTTCTCGATGTTGCATATTAACCTTCCTCACATTAAAGAATAATGTTCTTATTAGCAAATTACTAATACATTGTATAACACCTCGGTGTATTCTACTACCAACTAATATCAAAGGATTCAATTTGTTTTCTCACAACACCTAACCCTACAGTAGGAGCGGCCTTAACAAAGGCGCGTAACGAGCTAAGTAATACAGATTCTCGCACGCGGATGTAAGGTGCATTTTGATTTAATACGCGCGCCGCATACATTTTTTTTCGACGATTGAATCGGTAGGCTATTTTAACCAAGGTCGTATCCGAGGCGTGCAAAGTATTCAGAACATTAGCGACGTTGTAACTAGGTTTAAACTTGCAAGTTTGCTATCAGAGTGATCCTTCTATTTTAGTACTATTATTTTTTCTGTGGTTACAACCATAATAAACGTAAAAAATTCACTATAGGTATTATATTTTAATAGTTCAAGCATGTTAGGAGAGTGGCCATTGTTCTTTGCAAGAAACACTGAAAAGCATGAAGCATTTTTATTTTTATTTATTTACTTAACAAGTGCACTTACAATACACATATATGACATTATTACAAACACACATTTTTATACTCTCTGACATGTAATATCAATAACAAGTGTACATAACATTCACAGATTGAGTTGCATTAATTTTGGATTAATTTGGAGTAGGAATAACATTTAATCAATATATAGAAATTATAGAAGTTATGTACGTAGATAAGAAAAAATCTACAAACTTTTAAAAACTTTACCTCTCCACACTACTTCGTGGGAGCAGTTTACATACATAAGCTTCACAAGGAGAAACATCCAGACCCGGAACAATTATCTGTAGGCTATACAAATACTTGTTCTTTGAGGAATTCGAACCCACGGCCCTTAGCGCTGCAACTCATTGCTAAGGCAGCTGGAGTCATCAAACAAAGGGAAACAAGCCAGAAGATGGGCAGCAGCGTCTTCCTGATAACAGCTCAAAATTATAAAAAACTGCTGTTCCCAACCCGCCTGCTAAGCGTTGCAACTATGAAAAAATCTCTCAATCTACGGGGGAGGCCTATGTTCAGCAGTGGACTTCTATAGGCTGTAATGGATGGATGGTAGATATTATAGTACTCTCTTCAAGAGTATGCATATTTTTTGTGTATGTATGAGTGTACGGAACATATATACTGACTGTTGCGTTTGCAGCGTGGGCAGCAGATGCGCCAGCACGGTACGGTTGAGCTCGTCCTCTGCGCTGGCGCAGTACGCCACCAGCTGCGACACCGCCACCTGCAGCGCGCCCGCCAGCCGCTGCAGCGCGTCCCTGCACACCATGCAGCAATAATAATAATGTCCTCCACACCGAACTTCTCTCACGCAGGCCGGTCTCAACGGAGACTAGCCATCTCCGCAGCACAGTATTATAGTGCACGAGTGTATCTGCAAGCACAGTTTCACTCTCTACTCCCTCACTCACATAATCCGATGGGACGACACGACCGAGATCAGGCGAAGGACTTCAGGCACGGAGGCACGGGAATGAAACATCGCCAACTTTCCGGGCCGCTACTAAATATTTCTTGACATGAAATTATTACTTTTTATATTTTGTGCTGCATGTTTTAAACTGGAATAAACGCATTTCTTTCTTTCTAACCTCAGCACCAGTGGACGGCCGCTGGACGGCCAGCTAGCGGTGTGTCCACTGTTATTTCTATAAGCCAGTACAGACCATGAGGCATTCCATTTTAGTCCAGCCAGATAAGAGTGGACACATCACTCCTATCTCCCAGTTTAAGAGTATACAGGTCACGATGCACTCTATCTTACTCTTTACTGCGACCCAAGCGCATTAACTTCACCGGTAGCGTCATGACTTTACTCGTACATGGAAGCGTTGCTAGCGGTATTACGAGGTTTCAAGTTCACTTTCTACAATCGTTAACGCTAATAGAAAACTACACTGGTCATCAAAAAAATCGGCCCACCCACTTTTTATTTAATATTTATCGTATGTTTCACAGATAAGCTGTTTCATACATTTGTTTTTTTTTTATTTGTGGGTCGGATATGATGTCGGATATGATCACCACCGATTACCTTGAAGAGGTCGGCATTCGGGTTATGTCGTAGCCAGCAAGAAGCCCTGATCTCAACCCTATAGTGCACATATGGGACACCCTAAAAAAAAAGGTTAGAAACCGTAATCCAGTCCCTAAAACATTAGAAAACCTTGAAACCGCCATTAGGGAAGATTGGAACCGAATCTTTCAAGAGACCATCAAAATCTTGATAAGGTCATTAAAACGGCGAATGCAGGCCGTCATTCCAGCAAGAGGAGGGAATACGCAATAAACAATTGTCTACATAACGTTTAGACATAAAAATTAGAGCGTATTTAAAATTAATCAAAAAGTCGTGTAAAATTAAGGATTTTGATTTTTAGATCAAAATTACTTGAAAAAAACTGTGATTAAATTGGTGTAAATAAAAAAACATTTCAGTACTAAAATATTTTGTTTAGTTTTGATTAAGAAAACCGTAATTTGCGGTAAAAACGCAGGTGGTCCGATTTTTTTGAATATATGTCTATAAAAATAATTGAGAATGTTATATCTCAACGTTAATGCCATGTCTTGTCATTAGTTTTATTAATTTTTATCATCAAATCCAACTTGACTAACACACTTTAAGCACATCAGCGTGGAACCCTGTTGACGGAAGTGAAGAGGGGGGGCAAGTGGAGGGAATGCAAGATATCTTGCGATGCAATCTCCTGTCCGCCTGCCGTGGCGATTACGACAAACCTTTTATACCGCAGGAGAAACCCGTGTTCAGTAGTGGACTATTGGATAGTGTGTAGAAGCTGATAGCTAAATGTTTCAATACGTTCACTGTCTAATTGTACGATTTTTTAAGTTCTTTTGTTGTTGTTTTATAATATAATTTTTCTAGTAATTTATATTATTAGGATAAAGTAAAAATTTGGTATTGCAATTAAAATGCCAGATTAATTAATTCACGAATTCTAAATAACTGCACACTTACATTGGTTTTTACTTGTCGCGGGAGAGAGGAAGTTGCCCATTACAATTTTTTAAAGTCCCCCATTATGTGTTACCACAGTTGTTTAATATATAATCACCCTAAAACGTAATTACAAAGTTAGGGTAATTATTAAAACACGTGAATAGTTCGCAACAGACTGTAAAAGTCCAAGAATAAAGATTCCTTAAAAGTTTTATATAATGAAAGGATAGATGGCGTTACTAGTCACTATTTATCAATTATTTAGCGACATTTTGATACAAATATTGACAATAATAATTGTCGAAATTAACACTTTCCCTGCCCCGTGAGTCATATTATATTATGAACATGCTACAGCTATATTACTGGTATAGTTGTAGCACGAATGGGTCTGCTCGACCGGGGAAGGACCACGCTCTCACAGAATACCAGCGTAAAATAGCAGTTTAACGCTGCTGTGTTTCTTATGGTGAGTGTAGAGAACCGGAGACCCTTTTTACTGGCAACGAGGGTGACAACGCATCTGTATTTTGATTCGTAATCGAGGATAGATTTAGATGTCTATGGGCCACAGCAACCACTTACCATCAGGTGAACTGTGTGCTCGTTTGTCACCCTTATCCTATAAAAAAATTGATTGTTTAACTATTGTGTCTATTTCACGAGCAGAACTGACAAAGAAATAAATTACACTTGACGTAAGGTATGTGAATTTATTTGCCTCACCTCTCTTTAGTGACCTCCTCGAGCTGGCGGTTCTGGTCGAAACTGTTGTTCCGGCGCTGCCGCCATTTGTCCGCCTCGCCCGCGGACACCTCGTCACGCAGGCTCGACAACTGGGAACAAGTGTGGACAGGTTGAAAATTTTGTTATCCACTACAAATTTATTTAAAGAATAAATGTGACAAACCGGCACACAGTCTATCTGAAATCTTTGTTTGACAATTGTTAAACCAGCCCTTAGAAACATTAATAAATTTGACCGCTAAGGTCGCAGATTTCTAAAGGTGACCGATGGACATAGATTTAGTGGTCCTTCAGTAACATTTATTCCATCCCAAACCCAATGCATTGTTGTTGAATTTAACTAAACGGTCAATTACTTAAACGCCAGAGTTACTTTTGCCTAGTACACTTACGTAAAATTACGTGGAAAAGCCATGCTGCAGCTATATTATAGGTGTAGCACGAATGGATCTGCTCGACGGGGAAGGACCACGCTCTTACAGAATACCAGCGTAAAATAGCAGCTCAATGCTGTTGTTTCGTATGGTGAGTGTAAAGAACCAGAGGCCCTTTTTACTGGAAACGAGACATTCCATCGTAGTCCTCAGGGGTGACAACGCATCTGCATTTTGATTCTTAATCGAGGATAAATGTAAATGTCTATGGGCCACAGCATCCACTAATCATCAGGTGGGCTGTGTGCTCGTTTATCTCTCTTATTCTATTAAAAAAAAAACTTATTATAAATAAGAGTTTATTTACACGTAAGAAGTAAGTACTTCTGTTAGAGTTGATAAAGCACGAAATATCAAGTTTTAATCTAAATCAATTTCCATTGAACTGTTGTCGACTTCCAACAAGTAAACTTATCTCGGTGTAGCGCAAAGGTAGAGTTCTCAGAACAAGCGGTTGCAGCTAATTAACAAAGATGTACGAAGCACGAATTAATTATTTTTAGTGTTATATTAATATTTGTTTTTGTTTTATCATTATTTGCTTTCATTATAATACTGGATGGTGTTCCATGAAAACCTGCAAACAACTTCAACTAGAGAAGGGTATAGTTGTCAGTTTTTGGGATTACCTGAGCTTGTAATTATACCCTTCAGAACGAAACATAGCAGCACACGCACTGCTGCTTGGCGTCAGAAATAAGAGGGTGGTAGAGCTAGGCAGAGAAGAAGTCCCACAATCTAGTCAGTTTCAGCCTGTTAAAGTCAACTCCTAGACATGATCCACTCTCATCATAAAGATAATCTGCCACTTTACGATCCCTCTATCGTCTGAAGAACATTCTTTCAATCAAGACTAAGCTAACACTTGCGCAAACACTTATAATGCCCATTATTGATTATGCAGATGTGTGCTACCCAGATTTGAACCAAAATCTTCTTAACAAGCTAGAGCCTCTTCTCAATAACTGTACTACATATAATATTTGGTCTTCGAAAATATGATCACATCTCTCATTATGAAACGCCTGAAATGGCTCACTATCCGACAAAGACGAAACTCTAGAATTCTGCTTGTTATTTTCTCAATTTTGAATAATCTTTAATCAACTTCTCCAACATATCTCAAGGACAAATTCCAGTATTTCTTTTCAACTCATGATAAGGTTCTTCGCTCCTCATCTAATCATAAGATCAGTATTCCATCTCATTTCACCAACAATTCCTTTACTATGCAAGCAACACTACTCTGGAACTCCTTGCCCGAAAACATAAGAAGAGCGCCAAGTAAGGACTGTTTTAAAAAGTTGGTACATGACTTTTTTTTTTGAAACGAAGCGATGTTGGACGTAAGAATGATGATGATATATTTTTACACATTTAAATGTTTTATTATTTGCAATTTCAATATATGTATTTTATTATCATATGTAACGTATATATTATATCTATGTATCATACATATTTTGTTTATATAAGACTTTTAACACTATATATTTTTCAATTAATAAAAAAACGGTTTGCATTATCGTTAATCATGCGTACAGCAAAGGAGTGGAATAAGTTGCCAGCATCTGTCTTTTCATCCGATTGCAATATGGGTGTCTTTAAGGCAAAAGCGAATAGTCCTTTTTTAAGTCGGTACGGTTTACCACCTTCGGCTGCATCAACGCTTACCATCAGGTTGGATAGTAGTCAAGCGCTGACTTAAAATAGTTAATAAAATGTACTTGTTTTATAAAATACATGTTTTATAATGATAATTCAATCCTACTTAGGAATATTTATTGCAAGTAACGTGATATTGCACTGTGCGGTCGCTGGCAGCTTGGCACCGTAAACATAGAGCCATAGAGCATAGACGAAGTGAGCACCGGCACGAATGCCACGTTTTCAGTAAAAAGGGTCTCCAGTTCTCTACGCTCACCATACGAAACACAGCAGCATTGAGCTGCTATTTTACGCTGGTATTCTGTGAGGGCGTGGTCCTTCCCGGGTTGACTCGACCCATTCGTGCTACAACCATAATATAGCTGCAGCATGGTTCTATTAAGTAAAAACTACTCGATTTTATTGAGCGTTTGAAGCAACAAAACTTTTATTAGCCTGCACATAATTCAATACAATTAACAACCTAACCGCGTAGTGGCGGTATAAGAATACCCACTATTCCATATCATCCCGAAAGAGTCGTAAGAGGCGACAGAGGGAAACTGAAACAGAAGATCTCCCTGATAGCAACTCAAAATTATAAAAAACTGCGGTCACCAACCCGCCTGCCAAGCGTGGCAACTATGGCAAAATCTCCACTAAGAGGAAATCTGGGGGAGGCCTATATTCATCAGTGGACTTTTATAGGCTGTAATGGATGATGTATAAATGTTATATCGATAAAAATAACTGTCTAAGAACTTGGCATTTCTGAATTTTATTGCATACGTATAAACATGTATGTCATCCGTGCTTTGCACTTTTTTTTTATAGGATAGGGTGACAAACGAGCACACAGTCCACCTGATGGTTGCTGTGGCCCATACACATCTACATCTATCCACGTTTGCGAATCAAAATGCAAATGCGTTGTCAGCCGTGAGGACTAAGATGGAATGCCTCGTTTTCTGTAAAAAGGGGTCTCCGGTTCTCTACACTCAGCATACGAAACACAGCAGCATTGAGCTGCTATTTTACGCTGGTATTCTGTGAGGGCGTGGTCCTTCCCGGGTTGACTCGACCCATTCGTGCTACAACCATAATATAGCTGCAGCATGGTTCTATTAAGTAAAAACTACTCGATTTTATTGAGCGTTTGAAGCAACAAAACTTTTATTAGCCTGCACATAATTCAATACAATTAACAACCTAACCGCGTAGTAGCGGTATAAGAATACCCACTATTCCATATCATATCTCCTGATAGCAACTCAAAATTATAAAAAATTGCGGTCACCAACCCGCCTGCCAAGCGTGGCAACTATGGCAAAATCCCCACTAAGAGGAAATCTGGGGGAGGCCTATATTCAGCAGTGGACTTTTATAGGCAGTAATGGATGATGGATAATGGAATTAAGTGCAATTCATTTTGTATAAATGTTATATCGATAAAAATAACTGGCTAAGAACTTGGTATTTCTGAATTTTATTGCATACGTATAAACATGTACGTCATCCGTGCTTTGTACTTTTTTTTATAGGATAAGGGAGACAAACGAGCACACAGGCCACCTGATGGTAAGTGGTTGCTGTGGCCCATAGACATCTACATCTATCCTCGTTTGCGAATCAAAATGCAAATGCGTTGTCAGCCGTGAGGACTAAGATGGAATGCCTCGTTTTCTGTAAAAAGGGGTCTCCGGTTCTCTACACTCAGCATACGAAACACAGCAGCTTTAAGCTGCTATTCTACGCTGGTATTCTGTGAGAGCGTGGTCCTTCCCCGGTCGAGCCGACCCATTTGTGCTACAACTATACGATTAATATAGCTGCAGCATGGCTCTACCACGTATAAAATGCACTTACTAAATAGTAGGACTCGTTTTTGTCTAGGAGTTCGTATGGATAGGTACCACCCTCTTACCCATTTTTGCCGCCAATTAGCAGTACGTGCAGTGCTATGTTCTGGTCTGAAGGCTGTAGAGAGCCAGTATAATTACAGGCTATGAGGCATTCCATCTTGGTCTCACAGGGACGACAAAGCATCAGTAGCCTTCTTTGCTTAAAGTTGTCTGCAGTTGTCCGTGGGCTACAGTAGCCACTTACCAGAACTTGTTGTGCCCAACATGCATTGCAGTGGCTTTATTTGTCATAAGCGCCCGCAAAACAACTCCTCAAAGTTGTATCGTAATCGAATTAATAGTATAGGAACGCATAGAAATCGAGCAAATAAATATTCATTGTTTTTGTCAGAAGCGTTCGCGGGCGTGCAAACTACAACCCACCAAAGTTTCACCGTAATCCGGTGATTGGTGTACGAACTTACACTGGACAAAGAAAGAAATGTATTTTCAACCGACTTCAAAAAGGAGGAGGTTCTCAATTCGAGTGTATGTTTTTTTGTGTGTATGTTACGCGACATCTTCGCAGATTGTAAACTGATTTTAGAGAAGAAAAAATTCCGCCCCCAAGGGTGGAAAATAGGGAAAGGAAAGTTTCATATTGGACTATTGTGTAAGGAATTTTAATATGATATCTTCGCAGAAAAACCGATTTTAATGATTCTTTTAATAAATAGTGAACCAATTTTAATGATAAAATACTTCAAGGATGGTCCCATATAAATTTGGAGAAAAAATTCCACTCTTAAGTGTAGCAAATAAATAATTTGTTTCTTAACAATTTGAAGTCGGTTTTTACTTTTTGTTAAGTTATAATTACGAAATAGGCAGAAAGAACATGTCACCTGATTTAAAAGTTCAAAACCGGGCACGGCACCAATGCAGCGCATTAGATCGTATTATTTTAATTTAATGAGGGCTTATAATCTTACTAGTTGGGTCTGAGGTAAGCTTATTTGTTACGTAGATGGTCACACAGTGTCGTCATCACTGAAAAGTTGCGATTTAATTACAAGCTTTTCCGGTTTCTAGTGTACGTACATACACAAAACAATGTCTCAGTGCTGTATTCTTTAATTTTTTGTACATTTTTAACTTTTTGTTTCTTCTAATTTTAGGAATATCCGTAGTTTGGTTTATCCATTTTTAATCTAATTAATATAAAATGTAACTAATATTTCAGAAAGAAACTTTAATCTCTAAACTTTTATAACAAATTTACTTTCCCCGGTATGAAATCTATCAGTTATTTCAACTTACTCCAAGTGGCGCTGCTCTTGTGGCACAAAAAGTCGTGGATGCACTCATTGTATGATACAGCGTCGGCAACTTTGTACTGACGCTGTATCACGAACGCAGCATCAATAAAAGAGAAACAATTTCATGAAACATTAAACATCCAACCCTACTCAATTTTGCACATTTTTCTTATCATAAGAATTTATATTCATGTTCACCTACATTGTTAGAATGATATTATGTCAAAACATTACACAAAAAAATGTTACATACTTAGAACTTACCCTAAACCTCTCAGCATCACCATTGTGACCTGATCACATTTCAAACAACACTCAGTGTCACACGTCAGTACACTAGTGGATTTACACTTACACTTTCACTTTTAACAGTCAATTGTTTCATTTTATTACACGAACTTATACTAGATAAACATTTAAATAATTATTTATATGTAGCTATATTTCGAACATTTTCCATTCATAAAAAAAATTGTAATACCAGGTAAGTGAAGGAATAATTCAGTGCAAGAAATTTTCAAGTCCCAAAATCTACAATACGGAATTTGAACTGTTTACTGTTTACAAACATGTCAAATTTGGTCATACCAGCCGAAGCATTTTACGATTGACTATGTAACAATAAAGCCAATAGCAAATTGTGGAACTCATGAAATTGCCGACATAATTTAACTAAGGTACTTTAAATTTTCACCTATATTTTAACACTACCATTTAGTTTTTTTACACCTAATAAATCCATTCGGCTTTACAGTTGAATTAAATCAGTGGAGATGCACTAAATCGCCTTAGTCTTCTAATTTTGGAATATAACATAAACAAATGGTAAAATTAAAAATTTCTGTACAACCGACTTCAATATAAATAAAATGAGAACATCATCAAGGTAGTCGAAGTCAATTGAATACTCATTATTAAGGATTACTCAGAAACTACTAATCAGATCTTGATCAAATTAATATGGGACCACATGAGAAGCACCAGCTTTTAAATCAAAAAAAATCATTAAAATCGCGGTTCACCTAGAAAAAAGTACAGTCTAATTCAGAAACTCCTCCTTTTTTGAAGTCGGTTAAAAATAAGTTAAAACGCTATGTACGTTTATTTTTTTTTTAATAATATGTACATACACCGAAAATAAATTTGGAATAATAAGGACATGAGCACCATGAACAACTTATTGCAAATTTATATCAAAATTATTGCCATTATCTCCACGACCCACTTACTAGCGTCGTAGTCGTGTTAAAAATGTAAAATACTATTTGAATATATGACGTCCTTACCGCTTTCAGCACTAAAAATAAAAACCGTTTCACCCACTTCGAGTGTCGAATATTGAAATGGGTCAATCTTCTTTGTTTACGTTAACGACTGTGATAAATAATAGAGGAATCAATAAACACTGCTACAAGTAACATAACTGCGCCAAATACTGAAATACTGAGAAATGTGGGTAGTATAAGATACTACTATGTGTGTTCTGTATATCTTCGTATAACTTGCATTTAAACTACCCTCAATTGGTACATTTTATTGATATAGTATAGATTTGCTGGTAACTTCACGCGGAAATGTTAGTGTGTTTTTACGCACCTGCCTAGTAATAGCGGATTCACACGGTTCAATTTCAGTTGACTCATAATATATTATGTAGGTATGTTTATATGAAAAATAATTATATTAAGTTTCTAATTCAATATTCGGTTTTGGGTCAACATTCTATAACAAATATTCAAATTTTATCCATAATTTGTCTGTAATTTGTCTGTCTACGAGCCAAAGATCCGTGACATATGGACGGACAGACTGACAGAAAACCTGTTGGTGGTCGATCAAACGAATCAAAGTATTGTCCAAAATTGTTTCTGTCTGTGTGTGTGGGTACCCAGCGGGACCCTGGTTTTAAATCTGAATTCAAATTGCTTATTAAGTACGTAGGCGCTTCGAAACGGATTGGTAATCTGTTTGCTGCCATAAACGTTATTTTCAACCAACTTCAAAAAAGGAGATTCTCAAATCTTTTTTTATGTATGTTCACCGATTACTCGAAGACGCCTGAACCTATAAAAATTTCTATAAAATTAATTTTTTTTTTTCAAAGGGTATATTACTTGGTGGTCCCATTAAAATTTTATCGAAATCGGTCGAGCGGTTTTTAAAAAATCAACAACAAATAATTTATATTTAAGTCAGTTGCACAGAAACTAATTTTACAACTTGTATAAGAACGGATCAATTTTATATTAATGTTCCTGGATATCGATTGTATTCATACTTTGTAATCAAAATTAGTACATATTTGCTAGCTTGTGTAGATTATTTGTCAATGTTTAAGTTTTGTTTTGGTACGTTATATAACCTAGACTTTATGCCCATTATGCACCGATTGAAATTTCACTATTTGTTGGACTTTCTTACATAATTTTTAATAAGGCTAAGTTTAAGCCTTTGGGTAAGGAACCATAACAACGTTAAAGTGTAAAGAACGTTGTCATATAAAAGAGACGTGGTATCATAGGAGCCAACAGAAAAACAGAAATAGATTCGACAAAAAATGCAATCAGTGTGGGGGCACGGAGTAAAGATAGCCTTGTGTACATAATAAGTATGTTTTCTATAAAAAACATAACTAATATTTCTATCTTTTAAAATGAGTGTCTACTCCGCTAAAAACATGTTGTTAAAAGTAACCTACATAATATCTTTATGGGTCATCACGTTAACAAAATCGTCTTCATCGAGCCTTTATATGAGATTACACTAAATCAATCGTTTTGTTCTTTAATATAAAGACCACAATAGCATTTGTTACAAAAATTTCCCTTTGACACTACTTAAATGGGTCATCGAACGCAATCTAATCAATTAAATGAATTTGTTTTCTGTCTATATATAAATAAAGGTTGTTTTTAGTTGTAGCGTGGACGTAGGGGAGCCAAGTGTGATACAGAAAGTGACGATAACAACGCTGCAGATGTTATTACTTGTGATCTTGAAATGTAACACGTGGTCAAAGCGAGGGAACCATTGGGTAAGCAGCTCTCACTGACAGGCGTATTAATTTTTAATTATTATACGTTTTTAAAATTCTAACCTCGATTGTCGAACAAATCTTAGTCCATTCTCCCTATTTCATTGTCAGTTGTAGACTGTATGTAAAAAAGCAATGTAATATCACACATATTGCGACATTCTTATTCAAAATTGGTGTGCTATAAGCACACCAATTTTGAATTGGTATTCACAGCCGAATAACATACCTACTGACTCCTAACGGCACATATGCAACAATCGGCATCGCTCTTAGAAGAACGAGCTAGGCATCTCATCATGGCTTAGCATATACATAGCATATACATATGGCGTAAACAGAGTAGTAGTTAAATTATTAGTTTTATTAATTAACTAGCTGATTCCCGGCACGTTGCTGTCGCAGAAAAAAAAATGTCGAAATATCGTTTTAAATTTGGATGAGTTTTATTGTTTAATTAGGAATGATAATACATTCAATATATAATTTTCTAAATTTGACGGTACGATATGCGCGCTGCCTAGTATAAGTTAATTGTACTATGCCTATAACCTTCACAGAAGTGCATGCAATATAACAAAGTTTTACCGCAATCTGATGAACGGTATGGCATCGCATAAAATACGAACAAACTAAAATTAATTTTTATATATTAGATTTAGATTAGATACAAAGTTTTTTATTAAAAGATGTTCCATCCATCCATTTCAGGTTATAAAAGACCACTGCTGAACACATTGGAGGCCCCGATGGAACATGATTACCACTCTTGGCAGCCGCGTGGGCAACAGCAGTGTTTTTATAATTTTCAGTTGTTATCAGGATGATCTTGCTGCCCATCTCCTGTATGTCGACTACTGACGATGAGAGGATATGGGTTACACAGACAGTAACATAATATGTTACATACGAGTATAATAATAGGTATGTGTCTGATAATTAATTAGTGTTAGCTATGTGGATTATCATAATAGAGGCAATACAATCTATACCAAAAAGAAATATTCTTTAGGAATAATTTATTTAAAAGCAACTGAAAGGAAATTTAAATGCACTGTTTATTTTGGTAAGTGTTAAGAATAGGGGCTGTCTACATGTCAGCATTTCTGAACGCAAATGCAATATGAACGTAAAAGCTAAAAAGAAATTTGCTTTCAGGGAAACTGTAAAAGCCGTTGTTAATTTATATTTTTAAAATAACGCGATCAATAGAACCAACACATAATAAATCAACAATCAAGAGAATCAACACTAGAGAATCTACAAGCTGTATAATAGCAAGATAAAAATATGTATGGATCAGGTCTTTTCCATGCGCATGATCGCGGGGAAGTTTTTGGCCAAAAACCAAAAGGTTTTTTGTGCGTTCATGGACTTGGAAAAGGCTTATGACATAGTGGACAGGGATGTGTTATGGCAAACACTGAACTCATTTGGGTTGAGCGCTGGGTTGATACAGGCCCTGAAGTATCTGTATATGGACTCCAGTGCTTGTGTCAGGATCAACAGGACCTACTCGGACTGGTTTGGCATCCATAAAGGGGTCAGACAGGGCTGTGTGGCTTCCGTGGCTGTTCAACCTATTTATGGACAGTTGTCTGGAAAATTTGAAAGTTGAAGAATGCGGGTTAAGAATGGGTGAGATAACCGTCAAATGCCTTGTATGATCTCATTTGTATGATATGATTTGTATGCCTTTTGTATGATGTATGATCAAGTGATACTCGCGTCGTCGGCGGCCGAGTTGCAAATGATGGTTACATTAATGAACAGTTCATTAAAAGAAAGGGAATGAAAGTGAACGCAAGTAAGACGAAAGTTATGGTTTTTAAGAGAAGAATGTAAAACGATATGTGAAATAAGAATAGAAGGGAATTGGTCGAGCAAGTAGATGAGTTTGTGTATTTGGGATGTATTTAGCAGGGATGGTAAATATGATAAGGATATAGAACGACGAGTGAACGCAGGAAATAAAGTAAATGGGGCTCTACACTCTGTTGTGGAAAGTCAGAATGTGTCCAAAAGGCACGTATGGCAATTCACAATGCTGTGTTAGTCCCTACTTTAATGTATGGTAGTGAAAGTTGGGTGGCAGAAGAAGCACGAGAGTAGAATGAATGCTGTAGAAATGCGGTCATTAAGGAGTATGTTATGCTGAATGTTGGGGCTGAATCTAAATGACAGAGTGAGAAATTGTCTGATAAGAGAAGTGTGATTCGCAAGATGATGTTGTGACCAGGATTAAGAAAGGAATGCTTCGGTGGTTTGGTCATGTAGAAAGAATGAATGAGGAAAGAGTGACAAAGCAAATAAAATTATGTGGCAGAGGTGAACGGCAGAGTCGGGAAGGACGCCCTCGGCGAAAATTTATCGACCAAATTGGCGATATATTGAAAATGGGCGAAATTAAGAGTACCCGTAACCGACGAGCGTGTATGCATAGGTATAAGGATGTGTAGGAGGCGAGAGAGGTGTGTCAGGATCGTGCCAAATGGAAGTCCATAGTCTCTGCCTCTGGGTTACAGGCGTGGGTGCTTATGTTTTTATGTTTTATAAAAATATAAACATTTAGAAAGAAAAAAACGACTTTAAAAAACTAAAAAGAAAGATCTACTAAACAGATTCAGAAGTTGGTGCCAACAGTGCTAAGACATAGTTAAAATAATATATAGGTAAATCCAATCGGGCATGCCCTAAGCGCATTAAAAAAATTACGTATAACATGATTATACGGAATTTTTTAAAGTAGTTTAAATACACAAGTTTTCACTAAGAACCTTATTATACTTCAATTTTCCGATAATTTTATGTCAAACTTTAATTTTTTTTAAAAGTTTGGAAAATCCAAAAGTGCACGACTCATAATGCTCATATGATCATCATATCATCATTCAGGTCACTCCATAAAGTCCAAGACGTATTAAGTATAAATATTACATCCTACTTACTTTTAGTGCGTACTACTATTATTTATTCTGTGCTTTTAAAATATTGTAATAAAATCTCGATTATTATTATAATCAGTATGTAAGAAATTTGGTTTTACGAATTTTGTGTATTTGTACAGCGATATTTTTGAGCCGCTGCAAACAACCGATACAGTGTCCACTCACGACGGCGATTGACGCCGAACTAAGAACTAACTGAGTGAGTGACGCAGTCTCTATTTAGTAAAAAATTAATTCATACAAGGCTGCTAAAACACCGAATATTTTGACAATTCGCAGCCGAAAAAAATTAATTATAACTAAACTAAACAAAATTAAACTGCTATTTACATTCAATGGCTTCCCACATGATAGATGAAGAGTTTTAAAAATAGATTGAGTTGAACAATTGATATTTTAAAGTTATCGTGTTTACGAAGCCATGCGGACTTGATAAATCCACACCATAAGCCACTAAAACCCTTTTATGTAAAATAGAAAATAATCGATTTAAAAAAAATATTAATAAGTTCAACAATCATTTATCTTTCTGACAATGTGCTTTTATATCACTTACACTGCCGGCCAAAAGTTTAATACCACACTTAAACAACATAATTATCTATAAATTGTAACGAAATCCCATAAGATAAATAAAAGAAATGTATTCTATTGTTAATATCGAATATCTAAAGAAGTCATTCTCTTATTTACTTTCAAGTTATTGGACAATAAACATGTATTGTTTTCAAACACCGACAAACGCTTAGAGCCAGGTGGCAGAGTCGTAATAATATTTTTATGATGGGCTAGTAACTAATTGCTTTGTTTTGTTTCCCATTGGTCAATAATTAGGATTATTTAGCTTCTACAACACTTAACACGTGTTTCCGACTTATTATTACCTGAGTTTACATGGTTTTGTTCACAAACAAACTTAATTAGTCCAAACTTGTGGTTTCTACAGTGGGAAAAGCTCATGAAATTAGCAGTGAAGTGCGTTCTGCCATCGTTGTTTTACATAATGAAGGCAAATCTGAACGTGAGATTGCTTTACAATTGAAGTTATAGAACACTTGTGTTCATGGCACAATAACTCGATACAGACAGGCAATTTTCAAGATCGTCCACGCTCGAAGGCCGAGAACTACTACGTCAAGTGAAAATCATTTCATTGTTGTTACCAGCAAGCGAAATAGACGCTTAACAGCACCGGAAATCCGCGTTGAAGTAAACAAAACCGAGTTAAACCTTTATCATTGACTACAGTAAAACGGCGACTGAGATGCGAAATTGTATGGTCGTGTCGCCGTCCGAAAACCTCTGCTAAGGCCACAAAACATGAAAAACGGATGCAATGGGCCTTGTCGAGATTGTACTTCTGACTGAAGAAGATTTTAAAAAGTTCTTTGGACCGATGAATCCAAGTTTGAGCTATTCGGTTCAAAATGAAGAATTTACGTTTGGCGCAGTGACCAAGAAAAGATGATGTCAGCCTATGTAGTCCCAACAATCAAGCATGGTGGTCTGGGGTTGCTTTTCTAGCCAAGGAACTGGCGATTCGATCAAAATTGACGGAATTATGAAAAGGAAGAGTACAAAAAATTTTGAACAAAATGCCGTTCCTTCGGGGTTGCGATTAATTGAAGATGGATTCATTTTCCAACAGGACAATGATCCTAAGCATAGCTCAAAATTATGCAGAGGATATTTGGAAGAGAAAGAGGCACAAGGGTGTTAAAACATGGTTTGTTCTCAGAGCCGGATCTCAATCCCATTAAACTTTTGTGGGAAGAGCTTGATAGAACGTCCGTAATTGTGGTCCATCCTCGCGAGAAGAAATGTGGAATGCATTGTGCGAAATTTGGAGCAATATATCACAAGACACTATCAACAAATTGATTGCCCGTATGCCGAGACTAGTGAAAACAGTCATAGAATGCAGAGGAGGATTTTTGATGAAAAATCAGTTTAGCTAACTATAGCCTTTTATAGCATTTCTTTATGCTTTTCAAGTATATTGATTGTCAAAAGTGTTTTATTGGATGATTTAACAGTTTAATTAAACATTTAATATTTTATTGGAGTTTTATTTAACTTTTGCCGGCAGTGCATATGTATGTACAAAATGATTGCTAGATACGATTTCATGCGACAAAACGTTGGAATCTTAATTTTTAGGCCCCAGTAGAACATACCTGCGCGCTTAGCGCTTACGGCATGCAAAAGTTAAAGTTAAAGTTACAGCCTATATACGTCCCACTGCTGGGACAGGCCTCCTCTCATTTCTGAGAGAGTTTTAGGGCAAGGAAATGGACGCCGCGCGGCCCCAATACGTGTTGGCGAACTTCACATGTCTTCGAAATATATTTTTTTATCAGACATGCAGGTTTCCTCACAATGTTTTCCTTCAGCGCCGAGAACGTGATAAATCAGCACTTAAAATTACAATTAACAATTTCATTGGTGCCGGCGGAGATCGAACCCGTCTTGCTTGCGTAGTCTGAAATTTATAGCGAGCTCTTAGCCCCTGAGCCACCACGGCTCGTACAAGCATTTTAAGCTAACCAATCTCAGTAAGCTTAAAATACTTGTGTCAGGAGTGGACATTAGTCGAATGGCGGATTCGAACCCACGACGTTTTGGGTTCGTAGTCCGCACCCTGCCATTAGGCTACTGTCGGTATAAAAGGTCGCAAAAAAGTACAGCTGTATTTAAAGGAGCCGTCTAAAAAAAATTTTTTTTCTTATTTCTCAGACATGCAGGTTTTCTCACGATATTTTCCTTCACCGCTGAGCACGTGGTAAATCAGCACTTAAAATTGCAATTAACAATTTCATTGGTGCCGGCGCTAACCATCTGAGCTACCACGGCTCTTTCGAGCCACCACGGCTCCATAGTGTATAGAATGAAATCCCCGACTTCAGAAGCTGTTGTGTGGATATAATTTTTTATTTTTAGGTCTTTGAAGACGGCTTTTACTATATTATATTAAAAGTTTAATTTGTTGACTCTTGCGAATGGACTAAAGAATATAAGCTCAATGCTATAACTAAAATGTCGTCTTAATAGTTACGTCAAAACCTTTACCTCTATTTTCCCACTTATACACATATTTCCATATATAACCTATTTAATAAAAAAGAATCTTTAAAATTAGTTCACAATTGACAGAGATATCGCGTATAATAAATACAAAAAAATCAGTCGAATTGAAAACTTGCTTCTTTTTTTTAATTTTGACGAAATAGTAAAAATATTGCATATAATATTGAATGCACAAAATAACATTAATTTCAAGATCTATATAAAGTATGTATATAACAGCATGTATGTAATGTATGAGTACTACTGTCTGGTCGTACGTAGGTCGTAAGTAGGTCTAATTTCTAAAAGATTTTTATATTTTAAAGGAATGGTACCGGTGAGTTTTTATTCTTAATTAATAATTTAACGCTATATTTAGATGTGGACGAAAAATCGTTTAACAATGATGCTAATATTACCTCGCAGTAAATTTAGATTTTTTTTTCTTTAATAGCTTATGGCTGATTTATTTATTAGTGTACCAAATAAATGCATTGTTTCCGAAACCGATCAAGGCGCCGCTATAAAAATAGCCCGTGTTTTGTTTTAGCCTGGACAGAATTAGGGGAGCCGAATGTTTGAAGTAGTTGCTTTATTTTTGATTTACAAGTATTAATTTGAATGTATTGTACTGAATGAAGTGTACTACAGTATGTATAGTTTGTTTATTTATATTGAAAATTGCAACAAATATTTGTATTAACATTTCCGACATAAAGGAACCAGAAAGTTGATTTTAGTTAAAACATCATCAGTACATATACCAAAACTACGCTTGGGTATGCTGCACGATTCTAAGTGCATCTGTTATAATTGCCAAACTTCGCAAACAGATTCATGGTCGCAGGTTCAGACGCCTTGCTTTTTAATTGCTAATTTAAGTTTTTGGCTCCCTTAGTCTACTTTTACAATATCCATGGAAAGCATTGTTGTATCTTTTAACATACCACCGCAAACAATTTAATGTAAAGTTTATAAAAATAATTAGTAACATTATTATTTTTATAGGATAAGGGTGACAAACGAGCACACAGTCCACCTGATTGTAAGTAGTTGCTGTAGCCCACACACATCTACATCCATCCTCAACTTCGAATCAAAATGCAGGTGCGTTGTCACTTGTCACCCGTGAGGACTAAGATGGAATGCCTCGTTACCAGTAAAAGGGGTCTCCGATTATCTAAACTCACCATACGAAACACAGTAACATTAAGCTGCAATTTCACGCTGGTATTCTGTGAGAGCGTGGTCCTTCCCCGGTCGAGCCGACCCATTCGTGCTACAACTATACTACTGATATAGCTGCAGCATGGCTCTACCACTAACTATATTACTCATAATATATGATCTGAAACTCGTAGTCTAAATAATATTATTATTACGAGGAAAGTGGAAGTTTCGCAAATTCGCACTGGATTACTTAGTTTTTCCCGCTCCATAATCTCATGACTAAAACAGACGTGCGACTAAATAGCTACTACAAATAGCATATTAGTGCCTTGCGATAGCGGCCTAAGAGAATGCAATTGCTCCATTTCGTCCCGTGGGTGTCGTAAAAGGTCACTATGGGATAGGTACGCTAAAAAGATGGCTTCCATTAGATGGCGGTATAACCATTTCGTTAACACCCGACGTAAAATACCTAGACCAATGACGAGAAGTAGCGCTAAAGATGCGAAACGTCTGCTACTGCGATCGTCAATCCGTTTGCCAAGTGTAAACATTAAGCGCAGTAACGCACTAGCGGCTGGCCGTGATGCGGCAGGCTGCACTTCGATTTAGTATAATATGTTCGATTTAGTATAATATGAAACTACGTACATTCAGTCTACGAGCCAGAGATCCGTGACATATGGACGGACAGACTGACAGAAAGATTCGGTGTAACCCTTTTGGTGGTCGATCAAACGAATCAAAGTATTGTCCAACGTTGTTTCTGTCTGTGTGTGGGTACAGCAGGACCCTGGTTTAAATCTGAATTCAAATTGGTTATTAAGTACGTAGGCGCTTCGAAACGGATTGGTAATCTGTTTGCTGCCATAAACGTTATTTTCAACCAACTTCAAAAAAGGAGATTCTCAAATCTTTTTTTATGTATGTTCACCGATTACTCGAAGACGCCTGAACCTATAAAAATTTCTATAAAATTAATTTTTTTTTTTCAAAGGGTATATTACTTGGTGGTCCCATTAAAATTTTATCGAAATCGGTCGAGCGGTTTTTAAAAAATCAACAACAAATAATTTATATTTAAGTCAGTTGCACAGAAACTAATTTTACAACTTGTATAAGAACGGATCAATTTTATATTAATGTTCCTGGATATCGATTGTATTCATACTTTGTAATCAAAATTACTACATATTTGCTACCTTGTGTAGATTACTTGTCAATGTTAAACTTTTGTTTGGTACGTTATATTACCTAGACTTTGTGCCCATTATGCACCGATTGAAATTTCACTATTTGTTGGACTTTCTTACATAATTTTTAATAAGGCTAAGTTTAAGCCTTTGGGTAAGGAACCATAACAACGTTAAAGTGTAAAGAACGTTGTCATATAAAAGAGACGTGGTATCATAGGAGCCAACAGAAAAACAGAAATAGATTCGACAAAAAATGCAATCAGTGTGGGGGCACGGAGTAAAGATAGCCAGCCTTGTGTACATAATAAGTATGTTTTCTATAAAAAACAAAACTAATATTTTTATCTTTTAAAATGAGTGTCTACTTCGCTAAAAACATGTTGTTAAAAGTAACCTACATAATATCTTTATGGGTCATCACGTTAACAAAAGCGTCTTCATCGAGCCTTTACATGAGATTATACTAAATCAATCGTTTTGTTCTTTAATATAAAGACTACAATAGCATTTGTTACAAAAATTTCCCTTTGACACTACTTAAATGGGTCATCGAACGCAATCTAATCAATTATATGAATTTGTTTTCTGTCTATATATAAATAAAGGTTGTTTTTAGTTGTAGCGTGGACGTAGGGGGAGCCAAGTGTGATACAGAAAGTGACGATAACAACGCTGCAGATGTTATTACTTGTGATCTTGAAATGTAACACGTGGTCAAAGCGAGGGAACCATTGGGTAAGCAGCTCTCACTGACAGGCGTATTAATTTTTTATTATTATACGTTTTTAAAATTCTAACCTCGGTTGTCGAACAAATCTTAGTCCAGTCTCCTTATTTCATTGTCAGTTGTAGAGTGTATGTAAAAAAGTAATGTAATATCAAATATTGCGACATTTTTATTCAAAATTGGTGTGCTTTTATTTGGTATTCACAGCCGAATAACATAACTACTGACTCCTAACGGCAGATATGCAACAATCGGCATCGCTCTTAGAAGAACGAGCTAGGCATCTCATCATGGCTTAGCATATACATAGCATATACATATGGCGTAATCAGAGTAGTAGTTAAATTATTAGTTTTATTAAGCAACTAGCTGGTACCCGGCGCGTTGCTGCCGCAGAAAAAAAATGTCGAAATATCGTTTTAAATTTGGAAGAGTTTTATTGTTTATTTAGGAATGATAATACATTCAATATATTATTATAATTTTCTAAATTTGACGGTACGATATGCGCGCTGCCTAGTATAAGTTAATTGTACTATACCTATAACCTTCACGGAAGTGCATGCAATATAACAAAGTTTTACCGCAATCTGATGAACGGTATGGCATCGCATAAAATACGAACAAACAAAAATTAATTTTTATATATTAGATTTAGATTAGATATAAACTTTTTTTTTTTAAATGTTCCATCCATCCATTTCAGGCTATAAAAGACCACTGCTGAACACATTGGCGGCCCCGATGGAACATGATTGCCACTCTTGGCAGCCGCGTGAGCAACAGCAGTGTTTTTATAATTTTCAGTTGTTATCAGGATGATCTTGCTGCCCATCTCCTGTATGTCGCCTACTGACGATAAGACGATATGGGTTACAAAGACAGTAAAATAATATGTTACATACTACGAGTATAATAATAGGTATGAGTCTGATAATTAATTAGTGTTAGCTATGTAGATTTTCATAATAGAGGCAATACAATCTATACCAAAAAGAAATATTCTTTAGGAATAATTTGTTTAAAAGCAACCGAAAGGAAATTTAAATGCACTGTTTATTTTGGTAAGTGTTAAGAATAGGGGCTGTCTACATGTCGGCATTTCTGAACGCAAATGCAATATGAACGTAAAAGCTAAAAAGAAATTTGCTTTCAGGGAAACTGTAAAAGCCGTTGTTAATTTATATTTTTAAAATAACGCGATCAATAGAACCAACACATAATAAATCAACAATCAAGAGAATCAACACTAGAGAATCTACAAGCTGTATAATAGCAAGATAAAAATATTTATGGATCAGGTCTTTCCATGCGCATCATCGCGGAAGTTTTGGCCAAAACCAAAGGTTTTGTACGTTCATGGACTTGGAAAGGCTTATGTCAAGTGGACAGGGATGTGTTATGGCAAACACTGAACTTATTTGGGTTGAGCGCTGGGTTGATAAAGGCATTGAAGTCTTTGTATATGGACTCCAGTGCTTGTGTCAGGATCAACAGGACCTACTCGGACTGGTTTGGCATCCATAAAGGGGTCAGACAGGGCTGTGTGGCTTCCCGTGGCTGTTCAACCTATTTATGGACAGTTGTCTGGAAAATTTGAAAGTTGAAGAATGCGGGTTAAGAATGGGTGAGATAACCGTCAAATGCCTTTTGTATGATCTCATTTGTATGATATGATTTGTATGCCTTTTGTATGATGTATGATCAAGTGATACTCGCGTCGTCGGCGGCCGAGTTGCAAATGATGGTTACATTAATGAACAGTTCATTAAAAGGGAATGAAAGTGAACGCAAGTAAGACGAAAGTTATGGTTTTGAAAGAAGAATGTAAAACGATATGTGAAATAAGAATAGAAGAATTGGTCGAGCAAGTAGATGAGTTTGTGTATTTGGGATGTGTATTTAGCAGGATGGTAAATATGATAAGGATATAGAACGACGAGTGAACGCAGGAAATAAAGTAAATGGGGCTCTACACTCTGTTGTGGAAAGTCAGAATGTGTCCAAAAAGGCGTATGGCAATTCACAATGCTGTGTTAGTCCCTACTTTAATGTATGGTAGTGAAAGTTGGGTGTGTGGAAAAGCACGAGTAGAATGAATGCTGTAGAAATGCGGTCATTAAGGAGTATGTTATGCTGAATGTTAGGGCTGAATCTAAATGACAGAGTGAGAAATTGTCTGATAAGAGAAGTGTGTGATTCGCAAGATGATGTTGTGACCAGGATTAAGAAAGGAATGCTTCGGTGGTTTGGTCATGTAGAAAGAATGAATGAGGAAAGAGTGACAAAGCAAATAAAATTATGTGGCAGAGGTGAACGGCAGAGTCAGGAAGGACGCCCTCGGCGAAATTTATCGACCAATTGGCGATATATTGAAAATGGGCCAAATTAAAAGTACCCTTAACCGACGAGCGTGTGTATGCGTAGGTATATGGATGTGGAGGAGGCGAGAGACGTGTGTCAGGATCGTGCCAAATGGAAGTCCATAGTCTCTGCCTACCCTCTGGGTGACAGGCGTGAGTGTTTATGTTTTTATGTTTTATAAAAATATAAACATTTAGAAAAAACGACTTTAAAAACTAAAAGAAATATCTACTAAACGGCTGAAGTTGGTGCTAACAGTGCTAAGACATAGTTAAAATAATATATTGAGTAAATCCAATTGTGCATGCCTAAGCGCATTAAAAAATTACGTATAACATGATTATACGGAATTTTTAAAGTAGTTTAATACACACAAGTTTTCACTAAGAACCTTATTATACTTCCAATTTTCCGATAATTTTATGTCAAACTTTAATTTTTTTAAAAGTTTGGAAAATCAAAGTGCGACTCATAATGCTCATATGATCATCATATCATCATTCAGGTCACTCCATAAAGTCCAAGACGTATTTAAGTATAAATATTACATCCTACTTACTTTTAGTGCATACTACTATTATTTATTCTGTGCTTTTAAAATATTGTAATAAAAATCTCGATTATTATTATAATCAAGTATGTAAGAAATTTGGTTTTCGAATATTGTGTATTTGTACAGCGATCTTTTGAGCCGCTGCAAACAACCGATACAGTGTCCACTCACGACGGCGATTGACGCCGAACTAAAGCTCGCGAAATTAGCAGTGAAGTGCGTTCTGCCATCGTTGTTTTACATAATGAAGGCAAATCTGAACGTGAGATTGCTTTACAATTGAAGTTATAGAACACTTGTGTTCATGGCACAATAACTCGATACAGACAGGCAATTTCAAGATCGTCCACGCTCAGGAAGGCCGAGAACTACTACGTCAAGTGAAAATCATTTCATTGTTGTTACCAGCAAGCGAAATAGACGCTTAACAGCACCGGAAATCCGCGTTGAAGTAAACAAAACCCGAGTTAAACCTTTATCATTGACTACAGTAAAACGGCGACTGAGATGCGAAATTGTATGGTCGTGTCGCCGTCCGAAAACCTCTGCTAAGGCCACAAAACATGAAAAAACGGATGCAATGGGCCCTTGCCCATCAGATTAATACTTCTGACTGAAGAAGATTTTAAAAAGTTCTTTGGACCGATGAATCCAAGTTTGAGCTATTCGGTTCAAAATGAAGAATTACGTTTGGCGCAGTGACCAAGAAAAGATGATGTCAGCCTATGTGGTCCCAACAATCAAGCATGGTGGTCTGGGGTTGCTTTTCTAGCCAAGGAACTGGCGATTCGATCAAAATTGACGGAATTATGAAAAGGAAGAGTACAAAAAATTTTGAACAAAATGCCGTTCCTTCGGGGTTGCGATTAATTGAAGATGGATTCATTTTCCAACAGGACAATGATCCTAAGCATAGCTCAAAATTATGCAGAGGATATTTGGAAGAAAGAGGCACAGGTGTTAAAACATGGTTTGTTCTCCTCAGAGCGGATCTCAATCCCATTAAACTTTTGTGGGAAGAGCTTGATAGAACGTCCGTAATTGTGGTCCATCCTCGCGAGAAGAAATGTGGAATGCATTGTGCGAAATTTGAGCAATATATCACAAGACACTATCAACAAATTGATTGCCCGTATGCCGAGACTAGTGAAAACAGTCATAGAATGCAGAGGAGATTTTTGATGAAAAATCAGTTTAGCTAACTATAGCCTTTATAGCATTTCTTTATGCTTTTCAAGTATATTGATTGTCAAAAGTGTTTTATTGGATGATTTAACAGTTTAATTAAACATTTAATATTTTATTGGAGTTTTATTTAACTTTTGGCCGGCAGTGCATATGTATGTACAAAATGATTGCTAGATACGATTTCATGCGACAAAACGTTGGAATCTTAATTTTAGGCCTAGTAGAACATACATGCACTTAGCGCTTACGGCATGCAAATGTTAAAGTTACAGCCTATATCGTCCCTGCTGCAGGCAGGCCTCCTCTCATTTCTGAGAGGGTTTAGAACGAAATGGACGCCCGGCCCCAATGCGTGTTGGCGAACTTCATGTCTTCGAAATATATTTTTTCTTATTTCTCAGACATGCAGGTTTCCTCGATGTTTTCCTTCAGCGCCGAGAACGTGGTAAATCAGCACTTAAATTACAATTAACAATTTCATTGGTGCCGGCGGAGATCGAACGGGTTGCTTGGGTACTCTGAAATTTACAGCGAGCTCTTGGCCCTGAGCTACCACGGCTCACTGAAAGCATTTAAGCTAACCACTCTTAGTAAGCTTAAAATACTTGTGTCAGGAGTGAACATTAGTCGAATGGCGGATTCAGAACCCACGACGTTTTGGGTTCGCAGTCCGCACCCTGCCGATAGGCTACTGTCGGTATAAAAGTTCGCAAAAGTACAGCTGTATTTAAAGTAAAAAAAATTTTAGACGGCGTCTAAAATTTTTTTCTTATTCTCAAACATGCAGGTTTTCTCACGATATTTCCTTCACCGCTGAGCACGTGGTAAATCAACACTTAAAATTGCAATTAACAATTTCATTGGTGCCGGCGCTAACCATCTGAGCTACCACGGCTCTTTTGAGCTACCATCGGCTCCATAGTGTATAGAATAAATCCCCGACTTCAGCAGCTGTTGTGTGGATATATTTTTTTTATTTTAGGTCTTTGAAGACGGCTTTTACAATACATTAAAAGTTTAATTTATTGACTCTTGTGAATGGACTAAAGAATATAAGCTCAATGTTATAACTAAAATGTCGTCCTAATAGTTACGTCAAAAACTTTACCTTTATTTTCCCACTTATACACATATTTCCATATATAACCTATTTAATAAAAAAGAATCTTTAAAATTAGTTCACAATTGACAGAGATATCGCGTGTAATAAATACAAAAAAAAATCAGTCGAATTGAAAACTTGCTTCTTTTTTAATTTTGACGAAATAGTAAAAATATTGCATATTATATTGAATGCACAAAATAACATTCATTTCAAGATCTATATAAAGAATGTATATAACAGCATGTATGTAATGTATGAGTACTACTGTCTGGTCGTACGTAGGTCGTAAGTAGGTCTAATTTCTAAAAGAATTTTATATTTTAAAAGAATGGTACCGGTGAGTTTTTATTCTTAATTAATAATTTAACGCTATATTTAGATGTGGACGAAAAATCGTTTAACAATGATGCTAATATTACCTCGCAGTAAATTTAGATTTTTTTTCTTTAATAGCTTATTTATTAGTGTACCAAATTAATGCATTGTTTCGAAACCGATGAAGGCGCCGCTATAAAAATAGCCCGTGTTTTGTTTTAGCCTGGACAGAATTAGGGGAGCCGAATGTTTGAAGTAGTTGCTTTATTTTTGATTTACAAGTATTAATTTGAATGTATTGTACTGAATGAAGTGTACTACAGTATGTATAGTTTGTTTATTTATATTGAAAATTGCAACAAATATTTGTATTAACATTTCCGACATAAAGGAACCAGAAAGTTGATTTTAGTTAAAATATCATCAGTACATATACCAAAACTACGCTTGGGTATGCTGCACGATTCTAAGTGCATCTGTCATAATTACCAAACTTCATAAACAGATTCATGATCGCAGTTCAGACGCCTTGCTTTTAATTGCTAATTTAAGTTTTTGGCCCCTTAGTCTACTTTTACAATATCCATGGAAAGCGTCGTTGTATCTTTTAACATACCACCGCAAACATAATGTAAAGTTTATAAAAATAATTAGTAATATTACTTATTCGTTTATAAAATAATAAGTATTATTATTATTTTTATAGGATAAAGTGACTGACAAGCGAGCACACATAGTCCACCTTATTATAAGTAGTTGCTGTGGCCACATCACATCCATCCTCAACTACGAATCAAAATGCAGGTGCGTTGTCACCCGTGAGGACTAAGATAGAATGCCTAGCCTACCAGTAAAGGGTCTCCGGTTCTCTAAACTCACCATACGAAATACTGCAGCATTGAGCTGCTATTTCACGCTTTTATTCTGTGAGGCGTGGTCCTTCCCCAGTCGAGCCGACCCATTCGTGCTACAACTATACTACTGATATAGCTGCAGCATGGCTCTGCTTTTCCTTCATTACTAAACAATATATGATCTGAAACTCGTAGTCTAAATAATATTATTATTACGAGGAAAGTGGAAGTTTCGCAAATTCGCACTGGATTACTTAGTTTTTCCCGCTCCATAATCTCATAACTAAAACAGACGTGCGACTAAATAGCTACTACAAATAGCATATTAGTGCCGTGCGATAGCAGCCTAAATGCAATTGCTCCATTTCGTCCCGTGGGTGTCGTAAAAGGTCACTATGGGATAGGTACGCTAAAAAGATGACTTCCATTAGATGGCGGTATAACCATTTCGTTAACACCCGACGTAAAATACCTAGACCAATCACGAGAAGTAGCGCTAAAGGTGCGCAACGTCTGCTACTGCGATCGTCAATCCGTTTGCCAAGTGTAAACATTAAGCGCAGGAACGCACTAGCGGCTGGCCGTGATGCGGCAGGCTGCACTTCGATTTAGTATAATATGAAACCGCATCATATCGACGCACTGGCTTGCGGCCAGCCGTCAGCGTCAACCGCACAGGTTAAATGAAGTGGCGCGCCGCAGCCCTCCACTTGCTCCGTGCCCTCCACGCACTCGGAGCGGTTAGCCGCAAGCCAGGCGTCAAGAAAAATCGATCTCCGATTCGATTCAAACTAGAATCGATATAAATAAATAACTGCAGCAACTTCTTCGATGTTCATTATGTCCAATATTCCTCGAAGAACTGACGATTGCCGCGAACCGCAATAGAACCGTGACGACGCGGTTAGCCGGAATACGGCGTGCCGTTGCGGCCGTATATGCTGCGGCCCGCCGCTAGTGCGTTCTTGGCATAAGGCGAATCCACCCTATAATGGAAGGGCCTATCCTCCTATATCAAGCACTGACTGATAAAGAAGTAGAACAAATCACAATATACCATTATGATCATATTGACTGCCTCGTTGGTCTAGTGTCGTAAATGCGATTGCTGATCATGAGGTCCCGGGTTCGAATCCTGGGTCAGGCCAAAATCAGATAGGTATTTGTTTTGTTTTTTTGTCAAGGAAGCTTCGGAAAGTCCGTAAATACGTAGTTTCTGCGCCTGATCTCTCTCCGTGGTGTCGAATTACCGTCCCATCGGACTATGGAAGTAAATAATGCTTGCGCATACACTATAATCCAATCCTGCACAGATACAAGGCGGCCAGTGTCAACGGAGACTGGCCGCCGTGACCGAAATTCGGTCTGGAGGAAATTATTATTATGATTATAACCATAAGAATAAATAATCAAGTACGTCACGCGATACTAGCAACTTGATTAAAATAAATACTTTAAAAAGCAATACGTCTTACATCCTCCATGACACCGAGAACCTGTTATATTCTTTAATATTTCATACAGAATGTGTTAAATTTTACGTCAACATCACTTTAAGATAATGCAGCTTTGGCAACATTTCTTTAAAATGTGTTCCTTTTCACGCCTCAAATTTCAAATGTATTAAATACTGCCTTTTAGAAGTCCAATTTCCAATATGAGACTACGATCGTAAGCATAAAAATAACTACATTTTTTTTCTTAACATTACAGGCTCGTGTTTTATTATTAATGTAGGTATATTGAATCTGTCGAGGGGGATAGATTTTATGTGCTTTATGGGACGGGTGAAGCTGGGTGGCGTGTGAAAATAGTGTGGGGTGCGTAGTAAAACAATTTAAATGAATTTGTGATGCTAGGAGTAAATATGATACTTAGAGTATACATAAGTAGCTTGCTTATGTATATTGTATACTCTAAGCTATGCTACATTATTCGCCTCAATTTACGAGTAAGGTACAACCTTAGCAGGAGAAATGGTACAAGAATATTTTACTTGCAGTATCGGATATTAAACTAATAATTCATAATAATATAAAATCAAAAATATCCACCATACAAAAATTAAAGACTAGCAGTAGAGAGTTCACAACCCCACTGGCCGGTTAGTTTCCAATAGTTCACTGAGTGGTTTAACTGAATGTAGATTCTTTTAAAATTTTAACTCCATCCATCCTTGCATCCATTACAGCCTGAGTCCACAACTGGCCTCCCCCATTTTAGATTAGGGTTAGTTGCCACTTTTGGCAGGCGGGTTGACAACCGCAGTTTCCTATAATTTTGAGATATTATCAGGAAGATGGTGTTGCCCACCTCCAGTTTCAGTTTCCCTCTGTCGCCTCTTACGACAACCACGGGACGATATAGGGTAGTGGATATTCTTACAATGCCACTGCACGGAGTTGAATAACTGGGGCAAAATAGTTAAATTCATACCACCCGATAAAATTAATATAATAATATGTAACATTTATTTATTCACTAATATTAAATGATTTTATTTAATCAGATTGTGAGAGTTCATTTAATAAGGATTTATAGTCATTTTTAAAGTTAATATTACAATAGCATAGTATATACAGAATGGAAAACAATAACTGACCCATCGGTATCATCGTGGAAGTATATTCTATGACGCACTCAAAAAAAGGACCTTACAAATTCGGATCTTATCAGTGCATAGCGAACCCGAGCAAACCAGCAACAAGCAACACTTGTTCACAGTGTAACGCATGTGGTAGCCCTCGCCCTTCTCGACCATATTAAGGTATACTCTATAGTAGGAACTAACCCTCTGGCCAGCGTGGCAGGTATGGGAATATCTTTTCAAGTTATTGAGAAAAACAGTGGGTTGAAAAGACCGATAAAAAGAAAAACAATTTCAAAGCGTCAATACTTTATTTTTAACCGACTTCAAAAAAAGGAAGAGGTTCTCAATTGTTACCTCAAGACTTTTTTCTAGATGAACCGATTTTTGAATGTTTATTTTTTATTTGAAAGCTGGTGCTTCTCATGCGGTCCCATGTAAATTTGATCAAGATCTGACCAGTAGTTTTGAGTTATTCTTAATAATGAGTATTTCATTGACTTCGACTACATTGATGATGTTATTTTATTTATATTGAAGTCGGTTGTACAAATTTTTAATTTTATTACTTGTTTTATACGTACCTATTATATCACCGACATTAATTACATTTAAATAATACGTACGTAAACATAAGAAATCATGACATTAATTAGAGTTACGTTTTAAAAACGATTCGATGAGAAGATCGGAAAGGGGATTTACGGAAATTGTTTAGTCAATGGTCCTCTTACACCGGATGTGCTACGCGCTAGCAGGATAAGTATTCGGGACTCGAGAACGAGAACCCTACATTATTGCTTTAAAAGCATTTAGGGTAAAAAGCAAGGTTGACAAAAAGCTTGAGTCCAAAAATCAATGCAAGTTTTGATATATTTGCGCGATTTTGCACTTACAAGGTATTTTACAAATACAATAATTTTCATTAGAGACTATTTTGTTTATGTCAAAATATAGTTTTGAAATTTTTGTCAGAAACTTTGCCTTAATATTGTTGACATTCGTAGAAAATTGAACCTGTTATGGTTTAATTTTCAAAAAATATTATTATTTATCATTTATCGGTCACTAGAGCCCCGTTCGTTGGTTAGCGGAGTCCGCTTTCGTCTATTATAATAAATAAAATTTAAGTGTCTGTCTGTAACATTGAAATATCTGGCTTTTATTAAGCTCAGGGGTTTATTTGCATGGTATCAAAGACATAAATAACCATTTTTTACATTTTTGTCTGACCAATTCCAGGATCTAGGCTATATTTTATTTGAAACACTTAAAAGATTTTTTTTAAAAGAAAACTTGATAAAATAGACGGTCTTTGAAAAAAGTAAATAGCGCCACATTAATATATCCCATCCAGGCAAAGCCGAAGTGGATAAATATGTATGTATATAAGCAAATAAGTAAAAAGATAAAATTATTATAACATAGTATACGACTATAATATACTAAGTTCGTGCTAAAAATAATGAAGCTCATAACCAACCATATCATCAACATCTACTAATAAGACGCATCACAAAACACAGTTTTCACATTTAAAACATTTGATTTGAACCAGATTTCATATTTCACTATTGTACCTTCACAATATTTAAAAAAAACATTTCCTGAATTATTCGCACAGACACCAGCGTATCGTCACCAATATATTTAGATCCGTACAAATTAAACGCACGTCACTACTAATGAAAAACGGTCTCCGTTTGAAACATAACCGACGCAACTGATGTATTCTTACGATTTTAAACTTTATGTTAAAGTGACAGAGATTAAAACTTCGTTACGCCAAGCGATCAAGAACAACAGCGCGTGCGTTGAGTTCGGAGGCAGCGGTTACACTGGGTTACACTGCATCCTTGTTTCTTGTTTACAATGGACCGTGTTGGATGTTGGTGCATCTATGGAGAACTAGCACATATTTTGTTATACAGCCACAGAGACCATGCGCAAAACGACATGTAGCAGATTTCTGGGTTGCTGATTGTTTCCACGTTGCTTAAACTTAAGTTATAATATTAGCTACATTCAGTAACTTAATGTTTAATAAATTTCAAACTATGTTTACCATGATAGTCATCCCAGAAGAAGACATGTTTTTCGGGTGTATATACGTGGTAGAGCCACGCTGCAGTTTTAGTTGTAGCACGAATGTGTCGGCTCGACTGGGGTAGGAGCACGCTCTCACAGAACACCAGCGTAAAATAGCAGTTCAAAGCTGCTGTGTTTCGTATGGTGAGTGTAGAGAACCGGAGACCCTTTTTACTGGAAACGAGGAATTCCATCTTAGTCCTCAGGGGTGACAATGCATTTGCCTTTGGATTCTTAATCGTATGGCAATTCATAATGCTGTGTTAGTCCCTACTTTAATGTATGGTAGTGAAAGTTGGGTCTGGCAGAAGAAACATGAGAGTAGAATAAATGCTGTAGAAATGCGGTCATTAAGGAGTATGTTGGGCTGAATCTGAATGACAGGGTGAGAAATAGTGTGATAAAAGTGTGGTTTGCAAGATGACGTTGTGACCAGGTTAAGAGGAGATGCTTCAGTGGTTTGGTGTGTAGAGAATGAACGAGGAAAGAGTGACAAAGCAAATTTATGTTGCAGAAGTGAACGGAAGAGTCAGGAAGGGACGCCCTAGACGAAGGTTTATCGACCAAATTGGCGATATATTGAAAATGGGCCAGATTAGGGTACCCTTAACCGACGAGCGTGTATGCGTAGATATATGGATGTAAAGGAGGCGAGAGAAGTGTGTCAGGATCGTGCCTGGATCCGTAATCTCTGCCTACCCTCTGGGTGACAGGCGTGAGTGTTTATGTTATGTTTATGTTATTCCACTCCATCATAGCCATAAGTGTGACCCCGTTGCGCTCACCGTGCACAATGAGACAAACGTCAAACGTAGTGTGGCCGCTTCAACGCGTTATTTCGTGTGTTAATCTCTTTGATGTACCACCATTCGAGTTATCGCCAAACGGCAAACGGCATTGTTAACGCCGTTGTCAAATTAACGCGTTAAGTCGTGGCCACACATACATTCAACGTCCATCAACGCGATAATTAACGGCATTTCTCGTTAGTGTGGCCCCAGCATGAGAGTACCAGTGTACAAGTTTTTATAATTTACTAGCAATCCGCCCTGGCTTCGCACGGGTGATTTCTAGATCACGACAACAGCTCCACCTAACGGGTCCAATTGTAAATCTAAACCGTCCATTGACCCACTCAAACACACACAAAAAATTTCATTAAAATCGGTCGAGCCGTTCTCATGTGATGATACATGCGGCAATTGATTTTTATTTATAAAGATCTGTCTGTTTTATTAAAGCACTCGTTTAGCGCAATAGTTGTATCCTCGTATCTATCTTAAAATGGATACATTACTCAATTTCAAACTATCGCTAAATAAATTGCTCCATACACATACATGAATTAAACTCGATATTTGTAAAAGCAGATTGTCCACAAGTTTTAGGTCACTCGAACTGAAGCTCAGTATCAAATTTCTGTTTACAAATGATTGTACCATTAATTAATTTACAATTTAATACAATTGAATACTGCTCTATAATGTATCCCATTGTAGAGGAATATTTGACTGTTCTTTTTAGTAGGGGCTGATAAAGCAGACTAACAGTAGCCTGCCTACCATTCGTCGAAGCTCTTTATTTATGTATACTTTAGACAAAGGCACACGTGTTACATATTGAATACGCGCTTTTTTTTTTAAAAATGTACGATACATATACTTCAGATATTAATGCACGTACAACCATAAAACTAATGCTGCAATGAACTTCATATTTTAACAAAAAAAGCCCACAATATGTAATAAAATTTCAGAGGCACTAAAAGTTGAACATAAGCATTGTAGACGTTTCGAATGTAATTGGACATTTCAAATGGTCCATAATCTGTTAAAAACTTAATTGAACAAGGGCCGGGGTCATGGGACTAAGTATTTATATGATTACGTGATAAATTTAAGAATTATTGAGGTAAATAAATATTATAAACTTTTGATTATTGATAGGAACGTCGGATAGGAAGGACTAGGGACATATCGTTGTATGAGAGCCGAAAACTCAAATACTGTCAACGAATAATTCAATCTCAACTCTTACGACAACGCGCGCACCTTTATTCTTCACATTGAATAAATGTACGCGTATTGTACGCGACAAATTACTTGTCACAAATATAGAACTTTATTTATGGCTTACTAAGAAGAACGTGAAGTTGTGAGTATATAGTCATCACCATCAACCTGCGGCAGTCCGTAACTGGACAGCCCCTCTCAAGGCGCGCGACTTATCTCGACTTCACGATAGTGCATCGGTAATTATAAATTTTAAAATAATTATAGTATTAATTTAAGTTTTTCGATTTTGATAGTTAATAACTTCACCGAATATGTCACCGTGAGGCATTCTATTTTAGTCGTTAGAGATGACAATGCATCTGTGGCCGTCTTTGAAGTTGCAGAATGTTCATGGACCGCAGTAACCACTTACCATAAGGTGGACTGAAGTTCGTTAGTTACTTCAATTATTATAAAAAAAAACAATAAAAGAACTTGGCTGATTTTGATATATAAAATCCAACACAAATAGTTTACTATCTCACAACTGGGAGAGTGGATTTTTCGCGTATGGATAAGAGCTTTATAAGCCACTAGCTGACCCGTGCTCACTTTGCTGGGCGTCAAACATTTTTACTTGTGATGACATTATCTTGTGTGGTGCTTAATACTGAGTGTTTAGGATTTATTTTCGGAATTGATTGACAAATATTGTTATTTCACGTAAAAAAAATATTATTAATCACAATCAAATATAGCCTATGTCACTTAGGAATAATGTAGCTTTCTATTGGTTTAAAATCGGTTCAGTAGTTCCAGAGATTACTTCCTACAGACAAACTCACAAACTTACAAACTTTACCTCTTTATAATATTAGTATAGATTTCTATTATTTTTCTTATTTTATGTTTCGTTACAGTTATTGTAGATCAAGTACACTTGAAATTAGCTGCAGGTGTCCATAGACTGCAGTAACCACTCACCATGATGTGGACTGAAGTTCGTTTGTCACTTCAATTTTATAAAAATAAAACAAGGTACAAGAACAGAACTTGGCTGATTTTTTGAAAATAGAATCTACAACAAATAGTTTACTGTCTCATCACTGGAAGAGTGGACTTAAGGCGTATGGCGAAGGGCTATTATAAGTCATTTCTATTTATAGGTATTATATTATAGCCAAAAATACACTTGAAGTTGGCTGCAGGTGTTCATGAACTGCAGTAGCCACTTCCCATGATATGATGAACTGAAGTTCGTTTGTCACTTCAGTTTTATAAAATAAAAAACAAGAATAAACATTAAAAGAACTTTGCTGATTTTTTTCGTAAAGTAAAATCAACAACAAATAGTTAACTGTCTCATCACTGGGAGAGTGGACTTTAGGCGTTTGGCGAAGGAAGTAATTTCCATTATTTTTTGTTTTATTTATAGGTGTTATATTATAGACAAAAACATACTTGAAGTCGGTTGCAGGTGTTCATGGTCTGCAGTAACCACTTACCATGATGTGATGGACTGAAGTTCGTTTATCACTTCAGTTTTATATTTAAAAAAAACAAGAATAAACATTTTAAGAACTTTGCTGATTTATTTCGAAAAGTAAAATCAACAACAAACAGCTTCTCATCACTGGGGGAGTGAACTTTTGGCGTATGGGGAATGATTGTTACAAGCCATTTCTATCAAAAAACAAGTGATTGCTTAACATTAATAAAATCCCGCTTCGCATTTAAGTATCAAATAAACAAGTGGTAAAAAAATGTGTACAACTGACTTCAATATAAAATAAAATGAGATCATCAATGTAGTCGAAGTCAATTAAATAAGCATTATTAAGGATTACTCAAAAACTACTGGTCAGATCTTCATCACATTTACATGGGACCACATGAGAAGCACCCGCTTTCAATTAAAAAAGAATCATCAAAATCGGTTCACCTAGAAAAAAGTTCGAAGGTAACACACATAAAAAAATACAGTCGAATTGAGTACCTCCTCCTTTTGTGAAGTCGTTAAAAAGTAAATATTCATCCGGATTCAGTTACATACAGCGGCTCTTTCATAAATTGGACAGATGTTCAAATACGGGGAAGGATTTATGGGAAATCGGGCGCTAATAATAAGTGTGGATGACAAGTTACACGTGCACCGGTCCGATGCGACGCAACAGGGTTTTAAATGGGGTTAGTAATTATTTCTATGTGATATTTTTGCCTAACGAATTTCGTAGATCGGACCAAACATTAATATTCGAAAGCAAAGACGTCTATGTGTACTAAAACACCGACAATTCAGAACTAAGACTGTGTCACAACTGTGGTACCTATGTGGTGTAGTAAATATGCCACGCAGTTGTAGTTTCCTTTATGACACTGTTTTTAGGCAAATACGAAATAAAGATGACGATAATACCTCAAGACGCCTAAGGAGACACATCACCATCGGTGCACTTGTTTCATTGTTTCCACAAAACCGTACCACTTTACAACCGACTTCAAAAAAGGAGGAAGTTCTCAATTCGACTGTATTTTTTTATATGTGTTACCTTAGAACTTTTTTCTAGGTGAACCGATTTTGATGATTCTTTTTTATTTGAAAGCTGGTGCTTCTCATGTGGTCACATAAATTTGATCAAAGTCTGATCAGTAGCTTTTGCGTTATCTTTAATAATACGTATTTAATTGACCTCGACTACATTGATGATGTACTCATTTTGTTTATATTGAAATCAGTTGTACAAAATTTTAATTTTAACACTTTTACGTATCAAAATCAACTTTAAACCATTAGCCAAACGATAAAACTGGAGCAGCAATCCACCAGCGATCAAATTCCCGCCAAAACCCACCACAAACTATCAATATGCACTTCTCGATAAGGCTGTTTTATTTGTATTAACTAGCTGTTCCCCGCGACTTTGTCCGCGTGGAATTTATTACGGTTGGATTTCAAGGGTTTTGATTTTTCACACGGAACCGTAATTGTTTTTCTAAAATTAAATGTAGCCTAAGTAACTCCTTATGACATCAGCTATCTGCCAGTTAGTCCGTTAAAATCGGTTCAGCCATTTAGGAGATTAACCGTAACAAACAGACCGACAGACAATAATTTTTATAATTGTTTTTTGTTATAAGTACTGTATATACCTTCATATGCATTTAGTAAATAGATTTTATTTTGACATTACAAACAGACACTTCAATTTTTTTTTTATATTTTAACAGATGTTATTATTCAGATCTTATCTTACATAATGAAAACACCAGCAATCAATCCTTTAAAACACTGGGAACTATAACATTTAAAATCCTTCAATATGTATAATTAAAGCCTTTCAAGAAGTACTTGATTTACCGTCGCTCTGCTGTTTTTTATTTGTATTTTTTTTTAAAACGTTACCCTTACACTAGGATTATCTCCTGTATCGTGGAGGCAGTTTACATACCTAAATTGCACAAGGACAAACATCCAGACCTGGAACAATTACTTGTAGGCCCATACAAATACTTGTTCTGTGCGGGATTCAAACTCGCGGTCCTTAGCGCCGAAACTCATTACTAAGCCACTGTGCCACGGAGACGTCACCGATGTAAAACTAAGTTAGTCCTTACCCGATTTAGATACTTGACGTGAGTTTTACATCTACCCTTTCCTAACCTTATAGACCACCAACTGCCATAAACTTCGCTGCCGCTAAAAATAATCCGCCCACATCCTGCCATCTGGGATCACAACTTTTATGCACAACTGCGTGCAATGCCACAGTGTTTATAACGACAAGAATACTATGTAAATAATATTTTTGATTGTCATTTATTTATACATTCACGGCCATACAATCGTTGATCAACGCTTACTTAAATTAATCAGTCAACTCTATACCTGCCTGTAGGACTTCTTATTTAATGAAGAGAAAGAGCAACTTTGTCAATTTCTTAAATTGACGTCGAATTTTATAATGCCGTAAGATCTAACGTAGCTAAAGAATATAATTCAAGACTTTTTTTATGAATAAAATACTAACAATGGTTTTATTAACATTACTAATATTTTCTTTAACCACTGTTAAAGTTAGTTTAAAGTTACAGCCTATATCGTCCCACTGCTGGGCACTGACCTCCTCTCATTTTTGAGAGGGTTTTAGGGCAAGGAAACGTCAGCCGCGGTGCCCCAAAGCGTGTTGGCGAACTTCATATCTTCGAAATATATTTTTCTTGTTTCTCAGACATGCAGGTTTTCCTTCAGCGCCGAGCACGTGGTAAATCAGCACTTAAAATATATACAATTTCATTGGTGCCGGCGGGGATCGAACACGGGTTGCTTGCGTACTCTGAAATTTACAGCGAGCTTTTAGCCCCTGAGCTACCACGGCTCGCACAAGCATTTTAAGCTAACCACTCTTAATAAGCTTAAAATACTTGTGTCAGGAGTGGACATTAGTCGAATGGCAGATTCGAACCCACGACCTTTTGGGTTCGCGGACCGCACCCTGCCATTAGGCTACTGTCGGTATAAAAGGTCGCAAAAAAAGTACAGCTGTATTTAAAGTCGCCGTCTAAAAAGGTTTAGATCCGCTGTACATGTTTAAATTAAAACAATGTAAATACAAACTGCAACGTGAAAAGTTGGACGCATCGCGGTAGTAAATAGTAACGGTACCTCGTAACTAGCAGTATTTATTACACAAGGAAGCGGCTCCGAATGTGTTGCCCGAATTAGCAGCGTTTGCCCAATTAACAGCTTTTTAATTTACATCGTGTAAACATTACAGTTAGTTATGTAAGCAGTGAGTTTATAAAATAAAAACGCTGCCATAAGGTCGCTTAAATTATAACTTATCCAAGTAGGTATTTTATGAAGGGTGGCAAAAGAGCACACAGTCTACCTGATGGTAATTGTTGAATACTCAACGCAGCAGCGTGGCAGGAGGTGCTATAAGCGACGGTCAACGAGAACCAAGCACTTGCGACTTGTGCTTTTTGACTCCCACCGGCGAGCAGGTTTTGATTTTATACAGTTATTATTTATTACAGCCTATCAAAGTCCACTGCAGAACATAGGTCTCCCCATAGAAATATAAACCTCTTAAGGTGGTTTGCCTTAGTTGCTACGCTTGGCAGGCTTTTTCTAGTTGTAATTAGTAAGACGCTGTAGCCCATCTCTTGGTTAGTTTCCCTTTGTCGCCTCTAACGACCACTCAGGAGACAACATGGGGTAATGGATATTCTTACACCGCCACTACACGGTTAAAGTCCACCTGATGGTAATTTTATGGTGTGGCTCATAGATACCTTCATTTATATCTGATTAAGAATCAAAATGCAAATGCGTTGTCATCTGAGTACTAAGGTTGAATATTTCATTACTATTAACCACACGAAACATAGCAACATTATGCTGATATTTCACGCGGGTATCCTGTACGAGTGTAGTCCATTCCCCGGTCGAGCCGACCGATTCGTGGTGCAGGCATTATACGCTACAGCGTGGCTCTAGCTCTAAGTGTTTAAAGTAAAAAATAATTGCAATTTTTAGTACTTTTGATAATTATGTATTCCACTAAAAGCTGCCACGACAACACTTAAATTTGAAATAGAGAATTTGAAATTCTAAACTTAAAGAAACAAAACCACCATAATACATCACTAAAGGGAATATGTAAACAAAACCATAGCTACATAATGTGGTAGCGAACTTCATAAAAACTCGACCAGACATCTAACACCACCCGCATAGTTCAGCAATGTACACAAAAAAGTTTTCTCGAAACATTATTCTGTCACATGTATAGATACCTATTAAAAGAAAATAAAAACATTAATCTATCCTAATATTAAATATGTAAGGCGACTGGGACTTCCCAGGTCGCCTAAATTTAATAAAGAAACTTAAGAAGTTAAGAACTAGGAGTCCACCTAATGATTTCATATATTTACGCGAACACTACACATTTAAATAAAACTAGTTTTACGGATTTTATCGCGTATATTATTTTATATTCCCGACGTTTCGAGTACTTTACAGCAACCATGGTCACGGGGGGGACTGAGGTATTTGACGTCCTAATGTCATAGTTAACCAGGGTTACCTCCAGATTAAAAATTATTATTTTTGTTCCGATCTACAGTGAACTTACAGTATCTTGAAGTCTTGCAGTTGTATGCTTGGGTTGGGATTTAATTTTATTAATTATAGGATCCCAAGCAGATGGTAGCACCCAGCCATCTTCCTTCCATTCTTCCATTCTTCCTTCCAAGGATGATTCGCGAGGCTATTGAAATCAAAAAACATCCTAATTTCAATAGAGATGGCTGGGTGCTACCATCTGCTTGGGATCTATAATAAAAATTAAATCCCAACACATCTGGGCTCAAGATACTGTATTCATGCGTAGATCGGAACAAAAATTAATAATAATTTTTAATCTGGAGGTAACCGTGGTTAACTATGACATTAGGAGTCCACCTGTTAGTATGTGGCTACTGCAGTCCATGAACGCCTGCAGCCAACTTCATACAAATGAGGCCACAGAAGCGTTGTTACCCCTAGGATGGAATGCCTCCCGGCCTGTAATTACACTGCGTCTCTTTACTTGCACTGATATTTGGCGGCAGAAGTAGGTACAAGGGTGGTATATACAGACGGAATCCTAGACAGAAAAGGTGTCCTACCGCCTAGTAAAGATGGAGTGACAACCTAGTAAGACATGCAGAAAGTCGTTGGACGCAAGTGGCTCGGGACCGTGCTTTGTGGCATTACTTGCGGGAGGCCTACATTCAGCAGTACCTACGTTTGTAAAGGAATATAATAATAATAATGTCTTCCAGACCGAATTTCGGTCACGAGGCTCAACGAGACTAGGCCATCGGCACAGGGCAGGATTATAGTGCCCAAGTGTATGCGCAAGCACAGGTGCACTCTCTATTTTCTCACTCTCATTGTCCGATGGGACGGTAAACCGGCACGACCGGCGAGAGATCAGGCGCAGTACCAACGGCTTTACGTGTTTTCCGTTGCACGAGGGAAAGACACCGCCACCTTCCTAACTCCGGGCAGTTACTGAGAATTTCTTGAAGGAAAAACTCAATAACTGATTTGTTTTGTGGCCCGATCCGGCATTCGAACCCGGGACCTCATGATCAGCAGTCGCGTTTACAACCACTAGACCAACGAGGCAGAGTGAAGGGCTATAATAATGGTGATGATGAACATAAATATTATATATCTAAAAGTTTGTAAAAACGTTTGTTTCTTCTTGAATCAGGCATAAATGGATAAAATTGTGAAGCTGCAGACGTAACCTAGTATTAAATAAATATTATTTTAATGAAAAATATTTATACGTAGACTATTGTTAGTTTTTACAGGCATAGAGAACTTCCTAATATCATAGACGAAGTATCCTGCCTCTAACGCCATCAGGAAGTATCAACTCGCTAACAGATTAACACGTTAGCCTTTGAAGTGGGAATCTTTTGAATTAACATTCTTCTACCAAAAAATAATGGTTTGTTGATTGTTCATGAATTCGCTTTGTATATGAGTACGCCTGGTGTGTTTTCTTTTTTATAGAAAACTAGCTGGTTCCCGGCGCGTTGCTACCGCAGAAGAAACAATTGTGGAAATGTCGTTTTAAATTTGGAAGAGTTATATTTTTTACTTAGGAATGATAATACACTCATTGAAGTTGAATGTATTTCAAATAAATTTGTTACCTACTGTAATTTAATTGCAGTAGGTGGCCGTAGTACCTTCGCGTTAGTGCAAGCAATAAGTTGACAAGGCTTTTCCGCAATCTGATGAACGGTATGGCAAACAAAAACTATTTTTTATATATTTGAAAACACAAAATTGTAAAAACCACTAACTAATATAAAGCGGATTCAAAACAAGTGAAATTTATATATTTTTTTAAAATTATTTACAAGGTTTTATAACATATTCTTGCATTGTAATCCGAATTTGAGCTATATTTAAAATTTCAAGGTTCACGCTCATCGGGAAGTTAGCTTAAAATCAGTTACTAAATTCCATCCGGAACGACAGACAAACAAGAAAGTGACTAAATAAAAAAGGTGTAATAGGTTAAAATTGCCTTCGAAAATAGAAATTTAATGGAAAAATAACTAATATTATTCTGACCCCAGGGATGTTAAAGAGGCAATAAACAGAATAAATGAGGATCTCCATAATATCCAAACCTGGTCCCAAAAATTCTCTAGTATTAAACGCAACTAAATCACAGTACTAGTTTTGGGCACAAAACCAAATAAAACTATTTTAGACAGCGAGGATACGATTAAAATAGAAGATGAAACCTTGACACAAGTAAGATCCGCTCGTAATTTAGGGCTTATACTAGACGGAGAGCAAACATTTGTAGAACACATCAATAACAAGATAAAGTTCGTACTTTAAACTTAAAACTTTATACAAAATAAGACCGTATATTAAAGAGGACCTACGCTTTCCCTTGTGTGACTCATTGGTGTTATCACAATTGAGCTACTGCAGCTCAGTCTTTGGCCCTAATTTGTCAGCTAATACCGAAAGAGCAATACAGAAGTACAAAATGCATGTGTTCGATACTGTTGTAATGTACCAAGAAGACAATTTATAATCCCATACTTAAATAAAAGGCATACTCAATATGGGCGCCAGGAGAGAATTACACTATGCTTCGATAGTCCAAGGTAATTTGGAACAAAAGCCAGAATACCTCTTCGAAAAACTCACCTGGATCATAGATATTTCCTGTAAGTATTCGTTCTCACACACAAATGCTCCTTCACACACCCGCACACAAAACAGCAAGATATAGGAGTTGTTTCAAATTCACTGCAGCGAGAATTTGGAATGACCTCCCTCCACCATGAGAAAAATGTCAATAGATTGCTTCAAAGCCAAATATAAATTGGCTCTGTTAAAAGACAACTCGCTGCAGAGAATTTGAAACATCCCTATGTTAAGTTTTTACATTTACGGGACTTTTTTGTCAAAAACTAATAAGGATATACACACACACACACACACACACACACACATACACACACACACACACACACACAAACACACACACACATAACAGTTCAAAGAAAGGAAAGTTTATTTTATATGTTCTATTTCCCGTGTTTTTATTTTGTCTTTAATGTTTTTTAATCTTTTTTTTTTTTTTTGCATTTGCGATTTTATCATTTTTAATTACTTTGTACGTTGTTTAAAAGTATAAGTCAGGTAAATGGGGAGCCTGCTACTTTGGACTCCCGCACAACACCTCAGGGAGGAGGGAGCGGCTGAAAAACAGCTCTGTATGAGATCTGTATCTCGTTACAGACAAAGCTGAGCCGTCTCCTTTTGTCTCAAATAATTATAATGTTCTTTTGTTTTAACGTGAATGTAACTGTGTTTTAGAGGCAATAAAATTTATTATTATTATTATTATTAATACATCTGTGAATAGATTAATTCATAATTTTAATTTGATTATGGAATTAATGCATAATATTATGTTACATTTAAATGACAGAATCTAGGATTCACTTAGTGGAAATGCACCTTTGTGTTGATTCTTCACCAAGCATAAATATACCGATAAATATCTGATGATGATAATGACTGTCATATTCTGCGGTTAGAATAATATTGCGCAAAAATCAAGGAGCCTAGAGCAGGGGTTCCCAAAGTTATACGAGTCACGGAAAAAAAAACATAAGAATAAAAATATATAAAATAAGTCGCAATGCATTCTACCTGTCACCCCGAGATGAGAAGGTGGAATGTCTCACGTGCCTATATTTTCACTAGTAATAATCACTATAGGATCAATTATAAGGATGGGAAACCTAATAGATACCTACGTACTATGTTAATCTGCCTGTGCCCCGAAAGAATAACACCAAACTAAGTCCTTATATTGGCCCATGAAATTTATCAGCGTACACAGATGTCACGTGCCTCACTTTTCGGGTGTCCGCGCCCCCCACTTAGAAAACTTCTGGCCTAGAGTCTATATAAAAGCATTTTCATTAAAGCTCTCGCTGCAATCCAAATAAATCAGTACATAAATTAAGTGTGTTAGCACAACAAATGCCGGAACACTACCAACAATTCGGTCTGCTCTGCAGCTGGGTTACTTGGGTTCGGAGCACTCTCGCGTCTTGGAGCAGATGCGCGCCAAAGTTCGAATATCAATTAGTAGGTCGTGTACACGTAATGCACGTAACGGTACAGTGTGTGCCAATATTTCTATTTACGCGAGTATCGTTAGCAAAATAGAATAGAAGAACTTACAGCCTAAATATTTTATTTAGGCTTCTTTAAAGTTGTTATAATGAAGGAAATATAGCTCAAAACACAGTATACTCTGTAACTAGTATACCTCAAAACTTGAAAACGAGATTCTACAATCAGTGCTTGTTGCCAGTCATGACTTATCGATCTGAGACGTGGTCCTTCACTGCTGGCCGTACAAGGAATCTCAAGGTCGCTCAGCGAGCTATGATCGGGGTTTCTCTGCGTGATAAAATTAGAAATGAGGATATCCGCAGTAGAACCAGATCCGCAGTAGAACCAGAGTGACCGACTTAGCCCAACGGATTAGTAAGCTGAAGTGGCAATGGGCCGGCCATATAGCCCGAAGAACCGACAACCGATGGGGAAGAAAGGTTCTCAAGTGGAAGCCTCGTAGCGGTAGGCGAAGTGTAGGGCGGCCCCCTACTAGATGGAGTGACGACCTGGTAAGACATGCAGGAAGTGGATGGATGCAGGTGGCTCAGGACTGTGCTTTGTGTAATGATGCTGTAATGATGATGATGATGATGAATGAAGGAAAACATCGTGAAGAAACCGACATTTCTGAAAAATAAAATATTTCGAGTAATACCATGAAGTTCACCAACACCCATTGGGGCTGCGCAACTGAACTCTCTTTACTCTAAAAGCCCTCTCAGGGATAAGAGAGGACCTTTGTTCAGTGAGAGGTGTGTAGGTGTACTTTCCTTTTTTAACCCCCGACGAAAACAGAGGGCTGTTATATGTTTGTAGTGTGTATCTGTGTATCTGTGTGTCTGTGTGCATGTGTGTGGCATCATAGCTCCTGAACGGATGAACCGATTTTGATTAAGTTTTTTTTCGTCTGAACGGTGCCTTAATCGTTAGCTATGTTTCAAAAAAAATCTGTTCAGCCGTTTGAAGATCGCCAGCTCTTTATGTTTCGGGGGTATTTTAAATTTAAGTTATAGTCAAATATATTTCATTAAGTAATTTCATTCATTAGGCTCAATTTACATTGCGGCGGAATGAGTCATGTAGAATGAGAATGTAGAAGTCAATTCTCAAGAATTCCACGGAAGACGCGCGACTTCTTTTATCATATCTAGTTTGCACGTAACGCAATTAACATAAAATTCATTTTACTATGTACAGTTTCGTTACAAAAATTCGCTTCCATTCCATTCCGCCGCAATGTAAATTGAGCCTTACTGTCTACCAAAGTCCACTACTAGATATAGGCCTTCCATAAATTGTCTCATAAGAAGGATAATTATTTGCAAACGATAACCGCAGTTTTTTTTATTTTCTAGTCGTTATTAGGAAGATGCTGCTGCCCATCTCCAGATTTGTTTCCCTGTATCGCCTCTGACGACACCATCGGAACGATATGGTACCCCATATCGATATGGTGGATTATAAATATATTGTGTAATCTAACGTAGTAATATTTCATTATTAACCTAGCAACTCAGAGTCTTGCATTAGGTTGGCATTGGGTTGATGCGTTATCTATGCACGCTCTCAAAAAAAAAAGGATACTGCGCAGTAATCGAATTCATAATCTTACATCATATTAAAATTTTATTATACCATCTTTGCTAAAACTATTCATCTGTCCGTAGTTAGAAATAAGTAATCGTAATGATAAATGAGTGTAATCGTTATCTTAAAACATTGTTGTTGATTAGACTAAAGCGTGAGTTAATAAATTAGTATAACGTAAAATAGAACCAAGTTTTAATTAGCAACCGATAACAACCAACAATCGTGAGCTGTACTATCCCGAAAATGAAGGAGCAATTTTACAATTGAATAAAATATTATTTAATAAAACAAAGGACAAAATATATTTAACAAAAAGGAAATACAAGTAAAAGGTCAAAAAAGTTATTCTTGTGATATTCTCTCTCCTTCTTCTACTACGCACAACGTAATATACTAATTTTGGAATATTAATATAATATGTTTGCCTGCTGACTGTACAGGCGAATAGAATCCAAATCGAAAGCCCTTATCTTAAGAGTTGCAGTTGAATATGTTAATGGATGTACGTTATATCAGCTCGGTAATGTAGTGCGTACGGCGTGCCCATGAACATCTGTACACTTGGAGCTTTTCAACTTACGTTACTTCGCGTGCAAGAAATATGTAAATAATACATTGCGCAATAAAATACAAATTTTTATTGTTTTCTTGCAACCTTGTCCATCAAAAGTTCGTCTGAAAGAGATCGCTTTTAGCGATATAACCACCCATAGTACTACATATTTATATGTGTATATTATTGGCGTACAGTAAAGTGTTATCTATCTATTGAATAAAACTATTTTTACGGATTATATCGCGTTTAATTAACTTTTTTATTAATTCCCGACGTTTCGGGTGCTTTACAGCATGCTCCCCCGTGATAATGGGTGCTGTAAAGCACCCGAAACGTCGGGAATTAATAAAAAAGTTAATTAAACGCGATATAATCCGTAAAAATAGTTTTATTCAATGTGTAGTGTTTGCGTAAATATAAGAAATCATTATGTTATCTATCTATCTAAAATACGGAATACTTTGTTTTCTAGAATAGATTAACTTTCAAAGACAAAGGCCTGTAGCCGAAACGTGATGCCGTCAAACAAAAATTACTAGAAAAATGTGGCAGGACACCTGAGTTAATTAAAATGATACTGTTTCATTTAGATCTTTCATTAAACTTTCATATGTCGTAAAGCCATGCCATTACTTTATTATGGTTGTAGCACAAATGGGTCGACTCGACGAGGGAAGGACCACGCTCTCACAGAATACCAGCATGGAGTAGCAGCTTGCTGCTGTTTCGTATGGTGAGAGACCCTTTTTACTGGAAACGAGGCATTCCATCTTAGTTCTCAGGGGGCATTTTGATTCTTAATAGACGATAGATGTTTATGTCTATGGGCCATAGCATGCATTTACCATCAGGGTGGACTGTGTACTCGTCTATCACCCTTATTCTATAAAATAGATTCCTATATATAGATATCCTAGCATAGATTCTCGAATAGCACAACCTTCTAAACCTTGAACTTTTTTCTTTTTATTTACTTAGTTTTTTGTCTGTAGATATGTCAATCGTACAATAGCAGTCTTAAAATCTATACGTGAACTTTTAAACAGGTCATAAACAATGCAATATCCGAGGTAGGGTTATGTAGAATGCCTTAGCCATACTCATATCGTATAAGTTCATCTTGCATGTCCTTATAAATAGCCTTGCTCCTCGATGTCGCTCACATTCTAATTAATGATGTAAATCTACTTACTTAACTTCGCCACTACGTGTGGCAATTCAGCAATGTTTTGTATTACGGTTGGAGCTATCAGTTGGTGACGAGAAAAGATTTATGACGAACGGTTGTTGGTGAGAAACGATAGACGCAAGTGGTTAGAGACGAATTGGACGATAAAGTTCTTTAATAACAATCGAGTTAGCAAAAATTTATAGAGAAGTTATTTAAATACAAAAAATTATAAAGTCATGAGACATTAATATGAATTTGTTTTTAATGTATGAATTGATATACATAATATTATGTTCTTCTTTTGTATCTTTATATAATTCTTACATATAATTCTTGGCAAACACACGTACACTTCTGTACGTGTGTTTGTCAATGAAGTCCTCCTAAACGGCTGGACCGATTTTGATGAAATTTTTGTGTGTTTGAGTGGGATGGTTTAGATTTACAATCGGAACCAGTAGGTGGCGCTGTTGTCGAGATCCAGATATCACCCGTGCGAAGCCGGGGCGGATTGTTAGTAATTTATAACACTGTCAGATTTAGGGCTGATTTTTTAATAGTCAGTTAAAAGTTATCCCTCAAGTAAATTATAACCTGACTGAATATAAAAACCTAACGATTGAACTATTTTATTATAAGAACTGCCAATTTTAATTTGTTTGTGTTGTATTTTAACCTATAAATAGCTGTTATTTAATGATTGAAAAATCGGCCCTAAGGCCTGAACTCCTCGTACGCTGACGTCGGTTGCGTACGGTCGGTCGCGTACGTTAGCGAGAAACAAAATACCATACTGCGATACCGAGCTCTATAGGGTACAGTCGTCTGCTAAGTGGATTTCGGAAAAGAGATCGGTAAGTAAAATACAATGTTAATAATTATGATTATTAACATTGTCTTTTACGTACCGATCTCTTTTTTTTTACTATCGTCCTCATTATTGTAATCCGGAAATAAAGCCTCGAAAACTTCTACCCAGTATTTTGCTCTCGCATCTTTGTACAAATCATTAGATAAATAAGACGTTCTGTATCGATATTCATTGCAACTGTACGTGCACGCGTGAATCGTCGGTAATAGAGTGAGGGCGCTCGTCCTCGTACTATTCCACGCTCCTCAGTCGACCGACGTACGCGACGCTGACGAGCGAGACTGACGCGCGCGTACTACGCGCGCGTCAGCAACCTACGCGCTATAGCACACAATGTACATTAGTACGCGCGACCGACGTCAGCGTAGGAGGAATTCAGGCCTTAAACCTACAATATTTAAAATAACTTAAATATTCAAATGGTTACGTGTGGTGATTGGTCGATTGGACACAGCAGATGACAAAAACACCCTACACATCAAAAGCACTTTTAAACTTAATAGCAACCAAAGAGGGCAAAATGTTAATTAGTACAGTCGTGTTCAATAAACCGTAAAGGCCGATCATGTGAGCCTTCTGCCGTTGTAATAAGGCTCAAACAGTTTACATATAGCTGTATGGCACCGGCTGTACAAACGATGAAAGTAACATCCATGGCACAGGAGGGCCGACAACATTTAATTAGCCCTGTCCGAAGCGTTATAAACAAATGCGACTTATATAATTAGAATTGTGGTTCACTGACCCAGCACACTATTGTCCAGACGGAGACGCAGTCAAAACTATATACGAATGCTACACAGCTTTGCAAGTTATCAGATATTCATCATCATCATCATCATTACAGCTCTTGACAAGTCCACTGCTGCTATATTCAGCCAAAGAACGACACAGTTCTGAGCCACATGCATCTATCGACTTCCTAGCATATTTTACCAGGTCGTCATTCCATCTAGTGAGGTACAGTCCCATATTTTGCTTTTTTTATGGTATAAAGGTGACAAGCGAGCACACAGCCCACCCGATGTTAAGTGAATGTTATGGCCCATAGACATATACATACATCTATCCTCGATTAAGAATCAAAATGCAGATGCGTTGTCAACCCTGAGGACTAAGGTAAAATGCCTCGTATCCAGTAAAAAGGGTCTTCGGTTCTCTACACTCACCATACGAAACACAGCAGCATTGAGCCGCTATTTTACGCTGGTATTCTGTGAGAGCGTGGTGCCTCCCCAGTCGAGCCGACCCATTCGTGCTACAACTTTATAGTAGCTGCAGCATGGCCTACCACGTATCGACTTACGGGTTACGAGGCTGCCGCTCGAGAACCTTCCTTCCCCATCGGTTGTCGATTCTTCGTATCATTCAATTCATTCCAATCCGTATCATTATGTCCTTAACAGATATTGCAAACAACGAAATCCAAATTCAGTGTATATTACGCAATTTCGATTTCGAAAATTAAAGTTTTCTTTTTAATTTTGACACCAACGATTTTAGCAAAAATGCTTGACCTATACAAAGCAAAGTCAGCTCTATTATATAGCCTTATCGTACCGTAACAGCCTATCAAAAGTCCACTGATGAACATAGGCTTTCCCCATATATTGCCTCATAGGGGAAATATTTTCCATAGTAATCACACTTGGCAAGCGGATTAGCAGGCGCAGTTTATTTTTTATTTTTAGTCGTTATAAGGAAAACGCTGCCGCCCATCTCCTGATTTGTTTCTCTGTCGCCTCTTACGACACCCACGGGATGATATGGGGTAGTGGATATTCTTACACCGCCACTACACGGTACAGATTTTAGCCTTAGAATACATTACTATTATTATTTTTAACAAGAGAAATTAAATTTTGTACCTTTGAAGATATCGGTTAACGGTTCTTGAGTTGCAACCTCGTATTGGTAACTGAAGTGTAGGGCGACCTCCCACTAGATGGAGTGACAAACTGGTAAAAGATGCAGGTGGCTTAGGGCCGTGCTTTGTGGAATTATTTTGGGAAGCCCATGTACGTACAGCAGTCGGCTTGTAAAGGGCTGAAATGATGTTGATGATGATAAAAAATACCTATCAGGAATAAATAATATAGATTCGTTTCTAAAATATCGACACCAGGTCAAAAACAACAAGCAAATTCAATCGCATGTTTCCTTCATGACTAGCATGGCGCCCGGCGGTTCGATTTAGCCCGGTGCAAAACAAACTAATACACACGAAAAAGGCAATTAAGAGCACGCCGCGCGCTGTTTAGATTTACGATCGGGGGGAGGGGGCGGGGCGAGTCATCGAGGGGAATGCAAGGGTGGCCCCTATTTATAGGACGTCCATGGTTCGGTCAGCGCGTATTACAAACTGTGGTTTTCACAAATAGGTGCGTAAGGACATATCAACAAACAACCGATGTTGTCGCAACTAGACGGCCGTGTGCAAGCGGCGTTAGTGAATCCATCTCCCTGTTTTGTACCGTGGGATAAGAGGCGACAATGGTAAAAAAAAAAGAAAACTCATGGGGTATATATATATGAAATATATATTATATATACGATATGAAATATCAACACACTCACTATGCTAATCGCATTTACGTCAGACGTAATATATAGAAGCAATAAAATAAGATATAGATATATAATATAATTTGTCTACTTGAGCCGTCTGGTATTGCAAGAGACGATGGCAAGAGACCGGACGGTATGAGTTTGATTCCATGGAAGATGGGCCGGGTGCTGGTATGGGATGCAACCTGTTCAGACACACTGGCCCCTTCCCATCTACATGGAACCAACAACAGAGCTGGTGCGGCTTGTGAAGCGGCTGAAAAAGCTAAAGCATGCAAATACAGGGGTCTAGGCTCCGAATATGTTTTTGTCCCATAAAGCTAAGCGTAAGTGACTACCGCTTTCCATGGACATCTGCAGCCAACTTCAACTAGAAGACCACAGATGCGTTGTCACCTCTGAGGACTAAGATGAAACGCCTAACAGCCTGTAACTATACTGGCTCTCTATACCCTTCTGACCGGCACGCAGCATTGCAAGCACTGATATTTGGCAGTAGAAATAAGTAAGTGGGTGATACCTACTCTGACGGTCTCCTAGGCAGAGAAGGAGTCGTACCACTTAGTGTAATTAGCTCATACTTTTGCCAAGTACTTAATCCGGCTGAGGTATGGTCGCTCAGGGACGCCTTGCAATAAGTCAAGCCCGAATCCGACATTCAAGAAACGTTTCGTTCTCAATAACGATCCGGTTTATAACATGCGATGTGCATTTAAAAATAGTTTATATTACAAACTATTCATTCAGCAACTTCGGATAACTTAAAATGAAAAAGCTTTAAACTGTTCATAAATGGTTGAACTGGTAATTTGTTTTTAAAAAGTGGTTTTCATACACTTCATATATTGCAAAACGGCTCGTAAAAGAAAACTAAGCGTTTTTAAATATAGAAACCCGGCATAAGTGAAACTTCGGCTCCCATTACTAAACAAACAAAAAGTTAGTCGATCACTGCTATTTGACCCCAGTATTCCGTATGACCGCGCGGTCCACGTGCTGTTAGGCGTTACGTACATTTTATAAACAAGGTTTTTTTTATAGAATAAGGGTGAAAAACGAGTGTTCAGTCTACCTGTTGGTAAGTGGATGCTGTGGCCCATAGACATCTACGTCTATCCTCGATTAAGAATCAAAATGCAGATGCCTTTTCACCCGTGAGGACTAAGATGGAATGCCTCGTTTCCAGTAAAAAGGGTATCCGGTTCCTACACTCACCATACGAAAGATAGCAACATTGTAAGAGACAACAGTGTAAGAATATCGACTACCCCATATCGTCCCGTGGGTGTTGTAAGAGGCGACAGAGGGGAACTGTGAGATGGGCAGAATCTTATGGCCCTATGAGGAAATCTATGGGGAGGGCCATATTTACCAGTGGACTTTTATAGGCTGTAATGGAATACTGTGAGAGCGTGGTCGTCCCCAGGTCGAGCCGACTCATTCGTGCTACAACCACAATATAGCTGCAGCGTGGCTCCACCACGTGTTAAGTAAAAATATTAATTGACGAGACCCTTACCTCTTTGTCCTGCTGCACTCTAGCCACGTCCCCGTGGATCTTCTCCCGGAGCGCCACCAGCTCCAGCGGCCAGTTGGATAGCTCGGCGTCAGGGTCCGACAGCAACACCTATTCCAGACAATATTATGATTTTAAGCTGTTTGTTTTTGTACACATACCTCGTTTCAACTTGTAATCGCTTAAGGATTAAGCACAGACGAAACCTACTTTAGAAGTGTTTTAAGTGAATCTTACACTGTTATAAAGAAATACATGCATGTAATATTTTATTTTTTTAATCCTCCTAACACAGTTTAGCTGTCTCAGGTCCAAAAATTTAATAACGAGTCATTAACTTGCAGAAGTATTCACTTAAAAAGGACAATTTTTTTCTTTATTTATAAGTGTGAAACTCAATTATTCAACTAACGTCGGTGATATTGTTACACATATTTTATATATGTGACTAGCGAACCGCCACGGCTTCGCACGGGTGATTTCTGGATCTCGACAACAGCGCCACCTACCGGGTCCATTTAAATGAATCTAAACCATCTAGGGACTCATTCAAACACAAAAAATTTCATCAAAATCAGTCGGGCTATTTTTAATTTTTAGCGAAACTAACGGACAGCAATTGATTATTATATAATCTCTATAAGATTTGGATGACACATCATTATTAGATTGACATACTTGATTCACTTATATTTTTATTTATTAACTAAAAATCCGACCGGTTTCGCCTCATGGAAATGTGAGGGTATCCAAATCACAAAATCGAAGATAAAGTTTCACCAACAACCGCAAGCATAAATTATAATATATTGTTGCTAACCTAAAATATACCTATTATGAGCTAGTTCTTAAATACTATCTCCTGATAGTAAGTGGTGAAGTAGACAAAGATCATACAAGCGCACTGGCTTAGCTAAACGAGAGCCTAATCATTTTTGTCTTAAATATACCAACATTGTAATCGGGTGGGAAGATGGATGTTGGCAAATTATACCACTGCTTTGCTCTTAGAATTACGAAGGACGAAGTTTTTTCGATTTAAAATATACAATAAAATTGGAAATTTCCTGTATCGAAATATTTAATTAAAAGAAGGCTAAATACTGATGTAGCATAATATTGTTCATAGTCGTCATCATCATCATCATTACAGCCCTTCACAAGTCCACTGCTGAACACAGGCCTCCCCCAAGGAATGGCACAAAGCACGGTCACGAACCACCTGCATCTATCGACTTCCTGCATATCTTACCAGGTCGTCACTCCATCTAGTGGGGGTCGCCCTACACTTCGCCTACCAGTACGAGGCTGCCACGCGAGAATCTTTTGTACCCATCGGTTGTCGGTTCTTCGAGCTATATTGTATGAAAGCATTAATAACTTTTCATACCATACTAGCATGGTTCTTAAGTCGAAGGTGGGAAAAAAATGAATATTGATACAAAGTATTCGAGTTGACTTCCAAAAAAGTTAAAAAAAAGTATACAGCCTATCTCTATCACACTGGACTTAAGCCTGGTCGTAATATTGAGAGTACGCAAGCAAACCATAGTCGATCCATATAAAACTCAGACTAACATCAAATTTTTACTAGCGACCTGCCCAGGCTTCGCTTGGATAGGATATATCAATGTAGCCTTATTACTTTATATAGATTTTTTAGATTTAAGATAATCTGAGGTCATTTGTTTTGTCAGTTTTCGTTTTTCTTTTTTTTTTTCAAATCTTCAAGTTTTTGTTATAAAATATAACCTGGCGTTGCTCTCTATCTGTTTGCAAAGTTTTATCACAATCGGTTCAGCCATTTCAAAGATCCGGATTCCGGACTGAACTCTGACTCAGAAAGTGCGAGTCGGACTCGCGCATGAAGGGTTCCGTACCATCGTAATACACGTTTCTAGAAGGGGAGCCCCTTTTAATTTTTAATTAATTGTTTTTTTTATTATTTGTTGTTATAGCGGCAACAGAAATACACATTCTGTGAAAATTTCAACTGTCTACCTATTATGGATCATCAGATACAGCCCGCTGACAAACAGACGGACGGACGGACGGACAGCGGAGGCTTAGTAATAGGGTCCCGTTGGTTACGCTTTGGGTACGGAACCCTTAAAATGGTTATTTATATCTTAATAGCGTGGAAATAACATTTTGAGCTTAATAGAAGCCAGTTATTTCAATATTACAGACAGACACTTCAATTTTATTTATATGTACGTATAGATTGAGTCAAAACAGATCCTTAATCCAGGGTACACACCCTCTAAATATACTTTATTTCTAGATAACACTTCCACGGGGGTTCGAACTCTGGTTGTCCGCGTGTTATGAAAAACGCCTAGCACCTGAGCTACTACGTTCTATGCTACGTATGTTAACGATTGATAGATAGCAGTAAATCAATAGACGCAGTAAAATTTTTTTAGTCGTCTAGCTTGACAGAAACATTTCCGATCGCAGTACCAGATGCTGAACACTTGGGGACGAAAATTTCGTAATATGTCATCTTAGCTATATCTATACAAACAAATAAAATTGAAGGGTGTTTGAAAAGCCAAAATAACATCTTTTTACTAAATGCACATTATGAAAGTATATTATGATACTTGACTGCCTCGTTGGTCTAGTGGTTGTAGTAGTACGACTGCTGATCATGAGGTCCCGGGTTCGAATCCCGGGTCGGGCCAAAAAAAACAGTTATCGAGTTTTTCCATCAAGAAATTCTCAGTAGCTGCCCGGAGTCAGAAAGTTGGCGGTGTCTCACCCCCGTGCCTCGGAAAGCACGTAAAGCTGTTGGTCCTGCGCCTGATCTCTCGCCGGTCATGTCGGATTACCGTCCCATCGGACTATGAGAGTGAGAGAATAGAGTGCGCAGTGCGCGCATACTTGGGCACTATAATCCTGTCCTGCGCCGATGGCTAGTCTCCGTTGAGACTGGCCGTGACCGAAATTCGGTCTAGAGGACATTATTATTATTATGATACTTATAACAAAAAAAACAATCTTATAAATTTCTGTCAGTCTGTCTGTCTGTCAGTCAGTCTGCTTGTCTGTTTGTTCCGACTAATCTCCGAACATCAGCTATCTCACTAATAGATAGCTGATGTTATAAGGAGTTACGTACGCTAAAACTTTTTTTACTTTTATTTTAGAAAATCAATTAGGGTTCCGCGCAAAAAAATCAAAACCCATAAAATCCAACCGTAAAAAATTCCCAATATTTAAATTCCAAATTAATATTGGACTCGTTTATTTTCAGACTTTTAGTTCACTTTTTTCTTTCTCAAGATGAGGTATTAGAGGTTCTTTGACAACATTAACATTTAACACTGTCTCCTATAAACAAGATAACCACAGAGTTAACTAGTAATAGCGATAGAAAACGTCATGAAAACAAGAAAGAGTCGATAATCCTTAACCTATGCCATTCTGTACATGAACATATTTTATTATACTGATGCAAGTGCAGTGACTCAACAAAATACCTGAAATAAATTTTAAGGCGACGTTATAGTACCTAACTTTTGGAACCTCTGTAAGACTACTGAAATGTTGTATTGTGCAAAAACAAAATTATTTTAAAAAAAAATAACATACAAACAAAATGATCTGTGAAGACAAAAACGCCAATCATAATAATTGTCTTGATAAAAAAGATACATAAAAGCAGTGAACACCCGGTAGACGTGAAACCTTCAGAAAAATCAGTAGAATAATTGTAGGGTTTATTTATTATAATAATGTGACCAAATATAAAATTATTTCACATTTTATTCTACATATAGTCAGTACGGATAAAGAATGGAATTAGAAATGGCGGTTCATCGAGCACGTACCGTCAACATGCACAGTACCAATATCGAAAACTCACTATATATCGTTATAACGTTATATTATTTGGTAATTTGGAAATTTTCTATTAATGGGAAAATATTTGAAAGTAATTGTATACGCAAGTAGGTATATTAATTTTAAAGTAATATTTATAACAAGCGACGCGCTCTGACTTCGCTTGGGTGGGATCTATTAATGTGGCGTTATTAAGTCATTAAAGACCATTTATTATGTCATATCAATATTTCTATTTTATTAAAATCTTTAAATTTTTCGGATAAAGATTAGTCTAGATCACTCCTGGTATTACTCTCTATTTGTTCGTGAAGTTTAGTTACAATTGGTTCAGCCATTCCGAAGATTAGCTCGGACAGACAGACAGACAAACAGAAATTTTGAAAATGGTACCTCATGTTAACAAACAAAATCAACAATAATTATGAAGAAAGCTTTCAGACCGCGTCGTAGCTCACAAATTAGCAAAACCGGACTGAAGTTTTAGAACGTACGAAAACGCATATCGCAACGTATTTTTTGCAGTCTTTACCGACGGGAGTGAGTATAGATAGCGACAGTGTGCGAGCGAGAGGTGAATAGAGGCGACGCCATTTTCAATCCCATTTTTCAAAGAGTAGTCAAATTTTAAACTTAAGTTCAAATATATAAATAATGATATACCGTTACTAAATAGAAAACTGTATACTGTATTCTATCTCACTCTCTCGCAGGCTAAATTCTATAGATGTATATGTTTGTCTCTTTTTAGTGTCGCTTTTTCGTTTCATCGAGTTTACAAATCACAACGATTCTAAAGAAGTTTTCACTTCAAAAATGTCATAAAGATGACACTAATTCACTTCATTATCGTGTAGCTTGCCGGGATTCCTTAATAAAACCGTTTAAAAGTTATATCAAACGAAATGGCTTATATTTTTTAGGTCGTGTTGAGAACATATTATAGAAAATCGTTTTTATTTTTATCTTACGAGCAAAATAAACATAATCAAAAAGATCAACACTCGCCCGCCCCGGTCATAGCCGCTACAGAGAGCGTTCTACATTTACGTGCCTGTCGAGACATCTTCAAGATGTTACTTACGTTGTTTGTTCTAAAATTTTACTAATACTAGTAATATTCTTTTACGTGGTAGAGCCAAGCTGCAGCTATATTATAGTTGTAGGACCTCGCTCTCACAGAATACCAGCGTAAAATAGCAGCAGAGAACAGGAGACTCTTTTTACTGGAAACGAGACACTCTTAGACCTCAGGATTGACAACGAATCTGCATTTTGATTCTTAATCTTTGAAGTCTTTGGAGTACACAAGAGATAGTCAAATGTCACCTTTGTAGACCCCTCAAAACAATTCTTTTTTAAATGATATTTATAAGAATTATACAACTCAAATTCTAAAATTTTTATTAGAATTAGTCTCGTTACTAAATTACGCTTTTATAAATTAAGAGAATTTACGTCAAATTACTAGTTTCCGCCATGATGCGTCGCGTTTACTACAGTACTTCTAGTTCACCGCGCGAGTGCAAGGAGCCACTGTATTAATTATAAGTTATAAGTGTACCCTTTAAAGGAAAGTTTGTTGTGAGTTTTTATACAAAATGTAAGTAATTACACAGTTTTAAAAAAGTTAGTTGCATATATTTCGTCTCGTAACAATTTTACTAAATTTATAAAATTGGTACTTCAAATACTGTCGTTCACATATGAAATAAAATAGTCAATAAGTAACTGAAAATGAAATATAAGGTATAAATTATCACCATAAATCATGTAAAAACACAAATTTTCATATTTTACAAAGTCCAATGTGCGAAAATTACGTTTTATATTATAATTTCGATATATCGTGAATATTATGGCGAAATTGTTTTCAACAAAATGGCGTTGGTCAAAGATAGCGTAATAAACTATATACCTATGATTGAATTTTTTATTAGAGGCTCCTAATGAGTGTATATTATTACGATATCGATATAATAATGTTATATATTTCTTTTCTTTATGAAATTTCGAGTGTTTTTTCTACATTGTAGTTATTTGAGTGTAGTAATTTGGTATTTCATAATTCTTTTATTATTCTTATTATTTATTCTTATATGTTATATGTAAATTTATAAACTTTCTATTAACTCTTTTCGAGCCTCATGAAGACACAAAATGTTCAAATGTGTGTACTGTACTACATCCATTTTCAGAAAAATGGCGGAATTTGTGACGACGAATATCTCAGTGACAGAGAGGAAGAAATGTTTTCATATTCTGTTGTAAGTAATTTATTATACTTTATTCTATATTATAATTATAAATATGAGTGCATATACTGGATGTATAAAGTGACTGCTGATCATGAGGTCCCGGTTCGAATCGGGTCGGGTCAAAAATCATTTATTAAGTTTTTCCGTCAAGAAAGTTTCAGTAGCACCCTGAGTCAAGAAGTTGGCGGTGAAAAAATATGTCATATGCATATCTAAAATGTCTTATTATCATACATGTTTTTCAGGAGACGGATATGCATCAGGGGACTTAGGTAACTCAATGAGGTTATCCTACTGGCCATGTTTGATGAACATGGCCAGCAGTTGGAGTGTCCAAATCTCCCTTTAGGACCCGCATCTTCCACCGAGCCAGCACAAGAAAATCCGCCGTTGGCATCGTCACCACCTTTTCCGTAAGTAAATTTTGTTATTATGTTTGTATTAAAGCTTTTCAAAATGTATGCAAGTAGAAGCTACCACAGTTTTAAAATTCTGTCTATATACAATTGAAATTCTTCACTCTCTTGTGAGTGAAGAATTTCAATTGTATATTATAAATTAGAGATATGAAAAAGTCTCTGTCCTGGGAGTGACCAGCAAGAAACCCAGCAGGACTTTTTTTTAAATAGAATTAATTCACACAATAATAACTTTTATAGAATAAAATTAGTATGAAAACATTTAGAAACAGCATGGTAGCAATCTCCTCATTCCCAGGGTTCCAGGGTTTACATGGTTGATAATAACCTTTACTAAACAATTTTTGCTTACTAAAAATTTATAACTCATTGATAAGGTCTGTATATTTTCTGGGACTTTCTTATAAATACATATACCTATGTTGCCCCATGAAGGAATTATACTGACTCTGGAGTCTAGTAACTGGTATAACTAACTTGTTACTACTTTCATCTTTGATTCAATCTAATTCATTTGTATATAATTATTCTTCTATTGTCTAGTTACAGTATTTGTTTATACTTATTGCATTTATGTTATATGTAATAGTTTTAAAACATATATTTGTACTTTTATATATATATATATATATATATATATATATATATATATATATATATATATATATATATATATATATATATATATATAAACATACTAGCTGACCAGGCAGACTTTGTTCTGCCCTTTCCGAAGCCCTTTGTCTTCGGAAAGGGCAGAACAATTTTGTTTGTTTTGAGTTCATCGCAGACAAACAATGTGACACGTAATTTTTATATATAAAGATATTAATAAGTATGTATTCATCCTATCTATGTACTTATATACCATTTTATTTTATGCATCTTTATTACTATTTTATGGTTTATAATTAAAAAAATGCAATTTTGTATCTATCTGATAACACTTCATTGTGCGCTAAAAAAATCTATCTATTTATGCTTGTTCCTTGTATTTACAGAATGTAAATCGCTATTTTTAATAAAACTATTTTTGTTTTGTGTTTGTATATAGTATTTTATAAAATATGTATGCACTCAATTATATTATATTGTTTTTATATATGTCTTGTAGGCGAAATGTTAGTCCAGAAGTGGTCGTTGTCGTTGAGCGGTTGGACGGCGACAAGTACTTGTTCGCGGACGAACACGAACTTTTCCACGAGGAGGTGTTGGCGAGTTCGAGTGGTGGTGCTGAGCGGGGCGTGCGGGTAACAGCAGGCCGGCGACGGGCACGAAGCGGTCGACGCGCCCGTGGTGCTCGCGCCTCCGTCTCCTCATCGTGGTGGCGAGGCGACCAACTTATACAAGTATGTGTGACAGATGATGATGTGCCTGAGGATTTGCGAGATAGGATTTTGAGACTGGTGGCTAATAGGGAAGCTCGGGAGAGGAGGGCCGAAAGGAGAAGGATGGAAGTAGATGATGATAATAATGATGAGGCAGATGGCATTGGACGTGCGGCCCTATTCGAAGATGCGACTTCTCTTAACTTTGATTGGCGCCCCATGGACTCCTTTCAAGGTGAAAGAGAAACGTTTCTTGCGGAAACAACTGGGCCAACCACGCCGTCCGGAAGTGTGTATGAGGCATTCCGCCAATATTGGGACGATAGCATCATGTCTCATATAGCGACAGAAACGAACCGGTACGCTGTAGAACTGTCAGTCAGTCATCAGTGATGTTTTACCAGAAGACGGGTAATGTTTTCGAGTACGCATGTATGGATGTATTTTTCTTTTACACGCTCTGTAGCCTAAACTGCTTGATGGATTTTAACATATGGGGTGTTGTTCGACTTGCTTTAGTTGTGAAAGTGACATATAATATTTGAATTTTTTCTTTTCAGGAAACTTTTGGTTTTGTTATTTACCATTGGACTTGTTTATAACTTGTTTAATAAATTGTTTGATGTTGATGTTTGATGACTTTTTACACACAAATATTTTTCAAATAATAAAATTAACCTCCCCCCTTCCTCTCCTTTTGGTTTCCTTACAATTCTTTCTTTATCATAAGGTCGTAACAATCCACTACTGCCATTGGTCATAGAAATAAAGAGGAGCTCAAGATTTTACTGCCGCAAATGTCGCCCAGCACGACAACGCTGTTCTAAATATAGCACGGAACACCCGCGTTCCGCCGAGACTAAATTAAAAAAAATGTTCGTCCTTTTTAGTCTATTAAAGTCCACTACAGATCATAAGCGTCCACCATATATTGCCGGGATATTTGCCATAGTTGCCACGTTTGCTAAGCGGGTTGGCAACCGCAGTTTTTATTTTAGTCTTTATTAGGAAGACGCTGCTGCCCATCTTCTGATTTGTTTCACTCTGTCGCCTCTAATCATGAGTGATTAACCCATTCAAGGCCGCTCAAAAATCTCACTTATTACGTAGGTGCGGGCGGTTCAGGACTAACGCCGGTAGGCGTTTAACGCATCTCATATTTAAACACTTTGACGCCGATCAGCGTTTCCCGCACATGAAAATAATTTCTTGCTTATTTAGGCAGAATTTTACTGACGCTCATCAGATTACGCCATGTGCGACTGCGTACCAGTGGCAATGGAAAATGGAGATTTAATTTATATATAATAAGTTATTTTGTGATTAACAGTGCAGTTTTATTAAAAATACTGGCAATTTATTTACCATAAATATGGCTGGAAATAGTAAGTGAATTTGTTTATTTTCTATTCAGTATAAAGTAGGGATATTTTCCACATTATAGAAAGATTTCTTATTACACTGAATAAAGAAATTGGTTTTATATTAATATTTTCGAATTATTGAAATATGACCAGGAATTGAACCTTTTCTCTGATTTTTGTTAAATACTTTTAATAATAGTATTTAGTCTACTATTTTAAATGTACTAAGTATAATAAGTAGAGTTTTGAATTAGTAGTTGAAGGGAAGAGAAAACATCGGGAAGGGTATTCAGTTACATACTATTTCTAGTGCAGCCTAATTTGTTTCACTTAATAATTAATAATGACTTGAAGGTGAGGCTCGACCATCGTCACAGAGTTTATTGAGTGACGGTGTGAGACCATTTGGTTCGCGAAAAAGAAAGCCTATATAACTGTTTTTTAATTCCATAAAATAAAATAGCAAAATAAATATTTAATCAAAATGTTTTTAATGTTGATGACCTTTGGAAGACGCCGTTCGGCGTTTTCCGCGCCTGAGGATAGTTTTGTTATTTTTCTAAAATCATTATTTACAGAAACTGCGACTATAATGATGTATGTATGTAAAACATGCACATATAAAAAGTATATCCCTTTAGAATAGAAATTGGCCAAGTTATGGCTAAAATATAATTTAGGCCGATCGGCGTCATCCGCTAAGAATGGCAATTTAAATAACGCCGTTGTGCGTGCACCGCAATGAATGGGTTAATAACGTCACGGTGAAAATAACGTTTTGGTCCATGTCTAATGTCGATTTTATTAATCATGTCTAATGAGTAATGGACGTGACAAAGTGATATTTTACTGTTATTTTATGAATAGAATAGAATGGTATTTTATTCAATATTGATTATTACATAATACTTATTGAAAGTCATTTTTATTTACCACGGGTTCGGAAAATATGGAACTAGAGCATCCGTCACGGTTATTAAAATAACACCTCAGTCTAGTCGCCTTTACGACACCCACAGTATGATATGAATATTCGTACACAACCACTACACGGTAATTGATAATTTCTCAAAACATTTTATTTATCGACAACGTCTTGCAATCGTCGTTTCTCTAGCGTTCACTTGACCTTCATACAAGTAATGCGATATTTTAATTGTTGATAATTTTTATTTTGGATAAGAACATAGTAATGACTCTAAGTTATATTTACCATCATTTACAAAAAATATTGTCTTTGGCCTGACCTACTATACTCTTTGACTTGACCATAGGTCTGAGTAAGTTGGCCCAATAAAGTGTCAAGGCCTGAGAGGTTAATCGAGGATAGATGTCTATAGGCCACACCTTCCACTTACCATCAGGTGGACTGTGTGCTTGTTTTTCACCCTTATTCTATAAAAAAAAGCATTTCACTCGATAAATGCAGACTACACAGCGTACTACAAGAGAGCCTTAATAATAATATTCATTATTATTATAAAACACTCTTAAACTCAACTTACAAACATATCTCCCATTTTCCTCTAAAGCACACATTAAACAAAAATCTTTTCACTTAGCACTGTTCAATATTAAGAAGCACAATCATAAAAACATTGCACAGTTTAAAACTCAAGCACCCAAAGTCACACAACAACTGAGAAAGATATTATAATAAACATGCGGGACGCTTGACCCCACTACCCTTATCATCCACGACCGCCGAGTGTGACAATCAACACTACGACAATAATATTTTGCGTACAAAAGGGTGATCATTAGTTAATTACTTAAGTCCTTATTCGAAAAATATTTTACTATTAGGTCATTAGGGAAATATTGTTTACACAAAGTGTTTATTTTAGACAAAATATGCATTTATGTAAAGAAAAAAAGGTATGACAATTTTATTTGACGTAAAATTCAGTGCTTTAATAAAAGAATACCTCACCCGACATTTTGTGAAGGTATCGAAGAACTATGGTAAAAACAGAATAACTCTTAACCGATACCAGGGGAAGTCATCACAAAAATTCAAGGTTATTAATTATACATATCAAACTTTTCTAATATATGAAATACATATTTTTATTTTTAGAAGGCAAGAAAAACCATAGCGATTACAAGCATACATTAAGATTGGAACCGGCACTGATAATCCGCCCATCCACCAAGGTGTACCATAACTAGAAGTTGTGGTAGAGCCACACTGCACTGCAGCGTTAAATGGCTGCAACACTTATGGATGAGCTCAACCGGGAAGGACCAAGCTCGCCCGTAATACCAGCGTATGCTGCTGTGTATATTGCGAGTGACGGGGACCGGAGATCCTTTTATCAGGAACGAAGCATTCCATCTTAGTCCTCAGGGGGTGACAACGTACATTTTGATTCTTAATCGAGGACAGAGTGCCGGTGTCTATGGATCATAAGATCCACTTAACGTTAAGTCGACTACGTGCTCGTGTGTCACCCTTAGTTCTTTAAAAAATAAACCTTTAATAAAAATAAAACAATTTCCACATCCGTATTTGTTTTATCACAAAACGTGGTTTATGAATAGTCTCGAATCTAAAATACGGTTTAAAAGGCACTTTTTGTTTTTTTTTTTTCATTTAGTTGATATCTGTCTCTTTCTCTTCTACTGATCTTTTCTTGCGACTGCCCTCAGCCTAGTTCAGACAATGTGTTTTTTTCAAGGGACGCCCTATACGGAAGTTTATCGACGAAATTGGCGATATATTGAAGATAGGCCAAGAGAGAGGAGTGTCGGGATCGTGCCAAATAGAAGTCCATAGTCTCTGTCTACCCCTCTGGGAGACGGGCGTGCGTGAATATATTGTTTATGTATTTTTTTCAATATATGTTCAAAATATGTGCATAGACATACACAGACAAAAAACAGCACGAGACAGCGTGGATGAAACAACGGGGTCAATCTCGCGAAAAATGTCCCCGCGGCCTGGCGCCCCGCCAGCCGAGCGCCAGCCGAAATGGCGATGACCCGTCTCTCGAGATGACTGTACGCACTTACACAAAATAGAATCTTTACAACTAATTTTCAACTTTTTACGTGCGTTTAAAATAACAGCGTATTTCAAGATAGATAAAGATCGCTATATGTGGCTATACCAATAAGACTACCTCGTTAGTCTAGAGATTATATCCCGGGTTAGAATCCTGGGTCGGATCTAAATCAGTTATTGGGTTTTTCTGTCAAGAAATGCCAATATCAGTCAGGAGACAGAAAGCTGTCGGTGTGTCACTGTCGTGCCGCGGAAAGCACGTTAAGCCGTTGGCCCTACGCATGATCTCTCTCCGGTCGTGGCGGATAGAGAGTACACCGGTGCTTGCGCATACACTCGTGCACTAAAATCCTGTCCTACGCAGATGGCTAGTCTCCATTGAGACTTAAAGATGCTAAAATATGTAATTAGTTAAGCTGAGATCTGCGTAATAAAATAAAATTATGTGTCTTAGCTTAGCGGTCAGCTACCGCAGAATCTATTTCACCCGATGATGCCTCGTTTAGAGGCGTAACACGTGTCGTGTTATTGACGCTGGTGTGTCTTTCCTAGTGTAGTGGTGTTGAAATTAGTGGTGACTGAGATAGTGCAAGCAATTGAGGGAGGGCGGGAGTGCTCTTCAAAATAGGTAATTTTGTTTCATTACGCGGATCTTAGCTAATTAATTTTTTAACATCTTTAATATTAGTAAGCTGAAGTGGCAATGGGCCGGCCATATAACTCGAAGAACCGACAACCGATGGGGAAGAATGGCTCCCGAGTGGCAGCCACGTACTGGTAGACTAAGTGAAGGGCGGCCCTCCACTAGATGGAGTGACGACCTGGTAAGACATGCAGAATGTCGATGGATGCAGGTGGCTCAGGACCGTGCTTTGTGGCATTCCTTGGGGGAGGCCTATTTCCAGCAGTGGAGTTGTAAAGGGCTGTAATAACGATGATGATGATGATTCTATTAATTATCCATTGAGACTGGCCGTAGAGACCGAAACTCTGTCTGGAGGATATTATTTTACGAATAAGCAAGCAAATGATGATTGTGTTAAAAGACAAGATACTTAATATATTATCTTTTTTTATACAATAAGGGTGACAAACGAGCACACAGTCCACCTGATGGTAAGTGGTTGCTGTGGCACATAGACATCTATCTTTGTTTGCGAATTTAAATGCAGATGCGTTGTCAGCCGTGAGGACTAAGATAGAATGCCTCTTTTTCCAATAAAAAGGGTCTCCGGTTCTCTACACTCACCATACGAAACACAGCAGCATTAAGCTGCTATTTTACGCTGGTATTCTGTGAGAGCGTGGTCCTTCCCCGGTCGAGCCGGCCCATTCGTGCTACAACTATACTATTAATATAGCTGCAGCATGACTCTAACACGTAAAAAATCTGCTAAGAACGGTTAAGACTGGACTAGACGGAGACGCATAATGTTAGAAGTAGACCTTTCCTTTACAGCATTGGACAAGCAGCAGTTTTCCCGCCTTTATTTATATTCCACGCATTCGAACTACACGGTTTGCTACGTCTTTCGTAATGCGTATAGTAAAGGAGTAGAGTAATATGCCGGCGTTTGTTTTTCTATCCAATTACAATCTGAGTGTCTTCAAAGCAAGATTGAATAGGCTTTTATGCTAAGACAATGTGATTGACAATCTAAGGCTTTTTTATAAAACTGAAGTGACTAACGAAATTACAGTCCACCTCATGGCAAGCGGCTACTGCTGCTCATGGACGTCTACAATCAACTTCAAACAAAGAAGGCTATAGATGCGTTGGCAACCCTGAGGGCTAAGACTTTTTTTTATAGATTAAAGGTAACAAACACACAATCCATCTGACTGTAAGTGGATACTGTGGCCCATAGACATTTATCGTCGATTAAGAATCAAAATGCAAATGCGTTGTCACCCCTGAGGACTAAGATAGAATGCCTCGTTTCCTACTGATTATTATAGGCTTTTGCTGGACTACAATCGCAGCTGGTAAGTGGTGATCAAGATTTTAGAGAGCCAGTGTAATTACGATGTGAGGCATTCCACTTTTTTACGTGGTAGAGCCATGCTGCAGCTATATTATGGTTGTAGCACGAATGGAGCGGCTTGACCAGGGAAGAACCACGTCCTCACTGAATACCAGCGTGAAATAGCAGCTCAATGCTGTTGTGTTTCGTATAGTTGCCACGCTTGGTAGGCGGGTTGGCAACCGCACTTTTTAACCCCCGACGAAAACAGAGGGGTGTTATATGTTTGTAGTGTGTATCTGTGTGTCTGTGTATCTGTATGTCTGTCTGCGGCATCATAGCTCCCGAACGGATGAACCGATTTTGATTAAGTTTATTTCCTTTGAAAGGTGTCTTAATCGAGGATGTTCTTAGTTATCTGTATTCATAAAGCGTAGAATTTCTAAAACAAAACCTTACACGAGCCTTGCAACGTGGTAGATGGTTGCGATCGGGCATGCCTTCTCACATCACATTACTGCATCCAAAACTTCACAAAGAAAACCACATCGCACATTAACCACACAAAACCGATGATTCTATTTCCAACACACAATCCACATTTTATAGTAAGTATTTTTGAAAAAGTCTTCGAGCACTGCTAAGCCCACAACACTATGACGGAGACCTTGCTCTATTTCAGGTCCCACCTCAGTGAGAGTCAACATCACAAATGCGGTAGGTACAAGCTGGCTAGTGGCCAACATTGGGCTAGGATACGCACATTCTGTAAGAGCGCTTACGAGGGAATTAGACGGGATGGCCCCGATGCCAAAATACTAGCAGTGCCGACTGTTCCGGGTTTGATGTACTTTCATTTCATATTCAACTGCAATTCATGTATTTAAAGTTATGACGTCGTCGCTAGATAATATGAAAGTAACAACATACATATACTATTTAAAGAATGATAAGAGGAGATAATATGGTAAGTATATAAGTATATTGCATTTTTTTTAACGTTACCCCCACACTAGGATTTTCTCCTGTATCGTGGAGGCAGTTTAAAAACATAAATTGCACGAGGACAAACATCCAGACCCGGAACAATTATTTGTAGGCCATACAAATACTTGTTCCGTGTGGATTCGAACCTGCGGCCCCAGCGCAACAACTCATTGCTAAGCCACTATGCCACGGAGCTGTCATCTATTAATTTATTTTCTATCTATTTATTTAATCTATTTATTTAAGTGTATCTATGTATATATATATAACTTAGTATATTATTTTTTATCGTTTTATTATTATATTTAGTACGCAGTTGACGGCTTTGTGGCGCAGTGGCTTAGCATTGAGTAGCGGCGCCTATCGCCGCGGGTTCGAATCCCACAAGGAACAAGTATTTGTATGGCCTGTAAATAATGTTTCGGGTCCAAAAAATCCAAAAACAAAAACTGCTGTGGTTTTGTTTAGATTTACCATTATGTTATTTTATTATTTTTGTCACCTATCACTTTATTTTCACACGTTCCACTGTTGACTGGGAGAGAAAGCCAAAAGGCAGTAATTCTTGTTTTATACAATAAAGTGTAAATAAATAAACAAGAGGGCTTTGATACAGGAATGAATACGCCGCGCTAGTCATAGATTCGACCCCACACGGAGTGATACAAGTGCATAGATGCTGTTGCTAACTTTGCACCCTGTGTGTGGCCCATGGATCGACACATGAGTAAGCAAAGGTCTTATTGTGAACATGTTTGAGAAATTAAAATTATTTAGACCTGCAAATATTTTTAATTCCTCAAACATATTTACGATGTGTTCCGTTATATGTCTGAGCACGTGGTGCACTTAAAATTGTAATTAACAAATTCATTGAAGACGCGGATAAAACTCGGTTCGTTCACGCACTTATTTTTTTCATGTATGTACAGCTCATGGGCTACCACGGTTACTTCATAATATCTTAAAAATATATTAATATTGTGTAATATACTAGATAGTAGTCATACCATGTGACCTAATAATCAGAGTTCAATATTACGAAAATCGAACTGCAAAGTTGCACCTGTGAAATCGCATACTTCCTACCGTTTTCTTCTATCCTACCACAAAACAGCCGGTATGCTCTCGAAAGAATCAAGTTCTAAATTAATCGAATTTTATTAAAACTCAAACACATCCAAATATCTTACTCCCGAAACCGTATCTACTATCAAATGGTGGTTCAAATTGAAATAATCGGAACGGAAATTTTTGTAGTCAGCCGCTGGATGCCGGTCGTAGTTGCAAGTAACGAGAATGCATATATTACTTGATAAGTTTGCTCTATTTATGTAATACGAGGGTGATCGGTTACTTCAGGTCCGCATAAAATCCAAAAAATATTTTTGCTTGCTTATATACTCACCACGTCAGCCTAAAAATCATATAAATAGATCACGATTTCCGGAGATACATTCATTTGAATACGAACTGTCAAAGAGATAACATCAACATGGAGAAAACGAAATTAGAGCTGTCATCAAGTACCTCTGTTTGAAAAAATGTCTTCAAAAGACATACAGTGACTTAGTGGAAACATTGGGGAACTCTGCTCCTCCATATTCTACAGTTGCACGCTGGGCCAAGGAGTTTAAACTGGGCAGAACATCCACTGAAGATGAACATCGCGAAGGACGCCCATCCACGTCCCTCACTGAAGACAACGTGAAAAAGTCGAAGATGTTGTGTTGGCAGATCGAAGAGTGACCATCAGGCATGTAGCTGAGGTCACAGGGATCTCATATGGCAGCGTTCAAAGAATCCTTGCGAACGAGTTGCATATGAAAAGGTCTCTTCGCGTTGGGTACCCAGAATGTTAACCGACGAGCAAAAGAAAATCGAGTTGACATTTCGAGGGTCAATCTCGAAAAGTTCCAAGCAGATCAAGAAAATTTTTTGTTCCGTTTTGTGACTATGGACGAGACCTGAATCCACCATTTTGATCCTGAAACGAAACAACAATCGATGACTTGGAAGCGAGCCTCCTCACCGACGCCAAAGAAATTCAAAGTTTCAAGTTCGGCGGGAAAGGTTATGGCATCTGTTTTTTGGGACGCTCAAGGCATAATTATGGTGGAATATTTGGAAAAGGGAGCCACTATTACGGGCTCTTACTACGCAGACCAAATAAGAAGATTACGGGAGGCCATTAAGGAAAAAAGACGCGGCAAACTGCGAGCTGGAATGCTGTTTCACCAAGACAACGCACCGGCTCACAAAGCCGCAGTTGCGATGGCTGCCATTCAAGAAACGGGATTCGAACTGCTCGAACACCCTCCCTATTCGCCAGATCTAGCTCCTAGTGATTTCTACCTCTTCCTCGGCTCAAGGAACGCCTCCCAGGCAAGAAATTGAAGACGATAGCGAAGTAATGGCCGCTGTTGAAGCGTTTTGTAGAGTCAAGACAAATAATTTTTTCAAAGGAATCCTGGGTTTAGAAAAAGATGGACTAAATGTATTGATTTGTTAGAGACTATGTAGAAAATAAATTATTATTTTAACTTTAATTACCGTGTTTTATTTTCATTATCATTACTTTTGGATCACCCTCGTATATCCTGATGTGTTTCTCGATTTGAATTGGTGCGTAAGTAAGCACACAGACAGAATCGAGTTCTGAGTCAATCGAATTTTATTAAAACCTAAAGTAATTTTCTTACTCCGAAATCGTAGACAAACGAATGGTGGTTTTCAAAGTGGAACTATCAGAACGTAAGTCTTCAGTTGTCCGCCGCTAGATAGGGCCCGTAATCGTAAGCGAAGAGAATGCTTTTTTTAATAACCTTGCCCTATTTATGTAATAAAAATATTTAAGAATTTAATTTGTATTTTTGTTTATATTTCACAACATCTATTTACATAGGTATCATTGAAATAACATATAAAAAAATACTAAAAACTTAAATTATCATACAGTCCTACTCCGTGGTATCGTGCCAAGAACGCTAAAAAATTAAAGAATACAGAACTGAAGCATTGTTTTGCATATATGCATACATTAGAAATAGAAAAACTCTGACCATCTGCGTAAGAAATAAACTCCCCTTAGTCCCAACTAGCGACATCTGTTGAGCGTAAGATTATTAGCTATAATTGACTCTAAATATTGAAGATATAATTTATCCACCTGAACATGCTCCCACACCCATTCTTTGTCCGGTGGTGGAGCCCTGGTGGCTGTAGCACAGGGAATCCTAGTATCGTCACCAGTCTCTACAACTAGCATTTGTAAGTTACTTAATATGTAAATATAATGATATTTAAAATGTAATTTTAAAGAAAGAAATAAAGATTATTATTATTATTATTAATTTATTTAAGAATCCACCATCACAAGTGGAGTTTGATATACAACAATTTTGCTTACTATTACTGTTACAGCCTATTAAAAATCCACTGCTGAACATAGGCCGTCCCCATAGATTGCCTCGTAGGGGATATATTTGCCATAGTTACCACGCTTAGCAGGCGGGTAGGCAACCGCAACTTTTTACTATTTTGAGTTGTTGTCAGAAAGATGCTGCTGCCCATCACCTGTTTCATTTTCCCTCTGTCGCCTCTTACGACACCCTCAGGACTATATGGGGTAGTGGATATTCTTACACCGCCGCCACACGGTTAGAGTTCAATATTATAAAAATCGAAATACAAAGTTGCACCTGAAGAATCGCATGCTTCCTGCTGTTTTCTGCAATCCTACCATAAAACAGCCGGCCCGCTCTCGAAAGAATCGTTTAGTTCAGAACTAATCGAATTTTATAAGAACTCAAACAAATTAATAATTTCTTACTCCCGAAACTCAACTATCAAAGGTTCAAATTGAAATAATCAGAACGGAAATTTTTCAAAGTGGAACAAAATCCCAGAAAATATACAAAATTCGACCTGCTCAAAATTCAAAAACTTTATTAAACATAGTTTGTATAAAAAGGGTTATTATAATGTTAAGGAATTTATGGATGATAATAACCCCTGGGAATGAGGTGTTCGCTGCCAGGCTGTTTCTAATTTGTTTTGTGTGGTTAATTGTGTAACATACATGATTGTAAGCTGTTATTTAAAAAAAAAAGTCCCGCTGGGTTTCTTGCTGGTTCTTCCCAGGACAGAGGTTTTTTTTCGAACCAGTGGTAATTAGACAAAAGAGTGACTTTCAATAAGTATTATTTATAATCTATATTGAATAAAAAAGTTTCTGTTTCTGTTTCTGTTTCGATGTCAGCCGCTAGATGCCGGTTGCAGAAATAAAAAAACCGCAGTTTTTTTAATCTTTTTTATTGTTATTAGGATGACGCAGTTGCCTATCTCCTGGTTTGTTTCCTAACGTTAATTTAGCTTACTAACGTAAAATGAATGGCTTATTTATATAATGACTTCTTATAATTACGCGAATAACACATAAAACTAATTTTATGAATTTTATCGCGTTTAATTTTAACATTTTTAATTCCCGACGTTTAGCGCACTTTGTACCACCCCTGGTCATGGGGGGACTGAGTCCCACATTAAAATTAAACGCGATAAAAGCCGTCAAACTTAAGCTTATTTATAATAAAAGAAAAAAATACAGTTATCCTTTACCTAAAATACTACTTAAAAGCAGTGTCAGAAGAAATGTAATAATGAAAGAAATTTACAATATCACCAAGATTTAAGCAGCCACCTACCTTGATCTGCTCTTGCACTTGCTGCAGAACTTCTTGGCGAACCTGTTCCAGCCTGGTCTCTACCTCGGACTGCAGGACAGGAGTTGCACCGACCGGGTTTAGTCACACGCACGGGTTAGTTCATTCCAAGCATGCAGGAGAAAGAAACACCGATATATATTAGATAGATTATATTTACATGTGGTCTCCACTGTAGTAAGACAGGACGAGTGAAAGCACCATCGAGTCACTAAATATCAAAAAAAAAGAAAAAAATTTCCATTCCCTACTTAAGTTGTTTAGTTTGAAAAAGAAACATTACTTGTATAAAAACAACTTTGATACCCTTGGTAACTCAAAACAATAATGAAGCACTTCATTTTACAAAAGATTTTGAGCATTTGATATTTATTGACTCAGCCGATACCTATTGCGAGACTTTATTGCGAGTGGCGGAAGTTCCAGTTGTATGGGAGTTGGGAGGTGCATAAATGATCAAGTATGTTTAAAAGAACCCTGTACCTACATTGAGAGCAAATGAATAATATACAAAAAAGCAGGCATCACGTCACATGACGCTTTGAAATCATGTATTTCGTACCCTTCCTTAAAATATACCACAGTAAAGTAATATAAGAAAGTCATTAAAATCGATATTTTTAACCACAATACAATGAATAGTGTTATTGTTGTAGAAGTAATAAACTGATCAATATATTATATTACAAAATACATGCGACTATTATATTTTTTTAACTATTATAAACCAGTGCTTGACTGCTATCCCACCTGATGGTAAGTGGTGATGCAGCCGAAGACGGTAAAGCGGACTTAACTTGGTAAAAGACTATTTACTCTTGCCTTGAAGACACCCACATTATAATCGGATGGAAAGACAGATGCTGGCAAATTATTCCACTCCTTTGTTGTACACATTTTGAACGACAAAGCAAACCGTTATCTTAAAACAAACCGCATAGAACAGCAAATGTTAATTGGAACTCAGAACATTTACTACTTGAACATAAACAATCCAAAAATTATTTCAACAACCAACACCATAATTCGTGCAAGTTCATAACATTATTAATTCTGCTGAAACATCACACAAAACAAATTACCTTTTATGCAACACTGCATGGCAGTAATAAACCGTACGAATACAAACTAACGAAAGTTAGAAATTTAACCAATCTTTATATATGTATACTGATCTAAACCATTCTAGAATCGACTTAATCATACACATTTCATCAAAATCGGTCCAGCCGTTCATGAGGAGTTCAGTCACGTACACACGGACAGAAGAATTTTATATATGAAGATCATTCTTCTGTACATGTTTGTCACTGAACTGTTTACAAATGGCTGGACCGATTCTGATGAAAATTTTCGTGTGCGTTTGAGTGGGTCCCTGGATGGTTAAGATCCACAATTGCACGCGGTAGGTGGCGCTGTTGTCGAGATCCAGGAATCACCCGTGCGGAGCCGGGGCGGATCGCTAGTAAAAATTAACTAAAACTTTGTCAACTTATCGATTGCACTTGTGGCAAGGTTATAGGCATAGTATAATCAACTTACACTAGGTGGCGCGCGTATCGTACTGACAAATTTATTTCAAAGTTAATTATCACTCAATTTTAATGAATGTATTATCATTCCTAATTAAACAATATAACTTATTTCTTTTGCGGCAGCAACGCGTCGGGATCAACTAGTAATATATAATTTTAAACAGTTTTTATAATATATTATAATTACTAGCTGGCTCGACAGATGTTGCTCTACCCTTTCCGATACATGGCTTATTGTAAGTTTAACACCGCATTCACTCTGGACTTCTTACAGAGTCACTAACAAGTTTATTAATAACTTGATCACAGTGATATTTTTGCCCCAAACCGACAAATATTGTGAATATGAGTAGTTTTGGTGACAATAGATATGGAATTTGTTTATAACTTGACTACAGCGCCACCTATCGGAACCTAACATAGCTATGAACCATCGTCTCAACAAAACAAATATATTGTGTGAATAATCACTAACAGACGCACCAACGATCATATTTACACATATAATTATTTATATGTATGTACAAGTTTCTCTAATGTAAATAATTAGGCAAAAGTTCCATCTTAAATTACATATTTTTTATCAATTAAAATTTATTTTTTGATTTTTATGATAACTGGTATAGAATTTTTTGTTTAATTATCTACACTCTACACTGGGAAAACTTGTATATATATGTAAACAATTAAAATAAAAGGTAATTGACCACTCCACTATAAAATAACTAAAACGAAGTTGTGATGAATAAAACAAAACCCTGACAGGTACAGATTATAAAATAGACTTATGTGACCAACGCCCAAACCCGCATGAATGTATTATAATATTTTATGGGAGATTATATTATTAATGAGTTTTAATGAGGAATATAGGGACACACCAATCATTATAAACCATAGACATAGAGAGATGGACTGAGCGTTAGCCTCACAAAAGTGACCATTCTCTAAAAAGAGACAAACCGACTGCGCGGCCAATACCTGTCTCTTTCCTACAAGCCTGATTAGTCCACGTCTTGCAAGCCAGTCTCTCTCGCACTTTTCGGTCTGTATTCACTGCACAACTGAATACGGAACGCACAGTCCATTCTCTCTATGTCTATGTTATAAACATATGGAAACTAACCTTCTCCAGCTCCAAATCAATGTCCTGCTGGTATATCGACACATTGCCTTCCGTATTCTCAGCCGTCTGGATGTGAGCTTTCAGTTGAATAATCTGTAGAAAATACAGGACATTTCAATTACAGCAACTTACGAAAAAACCCAATAAAACATTTTAGTTTAGCACAAAAAAGACGTGTTATGTAGAGTTTTTGTATTATATTCATAAATTGTTGTTATTTAAAGTTATACTGAAAATTTTATTAGCTTTTTATTTTTTATAATGTTCAAAATTCACACATGAAATCATTCAACGTTGTAGAGCCACGCTTAACATGGTTGAGTCAGGCCTAACATGGTTGAGTTGAGCGTTGGGGAAGAATTACGCCTCATAGAATACCAACGTAAAATAGTTACTGAATGCTGCTGTGTTTCGAATGGTGAGTGTAGAGCAGGGGTTCCTAAACTTTTAAGGAAATGGAACACTCACCAAATCCCTTTTATTTTATGGAACCTCACATCAAATGATTACAAATCAAAGACAGCGCACTTCCAATAAGAACAAAAACTTTTATTGGAAAGAGAAACTTTTATCTAAATCTAAGTGAAATATTTTAAAAGTAAAATTATTAATTATTGCCCTGCAGTATAGTCTCGAATGCTCGATAACTACCTACGTACCTACATAGCAGTAATAGATAAATCTCATCACATATTTTGGACTACTTTAAAATAATATTTGTAACTAACTGTGGAATTATTTAAGAAAGCAAAAATAAATAATTTCGCGGAACCCCAGTGACTTTTCCACGGAACCCATTTTAGGAATCGCTGGTTTAGAGAACCGGAGACCCTTTTTACTAGTAACAAGGCATTCCATCTTAGCCCTCAGGGGTGACAACGCATCAACATTTTGATTCTTAATCGAGACTTTGAGAACACTTTTAGAACTTTTGCTAGTGCCAAATAGAAAGGCTCTAGTTACAGCATCGGCTCACTTCACTTACCATGACAGTATTTCATGCCGGCACACCGCCTGCAACTTTACAAGGCGCAGTGTCGGCCTCACATGGAATACTGTTCCCATCTCTCTGGACAGGGGCTCCCCAGTGGCAGCTCCTTCCACTTGACCGCATCCAGCGCAGAGCGGTTCGAATCGTCGACGATCGAGTTATTTCCAGTCGGCTTGACTCACTGGCACTGCGTAGGGATGTTGCATCTCTTTGCGTGTTTTATCGCAGATACCACGGGGAGTGCTCTGAGTAATTGTTCGGACTAATTCCAGCCGCTCAATTTCACCATCGCACATTGCGACAAAACTCGCGATACCATCCATACCATCTGGATGATTGGCGGTCCACCACTGTGCGATTTAGAAGATGTTTTCTTCCTCGCACAACTTCCTTGTGGAACCGATTACCACCAGCGATTTTTCCGGACCGATACGACTTAGGGACCTTCAAGAAAAGAGCCTACTCCTTTTTAAAAGGCCGGCAATGCACCTGCAATTCCCCTGGTGTTGCGGTTGTTCATGGGTGGCGGTAGTCACTTACCATCAGGTGAACCGCATGCTCGTTTGCCCCCTCTCCTATAAAAAAAACATAAGAAACTCAGCAGCATTATGGTACTGGTAGTGCATTGGTATTGCTGTTTCCCATCACTTGTCTGTGGGTTATAGGTTTGAATTTTTGAGCCATCAGTCGGTCGTCACAGCCTCGTTAGTTAATCAGAAAGGTACACCGTGTACAGGTGTACACGGTGTACATGTACGTGTACACCGTGTACAGTTGGGCATTGGAAAAGCTGATATTTTCTCCCTTCTAACCCGAAAAAAACTTTAAAATTAAATACCTATTTATATTTCAAATGTGTATTAATTTATTGTTTTAGGCTTACTTGTTCTTCTAGTGAAGCGACAACTTCTCTATGCCTCGTTTGCAGCTCATTCACATAAGCTAAATGTTCACTCTTCAGATCCTCGATTTGCCGCTCGAAATTCTTATGCGCTTGTTTCAACATTTGTTCTATTGGAGTAGTCTGCAAAAATAACGATAATGCTGTATTTATTATAAACTAAACCAATTCCTAGGTTAAAAAGTAAGAATTGTATATTTTAATATATTTAAATTTTGCGGTAACACTCCTTTGTTTGTCTCCTGGATCACTTAGTTCACTTTATGGTAGAGTCAACCCTAATAATAATGTAAACTATAGATGCGACACCCCTAAGACTAAAATGAAATCCCTTGTTATTATACTGGCTCACCATACCCATTAAAACCAGGCCACAGCAACCGATGCAATGCTACTTAGGTTTAAGATCGTATTTTCTCAAAATATTAAAAATCGCTTCATCATCATCACCATTACAGCCCTCCACAAGTCCACTGCTGAACATAAGCCTCCCCCAAGGAATGCCACAAAGCACGGTCCTGAGCCACCTGCATCTATCAATAAACAAGATTTCGACTTAAATAAAAAAAAAACTAAAAACATATTATTTTCTCAGCTGAAAGACATAATGTACTTAAATATCAATTATCTATTAACGTCTTCTTGAGTAACGACTATTTGAGAAAATTTAGAACCTCCTTATAAATTGCAAATAAATATATTTTTATGTCTTAATTTTAATCGATTTGAATAAAATCGATTAAACAACACCCTCAGGCACGCGTGTTGACATCCCTTTCTGGTTACTTCGTAAAGCTTCGTGCTTATTCGGCAATGCTCGGTACACGGTAATATTTCTCAGTCACACGTTAGCATTGGTGTCGTGTTCGTGTCGCTATCTCTGTCTTGAGCACAGTCGGTTACAAAGTTTTCGTTGTTATTGTTGTTTGTTTTATTAATAGTGTTAAGTTTGTTTTGTTTGTTTTATTTGTTTTATTTGTTTTATTTGCAAGTGTCAGTTAGCACTTATATTATTCGCCAAACATGCCACCAAAACATAACAGTGTGTTAAATCGCCAGGCGAGAAAATTATTTACGATTTAACGCAATATATGAAAAAGAAAAGAAGAAGGCGTAAAAGATGTCGATAAAGTTTATTTAAGAGTTGCTAACGCAACTGGTGTCCCAACGCACAGTACAGCGGATCGCAACTGAAGGCAATATTTCGGGCTTACTTTCAGTATTCCGCACGCCTGGTAAAAAGGTCTAGATCAAAACCTATTACTGATATGGATAATTTTGACCAGGAGTAGTAAAAGATGCATACACAACTTCCACAAAACTGAAAAAGAAAATGCCGACGATAAACAAATTACTAGCGAAACTCAAACGGGATATAAATTTTCAAGGTGGTAAAACGAGCTTAAAGACAATTATCAAAACTTGGGTTTCAAGTGGCGAAAGACCGAAACCAATAGAATGGTTCTTATAGAGAAGACCGACATTCGCCTGAAAAGGATCTTGTACTTGAAGGCAATGAAAAAATACATAGGACGAAGGGCGACCAATTGTATTCACTGACGAGTCGTATGCCCACTCATCACATACAAAAGGTAAGGCGTGGTCAGATGGTTCCGCTCAGGACTAAAGCGCCCGATATCAAAAGGTCAGCGGATAGTGATGGTACACGCTGGGTCAGAAGCAGGTTTGTTCCGAACGCGCTACTAATGTTCAAATCTGGCAGCAAAACCGGAGACTATCATGATGACATGAATTTCAAAATTATGAGAAATGGTTACGGACCCAACTGATTCCAAATTTGAGCCCTAACTCGGTGGTGGTTATCGATAATGCCCGTACCACAACAAATTAATGGATCCTGCCCCTACATCTAATGACAAGAAGGCAAAAATGGAATCGTGGTTATTAGAAAGGGTATACCATATGAAAGGACATGTAAACCACAACTTTACGATCTAATAAAAAAACAAAGACGTGAATAAAAATACGTAATAGATGAAATGTTTAAACAAAACAACCACGATGTCCTTCGTTTACCCCATATCATCCTGATTTAAACCCCATCGAGATGGTGTGGGCTGCCATTAAAGGCACGTAGCCGCTAAAACGTCGACTGGAACGTAACCCGGACAATGGAGCTCATACAAGAAAGTAAATTTAATGGGTCAGAATGAATGGAGTGCTTTATGCAGAAAAGTGCAAGAGGTCGAACATGACTATAGGAAGAGCGACCATATTATTGACGAAATGACGGATCAATTATTCATCATTAATACAGCTTCAGATTCAGAAAGTGAGTCTGAAAGTGAGAGCGACGATTACGAAGATGAACCTATGCCAAGTACCTCACATGGTACACAAGGCCGACGACTTTATGTTAGAATTTCTCAGCGACAGTGATTAAATAATAATAAGTGTAAATAAATAAAAAGTATTAAATGTAAATAATATTGTATGTGTTTGTGATAAAATCTGCCCTATCGAAAGGTGAGGTATCAAAATTGAATCTTTAATTTATAATGTCTCCAAAGTGTTTTGATATTTTTGGTCACTGTATTAGGAAATTTATTTGTACATTGGTATATATAAAAAATTACAATAACAGTTTTCTTCACGAGTGTTCATGCGCTAAACTTCGCAGAGCCTATATTCAGACTCGCCAAGATACGTCGGTGTATTGTACAGGAACTAAAATTGACATAATATGCCAAAGTCTGTTGTATTATTTAAATACTATCTCTGTATTTTGAATTTTTAAACTAAAAAATGAAATTATTTTATGTGGTTTGATTATGTTTGATTTTAGTTACATAATAAGAATTATTTTTAGTAATAATGAGTGTGCGTATTATGTAAAACTCGTTACCAAAAGGAAAGTGGGATAACATTCCACAAGTAAGTGAATTTGCAGCTAATATTAAGCAAATGAAAACTATTTGATAATATAGGTACTTAAAAATTTGTTACTAATCTTAATATCGTAATTACCAACATGTTTGGCTTTATATTACTGAGTTTTGATAAACAATAAAATTCAGCAGGGTTGTCGAGTTCCTTGTCTATAATACTTATCGACCTTGTCTATAACAAAATGATTATCTTCGTTCTAAACACTTCACAGACAATTGTTTTATTAGACATGAGAAACGCACCACTTTCAAAAAGTGCAGTATACCCACAATATTTTCTGGTTGTACCAGTACCAGTAAGTATAAAAGTATTAGATTATTATTTCGAATGTTTTTTTTTTATTTCTTCTCTCCTTATTTTCCCCCAGACTCAAGGGACATAGCCAAGTGTAGAAAGGTCGCCTGATGATGACTTTGTGTTTACAAGACGTAAGTTTGTTAAATCTCTATAATTATTATGACCAATTTATTGTATCAAGGGAATAAATTTATATTGGAACTGCAAAATTATTAATGTCCTTAGTGAGTTTGCGTGAGTTTGGCAGGTCTCTGTCACTCTTGCTACCTGCGTGAAATAATTACCTACAATCGCGAGGCGCCCCAGGGGTAGATCGCAGTCGGGGCTAGCGCGACTAGGCGATTGAATTAATTGAATTGAATTTTTTAACGTTGTTTACGTAAATAATTTTTTGGAAATATTTGTTGAAATACTCGTTGAAATAGTTTTTAAAAAGTTTTAATGTAATTTAAGAATAATATACATATATGTATATTACCTATCTATTTGATAAATTATAATGGCAAAACGTCGTTCCTACTATAATTGTTGCGGGGATGGATGCTTAATGAGCAATTAAAAGGATTCAGATATATCATTTTTTAAGTTACCGAAGGATAATGAAAGGTGAATTTATTTAATTTTTTTTAGATAGGTACTTATAACGAAAATATAATTAAGTAATAATTTAACTACAGAACACCTAAGTACTATATTACAAAACTTAGTGGAAATTTACTTCACTACCCAAGTACCTACTTACATACCTATACTCGTCTTTGTAATTAAAATATTTTAAGTTACAATAGCACAAAATACTGAAATTGAAACTTTGTTTACAAAATTTTTAATTACGATCATATTTCTGTTAGGAATCGTATTTCGGGTTTATTTGTTGTTTACGCTATCTACTTATACGAACCAAGCATCGCGATTCCCGACGAATGGCCTTGCAAGTTGCATACGTTGGGCATCACAGAACTCACATAGTAGATAATATGGTCGATTACAGTCAGCATAGTTACTTTACCTAAGAAACTTACCATTTCACAATGTATTTTTTTACTCTTTATTAACAGCCCTTAGTAACCACGGAAAGTCCGTCGTGACGTAGGGAGGGGTAAAGATGCAAAGTAATACGGACGCTCGCGCGCAGCGATAAAGTTTTATTTAGCTTGCGTGCGCGATTTATATGACTATTAAAACGTCGGCAAGCAGCCAACATCAAAGGAGTGCAACTTCTGTACGTAGTACTATTATTTATTCTGTGGTTTAGGTGAGAAATAACTCCTCCCTGAAGGGGTTCCTGCCTTGTCGTGGCGGTGGGAGGGGGAGGGGGTTAGTACCCGTGGCTTGGTAACCCATGGTAAACGTAGGGCGACTGACATGGTTGGCCCGAAGTGAAGGGCTGGCCCAAGGTGGCCACTCTTGGATGTGTTGGTGTGAGCAGCTGGAGGAGGTCCTTTCTCAATATCGCTGCAGCCGAGGGTGGAGTCGCCAAAGGATTGTTGGTATGGTAATACCACTCAACTATCCGCCGCGACTTTGGCGGACTGTACCACTTGGTGCTTCCAGTGCTCGTTTTTCTTGGCTCCATGGCCTCTACATAAGTCGGGAGGAAGTCTTCAACTAAGGAAGGGTCTCGCTGGTGGGGCCGCGGATGTGCTTAAGCGTTTCCGTGGCCCTGTCAATGTGTGAAGGTGGAACATCATGGGTTTTAGTAGGTGCAAGTCCGACATAATCCGTTCTTGCCCCACCAATAAGGTATGTAGGTATTTTCTCATTTGAAACCGGAACAAAATCCGTTCTGTAGTTACAGAATGACGTGAGTAGATCAACGCAGCGTCGATCTTGGTTTTATATGAGGTATAAAGCTTGCGTCTAAGGCCTAGGTATTAATTGATACATTTATTTAATGTATATATTGTATTTATATTAATATGATACATAAATAGAGTGGACGTTACGGGTAGGCCTGGGTATAGAATTTTTATCGATATATTTTTTAACACTATCTTATCACTATTATTAGTTCCATGGACGTTCACTTCTGCTGTCAGCGCCATCATAATCAAATCGCCTCATTACGTCACGGTGTATAGCCAGTCCATATATAGAGGTCAGTGGTGCAGGAGTAATGCATACTGAATATTAAGAGTAACTGTAGATGTGGGTAAAACGTCTACAATTAAAAAAAATACGGTTGACCCTGCAGGCCATCCCTGGAACTTCCCGCTTATCTAGATATTCAAGCGCTAGAAGATCTATTTAATTTTTGTTTTATGGTTTTTATTTTTTGAAAATCTTTGAAACGGCTTGACCAATTGATTTGAAAATCTAATGAGCTCGAAATCTCAATGAACACTTTCGAACGTCGTGTCGCTCGGTCGGTTGATTCGTTCTAAAGATATCGTACGACATAATTGTATTTATTTACATACATACACACACACACACGGCCGGACGTCCAGCCGGGAATAGTCGAAACAGCTTTCTAGGACCTCAAAATGTGGAGGCCAGTAACATTTTAGGTTTCAGAAAGGTTTTGAAAAGGTTCTAGAACTTTTATATGGAAATCCGTCCGTAATTCTTAATAGACTCTATGACGTTTTAATAACCTTATATTAACCTCCTGTGTGCAAAGATACGTTTAGAACCTTTCGAGAGCTATAGCAAAACCTATAGCTCAAATCCAAAACCTATCTAACTACTTACAGAACCCAAATATAACCTTCACACATAATTCAACGTTAATACAACCTTGCAAAGTAGCTTCTAAGTTCTAAAGTAATCTTGGATGTAACTCTTTGACAACCTTAAAGCTTTTGATGGTTGAATAAATGCTTTTCAAGAGTCCTATTCTTAGAACGTTTCTGTGTAAGTAAAATATTTTTACAAAACACTAATCGTGGTTAAATGTCGCCATTCCTGTCATCACCAAGTTTCAAAATGGCGAGATAAATAATATTCATGAAAATTATATACTTAACTTCTTATTTCAGGATAAATGTAACAGTGCGACTGGCACTTTATCGTGATACTTAAGATAATAGTGCTATATAAGATACGGGCCTTTCGAAAGTTACAATTTTGGTGATATTTTAATGAAATAAAAAAGATAAAATGCGGAAATTCGTGTAAAGTAGCATTAGAATAAAATTATAATAAAACTTCTATTCATATAAAAACATATACTTTAAATCGTAAATAAGAAAAGAAAACACACGCTCCTTAATTTACTAAAATATTGTTTTTTATTACATTTTAATTTCCGTGAAAAAAATATGGCCGGCATGAGGAAATTACTATAAGGAATTAAAATGCTTTTTAAAACTGCAACAGCTAAAATCTCTCAATGTTTGCCAAAATAAGAGCAAAGGTAATCCCATGGACCTACTTAGCTTGACTAGGCTGTTTTCACAACAAAGGTTATCGCCAGGAGTAGTTCAAGACTTGCTAGTCGCAAAAACAACCGCTGAGCATAATTAGTTGCTTTCAAGTTTTGGTTGTATCCGGAGTGCGTTCGATCGATCGTGCAAAAAATTATGCGAACTACTTCGAATGAAAGTAAGTTAAATTTTAGTTTTGTTATTTTTAGTGTTTGGTAGGTAGATGAAGGACGGGAGGGTTGATACATTTCACAAGGAGTTCTTTATAAAAAAACAAACAAAATACCAGTAAGTACTGAATCAATTTAAAACGATTTTTTAACTAATTCTGGGTTTTGATTAGGAATGTCATAAAAGGCGATGAAAATTAATCTACACTTACAAAATTGATGTCCTGGGGATGGCAGGAAGTTGGGGAGGGGGGTCAATCGCGGGGTCACAACTACGACCAATAGAATCAACCGAAGCGTTATAATATATATACATAATTATTATATATTATAACGGTTCGGTTATTGTTTTTAATCTCTACAATTTTGAATAAAGTAAACTGTTGTTTATAACCAAATATTTGAACAGCCTGGCACCCACGCTCAGAAGAGGGTAGCTGACCGTGGATGCTCAGTGAGGATTCTGATTCTCCATTACCAGGGTTGCTGGTACCCTCCTGGGTTAGTTCTTTCTTTTAAATTCCGCTACCATGTTATGGGGGTTAGACCTCCGGCCACCTGTACTAACCAAGCGAAACGCGAAGCAAAAGCTCCTACGTTGGTATTCTGTGGTCGTGGTACCGCCCCAGTTCAGCCAGCCCATCCATGCTACAGCAGAAGCTGCAGCGCGGCTCACCACTGTTAAAAACATCCTCTAATATTGGCATTTTGTAAATAGGCGTTGAATTATCTTTGATCACGTGACTAAGATAGGAATAGCTGGAGACGTATTTTAACTGTGGATATACACCTCTTCACATCTATTTGCACATCATACTGAGCTTTTGAATCTCTATTAACCTGTTGGCTATTTGAGCTAGAGGCTTATTACCCTTCTCGCAACCTATTTTTGATTTCATACAATTTTGACTCCAAATGGGTAGGCGCTAAATTTTATTAGATTCTCAAATTTTGAACATCTTCTGTTAAATGTATCAGGTTATGAACGTTACTTGTAAGATACTGCTCACCGTATATTATGCAATATTGATTTGCAAAGTGAAGTTCGTGCAACGCCATATAATCCTTTATAATGATCTGTCGAACAAATTGTAACTGCACAAAACAAATCAGAAAATGTTCATACACATCACCACCCCTTTTGGTACAACAATCCCGTAATTTAATAAAAATTCTGTATTCTAATGCTTTCCAGAATAATAAGCAATCCAATCCTCTTATTTTTCTGTGTAGCTCTTTAGGCAATTTGAGGGATTGCATTTTTAAAGACAATTATTTAGTTGTTTTAATAGGCCATTTCAACGACTGATTTTTGAAATATCCATCACGCCAACCAGTGAAAAGTCTTTTTACTATGCCCACGGATCTATCAAATGCAACAAATCTGCTACTGGAAGGCGTCAATCATGTTGATCGGAAGTTTCAAAAGAGGGGAATCTATCTTGTGATGACATTTTCGTATTTACTGCGAAATGTATCGTCAGTCCTATTCGGGAAGATTTTGTTCGGATAGTAATTAGTGTAGGACACGTTTGAATACTCTCCCTCTATAGAAATTGAAATTCGCCACTCCTGTAAAAAAAAAGTAATTATACTAACTTAGGGTATAGAACCTGATACAGAATGGTACTACAACAACCTTTTTAGCTTTTGAAAATATTTTCAACAGGTACAGGTTTATTAGGTAAACTTTCTGATACTGGGAAACTCAAAAAGAATTTTTCCGACTTTTCCTTCTACTTTCTGTTCATCGAGGGTTTTAACATTTATTTCATGTGATGATTGTAGAAAATTCACCAAATAAAACAAGCTAATTTCATTTAAAATGGTCACTCTTACCTTTGATGTATGGACCTTGCTGGGAATCACATACAAAACATTTTAATGTTACCGCTATAAATATAATCACCAATTTTAATGCCTTGCTTTAAAATTGTGTTCAATTCTTCAACTAATGGTGACAAGAATTCGTTGAGGTTTTATTTTTTCATAATAAATACCAATAATCATTGGTTTAGGGTTCAAATTGTCAATTGTAAAAAGGACTGGCCAAAACTCGTTTTTTGAAGAATGGAATATAGGTAATCCGTCAATGTTTATCTTAACTGAAATGTCTTCGTCAGCTCATGAAAAAAAAATCGAAGACATGCTTCGAGTCCATTGTGCCTGTATTGACCGCCCTTAATATTTTTTATTTGTATATTACCACTGAGAGTATTCAATAAGGATCTAGGGTCCTTAGGAAGTTTCAGATTAGTTCGTTTGTTCAATATGTCTAAAAGGTCTTTTAAGGCAACATGTTTAATTTTGTGTTTCAAAGACCACATTCTTAAATCCTTTGTTGTTGTAAGAGCTTCAAGGTCTTCAAAATCTTCAGAAAAATCACCATCATCATCTGATTACTTTTTGTGATTCTTCAAATATTTCAACGATGTCATGTCACCTGTGGTTGAAACTAAAGGGTTTCAGAAGGTCAGGCATCTTGAGCGGAGTCAATGATCTGTAAAATAGTTAAAATCGAACAGCCGAACAACCATTTTTATAAGAGGAAATCCATCATGGATATCATGCATGCGGACCGGCTAAAACTCATTTTGTACTTACGGTTGGTCAGATTGATTTACTTAAATGAAACTCACAGATCTGAGACTCGACAATGACGACAGTCGCCGACAGCGATAGTCGTTCTGAAAAAACCTCAAGTAGTGGTAACTTGTGCAAATGGAAATAAATAATAAGAAAACCCATATTTGGCAGTCGATCTACGATACCTAACTACTGTAATAAAATGATGACTTGAAACTTATCGGTGTATTAATTATTCTTAAGAAATTTTGCAATTTACGTTTAAAATTTCCACTTCGTTTTATTGACACCCTGTTTGGTCCATCCTGCAAGACAATCGTTGCTTTGAAGTCGCGGAGCATGACATTCTTTGAGGATGTCTGTAAGCTTAAAACATTGTAGGACTTTTATCATACCTTCAGCTCTTAAGAATAGCTTATTGGTTTGGGTTTTATCACACAGTCCTAATTTGTTTATAGATAACTCTAATACAGCCTAAAGGTTTGATAGGTTTTAGAAATTACTTATAAGCGATTTCAACAATCACAACCTTGTAGTAATATAAGTTAAAATTTTACCTTTAGATCTTACTTAAGTAAAATGCTAGTCTTTTAGAACTTAATCAGGGTCAATGACAACTTTATGATCCTAGGGCTATATGCTCTTGAAACACAAGTCACAATAACGTTAATTTAAGCTCTTGTCAGCGGCTCCAAGGTTGTAATAATAAACAATTAGTGTTAGGACTTAATAATCATTCTCAAGTACTTGATATGACCAGATAGCAATGCATTAACCTTTTACAACTTTTTAAACCCTAAAGGCATTTTTACAACCTAGGCCCGGAAAAATGTTACTTGAGACTTAAACTCGCATTCTCAAATCTATAACTTCCTGCTTTTGAAAATTATTAATTTTCAAAGCGGGAAGTTAAAATAGAGTAACCGCTAATGCAATCGAAACAGAAATAAGGGTGCTTGGCGTTAGGTAACTACACAGACGAACCTGGGCAGCACAGAGGAAGAAATTAAGCAGAAGGAAGTTACTCACGTCTTGGGTGAGCGAGGGCAAGTCAGCACTGCGCGTGCGTCGCCTGCAGTCGCCGGCCGCGTCCGCGTCCGCGCACTCCGACCGCAGCGAGGCGGCGGGAGACGCGCACGCGCGCCCGCGCCACACCTCCTCCGAATAGCTGCAACAGCACGCACACCTTGTCATTCTCTATGCGACGTGACCAACGTGATAAAAATGTGTGTAAGAAATCATTCAATGGGCGCGAGATTTCACAAATTTAAAGTGAAATAACATCCTAGACAGGCGTCGACAAGAAAGAACAGTGGTTGGGGAAGAGAGTCAGTGAGAGGGGGAGGGTAGGGGGAGGAAAAGAGGTGTAGGAGAGGGGGAAAAAGGAAGTAAGGTGGAACCAAGGATTTTTAAGAAAAAGTAAAATTAATTACAAGACCATAGGTATATAGTTTTCCAAAAAGCAATGCATACAATGGAAACATTGCGTTTTTACTTTTCAGCATCAGACACCTCGCGCCTTTTAGGCTGCTCCCCATTTCCGTTGGGTTTACATCTACTTAAATACCTGTATCTATTCGAGGTTACATGATCTCATGAACAAGTTTTTTTTTTATAGGACTACATGAGATAAACTTCCATGAGATAAAATTAAATGATGGATTTTCTTACTTCGCACATTAGTAGTATAGTAGTGAATACATTTTTACAACTAGATTTAAAATATAAAAATATAACATCTTACCTCCTCCTTATTGACCTTAGCAGCAAGAAAACAAAATCAATTTTAGATAAATAATGAATGAAAATTAGTAAGCATATTTTAATAGTGTCCTGTAAGAAACTACATTCGCGCGCAAGTGATATAATTACAACTTATTACAGCTGAACGAAGTAAGTGGCGCAAATATGAGTCTCTGAGAGATGACCACATATTTGTACCATAAGCTGTATACTATCGATCCGGTGAAGTTACTAAAGGAACTCTATCCGCGACTGGTCGTCGCTGCTGTTAATAAGAGGGCTGTTTCTTTTCTCGCTCAAAGGCTAAGTGTAGCCATTCAGCGAGAAAACGCAGCCAGCGTTCTTGGCACGATACCACGGGGAGTACGACTGTATGATAATTTAAGTTATTAGTTTTTTTATTATAGTTTTTTATATTGTATATTTTTCAATGTTATGTAATATAAGATAACAAAATTAAAAACTTAATAAAAGATATTACGAGGAAATTTAAACAACAGTATATAGAAATTTTATATCAGCATCTTCTGTAGATCTTTAACTTTTAAGATAAATTCAACTAGACAAACTGCCATAAAAACTTATGAACAACTGTGCAATCGTTTATGTAAGTAAAACGCCTTCACAACAGAGGCGAAATTCTGAGCGTAGGGTCAGCAGTTTTTATTTAAAAAAGAACAAATACGGAAAAATACGGATTAATTCTATTTCTGATTACTATAGTCAATAATTATAATTACCTGCGTTCTAAATCGGAGCACTTCTTTTCAAAATACGTCCGAAGGTTCTCCATCTCCTTTTCATTTTAATGCTAAGCTCTTCTCTTAACAAGTCAATATCAGCGTTTCCCGCCTTAACGGATGACAGCAGCTCCCTCAAACGTCTGGTTTCTATAGAGAATGCTTGTTTGTCCTGTTGCAGTTGAGCCTCCAATTCTTTTGTTTCAGTGTCGAAATCTATTCGCATTTTACCAATTTCGTCACACAGTACTTGTATAATACTTTCGCGTAATTTATTTCTTAAGTTTTCCTCAATATATTCTTCAAATTTATTCAATAACGTTACAACTTTTGTCTCGAAACCGTTTTCAAATTCGTCAGTTTCAGAAGATCTTAGATCAGATTTGGAATAGTTGACCAGAATTTCTTCCCGATCAATGTCCTTTTCCCCGTTCGAGCTCTGCAAGGAATTCGTGCCGCTCATCACGGCTGAATAGAATTTAGTACTGTCATCTTTTAGCATGCTCTGGTACTTCATGTAATCAGACAATTGGGCTTTCATTGTATCATGCTCTGATTGTGGTCTCTCACCAATAAAGTGCTGCAGGTTTTGTAGTTCTTTCGTGAGATGGTCATTGTCAACTTTGAGCAGGTCCCGTTCTTGAATGGATCGCTGTAACGAGACGTTCAGTTCTTCTATTAGTTCGTCACGTCGCGTGATCGCGTCTTCGAAGTGCACAAGCTGAAAGGACAAACAAGCGTTCAATACAAAAAGCAATTGCAAAAGCATATTGTACGAAATTTGATGAATTTTATATTGCCAGTGTTATTTACAATAATTAAATTTTTCGTTAATAGAAGCAGTGTACATGCGTCTTAGTTAATGACTTATAAAAGTACCAGACATGGTAAAGGTTTATAATTCTTAATTATTGTTTTTAATTCCTACATTTGTGCTACTAAATCTTTAAACATTACAGTGGCACAAATAGACGTCATAAAATAAGAAAAAGAAATAATGAAGAAGAAAGAAAGAAATGTACCTATACACAACATCAATTTAAAACATGTAAACAAATGGGCCGGCCATATAGCTAGAAGACCGACAACCGATGGGGAAGAAATTTTCTCTAGTGGCTGGAGTCCCCACTAGATGGAGTTACAACGTGGTAAGACATGCAGGAAGTCGAAGGATGCAGGTAGCTTAGTACCGTGCGTTATGGCATTACTTTGGGGAGGTCTATGTTCAGCAGTGGACTTGTGGAGGGCCGTAATGAGTGAAAAACACAGCGCCACCTACCGGGTCCAATTGTGAATCTAAAACATCCAGGGACCCACTCAAACACAAACAAAAAATTTCATCAAAATCGGTCCAGCGATTTTCGAGTTTTTGCGAGACTAACGGACAGCAATTGATTTTGATTTGAAGAGATCATCAATTTATTTATTTATTTAAAATAAAGCTTCTTTCTGATAAAACTCAATTATAAAGACTGCAGTTGCCAACCTCCCTGCCAAGTGTGGCAATTATGGCAAAATTTCTTATGAAGCAATCTATGGGAGACCTATGTTCATCAGAGGACTTTTATAGGCTGTAATGGATGGATATAAGTTATATTAAAATTATATTCTATAAAAAAATATACCATTTAAAAACTATGCGTAATTTTATAAATTTAATATATATTGGGAAACATAAAAAACTCATGTATATGCAATTGTTGTTTTATATTTTGTACTATATCATGCACATTAAAGTAACAAATAAATATTAAATAACATGATAGTAAGTGCCTGTAGTCTATAGATACCAGGAAATAACTACAATCAAAGAAGTTTACGGATATTTTGCCTCTAAGGACTGAATTGGAATGTCTTATATCATGTAATTATATAATATACTGCCTTTATTTTTTAAACTAGATCACAACAATTGATGCAGTAGCATTTGAGGCAGAAATAGTGAGATGTGTTACCCAATTTAGTTTTTACACTAATAGCACATGGGGCACAAGCCCGGAGCCCCTGACATAGCAGAGTGCCCCAAAATAAAAATATACTGGCATATTGTAAAACATTTTCATAAAAAAACTACATAATATGGTTGGTTATATGTATAATGTGAATATGTATACATTTCTGAAATAAAATTATTGACATGTAAATAAAGACACATATGTGACACAAAATGCATGCAGTAGTGTTTTAATCTACATATTCGAAAACAGCTAATTAGTAAAAATATAAATAATTATAAAAGTCATACCACACTATAAACATGGAGTTCTTAAAATTCAATCAAATAAGAAAATATTAGAAAGTAATTACTATGATTAATATATATTGTTACAAAGCCAATACTCATCATTACAGCGTATAATAAGTCCACTTCTGAATGTTGGTATCCCCCATAAATTGCCTCATAGGGATATTTGCCATAGTAGCCACGCTTAGTAGGCAGGATTGCAACTGCATTTTTCTATTTTCTTGATATTATTAAGAAGACAGTGCTGCCCATCTCCTGTTGTGATTCCCTCTGTCGCCTCTTACAACACCCATGGACAATATGGGTTATTGTATATTTTTAACCCCTACATGGTTTAAACCAATACTCTTAGATTTTTTTTCTAATTATCAAAAATCTTCAGAATTTATAAAAGAACCACAATTCATACCAACCCAACAACCCAAAAGTTATGTTGCACAGCATAATTTGTTAATGGATACAGGTTGTTTTGTATTATATTAATTTTTTGAACAAAATTACTATCCACTTTTTTAATGCATATTTTTTTCCAAATAATGAGTCCTTTACAACATACGTAATTAAGTTTGATAAAATGAATTTTAATCACCACCCCTAACATTGGCAAGCAATACAAAAATAAAATAGTAACAAGATAAAGCACCTTTATTGAAAACTAAACATTCAATGAACACCTTAACAACTTCTAGGGAGAGAACAACATGCCCAGTGTAATTAATAAACACAAACATAACATGCAATGTTAGTACATGCATTAAAAATATACAAAGCAGAGACGTCACAAAAATCATGCAAATGCAACGGCAAAACCCACACATAACATGTACCTTTACTTGGTATTCTTCACAAATTGTTCTATAGTCTGTGGTCAATGTACTGAAAGATATTGTATCCTCTGCAGGCATTGATTTAGGCTGTGTAGGTGATGAATCTACACTCTTTTCTTTCTCCTTTGCATTCTCAATAGTCATTTCTTCAACCAATAAATCCTTCTCTGTTTTATCACTAGACATACTCTCTACTGGTGACTTATCAGGTGACGGTTGCTCACATTTCTGCTCAAGTTCATCAAATATCTCTTCAACTTTAACACCTTCATTAGTACCAATAAGAAATGGTGACAATAAATTTTGAAATACAGGTATCGCCTCCACGTTAGTATCTACAACAGTACTGCTTGGAGGAGCCCCAAATATGATTTTGGAAGATTGTATAGGAAATTTTGGCACGCCATGACCCCTGATATCCAGTTTTATAATCTCCTCAGAACCTGAATGACCTTTACTAGGCGATTCCTCACCTTTTTCAACAGAATTATTTGACTTCTCTGAGTAATTATCTTTTTCATCAAATAAATGAGAATGTTTACTGCTATCACCATTCAAGGAATCAAGATATTCACTATGCAGGGATTCTTTTAAACTATCACATATATTTTTATCCTTCTCATGTTTATTGTTCTTGTCCTGTTCATGATAGAATTGGTCAGATTGATTTCCATCATTTTCAGGTTTCTCTCTTTCATGTTCACTAGATTGGATAGATAAGGACTTTTCTTCATGATGAGTATCTTTTGAATCCGAAGAAAGAGCCAAATTGATTGGACTCTCTTTACTAAGGTTAACATTGTTACCAACATCTAGATTCCAAGAGTGCTTAGAGGGGTCCTGATCAAAATTATCAGTAACAATAGAATGAGCGGGAAGTATATTTGAACTAATATCAGACACTTTCTCTTTACTCCCATCAACATTTAAAAAATTGTGTGAAGAATGTGGAAGTAGAATATTATCAGACTCTGATAACGAGTAATCAATTTTGGAGGGAACATGTTCTGAAATGGACTCAGTCTTATCCTCGACATCTCGCGATTTCGCGCTTTCTGTACTCTGACCAGTATCGAGGACAGATTCAGTTTCATCGTCTACGACCGTTTCCATAGTGGAGATCTGTTGAGAATGTACGACGTCCGGAAGGACATTCTAAAAATATACAAAAAAAATAAAAATAAACTAGCAATGAAAAACTTAAAACTAATAACGGCAATTCGAAGATTTTATCAAAACCACAAATTAAAATAAGTAAGACACACACGGTAAATTGCTGTATATTATCACGGAAGGTTATTCATACAGGACATTTTTTTATAATCAAACTAACGTACTAAATTAATGTTTATAAATATCCTCAGTTACTTTTGTGGAACAATTTTAAAATAGATGCCCTGCACTTACCTTATGGTCTGTAGGTTGTGTAGCAATTTTATGGGTATCATCCATAATTCAAGAAATTCATATTACAATCAAGCAAGTAAAACATACAATTCACAAAATTCGTCGTCAAGGCGACGTTTTTTTCAAACACAATAACGTAACACAAGCGCCATTTACTGACTGGTGACTGCCAGTAGGGATGTAGGGATATTCGATATACATCGATGCATCGAATTCACTCGATGTTTAAATTACGATGCATCGAATCGATCCCATGTTTTGGAAAGTTATTGATATACTCGATGTACCGATGTATTTTCATAAAACATAACTTCTAAATCAGAAAAACTAAAACATGCTCTGATTTAGAAGTTATAATATTAAGCCTGTTGGTGGCACCAGTTGGCAGCTGTCAGTCCCTTAAGCGGAATCAAGAAATTGAGATTGGCTGGTTGACAACACTGTGCTAAAGAATTAAAAAAAAAATCGTCTGGTCTGTGTCGGTCTTAAGGCGGCTACACACTTGCCTGCCGTAGGGGAAATCTAGGGTGAATAGCGATTGGGGCAATATCAGAATTGTCTCTACACACATGCCTGCCATTCAGTATGAGAGTGTACGTCTCGCTGGATACACGCGTTGAGAATGGAACCAGTTTTATCGTAATATTAATGAATCCGTAAATATAGCCTTGGCTCTTTTTTGTATAGAATAAGGGTGACAAATGAACACAGTCCAGCTGACCCATTTTTATTGATAAAACAACTAATTAATTAATAATTACAACCATAACATAGTCCTTAAAAGCTGCAGCATGACTCTACCACGTTTAAAAATGTTACAACGTTCAAGTAACGTTATTTCTGCGGTGCTACTGCAAAACAAAAGACAAAAAGGAGATACTGGGTGAAGAAGCCGCTCTTTATACACTTCTATCACCAGTGTCCAAATTTCACATTTTTTTATTGGTATTCATTGTGACGTGTGCTGCGCGTGAAAGTCACTAACGAACTGATTGAAAAAGCCCCAATTGCGCTACACACGTGGCAGCGGTAGCTATGATCTAGGGAGCAAGGAAGGTCTTGCGCTCCTGCTGCCCTGCCGCAGGGCCGACTTAGAAAATTGCCCCTGCTTTCATACACATATCACAATTAAGGAGGCAATTAAGGGTCATCCGCACTCCTACACCCTAGATTGCCCCTGCAGCAGGCAAGCGAGTAGCCGTCTTTAAGCCATTTAAACCAGTGGACTCGCCTCGCATGATTATTCCCCTCTGCCAAGGTATTGAATTTGAAAATATTGTGCGTTTATAAAAACTGTTCTTGGAATCGATTTTATCATTACAAGAATCGTTTCCGCCGAAGTAGGTGCTTTTGAAAATGCCGATCGGTGTGGTTAACGTGTGTGTATAAAGCAGTACTTAAATTTACAAAAAGATGGAGTTATATTCCATATGTAAGTAATTTTATTGTGATACATGCTTTTTTCTATTAAAATCATTTATACTCTATATCAATATCTATACAAATAAATAAAAATGAAGTGTCTGTTTGTAATGTCAAAATAACAGCTTTTTTACTACGTGCATATGAAAGTATATACGGTATTTATAACAAAAACACAATTTTTAAATTTTTTGTCTGTCTGTCTGTCGTGTGAGTAACTTAGGCTACTTTTATTTTAGAAAAAGAATTAAGGTTCCGCGCAAAAAATTTAAAGCCCTAAATTACACGCGGGCGAAGTCGCGGGGAACAGCTAGTTTAAAATTATATCATAAACATTGACCTACTACTAAATGGACCTCGGCTCTGCGCTCAAAAGTGTCCGAGCCGAAAGAGTTCCAAAATGCAAAAAGAGCTCCAAACTCCAATTGCGCGCCAGTCTTTGTTTTTTCGACCGACTTAATACACTCCAAAATGCCGTGCTGCATGTGAAAACGAGCAAAACTATTTATATTTATACATATTTTCGATATATATAATTTATTTATTCTTTATTGCATTCCTTAATATAATAGAATACAAAGGGCGGACTTAATGCATTGAGGCATTCTCTGCCAGTCAATCCATGGAATGGTGATAATTTGACGTATGTGTAGCAGTATAGAATAAAAACAAAATAAAAATGATAATCGACTAAGTTATATATAAATTTTACTAATGTATAAAATAAATAAACTATAGGAATATCTCCTATTTGTATATATATACAAATATATACATACAGACATATACATACATATATACACATCAACATACAAATATAAATAACTATGAATAAATACGTCTGTTAACAATAGTTCATTAGTTCTTAAGATACTTTGTGTTTCGTGCAATAAAGAATATTATCTATGTATCTATCTAATATCCTTGAACACACACATACTCACAAAAGGCGGGCGGACAAAGACAGTGCTTATGTAAGAGTAGTAGATCATTCAAAATTGTCGGTTGTTTGAATGAGGTATCAGGAAGTTGACTACAGATTTATAATGTAAAAAGTCAGAAAAAGTACTCGATGTTGAAAAAACATCGATGTTTATATCCGATGCATCGGAATATATCGATGCACAGTCTCGATGCATTACATCGGAAAAAAAAACATCGATGTATTTTCAAAGTGGACACCCCCATAGGTGTATAAAAAATAATCGATTTTTCATATTAATCGAACATTTTTTTCTTATAATCGATTTTTAAAAGTAGATTTTTTTGATAACAGTCGATTTTTAATAAATCGATTGTGTAAATTACATCGATTGATGTAAAAACGTGAAGGAAGTTCAATAACATGAATAAGTCGATCAAAAGAACAGCGTCATCTATGCGACAGATGAAAGAACGCGAAGTAAGTTCACTAACATGAACAAGTCGATCAAAAGACGGCGCTATCTGTATGTATCTCTATGTATGTAAAACAGTTTCGTCTTTCGTATGTTTTCAACAGTTTTTTTTCTCCGCTAAGAGTAAAACATAGAATTATTACGTATAGAATACTAGTACGCGCACCGAAAGTGAAGCAAGTAAAACTAACGCGAAACCGCGTAAGTTCACTCAGCGACGCATCAGTGCGCAACGTCACGTCTTACGGAGAAGAGCTCGAGAAAAATTGTAAAAATGACCGTTTGTGTTGTAAAATATTTTTTTTTTTTTTTATAGAATAAGGGTGACAAACGAGCACACAGTCCACCCGATTGTAAGTGGTTGCTGTATCATAGACACTACATCTTCGTTTGCGAATTTAAAACAGATGCTGTCAGCCGTGAGGACTAAGATAGAATGCCTCTTTTCCAGTAAAAAGGGTCTCCGGTTCTCTACACTCACCATACGAAACACAGCAGCGTTAAGCTGCTATTTTACGCTGATATTCTGTGAGAGCGTGGTCCTTCCCCGGTCGAGCCGACCCATTCGTGCTACAACTATACTACTAATATAGCTGCAGCATGGCTCTACCACGTTGTGATATTGACACAACAGTGATGATAAACATAAAAAAAGTGATGGTATTACATTTCACAGGTAAGTTCATATATTTAATTCATTATTAGTATGTAAAACTAAAAAAATACTTACCTAAGCTACCATAATTCAAATGTTGCTAGTTGTGGGGAAAAAAATCACAATTATCTTTTAAAAATATTTATTTTCTATTTGTGTTTAAAACGTTTAATCGCAACGCTCTGTGTAAAACTCAAATGTTTATATGTAGATACCTACTTCTCTAAGTATTAACATAATATTAACAATGGGTGCCTATTTAAAACTAATACGGAGTGATCAGCTGATCGCGATCCGTCGACGTCAACTATTATAGCAACTAAATTTATTTTTATTGCTTTGTTCATTGACCAAGTCGACGTTTTAGATATAGAATAAAAACTTTTTATTTACTACATCAAGATTATTAATAAGAACGCCTTTACGAAGTAGATGTCACTTTACACCCAAACATAGTCTATTTTAACTGACTCCAAAAGGAGGTTATCAATTATGTATGTACGCTGATTTCTAAGACGATTCTAGATCAATTGTATATACATGCTGTAATTTTAGTGGTTGTTTTCCCGCATTCCTGACTCAATGCAAATTATAATTTTAAAATGTTTAGGTATATAATGACAATATTGATAATTATTTAAAATTTAAAAAAAATCTTAATAATTATAAAAAAAATCTTTTAAATCATAAAAGCATTCAATTTTTAACCAATTATACAAATATATGTTATATAATCTTTCGCCTAATAATTTAAATTCTTTAGGTATTTTATTATATATTTTTACATACATACTCGTATTAAGACAATTTTTATTATATTTAACGAGCCTAGGAATGACATCTAGGACAAGTTGGTCAGGGTCATGTCGATTTCGAGGATGTATATCACTTGATTTAACAAATAATGATTATTTTTAATAAATATTCAGAGCTAAATAAATTCTTACGCGTAGTAATACGGCATAAGCTAGCCTGCACGTCCAACCTAATCGCGAGATATTGCTATTGGTTTAAGGTCGCATTCGAGTTTTGTTTTTCTCTATTGTTAATCTGCCATTTTTGCATCCTAATAATTTTTATATTAATAAATCTATTGTACTACCAAGACAAAATCATTTGACTTCGGGAAAACAACCATTAAAATTTCAGCGTGTATATGGGAACAATCTGTGTGTATATCCTTTCAAATAAAAAAAAATCTAAATCGGTTTAGAAATAACAGAATTCTGAGGTAAAAACATTAAAAAAATACACCGAATTGAGAACCTTCTCCTTTTTTGAAGTTTTACACGATGTGCTTATTGTATTCGAGCAAATTAATTGCGTTTAATAATATTCTTAAATTTTATTACGTCTGCATTTTTGTACCATTAAAATATGTATAATAAAGTTATATTAGTACCATCATTATCGTGTTTATTTTATTCCACTTATTATTCTCATAAAATACGTCTTCGTACGCAATACGTAATCTTTATTATATCGATTATTTAAAATTAATCAATAAAATAGTGATTTGCACAATTTGATTGCAAACGCCAGAAACTGGTATCACTGAATGGCGTGTATGTGTGGGTGTGGCGAGCGTAGGCACATTCGACTCGCGCCCACTAACATAATGACCTTGCTTCACTTTAACGCTCGTGTTTTGTACTAGACTGCGCTTCTATACGTAATAATTCTATGGAGTAAAAGTATTCTGTGGTTTTCTTTCTTTCTTTGGAGAATGTAAATAATTGTTTAACAATAAAATTGTCTTGTATAATACCTAAAAGCGGCTGGCGGAAGTATGTTATAATGAAAAAATAATGGCGGCCAAAACGTCAATAAGCAATCAAATCGCTATCAAATCTCAAGGCAGATGCCCTCAATATATGGAGAAGCTCTGAAGGAACTTTCCCTAAGCTAACCGAATTGGCTCTAAAACACCTCTCAGTGATGGCCAATTCTGCACCAGCCAAAAGATTATTTTCCAAAGCGGGAAATATTGTCAGGAAAACACGAAACCGTATTTTAGGAAATAGACTACCAAAATTTTTTTTTGTTTACACAAGTTTAAAAAAGATTTGTCTTGTATTTTAGTTTTGAGACCAAAAGGTTGTCGTTTGATTATTTATACTTATAGTTTTACTTTATTTTCATTCTAACTCAATGTAAATGGTACCTACTGAACATTTGTGGGAATAATGATATTTAGATTATTTTTGTTCAAACTTAGTTTAAAAAAAGGATCGTTTACTAAACTCATCGTTTCTTTTTATTTTGATTCTAATAAATTGTTAAAAGGCACTGAACATTTGTGGCAGTAATTATTTTTAGTTTTTTATTGTTTATAGGTTAAAAAAATTGTTTTGTAGTTTAGTTTTGAAACCATTAGGTTGTCGTTCTGATTATTTTTTATACTTATCATTTTATTTGATTTTTATTCTGATAAATTGTTAATACTATACTAATATCTTAGTTTTATTAATATATAGGAAAGCAGGCATTTTTTCGAATAAAAGATTTTTTTTTCTATATTAAGATGTTTCAGTGCAATTTGCTTCAAGCCTTGGATTATTTACTCTCTAGATAACGCGTCACGCAATGAGCGATGCAACAAAAACAGGCCAGTTTTTACAAGCGCGTGTGCGTGAGGCACGCACACACGCTTAGCGGTTGCTATGGCGACAGAATAAATAACTATGGCTTACACCAGCGTCATTTGTATCTGGGAGATACCAGCTAATAAATCTATCCCGATAAAATAGGGAAAAACTGTAAAATTATGTCATGTTAATAAAATCATAAATTATAATATTTTAATATGGTGCTTTCAATTGTGTGTTTAGTTGTCTGTTTAATTAGAATCTAATTTTTTTTTGTAAAGAAAAATATAATCAAATAAAAATCAATTATGCATTTACAAAATATGTTTTATTATTTAATGTATGATATCGACTTATGAAAATACTAGAGGTTGGCCGGCGGCTTCGCCTGAGTCATAGATAAATAATTTATCCCGCAGGTACCCTTTGCCGTAATATTTTATCCCATAGCATTTCTACAGTTTAACAGATCCTTTTAAGAAGAATTATTCCGTCCTGCATTGTTGTGCCAGCAAGAGTTGATATATGGGTGCCTCATTGAACACAGTCAACCCCAGGAACACAGAAGTCTCTTCTATTTTCCACCTATCATTATTTACCATTAATGTTTGTAGCTACTAATTTAATGGCCCTCTCTTTGAACTTGTTTTTTAAAAAATTTGCGTTTTGAGGTTACATCACTTTTTACATCATCTAATTTAGCTATATGATAACAGCGTATGGTTAAATATTTTTCGGCGACCAGTCTTATTAGGTTCACTTGGTGAAGAGAACCACACGCGTGTTCAGTTTCAACTTTAAAATAAGTATTTTTTATGACCAATAAATTGTTTTAATATACAAGATAAAATTTTTGTGTGTAAGTAGGCCTAGTCATTATAAAATTTTGTCTAAGAAACTTTCTGATTACTGTCTCCGAACTCTTACATATAGAATATACACGTTGTCTGGCATATACGAGATGGCACCAGTACCAATGAAATTGTTAATTGCAATTTTAAGTGCTGATTTACCACGTGCTCGGCGGTAAAGGAAAACATCGTGAGGAAACCTGCATGTCTGAGAAATAAGAAAAAAATATTTCGAAGACATGTGAAGTTCGCCAACACGCTCTACCCTTGAAGCATAAATCAATCCGCCTCCATCCCGTGCGCTAACTAGTTTATGGTATTCATGCTTTTCATTTGAAAACAAACATTCAATGCATGCAGTACATTTGATTTGTCTACGCAGACATTTCACAACACAACCTGAAATGTAACCAACGATCTGTTATGTATATTCAGATAATGAAGAATCATCTAAAAATCGAGACACATTTCCTCCGTTTTCATCCGAAATATTTTCTCTTTTTCTTATTATGTCCACCCATCGACTTCTAATTATAGGATTAATAGGTATCCTAAAACCATGTATCCAAATGGTCACATTCGATTTTGACAATTATTATACAATACTATTTAGTAATACAAATAACAAAGAGAAAAAATTAAGAAAAAATATATTTAAGACTCAATAAAAAACACCCGACTGCGCGGAAGCTTGCAAAACAAAAACAATCGGTCCATCCGTTTAGGCTGTAGGCTCAGCCAAACAATTTTTGAAATATACCCACATACACATACATACACACACCATGATGTATTTCCTCTTTCTGGTGCAGTCGGGTAAAAATGAACATACATCAGCTTTTAAGACAACTATACGGGGGAAATTCGCAATCCAAGACTGGCAACACCAAAAAAGACGCGTTGATTTTGTTAATAAAATTATCAATTTATTCGTTTTGTTTTCGTAAATTACTATTAGTTTTGAGTTACTTAAGGATGGTAGGAGATTTTGTTAGTTGTTTGTAAACGTCCTTTGTAATTTCTGCAAATTTTTGATCGCGCAAATTGTCATTTTCACCAAAATAATTTACCTCAAAAAAATGAGCCGTGCGTGCGTATCTCTTGGCGTTACAATTGACAGTGAGGAGCGGGGAGCGCTTTAGAGGCTAACAGTTAGCTGATATTTTTTTCGACGCTTTTGAGCCGCCGTTACTCTATCTAGAGAGTAAATAATCTAAGCTTCAAGCATACCGCGAAGTCAAAACCTAATAAGGGTATAGGTTCAATAGGACGTAGTGCGAGCAATTTTGGAAAGTCCCCGTACATAGATATTGTGCCAAGGTTCATTTTAGTGTTGCCGTATTTAGAAAATTATTTTTGAATTTTATTTCTGAATATTATTTTACATTAGTTGAAAATGCAAAAAAATCGGGAGAACGGTCGCTAAATCGGGATATCGGGAGACAATAACCAAAATCAGTAGATCTCCCGATAAATCGGGAACTTTTGCAACACTGGTGACGTTCCGTTTTCGTATACAACAATTTAAGGCACTCCGCGCACTAGGCAGCCTGGCTGCGACAGCCATATAGCAATAGCAACAGCAATATGGGATATATCTTCAGAAGAATACAGTGATCATCAACTGGCCGTCCATTGGCTGTTTAAAAGTGGCTGCTCAAATATTGCCGCGCACTAGGCAGCCAGGCTGCGCAGCCAGGCTGCCTAGTGCGCGGGGGGTTTTAGTTAGTGATTATATTCTCTTTGGTTGTAGACGTATATTCTGCGCGGAAGTGCTAGTCACCGCCTTAGGTAAGAAGGCGGCGAGACGGGGGAGGACGCGATTGACAAGACGCACACGAAATATTTGAGGACAGATAAATCTCCGGATAACCATGTTAGAAACTGTCTTAATTAATATAATGGGTAAATTATGAATATTTTTGTATTTAGGGCTAAACAAAAATAAACACGCACCTAGTCAGGTCATAAGTTCTGTCAAAAACTTTTTATAAAATTAATGATACACTCTTTGATAATTATATAGAAATTATATATGAAATGAAAGGTAATTTAATTTAGAATACAATTTTATTTACATTATTCAAAATGCCCTCCCCTATTTTGAATGCATGCCCTTAATCGACGCGGCCAATCATCAATCGCAGCACGCACCACACTCATATCTATTTCTGCCGCTGCTTTAGCCAAAGATGCTCGGAGAGATTCCAAATTCTGATGAGGTTTAGCGTAGACTTTCTCCTCCAAATGTTGCCATATCTTATAATCCAGTGAGCTTAAATCTGGACTAGAAGAGGGCCAGTCTTCATGTCCGATAAAGTCAATTCCATGGGCGGTCAACCAGTTTTGCGTGCTTCGTACCCTATGAGCTGGTGCAGAGTCCTGTTGGAATATCCAATGTCTGTTTTTGAACATTGTTTGAGAAAGAGGTTCCACTATGTTTGTTAGGACGGTATTTTGGTACAGCTCGGCACTGGTTTTTACACCTTTTTCACAGAAAAACACCTCAGTAAAGCCTGAATATGAGACTCCAAGCCAAACCATGAGTAACGAAGGATAATGTGCTCGTTGAACCCTCGGAATACGCGTGCTGGCTTCTTCACTGCTGTGGGCATACACCTTATCATTTTGTTTATTATAACATTATGCGATGTTAAATATTGAAAATCTCTTTTGGCTCCTAACCACAGCGGTGCAACGCGATAACCGCTACTCTATCTTCTTTCTTCGAACACTCCATATTTGAAAATTAATGTCTTTTTTATTTTCGGCAAGCGCAAACGTTATATTTTTAAAACTTAAATTTATTAACTGTGGTAGAGCCACGCGGCAGCTTGTACTGTCGGATGGGCCGGCTCGAACCGGGTTGGTACCACGACCTCACAGAATACCTAGAATAATTAATCGAAAGACTGCCCCACGAGGGTACCACCACCCCTGGAGAATCCCTCGCTGAGCATCCACGACCAAGCTACTCCACTCCTAAGCGTGGGTGCTCAGGCTGCCCCGCGTATTCTGGGGGGGAGGGGGGAGGGGCAAAATTCCACTCGCGACTCGGGGCAAGTGCTCGGGGCAAGCGGAGCAATAAGACCAAGGCGACCCCTGTCCGTGACGCTATCCGTGAATTTTTGCAACATCAGGGGACTTCATTCCAACCTTAATGCTGTCCACTTCCATCTAGAGACGGCGAAGCCGGCCTTGCTCTTTTTAACCGAGACTCAGGTGTCCTCTCATATCTCTCCTACCCGGGGTACAAATTAGAACACTCCTTTGTGCCTCGGGCTGGAGTTTGCGTATACGTCAGAGAGGACATCTGTTTTCGACGCCTCGGCAGTCTTGAAGGTACGGACCTGCCCATCCTATGGCTGCGCGTAGACAGCGACGACCATCCCCGCGTCTACGGGTGCCTCTATAGGTCCCATAGCGGTAATGCCGAAACAGACCGACTCATCGACCACGTCCAAATGGCTACAGATTCCTTGTTACAGCAGATCCCATCCGCAGAGATCGTAATCCTTGGCGATTTTAACGCCCACCACGCCGAATGGCTCGGTTCACGTTCAACCGATCATGCAGGGAGATCTGTTTATGACTTTGCTTTGGCATATGGTCTTACACAGCTGGTTACTTCGCCTACGCGGATTCCAGATGTGGAAGATCATGAACCTTCCCTGTTGGACCTTCTGCTGACCTCTCATCCGGACGGATATCAGATTTCCGTCGACGCTCCTTTAGGCTCGTCGGACCATTGTCTTGTCCGGAGTGTGGTGCCACTCACACGAACGTCGCGGTTGCATTCTGCAGGCTACCGCCGTGTTTGGCACTATAGGTCGGCCGATTGGGATAAGATGCGGCCTTTTTTTTGCATAATCCGGTTTATTACCGCCAATACGGTTTTCGTCGTGGTCGATCAGCTGGTGATCTTCTGGTCTACCTGACTCATAGATGGGCGGAGGCAGTAGAGTCCAAGGGAGAGGCATTGGCCGTTAGTTTGAACATAGCGAAGGCCTTCGATCGAGTCTGGCACAAAGCGCTTCTTTCGAATCTCCCTTCCTATGGGCTTCCCGAGAAATTGTGTAATTGGATCACCAGTTTCCTTGCTGATCGGAGCATCAAGGTCGTAGTAGACGGTGCATGCTCTGATTACAAGCCTATCAACGCTGGTGTTCCACAAGACTGCGTGCTATCACCAACGCTGTTTCTCCTGCATATCAATGATATGTTGCAAATTGGTAACATTCATTGCTATGCAGACGACAGCACTGGTGATGCCTTATATACCGGCCGTGCAAATATTTCTCGGGAAAACGTGACCGAGTACCGGGACAAACTTGTGTCTGAAGTCGAGTCTTTGCTGAATAAAGTCTCGGATTGGGGGCGACTAAATCTAGTCCAGTTCAATCCCCAGAAGACACAAGTTTGCGCGTTTACCGCTAAAAAGAACCCCTTTGTCGTATCTTCTCAGTTTCAAGGCACTCCCCTTGTTGCTTCAGCCAGTATTGGAATCCTCGGTGTCGACATATCGAGTGATGTGCAGTTTCGTGGTCATTTGGAAGAGAAGGCCAAATTGGCCTCTAAGAAGCTTGGCGTGCTCAGCAGAGCGGGACGGTATTTCATGCCGGTACACCGCCTGCAACTTTACAAGGCGCAGGTTCGGCCCCACATGGAACACTGTTCCCATCTCTGGGCAGGGGCTCCCCAGTGCCAGTTCCTTCCACTTGACCGCATCCAGCGCAGAGCGGTTTGAATCGTCGACGACCGAGTTCTTTCCGATCGGCTTGACTCACTGCCACTGCGTAGAGATGTTGCATCTCTTTGCGTATTTTATCGCATCTGCTACGGGGAGTGCTCTGAGGAATTGTTCGGACTAATTCCACCCGCTCAATTTCACCATCGCACATTGCGACAAAACTCGCGATACCATCCATACCACCTGGATGATTGGCGGTCCACCACTGTGCGATTTAGAAGAAGTTTCCTTCCTCGCACAACTTCCTTGTGGAATCGATTACCACCAGCGATTTTTCCGGACCGATACGACTTAGGGACCTTCAAGAAAAGAGGAGTAGGTCCTTTCTAAAAAGCCGGCAACGCATCTGCAATTCCCCTGATGGTGTGGTTGTTCATGGGCGGCGGTAGTCACTTACCATCAGGCCGCATGCCCCTATCCTATAAAAAAAATGTTCATTTAGCCAGTATTCAAAATTTTTAAATAATAAGGTTTTGACAGAACTTACGACCCGACTAAGTATTTAAAATCGTTAATTACATTTTATTATTTATGATACAATACAGTTTTATAAACTCACCACCTAAATTACCTCACTGCGAGACCTCTATTTCGGAGGTTCGTATCTTAAATAAGGTGGTTATTAAAACCTTGCGGTGTCTAGACGTGAGTAAAGCTAGTGGACCAGTTGGTATACCACCTATAGTTCTAAAGGCTTGTGCACCTGAGTTGTCTCCTGTGCTGACACGCTTGTTCCGCCTCTCATTTAGGACTGGAATACTCATTAGGCTGGATAGTGTCAGGAAGCTGGCCAACGTGCAGCCTGTTCAAAAAAAATGCAGCCGTGCCGACCCTGCCAACTATCGGCCAAATCTCAATTACCTCCATACTCTGCAAGATTATGGAGCGTATATTGAACACCCGCTTAATGGCATGCCTAGAAGAGAATGACCTCCTTAGTGACCGGCAATACAGGTTTCGCCGAAATTGGTCAGCTGGAGACCTTCTAGCGAATGCCACACACGTATGAGGCGAGGCACTCGAGAACAGTGGGGAAGCACTTGATGTCTCACAGACAGAGTTTGGCACGCTAGCTTTTTGGGTAAGCTTCCAGCGTACGGCTTATCGTCAGGTCTGATTAACTGGGTAAAGGACTTTCTGAGTAAACTGTCTCTCCGGGTCGCAACTCTCTTTCTGCTGCATATTAATGATCTGCTTATGCCCGGTATCTATGGGTATGCAAACGATAGCACAGTTGTGGAGAGATACCAGCCTTTCGGTTTTCTACAGAATGGCATTTCGGAGAGTGTGTGCAGGGATTGCATAATTTAATTCCTCCCTCTCCCTTCCACCATCGGACAAACAAACGTTCGGCCAATCTCCACACTTTCGTTGTTGACTTACCACGCATTCGAACCAAACGGTTTGCTACATCATTCTTCATGCGTACAGCAAAGGAGTGGAATAAGTTGCCAGCATCTGTGTTTCCATCCGATTACAATATGGGTGTCTTTTGGTCAGTGTGCTTCACCATCTTAGGTTACATCACCATTTACCATCAGGTGGGATTGTAGTTGAGCGCTGGCTTAGAATTATACGAGTATTTAAAAAATAACAATTCTCAATTTACTTTCGCGTATTCCCATTTTCATTTTGATAAAACAATAAATAAATCAATTACGTCTCAACTAAAAGAGACATCTTTTCAAAATTTAGATTACCAAATTAATACTCATTTATCTCGACCACGTCCTAAATTTGATTTAAAAAAAGTAGTTGAGTCGAAAGTTATGGATGGCGACTAAAAAAATGCATATTTTACCCGTATTTTATTCTCAGACGACATCCTGGCTCCTCGTAATGTCGAAACTCTTGAAAGCCTTCGTCAGAAGCATCCTTCGGTCAATCCTTCTCAGGGTTTACCGCTGCCTCCCAAGACTTCTATGCAACCTTTACAAATTTCTGAAAAAGACACTTTAGAAGCAATTATGTCATTTTCGAATGGCTCTGCTGGCGGCATTGACGGAATTACGCCTCAACATCTTAAAAATCTTGTAAGCGCTTCTGCCGGTGACGCCGGCGGAGTACTTTTTAATGACCGTACAAAATTATGTAACTTTATGCTTTCTGGTAATGTTAATCCAAATTTCATTCCATTCTTATATGGGGCAAGATTATGTGCCTTCAAAAAAAAGATAACGGTATCCGTCCTATTGCCGTTGGTTCCACATTTCGACGCTTAACTTCAAAATTAGCTTGCAGGCACATAATCTCTAACCTTAAGACAAAGTTTCAGCCTACTGAACTAGGCTTTGGCACTAGAGGTGGCTGTGAGGCGGCGGTACATTCAGTGCGTACATTTTTAACAAACTCTGATGCAGATGTTCTTGTGAAGGTTGACCTAAGGAATGCTTTTAACTCTATCGATAGGGTAACCCTGCTGAAAGAAGTGGCTAACAATACCCCCGAAATTTATCACTACGTTTGGCAATGTTACAGTCAAAATACTAACTTGTTTTACGAAAACCATGTTATCGATTCTGCAGTCGGTGTTCAGCAGGGTGACCCACTAGGTCCAGCACTTTTCAGTTTGGGAATTCAACCCATTATTTCAAATTTGAAATCGAAGCTGAATGTCTGGTACCTGGACGACGGTACACTGGGAGGTAGAGCAGATGACGTCCTCAGTGATCTTACTTATATTTTTCGAAATTTTAAAAATATTGGTCTTGAACCAAATAGCAATAAATGTGAAATATTTTTTTCCAATAATTTATCTACTTCTCACAGAGACACTTTAATTCAAAATTTCAATCATATTTCTCCAGGAATAAAAACTGTCAGTACGGAATTAAACCTGTTTTAAAAACTAAATTTGATCAGTTTTTAAACCACGTTGATAAATTGTATAAATAAAGCCCCCACATTGCGCTTACTATCTTAAAATATTGTCTTCTTGTACCTAGATTTACATACTTACTCCGCTCGAGTCCAGTCTGGAAATGTTCGGATATTTTAAAAGATATTGATAATAATCTTAAAATAGCTATAGAAAAATTCTAAATTTAACTTTAAATACAACAGCCTGGACTCAAGCTACTTTACCTATAAAATTTGGTGGTATTGGTGTGAGAAATCTTTCTATCGTTGCATTGCCTGCTTTCCTTGCTTCCGTGCATAGTGTCAGTAATTTATGTAACATAATTTTAAATAATAAAGTAGACCTGTGCTTTGCTACAGGCAGGGCAGACATGGCAAACGCTCTGTCCCATGAAAATGTTCCACTGGAAGTTAACCAACAAAAACAATGGGATATTCCGTTGGTACAGAGGGTGCAGAAAGATTTGTTTCATAATTTCCATAGTGACCAAGATAAGGCACGCCTTCTAGCTGTTTCGACTAAGGAATCTAGTCACTGGTTACACGCTTTACCATCAAGTAATCTCGGCACATTACTTGATGGGGTAAGATGCGCATCGCTGTAGGAATCCGACTAGGAGCGGCGATTTGTCAACCCCATCAGTGCCCCTGTGGTAGCAGCGTCGACAAGTTTGGGCTCCACGGACTTTCTTGTAAGAAAAGTGCTGGTAGGTTTTCACGGCACGTTTCTTTGAACGATGTCATCCGAAGGGCTCTTGTCTCTATAAATGTTCCCTCGGTTTTAGAGCCTTGTGGAATATTTAAAGACGATGGCAGGAGACCCGACGGTATGACATTGGTCCCTTGGAAGAGAGGTAAAGCCCTAGTGTGGGATGCTACTTGCGTAGACACTTTGGCCTCTCATCTCAGGGGTACCTCGTTTACAGCCGGGGCCGCATCAGAGGCAGCTGAACTGAGTAAGTGGCGCAAATATGAGTCTCTGAGAGATGACTACATATTTGTGCCATTTGCTGTAGAGACTATCGGTCCGTGGGGTCCACGTGCGGTGAAGTTCTTAAAGGAACTCCATCCGCGGCTAGTCGTTGCTGCTGGCGATAAGAGGGCTGGCTCTTTTCTCGCTCAAAGGCTAAGTATAGCCATTCAGCGGGGAAACGCAGCCAGCGTTCTTGGCACGATACCGCGTGGAGTAGGACTGTTTGATAATTAAATTACTAGTTTTAGTTTTTTTTTTTAATTATAGTTTCTCAAGTAAATTAAAAAAATATTTTCACTACCACCGTTATAGTACAAAATTAATCAATATATTCTTCTTCTTCATTACTAGACATGTCTTCAATTTTCATATCCTCCTCAAAATCTGAATCGTTTCCCAGGTTTATGATCAACTCGTCAACCACATTGTCAAACCTCATATCGTGGTCCCAATATTGGTTCTCGATTTTTTGTAGGTAGTCGTCACATTTCTGCCATCTTTCCGGTGTGAATTCATAAAACAATTTTGTAATGATTGGAATTTTGTCGTCCAATGAAGTATTTATATAATTTGAAGCTAAATTGTTCTTTATATCGGCCCACACAAGATCAATGGGGTTGAGATCGGGATGATACGGCGGAAGGCGAAGAACGATATGATTTTAATATTTCGTCAATGATGTAAATTATTTTCGGACTGAGTTCTCTTTATCAAATGAAAGATTTCAGCTTTAGTATTATCTGGTGTAAATTCAACATTACGCGCGTAACCAATCTTGCATGTCCCTTTTTAAGCTTGACATAGTAGGTTTTTTCCCTACTTTAATTTCTTTTTCTTTATTCCCTAATTTAATTTCTAATTCCTACCTTAATCTGTACAGAATGGTAGGAGGCATTGTCCATTACGACCACTGAATTAGGAGCTAGTTATTTTTCAACTTGTAACTCCCAGTTATGAAAATTTTTGGCATTCATATCGCCATGGTAATCCCCGCATTTCGAATCTGACTTAAAAATTGTTAAGGCACCGTCAACTAATCCGTCTCGGCTATCACCATGAACAATCACCAAACGACGCCCTTAGCCAATATCAGCATAAATTCCGGGCTCAGCCAACACATATTGGAGGTGTGGCAACTGTTAACGTAGGTTTCGTCCAGAAAATATATGTTTCAGTTTTCATTTCTATGTTTCCGTATAGCTCTTAAATACCTTACTCTCCATTCAGCAATACTGGGGCTCTCAATTAAAATGTGTCTCTTAGATTTACATTTTTTAAATAAATATCCCATCTTATGTAAAAGCTGTCGTAAATAGGTACAACCGCAGTTCACAATGCCATCTTCTTTTAAAACTGCAAGCAGCTTACGAATCATCATCATTATCATCATTAGAGTCCATCACAAGTCCACTGCTGAACATAGGCCTCCCCCAAGGAATGCCACAAAGCACGGTCCTGAGCCACCTGCATCCATCGACTTCCTGCATATCTTACCAGGTCGTCACTCCATCTAGTGGGGGGACGCCCTACACTTCGTCCGCCGGTACGAGGTCGCCACTCGAGAACTTTTTTTCCCCATAGGTTATCGGTTCTTCGAGCTATATGGCCGGCCCATTGCCACTTCAGCTTACTAATCCGTTGGGCTATGTCGGTCACTCTGGTTCTACTCCGGATATCCTCATTTCTAAGTTTATTAAGCGACCTTGAGCTTCCTCATACGGCCAGCAGTGAAGGACCACGTCTCAGTTCCATAGGTCATCACTGGCAACACGCACTGGTTGTACAATCTAGTTTTGAGGTATGTCTGACGAGAAGATGTGCCGTAATTTCCCGAACGCTGCCCAGCCGAGTTGAATCCGTCGATTGACCTCTCGGTCGAAGTTGGACTTACCTAGTCAGACTATTTGTCCCAGGTAAACATACTCGTCAACAACTTCGAGCTTAGTGCTCCCAACAACTACCGGCATAGGTGTGACATGGACGTTATACATGATCTTCGTTTTGTCCATGTTCATCTTAAGACCTATCCGTTGGGAGTCACTATTGAGGTCATTGAGCATAGTGCTTAGGCCCTCCAGCGATTCTGCCATAAGGACTATATCGTCGGCAAATCGAAGGTGAGTGATGTACTCGCCGTTGATGTTAATACCGTATCCTTTTCAGTCCAGTAGCTTGAAAACGTCTTCCAACGCAGCGGTGAAGAGTTTCGGGGATATAAAGTCACCCTGTCTTACACCTCTCTGCAGTTGGATAGGTTTCGTGCTCTGGTTCTGTACTCGGATAGCCATCGTTGCTCTACTGTACAAACACTTCAGCACTTCGATATACCGACATGACTGTATGGCACCGTTGAAGGGACTGCAGCACCGCCCAAATTTCGACGGAATCAAAGGCTTTCTCATAGTCCACATACGCCAGACATAGTGGCAAATTGTACTCTTCTGTCTTCTGTACAATTTGCCGAAGGTATGTATGTGGTCTATGGTGCTAAAGCCTTTTCGGAAACCGGCTAGTTCGGGAGGCTGGAAGTCGTCGAGTCTGCGTGCGAGACGATTCGTAATGACATTCGAAAACAGCACGTAGACGCGGTTCAGAAGGAAATCGGTCCGTAGTTCTTCAAGAGAGCGTTGTCACCTTTCTTAAAGAATAAGACCACCGCACTTCTGCTCCACGCCTGCGGCGTTGTGCCACCATGGAGGACGGAATTAAAGAGCTTCTGAAGGACTACAAGTACCGGTTTTCCACCCGCTTTCAGAAGCTCCGCTATAATTCCATCCTCACCTGGGGCCTTGCCGTTTTTAAGGTGCTGGAGAGCCATTCTAATCTCGCTCAGACCGACGTCCGGAGTATCATCGGAATAGTGTTGGATAAGACTTGCTCTTGGATCGTTACACACACTTGCGTGTGGCTCCAACGATGATGTGTACAGGTGCCCATAGAACCTCTCAATCTCACTCAAAATCTCAGGTGTCCCGGAAACGACACTGCCACACTCGGTCTTCAGCTTCGACAGTTGGCTCTTTCTGGCAGACAGATCTCTAGCAAAGACTTTGGAGATCTGGTTCCGCTCGATCGCTTCATATCTTCGCGCATGCATTTGGAGATCTCTGTTCAGTTGTCTGTATGCTATCAAATCTACTGAAGACTGCAGCTTCATTTCCCGTCTACTACCTAGTAACAGCCATGAGATTAATACAGCTTAAATGTAAGGCCTATTAAAGGTTTTTTTCAGGTATATAAACAAAATATATTATGGACGGTACAATTTAACTATTCTTTGGATTTATTATAATATGTATGTACTAATCTAATTATATATATGTTCACAGATATGTAACTAAATATTTATATTAATTACACTTTTGTATATGTGCATATAGAAGTAATATTTGTATTATTTATTTCTCTGCAAAATGTTTAAATTTAGCTAAATATCAACATTCTTTTATGTAATTTAATTTAATGAAATATCACACCTGTTTATTTTTTTTTCTATACTGTTACACTTATATCAAATTTTCACCACTAATGCCATAAACGATAAACAATCAAATTAAGAAATGATTATACTAAATGATTCAAAGTATAAATTCATTTTCATATTATAATTGAGTTGATTTATGTCGATATACTATTTATTTATTTTCGTGTAGGGAGTCCCACTAGATGGAGTGACGACCTGATAAGACATGTAGGAAGTCGATGGACGCATGCGGCTCAGGACCTTGCCCCGTGGCATTCCCTGGGGGAAATCCACGTTCAGCAGTGGACTTGTGAAGGACTGTGATGATGATCATCATGATTTTGTAAATCAAAATGATTTACTCATTTTGCACCTCATTTAGAATCTTAATAGCTTTAGCTTTAAAGGCTGGTTTACTAAAAACAAAGAGGTCTTTATCACTAAAGATCTCATTGTACGTCCTGAGCAATCGGTTTATGGGCGCATTACGTGCATAATTGGTGACAGCAAACGGCATATGCAATAAAGGGGGCGGCCGACGGCGGACACGACGCGACGGTACGTTGTATGTTATGCTCGCCACCAACTCAGGGCAGTCTACGTGTCCACGGACAATATCATACAAAAAACATACGTCCATTAATTTACGCCTGTTTTCGAGTGTCAATAAATTATATAATTGACAAGTATTTTCATAGCTTACCAATGGTGATTTGAGAAAACGATAATTGAGATGATTGATGAATTTTTCTTGTATGCGTTCTATACGATCTTTATAGGTAGCATAATGAGGTGACCAAATTGGACTGGCATATTGTAATATACTACGAACATAAGCATTATACATAATTTTAAAGGTATTAATATCTTTAAAAGGCTTGCAAGTTCTCATTATAAATCCAAGATTTTTAAAAGCCTTGTTAACAATTTTGCCTACATGCTCTGATAAAAGCATTTTACTGTCTAAGTAAAATGCTTTTCTCCTAAATCTCTAACAGTGGATGTTCTTTGTATTGGAATACCGTTAAAATTGTAGGAGAATGAAATAGGGTTCTTTTTAAGTGTAAAGCTAATACATTCGCTTTTATCAATATTTGAGGGGATGAATCGCTCGCGTCCGTAGGCTTCGACCACCTAATCATAGGCCCACCCTACACGTGTCCTCCGGGTGGTGCTAAACAAGCGACAAAGCCGAAAGAACAGACTTGGCTCCTCGCCGTGCGGTAACGGCGTAAAAAATACCACCCCCTACTTTCGCACCATGAGGCATAAAATAAAAGAAGTGGCCCCGAGTTCCCGGCGCCCCTTTAATGGGGCAGGCGAAGAACCTCTGGGAGGAAAACCGGCGACGAGGTTCGCCACCCGTCACGTTCTGTCTCCCGGAGGGTTGAAAAGTGGATTGCTGAAGCCCGTCTGGCTACACTAAATGTATGTGGAGCAATGAATGATAAGATGGATGAAGTATGCGATGATGTATGATAGAGGAATAGATGTGTTATGTGTAAATGAGACGAAACGGAAGGGAAGGATGCCACTACACATGGCATGTATACCGCGTACTGGTCTGGTGTAGACGAGACCGAGCGGGCATGCCAGGGAGTCGATATTGTCCTTTCAGAAAGAATGGGTCATTGTGTGAAAGAGTATGAATGTGTAAGCCCGAGACTGCTATGGATACGAATGAAAGTGAGCTTAAAGAAGTTGTTTGTTCTAGGGGTCTACGCCCCAGACATGTCTAAGCCCACTTATATCCGAGAGCAGTTTTGGGAGATGGTAAGGATGGTGCTAATGAAATGCAAGGGTAATGAAAATATTAAAGTTGTAAATATTTACTTTGCCAATATCCGCTTAATAAAATAAAATGATGTGTCTTACCTAGTATGAAGAGCACCTCCCACCCTCCCTCAATTGCGTGCACTATCCCCGTCACCACTAATCCCAGCACCACTACTCCCACCACCACTACACTAGGAAAGACACATCACCGATGACAATAAGACACGTGTTTCGCCTCTACACGAGGCATCTTCAGGTCAGAAACTCGTAAGAACTGTCAGGGGACATTCAAAACAGCCTAGAATGAATGCTATACGAGACCAGAATGGCTGTATTCTGAATGACGAAGTGTCGAGTTTAAGGAGATGGAAGGAATACTTTGAAAGCGTGTTTATGAGTGATGAGATGTTTGAATTAAATGAAATAGAAATTCCGAAAGAAGAGGAAAGAGATGGAGAGATAAGTATAGATGAAATAATGAAAGCAATGAAAAGTATGAAAGCAGGTAAGGCAGCCGGATATGATAGAGTATCACTCGAGATGCTAAGGGCTGAAGAGGGAATGGTGGCAGACCTGCTGTACACCTTGTTTAATTTGTGTTGGGAACTTAAGCGCGTACCGGGAGACTGGTGCAAAGCCGTGATAGTCCCACTATATAAAGGAAAAGGATCGCAGCAGGACTGTAAAAACTACCGTGGTATCAGCCTTCTTAGCATTGTGGGTTAACTGTATGCTAAGGTGCTAATTGAAAGAGTTATGAAAGATACTGATCTAAAAATTTGGGTGCAAGCGGGATTTAGAAAGGGAATGGGATGTATGGATCAGGTCATTTCCATGCGCATGATCGCGGAAAAGTTTTTGGCCAAAAACCAAAAGGTTTTTTGTGCGTTCGTGGACTTGGAAACGGCTTATGACAGAGTGGACAGGGATGTGTTATGGCAAACACTGAACTCATTTGGGTTGAGCGCTGGATTGATACAGGAATTGAAGTCTCTGTATATGCTTGTGTCAGGATCAACCGGGCCTACTCGGACTGGTTTGGCATCCATAAAGGGGTCAGACAGGGCTGTGTGGCTTCCCCGTGGCTGTTTAACCTATTTATGGACAGTTGTTTAGAAAATTTGAAAGTTTGAAGAATGCGGGTTAAGAATGGGTGAGTTAACCGTCAAATGCCTTTTGTACGCCGATGATCAAGTCATACTCGCGTCGTCGGCGGCCGATGATGGTTACATTAATGAACAGTTCATTAAAAGAAAGGGAAATGAAAGTAAACGCAAGTAAGACGAAAGTTATGGTTTTTGAAAGGGAAGAATGTATAATGGATTGGATCGCTAAGATAGACCTTTTGACATCATCCTGAGAAACAGGAGAAAAATTAAAGCTAGGAATGTTAAGAGTTTGCACAGAAGCAATGAAAGTCATAGTTTGGGAGCGAATTATAGGGTCCAATGCTTTTACAGAAGCGAAATGTTGGTTGATTTCATCGAGTGATAGAGAAGGATCACAATCCAATGTAGCTGGCCTGCAAAGACCAAAAGATCTTAGAAATTTCCACACTACAGATGGAGAAGAGTTATTAATACAATTATGGAAATATCGGCGCCATCTGATTACACCTATTCCTGGCTGCTTTAAAAGATAACCAATTTTCTCCAGTACGATCTCTCTTGAAACGAAGAAAAGCTCGATTTCGTTTAGACATTGCTGACCTTACGCCCTCTGTCATCCATTGGGCAGGGGGACGCTTCAATCTAACCTTGTGAACTGGAGCATGAACATCATATCACAACTTTATCGTCAACAGCAGGTGCTGCAATTAAAGAGGCTAGATCAAGATTAAGAGCGTCATTCTTTAGCTTGTCAAAGTCTATTTTAGAAAAGCTGCGGAGATGCATTACAGTAGGGGAATATTTGGGAGGTTTAAGCTTATACGAAGCATAAATCAAGTCATGGCGTGGGATACCCAAAGCGGGTAACTGACCGTGCTTCATCACACGTTCAGGAGAAGCAGCAAGGATTAGATCAATCAATGAGTCATCGGTTCCAAAATTGTGATGAGTACCCTTTAAAGGGAGAATAGAAAGATTAACCGACTCAATAATTGTAAGAAGCTTTTTGGAACGAGGGCAGTTTTTCAACAGATCTGTATTAAAGTCACCCATGATTATACAGTGTGTGTACTCAGAACAAATATCAATGAGAGCCATATCTAAAGTGGCGAAGTAGTCAGTCGAAGGGGGGCAACACACATCAATAAATAATCAAGCATCACAACGTTTTTTTATACTTTTTATACACATATATTTTTATAATTATGTATATACGACATGTACATATTTTTTATAATATGCAATAAGGATTAATCAACTTTATTTCGTCACTCGTCACACTTATTATATTGTCTTAGTATCGGCTCGGTACTGCTACAGAACTCTTTTGATCCAATGCTCACTATTGTGTGCTGACCCGTAAGCATAATGGTTCGGCCACAGCAAAGTATAGGAACTGTCCTAGAAGGCCACAGTCATTAAACAGTGGTTCGGACGGCTCGCTGCATCTCTTTAAACTGGTCAAATGAGGGCATCGACGACTTTTTCTGCCACCAGGGCGGCGCCACTTAAAAGTGATTAATATTTGACAGATTTCATAGCGGGGAACTTAATTTGTTCGCAAAATGTAAAGATTATTGTTTCTTTCTGTACTATTAGCTATATTTTATATTAATAAGATAAAAAATAAATTAATTAAACCACAGATAAGTATTCATAAAGTTAGAAAAATTTAAAAAAGTTAAAAATGTGCAAAAAAATTAAAGGGCAAACCACTGAGGCATTGTTTTGTGTATTAATATATTACTCTAGAAACTGATAAACTTTTATTAAAAACTAACTTCTCAATTAAATGACATTGTGTAACAAAAAACTTTACCTCAGTGTCAACTAGCGACATCTGGTGAACAGAAAATTATTAGCCCTCATTCTTTACACTGGTCAAAAAAAACTTTCGAACTGGCGCCCGTTCACGTCAGGTACAACATTAAATTAGATAAAAGTGCTCATTTATCATTTTAAAATACACTTACCAATATCCCTCACCAGCGAAATTCTTACATTAGAACATCATTAATAATAATTATAATAACTCAAAGCCAGAAGGCGGTGTTTCTCAATACCGCCCGCATCATCCGCCGCTTTTTTTCTCTTTCTACCTAACCCTCGGCCGTTTGGTCTCCCCCGCCGAGGGCTTCCATCTGGTTGGGTCATTATTTATTTATTTTACTATAATTAATGTATATTTATCATTCTCTTTTTTATAATTATATAGCCCAACCAGATGAGAAAACTATATTAATACCCCAATAATAAAAAGCCTTTTTATTTCCTTAACCAAACATTAATAAAACATTTATATTAATATAAAACTAATTATTTGCATAAACCATTTAAAATTACATGCATTTTTACTGCTGAATATAGACACCTCCCATTGATAGCCTCATTGGGGAAACTAGGGTAGGCAACCGTAGCTTTCCATTACTCAGAATTGTTATCAGGAAGATACTGCTGACAATCCGTCTATGTCCGACGGGGATAGTGCACGCAATTGAGGGAGGGGGTGCTCTTCAAACTAGGTAAGACACATCATTTTATTACGCGGACCTTAACTAATTATTTTTTTAACATCTTTATTCTTGTGGTATTCATAATAAAAGGCTAAATTAATTATATACTCATGTTATATTTTCTGTTTCTACGCAACAATATGCTAATAGCAATTAGCAGTAACCATTATATTAAAATTCAATGTTTTGTTTTCATGGAAGCCGAAATAAGGCGACTTATTGAATAACGCTACAATATAATATATTATTCAAATAAATATTTCCCACTACTTACAACTGCAATTAAGTAAATTAAATCTACCGCCTACAAATAAGCTCGTATTTTTTTTAATACGTAAGTGAACCTGACTTTGCTCTAAAGTAAAAAAACATTTATTTCGCAAATTATTTATCTTGAAACCCTTCAGAATAATTATTAAATATAAAAAAGTCATATATAAACTCTCACGTCTGTCACCAGAGGGGTAGGCAGAGACTACGCACTTCCATTTGGCACGATCCTGACACACCTAGTTCGCTTTTATCACATCCATATTCTATATATCTACGCATACGAGTACGTGCTCGTTGGTTACTCTTAATTTGGCCCAATTTCAATATATTACCAATTTGGTCGATAAACTTCCATCTAGAGCGTCCTTTGCCGAGTCTACCACTCATTTCTGCAGCATAAATTTACTTTGTCACTCTTTCCTCATTCATTCTTTCTACGTGTCCAAACAACGAAACATCACTATCTTATTCCTGGTCAAAATCCTCCTTTCAAATAGCACTTTTGTTTTATCACACAATTTCTCATCTGATCATTTAGAGTCACACTAAATTTTCTACAGCATTAGTGCTCTCATACTTACTCTGCCACATCCAACTTTTACATTAAGGTAGGCTTAAAACAGCATTGTGAATTGTCATAAGTGCCTTTTACACACACACATTCTGACTTCCCACAGTAAGTGTCCTGACTTTACTGTTCGTTCTATATCCTCGTCATGTCTAACATCAATACTAAACACTCATCCACTCGCTCAACCAACTCCCTATCTATTCTTATTTCACAAATCGTTTTACTTTGTTCTCTTTCAAAAACTGTATCGTTGTACTTGCGTTCACTTTCATTTGCCACTCGCCCGCCGGCGACGCAAACATGACTTGATCGTCGGCGTACAAGAGGCATTTGACGGCTAACTCACCTTATCAAAAATAAATCATGCAAAAATACTGTTTTGTACCCATGGCAATATTCTACAAATGTTTTTTGATAACACCCATTAACATATAAGATACGACTTAAAACTAGTTCATCATCATTGTAACCGATTAAGCCCACTGCTAAACATAGGCCTTCCCCATAGATTGAGGATCCCCCTGATAGGAGGACAACTGCATTATGGTTGTATGTTTAGGGACAAGGATTATACTTCGCTCTGACTAGAGTCCAATAACATAAGATAAAAGGAAGTAGAAAATAATATTCTATAACAAATATAATATAATTATTGTAAAAATGTATGGTGTTACATAACTTTATATTTTTAATTATCATCGCAAATTTAATACAATAATATGCATACTACTGAACCTTAGAGTATACATAAGCAAGCTATGCTTATATATATTCTAAGTACTGAACTATTTTTATATAATTTTGTTTATTGTGTTTGTCTATATTTTTTCAGAAGAATTTTAAGCAAATTCTGGAAAACTTAAAGATTTTTTGATAAGATATACCTAGAATATGTTTAATAACGAGGACTTTGGAACGTAACATTATAATTGAGCTTTAAAACATTTTTAAGAATTTATTGAATTATTCGTCCTAAGTATACTTATAGATTTTATCACAAGGCAATTGCGTTATATGTAGCAAAAAACGTTACAGTCCCAAATGTTTTTTTCACATCTTACAAATTAAATCTATCATATTATAAATATTTCAGTAAACAGAGGCGATACCCATTCGTTTCAGGTCATTTAAAGTTAAATTATCTTCAGGTTGCTGTTTTATAGATTTTTTATAAAAACAAAATTTCGACTAGTGTTACTAATATACAATTAGTTAAAAATGTCAATTTCACCTTTATTTAAACGTATAATTCATCAATGGTAGTTTCAGGTAGGTCGGTTCATTTTTTTAATTTGACATAATATTGAAACTTAAAATAATAATTAAAATAACCGCCAAACTTAAAAATTGTTAGATGATCTTAGTTATACTTGGCAAAATGTATGAAGTGAATACATTTTTCCTCCCTACAATGGGGATACAAATGTTATAAATGAGCATAGCTTGCTTAAAAATACTCTAAGGGGAGACAGCCGTAGATTTTTCGGGCTGATGAAAAAGTCACATTTATCGTCCTCAATTCTCTAGGAGAAATGATGGCTTCAACGTCAATTGTTAACATATTTTTCATTGATGGAAGTAGTCTAACTACTACATAAAACTTGGTTACATACTCTTTGATACTAGTGAAGTGAAGTTTTGTAATAAGGTGTAATTTGCTACCAGGGCGACTCCACTTGTAATGTGAATTATTTGACATTTCATGAAGGGGAAGTTAAATTGTTAAGAAAATATTGAGTGTGTTAATGTTTCTGTAATCTGAAATATTATTAATTACATTAAAAATGGAGAAACCAAACTAAAGGTATTCTTAAAAAAAAAATGAATGTGAAAAAATGTGCAAAAACTTTAAGAGCAACCATTGAGGCATTGTTTTGTGTATAATATAAGTGTATACACTAGAAACCGAAAACCTTTAATTTAAACGCAACTTTTTACTTATGGTGATACTGTAACAAATACCTCAGTTGGGACAGAAGTGATACCTCAGTCCCAACTAGCGACATCTGGTGGCGGCAAATTATTAGCTCTCATTGGATAATTTAAAGAAATTCGGCTGCCAATGCTGGCGGCGCTACGCAGCCGCACTAACTTGAGGGAGGTGCCGTGCACTCGCACCAAGGCGCTACTTAAATTAATACATGAGGAAGTAGACCTATTCATATACTCTCGCTTGTAATGTACCCTTATTTTGCCACCCTTAGGTGTGGAATTTTTACTCCAATTTAATAATTGACATAATAATTAAAACAATAAGCTAACGATTTCACACTCACATACATACATTATAACAGTATCGCTCGGTGTAGATTTAGTCTAGTGAGCAGTGCGGCTGCAACTAGTCTTATTTTACGCATAGGACCGCGTGGACTTATACTTTGACAAAGGGGGCCACCGTGTTGCTCTATGAAAAATACGGTCAAATTGTCACTTATATTGAAACACCCTTTTTAAATCGCCTAAAAATGAAACGAAGAAAAATAAAACAAAAATAAATCAATATTCAGTCTGTATTAAAATCTCATCCGAAGCAATTAGTGTTACTAAACCACATTATGTGTAGATAGAAATTTAACACGAGTTGTTAAATATAAAATATTATATATATGTATATAATAAAAGAAAAATAATATTTTAGATCAAAACGATAAACGCACTTTATAAGTAGCGGCACGAAAGTCTAGCGGTGACCGTTATTGCGCATAAGTCGCGCTGATTGGCTCGTGCGTATCGTTCGCACGCGCTGATTGGCTCTCGAGTCGCATTCGTGCAATTTAATTCGTGTGCGTCCCCTCCACGTTTCGTTCCACGCTAGACTTACGTGCCACGACTTGTATTATAAAACCTTTAAGCATAGACAATAGAGATGAATTGACAATTCATAAGAAAAAGTGAGACGCAACTTTGAAGTCAATACTAGTCTCTTTTTATTAGGTTCGTAATTACAATAGAATAGAAACCAAAGGAAAAAAGCCTGTGATTCGGTCAATTCATAATTTTAGAAATACAATGAATAGCCGCAAACTCTCTGCATCCTTTTCACATTTTTAGTTCCTTTAATATAAAAAGCACATTACGTAACTCGTACCTTCTATGCCTATGCATTTAACAGTTTGAACGTTCTATATTTAGTTATAAGCTACAGACATTGGACAAACAAAGGAAGAAAGACAACACTATATACACCTCAAGTGACGTCAAAACCAAACAGAAACCATGCTCAACTTATTGCAAGCACACGCACTCACGCACACATATGCATCTAAAATCATTAACAGTTAATTATTAGGGGCTGTTAAAGAAAGAAAGAAGAAGGATGTGTGAGTGCGTGTCAAGAAATTGAGGGTGGTTATTGTATCAAATGTGCTCTGTCCATCTTTCTTTATTTGTCAAAAAATACTTTTTATCAGATATCATTTTATGAAAATAGCTATAAAAATCGTGTAAGGCTAAACCTTCAAGCCGTATTTAAAACATCATTTACCAAAAAAACCTTGCATTCCGTTATTTATTATATCTCTATGGTCTACTTTACTTGTCAATTAGTCGTTAGGATTGTTACTAGAAAACAAAAAACAAAAGTCGCGAAGTCGAAAACAAAAATTAATCTTGTAATTTGGCACTGTTGATAAAAGGATTATTTTCTAATAATTCATAAAATACCTACAGACATAATTTATGATAATTATTTATTTGGCCTAACATATTTTCTTCTTATTTTCTGTCAATTGCCTATCTTTCCTAATTTTTACTGATAATGAATGGGTATGCCTTTTAGTTGTGTTTCGATAAATAATAAATTAAATGTATTAATGCATTTCATCGCCCGCATCCAACATTACATTACAATAAGTATCCGACATAATATGTATATTACGAAGGCCATTCCGTCTTAACTATTTATTATTTATAAGCCGAACACGTCATTTCATTTATTAGGTAAATACATAGGTAAATAGTGATAATTTCAGAATACATAAATTTATACAAAAAAAAATTATAAGCAATTAAAAATTAACAACTAGTTGGGTCAGTCAAACAAACACAAAATAAAAAACTTATTTTAAAACGAGTTCGACCGAAAAATTTAGGTGTGTATTATTTTTGTTTAATCTGTTAGAATATAAGAAATATCCAGATAACATTTTTAACGTATAATACTGCTACTCACAGGTCGACCAAGCCAATGAGGATATCCATTGGTTTAACGTTAATAATTTACATTTAAACGGAAATAAAACTAAATGTATTAAATTTACAACAACGAATGTTAAAAATCTGGGTACCAATGTGTTTTTAAATGGGAAGAACTGAGTCCTGTTGAATCCACTGTTTTCTTGGCATCACTCTCGACGCAAAGCTTCAGTGGGGCCCCATATATCAAACTAGCAAGCAGACTAAGTTCTGCAGCCTATGCTGTAAAAAGATTAGAGGTCTCACTAGTGTCGAGACAGCTAGACTAGTTTATTTCAGTTATTTCCATAGCATAATGTCTTATGGGATTTTGCTATGGGGAAATGCAACTGATTCAGAAACTATTTTTGTTTTACAGAAGAGGCCATTAGAGCTATTTACAACCTAAAACCGAGAGAGTCTCTTAGAGATAAATTTAAAGAAATAAATATATTAACTGGCCTCTCAGTATATTTACGAAAATTTAATGTATGTTCACAAAACAAAGGTAGTTTTAGTAAAAAGTAATATACATTCTGTAAACACTAGGAAAAAACACAAGCTAGTGATACCAGTTTCTCGACTCCACAGAGTCAGTAATTCATTCTTGGGGCAATGTATACGCTATTACAACAAGGTCCCGGAAAGTGTACAGGCTCTCTCTATTACCAAGTTTAAATGTTTTATTAAGCTGAAACTGTATAAAAAGGGTTATTATAGTACAAATGAATATATGATTGATAATAACCCCTGGGAATGAGGTGGTCGCTACCAAGCAGTTTCTAAAATAAATTTTGTACTTAAATAGTTTGTACAACCATTAATGTAAAATTTACTTTTAAAAAAAATGTCAAATGTTTCTTGCTGGTTCTTCCCAGGACAGAGGTTTTTTTTTCGAACCAGTGGTAAAGTAAAAAATGACTTTCAACAAGAATTACACATGTAATCTATATTGAATAAAAATTATTCTATTCTATTATTCTATTCCACAACTTTTTTTCTGCCACCAAGGCGGCGCCACTTTGGAATGAGGGAAATATTTGTCAGATTTAATAGCGGGGAAGTTAATTTATATTAATTAGATTAGAAATGAGTAAACCAAACTAACCAAGCGTGAGGCCCTCGCACTGGAAGTCAAATGTGTCTACATCGATGCTGCGTATAGTCACAGCCTAAGAACATACAGTTAGTTATCCGACATAAAAAATAAATTGCTAGGGTTGTCAGAACGGGAAATAAAAAACTGAGTTTATTTTATTTCACGGATAAACAAATTCCTGTGTATGTAGAAACTGATGAAACTTTAATTCCTTATCTTTAAATGAAATTTATTTGCGAAATTTATTTGCGTGACAGGACAACCCTAGCGGACAGACGCGCTCCGCACGCGTCTCGCCCCACACCGCACCGCACGATTGCCCCGTCTAGACGCCTTCGATGACCGACTGTTAGTAGTAGTTAGACTGTGGTATAGTTCTCAAACTAACGCGGTACCCGAGTCTTGTATGTGGACGGGGAAGCCCTATTTTAACTCACACGTTTAACAGGCTTGGTCAACTAGTATTTTATTACTTTGGAATTACATATTTTAATGAAATATCGACTTATTGCAGTCCCATTTTATCAATATAATTTAAGTGCACTCAACTCGAAGGGAAAAAATATAGTAAATAATGAAAATTTAATTTATTAACATCAAAATTAATCCAAATTATCATTTAAGGTCTCTTCCCACTACAACTGCTCATACTACGAACGTGCTATTAATTTATTAGTATGCTATTATTATTACAAAAAAAAACGACAGTCACTACTACGTCCACTAGAACGTATCAATAACGTATCTAACCCGTATGCAACGCGTTCAGTAACCGTATCATCCCGTTCAATATGTACATACGACTATGATATCCGTTCTATTGGTTGTAGCTCATTTTGTCTGCGTGTTTGTATCAGACGAACGGTTTTATTTTTATAGAATAAAGGTAGTAAACGACCACAACGTTCACTTGATGGTAACTGGATGCTGTGGCCCATAGACATCTACATTTATCATTGATTAAGAATCAAAATGCAGATGAGTTGTCACCACCCCTGAGGACTAAGATGGAATGCCCCATTTCCAGTAAAAAAGGGTCTACGTATCAGGAAAAGCTTAGAGATTTTGTGGTGAAAATTGTTTATATTAAAATAGGTAGACAGTGGCTATTAGAAAATTATCTGTATGAGAATTAGCAATGATTGCTAATATTTTGGACAATGGTAAGCATACGCGGTTACAACGCGTTTTTTAGCCTGCGCAGAGCGGTTTAGCAACGTCACGTGCCATGCACGGAGCGTATCGGTACTTGCCAAATATTTTCATCGTGAATTAATTCGGTCCGATCATGACACGATACGGTGTTGGTCGTTGACGGAACGGTCTAGTGGGCGTTGCATATTGATTTGTACAAAGATTTTTTATCCGATACGACATGTCATGATACGGAATGTTGTAGTGAGTAGAGAGACCTTTACATCGTAGACAAGCGCCTAATGGTCACAACAGTCTCACACAGTGGCAGATCACGCGATGCAACAACGTCACCGATTTGTACAAAACGTACACAAATAAAAATGCAAATGTTTTGTAACAAACACGGAATAGCCTTCATCGAACATAATGTAAGATAGTGTAACGCACGCACATAGATTTTCTTACAGCCAAGTTCAGGAACACAACGCCTATGGGCATTTTAAGTACCAACTTATGTCCAACATATTGTCAGCGGAAGCTGGAACTAATGTATGACGTAATCCTGTAAAGAAAAAAAAAACACTGTATACTTTTACAACTCATATAGTTGTTCTGTGGTGGGGGCGTGAGAGAATCCACCATCTCATTTCATCCAGTGGGTGTCATTAGAGGCGTCTATGGGAAATCGCAGAAAGATCGTTTCTCTTACACTCCTCAATTTTTAAATATTCCCGAATTATTTCAACGTGGTAGAGCCACACTGTAGCCATGTTATGCAGCAGGAATGGGTCGGCTTGATCGGGGATTCACCACGCTCTCACATAATACCAGCGTAAAATAGTAGCTTCATTGAGTTATATGTACTACGTACTAGAGAAGCTATTCCAAACAAAAATGTGCGCTACTCTATGTCTTCGCGCATGCGCGGTAGATAGTAAAATATTACGATATTATTACCTATTTATTCACTTGAACAACAAAAATTTACTTACTTGACTACTGAATTGTTATTTACGTAAGGTTTAAACCTTAATTTGAAATCTCGTATTATTATCGCCGCTCCACACTACATGAATATTGAAGTCACAGTAAATGACACTAAAGTAAGGTGTACGGATTGAGTACAGTTCAGTTGAACATAGTGAATGTTCGGAATGCGAAATCTAGTGCGTAGTACATATATATCAATGAGTAGCTTAATGCTACCGCGTTTCGTATGGTGAGTGTAGAGAACCGGAAATCCTTTTCACTGGTAACGAGGCATTCTTAGTCCTCAGGGGTGACTACGCATCTACATTTTGATAATTAATTGAGGATAGATGTAGGTGTCTATGAGCCACATCGGCATCCACTTACCATCAGGTGCATTGTGTGCTCATTTGTCACCCTTAATCTATAACAAAAACGTTTCGAGTATTTTGTAACACCTATGGATACGGAAGGATAATGAAGGTGTTTGACGTCCTAATGTCACATTTATTATTTCAAATATTATACAGTCATTAAACGATTCGAGACTATTCATGGGCTCTCTAATAATTTGAATGTTTTGCCGTTATTACTTGCGCGAGTTAACTACCACTTTGCGATGGTAACTACCACAAGCCTCGCATATTTCAGGTCGCTTCCCGTCGCCGGTCTTGGTAGTTTTTTTATAGGATAGGGTGACAAACGAGCATACAGTCCACCTGATGGTAAGTGGTTGCTGTGACCCATAGACATCTACATCTATCCTCAATAAAGAATCAAAATGCAGATGCGTTGTCACCCGCGGGGACTAAGATGGAATGCCTCTGTTCCAGTAAAAAGGGTCTCCGGTTCTCTACACTCACCATACGAAATACAGCAGCATTAAGCTGCTATTTTACGCTGGTATTCTGTGAGAGCGTGGTCCTTCCCCGGTCGAGCCGACCCATTCGTGCTACAACTATACTACTAATATAGCTGCAGCATGGCTCTACCACGTATAAAGCTCTACAAGGTAATCAGATTATACGATAATTTTTGCTCTTCATCAAACCTATTCGGCAACGCATCTGCAATTCCTCCGGTCTTGCAGATGTTCATGGGTAGCTGTGATCACTTACCATCAGGTGAGACGTATGCTCGTTTACCCCCTCTTTCATAAAAGAAACGTGCGTTGTGACAGTCATTTGTGGGGTGACCTGTGGCCAAAACATGTTGGTACTATATTTTTATTTATTCTTAATATATCCTTTATATTTCCCAGCCTCCTGCATAGATTGCTTTATATTTGCCACAGTTGACGCGCTTGGCGTAAGGCTTTGCAATCGTACTTTTTTATTATTTGAGTTGTTATCAGGAAGATGTTGCTGCAGTTGAAGTTTCAGTTTCCTTCTGTCGCCTTTTACGACACCCACGGGACGATATGGGTTAGTGGGTTCTCATACGCCACCACTACACGGCAGCATTTATATTAACATGCATTTATTTTCGATAGCAGCACAAAAGCAAAACGCTTGTACAGACTCGATTGATGTTTTGTATTATATATTGAGATGATGTAACATTCCATCTTAGTCAACATGGTTATAAAACTCACGTAACAATGCAGGTGTCTATGGGCCACAGCACCCAATTCCCATTAAGTAAAGAAATGAACTCCTTTGTCACCCTTACTTACATAAAAATAAAACGTAATAAAAATGCAAGGGATTTGAAAGAACTAAATAGAATAAAAAAGTGTGTGTGTATTATGTACGCACGTAGGAAGTTATACTTCTTTAGCGTAACAAAACAAAAAAACTTGAGAGACAATTACCCACTGAAGTTGTCGCTTTTAGGTGTCAGTGTGCGCGCGCATCGTAACAACTTCATGCGCGCGCATCGTAAAAATTCACTCTCATCATTTTTCCCAAACGCCCCAAAAGAAGTATAACTTCAAAAAAATATTCCAGGGGATATTATAATTAAAAACAATAAAATATTTTCCAAGTGTATTGAAGAATAGCTCCAACTAAAGAAGCTACGAGTATTATGTGGAAATTATTTTATTAAAAGTTTAATTTTTTGACCCTTTTGAGTGAATGGAATATCACAATGTCAAGGTAACAACTAGAATGTCGTCTAGTTACATTTAAACCTTCATCATCTATTTTCCACTCTTAGGGTTGGAATTTTTTGTTCAAATTTATATGGGACCATACCTGAAGTATAACCTATCATTTAAAAAATAATGCAGTCGAATTGAAAACCTTTCTTGAAATGGAACAAAAATATATAAGAAAGTGAATTACCAGCTTAAAGTTAACCCGTGCTATGTACAGGTGCGGGGCGCGGGGATGAGATGCGGCAGTCAGGTGGCCGCCTGGTCCTCTTTGTCCTCGTTCTCTTCCTCCTCCTCCTCCTCCTCCTCCTGAGCCAACAGCTGCCGCGCCAACTGTAAAGCCTGAAACGTTTTCATTTAAACTTTTATGTTGCATATAAAATACATATTAATATTACTTCTGTTCACATGCCGTCAATAGTAAATATTCTTTTTTGTCCATTGTTTTTTTTATAATGATTTCTTATATTTACGCGAACACTAATTTTTTTCAATGTTTTTTTATATAGAATAAGGGTGACAAGTCAGCACCAAGTCCACTCACTTGAAGGTGTAAGTAGATATTGTGGCCCATAGAGATCTACATCTATCCTCGATTAAGAATCAAAATGCAGATGTGTTGCCATCCCTGAGGGCTAAGACGGTATACTTCGTTTCCTGTTAAATGAGTCTCCGGTTCTCTACACTCACCATATGAAACGCTAGTATTTTGTGAGATTGATTTCTCCTACATTGAATGCCTCATAGGAAGGATATTTTCGATGGTCACCACGCTTGGCAACCTCTGTTTTTTATTATAATTAAGTTGTTATCAGGAAGATGCTGCACCCCATCTCCTGTTTGGGTTTACCTTTGTCGCCTCTTATGACAGCCGCGGGTAATTTGGGTGAGAGGAGTCTTTTACGCAATTTATAAATTCTCACGCCTGTCAGCTGTCACCCAGAGGGATCCATTGGGCACGGTCCTGACATACCTCTCTCGCGTCTTTCATTTTCATATATTTGCGCATATTTGGAATGCGTTTACTTTATGAGAAAATTCAATCGATTTGACAGTAGCCGTTCGTTGCTAGCATAGAGCAACACGGGCCACGGCGAGCGGCCGGTGTTGGTAAAAAAATTCGAAACAACACGACTGTTATTATTGTAATTTTTAAGTTTAAAAAGAAGTAAATAACAATGATGTGATTAAAAATTACTTATACATATATGAAAGGTAACGACATTTTTTTGTAAATTTGACATGGCAGATCTCTTTTTGCAGAAAAAAAAAACTGAACAGTTCGGCATTTTTGTAGGACGTCGATTCAGCCACGCAACTAGAGCAGTGCGGCAACAACTAGTTTTAATGTACGCACAGGACCGTGTGGACTTATACTTTGACAGAGGGGAACGCCTGCGTATGGCTACTCCACCCCTGTCCGCAGGTGGCTCGTGTTGCTTTATGGATGCTAGCGTCAAATTTTGACACAGTATACTAGATACTAGAGTGAACGAGAGTGCGAAAGTTCCACAAAAGCGTCTCGCAACGCACACACACAAGCGCGGTGTTCACCTACAGTAGCAGCACGCGATATTTAGTACTGCCGACACAGGAAGCGCGTTATTTTCTCTGTGTGCGACTTTAGGTGAATCCCGCGCTTGTGTCGGTGCGTTGCGTGACGCTTGTAACTTGTATGCCGGTTGCATACAAGCGTCTCGCAACTCTCGTTCACTCTGGTGTGCATATAGTTCGCCAATCATTGTAAAATAGCTCACGATTTAACCTGAAACACAATTTTTAATTTAGTTGTTCTAGTAGTTTTAATAAATTCTTTTAACAAAAACATTACTTAATTTCTTATATTTACGCGGACACTAAATTGAAAAAACTTAGTTTTACGGATTTTATCGCGTTTAATTTAACTTGTTTTTTTTTATTCCAGACGTTTCGGAACATTGCAGATCCCCGTTAAAAACAAGTAAAATTAAACGCTATAGAATCCGTGAAACTAGTTTTATTCAAAAACATCACTTACTAAACAATATAACCAAACCCCCACCGAACCCCGCCAACCGCCGTTGTAATCCCGGCTACAAGAGGAAAACAAAATCGTTACGTCATCTTTTTCATAAACTCAACCGGATCTACGCACTGCTCTCTGCTAATTAACGAGGCTCTGGCATCTGTCCAAATATGCCCACACTAAATTCCAAATGCGTCACCGAAACCGAAGTGAGGAATTGTATTTTACGCTAACCGACGCACTTAACCCCTCTGAGGATAAAGAGTGGAAAAGTCTCAGAAAGACGCGTTTACTCCTTTAATATGCGCTTAATAAGCGGAGTTTAATATGTTTCATATTTTACATTTTTGTATATTATATTGCAGTGTAGTGGCAGCGAAAAATAATCCACTACCTTATATCATTCCGTGACTATCGACAGATGAAACAGAGAAACTTAAACAAGACATGGGCAGCGGCGTCTTCCTAATTAAGAGCTGATATTAATAAAAAAACTACAGTTGCCAACTCACCCGTCAAGCGTGGCAACTATAGCAAATATCCCCCTGAGGCAATCTATGGAAGAGGCCTACTACCTACTACGTTCATTAGTGCACTTTGATATGTTGTAATGATGATATTTTATTATACTACAATTATTTCTAGTGCACCACAAGTTTAATTATAATAATTTGACAATGAAAGCATTGCTCTTTTGCAGTTGGATCTTTACGGTATTTACGGCGCTTCATAAGAAACCACCCTTAAGCATCGGTCACACCCAACGAACACTCGCTGCGATTAGGCACTCGCAGCGAGAACTCGCTGTGTGTGACAGGCTATTCGCTGCGAATAGATTCGCGCGAGTTGAATTCGCTGCGAATTGAATTGAACATGTTCAATTTTACTCTCCGCGAATGAGCACTCGTTGCGAGAATTCTTTGCGAGTAGCCAATTAGCCATTCCACTCAGTGCGCCGCTCCAGACTACACGCCTGTGCATAGGTCGTTTCGTTGCTGCATGATACGTGTGTGTAGGTCAAACAAATGAGTCAACCGATAAATGATTCTCTAAAATGGGGAAATTACGATATAATTCGTTTCTTGGGTGTGTATAAAAAAATGGGGAGCTATTTGACACAAATAATAGTAAGTAATTTAAAAAAACGCAAAGGTAGACGCCTTCATTGTTTAACGAATAAAATAAAAGATACATATTATAGATAATTCTCGTGTAGTACTCGCTGTGTGACAGGCAGGCAGCGAATTGTCGCTGCGAGTAATATCCGCCGCGAAAACACTCGCTTCGAATATTCGCTGTGTGTGTCCGAAGCTTTAAAGGTGCAGTCATACAGACATGTCGGCCTCGAGGCGAACACGATGTTAATGTGGGACACGCCTTGTTTAATGCGTCATTTATTTGTTATGTGATAAACTGAAATGCAAAATATTATGATAATAAATGGGTTGGAGAAAAATAAATTAAACTGAAATAGTCAAGTAAACTGGTAAAGCGTATTTTTTCTCTTTTTTTTTTGGATTTTTGTCGAAACATGTTAATCCTATCTTACCTTAAAATTCAAAATAACTTAAAAATAAGAATTAATACGTATAGACTATAATTACGACGAAAATTATAATAATCAATTGAGAGTAAATCCTTTGACATATTTAATTTAGTATTGATAAAATTCTTTGCACTGGATCAACATCTAAATATTCACATTAAATTCTTTCATCACAGCCTATATTTTTTGTTTTCGATTTAGCAATGCCATAGCCCTTATGGATGAATGTTTTGGTTGCCAAGGTGTCGTGCATTATTTAGCAGTGTATATTGTAGCATGAGGATGTGTACATAATTACTTAAACAATTCTGACCCGGTATTTAAAAACAATCTCAAGTATAAACTCAAAATTCGAAAATTTGACATTATGAAGTTTGAGTTTAAACACAAGTAAAGTTACAGTATGTTCCACTGCTGGGCACAAGCCTCCTCCCATTTCTGAGAGAGTTTTAGAGTAAGGAAATGTCAGACCAGACTTCAGACAGAACAGCAGTGCATGCATTCCTGTTTGGCAGCAGAAATAGATTAAAAGACTATATAGTAAGGCGATTTGTAAGTAAGGAGCAAATATAAATTAGAACACAATGTAATCAACCGTTCAGCATAGAGCCCACCGGAGCACTTGAATGATAAAATTTGGCTTATTACTTTAGATTGAGGTTATCCTACACTCACTCATGTCTCTTTAATTTTCTAAATAACTCTTGGAGTAAAGTTAAGAACATGATAAACACAATTTTTACTTATAAAAATTAGATTATTTAAAAAATAAAAATAAACACAATACTAAATATATTAAATTAAATCAGGTCTGGTTGAAATTTACATGGGACAAATAAATACTTTTTCAATATAAAAATAAAGTATGATAAAGTTAAATAAAGTAATGTTAATTGGAGATATTGCAAAACATATTTAAAAAATATACAGTTAAATTGGTAACCTATACAGCGAGAGATTCAATGACTGTATAACCAGAGATTCAATTATTTATAAAGTGGCCATTGGGAACACTGTCATACAAAAACGGATCTCATACGTCAATAATGTTATCTAACATTAAATAGCAAAAACATGTATTAAATTAATTAGAACAAACTTCAGCACATTCGGTATATTTTCTTTGAAAATTATTTTCTTTTAGCTAAAGTTATATATTTACATTATACACACAAAAAAGACTTCCCGTAGACTAGCTTGCAATAGACTAAGCGATTTGTTACCTAAAGGTAACAAGTAATGGATTACGATTTTGACCGCTTTTTTCCGTCTTAAATAAAATGTTTCGTTCCTTAAATAAAATGGAGGAGGATCCTCCCGATCCGGATGGTGTTCCCGGTAATCCTCGCCCTCCCATATTAGTGGATAAGAGTAACATTGAGCAAATTAATCGCAAACGACCGCAAAACAGTAGTGATACAATTAGCCCACAATAAAGTTTGATAATAAACCCAGCACAACCTTTACCATCGATCCAATCTGTATATACCCACCCTGATTATATTGAAAAAAAAGTCTAAATACTCTGATGAGGATGCTTCACCTTTTATAGTCCATGTGAGTAAAATAGCGAATGACTTATCATCCGGAACAGTGTTAAAACCTATTAAATTTGGCCACTTCCTTTTTCACAATAATATCAAAAATATTGTTTGCGATGGCGTCAAGCGAGTAGGACGCAACAGAATATCTGTTGAATTTAAAAGTGCAGCCGACGCCAATACTTTTATCGATCATCCAGCCCTTTCGGCAGCCAAATATGAAACTGTGATACCATCATATAATGTCACTCGAATGGGAATAGTTAGACAGGTTCCTGTAGAGTGGACATTAGAAGAATTAGTCACTTCCATTAAAGTCCCCTCTGGTTTTGGTAAAGTTATCAAGGCACGCCGACTGAATAGACGATCTGTTAACGAGAGCAATAATCCAATTTGGATCCCCACTCAGACTGTTGTTTTGACTTTCTCAGGACAAAAATTACCAACTCATATTTACTGTTTTTATACATCATTGCCCATAGAGACCTATGTTTTACCTATCATCCAATGCCATAAATGTTGTCGATTTGGTCATGTAACTTCCCAGTGTAGGTCTTCCCCTCGCTGTTTTATATGCGCTCAAAACCATGAAGGAGTTTCATGTTCTCGCCTAACTCCTACTTGCTTATTTTGCTCTGGTTCCCATTCAGCAAAAGATCCTTCTTGCCCTGAACACTCCAGACAAAAATCTCAGGGTTTCAGGCTATGCATGCCTCCGGGATGATAGCGAGTGATGGTCGTGCTGGTACTTCTATTTTCATTTCAAGAACAGTTACATTTTCACAAATTTCTCTCCCTTCTCATAGTCCAGCAATAAATGCTATTGCTATTAAGGCCCTTGATATCTCTATTCTCTCTGTTTGCATTCCTAATCCTGATGTAAATGTCTTAACAGAACTTGCAACACTTATTTCTTCTCTGTCACCTCCTATGGTTATTTTAGGAGATTTTAATATGCATCATACTGTTTGGGGCTCCCATCTTTGTGATTCACTGGCTCCTTATTTTAGATCTTATTGATTATTTTAATCTCTGTATTCTAAATGACGGGTTTCCTACTCGTCGATTATCCCCATTACAAAATGTTAGAAATGCCGTTCTCTCTGTTCCCAGATATTGCTTCCCTTCTTTTGTAGCAAATATTACCTTCTAGCCATGGCAGTGACCATTTTCCTATATTCATCACTCCTCCTACTTCCCCTAGAATAAATTTTCCATTTTGCCCCAGACTAAAGTATAATCCATCCAAAGCTAATTGGTAATTATATTCTTCAGTCTTAGAACGCGAGGTTTCAACTTTTCCCCCAATTAACAAGGATGACATTGTTCCTGTATATATAGAGTTCAGAAATGCAATTCTTTCTGCTGCTAATAAGTCAATCCCCTTAAAAAAACCATTCAAAAATAATTATCCTTCCCCTCCTTGGTGGGACCAAGATTGTTCAGCAGCTTGTAGGAGAAGAAAAGAGGCTGAATTAATATACTCCCGTTCTATGACTGCAGAGAATTATATCTCTTATAAAAAAATTGCTGCAGAAACCTTAAAATTACTGTCAGACAAAAAGCGAACTGGTTGGTTTAAATTCTGTGAGTCACTGTCACCTAGGACTCTCCCATCTTTAGTCTGGAGAAATGTTAAAAAATATCGCTGTGCAGTTTTCAGTGAAAATGTAATTTCTAATGATCCTTCCCCATTCTCCAATAAATTTGCACCACAAACAGTCCCATCATATGATGAATGCCTAGTTTTTAATTCTGCTTCTTTACAAATACATGATAAATTTGATTCCCCCTTTTCTTCTCAGGGATTGTTTACTGTTCTCAATGGCCTTAAAGACTCCTCGCTAGGTATTGATGGGATTCCTTATTCGTTTATATTTAATAGTAGCGAGAATACTAAAACTGTTTTATTATCCATCTTGTTTTTTTTATATAGAATAAGGGTGACAAACGAGCATACAGTCCACCTGATGGTAAGTGGTTGCTGTGGCCCATAGACATCTACATCTATCTTCGTTTGCGAATTTAAATGCAGATGCGTTGTCAGCCGTGAGGACTAAGATAGAATGCATCTTTTCCAGTAAAAGGGTCTCGGTTCTCTACACTCACCATACGAAACACAGCATTAAGCTGTTATTTTGCGCTGGTATTCTGTGGGAGCGTGGTCCTTCCCCGGTCGAGTTGACCCATTCGTGCTACAACTATACTATTAATATAGCTGCAGCATGGCTCTACCACGTAATAAGTGTAATATTTATATTACTGGTGCTCCTCCTGCTGAATGGAAATCCCAAATCATTTTGCCCATTCTCAAACCAGGTAAGTATAGCAATGACCCTTCCAGTTACCGACCTATTGCCCTTTCATGTACTTTGGCAAAATCTTGGAACATCTAATAAAAAATTCCTTGGAATGGTTTTTGGAAAGGAATAATGTCTTACCTAAAAGCCAATTCAGTTTCCGAAAAGGCTTAAGTACCATGGATAGCTTTAGTACTTTAGTCACAGATATTCGTATTGCTTTTCAAGACATGAATTTCTCATAGGAGTTTTCTTGGATATTTCGTCTGCATATGATAATGTGCTTCTTCCTGTGCTCAGGCAGAAAATGCTTAATCTGAGCATTCCAGTGAGGATAGTCAATTATGTCTCTAACTTTCTCTCTTCTAGATCCATATCTATAAATGTTCAAAATTTCCTGCTTCCTCCAAAAACTATATGGAAAGGACTTCCACAAGGCTCAGTGCTTAGTCCTCTCCTTTATTCTATATATATACACATGATTTAGAACTTTCAGTAAATTATTTTTGTAATGTCCTTCGATATGCAGACGATTTAGCTCTATAAATCTCTTTAGACAACTTCACAGTGGCATGTTCCCGCCTAAACTCATCCATGAATTATTTACAATAATGGTCAACTAATCATGGCCACTCCTTATCTGTGGCCAAAAGCAGTGTGGTGATCTTTTCCCGTCAAAGGCGAGTTCCTGATATATCTGTTGTTTATGATAATCAACCTATTCCAGTTAGAGGTAATGTCAAATTTTTGGGAGTTGTCCTCGATTCGAAATTGTCCTTCAGTCACCAGTCACCACATTGAATATTATATATTATATACAAAAATGCGAAAAAAATATAAATATCCTTAAGTCTTTGTCTGGTGTTAGGTGGGGGTCCCATCCTTTTCTCAGAAATTACTGTACAATGCTTTAATACGAAGCCACCTTGACTATGGATGTTTTCTTTTGGAGCCTTGCAATAAATCATCCCCTGAGAGTAATGGACAAAATTCAATCGAAATGCCTTAGCATTATTACAGGGGCAATGAAATTCTCACCAATAACTGTTCTTCAGGTTGAGTGCGTAGATCCTCCTTAAAGATTGAGAAGACAATACCTTTCAGACAGATTTTTATTTAAGATCTGCCAGCTTTCAGATCATCCCCTAATTCCTAAATTGCATCTTCTTTCAGAGTATATCTCATCTGGCCGTTTCTGGACCCATAAGAACTCTCCCTGCTTGTTTAAGTTTTGTAATTTTTCTTCAGCTTCCTTACCCAATCTTTCAATGTGCAATAAATCCACTTTTTGATGTTCCTTACGAGGCAATTGTTTTCCAACCTGACATTCATCTAGATCTAGGTATAGAAAAGGAATCTGCAATGGCAAATTTAAAATTAAAAGAAATTGTAGAAAAAACCTTTAAAGATTGGCTTGTCATGTACACAGACGCTTCCAAACAGTCTGATGGAGACTATACTGGAGCTGTTGTTTGGATTCCTAAGTTCAAAATCATTCTTAACTTTAAATGCCCCTCACTATCCTCCACTTCTACTGGTGAAGCAACTGCAATCAGTGAAGCTTTGTTATATGTCGAGTCACATAATCTTAATAAAACAGTTATTTTCACAGATTCAAAGAGTTGCTTGTTAGCTATTTTGTCCAATCAATTCCATAACAAACATAAATTTCCACTAATTCTCAAAATAAAAAATACCCTATTCAGATGCCATCTTAAAGGAATCCATGTTTCAGTAGCCTAGATCCCTGGCCACAGTGGTATCTATGGAAACGAAACAGCTGATGTTCTCGCTAAAATGCAATTGCTAATGGCATTGTACAAAATTTAATTTACTCACATGACCTAATTTTGCTAGCTAAAAGGAAACTGAATGAAAATTGGATTAAATTGTGGAAGTATCCAAAATGTTAAGGGTAAGCTATGCTGTCATCCAAGAGGTTATTCCTCCCAAGTGTTGGTTTTTAAATTAAAGTTGCAAATAAACATGCAACTTCAATCATCTGTAGATTGAGAATTGGACATGCCTGTACACATGTAAATCTGGCAAAAATCAGAGTTAGGGATAGCTCATTGTGTGAATGTGGCTAGATGAAGGCTCCACAACCATATTTTTCAACTGTCCCAAACTATCCTCCTCCCTTTATGATTACCTTCCTCCGTATATTCCTCGACCTATAGATTTTAATTCTCTTTTAACATATACAAGTACTCCTTTTGTGTATATTTTATGTGATTTTATTAATACTAATAACATGAAACTTTAAATCCTTGTCACTTTTAACATACTAATAAGATTCTAACACATGTGTTTGTCATTTGTTCTAGGTAATTCAACAGATAGATTTGTCAAAATTTTAATTAAACTCATAAGGTTTCATTTTCCACTCAATACGTCATGGCGAATTTTACCAAACCGCCACAAAACGAAAAAGAAAGAAAGAAGAAAGACAAGGCGTGTTTAATTTCCAAATGGGCACACAGGGTGGGCTGACACACGGGCATGCCTAAGCTGTCTGCCCCTTGCGGGTGTCATGACACGTGAAGGGTTATGGTAGTACTAAATACTTGACAGATTACACTTTACTTCAATCTATGTTTTACCATTTTTTTAAACTAAATTAGTAAGATGCCATATTGAAAGTTGACTATATTTATTATTAATTTAGAAATAATTTAGTAGTCATATTTTTTTTATTTTTAGTCGTTATTAAAAAGATGAGATGATCTTCCTGAAAACAACTAAAACTAATTAAATAACTGCAGTTGCCAAATCACCTGCTAATAATTGGCACTGGCAACTATGGTTAATATCTTCCCTATGAAGCAATCTATGGGGGAGGGGTTTTTCAGCAGTAGGCTTTTCATCATCATCATCATTACAGCCCTTCACAAGTCCACTGCTGAACATAGGCCTCCCCCAAGGAATGCCACAAAGCACGGTCCTGAGCCACCTGCATCCATTGACTTCCTGCATGTCTTACCAGGTCGTCACTCCATCTAGTGGGGGGGACGCCCTACACTTCGCCTGCCGGTACGAGGCTGCCACTCGAGAACCTTTTTTCCCCATCGGTTGTCGGTTCTTCGAGCCATATGGCCAGGCCCTTGCCACTTCAGCATACTAATTCTTTATAATCTCTTTATAATGATATCCTCGTTTTTAAGTCTATCACGCAGAGAATCGCCGAGCATAGCCCTCTCCATAGCTCGCTGAGCCACTTTGAGCTTCCTCATATAGCCAGCAGTGAAAGACCATGTCTCATATCCATAGGTCATCACTGGCAACACGCACTGGTTGTACAATCTAGTTTTGAGGTATGTCTGACGAGAAGATGTGTCGTAAATTCCCGAGTTGAATCCGTCAATTGACCTCTTGGTCGAAGTTGGACTTACCTAGTCGGACTATTTGTCCCAGGTAAACATATTCGTAAACATAGTGCTCCCAACAACTACCGGCATAGGTGTGACATGGACGTTAAACATGATTATTGTTTTGTCCATGTTCATCTTAAGACCTATCCGTTGTTGGGTTAGGTTTCGTACTCTGGTTCTGTACTCGGAAAGCCATCGTAGCCCTACTGTACAAACACTTCAGCACTTCGATATACCGACAGTCCACTTGGCACCGCTGAAGGACTGCAGCACCGCCAAATTCGACGGAATTAAAGGCTTTCTCATAGTCCACATATGCAAGACATAGTGGCAGATTGTGCTCTTCGGTCTTCTGCAATTTGCCGAAGGGTATGTATGTGGTCTGGTGCTAAAGCCTTTTCGGAAACCGGCTTGTTCGGAAGGCTGGAAGTCGTCGAGTTTGCGTGCGAGACGATTCGTAATGACTCTCGAAAACAGCACGTAGACGCGGCTCAGAAGGAAAATCGGTCTGTAGTTCTTCAAGAGAGCGTTGTCGCCTTACTTGAAGAACAAGACCACCGCACTTCTGTCAAGTGCCACCATAGACGGAATTAAAGAACTTCTGAAGGACTTTAAGTACCGGTTTTCCACCCGCTTTCAGAAGCTCCGCTGTAATTCCATCCTCGCCCGGGGACTTGCCGTTTTTAAGGTGCTGGAGAGCCATTCTAATTTCACTCAGACTGACTTCCGGATATCATCGGAATAGTGTCGGATAAGACTTGTTACTCACACTTGCGTGTGGCTCCAACGATGACGTGTACAGCTGCCCATAGAACCTCTCAATCTCACTCAAAATTCAGGTGTCCCGGAAACGATGCTGCCACATTCGGTCTTCAACCCGACAGTTGGCTCTTTCTGACAGACAGATCTCTGGCCAAGACTTTGGAGCCCTGGTTCCGCTCGATCGCTTCTTCAATACGAGCAGTATTAAGTTGCATGTGCCTATAACCATTGGGTGATCGCTACCATTTTCACCCTCGCGATCACTGAGACATCACTGAACAGTTTGCCGTCTAGTCGTCATAATGAAGTCAATCTCATTTTGTCGAACCGTCGGGGCTTGACCAGGTCCACTTTCTGTGGGGCTGCTTCTGGAAGAAAGAGTTCATCATAAAGTCCCTCTTTCTCCATGAAGTCAGCCAGTTGCTTTATTCCAGGTTCCGTTGGCTATTCCTAATTTCCCTACTTTCAGCTCACTGTTCTCTCTTGTGCCTAGTTTTGCATTGAAATTTCCCATTAACACCGTATAGTGGATTTTGGAGGAATGCATGGCTCTAGAGATATCCCTATACATTTCCTCCACCTCCTCATCGGGATGTACCGAGGTTGACCTGTATGACCTTCAGCGAATATCGTTTGGTGATTCTGAGTATACGCAACCCTCGTCGACACACTCCCAATCTTTACAACGTTGTTAACGAGAGACTTGTGACACCTCCTTAGGACAAATGGTCACCCTCCCGGTGATAGAACAAGTTGCCAGATTCGAGGATTACCGTGTCCTCCCCTCTCTTCGGATCTCGGATAATCCTATAATATTCCAGCGCAACTTGTCTATCTCTTCTTCCAGCTCCAGGATCTTCTCCTCAGTCATCAGGGGCGTGCGTTATTAGGTGCCAGGTCAGTCGTCGTAGGTGGCAACGAACCTCCACCGGAGATTCCCTGCCCTGCCGTTACCATGGTCGCCACCGAGCCAGAAATAGCAGGCGGCCGGGGACTGGGGGTTAGTGTCGTTGCTCATGGGGGTATATTGCCATAGTTGCCACGCTTGGCGAGCGGGTTGGCAACTGCAGTTTTTTTATAGCTTTTTGTTGTTATCAGAAAGATGCTGCTGCCCATCTTCTGCCTCAGTTTCCCTCTGTTGCCTTTTACGATAAGGGGTAGTGGGTATTCTTACCCGTCACTACACGGGGTGGCTTTTGATAGGCTGTAATGAATTAATAAATATATCAAATGAAAATAGCTATTTATACAAATTTAATAGTTTAGTTTAGGTCAAATAATACATGAAATACTCATGAGTCCAAAGTTTAAAACAGTAATTACAGTACAGTGAGTTAAAATCATAGAGTATACACTGCGTACCATCCTACTGGAGCAGTTACGAAATAAAAAGTAGTGAAATGGAAGGCAATTGCCATGTACGACATTAAAAAAACATGCATGTCAATATCAGAAGGTGAACATCAATGTCCGATGAACATGAAAACAAAAGAATTAATGTTGTTGTTTAGCTCTTAAAATCAATCATATTAAAAGTTTTACATGATTGATTTTAACAGCTAAACAATTGTAAAATTGAAAACGGTGTTTATTAATTGAGTATGATTAGGTAAATCTAAAAAAAAAGAAATAGAAATAATATTTTGACAGTAGTTTCTATTTTAATAAGTGCCATAAAGCAACAACTTTGTATGGAGCGAGAAACATTAATTTGCTGTCAGCATTCTTATGAGCCACATTCACATTAACATTTTTTTATAACACCAGTTCTCAACGAACTACGGCTGCGTACACCCACATCAATCAATCATTTTATATTTATCATTAACAATTAGTTTAATAGTTTAATATCAATAAATTACTGGAAGCTATCTTTTATCATTTATCAAATATCAATTAAAAGAACCATACAGACTTAAAAGTTGATCTTATCTAAGATAGGAAAAGGATAAGACCTTTTGTGTAAATGCATATATTATGGCACTCTATTATATTCTGAACAGTTGATAAATTCCTTATTTGATATATTATATAGAAATGCATTTGATAGGCGACAAAAAATATGCCCATAGTAAATTATGTATACTTTCCATACATTCATTTTTCTTAGAATGGTAATATTTCAGTAAAAAGTTAAATATGAATCTAACCTGAAATTCGTTGTAGTGCATTTTTCTTTTCTTTTCAAATTCCAGCCGCCGCTGGCGCACTTCTTCAGGTTCTTCCATATCTTCATCACTTTCACACGGCTCTGTACATTTAGGTGGCTTATTCATACTAGCCGCTAGCTTTGCCGCCAAGATATTAGCGTCCAACTCATCTGCTGGTTCTAAATCGCCATCTATTGCTTCTGAGTAAGGAGTTTTAGGCTCATCAACTTTCATATGACCGTAATCTTTATCAGCAGGGTGAAACGTTTCTATAATATTCATTTCGTCGAACCTCTGTTCTTTCGGCTTCTTACTAGTAGACGGCGATCCGTCATGTCCATCGACGCTTCTCGAGGTTTTCAAGATGCCCTTGGAAGGCTTTTTTTGTAAATTCTGTGCCATAATTATGGATTTAAAATTGCATTTTACAAGCTAGGATGTAGTTGCAGCACGTTGAGTAAGTTGCAGTTCAAGACAATTTATTTTATTTTTCTGCAGATGACAAACAGAAATTCTACCATTTTTGGACAATCTGACATTATGTTAGAAAACATATATGAAATATTTTTAATTATTTAAAGGCAAAGGGATCTGTGCCCATACACCCTAGTAGTATGTTGATGTACCACATTGAGAAATTTTTGGGAGATTTTGATGTTAGAATCGATCGACGAGCTCTGCTGATGTCGACCAAGGTTAAAGTAAGGGGAAGTAATGGCAACAAAGGGAAAGGTGCAGCGAGGGGCAAATTATCGTTCTAGCAGGCGGAAACGACCCCTGCTCACCCACGCCCTTTAATGGCTCACCCAGAGGGTAAGACGAGGATCCTCCAGGTAAATCTTCACTATGCAGGAGCTGCATCTGTTATGGTGGAGTGTTGCTTAGGGATACATTCAAGGATGACAAACAATTGTCAAAGTTCTATTTATACCTAAGGCTGGTAGAAAAGACTGCGCTTTACCAACGTCCTTTAGACCTATAAGCTTATTTTTCTTTGTTTTGAAGACATTGGAAACGATTATAGATAGATATATTAGGACGAAGCCCTAGCCACGATGCCCACATATTACAACAAGCATGCTTACAGCAAAGGCAAATCTACAGAAACAGCCCTGATCAGTGTTATTGGCAGGGTCGAATAAGTGCTAAAAGATAAATAAATACCTCTTTGTGTCTTTCTATATACTTAGGGCGCCTTATATATACCTATAGTAGCCTCACATCGTTGCTGGTGGGGGCTTGACATCTAAATATGTTGACCTCAAGACCACAAGGTGGGTTCAGTCAATGTTATACTACGTTGTGCCATACCTCTGTCACTCTTGCTACCTGCGCGACGTAAATACCTACAATCACACGGAATCTCAAGTTACATACGCAGTCTGGGCTAGCGCGTTTTAAGCGAGCGACGTACCAGTGAAATTCAAAGTTTTTTAACACTGTTTAGGTACGTAAACAGATTTTTTGTATATGTTTGTCTAAATATTTTTTATTATTGTTTTGTATAAATGTAGATATTGGATAAAAGAGTTGTATATGTTTTAGTGAAATTTATATGTATATTATAGAAAATACATTCATTAACAATTTTGAAAACATAATGAAAAAACCAGCAAATAATTTACTAAAATTATTAACTAATATTAATTTTATCACGCCGTTTTTTTTTAACTCTTCAATTTAATAACTGTTATTTTAGCGACGGTAAAGAAATATAAGACATTATATTAAACTAAAACAGTTGTGAATTAAATAAATAATGAAAAGGTTCGTAACAAAGAGTAAAAAAATACACAGCTACTGTATTTTTTATTCTTTGTTAAAAGCTCTAGGTAACCACGGAATATCGAATGTGACGTAGGAAGAGGAATGATGCAAAGCCATACGGACACTCGCGCGCAGCGTTTTAATTTAACTTGCGTGCGTGATTTATCTAATGAATAATAATTACGTAGGCTATTAAAACTTCGGCAAGTAGTCAACATCACAGAAGCGCAACTTCTGTACGTAGTACTATTATTTATTCTGTGGTTGTGTGAAAATCAATCTGCAAAAACACTACGTTAACCGTATTATATACAGGATCGCGCGGACGCATAGTTGTTGCCCATAAATCATAATAAAAATAGGATAATTTCAAATAAAAATAGAAGCCCTATATATTTGAACTTAAGTTTAAAATTTGGCTACTCTTTGAAAAATAACCCTGTATATTAAATCTGGTAGTCCAGTAACAATGTTATCCAACTGTTAGCTCCGAGATCAAACTTAGTGACCTCGAAGCTAGTGGGAGACTGCGTGAACCATTTAAATGCCAGGGGGTGTAACAAAAGGTTCGTTTTGAGATGGATTCTGGGTCATGCGGTTATTGTAAGCCGACAAGAAGTCGGGTCGATAACGGGAGGGGTCAAAAAGTACACGATTTGCATTCAAGTCATTTTGTGGAATCTCAAAAAGCCTGGCTCGATTAAATTCTGATATACCAGGCTAAAAACATTCCAAAACCTTAATACGGGCATATGATCGTAAATTCGCTTCAGATGCCCTTAGATTAATTAAGAATAAAAACTGCGTATTTTGGCAAGAACCGTGACTGTATATTACTGTTTTAAACAGCATAATATGTCCATCTTTGGACTAAGCAACTCAAGTATTTTCTGATTCTCTTCCTTAACAAAAAGAAAAACCTCTGCACATCATAACTGATTACGGACCCCTAATGCGCGAACGTAACACTTATCTAGAAAACTCCTACTAACTTAGCTCAGAAGAAATCAAAGTGCTCACAGCTAAGCAATTCCTTCAATTCATTGAGCAAGCAATCAAAATAGATCTTACTGGTCGCAGTGATACTGGTCATAATATAGAACGCACAAAAAAAAAGTGAACTATTCGTGGAAAATGTAGCAAGCATAAACCAACACGAGCCACAAGTGATTCGATATAAATAAATAAATAAATAAAATATTTATTTGCATAAAATATGGTACATTTTTAGATCTTATAATATAGTGTGAACACGCATGTTTTACCGATTTATCGGTATGCAAATATTACGTCGACCTGCAATTGAATAATTAAAATTACAAAATTACAATAACATTTCATATCAAAATATAATAAAACAGTGTAATGTCAATAAATTTAGGATGCAAAAAGAGAAAAAAAAATATACAGGCATGGTCATGTCATAATGCATAATAAAACTAGTATAATGCGTAGACACTTTGGCGGCCTCTGATCGCAGGGGTACCTCGTTCAGAGCCGGGGCGGCATCAGAGGCAGCTGAACTGAGTAAGTGGCGCAAATATGAGTCTCTGAGAGATGACTACATATTTGTGCCATTTGCTGTAGAGACTATCGGTCCGTGGGGTCCACGTGCGGTCTTAAAGGAACTCCATCCGCGGCTGGTTGTTCCTGCTGGTGATAAGAGGGCTGGCTCTTTTCTCGCTCAAAGGCTAAGTATAGCCTAATATAGGGAAACGCAGCCATCGTTCTTGGCACGATACCGCGTGGAGTAGGACTGTTTGATAATTAAATTACTAGTTTTAGTTTTTAAAATTATAGTTTTTAATATTGTATATAATAAAATATTGTATAATGTCATCAGTCAGTCAAATTCTAATTCATTTGTCAATTTGAAATTTCAAACGTCAACAACAATTCGCTTGAGGTGACCGTCACGGCAGAATTTGATAAATTCATTTATATCATTAAAACAGTTTTCAATCAGAATCCCGAAAATAATTTTTTTAAAGATTAAATGTCAAGTTTTGAATATGGTTCGGAAGTAAATTAAATAGTCGAACGCACATGCTATAACTATTTCTAGCAAAACAAGTTGTGGCTGCCTGGGGCACAGATAACTTCCACGGGAACCTTCTTGTACCACCACGATCATTATGTTGTTTTGTGAAGAAGTTAGCATTTTTTTGGTCAATATTAAAATTTCATATTATATAGGGAATGTAATGTAAGGTAAGGTAATTTTTAACTTTTTAAAGAGAGGTCTACATGATTCCATTTGACCGACACCGCATATAGATCGTATACATCTCTTCTGTAGTATAAAGACACGAGAAATGTGTGTCGAATTTCCCCACAGAATCAGTCCATACCTCAGTATAGAATCAACCTATCCATGGTATGCCATCAGAGCTGTCTTCAGGTTAGCTAATTTTGACAGACGATACAGAGCGAACACAAACCTGTTAATCCTCTTGCATACAGTGTCAACGTGATTCTGCCATGTGAGTTCGGAATCAATCACAATACCGAGAAAGGTCGCTGATGTGGTCATGGCAATGGGATCGTTACCATGGTGTACCGATAGTTGTTGGGGTTTACCATTTTTGTTGTAAAATTGTATATATTTTGTTTTACTTGTATTAATTTTCAAATAATTATATTTTAGCCAATTCGTTATATTTCTTATTTCATTATTTATTTCATCATTATAGTCAGTGTTAGGTTTTTTATGTATAGTTATAGAAATATCGTCAGCATAGAGTGTAACAGGATATTGCGTCCACTTTGTAAGGTCATTGATGTAAAGAATGAATAGTAATGGTCCCAATATACTGCCCTGTGGGACACCTGAGTTATTCGCCCTAATTTCCGATCTATACGTCACACTCTGACACCCATCATCCAGCCTCAGTACTTCCACAAACTGAGTCCTTTCACTGAGATAGCTCCTTATCCAATCATAGGCCGGTTCTCGCACACCATAACGCTCAAGCTTATTCAGAAGATTATTATGATTGACAAAGTCAAAGGCCTTACTCATATCGAAAATAATGGTGGATATGGGAACCCCGTTGCCCATATGGATCGATATGTTCTTAATAAGGGAGTAACAGGCCAGTGCTGTTGACCTTTTTTGCGAAACCCAAATTGTTCCTCCCTAATTATGCAGTGTTTTGTGAAAAAAGAATTTAATCTGACCTGCATGATCTTTACGAATATCTTTGACAAAACTGGGATAAGTGCAATGGGTCTGTAGTTGTTTAAATTATGCCTCTCGCCGCGTTTAAATAGTGGCTTGACAATGGACATCTTAAGAGTGCTCGGAAATGTACCCTCTTCAAAGCAACGATTCACAAAATGTGCCAGCAAAGGTGCCAACTCACTTGCGCAAGCCCTAACTATCTTCGTACATATCGCATCATGACCTGTGGAACTTGTGTTGTTCAGAGTGTTTACAATTTTGATTATTTCATTTTAGTCGGTAGGGTTTAAAAATATAGATGCGGAAATACTTTCGATGAACTTCAGTTTAATTAAGTTACATAGGTACATTTGTCGAGTCTATAAAGTGATTATTACATGCGTTTGCAATATCTGAAGGATTATCTATAATTTTGTCATTTATTTTTAGCTAGTCAATATTATGTTTGTCATTTACTTCGTCTTTGTTATTTATTATATACCAAGTGGCTTTGCATTTATTCCTGGCTCTATTAACATATTTCTTATTAGTAATTTTTTGGGATAGTAGTATACATTTCCTAAGTATTTTAGAGTACTGTCGGTATTTATTTTTATATGTGTGTTTTTATAATAAGACAAACGTAATTTTCTTTTAGTTTGACATGATATTTTTAAGCCCTTGGTTAGCCATTTTGATTTTGTGTTAACTTTATTGAAAATCCTAATTTTGTATTTAGGAAAACATAAATTATATAAGAGAATAAGTTCATTATGAAATAGTGTGAAATCATCATTTACATTTTCGAAGTCAATAAGGTTTCGCCATGGGTAGCTCGTCAAAACATATTTGAATTTGTTCAAGTTGTCAATACTATAATCACGTCTCATTTCAAACCAAGTTTTAAGCGGTGCTTTACGCAATTTAACCGGTACAGACAATAGTTGAGCTGTATTATGGTCTGATAAGCACACGACTTTAGTATACCCGACTGCTTCCTTTATATTGCTCGCGAAATGTAAAGTGTAGGTGTTTTAATATGCAACTCCAGATTGTAGCTAATTAGTATTTTTATTAATTAGTCCGACTTATTACTTTTTGATGGTAATATAAATCTTATGTTTTTTATCCGCTTAGAGGCCAAGAGATGTTATTGTCATTAACTATCAACGGGGTTAAGTTATCGTCAATATCTCCCAAGAACTACACAGTGTAACACATCAACGTATTGTGGAAGAGTTTCGTGAATTAAATCCAAATCAGACTAGGCTGTATGGTAAAAGGCCTATGCCTGACTTAACTCGCGAATCGTAATTCGTAACAAATAAAATAAATAAATATTTTGTATACCCCCTCCTTGCTAGGGATGGGCAAGCGAGAAAAATATATCGATATTTTTTGTATCTATTTTTTTAAACTCTATTGAATAGCATCGATATATCGTCATGTTTGGCAGGATGTAGTAGGATGAGGGCAAAAAATTTATTACTGTACGTTTTGACGACGAAAAAAAAACAACAGCACATGAATGCTTTTGTACTTGGTTTTGTTGCTTAATGTTTTCAAAATATATCGAAATTGATATGAATTCGATATTCTAAAATAAATATCGAATATCGATATATCACGATTACAAATATCGACGATAAATATCGATAGTTATGTGAGAAAATTTCGATATATCGATATTTTTTACCCAAGCCTACAGTTTGTTCTATAGATGTGCCAACTCGGAAAAATTACGACTCGAGTTAACTTGAGTTGAAATTCACGCAACTCGAGTTACCAGTACGAAACACGAAACAGAGTAAGGCCGGCCACATACATATGGAATTCCGAATCGGAATATCGAAACGGAATCCCGAAACGGAATTCCGTGAACACATCACACACATACGTTTATTTCCGTTCGGAATAACAAAGGTCAGTTGAGAGAGGTTAGCCATTGAGTCTAGACATTCTGCCAGCGAATAATGACGACGATATTCTGATTGCGATTCCATTGTTGCTGTATCATTGTTACTGGGTGCATCCCCTTATCACCCTAAGCTTGCAATATAGTCAATATTATGTAAAAATATCTATCTATCCAGAGATATGTTTTAAATATGGATGTCTGTAAACTCTTTCGACGAATTATTAAATAAAATAAGATGAAAGGTTACGAAAAGCCATACACCACATACATACATACGGAATTCCGTTACGGGATTCCGTTTCGATATTCCGATTCGAGATTCCGAACGCAGCAAGTTCATATAAAATCTATGACCCGCCATACACATACGGTATTTTTCCGTACGGAATTTTCTCCGATTCGAGATTCCGTATGACCGCCTGTGCGTTCGGAATCCCGAATGGAAAAAAGCTGCTCCGAACGCAAGTCTCCCATAGATTTTGTACGAGTTGCAACACGCATACGTAAATTCCGTATGGAACGCGCTCAGTGTTCGTCGCACGACCGAAGCGAGTAGGTGTGTTTATGTATGTTTTTACATTTAATCTTATAGGTGTATGGCTTTTCGTGACCTTCTGTTATTAATAATTCGTCGAAAGAGTTTACAGACATCCATATTTAAAATATATCTCTAGATAGATAGATCTTCTCACATAATATTGACTATATGCAAGCTTAGGTAGGGATACATGTATGTTACAGCTGGCAATGGGGTCGCAATCAGAAAATCGTCCTCATTATTCGCTGGCAGGGCTCAATAACCTCTTGACCTGTTCAGGTGTGTGTGTGTGTTCACGAATCCGTTTTGGTTGTTCGATATTGTTCGAAATTATGTATGTATGTGCCTACAAATTACTATAAATTTGTTTTTCTATCTAGCTCTTTGATGGGTTGGGATAACTATAATTACCAAACTTATTATGTGGGATTGAAATAAAAAGGTATATTTAGTATGTATCACATACTGTATTTTTGGTTGTAATCTTAGTTATAGCAAGTACCTGTATTTAACAACAAAACTAGCTATATAGCAGTCTTCACGAAACAATATTAGTCTAGCTTTAAGATGTAGGTACATAAGCTATTAATAGTTTAATTATAACAGTCAAAATATTCTTAAATAAATAAACAAAAATTCAACTTGAAAATGTAAGTTAAGTGTTACATTTGGCGTTAATTTAAAATATGATGTATCTTACAACTTAACCACCCTTTCGGGCAATACAATAATTTGTCTGTGACTGACATAACTACATTGATCATAATTAATCAAAATTATAAAAGAAATTAAATTACATAACTTAGCTATTATAAAATTCTAAATAACAGATTGATTTGGTTGTAGCTAAATACTCTTTAAAACACAAAGCACACAACGAACGAATCGCGCTCTTTCTCTTTTGCTGGCTCATTTGATCTCTTCACTTCATGTATAGCAGCCCTAACTCGAGTTAGTCGAGTTAGGGAGATCCAACTCAACTTGACCCATCACTAATAGTTATTTATCTATGTTATGTACAAATTATGAAATTACAATTTCATAATAAATAACATACCTACATAGTACATACTAAAAGCAGTTAATAAAGTTAAAAGAGAGGAAAATTTGCTTATAAATAAAAAAAATATTTAAGCCAAGACAGAACAGTCTCAGACAATTGTCATAATGGTTGAAGACTCGAGCATAAATTCTAAGCCAAAGGTGAGGTTTGTAATCAAGTTTCATTTTGAGATTAAAGGTCTGAATACATTAGTTTTGGTTTTGGTTCGATATTGCATTATTATACCGGGCTTTAACTTGTTGGAATATTAGAGCTTGAATTTCATTACATAAATACATTATAAGTACTAATTTATAGTTTTCCTTTAATCAGAATAAAGCAACACGGCCAAAAGCTGTATACTTATGGACAGAAGCTGATGTACAAAAATGGCTGAGGCGTCATTGCAGTGACTATTATAATTTATACTGGGAAAGATTTCATGAGGTAATGCAGTATTTTATTAATTTATTATCAACTCTGTTGTGATGCTTTAATAAAAGAGATGGTCCGTCAAAACTTTTATGCTCTTTTTTGCACAGTTAAGTTTTATATTAACCTCAGTATTAATATCTCGGTTAAGGTATTATCTTGGTCTTGTGCTTGTAAGTGCAGCTGTTAATTATGTGATCTCAGGTTAGAATCCTGGGCCAAAATCCACCAAGTTGGGTTTTTCGGTCGGACCAATATCAGCCTGGAAGTTGGCTGTTTTCACGCCTATACTTAATATCTCTCCGGCTGTGTTGCATGGTCTTCCCCTAGTATTATGATCGTGGGAGATTAGAGAGTGGACTTGTGTTTGCACACGTACTATAATCCTGTCCCATGCAGATGGCTAGTCTCTTTTGAGACTGACTAAGTTGGGTCTGTAAGACTGGTTATATATACAGGGTTATTTTTCAAAGAGTAGCTAAATTTAGACTTAAATTCAAATATATAAATAATGATATACCGTTATTGCAGTTTGAGAATAATGATATACTTAGCTTTATTGCAGTTTTTGAAAATACAAGTAAATAAGGCTTCTACTTTTATTTGAAATTATCCCAAATTGAATGTGATTTATGGGCAACAACGTTTTTGCCTACCGATCGACCCTTACGAATGTTTGCGTGCGCAGTAAAATCATTTAAAAGAATGCATTACCACGCATTTTGAATTTTAAAAATTAAAAAGATAAAATGTATTAGATTTTTTTTAATTAATTTTTTTTCACCATTTGCCTATATTACTTATTCTGAACCTGCTCTGCAAATTTGGCTGGTTACTGCAAAATAACCCTGTATATTTTATTTTATTTTCTTGTTTCAGCATGACATAACTGGAAGGGCATTGGTGCGGATAAATGATAATACACTCCTAAGAATGGGAATCACAAATAAAGACCATAGGGAAGCTATATGGCGAGAGATCCTTAAACTGCGGCTCAAGACGGATATTGTCGAAATAAGAGATTTGGAAAGGGCAGATTTTAATTATGATTTGTGACACAGGGAATCCGTTTGTTGGGAGAATGTTGGAACTCGTCAGTCGGTTTTTGTAAAACACACACTCAAGTTATTAAATGTTATTATTGCATTAAAGATTATGTCACATCAAACTGTGGGGTCCAAAAAACATGGCCATGCGTCATATCATTACTGAAGCATATTTCTTATGTACAAACATGTGTATAGGTATAATATTCTAAATTTTTTGTTTCACCATAATAATTCAAAATATATTTCACAGTAAAGATAAATTTCGACACTATCTATTTTGTATGCTGTAAAAACCAAGCTTGATTGCTAGAATCACAATGATAGTAACTAAAATGCTTTGTATCTAAATCTGATCTAATCTCCACTAGGGATCGGTTCTGGTTTCGCACGGTTGATTTCTGGATCTAGACAACAACGCCAGCTACTGGGTCCAATTGTGAATCTAAACCATTCTCTAATCAACTTAATCACACACAAAATTTCATCAAAATCGGTCCAGGCGTTTAGGAGGAGTTCCGTCACATCCATACGGACAGAAGAAATATATAATATGCATATATTATACATATGTATAAACTTTCCCCTTGAATCATTCTGTTTATTGATGAAAACCGCATCAAAATCCGTTGCATAGTTTAAAAGATCTAAGCATACAGATGATATGTAGAGAAGAGAAGCACGACACTACAAATTATCCCAATAACATGTTTGTCACACATATTACCAACAGGTTGAATCCATAGCATGTAGATAAGTAGAACACAATATGTCAAACATACCTACAAACAAACAACAAATACAACTTGACATAGTTTCATTAGTACAACCATATGAAGCAATGTAAATTATATATTTAGTGAAGATCCAAAAATAAATAATAATAAATTACAGAGAACAAAACATTCCCTGCGTGTATTTACGTGTTTATGAAAACACAGCAGCATTAAGCTGCTATTTTATGACGTCTAGCTGACCCAGTTGTGCTGCAACCAATTTGTAATGCAGCGTGGCTTTAGGAAGTGTGAAACTTCTAAACTTCAAAATTATGTTAAAAGACATTGTTTAAGGTGCACATCTTATGTGCATGAGCGCATGAGTCTTACAATAAATTGAGCATGGGTTCCAAATCACTTGAAATGAACATAGTGTTCTGTCTATCTTTCTTTGCTGGTTTTAACCCTCAAGTCCAAGACATCTGATACTGTATCAATTTATTTTGCTAATCAAATGATTTGCCACAGACACTGAGCGGTAGGAGGTAGTGAGCGGAATGCAAGACAGCATTACAGAAGTTTGTGTTGGTGATAAATAGACATGGCATCATGCAAGAATTAATAATTTACATCGACGTTTCATATGAACATTGATTGTAAGAAAGGAAGTGAGTAAGAATGTGATAATGCTTATGTATTATTCTATTTTAGTATTGTAAGCTGTGTGACAGGGACAATATTAACCGTAAGTTACTATTAAATAATAATAAAAAGTATTTATGAAATAGTTATTATATAATAGCTAATACAATATTAACAACGTATTTGGTACTTGTTAAAATGCTCAATATATAGCTTATTAATAAATTGTTTTGTACACATTTATGTGGATTTGTATTTTTATTCCTTGTAAATAATAGAAAGCAATTTTAGATTGAGTAGTTTGTGTAAAATAATAAATACGTTGTGGCGGTGGAAGGAAAAGGGGAGATCTCCCGCCGGGCAAGGTGTTCTGCCCGGGGAGCGGCCAACGCTCCGCTTGTGGCGCGACGACAGCGCCGCCACATCACAATGTCATCTGTTGACAATGTTTAAAAGAAAACAAGTTGTTAAATATACTAGGCCACTAGATGGAGTTATGACCTGGTAAGGCATGTAGAAAAGCGATGGGCGCAAGGGAGGTGGCCAGGACTGTGTTTTGTAGAAATCCTTGGGGATTCTTATGGTTCCACAGTGGACTTTTGATTTTTTTTAAAGAATGAGAATGAAAACCAAGTACACAGTTACCCTGACCTATCCTCGAGGATATAGTTTGTTTGTCACCCTTATTCTATATTTTTTTAAATCAGAATGCAGAATGTGTTGTCACTCCTGAGGACTAAGATAAAATGCCTGGTTCCTCGAGCTGAGCCATTTGTGCTGCAACCATAGTATAGCTTCTTTCCTTAATTTCCGCGGCCGAATCTTGGTTAGTGGCGAAGCCATAGACCAGACCCTTCGCTGGGGTCGGGAAGGCTGATGTGAGTACGAGTGCTCAACTTTCCTGACCCCATGGCCTCCGCGTACCGGGCATGGGCTCGGGGTGGGGGGAGTTGGATTTAGAGGCCTTGGAGGAAAGCGTGCTTAGTATTCCGGTGCGGCTTACCTGAGAAGGAGAAGGGAGAGGAATGACTGAACAAATGAATGAACATTCCTGAGACCCTGCCAATATGCAGCGAAAGTGGAACACAGTGGGGTTTTAGTCGGTACGAGTCAGACAATACCCTTCATTGCCCCTGCGAGGGGGTATGCGTAGGCAATTCCACATGTAAAAAAGGTATATTTCATTAGTCTGCACTCGTCAGCATTCATCATCATCATTATAGCCCATCACAAGTGCATTGTTGAACATAGACCTCCCCCAAGGAATGCTACAAAGCACGATCCATCGCATTACTTACCAGGTCGTCACTAAATCTTGTTTGCTACACACTTCGCTTACTGGTATGAGGTTGCCACTCGAGAACCTTCGGTTATCTTCGAGCTATATGGCCGACCCATTGCCACTTCAGCTTCTGATCCGTTGCGTTATGTCGGTTACTATTGTTCTATTGAATGGCCCCAAAAATTTGGGAGCTCATCAGTGCAGTCCACCCTCCACAAGCAACACTTGTTCGTAAGCATGTCGCCTGTAGCCGCCATCGCCCTACTTGACCAGAACTCGAGAGTAATGAGATGTATATCCGAAAAATATAAAATTAAGACGGTTACTGAATACAGTTGTAATTTCCAATGGCCCCACTTATAATTCTCTCCTTTCCAATTTTTCCAGAGGAATTAATAAAAATAATTAAACAAAAGTCAGCCAGACGGAAGCCCTCGGTGGAGGAATCGCGAACGACTGAGAGTCAGGGAAAAAGGGGAACAAAATGCGGGCTTTATCGAGGAGCACCGCATTCTGCATTTGAGACCGGAGCGGTTCGTCAGTCCCAATCGCCTCAGATGACCCGAGAGACTGACCGGGTCATCATGAAGATGTTGCTGATCATCTCCTGTTTTCATCATTATAGCCCTTCACAAGTCCACAGCTAAACATAGGCCTCCCCCAAGGAATGCCACAAAGCACGGTCTTGAGCCACCTGCATCCTTCGACTTCCTGCTAGTCATACCAGTTCCTCACTGCATCTAGTGCGCGGCCGCCCCGTACTTCATTTACAAATAAGAGGTTGCCCCTCTAGAACCTTTCTTCCCCATCGGTTGTCGATTCTTCGAGCTAAATGGACGGTCCATTGCCACTTCAGCTTACTAATCCGTTCGACTATGTTGGTTACTCTGGTTCTACTGCGGATATCCTCATTCCTTTTCCTCGTCATCTCCTGTTTTAATACCTATTATTTAAATACAATTAAATATGTAATCCAAATAACCCGATTCGACAACATAAAACAATAGAGTAGACAAGTAAGATTTACAATGTGTACGAGTTAGCGACGTTTTCTTTTTGTAATAGAAATACCGACGTAACACGGATTGATCTCATTGTCGTGCCAGGAATTCGGTGGCGTAAGTGACAAGAACGCGACGGTTATTTGCATAGTTTATAAAAAAGTGAACAAGATATTGCAACATCCATTTAACTTCAGTAGAATATCCGTTCAGGCCAATTTTTTTTACAGAATAAGTGTGACAAACGAGTACACAGTCCACCTGATGGTAAGTGGGATCAAGAACAAAACGCAAATGCGTTGTCACCCCTGAGGACTAAGATGGAATGCCTTGTTTTCAGTAAAAGGTCTCCGGTTCTCTACACTCACCATACGAAACACAGCAGCATTGAGCTTCTATTTTACGCTGGATTCTGTGAGAGTGTGGTCCTTTCCCGGCTGAGCCGACCCATTCGTGCTATAACCATAATAGAGCCGCAGAATGGGCATGGCTCTACCACGTAAAAAATGACAAGTAAATATGAACATCAGTTAACTCACCGTCATCCATTTCTATAGGTTTCTTATTTCACCAATTTGGTGGGTAAATATTGTGCGTAAACTTAACGCTGGTTTGGTGGCTAGTTTTTTAAATTTAAAAGCATTAGCTTAAAAATGCTTGTGTACCTACCACTCTTATGGTTCACCACGGTAGTCGAATGGCGAATTCAAACCCACGACTATCTTAAGCTTGCAGTCCGCATCCTACCATTAGGCTACTGTCGCTTTTATTTATTAGTTTAGTAATTTGTTTTACTAATCATCATATCACTAGAACAAAGCGGTGTTTAGTATTTATTACACATATGGCGGTGTGAAGGCTAGACAAGCCAATTTAGGGTGTTATAACACCAGTCGATCGATCGTAGATCGGTGTCATTGATCGACGTCGATCGATGTCGATCGATTGGTGTGGTAGTTTTGGCTGATCGACGGATACTGGTCGATAAAACGTTGTTCAATCATCGATCGACAATTAATCGATGTGGTTGTGGGCGCATCATCAGTATCTTTCAAAATGTATTCAGAAGAGGACTATAGGGAACGCGGTCGGTGGAGCGGGGCGAGTTCTCGAATAACCAAGCAGCTCGATCGACGTCGATTTTACCATCGTACGATCGGTGTGGTAGAAACTATCGATTGACGTCGATTAATCCATTCCACCATCGATCGATGATATTCATCGACGATCGATCGATTGGTGAGGTAACACCCTTAAATTTTGTGTTTCTACAAAACCGGACAAACCGGCAAATCGCCTATGAGGCAATCTATGGGGGAGGTCTGTGGTCAACCGAGGACTTTTGAAGAGGTGTAACGATAACAATTTCTACAAAAAGACATGTGTCAAATATTTTGTCGAAATTAATGTTATAATACTTCTTAACGCTTCAGCTCAACACTACAGCCATAGCTAAAGCTACGTCGCGCGGGGCAGACGTTCCGAAATAACCGTTTTAATGACCCTCCTTTGTTTATTATTCTTCCCGCTCGTCCGTCGATGGAGATGCTTATTATAGGTCGACCGGGACCTCGTCAGATTGGAGGGAATTTTTTTCAATTTTATAATGCTTATTAATCGATTGATATAACGCACCGCGCTATATACGAGTGGTTATTACCGTATAGTGGCGGTGTAAGAATACCCACTACTCCATATCATCCCATAGTTGTCGTAAAATACGACAAAAGAAAACTGATACAGCAACATCTTCCTAATAACGATATAATAATACTCGTAAAAATTACTGGAGGAACTAAGCACTATGTTCAATGACATCAATAGTGTCTCCCATCGGATAGGTCTTAAGATGGACATGGAAAAACGAAGGTCATGTGTAACGTCCATGTCACACCTATGCCGGTAGTTGTTGGGAGCACAACGGTCGAAATTGTCGACGAGTATGTTTACCTATGACAAATAGGATTCAACTCAGGAGATTACGACACATCTCGCCAGGTATACCTCAAAACTTGAAGATAAGATTGTACAACCAGTGCGTGTTGCCAGTGATGGAATATGGATCTGAGACGTGGTCCTTCACTGCTGGCCGTATGAAGAATCTCAACGTCGCTCGGCGACAGAGAGGGCTATGCTCGGGGTTTGTCTGCGTGATAGATTAGTTAGTAAGCTGAAGTGGCAATGGGCCGGCTATATAGCACTTTATACGGTTGATTAATTAGCAATTCTTATTGGTCAATTAGATGAATTGGCCGAGTAGTAGTGGTGTAAGGCACTGCTTCGTATTATCCCGTAGGTGCCGTAAAATACGACAAAGGAAAACTGATAGATGAGAGGGTCGGGAGCATGTTCCTAATAACAACTGGATCATAATAACAAGTGGTAAATTTAAAAATTTTGTACAACCGACTTCAATATAAATAAAATGAGAACATCATTAATGTAGTCGAAATTAATTGAATACGCATTATTAAGGATAACTCAAAACTACTGGTCAGATCCTGATCAAATTATATGGGACCACATGTGAAGCAAGCTTTCAAATAAAAAAAGAATCATCAAAATCGGTTCACCTAGAAAAAAGTTCTGAGGTAACCCACAAAAAAATAGTCGGATTGAGAACCTCCTCCTTTTTTGAAGTCGGTTAAAACCAAGTTTGCAATCCTGCACAGACTGCCTCCCTGATGTGAGGCAATCTGTGAAGGAGGCTTATTTTTATTTATTTATTTATTAATACAAAGACAGATACATTATTATTACAATTCTTTCGCCAAACTGCAATCAGTTTGTCGGCGAGTGGTGGTGGTGAACAGTTATGCTCAGCAGTGGACTATTGATAGGCTGTTTTAAACGTGGTAGAGCCATGATTGTAATAGTTGTAGCACGAATGGGTCAGCTCGACCGGGGAAGGACCATGCTCTCACAGAATACCAGCGTAAAATAGCAGCTTAATGCTGCTGTTTCGTATGGTGAGTGTAGAGAACCGGAGACCCATTTTACTGGAAAAGAGGCTTTCCATCTTAGTCCCCACGGGTGACAACGCCATCTGCATTTTGATTCGCAAAATAGATGTAGATGTCTATGGACCACAGCAACCACTTACCATCAGCGGGGCTCTGTGCTCGCTTGTCACCCTTATCCTATAAAAAATGGAATAAATGAAATAGTTACCACTAGATTTAGATTGATTGACCATCCTGGTTCCGATAGTCTTTTAAATTATTTTCAGTAATCTTATTGTCTGATACTCTATCTCATGTAGTATCTTATTATATCGATATGTATTATGTATCTTAGTATGTAGTTACATATACTATGTGAACGTAGATATTTTTACGTTAGTTGTTTGCACTTTGCACCAATAATATCTTCTCTGTTTAGCCTGGAGGTAGACCGGTAGAGAATGCCTTTTTGTACTTGGTGTGCAAATAAAGTTTAAATAAATAAATTAATAAATACTCTTTATTCAATAAGGTGTCTGAGAGTCTGAGGTAATTTCAGATCCGAGGAAAGATCGTTTAATTCTTTTTACCAGCGAACCAGTTCAAATATGTATCTCTTGGTTGCATTACATGCACAATCATTTAGTGCTGTCCAAGGTTACTAGATTTGGTAGGAAATTGTAAATCTAGCAAAATTACGACCTTAAAATGAAATGTAGCAGTTTGTTTTACATTATTGATTGATTTACCAGATTCTAGCAGTTTTATAATTTATCCCTGACCATTTTCAATTTAGTTGCCTTAGGTTCTGGGAAAATAATCTGGTAACATTTGTGCTGTCTCTTCATTCAGACGACGTCTGCCTGTGTTTCTTTCCGCATGTTATTGTTTGTATTTTATTTGAATTTAAATATACGCGTATACCTTGTAGTGGCGGTGTAAGTACCGTGTGGAGTTGCCAGAGCTCCCATCGGGCGCGTCCCCAGGTGGCGGATAGGGGAACACCACCCAGATATGGGTGGTAGCGTGAAAACGCCGCGGACCAAAACTGGCCGGGGTTGGGCGTCCCAATAGTTCTATTAGGACTAGAAACGCCCGGGGCTTAATGCCCTAAGAGATGGGCCTTCACAGGCTTGTCGTTGCTCCCGGTATCGCTCTTTGATTAGAGCGGACAGGGGATGCAACACACGCGGCGATGTGCCAAGCGCACCAATGCTGGGTGACGCCGCGCGGTAATGTGCCAAGCGCACCGATTCCGGGCGACCTCTGTGCGGCGATGTGCCAAGCGCACCTATGCCGGACAACCCGTAAGCCCACTAGGGCCCGGGGGCCCCCGCAGGGCCGCGAGGAAGACAACCTCTCCAAAAATAACCCTAATCCTAAGGTCTAAGGTGCCGATGGGATGAATGGCTGGGGGGGAGCCCAGTCCCAAGCCTATGGGAGGGGGGATTCAGGGACCACAACCTGTAAAAAAAGAAAACTATGACATTCAGTGCGACAAAAAAATACTCCCCAGGGTGGTCCTGTCAACCCTGTTGTTGGCGGGGAATCCACCCCAGTAGCCAATGGGCTGTGGCAGCCCAACGTATCTGGGGCAATCCGCTGCATTGCGGTGATGCGCCAGCGTTAACCGCGGGCCTCATAACAACAGTGGGCCAAACTCAAAAAGAAGGAGCCGTGTCGGAAATATCGACACGAGACAAGCGTGGGCGTTTTAAGCGACCTAACACCACGAGCAGTCAGGCCGGTGAGAGCGATGCGGATGGTGGGTCTGATGGTTCGTTCGTGTCGCTCACATCGGTAGGAGGTCGAAAACGGAGCGAAGCCTCGAGTACGTCGGTTGTGGCGGCTAAATTCTCTGCGGTCCCAGTTGCAGCCTCTGGAGGAGAGAGTGCGACAGGGGCTGAAACAGAAGAAGACCTTTTTGATCCTTCCGTAATGCCCACTAACACCAGGGCGAAGAAGAACCTTCCGGGCCCAGAAACGTTGGCCCGTGAAATGCGTTCTCATGGGATCTAGAGCTCGGTCAGCAAATTGATTTTCATCTCAGGTTCTCGAAAAGTTGCCGATCGATCCCGTAACCTTAAAGGAGAGTTTGTGCGTGGCATAAGGTTGGCTGTACGTAACATCAAAGCTGCGGCAGAAGAACTCGCGCGAAGGACCGACTCAAATGATAACGTCGCCAGGCTGGAGAGAGAACACAGAGTTGCGTTCCCAGCACCAGTCTTTCGACTAAGACCGAAAGACTTACACAGAAATTAGCCTCCTCCGCAAACAAATGCAGGAACGATCTACCTTGCCAAAACAGATAGCATCCAAACCTAGGAGCGAAGAGGAGCTCATGGCAGACATTGGGGCTCTAATTGACAGGAAGCTGAAGGCCTTCCATGCAAGATTGATTCCTGAAAGGGCATCAGCCAACCAGCAGCTGACACCGCGGGAACAGCTGCCAGCGTCAATGAGAGCAGGACGTACGCAGTCGCAGCCACTACCACCACCACCGCAGCCGAAAAAGAAAAAGAAACGAAGGGCAAAGAAGAAAAAGGAGCATTCCCATCTGCCGGTGGAGGATCTGCCTCCAGTGGCTGCCCCGCCACAGCCGCACAACTCGTCACCGCCGATGGTAAGCTCATGGGCGAACGTGGCAAGAAGGCCAAAGCAAAATCGGTCTACAGAAGTGGCGAATGCTCTCCCTTCTCCAAGAAAAAAGAGAAGGAAAACTGAAATGCGTACACCAGCATCGGCGGCAGTTACAGTGACGTTGCCTAAGGACTCTGTGCTCACATATGCCAATGTAATGGGGGAGGCAAAGGCCAGGATCCAATTGGCAGAGTTGGGAATAGACTCCGTTCGCCAAAAGCGAGCTGTAACAGGGGGCTTACTTCTCGAGATTGCGGGACATGATTGCAACTCAAAGGCGGACAAGCTGGCAGCGAAACTGCGCGAGGTCTTCTCTGAGCTGAACGTCCGAATTAGTCGCCCAATTAAAACGCGCGACGTTCGACTGAGAGACCTTGACGACGCTGTCAGCACCTGTGAGATAGCAGCCGCGATCGCCGAGTTGGGTGGTTGTTCGGTAGACGACATCAAAGTTGGTGACGTCCGCCGAACCCCCACCAGCATGGGGACGTGCTGGATGCGGTGCCCGGTAACGGCGGTCCGAAAAATAATGGCTGAAGGACGGGTACGGATAGGCTGGGGTTCCGCTCGAGTGGAACTGCTGGAGCCCAGGCCTATGCACTGCTACAGATGCCTCGAGAAGGGACACGTGGGCAGTAAGTGCCCTAACGAGGCAGACAGAAGCACCCGTTGCTACGCCTGCGGCGAACCCGGTCATAGAGCGAACCAGTGCACTGCGTCGGCACTGAAATGTCCCGTTTGCTCCGACCTCGGGCGCCCCTCCAACCATAGGTTAGGGAAAAAATGCGCTCAACCTGCAAAACGGGGAGTGAGCAAGAGTAAGTCCTCTCTCACTCCCTCCAGCGAGACGGTCACAGCAGCACCTGTTGCGGCACCGAGCTCCGACTCGGCAATGGAAGTTGCTGAGACGTAAAATTCACGCCCCTTAAAGTCCTCCAGGGCAACCTGAACCACTGCCGCAATGCACAACATCTGCTTATGCAGACCATTGTGGAGTGGCGGTTTGCCCTTGCAGTAGTAGCGGAGCCCCATACCGTCCCCGACCATCCTCGCTGGTTCGGCGACGAATTGGGCTCCGTAGCCATCTACTGGGGGGGTGGTGATGGTGCTCCACCCTGCGTCCTCCTGCAAAGGGGGCAGGGCTTTGTTGCAGTGCAATGGGGCACCCTGGCTATAGTGGGCTGCTATGTCTCTCCCAACAGGACCCTCGCCGACTACGAGGAGTACCTGGACGAGTTGGCGGATTGCGTGCGCAGGTGCTTACCCCGTCCGTTGATCGTCCTAGGAGATTTTAACGCCCATAACAGGGCCTGAGGCAGCTCTAGGGATGATCCTAAGGGAGAGATCGTAATGGAATGGGCGGCTGGTATGGGCCTTCGACTATTAAATCGGGGTGCATGTGTGCGGTGACAGGGGGAGTCCATTAGACCTCACGTGGGCGACTCCTCCTGCAATGCGAATGCTGTCGGGATGGCGAGTTGCGACAGAGGTGGTGACATTGTCAGACCACCGTCACATCGTGTTCGATGTCGCACTTCGCCACTTCGACAGTAATTCCAGTCGTTCAGAAGGAAGCCCACCGCGGCCATCGTGACTCAAGCGGTTCGACCGAGGCAAGCTTGAAGGCGCCGCCATCATCGCGGCCTGGCCAGAAAAAGTCGAAGAGGTTCCGCTCGATCCGGAAGTGGAAGCGAACTGGTTCCGGGCTACGATGGCGCAAATATGCGACGTCTCGATGCCTAGAACCAGTCGTCCCAAGCGCAGGGCGGTGTACTGGTGGTCGGCGAAATTGCACCTTCGTGCGATCTGCTTGCAGGTCGGCGCCAGTACACAAGAGCCCGAAGAAGGCGAGCTCCACTTGAGGAGATAGCCAGACTCTACAGGGCATACCGAGCGGCTACAAGGCGTTACAAATTGCTATATCTAACGCCAGGTCTCGGTCCTGGAAGAGCTCCTAGAGGACTCAACGAAGATCCTGGGGGCGACCGTACAGGATGGTGCTGGGAAAACTCCAGCCCTGGTCGTCCCCCTTGATGGAGACTCCCGATTCGGACCTGCTGGGAAGAGTGATCAGCACGCTTTTCCCAGAGGACCGGTCAAGTCCCTCAGGTCACCTGCCGTCGTCATTGGGTGGCATGATGAGATGGAGGTGACCGTGGAGGAGCTGGACCGAGCCGTTAGCCGCTTGAGAGCTGAAACACCGCACCGGGGCCTGACGGAATTCCTGGTCGGGCTCTGGTGCTGAGTCTGGCTGCCTTGGGGGACAGGCTAAGACAGCTGTTTACCGGCTGTCTGCGGAGTGCCAAGTTCCCCACAGCATGGAAAGAAGCAAGGTTGGTCCTCTTGAAGAAGGAAGGCAGGGCCGCCGATTCTCCCTCTGCGTACCGTCCCATATGCCTGTTGGACGAGATTGGCAAATTGTTCGAAAGGATAGTTGCCACTCGGCTCAACGGACATCTGTCGCGCGTCGGTCCCGATCTGGCTGATAGCCAATTTGGATTCCGACGGGAGCGTTCCACTGTAGATGCCATTATGCGCGTCCGCTCCCTGTCGGAACAAGCAGTATCCGAGGGTGGTGTGGCGTTGGCAATAAGTCTTGATATTGTCAACGCCTTTAACTCTCTACCTGGGATACAATAAGGAGGCACTAACATACCACCAGGTGCCTGCCTACCTGCAAGGCGTAATTGGGGACTACTTGCGCGACAGGTACATTCTGTACATGGGGCAAGATGGTAGGAATATCCGAGGAGATCAAACGTGGGGTTCCACAGGGCTCAGTGCTGGGTCCGCTACTGTGGAACCTCGCGTACGATGCGGTTCTGCGTGTCGACCTTCCTGCTGGCGTAAATATCGTGTGCTATGCCGACGATACGCTGGTGGTCGCCAGCAGGGTCACCTTCGAGGGGACCAAGGAGCTCGCTGAGCTTGGGACGGAAGTCGTCGTCGCCAAAATCCACAAGTTGGGTCTAGAAATAGCGCCTCATAAGGCGAGGCCTTATGGTTTCACAAATTACCTCGGAGCAGGAACCACCCGACTCGTGCGTCTACGTGGGTGGGTCTGTAGTCAGAGTGGGGCGGTACATGGTACCTGGGGCTCCACCTGGACAGTCGCTGGGGCTTCGAAGAGCACTTTGAGCGCCTGGCCCCCGGATTGAGAGGGTGGCGGGTGCTATGCACAGACTGCTGCCCAATCTAGGGGGACCGAGGGAGGAAATACGCCGCCTCTATGCGGGGGTAGTACGGTCCGTAGCCTTATACGGGGCACCTGTGTGGGCGAAAAGGCTAGCCATCCGGCGCTGTAGATCTAAAATCTACAGTGTCCAGCGGAGGGTGGCTATACGGATCGTGCGAGGATACCGTACGATATCGTTTGAGGCGGCAACAGTCCTGGCTCGTTTTCCACCCCTAGATATACTGGCGGATATGGATGCGAGGGTGTACAACCGAATCCGCATCCTCCGTCAGAGAGGTGGCAGTGAGCCAGATGAGGCGCTCGAGTCTGTAAAACGGCAGGAGCGCCAAAACGCCTTGGCGATATGGCGCACTCGACTCAACGAGGAGCGCTATGCCCGCAAACGCGTTATTGGCGCAATCCTGCCGGTCTTCGAAGCCTGGATGCAGCGACGAGTAGGAAGACTCACCTACAGACTTACACAGATAATTACCGGGCACGGGTGCTTCGGTGATTATCTGTGTAAGATCGACGCGAAGCGACGGCGAACTGCTTCCACTGCGGTGGACAGGACCAGGACTCTGCGTCCCATACGCTGGCGATATGTCCAGCTTGGGAACGGGAGCGAATGATCCTGGCAAACCGGGTCGGTCGGGACCTCTCCCTGCCAGCAGTCGTGTCGGCGATGTTGAGCGGGGACTCGGCGTGGAGGGCCGTAGCCACCTTCTGTGAGTCCGTAATGGTCCAGAAGGAGGCTGCTGAGCGGGATCGGAGGACAGATCCCACTCGGAACGACGCCATCAAGGCGTTCGTCACGGCCCTCCCTTGAAGATGGTGTTCCCCTACCGAAACGGGGCCTCTGGGGTTGCAGGCGTTTGGAGCGGGGCCTCGAACGCCTAGTAACAACCCCGAGGAGGACGATGGCTCGGAAGTGTCCTGAGACATCGTGATAGCACTGCGAGGGTGCTGTGTAGTAAGTTCTACCCCTTGGACGTGCTTTCAATAAAGCAAAGCGAGAGAGGGCCCCGGTTGCGTTCGAACGGGATCCAGGACCCTTCATACACGCTGATGGAGACCACCGTGGGGTTTTAGCCGGTAGGAGTCCGGCATACCTTGAGCTTTAACCTTGAGGTTGCCCCTGCAGCCAGAGGAATCCATGAGTTTCCCACGAAAAAAAAAAAAAAAAAAAAGCGGTGTAAGTATATCGACTACCCCATGTCATCCCGTGGGTGTCGTAAGAGGCGACAGAGGGAAACTGAAAGAGGAGATGGGCAGCAGCATCTTCCTAATTGCAATAAGAAAATAAAAAAAAACTACCGTTGCCAACTCGCCTGCCCAACGTGGCAACTATGGCAAAGGGAATATTTATGTGAAATCTATATACTTTGACTATTATGAATGAACGAAAGTGTGTACAGTGATTGGCTTATTGTTATTATTTTAATGCTTTATGATTGTTGGCCGAGGTCCGGTCTGTTCGTTAAAGTTTCAAATCCTTTCGTGTTTGAAAAATGGAAGTGGTTAATTAGCAGAGAATGCCACATGGCATTAAGTCCGCCCTACGTACCCTTAGCTTTAAGGTGTTACATTTAGGCTTTTAAATAAATAATACTGTCAGTCGTAGGACTGCACGTCAGAAGTAAAAACTTCTTAGCTTCACAAACTTGCAAACATTATTTTTGGGTTGTTAAAAATATTTTTTAGGAAGTATTTTTTATTAGTAATTAATTTAATTAACGTATTAATAAAGTATTAAAATTTTCATTTAATGCGGTGTTTTACATGAAAAAGAATCATTAATAGATATTAATCATTTTTTATTCATAATACAAAGAAATTTATAAATACATATCAATTTTATAAAATTTAAGTAATTGTATTTTCAACATTACTTTCATCAGTTTTATGTATCTGAGCGTGACGGTCACGCGAGTTCAGTTCTTTATCCCCATCTCAAACGTGTCCAACGTGCCAAAAAAGATTTCACTTCAATAAGTGGTTCTGGATTATAATGCACGAGTGTGTGCGCAATCACACTATTCCCTCACTCTCATAGTCTGATGGGATGGCAATCCAACGCGACAGAATAGCGAAAACATAAATAAAAAAATTTAATATTCCCCACTATGTTAAATTGGCAGTATGTTTTTATTATGGGTATTTAGCATTTACAAAGTCTGTTCTCATGGAAGTAGATACGGTTTTAAGCACTATTTCACCTTTCTCGACAAGGATTCGATCTTTTCCGCACCCCTCAAGATATACGCCTTATCTTTGAGTACGTGCAAATCCGTATTGGCTGTATTTAGGAAGACTATAAAAGTGCAAGAGTTTGTCTTTTTAACTACAGTTTACTCAATGCAGCATAACTAATTAACTAACTAACTCCTTTTGCATTTTCTATCTTCAGTGCCTGAATTAGAGTTCCGACAGCCCTAGGCTAGCTATGAATATGCACTCTCCCACAAAACGATCGACTTTCCGCCTTTTCGGCATAGGCTAGTGGGTCGTTCTCCCTGTGCAGAGATGGAACAGATGGCTGACAGAAGTTCCCTTGAACAGCCTTGGCAAAACACCTTAATGGTAAAAGGTGGAGAGGAGAGCTTGAGCAGTATAAAATCTTTGAATCACGTCCAGTCAGTCAATGAAAAACGAAAGGTACCAAATAATTCAGTTTTATTTTTACAATCTATTTACCAAAAATGAAGATTATTATTGAGAATATTATATCAAATTTTCTTCTGTACATAAGTGGTGCTTGCAAAGGCAAGCTCAGCGCCCCCTCGAACCTTGCGCCCTAGGCTTCAGCCTAGTTAGCCTGTGGGTAAATCAGGCCCTGTCTGTCTTATTTACCGCAATGAGTGCTCAGAGAACATGTTCGGATGAATTCCAGCCGCCAAATTCCTTTATCGCACATCCGGCCAAAATTTGCAATGCCATCCACACCATCTGAAGACCAAATGAAGTATTATTTTATTTTTTTCTTACACGAATATTAACGTTAACTTGAAGTCATGAACTCGACATATTACGCATACAACATTGAGTATCAATGTACAACGACCCATTACTAAAAGAAACAATTTAAGACCACGCCGTAATGCATACGACGATTTTTTCGCGTGCAGGTGACGCACAATTAAAGAAGTCGCATCATCTCAACACATAAAAATCAAGATGGCAGTAAACATGGACCGTATGTTTTTTTAAACATGCGTTGTTTATTTTTTTAAACAAGCATTTATATTTGGTGGTAGGGTTATTGCATCGAGACAAATGCGTATCTGGCTCTCGTGTGCTGTGTTCCGACATCGTAAAAAAAGCGCAAAGTAATGAGTGTTTTCCGAATCATTAATTACAGCTTATTAATTAAGTCCACTGCTGACTAGCTTCTAAAGGCCTACGCCTCCTCAATAGATTGCCTCATATTGATTGAAGGTCTAAAACGCGTCAGAGCGTTTAAGACGTGATAGAGATGTCGTGTGGAATAGCTCTCATTTATCTCTCAATAAGACTACGTGGTAGGACTCCTTTTCGTTGGAATCCTTTTCCCAGGAGTCCGTCTGGGCAGGTACGACCCTCTTTCCTATTTCTGCCGTCAAATGGCAGTGCTGGCACGGCTGTGTTCCGGTCTGAAGGGTATAGAGAGTCAGTATGACTACAGGCATTCTACCTTAGTCCTCAGAGGTGACAACGCAGCTGTAGCCTTCTTTGTTAGAAGTTGGCTGCAGGTGTCCATGGACTACAGTATCTACTTACCACCAGCAGAGCTGTAAATTCGTTTGCCACTTCAGTTTTATAAAAGGAAAATTATTTTATGAGTTTCAGCTACAAACTGTTACAACGTTATAAAGGATTAAGAACTTCTCTTTCTTTTGTCACTTATTTTACTGTTGCCTTACCTTGACAAGGATTTGTTCGCTTTGAAAACACACTAAATATGTGCCAATTATTATCGTCTGAATTTACCATTTAACGCCGTAAAATGCCATTATTGTGAGATTATCGAGAAATACAACGTACGGTTTGTGTCAATTTTGAGTTATTACAATCAAATATTTGGGAATACGTCGATTTATGTCCCAAGCAAACACTTCGAACCATAAACACATCGTATGCTCGCGTCATAAATAAACGTTTTAATGTGAAAAACAAACGTTTCGCGCCATTAACTGCGTGTGGAGCGTTTCTCTTGCCAAATGTAATACAAGAAAATGTCTCGCAAATCTCATTCCCATATGGTTATTACGAAATTCCCGACGTTGAGACGTTCAGCCTTTCAACGCATAACTTTATTGTGTCAGCCCCAGTGCACAGCACAGTCACCCGATGTGCGCGGGAAACGCTCGCGTCCACCGCCATTAAAACTTTTCCCGCCTTTGATGTTCGGAAATATAAGCAGATTATAATAATATTGTTAACTGTAAACTTTGAAATTATTTTTGAAATTGTGATTGTAGTGCTTTGTGAAAATTTTGTTCTGTTCGTGGGAGTAGTGCAAAAGGTTTGTTTTTAACTTCTTCATATATTCTTCATTCATACATCGCTTAGGTAGGCATCATTTCAAGTTTTTATACTTTTATAGGTATTTTATTTTCTCAAATCAGAACCAATTTTTGATAAATAGAAAAAATATAAAAAAGTATACACAATTCCACTACCGTTTAGTGGCATAATAAGAGATTCCATAACCCCATATTATCCCGTGGGTGTCGTAAATGGCGATCGAGTGAAATGAAACAGGAGATGGGCAGCAGCATCTACCTGATAACAAATCAAAGTAATAAAAACTGCGTTTGCAACCCGCCTGTGTGCGTGACAGCGTGACAACTATTTCAAATATCGCCCCTATGTTTCATAGTCTATGAAGCAATGTATGGCGAAGGCCTATCTCCACCAGTGGACTTTTGGATAAGGGAGTTTTTTTTCTTTTAAGCTTACTTTTGGTTCACGTATTATTAAACAATGATATCTACCAGCAATTGTATTAGGTGGTAAGGGTCTTTTTCTGCCTTAAATTCCGTTTTTGTAAGTAAAAAAACCACCCTTTTAACGGTTCCGGTTAAGCATTATGGTGCATTAATTATTGTGTAGCGGTCTCTAAAAAGATCACCGAGTTGTTTGTAACATACTGTATCAAGAATCTTCTTGCTCCAGAATTCTCTTAGAGATGAGAAAAAGGGGGATAGCACGTATGTGGCTGTTACTATAGTTTTATTTAAAGATTAAAAAATATCCACTACCTCATAACTGCAGTGCCAACTGCAACAAGAGCTTCACGTCTGCAGGGGAAATCATAAGTAAATCGAACTACAGTTCAGTTCTTGTCATATTACATTCTTACCGTGTAGTGGCGATGTAGGAATATCCATTACCCCATATAGTCCCGTAGATGTCGTAAGAGGCGGCAGAGGGAAACAACCTAGGAAATGGACAGGGGCGTCATTCTAATAACAACTATAAACTATAAAAATGCGAGTAGTAAGACGGTTGCCAAGCGTGGCAACTATGGCAAATATCTCCGTTATGAGGCAATCTATGCGGAGGCCTATATTCTGCAGTGGATTGTAATAGGCTGTAATGAATGATGAAGGGAAATTAACACACAGTCCACCTAATGGGAATGGATGCTGTGGCTAAGACACCTAAATCTGTTTAAGATTTAATGCCTCATTGCGAATAAAAAGAGTCTCCGGTTCACTTCACTCACCATAAGACACACAGAAGTATTAAGCTGCTATTTTACATTGGTATTTTGAGCGAGTGTGGTCCTTCCCCGGTTGAGCCAATTTTGGATTATTAATTGCAACTGAACGACTCATTTTACGATGCTCATTTCAGTTGTAACATTTTATTTTGCTTTTGACGTCTGCTCAACAACACGAACTCGAGATTTTTTTTTAATTGAGCGTAATGTTGTATCAAAGGTTTATTTGGATAAGGCTGTTTTTAATAACTTAAATTGAAAATTTAAAAAACCCCCGAAAGAAAAACAGCTGATGACCTTGAAACGGCTGAAGCGATTTTGATACAACATATCTAAGAACCACCGCTAGAAAACCTGCTTTTATATAAAAAAAAACCCGCACCAAAATCGGTTCACCCGTTTAAGAGCTACGGTGCCACAGACAGACACACAGACAGACATACACACATAGCGGTCAAACCTATAACATCCCTCTTTTTGCATCGGGGGTTAAGAACAAATAATGTATTTTATTTTTAAAATATGTGTGTAATAAGTTTATTCTACTTCTTAATACTTTATTTTCTAATACGTGTGTTTTCCTAAGCCTTGACATGACTTTCCCGTTGTAGATTGAGGTCCATGTCCAGTTCTGTTAATCTGTTTTATTCTGTTGTAAGAGTATGTATCTACCCAGACATACTCCTAGACAGAAAAGGTTAGAGTTAAAATAATAATGTGGATATTTCAAAAATAATAGGATTTCAAAAGACTAAAATCTCGACTCCGAACGCTAAATATCATCGGATTCCAAAATAATTAATTTACAAGTATATTTAATCAGACACAAGACGCGGTATTACCAAGTCACATTCGTCAGGTCCCAGAAGCATTCCAATAACTGTTACCCGGCTGCCAAGTTCTGCCACGAACGCGGTTACGATTGATTATTGATTGATCACATGTCGTCGCAATCTTATTACACGCCTCACCGCGTCTATACTATGCTCAACTATGTATTTATCTAATTTGAGCGATGGTACTAATGTAATATACAAAATTTGACCTGCTCAAAGTTCAAAAACTTTATTAAACTAAGTTTGTATAAAAAGAGTTATTATAATATTAAGGAATTTATGGATGATAATAACCCCTGGGAATGAGGTGATCGCTACCAAGCTATTTCTAATTTGTTTTGTGTTACTAATTGTGTAACATACGTGATGGTAATCTGTTATTTAAAAAAAGTCCCGCTGGGTTTCTTGCTTGTTCTTCCCAGGACAGAGTTTTTTTTTCAAACCAGTGGTAAATTAAATAAATGAGTGACTTTCAATAAGTATTATTTATAATCTATATTGAATAAAAAGTTTCTGTTTCTGTAGACTTATTTTCTTTTTGCCGATTTAAAAAAATTCAAACGCCAAAAATCTGAGATATCTGGAACTGTGATCCGTCTGCCCAGCGTGAATATTAAGGCAAATCATCCTTACAAAGGGGGAGGCCTATGCCCAGCAATAAACTGAAGAATAAAAACACAAGTGGTAAAATAAAAAAATTTGTACAAATTTGTGATTAAAATATAAATTATTAAGGATAACTCAAAAAATACTAGTTAGACCTTGATCAAATTTATATGGGACCACATGAGAAGCAAATAAAAAAAGAAGCATCAAAATCGGTTCACCTAGAAAAAAAGATATGAGGTAACACACATAAAAAAAAGTCCTTTTTGAAGTCGGTAGAAAAAGATGAAGATATTCCTTATCTAACAACTACAGAAACAATATTATTGAACGTTCCGCGTCATTTGACATGAACTGCGCTGGTTCAATTTTCATAACACCGACCACATGGTGTCCAGTTATTAGTTGCGCGGGAGTCGTGCCAACAGCGACATCAAACGTAGGACGTCTTTGATAACTAATTAAGGAACGGAAAATATATCACTAATATGTAAATTATTCATTTATGAGGATGTGAATTTAATGTCGCCAGCGGTTTTTCCGGACCGATACGACATAGGCCGGCCACATACATACGGAATTCTATACCGGAATTCCGTATGTATTTCGGAAAATCATTTAAAATCAAGGACCCGTCACACACGTACGGTAGTTTTCCCTTTGAAATTTTGCGGGCAAAACGTGATTTTGCATGTGTGTGGCCGACCCGTTCGGAATTCCGAAACGGAATTCCATATGTATGTGGCCGGCCTTAGGGACCTTCAAGAAAAGAACTTACTCCTTTCTAAAAGGCTGGCAACGCACCTGCAATTCCCCTGGTGTTGCAGATGTTCATGTGCGACGGTGATCACATACTATCAGGTAAGCCGCATGCTCGTTTGCCTCATCTTTAATGTAAATTACTTAGTTACCACACAGAACCACGCTATAGCTGTGCTAGCTATAGGTACATATAACGCTATACATATAGCTGCAGCACTAAGGCCCGCCACATACGAGTACATTCGGAATTCCGATTTGGGATTCTGTTTCGGAATTCTGAGCGGGTCGGCCACATACATTCGGAATCTTGTTTCATCCGCAAAATTTCGAACGGAGAACTACCGTACGTTTGTGACTGGTCCTTCATTTTACATGGACTTGCTGCGTTCCGGGTTCCGAACGCAGACGCGGGCCTAGTAGGACGATTTGACTGGGATAGGATCACGCTCTCCCAGAGTACAAGCGTGAAACAGCAGATTAATGTTGCTGTATTTCATATAGTGAGTGTAGAGAACCGTAGACCCTTTTTACTGGCAACTCTCTTAGTCCCCAGGGGTGACAACGCATCTACATTTTAACTCTTAATCGATGTTAGATGTAAATGTCTATAGGCCATAGTATGGAGTATTATGAAGTGGCATATGTACTCGTTTGACACCCTTATTCTATAAAAAAATATTATGACAACAATATACAAACTATGGTAGCTCAGGGGCTAAGCATAAGCATATCACAATACGAGTTCAAGCCCCGGCGGCACCAATGAAATTTTTAATCGCAATTTTAGATGTAGATTTACCACGTAGATACTCTGAAAAAGAAAAACATCGTCAGGAGACCTGCGGGGTTAGCCAAGATGACTTTTTACGATCGTTAACGCAATAGAAAAATATGAAAAAGCAAGTAAAATTTTAATTCTTGAAGTGAAAACTTAAAATTTTCAAGTAAAAATAAATAAATAAAATGTTGTTGCCGGCTTGGTAGCGCAATCGCTAGTGTTTAGCGCTACGGGCCAGGGGTCGCTCGACGACTGACGCAGGTATCGAGCTTATGAAATATATTTTTAATGCCTGGGAGAGTTCGTAAGATGCCTTAGGTATTTTTTGTGATCTCTCCAAGGCTTTCGATTGTGTTCATCATGAGATATTAATCAGGAAACTACAACATTACGGTGTCAAAAATATTGCGCTTAGACTTATTATTTCATATTTAAATAACAGAACTCAAAACGTCGTTAGCAATGGTAAAGGTTCCTCCGGATCAGTAGTATCAATGAGCGTTCCTCAGGGCTCGATTCTGGGCCCATTCCTGTTCTTAGTCTATATTAATGACTTACCTTATCTTGTAGGGGATAATCACGATATAGTATTATTTGCTGATGATACCTCTTTAATTTTCAAACTCAAACGACAGTCAGTTAATTTTGACAATGCTCTATCGAAATTAGTACATTGGTTTAACGCCAACAATTTGCTCTTAAACGGCAATAAGACAAAATGTATTAAACATCAAATCAGTTAAACATTCAAATACCAATGTGCTCTTAAACGGGGAGGAGTTGAGTCTTGTGGATACCACTGTTTTTCTTGGTATTACTACTGACGCGAAGCTTCAATGGGGCCCCCATAATATCTAAATTAGCAAGCAGACTTAGTTCTGCAGCATATGCTGTAAGAAAGATTAGAAGTCTCACCAATGTTGAGACAGCTAGATAAGGTTATTGTAGTTACTTTCATAGCGTGATGTCTTATGGAATTTTGCTGTAGGGTAATGCGACTGACATCAAGCTATATTTGTTTTGCAAAGAGAATGTGATTTATAACTTAAATTGTAATGAGTCCTTTAGAGAAAAAATCAAAGAAATAAACATATTAACTTTGGCATCGCAATATATTTATGAAAATGTAATGTATGTACATAAAAACATAAATAGCTTTGATAATGATAAAGATGTTCATACTTTAAACACTAGGAACAAACATAAGCTTGTGATACCAGTTACTAGACTCCACAGAATTAGTGATTCATTTATGGGGCAATGTATACGGTTTTACAAAAAAATCCCAGAAAATGTACAAAATTTGTCAATAAATAAGTTTAAATGTTTTATTAAAGAAAAATTGTACAAAAAGGGTTATTATAATATCAAAAAATACATAAGTAAAAAAACCCCTGGGAATGAGGTAATCGCCACCATGCTGGTTCTATTAAAACTAATTTAAAATTTGTACAAACAAAAAAATAAAATGATTGTAAAGTGAAATATGTTTGAAAAAAAGTCCCGCTGGGTTTCTTGCTGGTTCTTCCCAGGACAGAGGTATTTCCGAACCAGTGGTAAATAAAAAATGACTTTCAATAAGAATTATGTAATAATCTATATTGAATAAAAATTATTCTATTCTATTCTATTCTAATGGCCTACAAACAAGTTCCCGGACGAGATGTTTGTCCATGAGTAATTTATATATGTGAAATGCCTCCAGGTACAGGCCTAGTGCGGGTATCATTAAAAAAAAACTAACGTTTAATTGGGACAGCTGGTGTTCCTTTTTATTTGTCTAGTCAGAGTTGACGTTAAAAATAAAAACTTTAATGTGATAAAAAAAGAAAAACTTTTGGCGCCAACTGATTAATGGTAGAAACGAAAACTGATCTAATGAAAACTTATATTTATAAAGCTCTTTATAAAATGTAATACGATTGGAACCAATATGATTGCGGTATCTGATGGATTTCATCAACATGGGCGTCGACTTTCAGCAGTTTACACTTAAAAAGTAGAACAAACATGAGATTTTAGAGCTAATCAATTATTTCTGTTCACAGTTTTATTAATTCTAAATAATTCTGAAATGATCAGCTATGTTTTAATATGTGGTAGAGCCACGCTGCATCTATATTATGGTTGTAGGTTGTAGCACGAATGGGTCGGCTTTACCGGGGTAGGCCCACGCTCTTACAGGATACCAGCGTAGAATAGCGACTTAATGCTGCTGTGTTTCGTATGGTGAGTGTAGAGAGTTTACACCATGACCGAGCTATGATGTTTATAAAACGCTATAAATCATTTAATATAACTTCAATAAGCCGCTATTAACATACGTTTCATAAATCACCCGCCCGGATTTCAGTAATTATGTTAGATCACGCTATTTTCAACTTGTTGATAATATATTATAGAGTTTTATTGATTTTTGTCGAGAGATGTTAATAACAGACGAGTTAAAATTGTTTAACTTTGTTTTTTATTATAGAATAGATAAAATAATAAATATAAATGAAATAATACGCCATTAGCGTGATGCGTGACGTTAATGACGTATTATTTTATTTCATCGTCTTTTTTACTGGAAACGAGGTACTTCATCTTAATCCTCAACGGGTGACAACACATCTACATTTTGATTCTTAATTGAGGATAGATGTAGATTTCTATGGGCCACAGCAACCACTTACCATCAGGTGAACTGTGTGCTCCTTTGTCATCCTTATTCTATAAGAAAATGTTCTCATCATCTAAGCAGTGGATTGATCTCAAAGTCATCAACTGTAATGAAAACTTATCGCATACTGAGTTACAGGTATTATGAGGTTCTTCTTCTTTCTTTATCGGCCCGTTAAAGTCCACAGCAGGACGGGGGCCTTTCTCATTGTAGCCTTTGGGTTTACTTTAATCGTCACGTACCTTTTTCATAGAATAAGGGTGACAAATCGCACACAGTCTAACAGGTAAGGGGGTGCTGTGGCCCATATACCGTTATATCTATCCTCAATTAAGAATCAAATTGCAGATGTGTTATCACCCCTGAGGGTTAAGATGGATTGTTTCCAGTAAATAGGGTATTCAGTTTTCTACATTCACCATACGAAACAAAGCAGCATCAAACTGCTATCTTACGCTGGTATTCTGAGAGAGCATGGTCCTTTCCCTATCGACCCGACACACTCGTGCTACAACAATAATATACCAGGATGGCGCTACCTAAATATAGATAAAAAGGTATTTTTCCATAGGCTATAGTTACATCACTCATAGGACAAAATGGGTTATGAGTTCTCTAACACCACCCATATACCAGCGCGTCACCAAAACGGGACAATACCGCTCGGTAAATATGTTTGGTGTCCTCAGCACGTTAACAGTACGTCGCATTGTAGACTGCGTGTGGCTGCCAAGTCGGCCTATAGCAACTACGCAAGGAAGTGCCAAATAAACGTCGCGTCGAGTGTCACTCGGCTGTGATTTACACCACGTCTGCCTCAGCGGTGATCCTAAAGCTAGTTTACACTACGTAGGACATAACAGATTGCATATACAACTCTCTAAAATTATTCTAATTGATTGTATATTGCTACAAGCATTTTAAGATTACTTAGATTGAATAAAACTGCTTTTACGGATTTTATCGCGTTTAATTGTATTTATTTTTAATTCCCGACGTTTCGAGTGCTTTCCAGCACTCATGGTCACGGGGGACTAAGGTGGTTGACGTAAAAGTAGTTTTATTCAATGTATAGTGTTCGCGTAAATATAAAAAAATCATTATTACTTAGATTGATTATCGGGAGAATAAGTTTTGATTATGTTCGTGGGTAAATTATTCATCATTCTACTTTTACTGATACCAGTTTCTCAACTCCACTGAGACAGTAATTTATTCATGGGGCAATGTATACGATATTACAATAAAGTCCAAGGAAATATACAAGGTATATCTATTATCAAGTTTAAATAATTTAATAAACAAAAACTGTATAAAAAGGCTTATATAACCCATGCGCATGAGGTGGTCACTTCCAAGATATTTCTTAAATAAGTTTTGTAAGTAGTTTGGTACAACCTGTGTTTTTATTGTATGATTTTACTCTGAAAAAGAGCCCCGCTGGGTTTCTTGCTGGTTCTGCCCAGGACAGAGGATTTTTCCAAACAAGTAGTAAAAGTAAAAAAAATACTTTCAAAATAAATTAGTTATTCTCTTCTATTTAACCTGTTTGTCTCAATGTAAACCAATTTTTTTTAATTAAATAAAATTAAAAAAAATAGTCATTAAAATTGGTACGGTCGTATCTCCTCCTTTTTTGAAGTCAGCTAAAAATAGACTAACGTTGTTTGACGTAGAAGGGATATCCGAGCCGAGGATATGTGTTGAGAAGACGCAGTGTGAAAACATTTTATTGGCGTCAAAATCTTATAATAGCCTTATCAGAGAGCGCGCTCCAGGCGGGCTTCGTCAATTGCCGTAATCGTAAATTGTTTTGAGCTTAATTAAATAATAACTTTGGGAATTGTTTACGTCATCAGTAAAAAGTATGTTTTGGTATTACCATGTAGCAAAAAAAAGAATAAAATATTTAAAATGTTGGCTAATGGTTAAGGGTACAAACTACATTTATACGTGTTAGAGCCACGCTGCAGTTATATTATTATGGTTGTAGCACGAATGGGTCGTCTCGACCAGGGAAGTACCACGCTTTCACAGAATACCAGCGTAAAATAGCGGCTTAATGCTGCTGTGTTTCGTATGTTGAGTGTAGAGAACCGGATACCTTTTTTACTGGAAAATAGGCATTCTACCTTAGTGCTCACGGCTGACAACGCATCTGCATTTAAATTCGCAAACGAAGATAGATGTAGATGTCTATAGGCCACAGCAACCACTTACCATCAGGTGGACTGTGTGCTCGTTTGTCCCCCTTATTCTATTTAAAAAAAAACTTGTACAAAATGTGGATTGTGAAAAAATATTCAAAACAGTATCAGGAAAATAAATTGAATAAATCTTTTTCTGTGCAGATATTAAGTATTCATCGTGATTTTCATTTCATTAATGTAAATACATCCTATGAAAAGTCCACTGCTGAACATAAGTCTCTCCCATAGATTGATTCAAGCTACATTAGTATGCAACCGCATATTTAATTTTTTAGTTGTTTTTAGAAAGACGCTGCTTTAGTTCTCCTGGTTTGTTTCCCTCTGTCGCCTTTAATTAGTAGTATTGCTGTGTATTTAATTAATAGTATTGCTGTAGTAGTAACCAGTAATTAGTGATTGTGAAATTATGGTCCTGCTTTCTACTTAGCATATATTTATGAACGATAGAAACCTCTTTCAAGTTTCTAACGATATGGAAGAGAAGAAAAAGTTGAAGATAACAGAATATAATATAATCTAAAAATATAATTATATTAAATATTTTATATAGATTATTAATAATGCTAATTGAAAGTATTTTTTTTAGTTTTTAACACTAATTCGGAAACAAACCTCTGTTCTGGTCTCTGTCCACAGTAATATTATACAATATAAAAATAAGTTGAACAATTATTTATAAAACTATAAAAACAGCTTGGAAGCGATCACCTCATTCTGGGAATGTGCGAAATGCGGTTTATTTATGAACCCTTTTTATAATAACACAACGCACCGAGCGTCGTTCTATTGTGATTTACTCGCATAATGCGACATACTCGTAATATCCGAACCTAACTAGGCCACGCTAATTGTATTCTACTGATAATGCAGGGAATCTTCAATTATTTTTAGATTTCCTTTAGGGATTATTTATAGTTTATACTAGTCATTGTTGTCTCTTGGTGCAATTACATGTCACAACTGATAATTCCCCACCCCTCTTATCTTTCTCTGTTTCTTCTCCGGACAGAGGAACCTCGTTTTGAAACTGTAGGTAAGAAACATATTGACGGTTGACTAACGAAATTTTTATTTCTTACGTTGAAAAATAAATTTTACTTTACTTCTTTTCAACTTCATTTCATTTCATTGCGGCTGCTATGTCAGCCCTGAGGACTAAGATGGATAACGAGCCTTCGTTGTTCCTAAAAACAAGTAAAATAGGTCTCCGGTTTTCGATACAAACGAAACACAGCATTATTATGCTGACATTTTCAGTTGTGTGCCCTCAATGGTCGTCAGTGGTACATACCTACTTGTGCTGCAACCATAATACTAATCTGCATTACCATACCATGTAAATTCGTTCAATGAGACTCAGGACTTCCGGGCACGACCTATAAATAACTAAAGTTAAAAATTCAAAACCCTCGAAACAAAAAGAGCTGGTGATCTTCAAACGGCTGAATAGGTTTTCTTGAAACATAGCTAAAATACTCTCGATTAAGGCACCTTCCAAACAAAATGAACTTAATCAAAATCGGTTCATCAGTTCAGCAACTATGATGTCACAGACAGATATACAGATACACATATACACAGATACATAGATACACACTACAAACACCTCTCTGTTTTCGTCGGGGGTCAATAAAATGGTGATTGGTGATGTTGACGTACTGCTGACAACGATTATGTTTATTATCGTGGGGTATCGTGGGGTAATTAATATATTAATATTTTTCTCTGGTTAGGCTGTATAAATATATAAAAGAAAATGATAAACATAAAATATAGTAAAATAAACAAATAAAAGATACGTAACTAAATAAAACCCAACCAGATGGAAGCCCTCGGCAAGAGAGACCAAACGGCCGAGGGTTAGGAGGAAAGGGAGAGAAACCGACGGACAACGCGGGCGGTATTGAGGAGCACCACCTTCTGCTTTTGCGCCCGGAGCGGTCTGTCACGGACTTCCAGTCTTCTCAGATGACCTGAGGGGCTGACCGGGATTAGCCCGTTCGCAGAAACGACCACAGGAATAATGCCGGTCGGTAGACCCCATGTCGGTCACCTCGTGAGCCAGATCCATATATTTTGTTCGCTTATTTTTTTTATATAGGAAAAGGGTGACAATTTATCCTCGTTTGCGAATCAAAATGCAGATTCGTTGTCAGTACTGCCTGAAGTGAAGATGGAATGCCTCGTTTCCAGTAAAAAGGATCTCCGGTCCTCTACACTCACCACACGAAACACAGCAGCATTAAGCTGCTATTTTACGCTCGTGTTCTGTGAGAGCGTGGTCCTTCGCAGGTCGAGCCGACCCATTCGTGCTACAACTATACAATTAATATAGCTGCAGCATGGCTCCCACGTTTAAAGCTTATATGTTTCGGCTTTCACAAGGTTCTCGTCATACGGAGTGGTAATGTCGACCAAACATATCCTTGACTACGCCCAGTCCATCAGCTCAATATCAGGCTTATTCGCAAGGATAGTCTTGTTTGTGATGATGGCCCGGTCCCAGTAGAGCCTGCCGCGGTTATTTTCGAGCACAGCAAGTACTTATAATAAAGCTGCTTCCGATCTTCGAGTCAGTATTTCAGACCGAGCTCCTGGTGTAGAATCCTGGCTACTAGGTTGGGTCTGTGCAATTTATTCAGATAGAAAGCGCCGAACAATCGGAGATGACATAATGGTTTCTTATATTTACGCGAACACTACACATTGAATAAAACTATGTTTGCGAATTTTATCGCGTTTAATTTACTTATTTTGATTCCCGACGTTTCGGGTGCTTTACAGTAACCCATGTTCACTGCGTAGATCGATCCAAAAATTAATACTCAAAAACTGAAGGTAGCCGGGCTAACTATGACATCGGGACGTCAAACATCTCAGTCCCCCCGTGACCATGGGTTGCTGTAAAGCACCCAAAACGTCGGGAACTCTCGCCAGAGAGTAGTATGTTCCTAGGTCGGGAATTAAAATAAGTAAATTAAACGGAGATGACATGCATAACTAATTCACTTGGATAGCGTGAAAACGTAGATGTTGATGATTAATTATTATTATTTTTTGTTTTCATCTGGCTGGGCTGCACAAATATATAAATGGAAATGATAAATATACATATATTTATATAGTGAAATAAATACATAAACAATACGTAAATAAATAAAAAGCCAACCAGATGGATTTTATTATTGATATTGAGTAAGATTGGATTATTATTATTGATGATGAGTAAGTGTCTAATCGTCAAGTCCTCGGTATGACCTCGGATGTTGTCTACTCATTTGCTGAAAGTATTAGTTATCTAACTGCCGTGCAAGTGGGTCATGTGGTCACTAGATCTGATGACTTAAGTGTCTGTTGATCCGAGTCTATCAATCCTGCATATGTTTTAGTCGTATCAGTTGTGGTAAGACTCCTTTACGTTCCCTTTACCATTTACCACTCTTTTACCTATTTTTGTCGCCAAATAGTATTGTCTACACTGCTGCGTTCCGGTCTGAATGATGTTATAGTTAAAGCCAGTATAATTACAGATTAAGAGGCATTCCATCTTGGTCCTCAGAGGTGAAAACGCATCTGTAGTCTTCTTTGTTTGAAGTTAGCTGCAGGTGTCCGTGGACTGCGTTCGCATGAATTCATTTGACACTTCAGTTTTATAAAAAAAACACGTTATACACATAAATGGAAGACCTATATATAAGGCTCGAGCTGAAGCCATACAACGAACATTTTCAACAGCATTAAGATTTATTGTTTGTTTGTTGTTCCTCTAACTGTTACTATGTTCATAAATATTACTTAAAAGTAATATATTAAATTGCCTCTTTGGTCTCGTGGTCGTAAACGCGGTTGCTTCATGAGGTCCTGGATTCGAAAACCGGGTCGGGCCATAATCAGTTATTGGGTTTTTCTGGCGATAAATTCTCAGTAGCAGTTCGGAGTCGGGCAGTTGACAGTGTTTCATCCCCGTGCCTCGGAAAGCACGTAAAGCCCTGCGTCCTGCGCCTGATCTCTTTCCAGTTGAGAGTCTCCCTATGAGAGTGAGGGAATAGAGAGTGCACCTGTGCTTGCGCATACACTGGAGCACTATAATCCGGTCCTGCGCAGATGGCTCGTCTTTGTTGAGACTGGCTGCCGTGACCGAATTTCGGTCTCGCGGACATTATTATTATTTTATTAACCACAGTCGCCACGCTTGATGAGTGACAACAGTTTTTTATTATTTGCTGCTGCCTATCTTCTATTTCAATTTCCTATGTCGCCACTTGCGATACCCATGGGTTGACATGGGGTATTAGATTCTCTAACGCGTTGACAAGGCCCCCACACGCCATATAGAAAAAACATTATTCAATGCAGCAACCAGCAACTGACATCAATTATGTAATACGTCACAAAATCTTAAAGATATTTATGTCATATGGTTTACTAATAACTAAACTATCTTTACTTAAGAATTTGGGACACCATTAAAATGATTCCGGGATTCGTTTGGAGCGTGAGTAATTGTGTTACGTAAATATACAACGGGCAAGAGATTTGATTTCAATTTCTTTCGGGTCATTGCTTTTAACATTTGTCGGAAAACGAGTGTACCGGAAACTGTATGGTATGATAATCGCTGCTATTTAATTTAAAAATTAAAACAAAACTGTTTACTAATTGGCAGGTTGTAAAAACCGTGCTTTTTGCAAAGTGTGTGCCAGCAATTTCGTTAAAAGGTACACCAAATACCTTCTGTCATTACAACTGACCAAGGATGAGTCAGAAGAAATATTGATTTTTATTTTATTTATTAAGATATATAAAGAAATGTACAAAGGTACATTTCTTTATATATAAAAGCATTGTGAAATGGAGTATAGTATATGTACATTCAACGCCGTGTACCAAATGTTACTACTTATAAACAATAAGAAAGAGTTGAATAGAAAAGAAAGAGTTACCGTCACAAAAAAATAAACTATTAAACAATATAAAGAATTTTGCACGAATTAAACATAGAATTTGTAATACTTGTAATTTATTCTTAATATATTTTTTAAAACAGTCGTTATATGATTTCACTATGCGTCTTAATAGGGAACGAAGGCCAGCGTTAGTACGACAGATTTTTGTCATAAATAGTTTGAGAGTATTTCTCACGATTACTATAGTCGCTACCATTTGTGTTGTTAGGAATTCGTTCGGCTTTTAAGAATATGAAATCTACAGCTGCAGATATGGTTTAGGAAGAGCCTCTGCCTCCCTGGCGCATTGTCAGTTTCAGCACCCGAACCAGGTGAACCCCACTGAGGACTCCACTGATTTTGTGGCACAATTGCGTAACAAAATGTTGACAACACAACCTGTTCCTACCTGCCGACATTCAAAACAAGTCCCATTTCGTTTTAAAAATATTTCAACATCTACCCATGTTCTTGTACGTGACGACACCATTAGACACGCCTTAAAACCTCCTTATATGAGTCCGTATCCAATCATACAACACTCTGCTGATAACAAAACCATAATTCTTGACAGTAAAAGTAAACATTTGGATGCAGCAACATTGCGTCTCCCACAATGGCTAATTCAAACTTCGGCGCACGGGATCAACAAAAATTACCTGTTCCATATACCACACGATCTGGCAGGCTACTTGGACTTGTTTCGTGCGGGATTCGAACCCACAGTCTTTGCCGCAACTCAATAGTACGCCACTGCGCCACGGAGCCATCAAATATTCAGAAGACACTGCTGCCTATCTCCTGGTTTGTTTTCCTCTTATGTCTTATGGCACCCAAGGGACGATATGGGGTAGTGGATTACCTTACACCGCCACTAAACGGTGTGGAAAATGACTATATTGAAGATAAAATATTATTTTATGTGACTACTGGCATTTAGGGATCGAGATACTATTGAGATTTATTATTCTTAAATGTTGAAATTCTAAATATAATGATTTCTTATATTTACGCGAACACTACACATTTAAATAAAACTAATTTTACGGATTTTTTCGCGTATATTAACTTATTTTATATTCCCGACGTTTCGAGTACTTTACAGCACCCATGGTCACGGGGGGACTGAGGTATTTGACGTCCCAATGTCATAGTTAACCACGGTTACCTCCAGATTAAAAAAACGATACGCAATGTTGGTGTAAAATTCGTTAGGTCGCTGACGATTGCCGCTGTATTGGATTAGTTTTACCATACCGTTACCATTATATAGTAGTCTTCTGCTAGACATAGAAATAGATTGCCTTATAGGGAGGGGGGATATTTGCCGTAGTTGCCTCGCTTGGCAAACGAACTTACAATCCACCTGTTGGTAAATGACAACTGTAGTCCATGGACACCTGCAGCCAACTTCATTTGAAGAAGGTTACAGATGCGTTGCCACTCCTGAGGACTAAGATGGAATGTCTCACAGCCTCTAACTATACTGGCTCTCTATACCCTTCAGACCGGACACAGCAGTGCAAGCTGCTATTTGGCGGCAGTAATAGGGTGATAGTGTGGTTCCTACCTAGATGGACACCTGGGCAGTAATGAAGTCCTCCCACCTCGTATTTTATTATTTTTAGTTATTATCAAGAAGATGTTGTAACCCATATTCTGTTTTATTTTCCTTTGTCGCCTCTTACGACCCTCACGATGCGATATGGGGTGGTGGATATTATTCCACCACTACACGGTAATAAGTTTTAAGCTCTTATTTAATACTAGCGACCCACCCTGACTTCGCCTGGGTTGGATTTATTAATGTATATGTGTAATTTTTAAAAACATATCGAAGTTTTTCGGATAAAATATAGCCTAGATCACTCCTGATATTGCTCTCTGTCTGTTAGTGAAGTTTCATCACAAACGGTTCAACTATTCCGAAGATTAGCTCGGACACACAGACAGACAAAAATCTAAAAAATTGTTATTCCTGTCTTAATGGCATGCAAATAACCCCCTCAGCTCAATAGAAGGCAGTTATTTCGGTATTGCAGACAGACACTTTAATTTTATTTCATCATCATCATTACAGCCCTTCACAAGTCCACTGCTGAACATAGGCGTACCCCAAGGAATGCCACAAAGCACGGTCCTGAGCCACAAGTTGGACTTGCCTAGGACTATTTGTCCCAGGTAAACATACTCGTCAACAACATCGAGCTTAGTGCTCCCGACAACTACCGGCATATGTGTGACATGGACGTTACACATGATCTTTGTTTTTTCCATGTTCATCTTAAGACTTATCCGTTGGGAGGCACTATAGGGGTCATTGAATATAGTGCTTAGATCCTCCAGCGATTCTGCGATAAGGACTATATCGTCGGCAAACGGTAGCTTGAAAACGTCTTCCAATACAGCGGTGAAGAGTTTCGGGGATATAACGTCACCCTGTCTTACACCCTCTGCAGTTGGATGCGTTTCGTAGGTACTCTTGTTCTGTACTCGGATAGCCATCGTAGCCCTACTGTACAAATACTTCAGTAGTTCGATATACCGACAGTCAACTTGGCATCGCTGAAGGGACTGCAGCACCGCCCAAATTTCGACGGAATCAAAGGCTTTCTCATAGTCCACATACGCAAGGCAAAGTAGCAGATTGTACTTTTTGGTCTCCTGTACAATTTACCGAAGGGTATGTATGAAGTCTATGATACTAAAGCCTTTTCCGAAACCGGCTTGTTCGGGAGGTAATGACTTCGACAGTTGGCTCGCTCGATCGCTTCTTCAATATGAGCTGTACTGAAGTTGTGTAAGTCCCGCCGCATGCATTTGGAGATATGTCTGTTCAGTTGCCGGTATGCTGTCAAATCTGCTGAAGACTGCAGCTTCATTTCCCGTCTAACAACCATATGATTAAGAGTGTGATCGGAGAGTTATTGTGTTCTTCTGCGTCGGGTCTTGCAGAACTTAGCTCCGACTGCATGGACAGTTTCCACGAGCTTGTCATTTATATCGTCCAGCAGTCTTCTAGGCACTTATTAGACGTGACCTCTCTAACTTAACGTTTAGGTTCAGTGTGCCTGTAACCATTCGGTGATCGCTGCCAGTTTTCACCCTTGCGATCACTGACACATCACTAACAGTTGCCGTCTAGTCATCATAATGAAGTCAATCTCATTTTTCGTCAAACCGTCGGAGCTCGACCAGGTCCACTTCCTGTGGGGCTGCTTCTCCCTCTTTCTCCATGAAATCGGCCAGCTGCTGGACTCTTGCATTCCGTTGCCCTATTCCGAATTTCCCTAGCTTCAGCTCACCGTTCTCTCTTGTGCCTAGTTTTGCGTTAAAGTCTTCCAATAACACCGTATAGTGAGTTTTGGAGGTTGTACTATTGCTGTTATCAGAAAGATGCTGCTGCCCATCTCCTGCCTGTTTCCCTTTGTCGCCACTTACGACACCCACGCGAAGATATGGGGTAGTGGATATTCTTAGCCCCCACTACACGGCAATTTTATTTATATATAAATATATTGGAAGAGTTTATAAGGTGTACAGACGCCAAAGCGTTTTGCAGTATTTGTGTAGTCTAATTAAAAATATGACACTGTATCAAAGCGTCCAACGCAGATGCGCGGACATCAGCCGACAGATGGTACCCATTAACTTCCGAGCCACTTTGAAGTCTCATATTGAAAATCACAATTTGTTTCAGATTTGAATCCGAAGCGTCATGAATAAGAAGTCGCATAAGAAAAAGGTTAGTTTTATATTTTATGACTTTAATTACATTTATGTTTTTTATCTTATTATTCTTTGTGATTTACAAGGAATTTTATTTCATTAGCTTTTACCTTTCTTTATATTTCTTACGACGTTTATCATATTATACTGAATATATTTTAATATGTTCCTAACGTAAATAAAAGAGATAATGACTGCGAGTATAAGATAGTCAGAGAGTTTTTGGCGGGTACTTGACCACGGATGGTTTGGATATGACAATTATAAATTATTAAAACGTTATTGGTTAGTAAAGTTATCCCGTTATCGTTCAAAAATTTGAATATGGTTATTTCAAGAGTAGTAATCATCACCGATTATCAAAGTCCACGGCTGTACATAGGCATTCCCTTAGATTGCCTCATGGCAAATATCGCCCATATTTACCATAGTCGCCGCACTTAGCAGGGGGTTTGGCAATTGCAGTTTCTTATTTTGAATTGTTTCAAGAAGATACTGCTGCCCATCTCCTCTATTTTCAATATATCCCCAATTTGGTCGATAAACCTTCGTCTAGGGCGTCCCATTCCGACTCTGCCGTTCACTTTTGCAGCATAAATTTGCTTTGTCACCCTTTCTTCGTTCATTCTTTCGACATGACCAATCAGATTGAAGATAAAGTAATTCTCAAATATTTTTGACTATTATAAGCAAGTGCTTTACTACTATCCCACCTGCTGATTAGTGGTGATGTGGCCGAAGAAGGGAAAGCGCTTAGCTTTCCTTTTTAATACTTAGCTTAACCAAAAGCCATTTTATTCTTGCCTTGTAATTTGTGTTCGCCATGTAATTCGTCCCAAGTGCAGAACACTATTCTATTCACTCCCGAGAGACCCCAAGTCAACTGAAATACGCTAGCTGTCAGCTTCTCGGAATCTAATGTCAAATATTGGTACGCACGCACTACGTTACAGCCGTGTTAGTTTATTAAATTTTACGTTATTATTCCGTAGTTTTCTCAGGGTATATACTCGTACTGGGACTCGTAAACCCGATTATTTTTCTGTTACAATTTTATACCTATTATAGAGTTGAATAAATATTGGTATTATACAGTTAAAGTTAGTAAATTAATATTTCATCATCATCATCGTTGTCATTACAGTCCTTCACAAGTCCACTGCTGAAAATTGACCTTCCCCAAGGAATGCCACAAAGCACGGTCCTGAGCCACCTGCATCCATTGACTTCTTGCATGTCTTACCACGTCGTTACTCCATCTAGTGGAGGCCGCCCTACACTTCGCATACCGATACGAGGCTGCCACTAGAGAACCTTTCTACCTCATAGCTGTTGTCGGTTCTTCGAGCTATGTCGGCGTAATAGGATCCATCACATTTTGTCTCGTGGGTGTCGTTAGAGGCGACTATGGGAAATGCCAGCAAGTTCTCATGGCTTCCGATAGATTCGCCAGGCGTGAAGTCCAGACCAGCGATGGGAGCAGTCAAAGGTGTTGACGTAGGTATATTAATGCGACCGTCAATCCACTTGCCAAGTGTGGCGGTTAAGGTAATGCTTCAACGAGAAAAGCCCTTGTCAAGAAGTAGACTTTTACCGGCTAGTAAAGAAGGTTTTTTTATTGAATAAGGCTGACAAGCAAGCCCACAGTCCACTTGATGGTAAGTGGATACTGCGGCCCATAGACCTATCTATACTCGATATAAAGAATCAAAATGCAGATGCGTTAACAACGCGTCTGGATTTTGATTCTCCTGAGGATTAAGATGAAATGCCTTGTTACCAGGCACAAATGGTCTAAAAAAGGAAAATACTGATAGCGGGAAAAGAGGTGACTGAAGATTAATTAAATCAGATTTTAAGAAATAGTGTAGTGAAATTCACATATTCAAATAACAGTTGCCAATGATTTGCAAGCATTTAGGGTTAGTGTTATTACGTGGTAGAGCCATGATGCAGCTATATTAGTAGTATAATTGTAGTACGAATGGTCGGCTCGACCGGGGAAGGACCACGCTCTCACAGAATACCAGCGTAAAATAGCAGTTTAACACTGCTGTGTTTCGTATGGTGAGTGTAGAGAACCGGAGACCCTTTTTACTGGAAAAGAGGCATTCCATCTTAGTCCTCACGGGTGACAACGCATCTGCATTTTGATTATTTATTGAAGATAGATATAGATGTCTATGGGTCACATCAACCACTTACCATCAAGTGGACTGTGTGCTCGTTTGTCACCCTATCCTATAAAAAAAGTTTAAGTAATTAACGTGATTTATTTAACTTATTAGTTGATTTTATTATAACGTTAACATTGCGTGTGGTAATTTTATTGAAGTATAATGTGAATAGAATGATTTTTATTCAATATAGATGACAAAGATTTATCCGTTCTGAAGAGAAACCGGGTAGTGGGATGTAAGAATATCTACTACCTCATATCGTCCCGTGGGTGTCGTAAGAGACGACAGAGAAACTGTAACAGGAGATAACATGATAATAATAAAACACTGCGGTTGCCAACCCGCCTGCCAAGCGTGGCAACTATGGCAAAATCCCGTATTAGGCAATCAATAGGGGAGGCCTATGTTCAGCAGTGGACTTTTACAGGCTGGAATGTATGTATTTATGTAATGTATAGATTCCAAAAATACATATTAAAAGTAATTTATGCTTTGATGATTTTACAACTAGTTCGGAAATAACCTCTGTTCAGGAAAGAACCAGCAAGGAACCCAGTGGAACTTTTTAAACATTAATTTAAAATATAATATTTTGTATGAAAAAATTATTAAGCATGAAAACATACAGAAACAGCATGGTAGAGAACACCTGATTCCCAGGGGTTATTCAATCATGTACTCTTAAGTATAATAACCCTTATTACATAACTGGCTGTTCCCCGTGACTTCACCCGCGTGGAATATATTGCGATTGGATTTCATGGGTTTTAATTTTTTTGCGAAACCAATTTTTCCTAATACAAAATTAGCCTAAGTTACTCCTTATAATATCAGCTATTTGTCAGTGAAAGTCACATCCCAATCGGTTTACAGGTTTTTGCGTGATGCGTGTTCAGACAGATATATAGATAGATAGATATTTCAATGGTTAATTATAAAAATATTCTCTAGAAATATTTTCGTGAACAACAGCAGCTATAACTCTATTTAAGCTTGAGAACAACGGAGTTTAATAGCGTATTTCTTGTTTAACGACATTGAACGTTTTAATAAAACCCAGCAGTTGGCAACATTCGTCTCGTAACGGAGCGCCGTTAATATTCTCACACACGGGCCTATAAATATATGAGAACGAATTTATTACTGGAGTCGAGATTAATTTGCTAAACATTTACAGGTCAAAATATTTATCTAATATGCGTTATTCTCCGTTATAAATGAGTCTAATTAGATACCGCCCAAGTTATTAATAAAGGTTTATAATTTATACATTTGCGTATTTTGTAATTTCCACGATTGCGTCCAGCACTTTAGTTAGAGACTTACATGATACATATGCAAAATTTGTGTTGGTTAATTCATAGATCTTGATAATATATACCTTATATTTTATTATGTATATGTCGAGATTTGTAAATTAACCTATTTTCACAAAATAAACAGGTTTGATTTGATTTCATTAGGTTTTGGTTTTGGTTGATCTGCCGCTGCTACTTTATAAAATGTAAGTGAATGAAATAAAATGAAACTACAGTTTTGTTCCCCTGACGGAAGAAAAAACAGCGACAGAAACTCCATTACTAAGTTTAGTAACTTTTATTAAAAAGTAACAACAAACTGCAGTGTAACGGCTTGGCACTATAGAAAGCCAGCATAATTACAGGCTGTGAGGCATTCCATCTAAGTCCTCAGAGGTGACAACGTATCTGTTGCGTTCTTTGGTATGTTCTTAGGAAGTCCGTAGTCACAGCTTGCACCTCTGGGTGGAAGCCGTGAGAGTTTATATTATATTCCTTATGGTATAGTCAATTTGATAGTAGTGCTTCGTGTTATTTAAGACGTAGTGGTGCGTAGTGGTTATCGTCTATTTGGTGCAAATTAGTGAATTCTTTGATTTAACGTTTCTTTTAACATGTCCAACATGTCCGTTTTCAGTAGATAGCCGAGGTCTATCATGTTTTGAAATTTATTGGTGAATCGTAAACCCGATTATTTTTCTGTTTCAAGTTTATTTAAATATCTCTTTATTTTGATTCTATCTAAAAATTTTCAACACTGTGACCTTAAAGACTGTTGTTGATTTCTATGTTAAAACATAGAATTATTAGGCTTTAAAATGTTCTATTTAATTTGAATTATATTTCTTGTTTATCGAACAGTATTACTCTATACCGAGCATAGACTCAGAATAGTATATTCTAAATCTATGATACCGAGGGTCCTTGTCGGTCGTTGACAATTATGACGGAAATCTGATATTGATTTAATAGGTAGGTGATTACACATGAGTAAAGAAACTGTACAGAGACAAAGCTTCTAACGAGCTGTCAAAATTTTTACCTATTTTGGTAGGGATGGCACAGGAGGATAAAATTAAATAACAAAACGTTTATCAGCTTTTATTATATACTTAAGATACAATATTTTTTTTAAAACTACTTTTTCTAAATATTTTATTTTTATAATTTTTGTTCTTCAACGATTTGTTGTGCCTATTAGTTAAATGGTAAATTATAATCTAATGTAAAGTTTTTTTTATAAATTTATTAGAAAGTGTTAATATTTCACGCGTTTTATAATATTTTAATATCAATATTTACAATATTTCTTTCGAGATTAAAACATTCGCGAAATTTTTGTTAAAGCAATTCATACATTCATTTCAGATACATTCTCACATTGGATGGAACTTGAATAATCACCGTCGTTTCTTGGCAAGTTGAGTGTTGGAAAAGCATTTCCAAATAAATATTTTACAGTTCTTTTTTTAGAAAACTTAATACAGGATTTTTCAAGGTGATCCTCACAGATTATGTGTTGTTGCCTTTTTTTATAATCAAAAAGTTTTAAAAGGAGATCTTCTCATCCGACAACTTTTTACCACTCTTGTCGTCTGAAATTATAATTAAAAACATGAACCAATGTTTTTAATTTATAAACGTAATTATTCATTTATAAACATTATAAAAATAACAATTCAATCACTTATAGGTACTTTTACATTTTGTTTCAATGTTGAGGTATATGTATAAGGTATCTATCTGCTACATTGAAAATAATAAATTATAGTTCAGTTACTACTTACCTAATCGAGTCTTTGGGATAATTAAAAAATGATATATATTTATTTGTTCTATTATTGTTTATACAAACAGTATAGTAAATCATATTTACACTTTTTTATATTTCATTTGATACGAATGATAATTCTTTGAAAAATAAAATTTGACACTTATTATTCTTTACATAACCCTGAATTTGAGCACTGGCCGAGCCGGTTTAGAGCATTGTATCTATGTACGTGACGAGCCGCCAGTGCTCACGCGTGTCTAGTTTGTAGTAGTGTAACTATCATAGCGCGGTTGTATGAAGCTTTACCTCTGTACGGTACGGTTTCTTTACTCATGTGGTGATTATAGTCGGTATCAAGGAGTCATAATCACTACCTTTTAGTCGGCATAGTGATTAGAATTTCTAGGAGTTTGTTCTCTAAATAATATAGATGGAAATCTACATCCTCTATTCAACATCGATAAAGCTCCTAAGTCTAGGAAAAATACTAGGAAGACCGCGATAGCGAATACTAAATTTACTAAAATATCTGTAGGACAATTATTGCTGGCATTGCAATGATTTACTTACTATTTATAGCGTTCAAATAGAGATACCAAATGTCAGGATTTGCCTTGACATTTCAAGATTTATGGGCTCTCTCTCTTACGTGGTAGAGCCATGCTGCAGCTATATTAGTAGTATAGTTGTAGTACGAATGGGTCGGCTCGACCGGGGAAGGACCACGCTCTCACAGATTACCAGCGTAAAATAGCAGCTTAAGACTGCTGTGTTTCGTATGGTGAGTGTAGAGAACCGGAGACCCTTTTTACTGGAAAAGAGGCATTCCATCTTAGTCCTCACGGCTGACAACGCATCTGCATTTAAATTCGTAAACGAAGATAGATGTAGATGTCTATGGATCACAGCAACCACTTACCATCAGGTGGACTGTGTGCTCGTTTGTCACCCTATTCTATAAAAAAAAGGTTTATGATCAGATTTTAGAAATGTCAGGCTTTTTCGATTTTTAATAAAATACAGAAGGTTTTCGCGTGGTTGGGATGGAATCAGAGACGACGATTTATTAATTTTTCAATGCTTGTTAATTACGCTTGCAACAAAATGGCAGGACTTTTCCATGGAAATTGGATCATTTGTCAGGACTTTTAAATTTTCCATCTGGTAGCCCTACATGCAAAGCCGATGGTATCTAGTTTGTTTTTGATTCAACTAAGTTTGTTCCCTAGAAAATAGACACGTAATAAATTGAAACATATTTCAAACAAGAAACAAGTTTATAGTTAATCTTAAAAAATGTGGCCGGTGATATAGATGTGTTAGTAGCATGCCGGTGACGGCCTGTCGCCGTACGTCACCTGTCAACACTAGCGTTCGTCAGGAGGAGAGTTTCATTTCACAGAACATATATATATTAATAAATTATTTTTTAACTTTTTTCTCGTACTTATAACATTTTTTTTAAATATAATAAGGGTGACAAACGAGCACACAGTCCACCTGATGGTAAGTGGTTGCTGTGGCCCATAGACATCTACATCTATCTTCGTTTACGAATTTAAATGCAGATGCGTTGTCAGCCGTGAGGACTAAGATAGAATGCCTCTTTTCCAGTAAAAAGGGTCTCCGGTTCTCTACACTCACCATACGAAACACAGCAGCATTAAGCTGCTATTTTACGCTGGTATTCTTTGAGAGCGTGGTCCTTCCCCGGTCGAGCCGACCCATTCGTGCTACAACTATACTATTAATAAGCTGCAGCATGGCTCTACCACGCATAAAAACATACGAGAAAAGAAGAAACATACGAGAAAAGAATAAAAATAATTGATTTGATCGTTAAAACATAGAGCCAAGAAACTATTTTAATAAACTTCGATAACAGAATAATCTATGTATTAGAATTAATCGGTTTTATTACAAAATGAGGTTTGTTAAGAGTCTCGGATTTGAAATAAAAAGTCTTTTCTAATAAAGAAGTCCCGTGGAAAATATACTAACTAAAAGAAACTTAAAAAAAGCTTTTTAAGTCGGTGCTAACCTAAGAGATATATCGAAGAATCAAAGCCCCAACTTCAGAAGCTATGTGAAAATTATTTTTGTCTTTTTAGTTTTTTAAGACGGTTTTAATTTTTTTTTTATTGCCTTATAAGAAGGATATTCGAAATAGTTGCCAAGCTCGGCAGGCGTGTTGACAATGTAATTTTTTTTTTAATTTGACAGTTAGATCTGGCTGTATTTTAGAAATAAAGATAACAAAAGAGCGCATAGTCTAACAGATGGCACGTGAAAACTGTAGGCTAAAGAAGCACAAGCTAGTAAGCTAGTAAAGAACAAAAATGTTGATACGTTATCACCCCTGAGGACTAAGACGAAATGCTTCGTTAACAGTAAGGGGGTAACTGGTTCTCGTTACTCACCATATGAAACACATCAGCGTTACGCTGATATTTCAGTTGGTATTCTATGCAGGTTTGGGACTATTCCGTTCGTATGCCGCGGGGCTCTGCCACGTAAATGCAGTTTGTACTGACGTGGGAACTTTTTCCTCCGTCCACTAGACTCTCTTACTATTTATAATATTCATTTATTCATACCTTTCACTACGGTGGTCTAATGGTCGTAAACGCGGCTGCTGATCATGAAGTTCCGGGTTCGAATCCCGGGTCGGGTCAAAAAATCTGTTATTGAGTTTTTCCGTCAAGAAATTCTCAGAAGCAGCACGGAATCAGGAAGTTGGCGTTGTTTCAACAGCCTCGAAAAGCACGTATAGACGTTGTTACTACGCCCGATCCTTCTATATTTGTGTCGGAATACCGTCCTATTGAACTATGAGAGTGAGGGAATAGAAAGTGCACCTGTGCTTGCGCACACACTCATGAACCATAATCCTGTCCTATGCAGATGGCTTGTCTCCGTTGAGATTCAAAAACTTTATTAAACATAGTTTGTATAAAAAGGGTTATTATAATATTAAGGAATTTATGGATGATAATAACACCTGGGAATGAGGTGTTCGCTACCAAGCTATTTCTAATTTGTTTTATGTGGTTAATTGTGTAACATACATGATTGTAAGCTGTTATTTAAAAAAAAGTCCCGCTGGGTTTCTTGCTGGTTCTTCCCAGGACAGAGGCTTTTTTTTCGAACCAGTGGTAATTAAACAAAAGAGCGACTTTCAATAAGTATTATTTATAATCTATATTGAATAAAAAAGTTTCTGTTTCTGTTTCTGTTTCAAGACTGGCAACTGTGACCGAAATTCAGTTTGGAGGACATTATTATTCATGCCTCATAAGAAGTATCTTTATTATAGTTGCCACGCTTGACAGGTGGGTCGGTTGCCTCAGTTTCTTATTATTTGTGCTCTTAACACGAAGATGCTGCCTATTTCATTTTACCTCTGTCGCCTCTTACGACGCCCACGAGACGATATGAGGTAGTGAATTCGCATATGCAGCCATTATACGAAAGACAATTATTAAATACATTTTCTTAAATATGTCGGTAGTTTACAACTTATGTAGTATAGCCAACTCGACGTACATTACTATTTATTCCAACAATATCTTTAATTTTATTCACTGTTCAAATAAGACATAATTTACAATAAACAGTTTGAAATTAACACTTAAATAACTTTTGACGCCAGTTAGCGTTGCAAATCCCGAACAAATGCGCTCCTTGAGCCACATAATCTCATAATAAAGGTCGTTTTATATTATTAGGGATGTAGGACTGAATGCGATTTGAACATGTTCCAACACAGCTAGAACAATAGGCTAGTTACGCGTTTCGCGTATTTAAAAACGTCGTTTAAAGCAAATCACTGCCAAGAAACAAATTCTTTGTATTAATAGGCGGGCGCTTGGTCGCTTCTCGCTTGTCTCCGTGGCCGTCAATATTTACAAATTATTTTGACACTTTATGCTAACTGCTCATCCGTAAATTAATTAAGCTTAGGACAAAGAATTTTGATTCTTAATCAAGGATAAATGAAGATGTCTATGGGCTACAGCATCCACTTATCATCAGGTGGTCTGTGTGCTCGTTTGTCACCCTTATTCTGTAAAAAAAATCCGTAAAATAGTTTTATTCAAACAAGAGACAAATATTACGGTCGATATGGCTAAATTATATTGGACGTAGATGTATTCAACTCTATATTGGCGGCTCCTATAACAAACGAGGTTTACGATACATACGTGTTGTATACATTTAATTTAAGATGTTGTTTTTGTTTCTTTTGTTGCTTTAGTATAGGTTAGGGTATGATGTGACTGTTATCGTTACTCTGTGTATGTAAGTTCCTTAATAAAATTGGGAAAAATATTTATGTATAAGAGATTAGTTTAAGAAATTGCGTGATTTGATTTACAGCAATGCAAGGCGAATTACCATCCTTACACTGTGGATATATCGTACCTAGCAGTCAGACAAAACGATTATATTCGTTCTGTAAAATTCATGCGACGTTTAATAATTTTTCTAGTAATTAAGTAATAGCATTAGGCTTTATTTTGCGGAAATCCATTATATTAAAAATGTAAAAATTAATTATATTATTTTAGCTAAGATCCGCATGAAAAGTAAAAACGATGTGTTTTCTAGAACACCTCCCTTAATTGCGTGCAGTATTGACAGTGTAATTGGAGATCGACGGCTCCGTGGTGCAGTGGCTTAGCAATGAGTTGTTGCGCTGGGGCTGCGGGTTCGAATCCCGCACGGTACAAGTATTTGTATGGCCTACAAATAATTGTTCCGGGTCTGGATGTTTGTCCTCGTGCAATTTATGTTTGTAAACTGCCTCCACGATAAAGGAGCAAATCCTAGTGTGGGGTAACGTTTTATAAAAATAAAAAATAAATTAGAAACAAATTAGATCATCGGCATAGGGTGTGAACATTTAATAAAAAATTAAAACAAAAGAGGAGAAAGAATGTCGCCGTGCGGAAACCCAGAGACAAATTGTACCAGACGGACGACAACTGAGCGTTTAGAAAAGTTTTTAACAAACTTCAATATGGACAAGATAAGTACAGACAAAAATGACTTCTTCATACTCCTTCTAAAGTATTTAGTAAGTTAAAGTAATACTCTAGCTGAGGCGGAACCCAGAGTAAAACGTAAAAAGGAAGTATTTTATAGTTTGAAATTTTTCAAGATCTTTGGAGAAAAAAATACAGTGTACAAATATGTCTAAAATGGAAAGTACGCGAAGGGTTTATAACTATCACGGGATGAAACTCAAATTTTAGCCATAACTTGATGAAAACGCATGAAGATAGTTAGTTATTAATTGAAATTGATACAAGTGGTAAAATTAAAAAAAATTGTACAACCGACTTCAATATAAATATAATTTATTGATGATTTTTAAAACCGCTCGACAAATTTGGTAAAATTTAAATGGGACCATCTGCAACGCATTTAAATACCCTTTGCAAGAGAAAAAGAATTTTCTAAATCGGTTGAGGCGTTTTCGAGAAATCGGTGAACATACATAAAAAAAGATTCTGACGAATTGAGAACCTCCTCCTTTTTTGAAGTCGGTTGATAAAAGATAAAAGATTTAAAAATTAATTAGCTATGATCCGCTAAATAAAATAAAATGATGTGTGCCTTACCTAGTTTCAAAAGCATCTCCCGTCCTCCCTCAAGTGTGCACTAGCCCGTCACCACTGATCCTAGTACCATTACTCCCAAGAAAACTACACTAGGAAAGACGCACCTCTGTCGATAATACGACACGTGTTTCGCCTCTAAACGAGGCGTTCTCAGGTGAGGTAGACTCTGCGGTGGCTGAACGCTAGTCTAGACTCTACTTCATAGTGTAGGAGCTCCACAGGGATAGTGCACGCAATTGAGGGAGGGGAAGACACATCATTTTATTTTATGACGCGGATTTTAGCACATTAATTTTTAACATCTTTAATATAATAGACTAGCGTTGCTGCCGCAGTAGAAATAATTGCGTAAATATCGTTTTTTGGAAGAGTTATATTGTTTAACTAGCTGGCCCGGCAGACGTTATTCTGCCCTTACTGGTTGGAGGCGCGTTGCGTTTTATTTTCACACACACACACACTTTTCTATAGATTTAATATACGTATAGCTAAATCCTCTTTAGGACTAATAGAACCATCAGCAGCCATATGACCATAAACTTTAATAAAAGGAATAAATATAACTCTTTTTTTACTCTTCCGTAATCGGATAAAAAGTTGCCTATATGTTATATACGGTCATTTACTGCCTACGTACAAAATTTCATGGAAATTCGTTCGGTAGTTTTTGCGTGAATCGTGAACACACAAATTTTCTACAGATTTATTATATGTGTAGTTTAGGAATGATAATACATTCATTGAAGTTGAATAATATATAACTTTCAAATAAATTTGTCGGTACGATAGGCGCGCCACCTACTGTAAGTTATTTTTTTATATAGGATAGGGTGACAAACGAGCACACAGTCCACCTGATAGTAAGTGGTTGATACCCATAGACATCTACATCTATCCTCAATAAAGAAGCAGATGCGTTGTCACCCGTGAGCCCTTTTTAATGGAATGCCTCTTTTCCAGTAAAAAGGATTTCCGGTTCTCTACACTCACCATACGAAACACAGCAGCGTTAAGCAGCTATTTTACCCTGGTATTCTGTGAGAGCGTGGTCCTTCCCCGGTCGAGCCGACCCATTCGTGCTACAACTATACTACTAATATAGCTGCAGCGTGGCTCTACCACGTATTTTTTCTATGCCAATGCGTATTTATTCTATTTGTACTATGCCTATAACCTTCGCCACCCTTACGCCACTTGAGCCGTGGCAGCTCAGAGAGCCGTGGTAGCTCAGATGGTTAGCGCTCGCTGTAAGTTACACAGTACGCGAGTAACCCGGGTTCGATCCCCGCCGGCACCAATGAAATTGTTAATTACAATTTTAAGTGCTGATTTACCACGTGCTCAGCGGTGAAGGAAAACATCGTGAGGAAACCTGCATGTCTGAGAAATCAAAAAAAAATATTTCGAAGACATGTGAAGTTAGCCAACACGCATTGGGGCAGCGCGGCGGACATTTCCTTGCCCTAAAACCCTCTCAGAAATGAGAGGAGGCCGGTGTCCAGCAGTGGGACGTATATAGGCTGTAACTTTACTTTACTTTTATAACCTTCGCACAAGTGCAAGCGCGAAGAGTGACAAAGTTGAGCAATCTAATGAACGGAAAAGCAGCGCATAAAATATGAACAAACAAACATTAATTTTTATAAATTAGATTTCCGCAAAGTAACGTCTGATTATATTAATTATCTGATATAAAAGAGTATAGTCGATTTGGTTTGGTAGTGGTTGAAAAGATTTTACTTTAGTGACTTTTCGGGTATTTTATTTTTATTTTCTCAGCTGTAATAATTCAAGAGCGTTAAAGAGGTGAACTAATAACAGTCATACATCAAATGCAAAAACAGTTTGGCTAAAAGAATAAATGTAATTTTTCGCCAGGGATAATTTTATATGATTAATGCGCGAATGTGTTTTGACATACTTCATATTCGTCAAGGCTAGTAATCGCTGTCGTGCGGCGAGATGGAGTCTACTGTTAGTCTTATTTATAGCCGTGTCTATACTAAAGTTATATGTTATATATGTTATAAACTATATGTTACATTGTATCGCTTTGCTATCGCTAGTCTGTCAGCTTACAAATTTATGGTTAGAGATATTTTAAGGGTGCGTTTACATGAGGTGAAACTGTTATAGGCTGGTTTACATAATGATTTCTTATATTTACGCGAACACTACACATTGAATTAATAAAATAAAATAATTAATGGTCTCTCATATATAGGGCAAACAAAACGATCTATTAAAACCGCGTAAAAGAACACATAGCTGATGTGAAGCACCAACGTTCCGGGAAGTCTGCAGTTAGTGATCATATCCTAGACGGCCCCACCATTACATTAGATTTGATAAACCACAGATTCTCGCGAAAAACATCGATTCCTGCCAAGGATGATACGTGAGGCTATTGAAATTAAAAACATCCTAATTTCAATAGAGAGGAGGCTGGTACTACCACCTGCTTGGGATCCTGTAATTAATAAAATTAAACTAAACCCATGCATACCACTGCAAGACTTCAAGACACAGTTAGTTCATTCTGCGTAGATCGGACCAAAATTAATAATTAAAAAGCTGAAGGTACTCGTATTAACTTTGACATTGGGACGTCAATCACCTCAGTCCCCGTGACCATGGGTGCTGTAAAGCACCCGAAACGTCGGGAATTAATAAAATAAGTTAATTAAACGCGATATAATCCGTAACTGTTATAGGCTGCATAATTTAATATCTAGGAGTGGACTCTAGAGGATAGGGTTTGAATTTTAAATTCGTTAATGCAATACACAAATGGTATCGGTAAAAGATTTTTTTTGATTTATCTGTTTTTGTATTTAAAAAAAGAATAGCTTTGAATACTTTTCAGATATTTACCAGACTACCCCAGAAGTAGCACATTGTTTTTCGAGAGTATGTTTATATGTATGTATGTTTATTTCTTTGTCACGCTCTTATTTCTTTGGCATTCTTGTAGTCTTTAGATTTGTCTTAGTTGTGAAAGTGACTTAAGGTATAAATTTTTCCCCTTTCTGTAAATTTTTACGCAGTCGTGTTTTTGAAGTGAAATCTTCTTTAGAATTGTGATTTGAAACTCGACGAAACGAAAAAGCGACACTAAAAAGAGACAAACGTGTACATCTATAGGAATTAGCTTGCGAGAGAATGAGATAGAATACAGTATACAGTGTAAAGTAGTAAATAGAATCTATACAAATAAATAAAATTGAAGTGTCTGTTTATAATATCAAAATAACAGTTTTTACTAATTGCATATGAAAGTATATACGGTACATATAACAAAAACACAATTTTTAAAAGTTTTGTCTGTCTGTCTGTTTGTTCCGGCTAATCTCCGAAATGGCTGGACCGATTTTGATTGGACTTTCACTGGCAGATAGCTGATGTTATGATGAGTAACTTAGGCTACTTTAATTTTAGAATAATAATTAGGTTTCCGCGCAAAAAAATTATAAACCTAAACTACACGCGGGCGAAGTTGCGGGGAACAGCTAGTATGTAATAAAAATGGTAAACTTAGTAACAATATTATAATAAATAAACGCTACAACTATCCTACTCCTGTTACTCTGCATCCGTCTCATTCTCTCGAAGTTTAGTTTTCTGAAGCTTTCACTTGTACCGCGTGTGAACTGCACACGTGTTTTTTTAAGAATCTCTACGGGTTGATGATGATTATGAAATTACATATAGATACATAGCGCCACGACTGTGATACCCCAACGGGTAGGCATTATTCGAACCACGGTTAGACAAATAATATGGGTTCAGAGTAATGGAAAATGGTGAAAGAAGTGATACTTGGCTAGCCCATCACCTCCACAATCACAAACCCAATATACCATTACCAGGCAAGTAACACAGTTGGCACATTCCTTTTTTTCATAAGTAACATAAACATAGGACCTATAGGTGCCATACCAACTTCAAAAAAAGGAGGAGGTTCTCAATTCGACTGTATTTTTTTATGTGTGTTACCTCAGAACTTTTTTCTAGATGAACCGATTTTGATGATTCTTCATTTTATTTAAAAGCTGGTGCTTCTCATGTGGTTCCATATACATTTGATCAAGATCTGACCAGTAGTTTTTGAACTATCCTTAATAATGCGTATTTAATTGCCTTCGACTACATTGATCACGTTCTCATTTTAATGTCAATAGTATGCTTGACTATAATTCTACCTAATGGTGTTATATAGCCGAAGATGGTAAAAGTTACAGCCTATATACGTCCCACGGCTGGGCACAGGCCTCCTCTCATTTCTGGGAGAGTTTTAGGGCAAGGAAATGTCCGCCGCGCTGCCCCAATGCGTGTTGGCGAACTTCACATGTTCTCGAAATATTTTTTTTTTGATTCCTCAGACATGCAGGTTTCCTCACGATGTTTTCCTTCACCGCCGGGCACGTGGTAAATCAGCACTTAAAATTGCAATTAACAATTTCATTGGTGCCGGCGGGGATCGAACCCGGGTTGCTCGCGTACTGTGTAACTTACAGCGAGCGCTAACCATCTGAGCTACCACGGCTCTGAAGATGGATTAGAAGATGGTGAAACGCACTTTTTTCTATTCGCTTTTGCCTTGAAGACACCCACATTGCAATCGGATGGAAAGACAGATGCTAGCAAATTATTCCACCATGCTTTGCTTATCACATATTAAAGAAAGTGACGTGTCGTGCCTTTTTCTCTCCTTAAATATTATGTGATTTAATTCTACTAGTCTGAACTCTGACAATTTCATTATTAGAAATAATTGTATGAAAATTTTGTGAGTATAAAATATTTTTGTGTTTTCCTTTTCATTGTCTCCTACATCGTCCACGATTAAGAATCAAAATACAGATGCGTTGTCTTTCCAGGGGTCTGAATTGGAATGCCTAGTTAACATCAAAGCAGTTTCTAGATCTCGTCATATTTAACGGCTCGTGTTAACTATTTTGGATTAATCTTTTTGTCGTGAATTTAGGTGTCATATTATTTGTCTTTAAGGACTATTACACTGTATGATACAGTGTAATAGTCCTCGCCCAAGTATTTATAATATTTCCAAGTATTATATTCGCCCAAGTAAACAGTAACATTCCACATAGGAGCAGAAACCTCCTCCAATTTCTAAAAATATTTTACGTAGGATTCCTATGTTTTCCTTCACCGCCGAGCATGTATTAAATCTTAAAATTGCAATCAACAATTTAAATGGTCTCGCCGGGGATTGAACTCGGTCATCTCGCATATTATGAAATTAAGGCAAGCGCTTAGCCCCTGAGCTACCACGGCTGTGTCTCTAACGCTCTGCTGCTCTAGCAGGACACATACATTTTTCTTCGTTTAATTTCCACTCTGATGGTACTAGATAATAATTTTTAGCTCTCGAGTGTTCTTAAACACTAAAACAGTGAGGATGTGAAGAACATTCCGAAGAGAAGAACACAGAATTGATTAACACTATTTTAATATGGTAGAACTGCAGCTACATTATGGCTGCAATGCAAAAATATAGGTCGCCTCGACCGGAGAATGACCACGCTCTCACAGTCTAAGACCCGTATTAATAGACGTTACTCAGTTCAAGTACACGCACTTGAGTACAATCTTGTTAATAAACATATCTCAAGATGCAGTTTAGGTTTACGATATCAGCTGAGTGCCACACTGATTAATAAACGAAACTCGACTCTCAAGTGTGTATACTTGAGGCAAGTCACAGAACAGTATTCCTAAGTACAGCGTTTTGAGATACTGTTTTTATGTGTTTATTAATTAGCAACGATCTTGAGATGCTGATTTCGTAATGAGGGCGTATCAAATGATTACGCACTTGAGTTCGTCGTTGAGTAATGTTTATTAATACGGGCCTAAGCTCACAGTATACCAGCGTAAAATAGTAGCTTAATGCTGCTGTGTTTCGCACGGTAAGTGTAGAGAACCGGAGACTCTTTTTACTAGAAACAAAGCATTCCATTTTATTCCTAAGGGGTACTACGCATCTGCATTTTGATTTTTAATCGAGGATAGATGTAGATATTTATGGACCACAGCATCCACTTACCTTCATGTCAATTGTGTGCTCATTTGACACCCTTAATCTAATATACATAGGGTATATTCTAATAAATAATAGTGATCGTTATCTGCAAGTGTGCGTGCACCTACATTTACAATTTGGACCAACCCACCATCATTTTATAAATATTGAAACATCTGTATCAATATTCTTTGTGGCCAACAAAACATAGCAAATAAAAAAGACGTAATTTGCACAATAATCAGTAAACACGTGTGTTCTCACCTTATACATCTAATCCATCGGCAGGGTTATGAAACAGGTTTTTACATCGTGCCATTGGCACGGGGAGTCAAGTGGCGTACGGAAATACACCTAGACTACGCCTACCATCTCCAAAACACTCATTCATGCACCCCATACGTCACAGTGTAGACACGCCGAGTCCAAGCACAGTGCCATTCACAAATAAAGCGCATCAATAATAGTCCAGTCTGGTCCGTGACATTCCCACAGCATTACGAATGTTGGGATGTATATTTTGCGTGAGTAATGACCCCTGGGAACAGTTTTGTTCACGGTATAGCGTAGGAGGTGATCTTTTAAATTTTCACGTACGAATTGCTAATGAGGATGTTGCTATGTTTCAGCAAAAGAAGCGAGGGAAAGGCGACGGGAGGAATAAGGAGAACCTTGCTGAAGACGTCACAGTTAAGGAGCAGACTGAAGAAGCTCAACCATTATCCTCAACACGGAAGGATAAGCTATGTTACGAAGTAAAACGCTCCGATATTATGGGCAGGTAAGATACCTCCCTCATTTTGTAAAACGTAACAAAAATGCATGAAACAATTTTGTTTAAAGATTTGCCGTTATAATTTTGAAAAATAATACCCTTATTCTTTGTTCTAAGTTTAATATTTAAACGATTAAATTTACTTTGTACGCTTAGCTATCAAATTATAATTTGAGATCACTATGGTCAGGTTTTTTTTAAAAATAATAACTAGTTGTAACATTTGCGGGCGCACAATTCTCACTCACCACTCACATAACACTAACCAAAGTTAAATCGTACTCGAATGAATGATATAAGAACGCATAGAAAACGAAAAAACAACAAAACAAAACAAAATATTTTTTTATTTGTTTGTTTGTTATTTGTTATACCAGTGATAACCCATGTTGTCCCGTGGGTGTCGTAAGAGGCGACAGAGGGAAAAAAAACAGAAGATGGGCAGCGTCTTTCTGATTACAACAAATAAAAAAAATAAAAAACTGCGGTTGCCAACCCGCCTCCCAAGCGTGGCAACTATGGCAAAATACTCCCGATGAGGCAATCTATGGGAGAGGCCTATGGTCAGCAGAGAACTTTTATAGGCTGTAATGGATGGATGGATTGATACCAGCGATACACGTTTGTCATAGAAGGGCCATTATTCAAAATTCTATTTATCAATGAAACATGATATTTCAATTTAGCTCGTAAAAATGTGAAATTAAAAAATTCGTTATTTTTACTTGAAAATAATCGTGTTTTCAAAATAAATTGTAACTGGCCAGTATCTCACATAAAAATAATTTTTTCGCAAAACTTTTTGCATGGCCTGTCGTAATGCGGATGTGTTTCGTATCTCGAGTGTAGATAACTGAATACCCTTTTTAATTGTGAAGAGGCATTCCGTTTTAGGCCAGTGGTTTTTACGCATTTGTATTTTGATATTTAAGCGATGAAATATGTAGGTGTCTATGACCTACAGCATCCACTAACATCAGGTGGACATGTGCTCGCTTCCTATAAAAATGAGTACCAACCAACCAATCTCATGGTAAGTGGATGCTGTGGCCTATATACATAAACATTTATCCTTGATTAAGAATCAAAATTCAGATGTGTTGTCACCCCTGAGGACTAAAATAGAATGCCTCATATCCAGTAAAAAGGGTCTCCGGTTCTTTACACTCACCATACGTAAGACAGTAGCATTAAGCTGCTATGTTACGCTGGTATTCTGTGAGAGCATGGTCCTATCCCGGTCGAGCCGACCCATTCGCGCTACAACCATAATATAGCTGCAGTATGGCTCTACCACGTATCAAAACTATCTATTCCCAACTGAGAATAAAAATGCAGATACATTATTACCACTGACATTACTGGAAACAAGGCATTCCGCCTTGTTTCCAATAAAATGGGTGATGAAAATAATAGGCCCAATGACACTAATGGCGTATTATTTTATCTATTATATAAAAAAATAATCAAAGTCAAACAATTTTATCTCCTGTCTGTTATTAATATCTTTCGACAAAAATCAATAAAACTCTATAATATAATATCAACAAGTTGAAAATAGCGTGATCTAACATAATTACTGAAATCCGGGCGGGTGATTTATGAAACGTATGTTATTAGCGGCTTATTGAAGTTATAATATATGATTTGTGGCGTTTTATACACATCATAGCTCGGTTATAGTGTAAACTTTTTTATTTTATTAAATTATTCTTCCTTCAGTTGTGGGTACCGAGTTATTTCAGCAACCGTATGTTAAGAATTCGCAATAACAATACCTAGAGATTTCTTATATTTACGCGAACACTACACATTGAATAAACTTTACGGTCACGGGGACTGAGGTGATTGACCCGTGACCATGGGTGCTGTAAAGCACCCGAAACGTCGGGAATTAATAAAAATAAGTTAATTAAACGCGATATAATCCGTAAAAGTAGTTTTATTCAACAATACCTAGCATTGTATGATACTATACTATACGTAAAGTTAGTACTTATAGTTTTTATTTGCTTACATTTTTAAGCCACTTAAAAGAAGAGGGAGTTCTCCATTTGACCGCATTTTTTTAAGAAAAGAGCTGACTATTTCTTAGAAATCTGATAACGGACTAATTCAATTCCCCTGGTGTTGTAGTGTTTCATGAGCGGCGGTAGTCACTTACCATCAGAGGAGCCGCAGCTTGTTTGTCCTCTCTTCTATAAAAAAATATTCATATTCAAATCAGGAATATTTTGGTTATTAGTTAATATATTATTGATCAAGCTCTTATATAGAGTAGAGATGTGTATACAAGTTTTATAAAACGAAAAGCTTTGTCGGTTTTTGGGTTCGAATCCCGCACAGAACATGTATTTGTATGGCCTACAAATAATTATTCCGGGTCTGGATGTTTGTCCTTGTGTAATTTTTGTATGTAAACTTCACGATACAGGAGAAAATACTAGTGTGAGGGTAACGTTATTATTAAAAAAAAAACTGTAGCATAATTTAAGCACGGATTTTCTGACACAGTTTTGTCGACAATGAACAACATTCCAAAATACATAATTTGTGATGAATCTGATACCAAACATTCCATACGAGCTACTTGTGTACTTTGAAAATAAAAACTAAAACCCTGCCTCTGAGCTAACATCTCATAGTTGGTAATGATTATTGAATGATGGCAACAGATGGTTAACAGCACATAACAAGTCTCGGAACAAAACTCGCCCGCCGAAACAACACGCGTCTGTATGTCAACACACTAGCCGACGACTCGACGTCTGCTACATGCTTGTCAAGTCGGTCTCCGTCATTTACGTTTGTACTCTGTAACTCTTGTACGCTTCGTAATTAATAATAATATTAGAGTTTGAAAAACTTAAACAACACACATTGATGACGCTTTACATGAGCTGGGATGATTCTGATAATTATTTAATTTTATCCTGGTGAACCTGATCAGGATACTAGGATAAAGTTATTAAATGATTGTATTGTCATCGGTCCTTGATATGAGTGCAAATTTTCAAGTCAATAGGCCGTCTACAAGCTGATGAAAAGTGAAAAGTTACATTAAGAGATTCCGTTACATAGATAGATAGATACACGCAAAGCTAATAAAAGCGTGTTAAAAACAGTTGTCTGGTTGTACTTTACCGTAATAAATCTCTAAATCCAGCCCAAGCTAGCGCCAAATCTTGTTCAGAATAGAACAAGGAAGATAAAATAAAGTTCCATAGAACTGTTACAAGTATAACTGTGATGCAATTAGCAATTAAAGCAGGTACAATTCGATAAGATATTTAATTTTTGAACTAGTAACGAAGTAAAAAGGGTCTCCGGTTCTCTACACTCACCATACGAAACACAGCAGCATTAGGCTGCTATTATACGCTGGTATTCTATGAGATCGTGTTCCTTCCCCGGTCTAACCTATTCGTGCTACAACTATACAGGGTTATTTTTCAAAGAGTAGCCAAATTTTAAACTTAAGTTTAAATATATAAATAATGATATACCGTTAATGCAGTTTTTGAAAATACAAGTAAATAAGACTTCTACTTTTATCTAAAAAAATGTTTATACCGTTTTTTAATATTTAAAATATAGTTTTTTTTAATCGAATAAAGGTGACAAACGAACACACAGTGAACTGTGTGTTCGTTTGTCACTTTTATTCTCACACAGACACTTTATTTCTCACACAGCACTCTCTTAGTATCAGGTTCACCTGATCACCAGAGTACTGTAGCCCATAGATATCTACTTCTATCCTCGATCAAGAATCAAAATGTAGACGCGTTGTCACCCCTGAGGACTAAGATGGAACGCCTCGTTTCCTGTAAAAAATAGTCTCCGGTTCTCTACACTCACCATACGAAACACAGCTGCATTAAGCTGCTATTTTACGCTGGTATTCTGTGAGCGCGTGGTCCCACCCCGGCTAAACCGACCTATACGTGCTATAACCATAATATGGTTGCGGAATGGCTCTAGCACGTTCAGTTACACCAGATACTCGACTCCAAAGAGTCAGTAATCCCCTTATGGAGCAATTTACCTATAAGCTTTTACAACAAAGTCCCAGAAATATTATGCAAGTCTTATCTATCAAAAAGTTAATTTTTTAAAGTAAAGTAAAGTTACAGCCTATATAAGTCCCACTGCTGGGCACAGGCCTCCTCTCATTTCTGAGAGGGTTTAAAGGGCGAGAAATGTCCGCCGCGCTGCCCCAATGCGTGTTGGCGAACTTCACATGTTTTCGAAATATTTTTTTTTATTTCTCAGACATGCAGGTTTCCTCACGAGGTTTTCCTTCAATTTTTTATTAAGCAAAAATTATTTAGTAAGGCTTATTATTCTACTAAAGAGTACATGAATAATGACATACTAATTATAATCATCACATAATAATTACCCCTGGGAATGAGGTGATCGCTACCATGCTGTTTCTAAATGTTTTCATACTATGTGTATAAAATATTATATTGTAAAACATTTTTTAGGTCCTTACATATGAAATTAGCGTATTAGAAAAATAAATCGTAAGGAAAAAAATAATGAGGAAAAAACAAATGAATGACTGTTTTAAAAACTCAAATGTACCAGCTAAATGAATTTATAAATTTGAATTTGGAATTCTTAACCAAAGAGGAGATATTTCATATCAAAGTGGTCAGTACGACAAAACGCTAATTTCATATGTAAGGACCTTATATATTAATATTTATATTCTTGTACTATATATTATATTGAATAAAAATGATTCTATTCTATTCTATTCTATTCTATACAATAAATATTGTCTCGCCTCAGATACGTAGTGGCGACTCGTGACATCCGCGCTGGAGAAGTCATCATCGAAGAACCGGCACTGGTCGTAGGCCCTTGCAGCGGCTGCGCTCTCATCTGCCTCGGCTGCTACCGAGAGCTTGATGAAGCTGCTATTGTCCAGTAAGATATATTGTTATTTATGTTCGCTTCATAATTAGAAGATTTTTGTAGACGACTTCTTTATTGACGTGTTTTTCTTTATACAGCTGAAGTAACTAACAAGGGACGTATGGACTATGAGGTTATTGTTACCTTTACTTCTATGAAATAACGAATGCATCTATTTATTCTCTCTTTACAATAAATAATCTTAGTGTTAAGTATCAGATAAGTATGATGTTGGTATAAAAAAACCTGTATTACAGGTCACCAGATCCTTCTATAAAAAACCTCGCCTATATTGCCACGCTTGGCGATCGCAGTAGTAAACATCTCGCACCTATGGGATGTTTATATCTCCATCTATCAAAAGCCATAAAATCTTTTTAGTTTCCCAAATTCTCCTTTTTTTATAGAAGAAAGGAGACAAATGAGCTCAAAGTCCAATGCTGAGGCCCATAGACACTTAGATTTATCATCTATTTTTTTAACCATTATAAGCTAGCCCTTGACTACTATCCCACCTGATGGTAAGTGGTGATGTAGCCGAAGATGGTGAAGCGCGCAGACTAAACAAAAGCCTATTCACTCTTGCCTTGTAATCGAATGGAAAGACAGATGGTGGCAACTAATTCCACTCTTTGCTGTACTTTCGTCATGCTTACCTGTGAGGGTTAAGATGGAACGCCTCGTTATCAAAAAGGGTCTCCGGTTCTCGTAACCCAACATACAAAACACAGTAGTATTATGATTCTCTTTCACCCTGGTATTCTGTGCGAACTGTTCTTCCCAGGTTGAGTCGACCCAACCGTGCTGCAGCCATAGCCACATATTATACGGCTATATTATGGTTGTAGCACGAATGGGTCGGCTCGACCGGGGAAGGATCACGCTCTCACAGAATACCAGCGTAAAACAGCAGCTTAATGCTGTTGTGTTTCGTATAGTGGGTGTAGAGAACTGGAGACCCTTTTTACTGGAAACGAGGCATTCCATTTTAGTCCTCAGGGGTGACAACGCATCTGCATTTTGATTCTTAATCGAGAATAAATGTAGATGTTTATTTGCTACAGCTTCCACTTCGTTTGTCACCCTTATTCTATAAGAAAGCTGTTGTACAAAATTTATCCTCCTATACCGCCACCACACACCACACAATAAAATAATTAATTCCATGCTACAAATACAGTCTTAAAGTGGTATTAAAGCTTCCCATAAAATATAAGTAAGCGAGTTTAAACGATCCGTTTGCTTCAAATAGCTCGGTATCCCGCTGATCGTATCATAATATTTGCGTCAGTTGCTATTTCCAATATAGACAAGATCATACTAAATCTTTATTGAAATTGCAACATGACTTCCTAGTTGACTATAATATAGACGAATATTTTTAAGCTTTAAAGTGTTGTAGAGATTTTTTTAATGAAGAAAGCAGACTCGATTTTTGTCACAATATAGATGATATGCGTCATATGCTAACAGAATGTGTCACAAACTAATAAAAAAATGTAATAATACCGTGTAATGGCGTTAAGAATCGCGTGGGTGTCGTAAGAGGCGACATTGGGAATCAAATCAGGAGAGGGACAGCAGCGTCTTCCTAATAACGACTAAAAATTAAAAAAAACTGCAACTATGGTAAATATCTCCCTATGAGGCAATCTATGGGGGAGGCCTATGTTCCGCAGTGGGCTTTAATAGGCTGTAACCGTAACGGTAGGTGGAATAATAGGTTTTAAATATACGTTTTTCATACGTGGTAGAGCCATGCTGTAGCTATTTTATGGTTGTAGTACGAATGGGTCGGCTTGCTCGAGGAAGGACCACGCTCTCACAGAACATCAGCGTAAAATAGCAGCTTAATTCTGCTGTGTTGAGTGTAGAGAACCGGAGACTCCTTTTACTGGTAACGAGGCATTCCATGTTAGTCCTCAGGGATGACAACGCATCTGCATTTTGATTCTTTATTGAAGATAGATGTAGATGTCTATGGGTCACAGCAACCACTTACCATCAGGTGGACTGTGTGCTCGTTTGTCACCTATCTTATAAAAAAAACTTGCGAAGCCACACTAAGAGGTGGCAAATTTAATATAATCTCTTTATTTTTGACACAATGATTACCTAATCTATCCCAAACATCCTCCCTGTAAATATTCTAGATTTATGTGTAACAGGAACAAGATATGGTACGATAAGGCGTGACATATCCTTGTAGGATTTTCTTAAAGAAATAAAAAGTTTGTTAGAGCCTTAAATAGCAATTGTTAAAAGCTAAGTTCATGCGCTTTCACATTTTAGGCTACATCACCTAAAATGTGAAAGCGCATGAACTTAGTTTGTGATAGTTCAAAACCTTTTACAGAAAGTCAGACCTTTTCTTTGTGACCTTTACTACATAATTTATGGACTGGCTTTAGACATATACTGGTGGTTTACACCTTGGGAGACTAGATTAAAATTCTTGTTTCAGATGCCAAGGATGCAAGTGGCCAATGTGCAGTAAATCCTGTCCAGGGCAAGGCAAATATACGGGACATTCCTCTTACGAGTGCAAAACATTGAAGAGCATCCCACCTGACTACAGTAAGCTTGAAGATTTGAAAGATTCCTACCAAGCTTTAACACCTCTGAGGTAGGTATTGTCTTCTCCAGAGATACTTCATCTTTTTATACAAGTCAAGGTGACGAATGAGCACAAAGATGATGTCTCCGTGGCGCAGTTGCATAGCATTGAGCTGCGGCGCTGCGGGCCGCAAGTTCGAATTCCTTACGGAACAAGTATTCGGTGTGTACAAATAATCGGGTGTGTTTTTGTCCTTGTGCAATTTATGTACGTAAACAGAAAATCCTAGTGTGGGGGGTAAAGTTTTAAGATAAAAAAGTTTATAGTTCACCTAATGGCAAGCGGATAATATGGCCTCTAGACACCCATATCTATTTTTGATTTAGAATCAAAATACAGCGTTGTCACCCTCGACGTCCAGCATGGGATTGCTTCGTTACCATTAAAAACCGGCCAAGTGCGAGTCGGAATCGCGCATGAAGGGTTACCATCCATGTAAATCATCGTAAAACACGTTTCTAGTAGGGATCCCCTTGAATTTTAATTTATTTTGTTTTTATTATTTGTTATTATAGTGGCAACAGAAATACACATCCTGTGAAAATTTCAACTGTCTACCTATTACGGATCATGAGATACAGCCCGCTGACAGACAGAGGACGGACAGCGGAGGCTTAGTAATAGGGTCCCATTGGTTACCCTTTGGGTACGGAATCTAAAAGGGCCTCCGGGTTTCGTTACTTCCTATAACTAAACATGATTCTGTTATAATGCGCATAGAATGTAGTATAAATATCGTGCCGATGAATGCTCTAACCAATAGACACCTATATCTATTCTTGATTAAATTACAGATCTCGCTCGTATTCTGTAAGGTGGTCTTTCCCGACTAGACGACCAATTTGTGATGGAGCCATACAACCACTTAATACAGACAGCCACTACATAACCACATAAATAAAACTGTTGTAGTAAAAGTAAAATTACGTGTCTATTTTAGCCCAAAATGGTGATTTATTATTCTCTTTCGCATCTATATTCTAGATGTTAGTATACTCGTATATGAAGCACGGTATGCAAAGGAGGTATAAATATCTAATACATTTATTTTAACCTTTATATCCAATATCAGATTGCAAGAAATTTATATGCCTATTTGGGTATAATCAAATCATAAGAGCTGTTTCCAAAAAAGCAATTATTTATCATGCCAAGTTTTGAAAAGATTTAAGGAAAAAATTATAATTTCAGATGCTTGCTATTGAAACTACCGGTTGAGTTTAACAACAAATTAACGGAATCAGATCAGGATGTTGCAATGGTTTTGAGAAGTATTTTACGGATATTCCGATTTAACCACTATGTCACTGAATTCTTCTCCTGCCGTCGCCGAGTCATTGCTTAAACAAAATGTAAATGCGTGTACAAAAGAATTTTACATTTCATAAAATATCATCAAAAGATATTGTAAAATATTTTAAAACTATTGATGTTAAGAAAACTGCGGATCTGTGGGGCATTTCCGTTAAAGTTATTGCGTCTATAATCGATATAATCGCGCCTCAACTAGCTATTATTTTAATACTAGTATCGAATATGGTGTGTTTCCTGATTTGATGAAACATAGTAAAGTAATACCTTTATTTAAATCTGGTAGTTCATTAGACCCCGCCAATTTTAGACCCATTTCTGTACTGCCAACACTAAGTAAAATTTTGAAAAATTATTCTTGATCAAATGTTAATTTTTTAATGTTAATAATTTACTTCATAAAATCAATTCGGTTTCACAAGGGTCGCTCGACAACTGATGCTGGTGTTGAGCTGATTAATATATTTTCAATGCATGGAGAATTCACAGGATGCTTTGGGTATATTCTGTGACCTATCCAAAGCCTTCGATTGTGTTCACCATGAAACATTAATCAGAAACTACAGCACTACGGTGTAAGAAGTAATGCTCTTAAATTAATTGTTTCATATTTAAGTAACAGAACTCAAAAGTTGTATTAATAGTATGAGCTCTTCCGGGTCGATAGTACAAATGGGCGCCTCAAGGCTCAATTCTCGGCCCTTTCTGTTTCTGTATATATTAATGACTTACCTTACATAGTAGGGATAACCATAATATAGTATTATTTGCTGATGACACTTCATTAATTTTCAAATTAAAACGACAATTATTAAAATATGACGAAGTAAATAATGCTATATCTAAATTAGTAAATTGGTTTAATGTTAATAACTTGCATTTAAATAGCACTAAAACGAAATGTATGAAGTTCATGACTCCAAATGTCAGACAATTAAATACTAATGTAATTTTAAATGGGAGGAACTGAGTCTTGTCGATACCACCATTTTTCTTGGAATAACACTAGACGCGAAGCTCAATGGAGCCCCATATATCAAAGTTAGCAAGCAGACTTAGTTCTGCAGCATATGCTGTAAAAAAGATTAGAAATCTTACCAGTGTGGAAACAGCTAGACTTGTTTACTTTAGCTATTTCCATAGCATAATGTCGTATGGTATTTTGCTATGGGACACGCAACTGACACTGAAATTATATTTGTTTTACAGAAGCGGGCCATAAGAGCAATCTATGATTTAAAACCTAAAGAGTCGCTCAGACAAAATTTTAGAAATTAATATATTAACTTTGGCCTCTCAATACATTTATGAAAATGTAATGTACGTACACAAAAATAAAAGTAGTTATACAAAAATATAGTGATATTCATTCTGTAAATACTAGGAACAAACACAAGCTAGTAGTACCAGTTACTCGACTCCACCGAGTCAGTAATTCATTCTTGGGGCGATGTATACGCTTTTACAACAAAATCCCAGAAAATATACAAAATTCGACCTGCTCAAAATTCAAAAACTTTATTAAACATAGTTTGTATAAAAAGGGTTATTATAATGTTAAGGAATTTATGGATGACAATAACCCCTGGGAATGAGGTGTTCGCTGCCAGGCTGTTTCTAATTTGTTTTGTGTGGTTAATTGTGTAATATACATGATTGTAAGCTGTTATTTTAAAAAAAAGTCCCGCTGGGTTTCTTGCTGGTTCTTCCCAGGACAGAGGTTTTTTTTCGAACCAGTGGTAATTAGACAAAAGAGTGACTTTCAATAAGTATTATTTATAATCTATATTGAATAAAAAAGTTTCTGTTTCTGTTTCTGGAAAATTGGAAGTATAAAAATAAGGTTATTAGTGAACTTGTGTGTATTTAAACTACTTTAAAAAATTACATGTAATCATGTTATACGTAATTTTTTAATGCGCTTAGGGCATGCACAATTGGATTTAACAATAGTTTTATTTTTTAAATTTATTTTTATTTTTATTATTTGTTGTTATAGCAGCAACAGAAATACACATTCTGTGAAAATTTCAACTGTCTACCTATTACGGATCATGAGATACAGCCCGCTGACAGACACACGGACGGACAGCGGAGGCTTAGTAATAGGGTCCCATTGGTTACACTAAAAAGGGCCTCCGGTTTTCGTTACTTCCTATAACTAAACATGATTCTGTTATAATGCGCATAGAATGTAGTATAAATATCGTGCCGATGAATGCTCTAACCAATAGACACCTATATCTATTCTTGATTAAAAATCAAATTACAGATCTCGCTCGTATTCTGTAAGGTGGTCTTTTCCGACTAGCCGATCAATTTGTGATGGAGCCATACAACCACTTAATACAGACAGCCACTACATAACCACATAAATAAAACTGTTGTAGTAAAAGTAAAATTACGTGTCTATTTTAGCCCAAAATGGTGATTTATTATTCTCTTTCGCATCTATATTCTAGATGTTAGTATACTCGTATATGAAGCACGGTATGCAAAGGAGGTATAAATATCTAATACATTTATTTTAACCTTTATATCCAATATCAGATTGCAAGAAATTTATATGCCTATTTGGGTATAATCAAATCATAAGAGCTGTTTCCAAAAAAGCAATTATTTATCATGCCAAGTTTTGAAAAGATTTAAGGAAAAAATTATAATTTCAGATGCTTGCTATTGAAAACAGAAGATCCGGAAAAGTGGGAAGCGGTATCAACCATGGAGGCTCATAACGAGTTGCGACGAGCTAGAGGCGATATCTGGCCCATGAATGAGAAAAACGTAGTGCAAAGGATTAAGAAGTGGGGGCTCAAATATGAAGATGAAGACATACACACAGTATGCGGAATACTAGAGGTATGTTAATTGTATCTGGAAAAATTTATACTATCAGACAGACTAAAGTTTTAAAGAAAAAAGTTAAGAATTATCTATTATTATTATTACTATTACGTGAGTAAAACTTCCCCACAGGTATGAGATCAATTCCTACGGTGTAAGAACTAGTGGAAATAAAATAAAAAAGCGTATGAGGTCGCTTCTCCTATGTTGTTTCTAGTGTTAGTAGTGTTAATTTTAATAGGATAAATTTCAAACGTTTGTTTAAATCATATAATAATAATAATAATAAAACCCTAAATTCCAATCTTATAACATTAACATTAAAACTAAAAATACAAGAAGCTACAAACTGTCTTAGGCCCGTATTAATAAAAGTTACTCAACGACGAACTCAAGTGCGTAATCATTTGATACGCCCTCATTACGAAATCAGCATCTCAAGATCGTTGCTAATTAATAAACACATAAAAACAGTATCTCAAAACGCTGTACTTAGGAATACTATTCTGTGACTTGCACTCAAGTATACACACTTGAGAGTCGAGTTTCGTTTATTAATCAGTCTGGCACTCAGCTGATATCGTAAACCTAAACCGCATCTTGAGATATGTTTATTAATAAGATCATAACCTCAGGATTGTACTCAAGTGCGTGTACTTGAGCTGAGTAACGTTTATTAATACGGGCCTTAGTTCGGTGTGCCTATTGGCAAAGACCTCCTCCAACGATTTACATTGTTGCCTATCTTGAGCAACCCTTCTCCAGTTTGGTTCTGCTGTAAGTTTTATTTTTAAATCCCACGTTATTAATTTAACTAAAATGGAGAAGTAGTAATAATATTAGTAGGTAAGGGCACGACGGCAACGAAAGCTTCATTAGTTATTTAGTTATTACCACCTGCTTGGATAGTGGACGGAATGGAACGGGCGTTGCTGGATGGAAGGTGTTCTATTATTTTTAAATAGTAGACAATCACTTGATCTAGTATTGATAGCTAGGATAATTGATTTTCTACTTCTATATCTCGTTAGTACGTTGAGGGCTGGAAACCTAGCTATAGCAATATTTGTGCAAAAACCCATAGTTGATTTTCAGGTCTAATTTGATTGTTTTGTGATGCACTCAGAACTATATCTGATCTGACCAGGTAGCGTTATGTTAAAGATAATGGTTTAAATAATTTAAAATTAAAACTTTTGTACAACCGACTTCAATAGAAATTATTAAGAATAACTCAAAAACTATTGGTCAGACCTTGATCAAATTTATATGGGACCACATGAGAAGCACCAATTTTAAATAAAAAAAAGAATCATCGAAATCGGTTCACGCAGAAAAAAGTTATGAAGTAACACATTTAAAAAAAAAGAACATACAGTCGAATTGAGTACCTCCTCCTTTTTGAAGTCGGTAGAAAAATAATCGATAAAAAAACTCAATAAATATTTTTTTGCCCGACACATGATTTAAACCCGGGACTTCATGATCAGCAGTCGCGTTACGACCACTAGATCAACGAGGCAGTCATTATTATATTTTTATCAATAACATCTTAATGTGTTCTTAACAGTTACTCATGTGACATACCATTTTTTCATTATAGGTAAACGCGTTCGAAGTAGGTGGTAGTGGTGCGAACGCACGGGCTCTATATGATAAAGCGTACCTCCTAGCACACGACTGCACCCCAACAACCACGCACACTGACGCAGAAAATAAGGCGGGAAGACCCCTCACGGTGCGTGCTTCTATTCCGCATAAAGCCGGTGACCTGATCACATTGTGCTATGCTTACACGTTGCAGGTGAGGTAGAAGGTAATTATGGGTATATTGGAACTAACTTCTTTTCTTTTTCTTCATCAGCACCTAAAATTCTACTCGTGGGCATCGCAGTACCAGACATCACATACCTTTGACACTACTCCTCGTCGCTGGTCTGGGTATTTTAAGTCTAGCGTAGACGAGATGTTTTTTTTAATTGTATATGTATGAGAAACGAGCACGCAGTCGACCTTATGACCTAAGTGGATGCTGTGACCCATAGATATTCACATTTATCTTCGATTAAAAATCAAAATGCAGATGTGTTGTCACCTTGAGGACTAAGATGGAATGCCTCGTTTCCAGTAAAAAGGGTATTCGGTTCTCTACACTTACCATACGAAACACAGCAGCATTAAGCTGCTATTTCACGCTGGTATGCTGTGAGAGCGTGGTGCTTCCCCGATCGAGCCGACCCATTCGTGCTACAACAGCGTTCAGCGTGGCTCTACTATGTACAAATTTAGGTTATATCGGTTGCGATGAGGTATTTCTAGGATTTCCCATTGTCGCCTCACTGAGTGGACGAAATGGATTGTGATGGATTCTTTCACGCCCTCGCCACAGATTACACAAATATTATTACTCTTACTGACTACTGTGTGAATAATTAGCTTTTAAGTAATGCAGTTAGATGTTTTTTCGTATACTCGGAACTTAAGGGTATTTTACTTTGGCTACAAAATTAATAATAATTATTTGAATCGCGTACATATCGTTATTAGAGATTTGGTTATAATTATATAGATATAATATTATTGCAACGAACTTTTCGTAGACTAGGGCCTTTAAAAAAACTAGAACGTCACTCATACTATATTTTACATTTGTAAGATCTGAATTTCGGGTGACTGTGTATGGAATCATCCTATAAATCCTAGCTCAGGGGCTAAGCGCTCGCTGTAAATTTAACAGTTCGCGAGCAACCTGGGTTCGATTCCCGCCAGCACCAATGATATATTTAATTTCAATTTTAAGTACTGATTTACCAAATGCGCGGCGGCGAAGCAGACAATCGTGAGGAAACTTGCAATTATGAATTATAAAAAATAAATTCAATTTCGAAGACATGATATGAAGTCTACTAACAGGCATTAGGGCATCGCGGTGGACAGCAAAAAGAGTGTTTTATTGCAAGGAGTGAGGCGTATTTAGGCCACAAATAAGGATAAAAACGAGCACACAGTCCACCGATTGTAAGTGGACGCTGTGCCTCAAAGACACCTCACCTATTCTTAATTAAAAATCAAAATGTAGATGCGTTGTTTCCCCTGAGGACTGACATGAAATGCCTTGTGACCAGTAAAAAGGGTCTCCGGTTGTCGTTACTCACCAAATAAAAAAACAGTATTATGCTGCCATTTTATGTTGGTAATCTTTGCGAGTGTGTTCCGTCCTCAGTCGAGCCGACTAACTCATCTTGCAGCCATAATACAGCTCAGTGTGGCTCTACCACTAAAGTACACTGTATCTAGCATGTGTAGATTTCTCATGTTTAACAGTTTGTCATAATTTCAATTCATATTTAACACTCTCACTGTCCGGTTTCCAGACACAATAGTAAGACAATAACATTGCCCTATATGTGGGTCACGGAACTATGAACGTTAGGTTTCCATTTTAAGGCTTACCCTGAAATATTTAGTTTAACTCCAGGGCACGTTGAAACGTCGAGAACACATCAAAGTGAGCAAGTTCTTCGATTGCTCGTGCAAGCGTTGTGCAGACCCAACTGAGCTGGGAACTTACTGCAGCGCATTCCGTTGCCCCAAGTGCGGTGCCAGAGTGCTGTCCACTGCGCCATTGGAACCTCACGCACCTTGGCGATGCACTGATTCTGTGTGTAGTTACACTATGCCTGCCGTGGCTGTCCAAATGTTACTTAAGAGGTAAACAAGTAAATTATTATGAAAGGTATATCTATTTCCATTTTCAATTTGTGAGTAAATATGCACTAATAATTTTGAGATAACTTAACGACTAATTTTCAAATTGTGTAAATAGTATCTTGTACGTGTTAGAGCCAAGCTGCAGCTATATTATAGGTGTGGCACGAATGGGTTGGCTCTACCGGGGAGGGACCACGCTCTCACAGAATACCAGCGTTAAATGGCAGCTTAATGCTTCTGTGTTTCGCATGGTGAGTGTACAGAACCGGGGACCCTTTTTACTGGATACGAGACATTCCATCTTAGTTCGCAGAGGTGACAACGCATCTGCATATTGATTCTTAATCGAGGATAGATGTAGATGTATATGGGCCACAGTAGTCGCTTACCATCTGGCGGACTGTGTGCTCGTTCTCTTACTCTATAAAAAAATCTGACGAATGCATCTTGTAATGTCGTTTAATCGATTCAATTTAATATTTCTACACCTTAATATTAAATGTAGTCTCTACACAGCATGCCATTAACCGTGGTAGCTCAAGAACTAAGCCCTGGCCATTTTTTTTATAGGATAGGGTGACAAACGAGCACACAGTCCACCTGATGGTAAGTAGTTGCTGTGGTCCATAGACAACTACATCTATCCTCGACTACAAATCAAAATGCAGATGCGTTGTCACCCGTGAGGACTAAGATGGAATGCCTCGTTTCCAGTAAAACGGGTCTCCGGTTCTCTACACTCACCATACGAAACACAGCAGCGTTAAGCTGCTATTTTACGCTGGTATGCTGTGAGAGCGTGGTCCTTCCCCGGTCGAGCCGACCCATTCGTACTACAACTATACTATAATTAATATATAATATAACTGCAGCGTGGCTATAATTCCATGGTCCGCAAGCAACACAGGTTCGATCCTAATCGGTGCCAATGAAATTTAAGTGCTGAATGACTTAAATTTCATTGGCACCGATTCAATGTGCTCGGCGGTGAGGGAAAACATTGTGAGGAAACTACATGTCTAGGGAATAAAATATTTTGAGGACGTATGAAATCCGTCAACCTGCACTGTAGCGCGCTAGTTTAATTACTCTGTAACATTCTCTGCAATCAGAGGAGACATGTGCCCAGGAATGGGACGTATATAGGCTGTAACATTACCAGTTCTATATGAATAGGAATTTTATCTCTTTTTCTTAATATAATGCAGTAGTTTGTTAAATCGACTTTTAATTTCTTTTATATTTTTTAAACGAATACTAGAAACACTATTAACATTACTAATTTATGTCCTTAACCACTCTAAATAAGCTTAAAAATGCTTGTGCTAATAGTGATTTACCACAGTAGTCAAATGGCAGATTCGAATCCAAAACTCTCTGAGTTTGCAGTCCACATACCAATAGGATACTGTTGATTTATTTTTGATTATAATATTATGTTTATAATTAATCTTCAAGACAAAGAAGGACAAAAGTTTTTAAATATACCGAAACATACGAACTGATATTAAAATGAAAACTGCTAATAAATTTTATCAGGCGCTTCAACACTTTACATGACATGAGGCTCGTTTCAATTTTAGAGGGGTCAACGCAACCGATGACATTCTAATACTCTACTTTTTAGCATGTACTTGAAAAATTTCTTATTTACTCACGATGTTTTCCCATATGCCGAAATATAGCCAATCAGTACTTTCAATTAAATATGTTAAAAATTAATTAGCTAAGATCAGTTAAAAATTAATTAACTAAGACCTCTAACTACACAATTATTTTATTACGCGTATCTTAGCTTATTAATTTTTAACATCTTGAATATAATGGATTTCCGCAAAGTAACGCCTGATTCTATATAGTACTTTAAATTCCAATAATTATTTTAAAATCAAAATTCAGATTTACTGTCACCCCTGAGGACTAAAATGGATTGCCTAGTTTGCATTAAAAGGGGTCTCCGGTTCTCTACACACAAAATACGAAACAGCAGCATTAACCTGCTATTCACGCTAGTATTCTGTAAGATCGTGGTTCTTACCCAATCTAGCTGACCTATTCGTGCAGCAGCCATAAGCTGCAGCGTGGCTCTACCACGTTAAACATGCTGCAGCTATATTTCACACGTGGTAGAGCCATGCTGCAGCTATATTAGTAGTATAGTTGTAGCACGAATGGGTCGGCTCGACCGGGGAAGGACCACGCTCTCACAGAATACCAACGTAAAATAGCAGCTTAACGCTGCTGTGTTTCGTATGGTGAGTGTAGAGAACCGGAGACCCTTTTTACTGGAAACGAGGCATTCCATCTTAGTCCTCACGGGTGACAACGCATCTGCATTTTGGTTCATAATGGAGGATAGATGTAGATGTCTATGAGCCGCAGCAACCATTAACCATCAGGTGGACTGTGTGCTCGTTTGTCGCCCTTATCCTATAAAAAAAAATCGTTGATTCAACTTCTGTTTATCAGGCTGACCGATGAATTTGAACAAATAGACGCGAATGACGTCCCTGGCTTCGAGAGCTTCCTGCACAAATACCGCAACGTCTTACACGACACGCACTATCTGTGTCTGTCAGCATTGCACTCGCTCAGCCAGCTGTATGGAAAGGTGACCGACTACATGATACACGAGATGACCGACCAGCAGCTGAACAGGAAGATTGAAGTATGCAGGGAATTGATGAAGGTGTTCGATTTTATTGAGCCAGGATATTCCAGGTTAAGGGGTGAGATTGACTTTTTTTTTTCAAATAATTATTGGGGTATTCTTACACCCTTTCCGCTTCCTTGTCATCAGTTGTCAGTACTTCACATATGGTTACCAACGAGACAACTATAACACTATCTATCGCAAATTGCCTCTTACGACACCCCCACGGGACGAATAGGTTTGTGGTAGCGCTCTCATGCAATAAACACGCAAACGGACCGTATAACAACCGAAGCCAAAATCACGCTATTGAAATTTCAAAAAACGTCTCTGCATTTTTTAAAATACAATAAGGGTGACAAACGGGCACACTTAACTGATGGTAAGTGAATGCTGTGAATCATAGACATCTACATCTATCATCGGTTAAAATCAAAATGCAGATGTGTTATCATCTCTGAAGACTAAGATGGAATGCCTCGTTACCAGTAAAAAGTAATAATAATGTCCTTCAGACCGAATTTCGGTCACGGCGGCCAGCCTCAACTGAGACTAGCTATGGGCGCAGGACAGGATTATAGTGTCCAAGTGTATGCGCAAGCACAGGTGCACTCTCTATTCCCTCTCTCTCATAGTACGATGGGACGGTAAACCGACACGACCGGAGAGAGATCAGGCACAGGACCAACGGCTTAACCTGCTTTCCGAGGCACGGGGTTGGGACACCGCCAACTTCCTGACTTCGGGCAGCTACTGACAATTTCTTGATGGAAAAGCTCAATAACTGATTTTTTTTGCCCGACTCGGGATTCGAACCCAGGAGACCTCATGATCAGCAGTCGCACTACTACAACCACTAGACCAGTCAAAAAGTACCTCTTTACTGACCATACGAAGCACAGCAGCATTCTGATGTTTCACGCGGGTATCTGTGGAAGCGCGGTCCTACCTCGGTCAAGCCGATCCAATCTAGAACTATATATAGCTGCAGCGTGGCTCTACCACGTATACAATATTTGAATATATTTTGAAATAAATTCCATACTACACGGAGCATTGGTTGTTCCCTCGGCTGACAAATTTGCCCGGCGGGTGTCTCCCCTTTTCCAACAAAGTCAAATAGCTGATGTATTTTCTTAGGTACACTTTACACATTTTGCAACTTTGTTTTCAGGGATAACGTTATATGAGCTTCACGCTCCGCTCATGGTGCTCACTACAAGAGATTTTGAGAAGAAAGCCATTTCTAAAGAAAATTTACGTGGCCGTCTTAAAGAGGTTAGTATACGCGCATAGAATTGTAAAGTAACAATTTGTGTTCCACTGTTGAACATAGGCCTTCCCATAGATTGCCTCATATTTATTTGATTTGATATAATATTTGCCATAGTTGCCTATTTTCCGTACTTGCCACGCTTGACAGTAGGGTTGTCAACCGCAGGTTTTTTTTTAGTTGTTATTAGGAAACCGCTGCTGCCCATCTCCTGGCTTGTTTTCTTTGTCGTCTCTTACAACACCAATGGATATGGGGTAGGGGGTATTCTTATACCCCTACTACACGGTTCCACTGCTTAGAATATGCATATTATAATTCCCTAATGGTGGTAAAATACGTTATGAAGTTTTTAATGTAACTATACAGGGTTATTTTGCAATATAAATAAAATTTGCAGATAAGGTTCAGAATAAGTAATATAGGCAAATGGTGAAGAAAAATTAATATAAAAAAATCTCGAACACTCTGTCATTTTTATCTTTTAAATTCAAAATGCGTGGTAATGCATTATTTTAACTGATTTTACTGCGCACGCACACATCCATAAGGGTCGATCGGTAGGCAAAAACGTTGTTGCACATAAATCGCATACAATTTGGGATAATTTCAAATAAAAGTAGAAGCCTTATTTACTCGTAATTTCGAAATCTGCAATAACAGTATATCATTATTTATATATTTGAACTTAAGTTTCAAATTTGACTACTCTTTGTAAAATTACCCTGTATATATGACATTCGAGTTAGTGGTATTCCTTAGTCCATTTAAAATTCAGGCCTTTAATTCTTCTATACACCACTACGCACAGTACTTATATTCTGTGACACTGGTGACCGACTTCAGAAAATGAATCATTTTACATGACAGTAGCCAAATGGACTTCGGACTAAAAACTCGACTCGATTAAAACTAAGTAACAAACGAATTAACTGTCCACCTAATGGTGAGTGGCTACTGCAGTCTTCGGACATCTGCAGTCAACTTCAAACAAAGAAGGCTACAGAAACAACACAAGCATTTTTAAGCGTATTAGTAATGTTGCATGGTATATTAACTGTATAGCCATGTTGCAGCTATATTAATTGTATAGTTGTACCACGAATGGGTCGGCTCGATCGGGGAAGCACCACGCTCTCACAAAATACCAGTGTGAAATAGCAGCTTAATGCTGCTGTGTTTCGTATGGTGAGTTTAGAGAACCGGAGACTTTTTTTACTGGAAAAGAGGCATTCCATCTTAGTTCTAAAGACTGACAACGCATCTGCATTTTAATTCGTAAACGAGGATAGATGTAGATGTCTATGGGCCACAGCAACCACTTACCATCAGGTGGACTGTATGCTCGCTTGTCACGCTTATCCTATAAAAAAAATGTTAATAGCATTATTAAAGTTAATTTTAAGTATCTTTAACGGCTTGGTTCGAACGGTTTGGCTGCGACACTGCAGGGCCGTGGATACGAATCTAAAAGGTTATCTGGATCTATGTAAAACACCCCACGATATCTATATCCTTCTTTTCTCCTAAGATATATCCTAGTGTGTGGGTAAGAATTATTAAAGTCAGTACAAAGGAACGTTTATTCATAAAAAACCAATAATTTAACCGTGTGTCTTTTTTAATTTTAGATTGTAAGTTATCTGACAGAATCGGCGTTAATTCTTGGCTTCGAGCCTCCACAATCATCCGAGGGTCTGATGGCGACAGCAGCAAGAGATGCACTGAAGAAAATAAAGACCTGGGAACAAATCATTGGCAAGATCTCGTGAAGATTATAAAGCCACATTTTAATAACTAGGATAATAAGATAACTGATTACATCGTTAAATATCTAAATATTTATAAAAAGCAGCCTATATACACCCCACTGCTGGGCACAAGCTTTCTCTAATTTCTGTGGTTGTTAAATATTTATGTGTTGATGTAAATATAAAGTTCATGTATACGAGTAGAAAAAATATTTTGATATGTAAATTACGGGTATGGATTATGTCATTTAATATCTTTTGATTTTAATTTTATGAAGAAAATATTTTTATTGAAATACAAATATATTTAAGATCTCCGTAATATATACCAAAAAGTTAGGAAGTGATGTTAAAAAAGATGATAAAATTTAATTAAATCAATATTTACTAATGAACCGATTGTTACAATATTTAATATGTAATTATAATAATAATATATAATTATGTATCTACCAATATTGATAATAAAATAAAATAATTGAACGTCGGTTATAATATTTAATATCGGATCTTTTATAATTTTTAATTTCTTTTATAAATATTATGTACTTTTATTTACTGTTAATTAACAAATCCAAATAATAAATTTATTAACGTTTATGAATTATGGCGGAAACTTGACCGCCGGTGGGTTGTTGCTCTTGCGTTATCATTTAAATAATGCTTCGAAGTGCGTTTTTATGCATAAAGGTTGTGTAATTTAGAGTATTTAATGTCCGTGCATATGAAGTATTAGAGAAAACGATGAACAGGTCCTTAAATGTTTACATGAATCACAAGGATTTTATTCGCTAGGGTGGCTTGAAATTCTATCGTTATCAACTGTCTACTGAGTTCAGCTTTCGTTGAAATTTCCGACAAACTTCGCATTGTGACAAATCAGCATATTGTGAAGAATTTAGTAAATACAATACACAACAGACTAAGCTGTATGGTTCAAGACCTTTTGTACTGGAAACGAGGCATTCAATCTTAGTCCTCAGTGGTGACGGCACATTTTGCATTTTGATTCTTAATGTAGAATGTAGATGTCTATGGGTCACAGCATCCATTTACCATCAAGTGAAAGAAAACATGAGTGGCCGCTGGCCGGCATTCTTGACATGGATTAAAAAAAATGCTTATTCTGTTGTTATTATTGTTGAATTCATAGACCGTAATTAATTTTGTAAAATTTATAAATAATTACAGTTTCTTATGAATTAGAAGTATATTTTTAATTAATTGCGGTCACGTAATCTTAAGCTTAATTTAACATAAACCTTAATTAGAAAAATGTTGCTAGTCATAAAAAAGGTATATCATACATATTTTAACAAGAAGTTTGTATTTATTTAAGTACTTATATAGTTTTTTATTATACTAAGCCAAAGTTTTGATCAATAAATATTAACAAATACTGAAAAATAGAATGATTAGTTACATCTTCAAATTGTTAAATTATAATTATTATTTGCTTGTCTTTCATCTCTATTGTTCATTCCTCTAACCAAAAGACAATAATTGATTGGCCACAAATCACGTACAGTATTTTTCGATATTTGTTTTAGCGTTTAAAAATATATATCTAACACTTTCAGAGTTTATATCTTATAATTATATTTACATTATTTGTATGAAGTTCAATTTTCACTTATTAATAAATTATAAAACTTTTACTTTTATTTTATTTTGTAATAGACCTGAAATATTAAAACATAATAAGAACTCTCACGCCTGTTACCCAGAGGGGTAGGCAGAGACTACATACTTCCATTTAGCACGATCTTGACACACCTCTCGCCTCCTTGACATCCAATATCTATCTACGCTTACATGCTCGTCGGTTAAGTTGTCGAGTTGGCCAATCTTCAAAAAAAAAAGGTTGGCCCATCTTCAACACATCACCAATTTGGTCGATAAACTTCCGTCTAGTGCGACTCTGCCACTCACTTCTACAGCTAGTTCTGGCGTAAACGAGATGGTAATACCACCATCTATCAGAAGCCATGTAATCCTTCACAGTATTTTTTTAATAGAATAATAATAATAATTTATTATTTCAAGCAAAAAAATATCTTAATTTCTAGGATACAAACACTTTGAGATATAGCTTAACAACCAATACAATTCAGTGAACATCTGTGTCTGAACTAGATAACTTAATATCTGTGTTTCAGACAGTAGCGCTCTTCCCTTTAAGATTATACATTTCACAGTATACAAAACAGATCACTTATCAATAAGTAATTTAAAGTTGTAGAGTGTAGGTAAGCCTCCTTTCGTGTAGAATGACAGTGTGTATGTGTGTAGGAGGTTGAGTATAAGATTTAACGAGGTACATTAAATAATTTTTCTGTTTCGTTATAGTTCAGTTTATGAATATATTTAAATAGTTTACTTTTGCACTCTAATATTTAAACTTCGTATGTCCATAATTTTGCTGATTTTACAATATAGATATGGACCCAAAAAGGGAAAATATTTATGTGCGAATTGGTGTTTAAATGTTGGTCTATTGGGGAAAGTTATATATCTGCGGCGCTTGGAAATGGCAATTGTATCAAAGCTTGAGTGTTGTTTCATGATCGTGAGCAGGATGAACAGTTTGCGAACTGAGAGGACTTCACAAGATTGATACAGGAGGTACGTAGGAAATGAATAGAGGCGAAAAGTGCTTACTTTAAGAATAGCTCTTTGAGCTATTTGAAGTGGTTTAATAGTCGTTTTGGTGCACCTCCCCATACTGTAAGGCCGTAACCCACTATAGATTGTCCAAGAGCCAGGTAGATCTGTTTAACTAATTTAGGATCTGCCACTTTCCTTATATTTTTAAAAACGTATATCAGATTTCTCAAACTCGCAGTAATTAAATTAACATGAGGTTGGAATGAAAGATTTTTATCTCCAAGTTATTTAACCATATTGGTAGCAGTCAGTGAAGGGCAACGGCATACATCAACATTGCAGCAATCATGCGCAATCAGAGAAAGCGAAGGAGTTGATGAGGTGGTATTTCGCATAGAGAAAGGTATGAAGATGGTTTTTTCTGCGTTTAAAGTCAACACATTGAACTTTAACCAGTGACACACAGTGTTAAAGCCCTCCTGCGCCATTCTATAAACATCCTCCCACTTGTCAGCTGAGAACAAGAGCGCAGTGTCATCTGCATAAGAGATAATTTTGCCACCTTCTAGACGAAGGTCACAAAGGTCGTTTAAATAGGCTAGTAAGAGAGTTGGCCCTAATATACTGTCTTGTATGCTGCACACCATAACTAATAGGTAGGTCATCACTAATAATGTCATCAATCAAGATTGATGACATTATTAGTGGTATATAGTGGTAGTGGTAATCGCTGTCAATGCACCAAGGTGCATGAAAGATAATCTTCAATTAATTTTAGCTTATTACCTCGAATTCCCAGCCTCTCTAGTTCATTAAGTAGCATTGGCACCGAAACTGTGTCAAAGGCCTTTGCTAGGTCAACAAATATGCTTCTTGTTTTTTTGCCAGCGTCAATATTTCTTACTACTTGATCCACAAGTTCATGGACCGCATCACAAGTTGATTTGCCAGTTCTAAAACCAAATTGGTTATTTGAAAGTAAGTTATTTACTTCTAAGTATCTTATAATTCTACTATTGATGATGCGTTCCAAGAGCTTGGAGGAGATCGGCCTGTAGTTTTTTACATGATTTTTATCGCAAGTTTTATAGATAGGTAATATCACTGATTTCTTTAAGACCGTAAATATATTGTGAGCCTCTCTGTTGAGCGAACTGTAGAAATGGCATCTGTTGAGCTTGAGCACCTCATGTTGTCAGTGTTTACAGACATTTATATATATATATAAATGTCTGTAAACACTGACAACATTAGGATACATTTAGAGAATATGTCAAAATTATTCTAAAATGTTTAAAAGAGTGGGCTCCACAGCCAAATCTTTACATATTAGCAACAAAATTAACTCTGCTAAAATAAAACTAAAATAACTTGGAATATAATTAATAGCGGAACCGGTAAAGGAAACCTCGTTACACAAACTATCAATTGAAAATTAATAACGAATTGACTAGATCAAATCAAGAAGTCGCAGCGGTGTTTGAGAAATATTTCACTGATATTCCCATTTTGACAACAGTCATTGAATACTTCTCCAACTGTCGCCGAGTCATTACTCAAACAGAATGTTAATACCTGTTTAAAAGAATTTATATTTGCAAAAGTATTACCACAAGATATTGCAAAATGTTTTAGAACCCTTGATGTAAAGAAAACCGCAGATTTATGGGGGATTTCCGTTACAGTTATTGCGTCCATAATATATTTAATTGCACCTCATCTGGCCATTATTTTTAATACTAGTATCGAATCTGGTGTGTTTCCTGATTTAATAAAACATAGTAAAGTAATATTTTCATTTAAATCAGGTAGTACATTTTATTTTAGTTACTTTCATAGCGGGATGTGTTATGGAATTTTACTATGGGGTAATGCGACTGACATTGAAGCCATATTTGTTTTGCAAAAGAAAGCTGTACGGGTGATTTATAACTTAAATTGTAAAGAGTCCCTTAGAGAAAAATTTAAAGAAATAAACATATTAACTTTGGCATCGCAATATATTTATGAAAATGTAATGTATGTACATAAAAACATAAATAGCTTTGATAAGAATAAAGATGTTCATACTTTAAACACTAGGAACAAACATAAGCTTGTAATACCAGTTACTAGATTCCACAGAATTAGTAATTCATTTATGGGGCAATGTATACGGTTTTACAACAAAATCACAGAAAATGTACAAAGTTTGTCATCCAACAAGTTTAAATGTTTTATTAAAGAAAAATTGTACAAAAAAGTTATTATAATATCAAAGAATTCATTAATGAAAATAACCCCTGAGAATGAGGTGATCGCCACCATGCTGGTTCTAATAAAATTACTTTAATTTTACAAACAAAATTATTGTAAAGTGAAATATGTTTAAAAAAAAGTCCCGCTGGGTTTCTTGCTGGTTCTTCCCAGGACAGAGGTATTTTCTGAACAAGTGGTAAATAAAAAAAAGACTTTCAATAAGTATTATGTAATAATCTATATTGAATAAAATTATTCTAATATATTCTGCGCAATTTAAAGGATTCGATGGTGTTTAACCACACCGTCGAATCCTTTAAAAGTTGACCAAAAATATTATCAACATTCCTAGGTATTTCGATAAAAATAGCGTAAAAACAGTCTAGGTCTTACCTAATGCCATAAAACTGCCTTAATCCATATAGTTCATTGCTATTGTCTTACTATTGTGTCTGAAAATCGGGCAGGGAAAGTGTTAAATAATTAAGAGTTATTAATTAGTTATTAATTTAGTGTTTCAAATGTTAAAATCTTTCTTCATTATTATAAATATTTTGACAGGTTGGTAGTGCAGTGCCATTTTGCTGCTGTGCAGTGGGGCTACGAGTTCGAATCCCGCACAAAACCAGTATTTGTATGGACTACAAATAAATAATTGTTACGGGTCTGAATAATGCGTCCTTTTTTTATAAGAATAGGGTGGCAAACGAGCACACAGCCCACCTAATGGTAAGTGGATGCTGTGGCCCATAGACATCTACATTTATCCTCAATTAAAAATTTAAATGCAGATGCGTTGTCACCCTTGAGGACTGAGATGGAATGCCTCGTTTCCAGTAAAACAGGTCTTCGGATCTCTACACTCACCATACGAAATACAGCAGCATTGAGCTCCTATTTTACGCTGGTATTCCATCGGTACGGTCGAGCCGACCTATTCGCGCTACAACCATAATATAGCTGCAGCGTGGCTGCTCACACAACTCACAAATCTCCTTTTAAGTAACATGACTTTTAACTTTGTAATGTACATGCTCAGACTATAATCAAATTGCATGAGAAGAGATCTAAATTTATAGATAATATTTTGCAAAAATATTTATTTTGTCGACTATGGTATATTGTGTTATATTTGAAAATATTGGTTTTATCGATGAATATTCTTACAAAAAAATTTATATTTGTAAAATTTTAGTGCGTGGCAAGCGTAAAATGTGCAAATGTTTGAATGTAAGTCATTGTGCAATGTATGAATGTAAGTCCTCCACGAAGCAAGAGAAAATCCGTGTTCGTTTAAAAAAAATGTTTTAAATATTATAATAGTTTTTTTAAGTACACATGGAATAAAACTAATTTTACGGATTTTATCGCGTTTAATTTTAACTTTTTTATTCCCGACGCTTCGGGCACTTTACAACACACACGTGGTCACGGGGGTTACTGAGGTGTCATATTTAACCCGAGCTACCTTTAGCTTTCGAATATTAATTTTGGTCCGACCTACACAGAACCATTTAAATAAAACTAGTTTTACGGATTTTATCGCGTATATTAACTTATTTTATATTCCCGACGTTTCGAGTACTTTACAGCACCCATGGTCACGGGGGACTGAGGTATTTGACGTCCCAATGTCATAGTTAACCACGGTTAATAATAGTATGAGCTCTTCCGGGTCGATAGTACAAATGGGCGTGCCTCAAGGCTCAATTCTCGGCCTTTCTGTTTCTTGTATATATTAATGACTTACCTTACATAGTAGGGATAACCATAATATAGTATTATTTGCTGATGACACTTCATTAATTTTCAAATTAAAACGACAATTATTAAAATATGACGAAGTAAATAATGCTATATCTAAATTAGTAAATTGGTTTAATGTTAATAACTTGCATTTAAATAGCACTAAAACGAAATGTATGAAGTTCATGACTCCAAATGTCAGACAATTAAATACTAATGTAATTTTAAATGGGAGGAACTGAGTCTTGTCGATACCACCATTTTTCTTGGAATAACACTAGACGCGAAGCTTCAATGGAGCCCCCATATATCAAAGTTAGCAAGCAGACTTAGTTCTGCAGCATATGCTGTAAAAAAGATTAGAAATCTTACCAGTGTGGAAACAGCTAGACTTGTTTACTTTAGCTATTTCCATAGCATAATGTCGTATGGTATTTTGCTATGGGGACACGCAACTGACACTGAAATTATATTTGTTTTACAGAAGAGGCCATAAGAGCAATCTATGATTTAAAACCTAAAGAGTCGCTCAGACAAAAATTTAAGAAATTAATATATTAACTTTGGCCTCTCAATACATTTATGAAAATGTAATGTACGTACACAAAAATAAAAGTAGTTATACAAAAATAAGTGATGTTCATTCTGTAAATACTAGGAACAAACACAAGCTAGTAGTACCAGTTACTCGACTCCACCGAGTCAGTAATTCATTCTTGGGGCGATGTATACGCTTTACAACAAAATCCCAGAAAATATACAAAATTCGACCTGCTCAAAATTCAAAACTTTATTAAACATAGTTTGTATAAAAGAGTTATTATAATGTTAAGGAATTTATGGATGATAATAACCCTGGAATGAGGTGTTCGCTGCCAGGCTGTTTCTAATTTGTTTGTGTGGTTAATTGTGTAATATACATGATTGTAAGCTGTTATTTAAAAAAAAGTCCCGCTGGGTTTCTTGCTGGTTCTTCCCAGGACAGAGGTTTTCGAACCAGTGGTAATTAGACAAAGAGTGACTTTCAATAAGTATTATTTATAATCTATATTGAATAAAAAGTTTCTGTTTCTGTTTCTCTTCTCTTCTTCTCTATTGAAATTAGGATGTTTTTGATTTCAATAGCCTCATGAATCATCCTTGGAAGGAATCGGTGTTCTTTAGCGAGGATTTGTGGTCTATCAAATCTAATGTAGTGACGGGGGCGATCCTGTACATGTTCACAGACTGCAGACTTCCCGGAGCGTCGATTCTTCACATCAGCTATGTGTTCTTTAACGCGGGTTTTTATGGATCTTTTAGTTTGTCCTATATAAGAGACCACATTCACAATCAAGCTTGTACACTCCTGCATGTGTAAAATAAGAATCAGAATATAAAATAAGTTAATATACGCGATAAAATCCGTAAAACTAGTTTTATTTAAATGTGTAGTGTTCGCGTAAATATAAGAAATCATTACACAGAACGAGTTTACAGTATCTTGAAGTCTTACAGTATTATGCTAGGGTTTGGATTTCATTTTATTAATTATGGGATCCCCGTGAGCACTAAAAAGTAAATTTTTTATTTCATGTGTAATATTCGCGTAAATATAACAAATTATTAGCATAACTACAGTTGCATACGCATTCTGCGCCGGGAACATGTAGTGGCGTTCATCACCAAAGTTTATTTTTACCGCGGTACACGTGAATTCGAGAACTGGCTAGTCGCCCAGCGATCTTTCACAGTGCTGACACACGTTTGTAAGTGATTGTAACTCAATATTGGTTATCATCTCGGGTAGAATTCGATGTATTTGAAATAAATGGTAAGTACATTTCATTGATAAACTTTAACAGTCTATTAAGACAAGGAAAAATCTAGATTTCATCTTGGTTAATTTATAGTAAGGCAAAATTATGTAAAATCTAAACATCATATTTCATTATTACCGCCTATCACAAGTCCACTGCTGATTCTAGACCTCCTCCATCGATTGCCATTGAGCATGGTCCTGAGCCATCTGCATCCTTCGACTCCCTGCATGTTTCATACAGTCGTCACTTCATTTAGCAGGGTTGCCTAACCCTGCACTTGTCAGATAGTATGAGGTTACCACTCGAGAATCTATCTTCTCCATCGGTCGTTGGTTCTTCGAGCTATATGGGCAGTCCAATGAAACTTTCTTTTAATCAAAGTATTTAATTTATTTTGGAACGAAGTTCCTTATCGCACGGTACGAATTTGACGGATGGGGGCTAGACGAGAAAAAGTGTAAGATTTTCCGTCACGACCCCCTTTCTATAGTGCGAGCGAGATGGAATAATATCCATCTCCCTCGCACTTTTTCTCATCTTGCCATGAAAGAAATATTATTTTAAATGAAGCTTCATTTTAATAGACGCTATTAATTCATTTATATGTATTTGTTAATCAATAATATAATACGTTTATTAATAATAATATACTACGAAAGGAACTTCGTTCCAACCGAGTGTTCCACGACACTCACGCATGTTTATTTTTTATTTTATAGGGAAAACATACAGTGATATATTACTTAATTACCATTAGAGTAACGTGGTTACAGCCTATCAAAAGTCCAGTCATGATCCTCATCATCATTGCCTTTTCCTTTTTTAATAGCACTGTGACAGATGAAGATGTAAGAGCCGCATAGGCTAACAACACTAACATCACAGAAAATCATCAGAGGCTGTGTGCTCGCTTGTCAGACTATAAAAAAAAAACAAAAAAAGATGAATAATGCACGACACAGAGTGTGGTAAGTGAGAATGTGTTAAAATGGCAGGCATGGCAACTCACAATGATGTTTTTCAGTCTCTACTCTAATGCTAATTCTGTACTGTATATTATAGTAAGTATAATATATGGTAGTGAAAGTTGACGTGATGTTGACGTAAGGTGGGAAGATGTTGTGACCAATTCAGATAGAAATGCTTCGATGGTTTGGACATGTAGCAAGAATGACTGAGAAAGAGTGACAAAGCAAATTTATGCTGCAGAAGTGAGCGGCAGTGTCGGCATGGCACGCTCTAAACTTCTAGACGGTTTATCGACCAAATTGGAGACATATTGAAAACGTGCCTAATTAAGAGTAACTTTTACCATACTATTATTTAATCTGTGGTTTAATCGACGAGCGTGTATGCGTGGAAATATGAGAGGTGGGTCAGGATAGTATCAAATAGAAGTCCACAGTCTCTGCTTATACCTTTAGGTTGACTCGAAGAGCACGTTAAGGCATTGGTTCTGCGCCTCCGGTCGAGTCGGATTACCGAGTTAAATAGAAGTGAGTGTGACCGGATAAAGTGTACACCTGTGCTTGCGCACACACTCGTGCGCTGTAATCTTGTCCTGTGCGCAGATGAATAGCCTCTGTTTAGACTGCATGCCTGACCATAATTCGGTGTGGACAACATTATTATCCTATACTATTATACGAGAAATATATTAATATTTGTTTGTAATCGAGTTATCGGGCCTTCACAGGGGCAGAATAATTACAGACTATGAGGCATTTCATCTTAGAACTCAGAGATGACAACACATTAGTCTGTAACCTTCTTTGTTTGAAGTTGGTACAGGTGCCCATGGGCAGCAGTAGCCATTTATCATCAGGTGAATTGTAAGTTCATTTGTCACTTCTGTAGAAGTCACAACTTGCAGTTCCCATCCCTTTAGTTGGTTATATAATTGTTTGATCCGAGGAAGTGTGTTTTTGAATGCACTCTTAACTCTTAACTCAATGCAGTATTATAGTATAGTAGTAATCAGTGTACATCAAAAACACGCGTGTCTAACTTTTAACAAGTTAAATAACTTTATTTAACTTGTTAAAAGTTAGACACGCGTGTTTTTGATGTACACTGTTATTTAACTTGTTAAAAGTTAGACACGCGTGTTGTTGATGTACACTGATTACTACTATACTATAATACTATTACTAATTATTACTATTACTATACTATACTAACTATAACTATTACTATAATATAATACTACTAGCTGATCCGTGCCCACTTTGCTGGGCGTCAAACATTTTTACTTGTGATGAAATTATCTTGTGTGGTTCTTAGTACTGAGTGTTTAGGATTTATTTTCGGAATTGATTGACAAATATTGTTATTTCACATTGAAAAATACTATTAATCACATTCAAATATAGCCTATATCACTCAGGAGTAATGTAGCTTTCTAATTATACAGTAATCTATGTTTCTAATGGAGAAAGTATTTTTTAAATCGGTTTAGTAGTTTCAGAGATTACTTCCTACAAATAAACTCACAAAGTTACAAACTTTACCTTTTTATAATATTAGTATAGATTACTAACTAGTCCGCAACATTTAAAGTACGCTCCATACAACTTTAATTTTGTAAAAACGTTTGTATCAGGTGACACCGCCAGTGTGCCTTGGCTGCTATACGTTATTAGAAGAAGGGAAAACAGTATCATGTTCTGATTGTGGTTGGCCGTTCTGCTCAGAAGCCTGCACCAAAAAGGAAGCCCACAAGCCCGAATGTCATTTTACTCAGAAGAGAGGTGAAAAGGTATGCTTTATATGAACACTACTATTTCTTAATATCTATCAATGACATGATAACCACGGACGTCGAAGTTATCGAGAGTCCCCATTTCATCTTTATGTTTTTGTTAGAATTTTATTTATTTTAACTAAAGAAACCCAGCTTTCAAAGTGTGCTTTAAAAGGTTTAAAAGTTGTGCTACATACTCGTAAAATCAATGTTGAATTTATGTAAAGATAAAAAAAAATATACCTATATAGATAAGCTATTTTGTTAGTTTCAATATATTCTTTGAATAATTATTTATTTTTGTGGCACTATTAAAATTTTACCACTATTACTATTATCATTAAAATTTGTAACTGAACTATATATTATTATTATTGGTCACCAAAAATCCCTTACCATGCAGTCCCAGCCGCCTGCCAGGCCTTAGTTAAGTGTCAAATGCTTGGTCTCTGTTTTCCAGGTGTCCATCTTCACTTTTGGCGTTCCGCATCCAAATTACCAATGCATTACTGTACTCCGGTGCCTGTATCAACGAGACCATGACGAGAAACTGTGGGGTAAGCTGCAGGCCCTGGAGTCTCACTGTGAAGATCGCAAGGGCACGGACAAATGGAAGAACGACAAAACAATGATCTCAGATTTTATCACTAAGTTCTTCAAACTAGATGGGATGTTTACCGAAGAGGAGATCATGAAGTGCTGTGGTATTATTCAGGTATAACAAAAAAAAACATGTGTGCAGTTTATACGCGGTAGAAGTGAAACGTTTAGAAAAACACTGTGATACTGTATTCTATCTCATTCTTTCGCAGGCTAAATCCCATAGATGTATATGTTTGTCTCTTTTTAGTGTCGCTTTTTCGTTTCATCGCGTTCAAATCACAACGATTCTAAACAAGTTTTCAAATCGTTTCACAATTGACAAAGACTTCGTGTGAATTGGTAACTTCCTCCTTTTTTTGAAGCTGACTAGTGAAGACATGTTGTCATCTCTAAGGAAATTATGGAAAGCCTCGTTACCAGTAAAAAGGTTATATAAAGTTATTTATATTTATAGATAACTAAGCTATGTATACTATAGCCAATCTATGGGAGAAAACCTTTAATCGCAGTAAGGTATTTTGAGATTAATTTTTTCTCTTCAGATCAATGGACACGAGGTCCCACTCATGGAGCCAGACTACGTAGCAGTGTTTGACCGTATCTCCATGGCGGAGCATAACTGCAGTGCCAACTGCAACAAGAGCTTCACGTCTGCAGGGGAAATCGTAAGTAAATCGAACTACAGTTTAGTTCTTTTCATATTACATTCTTACCGTGTCGTGGCGATGTAGGAATATCCACTACCCCGTATAGTCCCGTGGGTGTCGCAAGAGGAGACAGAGGGAAACTGGAACAGGTGATGGACGGCAGCATCTTTTGATAAAAACTCAAAATAAAACCATGCGTGAGTGTCGTGGAACACTCGGTTGGAACGAAGTTCCTTTCGTAGTATATTATTATTGATAAACGTATTAGCGTCATTTAAAATAATATTTCTTTCATGGCAAGATAAGAAAAAGTGCGAGGGAGATGGATATTATTACATCTCGCTTCCTTATAGCCCCCAAGGTCGTGACGGAAAACTCTTACACTTTTTTTGCCTAGCCCCGTCCGCTAAGTCCGTACCGTGAGATAAGGAACTTCGTTCCAATAAAAAAACTGCTGCTGCCAACCCGCCTGCCAAGCGTGGCAACTATAGCAAACCCTATGAAGCATTCTATGGAGCAGGCCTATGTTCAGCAGTGGACTTTTATAGGCTGTAATGGATGGATGGCTAGCGGATTATTACATTCATTATCTGTAAATATATGAGTAGATTGACGATGAAAGAGTCGTGGTAGCTCAGGGCCTAAGCGCTCGCTATAAATTAGTACGCGAGCAGCTTGAGTTTGATCCCCCCTGGTGCCTATGAAATGTTTTATTGCAATTTTAAGTAATAATTTACCGCATTCCCTGCGGCGAGGGAAAACATCGTAAGGAAATCTGCATGTCTGATAATGAAACGCATTGGGACAGTGCGGCGGATATTTTCTTGCACTCAAACTCTCTCAGAAATAAGAAGAGGCATCTACCCAGCAATGGGACGTATATAGGCTCTAACTAACTGACGTTGAAAGATACTGGAATGGTCTATCGAGAAGTTATAAGTATTAAAGTTATAGTATTTTAATACTTATATAATATAATTTATTTAGAAAAAACTGTTTGTAGTAAAAAATCTTTATTTAAATTTACGTAAGCATTTTTTGCGCAAATGTTATGTCACAAATTCTCACTACAATTAAGTATAATGCGTGTTTTTGAAACGTATTAGCTAAATTTTATGAATATTATAACTAAGTCATTAACGACGTTATATTAACTCAATGAAGCGTTTGAGCACACGAATGACTGCATGAAACACCCAATCCAAGAGTGTGAAATAGAAATTTAAAAGTATCGAAGTACATATCATTAGTGGACTGTGTGCTCGTATTTCACTTTTAGTTTTTTTAAACAAACTTTAAATGTACGATATAAGTCATTTTGAATAACCAAAACTGAATTGCCAGATCCTGAGTGCCGGTGTGGACATCGCAGCTGGTTCCCACATATCGGTGTGCTACACGGATTCGCTGTGGGGCACGGAGGCGCGTCGGCATCACCTCGCCGACTCCAAATTCTTCGAGTGCACGTGCGGACGCTGCTCTGACGTCACCGAGTTCGGCACCATGTTTAGCGCGGTCAAGTGTAAGCAGAAGTAAGTTAGGCCTTGCACCGAATTTGTAGTTGAAAATTGAAGACAAGAGCATAAATGAACAGAATTAAGCTTGTACAGATTCGGTTAAAGTTAATAGTAAAAAATACTACTCGTAAAAGCTTAAGCTCTTGCATCAAGAAGAACAGTACTATAAAGAAAACAAATAATATTATATTTGAAATTTTAAAAACCCCCTAAACAAAAGGAGCTGATGATTTGCACACGACTAAAACGATTTTCTAAAATCATACCTAAGAACACTCGATCATATCATCTTTTAAACAAAAAACAACTAAATCTAAATCGGTTCATCCGTTTGGGAGCCACGATGCCACAGACAGATTAAAAACATAACGCCCCTCTTTTTCATCGGGGTTAATAAAGACAAATAATTGAACGTGAGATTAAAGTAAAACTTAAAAAAAAAACTAAAGATTAAAACTAGAATGTCGTGTAAATAGTTACATTAAAACTTCATCCACTATTTTTCCACTTATAAGGACATATTATTTTCCAATTTTATATTATAGGACCACTCCTGAAGTTATAACCCTATTTCATAAATAACTGGCCAAGTGCGAGTCGGATTCGCACATGAAGGGTTCCGTACCATAGTAAACCACGTTTCTAGTAGGGGAACCCCTTTAGTTTTTAATTTATTATTTGTTATGTTATGGCGGCAACAGATATACACATTCTGTGAAAATTTCAACTGTCTACCTATTACGGATCATGAGATACAGTCCGCTGACAGACACACGGACGGACAGCGGAGGCTTAGTAATAGGGTCCTGTTGGTTACCCTTCGGCTATGGAACCTAAAAGCTTTCGCGAGCCATACATCAAAAAAGAGAGAAAAAAGAAAGCCGTTATAGCACAGGGGCTAAGCGCTCGCTGTAAATTTCACAGTACCTACGCGAGCAACCTGGGTTCAATCCCCGTAAGTACCAATGAAAGTCATAATTGAAATTTTAAGTGCCGATTTACAACTTGCTCGGCGGTGAAGAAAAACATAGTGAGGAAACCTGCATGTCTGAGAAATAAGAAAAAAATATTTCGAAGACATGTGCAAATTGCCAATACGCATTTGGGCAGCGCAGTGGATTTTTCCTGCCCTAAAACCCTCTCAGAAATGGGAGGAGGTCTTTGCCCAGCCGTGGGACGTATATAGGCTGTAACTTTAACACGAAAAAGAAACCAACAGTCAGAATACAGCCTCCTTATTTTTTAATGTGGGTTAAAAATGGTGGTCACAAACATTCAGAACTAGTTTTTTTTTGGTTTTCAGGGATTGCAAGGGTTATTTACTTCCTGACACGTTTATTCTCTCCATCCTGCACAAAACTAAATCACCAGACCCAGAGACAAGGGGCTTGGACAAAAAGTTCTGGAAGTGCAACAGCTGCCAAGACGCTGTGTCTGATGCTGTCATCCAGCAACTTCTGCAAGACATAGGGCAGGAGTTAAACGTTATGCCCAAAGGAGACGCTGATGCCTGCGAGAGGTTCGTAACTTATTATACTCTTCGACCATGGGTGCTGTAAAGTGCTCGAAACGTTGAAGTTAATATACGCGATAAAATCCGTCAAAGCTAGTTTTATATAAATGTGTAGTCTTCGCGTAAATATAAGAAATCATTAGAGATTATAATTTTTTATATCGGTGTGTACCGATCCTTAAATATTAATACATAGGTACCTTTTAACACGTTTTCTTAGTTTGACTTGTATGTATGTATGAATGTAACGGAATTTAATAATTACTAGCTGTTCCCCGCGATTTCGCTCGCGTGTTATTTGGGGTTTTAATTTTTTTTGCGCGGAACCCTAATATAAAAGGAATTTATCTAAAATAAAAGTAGCCTAAGTTACTCCTTATGACATCAGCTATCTGCCAGTGAAAATTCCTTCAAAATCGGTCCAGCAGTTTCGGAGATTAGCCGGAACAAACAGACAGACAGACAGACAAACAAAATTTTTAAAATTGTATTTTTGTTATAAGTATATACTTTCATATTATGCATTTTAAATATATTTTTTTCATATATTGCATTTATAAGTATATACTTTCATATCATTTAGTAAAAATCTGTAATTTTGTCATTACAAACAGACACTTTATTTATTTGTATATATGTATGGATTTAGTTGTCACCCACTTAGGAATGGTCCATTATTTTAACATTATGTGTGTACGAATACGCGTACATTTAAACAAAACAGAAAATAATGATGACTACACATAGAATAAAATAGTTTTTTTTACGGATTTTATCATCATTACAGCCCTTCACAAGTCCACTGCTGAACAAAAGCCTCCCCAACGAATGCCACAAAGCACGGTCCTGTGCCACCTGCATCCATCGACCAATTGAAAAGGAAAGACGGTTCCTCATAGCCCGTCCTGAAGCAGAGATCAACCAATTAGTGACCTTCTATTCACAGATTCTAATACCACACCACATTGGGTTCAGGAAGAACGAGGTGGGCGTGACCCCTAAGTAGGTGTGCCACTCAGAGCTCGTCCGTTCTTTCTCAAAAGAAAGGTTGGATTACTAAGATTACGGGTCCCTATGGAATGGTCCCGGTCTTGACGTCAGTCATCAGTGGCCTGTATTTTCTTGGGTTCTACGCTGACTGGTCTTGTTAAATGAAACATCGGTTATTCTTCATAACGCCCCGTTTGGAAATGCGACATTGAACATTTCACCGATTTACTATTTTGCCTACCACGTTTTCCTTATTGCTTTCTTTCTTGAGTTAAAAGTGGAAACTGATTTTATCGTGTATATTAATTTATTTTATATTGCCGACGTTTCGAATAATTTACAGCACCCATGGTCACGGGAGGACTAAGGTGTTCGACGTCCTAATGTTAAGAAGGCACGGCACCTTTAGTTTAAAATTATCTTGCGCTCACGCTTTGGCGAAAAAGTTATTTCTGTGTTCGTTTCAAGTACTTGGAACTAACCGCGCCAATAACTTTGTTGACACTTTTTCGACACCAAAGATCGATTAATTCTAGTTTTCAGAAGTTTACCTTTGTATATGTCTAATGATCTACCTTAATGTCAAATTTAAAGTTTCTAAGTAACCTAGAAGCACGAAGCAGCCTAGGTTTTTGATGAGTCAGCGAGTGATAAAAATGGCACATTTTAGACCTTAATAACTTAAGAATGAGAGCTAATAATCTTATGCTCATCAGATGTCGCTAGTTGGGACTAGGGTGAACTGATTTGTTACGCAGATGGTCAAAGTGTCATGAACATTGAAAAGTTGCGATATAATTATAAGTTTTGCGGTTTCTAGTACACCTACACAAAACAATGCCTCAGTGCTGTATTGTTTTATTTTTTTACACATTTTTTACTTTTTTTAAATTCTTATACTTTAGGAATATCATTGGTTTAACCATTTCTAATCAAATTCATATAAAATATAACTAATATTTTTGAAAGAAACGTTAATCTCTACACTTTTTTAACAAATTAATTTCTCCCGCTATGAAATCTGTCAAATATTTCACATAATTCCTAAGTGGCGCCGCCCTAGTGGCCGAAAAGTTGTGGATTATAGTAGGTTTTTTTATAAAATTTAAGATTCTGAATATTAATTAAATAATTTTGTGGGTCTAATCTTTTTTGAGTTATGGGGGGTTCATACGGAGCCCAAAATGTTTCGTGTAAATATACGCTCTGCCAGTGCGTCGCTCTTTACTTTTCCGAATTTTGCTGACTCACTGCCGTGCGCCTTTAAGATAACAAGGACAACAAATGTCATACGACCTTGACAATGGTATGCAAACGCGCTCCATTGACAAGCCTCTCACAGCACGAGCAGGAAATTAAGCGATATTTACTCTGTATTATGAGGATTGCTAATCAGCCGTGTTAATACAGATACTAAACGCTCGCCGTAAATTTCACAGAACACGAATAACCCGAGTTCGATCCCCGCCGGCACCAATGAAATTGTTAATTGCAATTTCAAGTGCTGATTTACCACGTGCTCGGCGGTGAAGAAAACGTCGCAAGTAAACCCGCGTCTCTGCGAAATTAGAAGACATTGCTCCATAGCCCTCAGAGAAATTAGGAAAGGCTGTCTGGGACGTATCTAGGCTAAAACTTTATTTTTTAAGTGTATATCTCACACAGACATTTACTCATCCTTACCTGATATAGCACTTCTATTCATATAAATTAAATTGAAGTGTGTGTCTGTAATATAGCAATAACTGCCTAAGGAGTTATTTGCATGTCATTAAGACATGAATAATCATTTGCAAAAAATTTCTCTGTCTATCTGTTTGTCCGGACTAATCTTCGGAATGGATAAACCGATAGTAACAAAACTTTACAAACAGATAGAGAGCAATGCCAGGAGTGATCTAAGCCATGATATGTTATCAGAAAAACTTGGAGACTGAACAAATTTCATAAAATAAATGGTATTTCAACGCCACATTAATAAATCTTACTCAGACAAAGGCGGGGCGGGTCGCTAGTATACAATATAACCAAAAGGAGGTCGAAGAGACGTGGATTTCAACAAAAACAGGCCCAAAAGCACTCGTAACAAGACATTTCATTTTAATTCTCGGGGATGACAACGCGTCTGCATTTTGGTCCTTATTCGATGATATACATAATATATATATTGGAAGTATATTGGATGTACGTTTATTTTTTTATTTTATAGTATAAGGGTGACAAACGAGCACACAGTCCACCTGATGGTAAGTGGATGCTGTGGCCCATAGACATCTACATTTATCCTCGAGAATCAAAATGCACATGCGTTGTCAACCCTGAGAACTAAAATGGTATCCCTCGTTTCCAGTAAAAAGTGGTCCCCGGTTCTCTACACTCACCATACGAAACACAGCAGCGTTAAGTTGCTATTTTACGCTGGTATTCTATGAGGGCGTGGTCCTTTACCTTTACTTTACTTATATATTACGAGTATAACGTTATTTACTCGTGGCCCATACAAATGCTTTCACTGACGTTAATCTATCAATATATTAGGTTCGTCGACCATTGCTCCAGCTATCTGCATCCCTCGCACTTCTATATGACTGATGTAAGCCTGGCGCTGGCTCAGATGATCGGCCAGGATAACACGCTGGGACTAGCAGCGGTCAGCGACGACAGGCTGCTACTCAAAACGCAGCTGTGCAAGAAGATCGCTGACTTACTGGAAACCTTAGCTCCTGGTGAGAATTAATCTATACATCTATACACATAAATAAAATTGAAGTGTCTGTCGATATTATATATATCGAAATAACTGCGTTTTATTGAGCTCAGGGGCTATTTGCATGTCATTCGATCGCTACCAAGCTATTTCTAATTTGTTTTGTGTGGTTAATTGTGTAACATACATGATTGTAAGCTGTTATTTAAAAAAAAGTTCCGCTGGGTTTCTTGCTGGTTCTTCCCAGGACAGATGTTTTTTTCGAATCAGTGGTAATTAAACTAAAGAGTGACTTTCAATAAGTATTATTTATAATCCATATCAGGGATGGCGAACCAATGGCACGCGTGCCATCGATGGCACGCGATACAATATTTTGGGCACGCCACCGATCACAAAGTTCACTATGAAGTATTATATTACGAAAGAACGCGAGTGATCCTACGCAACGGAGTGTTCGGGCGCGGCGGTAATCACGAAGTAAAAATATTTTACGGCACGTCTATGGCCTCATTAAACATTTCTTTAGAAAAATGGCACGTTGATATATAAAGGTTCGCAACCCTGATCTATATTGAATAAAAAAGTTTCTGTTTCTGTTTCTATTAAGACATGAATAACCATTTTGAAATATTTTGTCTGTCTGTCTGTCTATTCGGGATAATCTTCGTAATGGCTAAACCGATTATAAAGAAACTTCACAAAATATATAAATTGTCGTATTTTCGGAAAATATATAAATTGCTATATATTTTCCGAAAAACTTGCAGATTTTGTCCGAGAAATCGAAACATTGATAAAATAAATGGTCTTTAATGATTATCTTAAATCTAAAAGAACGCCAAAATAATAGACCCTACCCAGACGAAGAAGTTGCGGGACGCTAATTGATCTGATTGATTGAAATGGCGGTGATGAGAATCCGCCATTCAATTTCGTCCCGTGGGTATCGTGATAGCTTATCTCATGGCTTCAAACAGATGGCGGTGTAACCATCTCGTGTTTCGGCAGCATCAAAAGCACGAGATTCTAGGTACTGCGATCGTTATTTCGTCTGCCAAGCCTGGCTATTTCGGAGAATCTTACTACGGGATAGGCTCAATCCTTTTAATCAGTGATTCCCAACCAGTGGTCCCAAGCTTAAATATGGTCCGTGAAATATTTAATTTCAAATATACTTACCTAATCGTCTTATATAATACATTTATTATTTCCTCGTCACGCGGTTAGTGCGACACCGCGCGTCGTGTCGCAAACAAAATTCCAATTTTTTACCAAACATGTATGGTTTCTTTGACAATAAACACACAAATAATACTGTAAATGAATGCTTCTTTTCAGTTTATTGTATAATTATGTTAAAAGTTGTGATTAAAATGTATTGTTAGATTAACATAGTTCTTTCTTTCACTTTGTGCTCCCTGCTAACAACAAAGAAATCAAAGTGCTCCCTGGTCAAAAAAAGGTTGGGTATCCCTGTTTTTAATATTGAGTGGGTGGTAGGATTCTTTTTCTGCCTAGAAATCCATCTGGTTCGGTACCACCCGCCCACTTATTTTTGCCGCTAAGCAGTAGGGCGTGCAATGCTGTCTGTCTGTAGGGCAGGGATTGAATACCGGTACCAATTTCGATTCTGGTTTTCATTTAGGTTCTTATAAAGGTTCCTCTTTTCGGTACGGTTCCAGTTCGGTATCGGTTCCGGTTTGGTTTCCGATGTACCGGTTCTAAATACCGGTTCCGAGAACCTTTAATCAATTTTCAAATCCGTATATTGGTATAAAAATTCCGTAGAACTCCGTAGATGCTGTTTCAAAATATCCGTTGATCTGCAGACTTCTAAAGAGGATCAAAAATTTTTGTTTTTGTCATAGAATAGATCAATTTTTTTGGGAAAAATTCTTTCTGTCACGTAAAATTCTTGTTATAAGTTCAATTGTAGTATAACATTGAATCAATCTACACATTTAAGAAAAAGTACCATAAAAAATTGATTAAAATTAATTGTTTTCTTTTAATTAAATTATTTTTGATAAAAACAAATAAAATAATTAACACTAATATTTGTGGATAGTCATATTAAAAAAGATACGTTACAAACTTGATGCTGGAAATGTTTCAAGCAATAATTAGACGAATGAAAAACAACGGACCATCTTCACTAAAATTAACATAGATAAATTTTTTTCTGGCTTTTGTTAGTTTATTTGATAAATTACGGTGTTTCAGACTTGGGTAATTTATGTAACAATGAAAACTATACAACTAACAAATTTGAGAAAATCGAAAAAAAAATCGAGGAAAAGCGAAGACTTATTCGGCAGAATTTTTTAGTGATTGTAAAACAATTGGGACAGTCTGGATTAGAAAATTTGAGACATAAGTGAAAATTCAATAATCTATAAAAAAAATATAAGCGTTTATATTAATTGCCTATTTTCCAAGAAGTGTTCTAAATTCGAAATAAACGTAATTTATTGCAAAATATCTAAGCTATTAATTATTGAAATCGATTAACCTCACAAAAATTGATATTTATAAGCAAAAATGGTTTTAAATTAATACAGATAGCATAGAATTAATTATTTAATAAAGACAGCAAAGAAGAAGAGAGAGAGAGAATGGCATTGTCGGCAAGTTTACACTCATGATAAAAAAATCTTGTTAAGTTTTTAAAAATTCCGTAGATTTCAACCTCAAATTCCGTAGTTCCGAAGATGATGACAAAATTCCGTAGATCTACGGAAAAATCCTTGAGTTAGCAACGCTGCGTTGATATGCAACAGAAGATCCACCAATACAAATGTGATGTTTTACAAACTCCCTCCTCACACTCCGCCGCGCGCCTGTCGCGCCGTCCACCTGAACGCACCTCAAACAAGTTTGGACTCTTTCGCTTTGCTTAGGAACCGGTAAAATAAAGGTTCTTAAAGGTTCCAATTTGGGTTCTGGTTCCTGTTCCGGTATAGGTACCGGAACCCTAAATACCTGTTCTATACCGGTATTTTGGAACCGTTTTCAATCCCTGCTGTAAGGTAAAGACAGCCAGTATAAATATAGGTTGTGAGGCATCTTAGTGATCAGAGGTGATAACGCATCTTTAGCCAGCCTCTTTTTTTGTTTGAAGTAAGTTGCAGGTATCCATGGGATGCAGGAGCCACTTACCACTACATGGACTGTCAGCTCGTTTGTCAATTCAGTTTATATTTAAAATAGGCCCAGCAGTGCATAATAGCGGGCTGATAAAGAGGAGGAAGCAAAAGAAACTATAATAGTAGTTTGACCGTTTCCCAGTGACAACCAGGTAGAACATGCAGGAAGTCCATGAATGCAGGAACTAGCTTTGTGGCATTCCTTATAGAAGGCCTACGTTCAGCAGTGGACTTGTGAACTGCTGTAATGATGATAATAATGGTGAAATGAGTATAAGTGACGGTATAAAAGAAAATTGATGCAATGGAGTAAATACTTTTTTTTTTAAATTAATTTTACCGATTTTATGGCGTTAATTTTAAATTTTTGATTCCCAACGTTTCGGGTACTTTACAGCACCCATGGTCACGGGTCGACTGAGGTGTTTGACGTCCTGATGACATAGTTAACGAAGGCTACTTTCAACTTTTAAATATTAATATTTATACTTAAATGTGTAGCACTCGTATAAATCATTAAACATTTTTTCTAATAACCAGCTGAAAATAGACTTCGAGGTTCCCTGCTGTTTGAACTGCACGCCGCGGTAGCGGAGACCGGTAGAAGGAAGTCTTTGACGGATGGTCCGATGGTTCTGCTTGGATATGTAACCGTAAGTTAAAAAAAAATTGAATACCCAACAAAATAAAAACACATTCAACGTTTTCAACGTGCATTCAACGTGGCAAGGTGTTAAGACAGTTTGTTGATATTAATATAGCTTTTTTTTATAGAGTAACGTGACAAGCGAGTACACAGTTCACCTGATGGTAAGAGGATGCTGTGGCCCTTAAATATCTATATCTATCATCGATAAATAAACAAAATGCAGATGCGTTGCCATTCTTGCGGACTAAGATGGAATACCTCGTTTCCGGTTAAAGGTAACGTTTGATTCTATGAATTAAATTTGTATGTGGGGTAAATATATAAATATATTTCTATTGTTTTATCGTCTGGTTGAGATGCATAAATACTTTTAAAAATATATAAACGATAGAATGATAGAATAAATAGAATAGACTTAATAGAATAAATGCAATAAAATATAAATAAATAAATATAAACCCCAACCAAACGGCCGAGGGTAAGAGGAAACGGAAAGAAACCGGCGGACGATGCGGGCGGTATCGAGGAGCAACGCTTTCTGCATTGAGACCGGAGCGGTCGGTCACTAAGTCCCAGTCGCCTCAGATGATCCGAGAGACTTACCGGGATATTAAGCCTTTTGCATAAACGACCATAGGAATAATTACTTGTCGGTCACCTCGTGAGCCAGGTTCAGAAGCGGAAATTATTTATTTTAATTAACTGCAAATGGAGTAAAAAAATTAAATTCTATTCATATACATTTTTGAAACAAAACTGCATTTAAAACTAATTATTACGTTTCAGGAGTCGCGTAAGATCCTCCAGGAGTCCGCGGCGCTGTTACGTCACGAACCACCAGAATTGCCAGAAGGGCAATTGTTCCGCCAGGCCAAGATTAACCTCGTTCAGATGGACGAGCTCATTAGGAACTTGTCATCGGCTCTACCATCTCCTTTATAAACTCAATAAAGATTCTAATTTATTAGTAGTTATATTCATTCATTAATTCATTCTTTGATTCATTAACTCATTCATTGATTAGGTAATCCATTCATTCATTCGTTCATTCATTCTTTAATTCATTCATTCGTTCATTCATTCTTTAATTCATTCATTGATTCATTCATTGATTTATTGATTCATTCATTGGTTCATTGATTCATTTATTCATTTAACCATTCATTAGTTCGTTAATTAATTAATTCATTACAGTCTATTAAAAGTTCACTGCTAAACATAAGCCTCCCCCATAGACTGTATCATAGTTGTCGAGTATCCGGCAACCGCTGTTTTTTTGTAATTATGTATTAAAAAAAATCTGTCCGCGAAAAAAACACAATAGTTAAACATTTGAAATGTTCATATATTTATGGCTTATGGGACTATACTACTAAAGTTCATTATAGGGGAGGTTGGAATAATGAATAGGTTTTTATATAATACTAGCTGTTCCCCGCGACTTCGCCCGCGTGTAATTTAGGGTTTTAAATTTTTTGCGCGGAACCCTAATTCTTTTTCAAAAATAAAAGTAGCCTAAGCTACTCCTTATAACATCAGCTATCTACCAGTAAAAATCCCGTCTAAATCGATCCAGCCATTTTGGAGATTAGCCGGAACAAACAGACAGACAGACAAAAAATTTAAAATTGTGTTTTTGTTATAAGTACCGTTAATACTTTCATATGCATGTAATAAAAAGCTGTTAATTTGACATTATGAAATAGACATTTCATTTTTATTTATTTGTATAGATTAAAGTGACAAACAAATTCGGCTTGATGAAAATGACTGTTGCAGTCCATGGCCACCTGCAATCAACTTCTAACAAAGATGGCTGCAGGTGCGCTATCACATCTGAGAACCAAGTAGTTGGTGTTAACAAGATGACTATACAGAGTTCTATCGGATGCCATAACATTTTTCTTATAGTCGCCTTTTACAACACCAATGGGACGAAATGGGGTGACGAGATTCTCCTACACCTTGCAATAATGTCATCCTTTTAACACATAAAAATAATATTACAGGACTTGCATAGTTCTCTCCTTGTTGTTAGTTAATGTTAAAGTCACAGCCTATATCGTCCCACTGCTGGGCACAGGCCTCCTTTCATTTCTGAGAGGGTTTTAGCAAGGAAATGTACGCCGCGCTTCATGTCTTAGAAATATTTTTTTCTTATTTCTCAGATATGTGGCAAACCGGTAACATTCATTGCTATGCGGATGACAACACTGGTGATGCTCTATACACCGGCCATGCCAATATTTCTCGGGAAAACGTCGCCGAGTACCGGAACAAACTTGTGTCTGAAGTCGAGACTTTGTTGGACAAAGTCTCGGATTGAGAACGACTAAATCTAGTCAGTTCAATCCCCAGAAGACACAAGTTTGCGCGTTTACGCTAAAGGAACCCTTTGTCGTATCACCTCAGTTTCAAGGCACTCCTTGTTGCCTCAACCAGTATCGGAATCCTCGGCGTTGACATATCGGTGACGTGCAGTTTCGTGGTCACTTGGAAGAAAAGGCAAAATTAGCCTCTAAAAAGCTTGGCGTGCTCAGTAGAGCGGGCAGTATTTCATGCCGGCACACCGCCTGCAACTTTACAAGACGCAGGTTCGGCCTCACATGGAATACTGTTCCCATCTCTGGGCAGGGCTCCCAGTGCCAGCTCCTTCCACTTGACCGCATTCAGCGCAGAGCGGATCGAATCGTCGACGACGGAGTTCTTTCCGATCGGCTTGACTCACGCACTGCGTAGAGATGTTGCATCTCTTTGCGTATTTTATCGCATGTACCACGGGAGTGCTCTGAGGAATTGTTCGGACTAATTCCAGCCGCTCAATTTGACCATCGCAGATCGCGACAAAACTCGCGATACCATCCATACCATCTGGATGATTGGCGGTCCACCACTGTGCGATTTAGAAGATGTTTTCTTCCTCGCACAACTTCCTTGTGGAATCGTCTACCACCAGCAATTTTTCCGGACCGATACGACTTAGGGACCTTCAAGAAAAGAGCCTACATACTCTTTTTTTAAAGGCCGGCAACGCATCTGCAATTCCCCTGGTGTTGCAGTTGTTCGTGGCGGCGGTAGTCACTTACCATCAGGTGAACCGTATGCTCGTTTGCCCCCCCTCATATAAAAAAAAAAAAAACATGCATTCCTCACGATGTCTTCCTTCACATCCGAGCACGTGGTAAATCAGCACTTAACATCGCAATTAACTGAGCTACCACGGCAACTTGTTGCTAGTGCTAGAAGAAAAAATTTTAACACAATTAACGCTTCGGCTCCGGCTTCGAGTTCAGCCAAAAACTGACCTTCGGTTGGATACTTGCTCTTAGACCAGAATAGAGCAGAGCATGCACTGCCATTTGATGGCAGAAATAGGTAAGAAAATGGTGCCTAGTGCCTACTCAACCAAATTCCTACACAGAAAAGGTGTGCTAATAATACACAATAAACGAAACTGTTTATTACGGATTTAACTTATATTCCGGGGGTTTCTGTAATCCGACATTTTTTTTTATAGAATAAGGATGACAAACGAGCACACAGTCCACCTGATGGTAAGTGGTTGCTGTGGCCCATAGACATCTACATCTATCTTCGTTTGCGAATTTAAATGCAGATGCGTTGTCAGCCGTGAGGACTAAGATAGAATTCCAGTAAAAAGGGTCTCCGGTACTCTACACTCACCATACGAAACACAGCAGCATTAAGCTGCTATTTTACGCTGGTATTCTGTGAGACATGCCTAATATGTATATATACATCTGATTTGCTCAGGGTTTTCCTGCATGAAAGACTTAGATATTAGATATGTGAATATCCGCAGTAGAACCAGAGTAACCGGATAACCTGAAGTGACAATGGGCCGGCCATACAGCTCGAAAAACCGATACAATGGGGAAGAAACGTTCACGAATGGCAGCTTTGTACCGGTAAGCGAAGTGTAAGGCGGCCTCCACTAGATGGAGTGACGACCTGGTAAGATATTCGCGAGGGCGATAGATGCAGGTGACTCAGGACCGTGCTTTGTGGCATGTTGAAGCATTGGACTTTGGATGATGATGATGACGATGATACCTGATTTGAATATGTATAGTATAATGTGTGTATTTATTTATTTAAGCTTCATTGCACAAAAATGTACAAAGGCGAACTTAGGCATTCTCTACTAGCCAAGCTATAAGCACATGAATAAAGAAACTGTAATTTCTTTACTCATGTGCTATAAGTAAGCAGAGAACACATTTTGCAGGTGCATTGTGATTTGTAAGAGAAAGAACAACACATTAACTTTATGAAAATTAACTAGGTATATATACGAGTTTGCATTACTCATACATACACCTACTATTGATTTACATACTACGTTTAGTTTTTACTTTTTTATACCTGCTATGTCCATACCATTAATGACGTCAGTTCTTTAATAAACCTTATGCTATGACTGTATTGTATGTTTAATTTACGAAATCTCATATCGTATACATAAGTACGTGACGATTTTATCTCACCATTCGTATAATTTGTCGGATTACAAGGTAGGAAATGTACAGATTACTCGCCGGTCGGAGGCAGTAGTCTATAGGTGCGATAAATTGCTATGCTATTTTACATGGTAGAGCTACGCTGCAGCTATATTATGGTTGTAGCACGAATGGGTCGGCTCGACCGGGGTAGGACCACGCTTTCACTGAATACCAGCGTAAAGTAGCAGCTCGATGCTGCTGTGTTCCGTATGGTAAGTGTAGACAACGCATCTGCATTTTGATACTTAATCGATGATAAATGTAAATGTCTATGGGCCACGGTATCCACTTACCATTATGTGGACTGTGTGCTCATTTGTTATCCTTATTCTATAAAAAAAACGAATAATCCGACACCGCCATGCAACACACTTGTCGGATTACCGCGGGAAGAATGTAGTCGACAAAATATTTCTGGTAATATAATTTTGTTATTACGTACTGTATAGACATTTTATTTGTCGTTACACAATGTTTATTATCTTTATGGATGAGCTTAAACACGTAAATACACGCAGAAAATGTTTTGTTCTCTGTAATTTATTATTATTTATTTTTGGATCTTCACTAAAGATATAATTTACATTGCTTCGTATGGTTGTACTAATGAAACTATGTCAAGTTGTATTTGTTGTTTGTTTGTAGGTATGCTTGTCGTCTTATGTTCTACTTATCTACATGCTATGGGTTCAACCCGTTGGTAATATGTGACAAACATGTTATTGGGATAATATGGAGTGTTATGCTTACCGTATTTTACACTGTACCCAACATCCAACAAAATGTTTTGCACTACGGCTAAAAACCGAAGTGCGGTTACACCTAGGTTTAGCTGGCTAGCTGGTTACAAGATGCAGCCGATTATTTAGCTTGTATAGTTATTCTATTTCACAATGAAGTTTAGACTTTGGTTGTTGTTGGCCGCGCACATACACATTGTGTTAGTGTGCGTAGGCTGCGGGCGCTCGGGAGTAGCGCTCCCGAGGCCTACGCACACTAACGCAAAGTGTATGTGCACGGCTACAACAACCAAAGTCAAAACTTCATCGTGAAATGAAATAACTATAACTGTAACACCTTTATATATAATTCTTATGAAAATTTTATGTTTGACAAAAAACAAAAGTAGTTTTAATTAAAAAAAAGTGATGTACACTCTGTAAATACCGGGAACAAACACAAGGGCCAATGTCTACGATTTTAGAACAAAATCTCATATAATATATGGCATCTCTCTATTACCAAGTTTAAATATTTTATTGAAAAAGAAAACTGTATAAAAAAGATTATTATAATATAAATGTATAATTATGGTCGCTTCGAAATAAGTTTTGTAAGTTGTTTTTACAACCTGTTTTATTGTAATATAACTTGCGATCCGCCCCGGCTTCGCACGGTTGACTTCTCGATCTCGACACCACCTACCGGGTCCAATTGTGAATTTAAACCATTGTCTAATCCACGTAATCATACACACAAAATTTCATCAAAATCGATCCAGCCGTTCAGGAGGAGTTCAGTCACATACACACGGACAGAAGAATTATATAATATTGCATTTTACATATAAACCTTCCTCTTGAATCATCCTGTCTATTGATGAAAACCGCATCCGTTGCGTAGTATAAAATATCTAAGCGTACAGACGGCGGAAAGCGACTTTGTTTTATACTATGTAGAGATTTTACTTTGAAAGTAAAAGTCCAGCTTTGTTTCTTGCTGGTTCTTCCATCATCATTATCATCATTACGGCCCTTCACAAGTCCACTGCTGAACATAGGCCTCCCCACGGAATGCCACAAAGCACGGTCCCGAGCCACCTGTATCCATTGACTTCCTGCATGTCTTACAGGTCGTCACTCCATCTAGTGGGGACGCCCTACACTTCCCCTGCCGGTACGAGGCTGCCACTCGAGAACCTTTCTTCCCATCGGTTGTCGGTTCTTCGAGCTATATGGCCGGCCCATTGCCACTTCAGCTTACTAATCCTTTGGGCTATGTCGGTTACTCTGGTTCTACTGCGGATATTCTCATCTCTAAGTTTATCACGCAGAGAAACCCCGAGCATAGCCCTCTCCATAACTCGCTGAGCGACCTTGAGCTTCCTCATACGGCCAGCAGTGAAGGACCACGTCTCAGTTCCATATGTCATCACTGGCAACAAGCACTGGTTGTACAATTTAGTTTTGAGGTTTTGAGGTATGCCTGACGAGGAGATGGGTCGTAATCTCCCGAACGCTGCCCAGCCGAGTTGAATCCGTCCATTGACCTCTCGGTCGAAGTTGGACTTACCTAGTCGGACTATTTGTCCCAGGTAAACATATTCGTCAACAACTGAGCTTAGTGCTCCCAACAACTACCGGCATAGTGTGACATGGACATTAAACATGATTTTTGTTTTGTCCATGTTCATCTTAAGACCTATCCGTTGGGAGACACTATTGAGGTCATTAAGCATAGTGCTTAGGTCTTCCAGCGATTCTGCCATAAGGACTATATCGTCCGCAAATCGAAGGTGAGTGATGTACTCGCCATTGATTTCCAGTCCAGTAGCTTGAAAACGTCTTCCAATGCAGCGGTGAAGAGTCTCGGGGATATTACGTCACCCTGTCTTACACCTCTCTGCAGTTGGATAGGTTTCGTACTCTGGTTCTGTACTCGGATAGCCATCTGTACTAGTGCTTGTACATACTGTACAAACACTTCAGCACCTCGATATACCGACAGTCCACTTGGCACCGCTGAAAGGACTGCAGCACCGCCCAAATTTCGACGGAATCAAAGGCTTTCTCATAGATAGATAGATAGAAAATTTATTTGCTTAAAACATGGTACATAAGATGGTCAATGATGTGGAACTGACATGTTTTGCCATAATTGGCATGCAAAATTAATGAAATACAACTAATTACGCTAAGCCAATCTTACATTTTAAAATTATTTCGTCATTATTACAAACATTATTTTTAAATTCAGATATTATGTACAATTAAATGCTTATACAGACCCACTCAAATACAAAGAATTCTTGAATTCTTATACAATACATTGTTCATAAACTACGAGTATTAATTGAATTATTACATTTTTGTTACATAATATTCCACATACGCAAGGCAAAGTGGCAAATTGTACTCCTCGGACTTTTGTACAATTCGCCGAAGGGTATGTATGTGGTCTATGATGCTAAAGCCTTTTCGGAAACCGGCTTGTTCGGGAGGCTGGAAATTGTCGAGTCTGCATGCGAAACGATTCGTAATGACTCTCGAAAACAGCACATAGACGCGGCTTGGTCTGTAGTTCTTTAAGAGAGCGGTTGTCCCTTTCTTGAAGAGCAAGACCACCGCACTTCTGCTCCACGCCTCCGGTGCAGTGCCACCATGGAGGACGGAATTAAAGAGCTTCTGAAGGACTTCAAGTACCGTTTTTCCACCCGCTTTCAGAAGCTCCGTTGTAATTCCATCTTCGCCTGAGGCCTTGCCATTTTTAAGGTGCTGGAGAGCCATTCTAATCTCGTGCAGACTGACATCCGGAATATCGTTGGAATAGTGTCAGATAAGATTTGCGCTCGGATCGTTACTCACACTTGCGTGTGGCTCCAACGATGATGTGTACAGCTGCCCATAGAACCTCTCAATCTCACTCACAATCTCAGGTGTTCTGGAAACGATGCTGCCACATTCGGTCTTTAGCTTCGACAGTTGGCTCTTTCTGGCAAACAGATCTCTGGCAAAGACTTTAGAGCCCTGGTTCCGCTAGATCGTTTCTTCAATACGAGCTGTATTAAGGTTGCGTAAGTCCCGCCGCATGCATTTGGAGATTTGTTTGTTCAGTTGCCTGTATACTGTTAAATCTGCTGAAGACTGCAGCTTCATCTCCCGTCTAACAACCATGAGATTAAGAGTGTGATCAGAGAGTTTTGTGTTCTTCTGCGATGGGTCTTACAGAACTTAGCTCCGACCGCATGGACAGTTTCCACAAGCTTATCATTCATATCGTCCACATCATTGCAATCTTCTAGGCACTGAAAACGATTTTGTAACTCGAGCTGAAAGTTTTCGGGACTTCGGATTAGAGCACGAGGGGACGGAGCGTTGACTTCATTAGACGTGACCTCTCCAACTTAACGTTTAGGTTCAGTGTGCCTCTCACCATTCGGTAATCGCTGCCAGTTTTCACCCTCGCGATCATTGAGACATCACTGAACAATTGTCGTCTGGTCGTCATAATGAAGTCAATCTCATTTTTTGTCGAACCATCGGGGCTCGACCAGGTCCACTTTCTGTGGGGCCGCTTTTGGAAGAAAGAGTTCATCATAAAGAGTCCCTCTTTCTCCATAAAATCGGCCAGCAGCTGGCCCCTTGGGTTCCGTTGCCCTATTCCGAATTTCCCTACTTTCAGCTCACCGCTCTCTTGCGTTGAAGTCTCCCATTAACACCGTATAGTGGGTTTTGGAGGAATGCATGGCTCTAGAGATATCCTTATACATATCCTCCACCTCCTCATCGGGGTGTGTCGAGGTTGGTGCGTAAACCTGTATGACCTTCAGCAAATACCGTTTGGTGATTCTGAGTATAAGGTACGTAACCCTCGTCGACACACTCCCGATCTTTACAACGTTGTTAACGAGAGACAGATGGTCGCCCTCCCGGTGATAGAATAAGTTGCCGGATTCGAGGATCACCGTGTCCTCCCCCTCTCTTCGGACCTCGGATAGTCCTATTATATTCCAGCGTAACTTATCTATCTCTTCTTCCAGCTCCAGGATCTTCTCGTCAGTCCTCAGGGTGCGTGCGTATAATGTTGCCAGGTCGAGTCGTCGTAGGTGGCAACCGAACCTCCACCGGAGATTCTTAGCACCCCCTACCCCGCCGTTACCATGGTCGCCACCGTAGCCAGGAATAGCAGGGCCGCCGGGGACTGGGGGCCGTTTATTTGTGTCGTTGCTCATGGGGGGTATATTGCCATAGTTGCCACGCTTAGCGACAACCGCAGTTTTTTATTGCTTTTTACTTTTATCAGAAAGATGCTGCTTCTGTATCAGTTTCCCTTTGTCGCCTCTTACGACACCCACGGGAAGATATGGGGTAGTGGGTATTCTTACCCGCCACTACACGGGGGGTTCTTTTTTCGTTTTCTTCCAATGACAGAGATTTTTTCGAACCAGTGGTACAAGTGAAAAAATGATTTTCAATATTTACTTATAATGTATATTGAATAAAAAATTATTTTATCTTCCTCTTATGAAGGAATTAGTTTTCTAGTCAATTGGCGAACTTCACATGTCCACACATACTTTATTGCTGAGACTGCCTCGTTGGTCTCGTGGTTGTAAACGTGACTGCTGATCTTGAGGTCCCGGGTTCGAATCCCGGGTCGGGCCAGTTAAAAAGTTTTTGAGTTTTTTGTGAAGAATTTCTCAGTAGCTGCCCGGAGTCAGAAAGTTGGCGGTGTCTCACCCTAGCGCCTCGGACAGTACGTAAAGCCGTTGGTCCTGCGCCTGATCTCCTCCGGTCGTGTCGGTTTACCGTCCCATCGGTCTATGAGAGTGAGGAATAGAGAGTGCACCTGTGCTTGCGCATACACTTTACTACAATCCTGTCCTGCGCAGATGGCTAGTCTCCGTTGAGGCTGGCCGCCGTGACCGAAATTCGGTCTTGAGGACATTATTCCTCAGACATGTAAGTCTAAACCAACATAGGCGTTGTCAGTTGTCACCACCGAGAACGCTTCAATGCCTGTAAATACTAGGAGACTTTCAAGTGTTACGTAATAAATCTTTTATTTTAAGCCCCCTTGTATTAGATAATATGAGGAAATCCTGACCCCCTTCCCGACAAGTCAAAAATCAAAATTTAAATACCAAGTCATTTTTAAAAGATTCAAATATTACCTAACCATAGTTTATTGTCAATGGACTTAGTATCCAAGGTTTTATGATATTAACAATTGGTAACTTATCTTTACAATTCTGGCTTACATTCGTTGATTCGGTGAGATTATTGACGTAATCTCATTTTTGCGCCTTCGTTCCTGTCTTTAAATTCTTGGAAAGCGCTTCTTTATTTGAATAGTAAAAGCATAAACAATATACAAAGATTAACGGACAAAAATTATAATTTTTACACTATATTTTATACATTTTTTCAAATATTTTTCGGGAAAAATGCTTAAAAATTGTTATGCCTACAGAGACAGATTTTTGGCGTGAATACGTCTTTAAATTTGCTTCCATAGTAGGAGGCAATTCAAAAAATTGATGATAACAAAATCGGGGAATACATTTTGGTGTTGCAGCTACATATCTATCATCTACATCCAATATTTAATTACACCACTCGATAGCTAAAGGACCAAAGAATTAGTTACGTTAAGTAAGGACTGTGACGCATCGCGTGCGGCGGAGGGGGAGCGCCGTCATTTTGATGTTGTTTCGCAGCGTCACATAATTATCACATAATTGAGGCAGCGGAGCGCGATGCAATGTACGCAGACTGTGTAACCAATGTCAGTATTAATATTATTGAAGCTTCAGATCTACAATGGGCAATAGGCCGTCTAAAAGCATCGGCAGCTTACGGCCCTGATAAAATACCAGCGTTTTTAATAAAAGACTGTACGGCAGTTTTAGAGGAACCGTTACTGTGTGTCTACTATCTTTCACTTCAACAATGTCTCTATCCCAATGCATGGAAAGTGTCCAGGGTAACTCCTGTACCTAAAAGTGGTTCGTCAATTGATATAACTAACTTCAGGCCTATCGTAGTGTTATCAATATTTGCCAAGTTGTTTGAATCTATTATATGCAATTCCATTTATAAACAAATAGGCGGGCTTCTAGATAACTGTCAACATGGATTCCGGCCGGAAAGCTCTACTTTGACGAATCATATACAGTTTGTGGACTACGTGACCACTCGGGTTAAGTCAGGTTGTCAGGTCGACGCGGCCTATTTAGATTTTAAGAAGGCGTTTGACCTTGTTGATAATGATATCCTTTTATTGAAATTCGCATTGTTTGGATTCTCTACACCACTTTTAAAATTTATGGCAGATTATCTTAGAGACCGAAAGCAATTTGTTAAGCTAAGAGGTTATATATCTCAAGAATATTACATACGCTCGGGTCTGAGTCAAGGTAGTACGCTCGGTCCAACTCTATTTTTAATAATGTTTAACGATCTGCCCAGTATTATATATACGGCAAAATGTTTAATGTTCGCTGATGATTTAAAACTTTTCCATGCACTGACCGGAGCTGAGGATTGTATAACATTACAGCACAACATTGACGCAGTGGTTGAATGGAGTGTAAAAAACAAATTGCCCCTTAATAATTCAAAGTGTAAAACTCTAACTTTTTCTCGGTCACGCAATGCAATCACAACGACATACCAGCTAGCAGGTACTCCATTAGGACGTGTCTAAACAATTCGCGATCTAAGCCTAAAATGGATAGTAATTTAAATATCCATGAACATATTATTAAAACGTGCAAAGAAGGGAATAAAAGTCTAGGTTTCATCATTAGAACTTCGTATCAGTGTCCATGTCCGTGTGATAAAACTCCTGTACAACGCCTACGTGCGAAGTAAGTTAGAGTATAATGCCTTAGTATGGAACCCCCGAGAAACCATGTATATAATGATGGTGGAAAAAATCCAACGTAAGTTCGCCAGATATTTGTACAAACGCCAATATGGGTACTACCCATTTCTATATCTGTCAACATTTGTATCGGGCATGGTTGGTCTGGATACCCTACATTGTAGGCGGGAACCTATGCATAAAATACATTATTATTTTTTGTTAACTAACAAAGTAGATAACCCTGCAGTACGTGAGACCATACATCTTTATGTACCGGACCAATATATGCGAGGCGCTGGTAGGCGAAAGCGTAGACTCCTGTCCTGTCCGCATACGTGGCGCTCCCCACACGCGGATAACAGTCCCACTTCCATAGCCGTTAGACTAATAAACTGTTTTCTCAGGGCCAATTTAGAAGCAGATATATTTTTTTGACAAACCTAGCGTAAGGTATAAAAATGTGTTAATTTTCTTAAATAACTTTGTAATATAGAAGAATAGTATAAGTTTAGGTAATTAAGTTTGGTTTATGATAAAGTAAAAAGATCTCAATATAAATTGTTGTGTCTGTAATTTATATTGTGTATGTTAATATTTAATTATCGGTGATTTTTTTTTGTGTATTTTATTTTATTTTGTAAGTTTAAATTTATAAGCTTATATTTTACCAAAAAAATGAATAGATGAATTATCGTTTGGTATAAATTTTGACTTTGAGAAGCTACGACGTTCGTTTGAGTTCCAACTCTCAGGTCTCGTCACGATCTATCGATTGCATTTATAAAAAAATTGTATGTAATAGGTATAGTGAATATATATGGTGGTAAAGTAAAAAAAAATGCAGTGTCGGTCTATACTCGGCAAAAAGCCAAAACAAAATATATAATTTATATACGGTTGGAAAGGGCTTCTCAAGAGCAATCCAGTGATACCCATAGAACACCATATAATAATGAAGGCGTCCGAACGGATCAACGACGCTGCCAGTACATCTGCGGCTGTGGCGGCCGAGTCTTTGCAAGTGAATGATGTAATTGCTTCTATAATCTATATCAACGCCGGACTGTATAGACATCGATTGTGTGCGATCACCGATTATGAAGACACATTGAGCAGCAGCTAGTGCACGTTTTACTACTACGTTTGTCAACAATCCATGACTTCAAACTGTGCGGTACGTGCAAGAAATCACTGGACTCTGTCAAAGTCCCCATATTGTCACGTTCAAACGGATTTATGTGTCCACCTAAGCAACATGGATTGCCTGCATTATATCCAATCCGTGCACGTCTAGTATCACCGCGTCTACCATTCATGCAGATACATCGGTTGCGTTACGGCGGCAGCTGCAAAAGTCATTAATGTACCCGTCGATGTGAACAAAATAGTGCATCAGCTACCGCGTCAATTGGACGATGATCAGGCGTTCAATGTCAACATCAATCACAGCGTGGACTCACACAACAGAAGTGCTATCGTGACAGAGACATACAGAGTCGCCGACGACACTAATCGGCTACAAGAATCACACCGAAGCTGATACAGCCCGGCAAAAGCTTCACAAAATGAGTGTCGTCGAGTTTGGCAGACTGCCTTATAAGATCCCGTTTGCAGTGGGTTACCCTTACATGATTACGACTAACATTGCCGTTGAGGATGGCATAGTGAACGGCGCGATTGGTGTGTTAAAGTAGGTAGAGCTGCTGAGTGAGGACGAGCCATTGTGGACTTGTGGAAATAGAGTCGTCAGCCAGTCTTAGAGGCAGCGACTCTAGTTGCACAAGTAAAAAAGTTTTGTGGCTATGTTCCTGATCAGTGTTGTTTTATACTTATCACCGCCATTCATGCACAAAGCTTGGTTGCGCGCTCAGAAGACATCTCCACCGATTCTATCATTAACCGATCTGATCACTTGGCAAATAACGAGACGTGGATGGAAGATTTCAAGCTAGTGCTGGCCTTGATCTCAGATCATATCGTAACACCACTAAGTACAGACAAATTGCAACTACATCATCGGCGACGGTATCATCATCATCAAGATTGCCCGTTACGTATCCGTATTCACGTAAAAAAACACGGCCGTGTCCACGACACAGCCACACCTCGATTTTTTTATTAATTTATAACAGCCTATAAAAGTCCACTGCTGAAAGGCCTTCTCCAAATATTGCCTCATTGGGAGGAGAAAAAAGACAGATAGACATAAGTTATTTCTTGGAAAGGATGCAAAAATAATATTTTATGTATTTTACTATAACATAACAATGGTTACGGGTACTTAGTGAGAAATATTTTAGGTATTTTATCGCGTTTAATTTAGAATTATCTTAAATTCCCCTAATTTAAGTGCTTTACAGTACCCACGGTTACATGATAGGTTAAAAGTAACGTGACAAAATCCTCAAAGTAAGTTATATTCAATGTCTGTGTACAGTTTCGTGTAAACAGAGACTACAATAGTAAACTGGACGTAAACTCAAGAAATCATATATGAGATAGAATAACAATCTTAAATATTTAAGAAGTATCTTCTAAATGTACCGAATTATAACGACACGCGCTTCTCACTATCACGGTATACTTATCACATGCAAATAGAATGAACCAATGGCAATGCCTGAGAGGAAAATCTTTGTTCAAACATCGCAAGTGTAGTTCTGACCGGCGCGACGCTAGCTGTAAACCCGTATACAGTTTTGCTTGTGACTTGTGAGTAGAAAATACATCACGTATGAAGTAGTGAACTTAAACGGACCTCCCACTTTTTTCCAGTAATGTGTTAATATAGTGGAAAAATAAAACAGTTTTTGTGTGATCTACTGTCAAATTCAGTGAAAAAATAAATGGCATTGATGGAGTTGCAGTTGTTTGCCTTATAACAGAGTTTACAGCGAATAATATAATAGGTAAGTATTTTCATAAATGGTAGTGCCATTCTGTTATAATATAGTTGCAGCACGAATCCGATCAGCTCGCCCGGGGAACGACCACGCTCTCACAGAATACTGCTGTAAAATAGCAGCTTAATGCTGCTGTGTTTCTTATGGTGAGTGTAGAGAACCGAAAACCCCTTTTTAATGGAAACAAGACATTCCATATAAGTCCTCAGGGGTGACAACGCATCTGCATTTTGATTACAATCAAGGATAGATGTAGATGGTTATGGCCCCACAGCATCCACTTACCATCAGGTAAATTGTGTGCTCGTTTGTCACTCATTTTCTTTAAAAAAGAAACGAAGTGATATTTTTAAGTTTTAGTAGAAATCATCGTTTTTCTCGAAGGCTACGAGATACTTGATTTGTGATAATGAGATCTTTAAATATCATATAAGTGTTAACCGACACATGCAGGATTCGCGATGCCCTGTGGTGCCAATGTCCAAAAAGTGTTAATTATAGTTAAGAGGAAATGCGGGCCGAGAGACTTTTAAAAATTAGGTATTTGAAGAACTGCGAGCTCTCGGCGTCCGATAAGGACAACTGCACATCCGACTGAATAGCCTAAGTAAAACGGCATAATTCGAGGTTTGGCTCTCTACCATTTCCTCCTCCAATATTGGACCAATTTAAAGGATATTTCATAAATTGAATAAAAAGAGTATACACTGTGTCCCTATGTTCTTTTTCAGTATAAGTTATCACATTTGAACACTAAGCCTCTGTTGACAGCGGTCTAAATAGGCAATTTTCAGCATTTTGTGGGTTCTAGTGCTTTTAAAGATCGGATTAATAAGAAAGTATCATCAAAACTCTTATATTATTTATTATATACATTTACTACAGCCTACAGCATAAATAAAGTTCCCATCCTTTTTCATTTCCATTATTTTATTTTATTATTTTGATAACATCTTTCTCGAAAATAGAAATAAAGCGTACACACTATCCTCGCGGGCGAGTCCAACCTCAATGGGCATTGCTGAAAACCAACGCTACCGCAATTCTGCGATAGCATTATGTTGAGTCAGTGCCCCTTTCAGCATCACATCACTCAAGCAATCGGATAATTTTATGTCTGTTTTTTCTTATTTACTTTTATCTTTGATGTTTTTTATGTATCATTTTATTTTCTGTATCAAAACTGTATGAGTGTAAGTTGCTGAATAAATGCATGTCTATGTCTATGTCTATGTCTAAAAAGGAAAACATAAAAGGGACAATAAAGAGGTTGATATTTATTTTACTGTAAAAAAAACTTGTTATAAGGTCATAAACAAGAAAGAAAACAGGCGAGAGCGTTTGTATGGAGAAAAGACTACCCTCATTTCCTCTTAATCATCTAAAGACTAAATTTCTCATTATGAGAACTATGCATTGTTCATACACAAACCTCTTGATGTAACTTTATAATTGGATAAAAATATTTCTAGCTGGTGTCCTATGTATGTTTGATCTTTGTCCTTTCCTGTGTAAAATTAAATGAAATATGTTAACTCGCACATTAGTTCTAGCGGATCTCTCTAAATTACTGCGGATATTTTACTCAATTTCAAGTAACGGAATTATTTTGAGTAGAGGCCAACCACCATATGTAGCTCTATACGGGTTAGAGTCATGCTACATCTATTGTGGTTGTAGCACGAATAGACCGGGGAAGGATCATGCTCTCACAGAATACCAGTTTCGAATGGTGAGTGTGGAGATTTTTACCTTTTTACTGGAAAATAAGGCATTCCATCTTAGTCCTAAGGGTGACAACACATCCACTTACCATTAGGTGACCTGTGGGTTCGCTTGTCACCCCTGTCCTATAAGAAATACCACCACCATGTGTTGGAGCCTTGTAGAGTTCATTTCAGGCTCCTACACAATTGACAGCTGGATTGGCTGTCATAGAGCCAGATGTTTCGCACCTTTGACGATATTCCTATTGCTAATGCATCTAGTTCTAGTATAAAATTTTAAATAGACATAATATCTCATGCTTTTTGATAGGTAGACCTCTCTGCCACCAAACAGCAGTACCAGTTTTTAACGTGGTAGAGCCATGCTGCAGCTATATTAATAGTATAGTTGTAGCACGAATGGGTCGGCTCGACCGGGGAAGGACCACGCTCTCGCAGAATACCAGCGTAAAATAGCAGCTTAATGCTGCTGTATTTCGTATATATAGAACCGGAGACCCTTTTTACTGGAAAAGAGGCATGCTATCTTAGTCCTCACGGCTGACAACGCATCTGCATTTAATTTCGCAAACGAAGATAGATGTAGATGTCTGTGGGCCACAGCAACCACTTACCATCAGGTGGACTGTGTGCTCGTTTGTCATCCTATTTCTATATATAAAAAACAGCACTATGTTCTGGTGGGTATAGGGAGACAGTATAATTACAGTCTGCGAGGATATTATAGCTGCAGAACAAATGGGTCGGTTTGAACGGTGAAGAACCACGCTCGCATAAAAGATCAGTATCAAATAACATCATAATGCTGTTGTATTTTATATGATGGGTACGAGAACCGGAAACCTTCTTTTACTTAACACTAATTATATTACCTTAATTAACTTAACACTGCTGTGTTTCGTATGGTGAGTGTAGAGAACCGGAGACCCTTTTTACTGGAAAAGAGGCGTTCCATCTTATTCCTCATGGGTGACAACGCATCTGCATTTTGATTCTTTATTGAGGATAGATGTAGATGTCTATGGGTATCAACCACTTACCATCAGGTGGACTGTGTGCTCGTTTGTCACCCTATCCTATAAAAAAAAACATTTATACTAGTAATGGTATATTAAAACTTAAATAGGTAACAACGCATCTGCATTTTGATTCTTAATGGAGGATAGATGTACTCGTACCTAGATCCCTAGATGTCTACGGGCCACCGCATCCACTTAACGTTAGGTGGACTGTGTGCTCGTTTGTCATCCTTCTGTACATAGTAAACAAAGTCGCTTCCCGCCGTCTGTACGCTTAGATCTTTTAAACTACGCAACGGATTTTGATGCGGTTTTCATCAATGTACAAAATGATTTAAGATAAAGATTTATATGTATAATACATGCATAGTATATATTATATAATTCTTCTGTCCGTGTGTATGTGACTGAACTCCTAAACGGCTGGACTGATTTTGATGAAATTTTGTGTGTGTGATTAAGTTGATTAGAGAATGATTTAAATTCACAATTGTACCAGGTAGGTGACGTTGTTGTCGAGATCCAGACATCAATTGTGCTAAGCCGAAGCGGATCGCTAGTATTCTATAAAAAATATGTGGATGCCTATAGATCTGACATCCGCTTACCATTTTGTATAAAGTATATAAAAAATAATTAAAAAAACACCAATAAATATCAAATAAAAATAAAAATAGCTCATACATTTTATTTTTACTTATGTGTACTTAAATAATGTGCTAATGATAAATAGACGTCATCTGAAACGTTTAGTTAATAATGTTGACCGTTCTAGAAATGTATATATTATCAAAAGATAAAAAAGATAAGATAAAAAACACATTTCTTCGAAAATTACTGATGCAATTTTTGGTAAAAAATGGCAATTCTACAGAAAACTCTACTGAAAATTGTGCAAATTAGATTTTTAGTCGACGATTTTCATTTATTTATATTTAGTTTTCGTAGTTTCACATTGAAACCAAATCATTTATTTATATAATATTAAAATACACATTTATTACCATAAGAAAAAATATCAAACTCACAACTTAAATTATCAAACAGTCCTACTCCCGCGGTATAGTGCCAAGAACGCTGACTGCGTTTTCTCACTTAGCCTTTGAGCGAAAAAGATCCAGCCCTCTTACCACCAGCAGTGACGACGAGTCTAAAATAAAAAGAAATGGACAGCAGCGTTTTCGTGATAACAATTGAAAATAGAAAAAAACTGCGGTCACCAAAGCGCCTGCCAGTCGTCGCAACTATGCGAATATCCTCCCAATGAAACAATCTATGAGGGAGGCCTAAATTAAGCAGTGAACTTTTGGTAATAATGTAATAAATAAATGTCGGTTGACGTTTTATACCGCGAGGAAAATATAGGGTTTACAAGGTGAACAATGCAGAAGGCATTTTTTTCATCGATTTTTATGAATTTATAATTTTTTGTAACATAATAATAAATACAGAACAATAGAACTTTAATTAGTAACATCAATTAGAATACTTTAAATTACAAACAAAACATCAAATCATTTCGTCAAGAAATATAAAAAAATACTAGACATAAAGTCATTTAAATTTCTTGTACATTTTTAGCTTGAACTGTATTTTTTAAAGTACTTACAGTTATTAAAAACACAATTACTATTCCTATCATTTACCGTCACATTACAATTGCTAAAAAATAAGACCGTTGTGAATTCGGGTTTGATTAATTTTATTTCTTTTTTTAAAACGTTACCTCCACACTAGGATTTTCTCCTATATTGCGAGGGCAGTTTACATACATAGATTTCACAAGGACAAACATCCAGACCCGGAACAATTATTTGTAGGCCATACAAATACTTGTTCCGTGCGGGATTCGAACTCGCGGAGCGCTGCAACTCATTACTAAGCCACATTAATCATTTACATATAAGCCAACATCTGGATCATACACAACTTCTGTAAATCGAGTCTCGTTGCACCTTTGGTTCCGTTTAATTAAATCTTTAGATTGATGTTGTAATTCTTGTACTGAAGCTTTATGATTCTCTGTATTTACTAACAAAACTTCTTCATTCGGATATGATGTTGATATTTTAGATCGCTCTGACACGATTTTTTTTCTTTGTAATCTTTTAGTATTCTACAATTTTTCAATTAAAAAGTGGTTTTAAGTCACTTCTACTATAAAATAATGTACGATACACGTAACATAAGTAACCGATTATTAAAATGTGTAAAGTTAGTGGTTCAATAATCGGCTTCTTAAGTCCCTTGTATCGTAACGTACTACATCTATAATATAATGGATTCCGCAAAGTAACGCCTGATTCTATTAATTACTGATACTTACCACGCGTAAAGAAGCACGCATATGATTTGAATGTCGTTACTTTGATCGCTTTATTAATTTATTAAAATTAAAGTTGAGTTTTGCACATTCCGTTAACTAAACCATTAAAATGATTATTAGGCAATCATTAAATTAAACTAAATAATTGAACTTTAAAAAAATGTTAAAACCGATTTCGTTAAACAAAAAAAGTATAAAGTTTGTGTATTTGGGATGTACAGAGATGGTAGATATGATAAGGATATAGAAGGACGAGTGAACGCAGGAACGAAATAGAGTAAATGGGGCTCTTAACTCTATTGTGAAAAGTCAGAATGTGTCCCAAAAAGCACGTATGGAAAATTCACAAAGCACGAGAGTAGAATAAATGCTGTAGAAATGCGGTCATTAAGGAGTATGTTAGGGCTGAATCTGAATGACAGGGTGAGAAATTGTGTGATAAGTGAAGAGTGTGGTTTGCAAGATGATGTTGTGACTAGGATTAAGAAAGGAATGCTTCGGTGGTTTGGACATTCAAATGAATGAATGAGGAAAGAGTGACAAAGCAAATTTATGTTGTAGAAGTGAACAGCAGAGTCGGGAAGGGACGACCTAGGCGAAAGTTTATCGAAGAAATTGACGATATATTGATTTTGACTAAACCAAGAGTACCCTTAACGTGTATGCTTAGGTATATGGATGTGGAGGAGGCGAGAGAGGTGTGTCAGGATCGTGCCAAATGGAAGTCCGTAGTCTCTGCCTACCCATCTACGTGACAGGCGTGAGTATTTATGGTTATGTATGTAAAGAAGTATAAAGATAAATAATACCCACCTAATTCGATAGATTTTAAAGTCTAGTCCTTAACTCCCTTCATACACTATCTTAGCACTGACTTCAGAAAAAGAAATAAAAATTCTTTTTTATTCAATACTAGATGTGCCCCGCGACTTCGCCCGCGTGAAATTTATTACTATTGGATTTCATGGGTTTTAATTTTTTTGCGCGGACCCCTGATTATTTTTCTTAAATAAAAGTACCTAGTCTAAGTTGCTCAACCAATCAATATATTTTTAATTGTACACCAATACACATTAGAATGAGACAAAATGAAATAAATATATAGATAGTACAATAGGCAGTCTTATCGCTCTGGAAGCGATTTCTTCCAACAACCCTTGTTTATCAAAGAACTGTTGTTTACAGCGAATTTCGAATGGGGAAGGTGTACATAAATGTGACAATTAAGTCAAAAAATATATAAATACACACAAGATGATGACGGTTGAGGATAGGTAGGATAGATACAATTAAGGACGGGAATTATGATAGGAAATGTTAGAGTTCCAAGTAATAACTTTTGAGTAGATTTTTGAAGGAAAAAAGGGACTGAGTACGTCGAATACATAAAGGCAAGGAGTTCCACAAACGTACAGCTGTAACCGAAAATAATTGATTGAAGAAGGAGGATGAATGTGCTGGAATACGAAGCGAAAAGTTGTTAGAGGAACGTAGATGACGATCGTGAGAGGAGGAAATGAATTTAAAGCGGTCTTTCAGGTAACGTGGAGCAGAAAGGATGTGAGTATTCCTGCGAAGGCGAATCGGCAGCCACTTGAGAGACGTTTATGAAATTCTGAAATTTGATCATATTTATGGAGTTCAAATATGGATCGTAAGCATAAATTTGGAATTCGCTCAAGTTTAATTAGCTGCGCTTCGGTAACGTCCAGATAGCAAACATGAGCATAGTCAAGAATAGGCCGGAGTAGGGATTGAGCAAGCGCAACTTTAGTGGCAGTAGGGAGGAAATTTCTGTTTTCGTAGAGAGCTTAGCGCTGCAAACATTTTCCTACTGACTTCATTAATTTGTGGTGACCATGTTAGACAGGAGTCTTAAATTCTTAACTTTATCAATATAAGGGATGTGAATGCCATTGAGGAGAATAGGTGGTATGAGAGAAAAGTCAACCCTAGCAACTAATCTCGAACTACCAATAATTATTGCTTGAGTTTTAGTGGGATTAATGGATAATCCACAAGATTTACACCAGTCCAAAATACAAGCCAGATCAGCGTTCGTTGTATCAATAGCTTTCGGTAAATCATCCAGAGTAGATTGAGTGTGAATTTAGAGATCGTCGGCGTACAAGTAGTAAGAAGAAGACAGTTGACCACTTATAAATTTTTTATTTGCTCCTTATAACATCAGCTATCTGCCAGTGAAAGTCCCGTCAAAATCGGTTCAGCCGTTTTGGAGATTAGCCGAAACAAACAGACAGACAGACAACAAAAATTTCAAATATTGATTTCTTGTTATAAGTACCGTATATACTTTCATATGCATTTAGTAAAAAGCTGTTATTTTGACATTCCAAAGAGATACTTCAATTTTATTTATTTGTATAGACGGACTGTAAATAATTCTTATTATTGAGGGCGTGACCTTGGTAGAAGACGTTCGATTCCACACACACTTATGTATGTTTCTTATCTTTAAGAAAGGAGTGAAAGACTCCTTTCTTAAAATTACGGGCCCCGCTTGATCGGTTCCGGGTCTTGAGGTCTTTCAAATGTACTTGAAAGCTGAACACTGAACATACTCGAAATAAAACACCAATTTAAACTGATCACATATCCCCGGAAAATGCGATGTACCTACTCCTTTACCTAATTATTATAATTAAATACATCTTATACAGTCTTTACTATAATATTATTATATAAAACTAATTTAAATTACTTTTATATTACATTTCCAAAAAAACAATTTCTTAATACTAAATAATAAACAAATTAAGCGATCGGTCACGTGACTCGAATACTGGCATACCGGCGCGGCGCCGGCACCGGCCCGGGGAAGCATAAATGTATAAAATGTATGAAATTTATGGCATGTGTTTCCGCTTACCGGCGCCGGCGCCGGCACGGCGATGACTCCCACCAGTGCCGTCGCCGGTGCCAGAAGACGGGAGAGCAAGCTTCCCGCTTGGTGCCGGCCGGTAAAATTGCATGTGTATTGTGTACGTATTGTAGCCGTGTGAGTTGTAGTCTGTTCGTTTATATACCGTCGCTTTTGTGTCGCGCCGCCATGGAACATGCCTCATCTTGTCAAAGGCGCCGCCGCGACATCAAAGGTCGCCGTGTGCGGCGTATAACGGCAGGAAAATTTGGCACTTTAAAATTTAAAACAAAGTGCCATAGTGAAAGGTTCTTTGCTACCTAACTTGTGTTTATTATTTATATTCGTATTTTATTACAATAACCATAAGAATAAAATAGTATTATCTTTATTATACTGGATGACTTTTTTTATCGTCTGGAAAAAATAGGGTGTAACAGGTGAACGGAGTAGAAGCCTATGGCACTGATATTTTACAATTTTTTAATTTTTTTTTCAAAATATGTAATTGATCTATCAATAAATACTACTAATTTGAAGTCAACTTTTCATACTAAAAAAATAAAAACAAAAGTTTTGAAATAAATAAACAAATCAATTAAAAACTATCGAAATTCAACTTTACGAGCGGCAATAATATCAATGAATTTGTAACGCGATGCTATTCATTGAAAACAACCGAAACTCGACACACCCACGGTAGGCCTCTTTGATGCTAGCCGCCCGCGCATACTCGCCTGCACCCCGCACTCTCATTTCAGTTTTCAGTCACCTGCGATTAGATATGGCGTGACGTATAGGGCTTGAGTATCGGACCATTTTTCAAATCCGGAATTGGGTTTCAATATTAAGGAATACAGTTTCGGAATTCCGGAATTCGAAGCCTCCTTTAAAAATGGTATACAAAATGCATAATATTTATTGATTATTTTATAATATGGAAATATAGGGCCAGTATTTTGAGTAGGAAAAAATTAAACCATTGAAATAACTATTAAGAACTTTAATTAAAATAAGTATATCAGAAAAAAAAATTTCACTACCAACAAAAGTCCTAGATGATAATTTAGGATTTTTTGGTAGTGAAATTTCAAGAATGTCAGTGCATTTAAGCTGTCGTCCTTTAGACAACTTCTTACACGATTGCACATGTACGAAACTGTTGAAAAAGCGCGTTCAGCTTCGACACTAGTTGGTGGTATCGTTTTTAAATATTGGAAGCATTTGGTAAGATATTGTCCTCTATCACCGCCTTTTTCGTTTTGACAAAATTAAATATTTTTCTCAATATCGAAATTCCGGTTTTGATCACACCAATTCTGGTATTACAAACGATACTGAAACATATCGGAATTCCGGAATTTTGTTAATTCCGGAATTCCGGAGCTCAAGCCCTAGTGACGTCGTATAGTTTATATTTCCGCGTGTGTATCGGCCGCCCGCTCATAGTTATCGTAAACATTTACCAATACTTTAATGTCGAGTACCTAGCAATGGTGAGATTTTATGTCTTGTCTGGTGAAAACTTAAGAGGTGCGAGACGAATGTACGCAGAAGAAGAACACCTACAATTTTTGCGCAGGGACGGTATCCCTGCTCCTCAAATTTCCAGCACTGATTTAATATTACTGAGGTGTCAGTGCTTACGTGATCATGGCCAGTTCCGGCTTCCCAGCCATGCCAGAGGCAGGGGCCGGCCACCCTTGTCCAGACACATTGAAGACGCCATATTGGACTACTTTCAACGACACCCGAGAAGGAGCACCGGCAAGCCGCTCGTCGGTTTAGCGTAAGCCAGTATGTGGTATGGAAGCTACTTCATTCAATGAATATGTATCCATACCATTTCTCACGCGTGCAAGCTTTGCATGCGCTGGACCCCGGACGGACCACGCAAGCAATTTTATCGTTGACTGCAAGACCACAGGCTAACCTTTGGTGGAGCAACGAGTCGATATTTATCCGCGTTGGAATTTACAACGTGCACAATGAGCACTGGTGGAGTTTCCAAAACCCACACAAAATCAAAGAACATGCTTCGTTTCAGTGTTAAAGATCTGTGCGCGCATATCTGGACAGCCAATTCGGTGATAGGTGAATAGGTCGCGGTGGACCTGTGAACTGGCCGGCAAGATCACCAGATCTAACACCTCTAGACTTTTATTTTTGTGCCGAACATGTACACAGAAGAAGCACAAAGTGTTAGTGATTTAAAGCAGCGCATAATAGACGCATTTAATGTGATAAATAGTGATAGATACGCTTCGAAGTTTAACAAACAATTTACAAAGACGAGCTAATTTGTGTTTAGAAAGAAACGGTGGACATTTTGAACAATTACTACGAAATCGCTAAAAAGGTATTTTTATGTAAATAACAATAATGTACTATAATTTTGTAAATATCAATCAGTGTAAGTTGTAAATAAGTTGATTTCGATCTTTTAAATACGCCTATGATGTTGCAGTATCCGGTAGGCACAAAAATTATTAATAGAAACTGTTTATAAATTCATTATATCGCTTACAACTTTCATTCAATAGCGATCGTAGCCTACGCCGTTTAATATCACCTATTTTTAGTTTTACGCAATTGCCTTAGGATGAATTGTTATTATGTATTTCTTGGATATTCAGAAATTTTGCCTATCGGTTATATTTTACAAATACTTTCGAGGATAGCTTCTATTCCACTTACTTACAAAAAACCATATTGTGAAATAAACTGTTACTTTATGCTTCAATATATTTAATCACTCATATTTGCAGTATTTAAGTTAAAATTAATAAGACAAGTTGCACGCGCTGACGCTCGATGCGAAATGAAGTGACCGTGACGTGATGTCTCGCCGCGACCGGACGGCGCCGGTGTGCTCGGCATTACCTGGTGTTTCCGGCAGCGACTCGCAATATAATTTTCCAGACGGTAAAAAAGTCACCCAGTATATATATTCTATTTTATTCTTTGAATAGAAAATCATTTATTTAACAAACGCAGTAAAAAATAATAAAATAAAGCAAAATAATAAGTGTGCCTCCGGGTGTAGGTACCGACACTATCTTAGCGAACAGATTATAGAAGGGACTCGATTGAGACTCGAAATTGCCTTGTGAAATGATAAAATGTCTCCTCGCTTATGCGGAAGTAGTTGGAGAATTGTTTTGAGATCCATTTTCAACTTTTCAAATATGGTATTATTTTATGTTCCTTCTAAGTATTTTATTTTTAAGATTGGATGAATTCAAAATTTGATTTCTCTGCGTTGATCAGATTTTCGTCTTAAACGTAAGATATCTTTTAACAAATAAATACAACGACTTGACGAGATCATTTTTACGTATTGTAGAACTGAAGTCTGTGTTAATACTGCCCAAAAACTAAGTGTAAATTGGCACGGGCCCAGTAAAAAACGAAGTCCCGGCATCGTTATCGTGCCGGTGTCGTGTCGTGCCGCTGAGTGGAAAATCGCACGTTCTCGCACGACCCTTCGCAGGTCGTATATATACATTGACATATAGATATAACTACTGTAACGCCTTATTGCTATCACTTATCGCGTTCCTTGCGCTTATCACACGTAACACATGAATTTAAATTATAAACAAATAATTTTCATATTTCGCTCGTATTACGCAGCTCATTAACTACGTAGTGCATGATTCTAAATTTACTCAAAGCTGGTTTCAATATATATTCATATAATAAAACAAAAGGCTTCTATTTCTCGGAAACGGACTGATCATTTTAGGGAACGTTGTCCCGCGTCGCCAACACCTCGTCACGTCAACACCTCGGAAAATACCTCTGTCCTGCGAAAAACCAGCAACCACACCAATTGGGATTAAAAAAAAAGAACAGTTCATATTTACGTTATATTACACAATTATAAACAAAACAAAAACTACCAATAAAAATCATATTAGAAATTGCTTAGAGGTAGCAGGAGTAGCTACCACCTCTTTCTTAAGAGTTATTATTGTCATCTTTAAATTCGTTAATATTATAATAACCCTTTATAAACAAGCCTTTAAATAAAGGTTTTGAACTTAGCGGTTGATAAATTTTGTATATTTTCTGGGAATTTGTTGTAAAAACGTAAACATTGTCCCAAGAATAAATTACTATCTCTGTTACTAACTGGAAGCTATTAAATTATGTGGAAATGATTTTATTTTTTTTAGCCACTTTAATGATATTAGTCAAATAAATAAAATAAAAAATGTAAAAACTAACTTCAAAATAAAGAATAAATAAAAAAAAATACTTAAAAAACCTTTCTTTGTACTTACATGATTTTAATAGCTTTTAAAGTTGGGACTTTAGTTCCATACACTGTCGCAGCACCGACTTAAGAAGCTATTAAATTGTGTCGAAATGTTTATTTTTATTTTTGGAAGTCGGTTCTGCATTTGTTTTTAAGTTTTAACATTAGATCCTTTTAGTTTTTTTTAAATAGAATATTTAAGTTTTTTTTTTAATAGAATAAGGGTGACAGCGAGCACACAGTCTACCCGATGGTACAAGATTTAAAATCAAAATGCAGATGCGTTGTCACTCCTGAGGACTAAGATGGAATGCCTCGTTACCAGTAAAAAGGGTCTCCGGTTCTCTACACTCACCATACGAAACAGAGCATTATTGTGCTGTTTTACGCTGGTATTCTGTGAGAGCGTGGTCCTATCCCGTTCGAGCCAACCCAATCGTGCTGTAGCCATAATATACTCGTAACTACAGCATGGCTCTAACACTTAAAAATGTCATTCCCTATTTATCCATCTATCACTATGTGTATCGGACGGACTTATATAATAAAAAACATTCTCAAATTTTAAACATATAGTGTCAACCTACATACAAAATACGTTTTTTTAAATGCAAAATGTGATAAACGACCTCACAGTCCACCTGATGGTAAGTGATTTCTGTGGTCCACAGATATCTACATTTATCATCAACTAACTATGAATCAAAATGCAGATGCGTTGTCACCCTGAGTAGACATGTGTCATTCATAAATTTTTATATAGTGATCCGATCATTAAAGAATTAATTCGTCTTACGAACGTGGTCATTCAGGTCGATGATGCAAATGGATCATTTCGAGTATCAGTATCAGTCAAATGAACGAATCATTCACGATTGACACATGTCACCCCTGAGGACTAAGATATGTTTAAGGTATACCTTCGTCCTTTTTGAAGCCGGCTAAAAACTTGCTTGCAGTGTGATCAAAACACTATAGATTAAACATACATACGCCAGTGGTACAAACAAAATCACACAGTCACACCCTCCTTGTTCAAATTTGCACACTTTTTGTTTTAATTTATCACAAAACACACAAGCACGCGCCTTGCTCGAGATAACAAGAAAAATATTTTAAAACAGCGTTCTTAAAACGTCTATTCTTCTGTTATTCATTTGTAACAAATTGCTCAATAGCTGGAATATTAATAACATCATCATTACAGCCTAACAAAGTCCACTTCCAAACATAGGCCTCCCCCGTAGGTTGCTTCATAGGGGGATATTTGACATAGTTGCTGCGCTGCAGTTTTTTTTTTTTGAGTTGTTATCAGGAAGATACTACTGCCTATCTGCTGTTTCAGTTTCCATCTGTCGCATCTGATGACACCCACTCCTACGCTGCCAAATAGGAGGATAGCAGTAAATATTTCTCTTAGAGAACCTCGACTGCTCGTCAATACACTGTAATATCGAAATAACTGACTTCTATTAGGCTCAGGCGGTTATTTTCATGCAATTAACATGAATAAACATTGTTTAAAATTTTGTCTGTCTGTCTGTGTTAGGTTAATCTTCGGATGGCCTGAACTGATTGTGATGAAACTTCAGAAACAGATAGAGAGCAATTCCAGAAGTTATCTAAGCTATGTTTTATCCTAAAAACTTGGACATTTAAAAATAAAAAATGATAAAATAAATGATCATGAATTATCTTAAATCTAAACATCCCATCCTATCTATGCGAAGACGGGGCGGGTGGTTAGTCTTTCCTATAATGAGAAGTGCCTAAGTTCAGCTGTCGTCTTTGAAAAGAAAAAGAAAAAGATTTATTTTTTATCTCTTTCAGGTGGTCGTACGTCGAGAAATGTTCGTTGCCCGTTTCCTATGGTTGTTACTATGTTATGCTCAGGACGCGAGAAGCAATCTCCTTGACGATTATGAAGATATCATAAACAATATACTCTCGCCAGTTGATGACAGAAGTGTTTCGCTACCTGTACAGTTAGGAGTGGATAAGAGCTCCGGATGCACTTGCAGGACCAACAAGAACCATAAGATCATCGTTTGCTTCGGAAACTATGAGTGTCGCAGGTTTCCCAAGGTATGTTCCTTGAAGTCACGTTTCAACTGCTTTAATAACATACTTTTTATATCAAATCAATAAAATTAAAGTGTCCTGTCCTGAATAACTTTTTTTATTTTATAAGAGCCTATTGCCGAGCTTAGAGGTTATTTTCATGACATTAAGACATGAATAACCATTTGTAAATGTTTTGTCTGTCTGTCTGCCTGCCTATATGTCTGTTCGGTCTAATATTTGGAATGGCTAAACCGATTATGATGAAACTTGCCTAATACATAGAGAGCAATGCCAAGAGTGATCTGAGCAATATAATTAAATTATATTTGAAGACTTTCTTTATGAAATGGAAAATTAATAAAATAAATAGTCATTGATTACTATTCTTAAAAAACTAATTCACGCCATATTAATAGATTTCACCTAGGCGAAGCCGGGGCGGGTCGCTAGTCTTTAATAAAATTAAGGCTGAGAAAGGAGCATAGTCCACATGATGGTAAGTGAAGGCTGTCTTTATGTATATGGTATTCTAATAGTTTAAATTTAAAATAGAGAAAACAGCGTAACCATAAGAAAAAACGTTGAAGATCATGTATTATTCGACAGTAATTCATATTTTTTTGAAGTTTGTATATACAAATGAATATTAAGCAAGCTGTATTTCATTTTCAATATACACTATAAATTTCAAAATATACTATAATATGTATATATATGTGTGTGTGTTTATATATATATATATATATATATATATATATATATATATATATATATACGAGGTGTGTTGTGTGAGGTTGAGATAGTTAAAGTTTATATGAAGAAGGTTTACTGGTAACGAGTCCTTAGGACTGACAACGCATCTGAATTTTGATACTTATCGAAGATAGATGCAGATGTATATGGGTCACAGCATCCACTTAACATCAGTTGTAATGTGTGCTCGTTTGTCACCCTTATTCTATAAAAAAAGCCCAGCGTGCCAAATTCTTCCTACGACGAGAGAGGCTCATGTCCAGCAGTGAACATTTATGGGGTGGTGAAGATGAAGAAACTATTTTGGCTTTTTTTGATAACGGAGATGACATAATAATTTGAAAAAAAAATATACTAGGTTATAAACTAATCTTGATTTCCCTGGACAAGGTCCAGTTGTAAGCCAGTATATGTGATAAATCTGAACAAAATAAACTTAACTAAGTAATATATTATTTCAAAGTTTGTTTCTACTAACAACGCTTACTAATTTAGGTGAACCATATCATTATCTGTCTAAATCAAAACACAATGGTTAAATTATCGGTGTTCAAACAGAGAAAGTCAAGCTTTACAAGCATTGGATATTTACATAACATTTATTTTGGAGCCCGATGGCTTAATCAGCTAATAATGACGGATACACGATAGTAAAAATAAATAAAATATCCAGACTGGTGACGGGCAGCAGCGTCAGAAGTTTTTTTATAAGAAGATGACAAATGAGCACACATTCCACCTAATGGTAAGTGGATGCTGTGGCCCATAGACATCTACATCCATCTGCAGGATGGAATGCTTCGATTCCAGTTAAAAGGGTCTCCGTTTCTCTTCACTCAACATATGATCTTTTACTACGTGGTAGAGCCACGCTTTTTTTTATAGAATGGGGTGACAAACGAGCACACAGTCCACCTGATGGTAAGTGGATGCAGTGGCCCATAGACATCTACATCTATCCTCGTTTGCGAATCAAAATACAGATTCGTTGTCAGTCGTGAGGACTGCCTGAAGTGAAGATGGAATGCCTCGTTTCCAGTAAAAAGGGTCTCCAGTTCTCTACACTCACCATACGAAACACAGCAGCATTAAGCTGCTATTTTACGCTGGTATTCTGTGAGAGCGTGGTCCTTTCCCGGTCGAGTCGACCCATTCGTGCTACAACCATAACATAGCTGCAGCATGGCTCTATATTCAGCGGTAGACTTTTATATTAGTGTTTGTAGAACATTTTGACACTTAATCGAAGATAAATGTAGATATATTTGGGCCACAGCATGCACTTACCATCAGGTGGATTGTGTGCTCGTTTGTCACCTCCATACTATAAAAAAATATGATACACCGCAGCTTTAAGCTGTTATTTTACGCTGGTATTCTATGAGAGCGTGTCCCGGTCCCCGGTCGAGCCGACCCACATCTGGTACTGCGATCGTCAATCTAATTGCCAAGCGTAATGGTTAAGACAAATATTTCTCACAACGGAAGAGCCGAGGAAGAAGAAGAATTAGAAGCCGATGCGATAATCATACCTTGGTTGAATTCAATGTCTAAAAGAAGCTTACCTTGGTCATGTTTGGATTTTAGATGAATGTAAAGTTATAACTGTTTTAACGATTTCGTAGTTCAGTTGGTTAAGTGAATCTGAAAAAGGTTGAGTCTTAACATCTAATCACCTTCATTCGCCTCCTCTATTTTTAACTTTACTTGGTCCCAGTCGCGATAAAGAGATAAATTATTATTCATCCGTAGTATCTGACGTATGTGTTTGTATCAATGACCGTTGACATCGACATCTAAAAACTGATATCGACAATCATGAAAAATCATAGCAGCATTAATATGCATGCCTGCAAGCGTGAAGTTCCTCATTCCAGGAGATCCATTAGTACTGCAGCCATAAAATATAATAAATATTTTTAAGTATTTTTTTCTTAACTTGTACCTGCCAACATTATGTTTTATTCCATTTCCCCAGGGTTGACCGATAGAGGATACTATAAGACATTACATCCGCCCTTTGTAACCCTTAGTTCAAGGTAGTTGCAATAAATAGATAAATATATAAAATTTAGTAGCGTGGCTCAACCACGTTATGTTTTCTTGTGTTATTCATACTTCTACTTATATTGACATATTTCCATTTCAGGTAAGACTTCAAAGCGACCTATTACGAGTGAGGACAACAGTTATGACAACAATCCTCGCCGGAGAGCTCGATTCACTTGGACATTTGAAGGTTTTGCAAATAGAAGCAAATCACAGACTCCAGTACTTGGAGCCAGGTCTATTCCGTAACTTAACGAAATTGCAACAATTGTCCATATCCTACAATACAAGACTCCACACAATTTACGAAGGCACATTTAAAGGTCTAACTAGCCTACGCAATTTGACTCTAGTCAACAATGGATTTACTAATATATTAGATTTAACGTTAGCATTTAAACCAAGCATTTTACCTTCATTGAAAGGGTTAGATTTATCAGAGAATTCTTTAGAGATAATACCAGAGAACGCTTTCCATGCAATGGAAGGTACGACATTGAAAAGACTTGACATTAATCTATGCAGACTGGAATTCATACATCCTAATAGTTTTCAACCACTTTTGATGTTGAAGGAACTGCGAATCGGTGAAAACGATTTAAATTCAACACTGATAGGTAACTTCTTAACGAAAATGATAGAAAAACGTATAAATTTAATCCATCTTGACCTATCCGGAATGGGATTTCGAAAGCAACCGCCCAAAAATTTATTGAACATAATTGCAAATTCAACTATAGAAAGATTGATCCTGGCTCAGAATCAATTTGAAATAATTACCGATGATTCATTTCCAGCGATGGTAAATTTGGAAGTACTGGATTTAAGAAAAGTTTTAGCAATATCTATTGCTCCTGATGCATTTAATCCCATAAAGTTTCCAAACCTACGCATTTTACTGTTAGGTGGTAATAACCTACCTGGAATACATCAGAAACATATTTCAAATCAGCAGCTTTTGCTTTTAGACCTATCATCAAATAAAGGTAGCAATTTGAATCCGATGTATTACGAAATCGACAGAGACACCTTTATTTATTGCAAAGAATTGAGAGTATTGAACCTTGCATATAACAGAATCAAATCCGTTTTCGATTACACATTTAGAGGCTTGAGCAATTTGAAAATACTCAGCTTGGAGAACGGAACATTGTTTCATATTGGTGACGGCACGTTTGAGTCAATGAGACATTTAGAAATGCTGAATCTGGCGAATAATCCTCTTACAGCCAATCAAAATTTATCTAGTGCTCAATTTGAAGGATTGAATGAGTTAAAAATATTGATCCTTAAAAATTGTGGAATCAAACATTTGTACGATGACGACAATATATTTGAAATGATGCCAAATCTAACACATTTAATTCTCAGAAATAACCAATTATACTATATTACTGCTGAAACATTAAAACCTTTGAAGCTGTTACAAGTGCTTGACTTGAGCGAGAATCTTTTGGTTTCTTGGTGGAAATCATTATTTCTAGCGTCTGGTGTTCGCCCAATTAATCTATACTTAACAAATAATAAAATTTCACACTTTACTATAAGCATGATACAGGATATAAATTATTTACTAGACAATCCTCGCACAGCAAATTCTTCCACTGAAATAGACTTGATGGACAATATTTTCATTTGTGACTGCACTTCAATGTACAAAACGTACATGTGGTTGCAAGTTAACGGAACTTCACTTCTCAAGACGTACTTCACTAGTTCAAGGTTTCAGTGCAGCAGTCCGGATGTGTGGGAAGATAGAAGAGTTGCGGATTATTTATCGTCTATCAAAACCTTACGTTGTTTAATGTACGAAAAAATGTCCAACATCATGCTTTTAATATGGACAGCGCCGTCTATAGTAACAATTCTTTTGGTAACTGGAATTATTGCAGGCGTTTACAAATACAGGATTTATATCAGGTACTGGTTGTTCCTCGCGAAAGTTGCTGTTGGAAGAAATTTAAGAGAAAAAAAATCTTTAAAAGCTGATACTATACCAAGCAAAGGCTATAGATTCGATGCTTTTGTGTCGTATTGTAACGAAGACAGAGAGTTTGTTGCAGAAATGATTAATCAATTAGAGACTACGCCTCCATATTTAAAATTGTGTATATACGAAAGGGACTTTGAGATAGGTTCGTTTATTTCTGAATCAATCCTAAACAGTATTAATGAGAGTAAATATATAATTTTAATAATTAGTAATAACTTTGCAAAATCTCAATGGTGTAGATGGGAAACACAACTTGCTGAGTACCATAGATTGTTTCTAGAAGATGGGACGGCGTATGATCCTCTAGTACTTATTAAGATAGACAATGTAGAAAATAAATATATGACAACAACTCTAAAGTACCTGCTGAAAACAAAAATATATCATTCTTGGGACGAATCGCATCCTGAAGAGTTCTGGATGAAATTAAGGAAAGTTTTAGCAAAGAATTTATAATGAATTTAAATATTAATTGTTTTAATAAAGAAATGTACATTTGTTAGTTATCTTAATACTGTTTTCATAACTACAGCAGTCGATAAATAATTTAAGAGGTAATTTGTCAACTTTTATGAGATTATTAAGAGAATCAGGCGTTATCCGCGTACTTTTAGTCTTACCTAGTTTGAAGATCATCTCACGCCCTCCCTCAATTGTCCCAGCACCACTATCCCAGCACCACTACTCCCAACATATCCGTCATAACCGTCTGTAATACGACACGTGTTTCGCCTCTGAACGAGGCATCCTCAGGTGAAGAAGACTCTGTGGTGACTGACCGCAATTGAGGAAGTGCGGGAGCTGCTCTTCAAACTAGGTAAGACTCATCATTTTATTCTATTACGCGGATCTTAGCTAATTAATTTTTAAAATTTTTACTTTTCAGAAGACCATTTCATTTGTCAGCAGTGCTGAATTAAAATGGGGGGTAGACGAAAAATTCAGACTGATGACGGAAAATATATTAAAAATATTATTCATTTATCATTCATTACAGCTCGTCAAAGTCCACTGCTGACCGTAGGTCCCTTAGATTACAGCATAGGGAGCTTTTTGCCATAATTGCCAGGCGTGCTGGCAACTACAGTTCTTTTATTATTATTATTATTATTATTATATGTATATACTACTACAGCCCATGGATATCTGAAAACAACTTCCAAGTAAAAAGAAGGCTATAGATGCGTTGTCAACTATGAGGACTGAGCTGAAAGCCTGTTATTATACTGGCTGTCTATACCCTACATACTAAAACACTGTCCAAACACTGCTATTTGGCGGCAGAAATAGGTAAGGGGGGGGGGGGGGTACCTACTGAGATATCTAGACAGAAAAGAAGTTCTATCCATCTAGTAGACGTATCGGAAACCATTTGATTTTTCTGGCATTTCCTATAAAGCCTCGGATGGTAGATATTGGTACGCTGCCATCACACGGGATCACTCACTAACATGATGTTTTAGCTGGACCATTACGTGGTAGAACCATGGTGCATCTATATTATGGTTGTAGCACAAATGGGTCCGCTCTACCGAGAAGAACCACGCTCTCACAGGATCCCAGCGTGAAATAGTAGCTTAATGCTGCTATGTTTCGTATGGTGAGTGTAAAGAACCGGAGTCCCTTTTTACTGGAGACGAGGCATCCCATATTGGTCCTCAGGGGTGACAACTACCTGCATTTTTATTATTAATCGACGACGGATGTAGATGTCTGTGAGCCATCTAATTCACTTACCATCAAGTGAACTGTGTGCTCGCTTGTCATTCTTACTTTATAAAATAATAGGCCGGCCAAGTGCGAGTCGGACTTGTTTTAATAACAGCAACAGAAATTTCAACTGTCTACATATTACGGATCATGAGATACAGCCCGCTGACAGACAGACGGACAAACGGACGGACAGTGGAGGCTTAGTAATAATAGGGTCCTGTTAGTTACCCTCTGGGTACGGAACTCTAAAAACGTACGATTTTCATTCTTTCGTTGCGAATATTTCTAGCTTATTTCAGCATTTCAATTATAATATATGTACAGCAAGAGATTGAAATAATTTGCCTGCAAGTCTTTCCTTCTTTTTACTTACTAAGCGAGTGACTGAACGCAATACCACCTGGTGGTAAGTGATGATGAAGTCCAAGATGGTAAATTGTACTATCTTAGCGTAACTAATGCCTATTCACACTTGTCTTGAATACAACCAGATTGCAACCGGAAAGGCAGACACTGGCAAATTATTGAACAAGGAAGTACAATAAATTGCCAGCTGTGCTATTACGAAAGACAAAACAAAATGCTTAGACTATATTGTCCACAATTTAATATAATTATCGCTGTTATATTTGAGAGCACCTTACAGTAATAAATAGTAATGCCGATTAAGTTTCAAGCAAAAAAAAACGGGGTATGCTGATAGACCAGGTGCTTTTCATCAGAAAGCTTATAGACCTATGTATAATGAAATTACTGATGTAAGAAACATGGCAGTAAAGTAAATCATCGCGAGAAAAGCTGCTGAATAAAATATTTGGACAACATGTGAAGTCCGTCATCACGCACTGAAGCAAAACTGTGGACAAGTAATTGCTATGTAACAGTCATGTGCCCAGCTGTGAAACGTATATAGGCTACACTAAACATCGGGACGTCAAACACCTCAGTCAGACAACTAGTTCTGCCATCGCTAAACCGTCTGTCAAGAGTGACAATTGAGGTAAATCCTCTTTACTGCGTGAGAGGCGCATCTCCAAAGTTGGACTTTTACGGGCCGATAAAAAAAAAAGAAGAAGAAGAAGACAGGAATAACTGACTGCACTTACCAAGCCGCCTGCTATTCTTGTCTTATTGTATACTCTTGTTATTTTGCTAGTTTCTGTTATCTGATAGCTAATACTAGTTAATACAGACCACTGTTCGAACTATTCGAAAGGGACGGAACAGGTTACATTACAAAGCAGCGGCTGTGTTTCGCCACGCCAAATGCTGAGTGCGACCCCTTTTAGTCAGATTCGGCAATGTCTACTTTATTTAATAAAAGTTTATTTGCGTTTATGACAAATATGTACATTTTTTATGTAGAATAACAGCAATAAACGAGCACAAATTCCAACTGATAGTAAGTGGAAGCAATGACCCATAGACATCTTCATTTATTATCTATTAAGAGGCATTTTACGTGGTAGAACCAGGCTGTAGCTGTATTATGGTTGTAACGCGAATAAACCGGGGAAGGACCACGTTCTCACTGAATACCAGCATAAAATAGCAGCTAAATGCTCCTGTGTTTCGTTTTTTTATATAGGTTAAGGGTGACAAACAAACACACAATCCCCCATGAATAACCCACAGAAATCTACATCTATCCTCGATTATGAATCAAAATGCAGATGCGTTGTCACTCGTGAGGACTAAGATGGAAATGCTTCGTTTCCAGTAAAAAGAGTCTCCGGTTCTCTACACTCACCATACGAAACACAGCAGCGTTAAGCAGCTATTTTACGCTGGTATTCTGTGAGAGCGTGGCCCTTCCCCGGTCGAGCCGACCCATTCGTGCTACAACTATACTACTAATATAGCTGCAGCATGGCTCTACCACGTATGAAACGAGAAATTGAGAAGTGATTTCACATTCTCAATTCGGACCTTTAATTCTTCTATAATATACTTTATACTTTTATTATTTTTAGTATAATGATTAAAAGTTAATTTTTATCTATGGTGTATTCTAGATAAAGCATAGACAAAAATGATAATGCTGCTGTATATTTTATTTCTCGTTTTATTTCATACATTTATGTCAATATGTGTATGTGTGTGTGATTTTAAATTAATACCTGTTAGACAAATTCACTGCACACAAAAAAAAACTACCTAATTTTTTATGGATAATTTGTCCCATCCGTATAATGATATAGCCAAAGAAAGAGTGACAAAGCAAATTTATGCTGCAGAAGTGAACGGCAGAGTCGGAAAGGGACGCCCTAGACGAAGGTTTATCGACCAAATTGGCGATATATTGAAAATGGGCCAGATTAGGAGTACCCTTAACCGACGAGCGTGTATGCGTAGATATATGGATGTAAAGGAGGCGAGAGAGGTGTACCAGGATCGTGCCAAATGGAAGTCCGTACTCTCTGCCTACCCCTCTGGGTGACAGGCGTGAGTGTTTATGTTATGTTATGTTACAATATTAGTATAGCTCAGGCCGTCACTTGTACGTCTGAAGAGTGTTATTTACACATCTCAACAAAAAGTCACCTAACCATTCTTACCCAAAACATAAGGAGTAGATACAAAAATCTTGATATTTTTCAAGCTATGCTCCACTCAACTAAAACCGATTGCGACGTACTAGTTATGACTGAATGTCACCTCTCAAAAATAAAAACTATTCCTGACCTAAATGATAATTATAACACACACTTTACAAAAAATACCTTAAACCAATGTGATGGCGTAGTATTTTATATAAAAAAGAATCTAAACATCAATGTATTTGAATTTTGAACCGTACATTACAAACGCGTCCTGCCTTGTTTTGACTCTTTACGATACTGTTATAATCGGCCTTTTTACTGGAAAAGAGGCATTCTACCTTAGTCCTCACGGCTGACAACGCATCTGCATTTAAATTCGCAAACGAAGATAGATGTATAGATGTCTATGGGCCACAGCAACCTCTTACCATCAGGTGGACTGTGTGCTCGTTTGTCACCTTTATTCTATAAAAAAAAATTGCTATCCGAATATTATTATAATGGGTGACATTAACATCGATATCAAAATCGACTCCAAAGATCCAAACTGTCATAACTATTTAACATCACTCGCTTATTATGGGGTACTCCCAGCTCACAGGCTCCCAACTCGTGATAAAATGAGCTATGATCACATGATGCTGAAAACGTCTCACCCTGCTAAATCACTTGTACTTACTAACCCTACCACTGACCACAGTACAGTCATTCTTGACGTGATGTTTGAACCGCTGCGACGCAATCTGGCTCTAAAAACCAAAATTTCAATCAATTTTGATGCCACTTTGAATGACATTAAGGCGGACTTACCTGATATATTAACAATAACCTTTAACCCTTCTGAAGCTGCCCAGGTTTTGGTTAGTAAATTCTCCACTGCGATTAAAAACAACCAAACTATAAAAAGTGTCCTATCAAGAAAGAGACATATCAAGCCCTTGATAACCCCAGGAGTTTTATGTTGCCTTCGCAATCGCGACAAACAGACATCTAAAATTAAAAAAGAATCCGTATAACGAAATCTTGAAAGTAACCTATAGACGCTATAGAAATTATTGTAGTAAACTTGTTCGAAAACTTAAAATAATGCACGAAAGAAACAATTTAACTAGGGCTAATAAAAATCCTAAATTACTGTGGAAAACAATAAAATCTATATGTAACATAAACAATAATAAAAATGACCATATACATAACCTACTCTCACTTAAATCCACACCGTTGGAAGTAGCAAATTGTGCTAATAATTACTTCTCTAACTTAGATAAACGTCTGGCTGAAAACTTATTACCGTCCCCTATGTCTTATAATTCTATTTGTGGCATAAATAATATTAATAGTCCCTCTTCGTCCAATTCTTTCGTTCTTTTAGCAACATATACAGCAGAAATTAATACAATCATCTGTAACTTATCTAGCGACCTGCCCCGGGTGGATAACTTTTGTCCTTTGTCATGTGTATAACCTCTGTTTCGAAAAAGGCTGTTTCCCCTCTGTTTTCAAAAAAGCTATTGTTACACCCATCTATAAAAGTGGAAATAAAGATGAAATTGAAAATTATAGGCCTATCTCTGTACTCCCAATTCTGGCAAAAATTTTGGAAAAGCTTATTAACAACCGTATTAACGAATTCCTTTACAAAAACAGCTTGCTATCAAATAATCAATTTGGCTTCATGGCGTCTCCACTGAAGACGCAGTTCTGGCACTTTCCGATACTAACTGTAAGCACCTAGATGCAGGCAATAAATGTGTCGGCGTCTTCCTGGATCTTGCAAAGGCGTTCGGTACTCTGTTTCAATTCCAATATTATTACATAAGCTATATCACATTGGCATAAGAGGGACACTCCATAAGCTATTTACAGACTACCTAACGAACCGCCTACAGCATCTAAAACTTGGTGACGTTATTAGCCAGTCATCTTCCATTACTTACGGCGTTCCACAAGGCAATGTGCTCGGACCGACATTGTTTTTGATATATGTGAATGACCTCTGTAGCCTCAAACTTCCCAATTGCGATATATTTACCTATGCGAATGATACCGCCCTGATTTTCAGTGAAAAGAGTTGGGGTTCTCTTAGAATTACGACTGAATCAGGATTACGACATATATCAAATTACTTAAGATCACATCTATTAACACTTAATGTATCAAAAACCCAATTCGTTCCTTTTACGATACGAAAATCTACCTTACCACACTCGGACTTTGCTCTAAAAATTCATAGCTGCTCCCAACACCAGGTGAAAAATGGTCAATGTGTTGATATTGCTAGTTCGTCTACTATTAAATATCTAGGTATCACTATCGACCAGCATCTTATATGCAACAAACAAATTGAGTGTACCATTGACTAGGTAAAAAAGCTTATGTGGGTTTTTAGAAGGCTCAGACATGTCTCAGATAATAAAATCCTTATATGTACGTATAAAGCTCTAGCCCAATCTGTCTTAAGCTACTGCATTACAGCATGGGGTGGAGCAGCTAAGTCCTATTTAATAACTCTTGAAAGGGCTCAGAGAGCATTACTGAAAGTGATTTTCTTTAAACCAATCCGTTTCTCAACTCACGAACTACACAAATCTTAACAACCCGCCAAATGTATATTTTAAAGAGTGTTATACGCACCCATAGCACTTTACCATACACTGCCCCTCAGATACTAAAACGTAGAATTCTACCTGTTTTCAATATTCCATATTGTAAAACCAAATTTAGGAAAAAACTATTTGCCTGTCAATCAAAACATCTATATAATAAATTAAATAGTAGTCTAAATATGTATCCCCTCACTTAGCAACAACAACTCTGCTTAGCCTCAATTATGAAGAAACAGAACTGCTTATTCGCTAAACACACACACACGCGCATACACACACACACACACACACACACACGCGCGCGCGCGCGCGCGCATATATACACACACACACATACACACACACAGAGAGAGAGAGAGAGAGATAGAGAGAGAGAGAGAAGAAGAGCGGGGTACCCCGTAACACAGGTTTTACCAACCCAGTACAGGGGCCCTTGCCACTTGTTTGTTACTACCTTTTGAAACGCAATAAACGATTTTTGATTTGTTTTGATTTTGATTTGTTAAAAAAAAAATCTAGAAATTCTCAACTCAGTTAACAGGTACACCCACATCTCAACTTGCGAGCCATAAACGGAGAGATACGGTTTTTGGTTAGTTAACAATTTATATTAACGTTGGAAGCAAATTGGAAAGCTTAAAAACCAATCAACTGTGCCCATATAAAGCCGTGTTAAAATCATTGTATACATAAGTAGATAATTAAGGCTTTAAAGGCTTTATTTCCATAACTAAGCGATATGAAAGTTGCGAAATCCTTGAGAAAGTTAAATATTGAGAGAACGAAAGTGCATTAACGCCTGTACTTATTGAACGGTGCTCTTACGATTTCGCCGACACTTTCTATGCCGATCTGGCCGATCTGTTGGGAGGTATGTTATCCAATTATTTCGTATTTAAGTGGATAATTTTAGCTCTTTGTCTGTGTCCATGTTTCTAATCAAAACAGGAGAAAATCCTACTGTGAGTAGAATAATTTTTATTCAATATACATACAAGAATACTTCTTGAAAGTAATTTAAGCTTTACCAATGGTTCGGAAAAAACCTCTGTGGTATAGGCTAACGTTTTTAAATGCAAAAAAAACGAAATACTAACATAGTAGCCAATTATTAAGTATTCAATTGGATAGTCTTGGCTCTATGTTCAGTGTATTCAAATGTGTTTCGTTACTGTTTGTTCCTTTTCTTTATAGAATGAGAAACACGAACACACAGTCCATATGATGGTAAGTGGATGCTGAAGCCCATAGAGATCTGCGTCTATTACTCGTATCCATTAAGAATCAAAATGGACTAAAATGGAATGCCTCATTTCTAGTAAAAAGGGTCTCCGGCGAAATATAGCGTAAAATCGCACTATAATGCTGTCTTTTGTATAGTGTATGACGAAAGCAGAGATTTACAGATAACTGCGCATTCTTTTTAGTCTGCAGGAATGATGAATTTTTATTATAAAACGACGATAGATGAATTTGCCTGTGAACTACAACATCCACTTACCGTTTGGTAGACAGGTATTTGTTCGTCCTCTTTACGTCTATTAAAAGTCCACTGCTGAATATAGCCCTCCCCCATAGATTTCCTCATAAGGGGATATTTGGCATAGTTTCGTCGCTAGGTAGGCGCTTTGGCAACTGCAGTTTTTTTTAGTTGTTATCAAAAAGACTGCGCACGCACACATTCGTAAGGGTCGATCGGTAGGCAAAACTGCAGACTTCCCGGAGCATCGGTGCTTTACGTCAGCTATATGTTCTTTTATGCGGGTTTTTATATATCTTTTTGTTTGTCCTATGTAAGAGAGACCACATTTTATATCACAATCCAGCTTATACACACCATTTCAATACACTATGTCTCAGCACCGACTTCTGAATCTATTATTTGGAAATTATATATAAGTATACATTTCGTGGCTCCAATTCTTGACTCTACCGGGCTCACTCTGTCCCATATTTTTTCATGTTCATTTGGTGTCTTTACTTGCCTTGAAGAAAACAACGCCTCTGACAGTAATGCACCTGTACGTGACGCACTTGCATATAGCATTATTTTCGTAATTCCAATGTGTACACAATATGCAATTTTTTAATAACCAACATTTATAAGAATCTAACAGAAAGAACAAAAGAATTATTCACCAACTCGTTACTTATTACGAGCTGCTGTGATATTTATTATCGTGTTTGTTGTTTGGTTTGTTGCTTTTTCTTTTAACTCAAGTATTTTCGAATTGTATACGTTAATACTGTAATATTGGAAAATTGTGAGTTGATATAAAATGAAACATCTTTATTTCTTAGACGTTAGAAAACAAATTTCGTTTGACAAATGTAAGCCTACTTACACCTTTGGAATATAGTCAAGCTATATGGCTGCCCTAGAAATCAGAAATTAGAATGTTATTTGCTTTAAGCATGGTAGTACAAAGATGTTAGTTATCATACACCTAGAGAACAATTCAGGCGCTATGTGTCATGTGTCGTCCAAGAATTTTAGCTTTAAGTTCCTTAAACAATTATTTGCAGATTCTGTTACAGAATGGCTTAAACTAGCGCTTAAATGCGCTTTTACTGGTTGATTTACAGTTTGAGCATTGACTTTTTCTTAGACTTCACCTACATAGCATCAATACGCATCTTCATTTTACAAATGTTGGTGCCAGGCCCCTGCCCGAGTTTAATTAATTGTTTCTGAACACATGTTTTGAACAAATATGCAAACATGATCAAATAAATAATTGAATTTGATCCTATTTGCATATTTGTTCAAAACATGTGAATCAGTCGAACATAAGTTACCTTATATGACATCGACACGTGGCGCCTACACAATGTTTAAAGTACTTAATCTATTGCGTATAAAATAACAACTGACAAGTTATACACCTTGGCGCAGCAGGCGAAAAAGGATTCGGACCAATACTGTGAGAAAAATAATTCTTCATATAATCTTTAATATATTATGTATATACAATTCTTGTACGTGTGTTTGCCACTGAACTCCTCCTAACGGCTGGACCGATTTTGATGAAATTTTTGTGAGTGTTTGAGTGCGGCCCTACAGGAAGTGGACCTGGTTGAGCCCCGACGGTCCGACAAAAAATGAGATTGACTTCATTATGACGACCAGACGACAACTTTTCAATGATGTCTCCGTGATCGCGAGGGTGAAAACTGGCAGCGATCACGGAATGGTGAGAGGCACACTGAACCTAAACGTTAAGTTGGAGAGGTCCCGAAGTCCCGAAAACTTTCAGCTCGAATTACAAAATCGTTTTCAGTGCCTAGAAGATTGCAATATAGTGGACGATATGAATGACAAGCTCGAAGAAACTGTCCATGCGGTCGGAGCTAAGTTATGTAAGATCCGCCGCAGAAGAACACAAAAACTCTCCGATCACACTCTTAATCTCATGACTGTTAGACGGGAAATGAAGCTGTAGTCTTCAACAGATTGACAGCATACAAACCGATGATATTCCGGACGTCAGTCTGAGCGAGATTAGAATGGCTCTCCAGCACCTTAAAAACGGCAAGTCCCCGGGCAAGGATGGATTTACAGCGGAGCTCTTTAATTCTGTCCTCCATGTTGGCACTACACCGGAGGCGTGGAGCAGAAGTGCGGTGGTCTTGTTATTCAAGAAAGGCGACAACGCTCTCTTGAAGAACTACAGACTGATTTCCCTTCTGAGCCGCGTTTACGTGCTGTTTTCGAGGGTCATTTCCAATCGTCTCGCACGCAGACTCGACGACTTCCAGCCTCCCGAACAAGTCGGTTGTCGAAAAGGCTTTAGCATTACAGACCACATACATACCCTTCGGCAAATTGTACAGAAGACCGAGGAGTACAATCTGCCACTATGTCTTGCGTATGTGGACTATGAGAAAACCTTTGATTCCGTCGAAATTTTTGGCGGTGCTACAGTCCCTTCAGCGGTGCCAAGTTGACTGTCGTTACATCGAAGTGCTGAAGTGTTTGTACAATAGAGGTACGATGGCTATCCGATACAAAACCAGAGTACGAAACCTATGCAATCGCAGAGAAGTGTAAGACAGGGTGACGTAATATCCCTGAAACTCTTCACCGCTGCTTGGAAGACGTTTTCAAGCTACTGGACTGGAAAGGATACGGTATTAACATCAATGGCGAGTACATCACTCATCTTCGATTTGCCAACGATATAGTCCTTATGGCAGAATCGCTGGAGGACCTAAGCACTATGCTCAATGACCTCAATTCTGCCTCCCAACGGAAACGCCTTAAGATGAACGTGGTAGAGCCATTAAGCATTCCATCTTAGTCCTCACGGGTGACAACGCATCTGCATTTTGATTTTTTATTGAGGATAGATATAGATGTCTATGGGTCACAGCAACCACTTACCATCAGGTGGACTATGTGCTCGTTTGTCACCCTATCTCATAAAAAAATGAACATGGACAAATAAAGATCATGTGTAACGTCCATGTCACACCTATGCCGGTAGTTGTTGGGAGTACTAAGGTCGAAGTTGTTGACGAGTATGTTTACCTGCGACAAATAGTCCGACTAGGTAAGTCCATCTTCGACCGAGAGGTCAATCGACGGATTCAACTCGGCTGGGCAGCGTTCGGGAAATTACGACACTTCATCTTCTTGTCACGTATACCTCAAAACTTGAATACAACCAGTGCGTGTTGCCAGTGATGACTTATGAGACGTGGTCTTTCACTGATGGCCGTATGAGGAAGCTCAAAGACGCTCAGCGAGCTATGGAGAGGGCTATGCTCGTGATTTCTCTGCGTGATAAACTTAGAAATTAGGATATCCGCAGTAGAACTAGAGGGATCGACATAGCCCAACGGATTAGTAAGTTGAAGTGGCAATGGGCCGGCCATGCCTATAGCTCGAAGAACCGACAACCGATGGGGAAAAAAGGTTCTCGAGTGGCAGCCTCGTACCGGTAGGCAAAATGTAGGGCAACCCCCCACTAGATATAGTGACGACCTGGTAAGGTATGGAAGGAAGTCGATGGATGCAGGTGGCTCAGGACCGTGCTTTGTGGCATTACTTGGGGGAGGCATATGTTCAGCAGTGGACTTGTGAAGGGCTGTTATGATGATGAACCTTATCAAGTGATTTTTTTTTTAATTATAAACGTAACCTCCACACTAGTATTTTCTAATGCATCGTGGGGGCAGTTTACATACATGAATTTCACAAGGACAAACATCCAGACCAAGAACAATTATTTGTAGGCTATACAAATACTTGTTCCGTGCGGGATTCGAACCCGCGGTCCTTAGCGCCGCAACTCATTGCTTAGCCACTGCGCAGCAGAGCCGTCAAATGTATTATTAATGAAGACATCACTGAGCAACATAATTGTTATATAAGACTTTTGGAGTTTCTCTTTGTGATAAACTTAGAATTGACGATATCCACAGTAGAACCAGAGTAATTGACATAGCCCAACGAATTAGTAAGCTGAAGTGGCAATGGGCTAGCCATATAGCTCGAAGAATCGATAACCGATGGGGAAAAAAGGTTCTCGAGTGGCAGCCTCGTACCGGTAGTCGAAGTGTAGGGCGGCCCCTCCACTAGATGTAGTGACGACCTGATAAGACATGTAGGAAGTCGATGGGTGCAGGTAGCTCACGAACGTGCTTTGTCGAATTCCTTGGGGGAGGCCTATGTTCAGCAGTGGACTATGAACGGCTGTAATGATGATAATGATGATGATATACGATGTTATATTTAGAGAGTATGTAAAAAAATATTTAAAAAAGTGTGCTCCACAACTAAGGCTTTATCACACAAATCTTTACATACAACAAAATTAAAACTGCGTCTAATTAAATTAAAATGACGTGGAGAATAATTAATAGTTAAACGGGAAAGGTCAAACCACGCAACTCGGATTTTCAGTTGAATAATACCAATAATTTAACTCAATCTGATCAAGAAGTTGCTATGGCTTTTGAGAAACATTTTACTGATGTTCCTTTTTTGACAACAAAATCGTTAAATTCTTCTCCTACTGTCGCCGAATCATAGCTTAAACAAAATGTAAAGGCTTGTTCAAATACTTTTAAATTCCATAAAGTATTGCCAAAAGCCATCGTTAAATATTTTAAAACTATTGATGTTAAAAAAACGGCAGACTTATGGGGGATTCCCGTTAAAGTCATTTTATCTATAATAGATACAATAGCAACTTATTTAGCCACTATATTTATTACAAGCGTCGAATCTGGTGTGTTTCCTGATTTAATGAAACATAGTAAAGTCATACCTTTATTTAAATCTGGTAGTACCTTAGACCCCGCCTATTTTAGACCAATTTCTGTACTACCAACATTAAGTAAATTTAAAAAAAATATTTTAGTTCAGATGTTAAGTTTTTTAATATTAATAAATTGCTTCATAAAAATCAATTTGGCTTTACAAGGGGGCGCTCGACAACTGACGATGGAGTTGAGCTTATTAAACATATTTTTTGTCCATGGCAGAGGATGCTTTGGTTATATTTTGTGAACTTTCCAAGGCCTTCGACTGTGTTTACCATGAGACATTAATCAGGAAGCTACAGTTCTATGGTATCAAGAACACAACGCTTAAACTTATAATTTCACATTTAAGTAATAGAAGCAGAAAGCTATTATCAATGGTAAAAGTTCTTCCTGGTCACCTGTACTAATGGGTGTCCCTCAAGGCTCAATTCTCGGCCCATTCCTATTTCTAGTGTATACTAATGACTTACCTTCCCTTGTAGGGGATATTCATGATATAGTAATATTTGCTGATGATACTTCCTTGATTTTTAAACTTAAACGGCAGTCATTTTTTGTGACGAAGTGAATAATGCTATATTAAAATTAGTGCATTGGTTTAATGTTAATAATCTACATTTAAACGGAAATAAAACTAAATCTATTAAATTTACAACATCGAATGTTAAAAATCTGAATACCAATGTGTTTTTAAATGGGGAAGAACTGAGCCCTGTTGAATTCACTGTTTTTCTTGGCATCACTCTCGACGCAAAGCTTCAGTGGGGCCCCCATATATCCAAACGGGCAAGCAGACTAAGTTCCGTAGCTTATGCTGTAAAAAAGATTAGAGGTCTCACTATAGTGTTGAGACAGCTAGATTAGTTTATTTCAGTTATTTCCATAGCATAATGTCTTATGGGATTTTGTAATAGGGAAATTCGGCTGATTTAGAAACTATTTTTTGTTCTACAGAAGATGACCATTAGAGCTATTTATAACCTAAAACCGATAGAGTCACTTAGAGAAAAATTTAAAGAAATAAATATATTAACTTTGGCCTCTCAGTATATTTACGATAATTTAATGTATGTTCACAAAAACAAAGGTAGTTTTAGTAAAAAAAATGATATACACTATATAAATACTAGGAACAAACACAAGCTATTGATAAAAATTTCTCGACTCCACAGAGTCAGTAATTCATTCTTGGGGCAATGTATACGCTATTACAACAAAGTCCCAGAAAATATACAAGTTCTCTCTATTACCAAGTTTAAATATTTTATTAAACAAAAACTGTATAAAAAGGGTTATTATAATATAAATGAATACATGGTTGATAATAAATTCTGGGAATGAGGTGGTCGCTTCCAAGCTGTTTCTAAAATAAATTTTGTAAATTGTTGTACATTCATGTAAAATTTACTTTAAAAAAAGTCCCGCTGGGTTTCTTGCTGGTTCTTCTCAGGACAGAAGTTTTTTTTTTCAAAACCAGTGGTAAAGTAAAGCATGACTTTCAATAAGAATTACACATGATGTGATTTATATTGAATAAAGATTATTCTATTCTATTCGATGATGATGATGACCAATACTAAAGAACACTTGAAAACAAGTATTTTAATTAACGTAATAGAAATTTTAATTTAATCTAAAGACTAGATTAGAGCGAGTGCCATAGTACGCGCTTATGGACACCACTGAAGTTCGTTGTCGGCCTGGGTGATAGAACCTCAATATATGTCTGCCATGCAAAATATATATGTCAAATAATATTATCAATGTGTGTTTGCTTTGTGTCAACCAATGTTATTTTTAAGTAACTTTTATTGAATATTTCAAGATGTCAAAGCAGCAGACATGACTTTTACGTTTTTTTCGGTCATTTTTTACACCTTTCACACCTGAGCATCGCTATATCAACCACCGGTTAAACTAAAGAGTCCCAATTTCATGTACCTCAGGTATAGGGGATTAACTGAAAAAAACGTGAAGCTTATTGAAATACCGTAAGTCTGCCGCTCATTGCCACTTCAGATTACTAACCCGTTGGGCTATGTCGGTTACTCTGGTTCTATTGCGGATATCCTACATTAGAAAGGTTCTCGAGTGGCAGCCTCATACCGGTAGACGAGGTGCAGGGCATTCCCCCACTAGATGGAGAGACGATCTAGTAAGACATGCAGGAAGTCGATGGATGCAGGTGGCTCAATACCATGCTGATTGGCATTCCTCTGGGAAGGCCTATGTTCAGCAGTGGACTTATGAAGGCCTGTAATGATGATGAGACGCTACATTACTATGAAATGTGTAAACAAACAGTAGATAACGTTCAAGTATTTTCTAGATAACACGCAACCTTTGTTTGGCACTGGTAACGTTTATTTTACTGGTACTTCAAGCCCTGCTACAACCATTAACTTTACGGTTTACAACTCTACAAAACAGGTTAATAAGCCTTACTCCGTCTAAAAAGACAACCTTAATGAACATATACAATTAGGTCGACTTTCGCGTAACAATAGCTTTAACACTTGTAATTAATATTGATTCCGTTGAAATTGGTGAAGCAGTGTCCGACCATATGTATGTAATCACTCTAAGTGTCCGACAGACAGTCGTTAACACGCAGAAAGATGTCAAGCAAGTTAATGCGCACTAACAATATATACCTACTAATTAACTTGGCGCCCACATTCAGTAATAAACATGGGTAAGCTTAAAGTAAATACAGTTATAGTTGTAACAACACTTAAGGTATAGTCTATACATCTATACGTATAAACAAAATTGCGGTGTCTGTCTATAATATCGAATTAACTGTCTTCTATTAAGCTCAGGGGGTTATTCGAATGCTATTAACACACTTTTTCTATACACACCGTGTATAGAAAAAGACCCATAAACAGATATTTAAATGGTGAATCCCACCATCATCCTTCACAGTTGGCTACCGTGGGCAAATCTTTGTTACAGAGAGCACGAGGGATCTGTGACAGCAAACACCTGGCCGCCGAGCTTCAGCACGTCAAGCAGGTTCTGCACGACAACAAGCTGGGTCCCGCGCCTACGTCACAGTGACCGAGTGAAGCCGGCCACAGTCGAGCGTGTGCCTGCTGTACTACCATATGTCAGAGGTGTCACAGACAAGATTGGCTACATCTTGAAGCGAGCTTCTATAAGAACATTCTTCAAGCCGCCGAAGAAGATTAGTTAGTTTTTACGTGGTAGATCCACGCTGCAGCTATATTATGGTTGTAGCACGAATGTGTCGGCTCGACCGAGGAAGGACCACGCTCTCACAGAATACCAACGTAAAATAGTAGCTTGATGCTTCTGTGTTTCGTTTGGTAAGTGTAGAGAACCGGAGACCCTTTTACTGGAAAAGAGGCATTCTATCTTAGTCCTCACGGCTGGCAACGCATCTGCATTTAAATTCGCTAACGAAGATAGATGTAGATGTCTATGAGCAACAACAACCACTTACCATCAGGTGGACTGTGTGCTCGTTTGTCACCCTTATTCTATAAAAAAAAAAAAGTCAGTTCTTACCATCCGTCAAGTGCAATATTCCTCTACAAGATGCAGGAGTGTACAAGCTTGATTGTGAATGTGGTCTCTCATATATAGGGCAAACAAAACGATCTATTAAAACCGGGTAAAGAACACATAGCTGACGTGAAGCACCAACGTTCCGGAAGTCTGCAGTTTGTGATCATATCCTAGACGGCCCCGCCATTACATTAGATTTGATAAACCACAGATTCTCGCGAAAGAACATCGATTCCTGCCAAGGATGATACGTGAAGTTATTGAAATTAAAAACATCCTAATTTCAATAGAGAGGAGGCTGGGTACTACCACCTGCTTGGGATCCTGTAATTAATAAAATTAAAACTAAACCCAAGCATACCACTGCAAGACTTCAAGACACAGTTAGTTCATTCTGCGTAGATCGGACCAAAATTAATAATTAAAAAGCTGAAGGTACTCCGTATTAACTTTGACATTGGGACGTCAATCACCTCAGTCCCCGTGACCATGGGTGCTGTAAAGCACCCGAAACGTCGGAATTAATAAAATAAGTTAATTAAACGCGATATAATCCGTAAAAGTAGTTTAATTCAATGTGTAGTGTTCGCGTAAATATAAATCAGTTCTTTTATAAATTTCTTTAAAAGACTTAATATGAAATGCCTCACCGCCGGTCGTTATACTGGCTCTCTATACCCTAATTGGAAAACAAGAGTGCAAGCACTGCACTGCATTTGAAAACTTAACGCTTAAATGTTTTTAAATAGCTACAAAGGTAGTTGACTTTAATTTAATTAATAAATGCAAACCTGTAATTAATTTTCAGATTTTTACATTAAATTGTCATAATAATAGTTTAGTACACAAGTAAAGATATTGCAAGCCGTTATCATGGTAAAATGTAAGGTCTCTTTAACAACTAACAAAATAATTACATTATGTAATATATGTGTACAATTGTACCACTCGGTAGAAGTTGGACTTACCCAGTCGGACTATTTGTCCCAGGTAAACATATTCGTCAACAACATGGACATTAAACATGATTTTGTTTTGTCCATGTTCATCTTGAGACCTATCCGTTGGGAGACACTATTGAGGTCATTGAGCATAGTGCTTGGGTCCTCCAGCGATTCTGCCATAAGGACTATATCGTCAGCAAATCGAAGGTGAGTGATGTACTGCCATTGACGTTAATACCGTATCCTTTCCAGTCCAGTAGCTTGAAAACGTCTTCCAATGCAGCGGTGAACTTCTGACAATAAAATAAAATAAATAAATAAAATTGAATTGATAACTGAATTTGGCAGCAGAAATAGGTAATGGGGTTAGTACTTACCCAGGCGGATCCTTAGCAGAAAAAAATCCTACCACTTTTTTATAGAATAAGGGTGACAAACAAGCACACAGCCTACCTTATGGTAAGTGGATGCTCTGGAACATTGACATTTACATTTTTCCTCAATTAAACATCAAACTGCAGATGTATTGTCGCACTTGAGGGCTAAGATTGAATTTCTCGCTTCCAGCAAAAAATGTCTCTGGTTCTCTACACTCACCATACGAAACACAACAGCATTAAGCTGCTATTTTACGATGGTATTCCGTACGAGTGTGGTCCCTCCCCGGCCGACCCGATCCATTCGTGCTACAACTATAATATAACTGCAGCATCTAGCTCTACCACGTAAATATGTTATGCCTTTGCCTGTAATTGAGATATTATAACATCACAATAATTGTTCGCGCTAGCACAGACCATATGTAGGGTTTTAACACATACATATAACTTAAATTGAAGTGTCTGTCTGTAATATTGAAGTAACTGTCTTCTATTGAGCTGAGATGGGTTATTTGCATGACATTAATTTGAATAAACTTTTTTTTTTTAATTCTGTCTGTCGTGACTAATCTTCAGAATGGCACATCCGATTGTGATGAAACTTTGCGAGAGATAGGGAGTAATGTCAGGAGGGATCTAGGCTATCTTTTTTTTTTATTTCCTTAAAAAAAATTACGGCTCTGTGGCGCATTGGCTTAGCAATGAGTTCCAGCGCTGAAAGCCGCGGGTCCGAATCCCGGACGGAACAAGTATTTGTATGGCCTACAAATAATTGTTCCGGGTCTAGATGTTTGTCCTTGTACAATTTATGTGTGTCAACTGCTCCACGATACAGGAGAAAATCCTAGTGTGGATGTAACGTTTTATAAAAAGCAGAGCTTTAAAAAAAAGAAGGGCTGTTTTTTTCTAAAAAAAAATTAAAAATTTATAAAATAAACGGTCTTTAATTAACTTAAATCTAAATAACGCCATATTAATACATCCTATCCAGGCGAAACGGGGGCAGGTCGCTAGTATTGAATAAAAAATATTTTAATGTAATTTGTATTGTATTCTAGTCTATTCCTTGATTTCGGTTCACAATTGACGAAGATATCGAGTTACATATAAATTTCAAATTAAATTAAATTGTGATGTCTTTTTTATCTTTTTTTTTCTTTTTAAAACACGTAACCTCCACACTAGGATTTTCTACATCGATACATTCGAAAAAACAGTCAAATCGAGAACCTTTTTTTTTTTGAAGCCAAATAGGTACTTTTACTTTTTTTTATAGGATAGAGTGACAAACGAGAACACAGTCCACCTGATAGTAAGTGGTTGCTGTGGCCCATATCTCTCTATATCTATCTTCGATTACGAATCAAAATGTAGATGCGTTGTCACCCGTCAGGACTAAGATGGAATGCCTCTTTTCCAGTAAAAAGGGTCTCCGGTTCTCTACACTCACCATACGAAACACAGCAGCGTTATGCTGCTATTTTACGCTGGAATTCTGTGAGAGCGTGGTCCTTCCCCGGTCGAGCCGACCCATTCGTGCTGCAACTATACTACTAATATAGCTGCAGCATGGCTCTACCAACGTAAAATATTGATTGATTAATAATATTCATTATGCCAAGTAATTACAGACGTGGTTAAGACTTAAACATTGGCACCGATCAGGTGAAGGCAATTAAAATAAAACCCAGTCAGGGGCGCCTTTCGATTTTAAAGTGGCAGGTCGATTTGCAACTGTTGTAGAGTTACCATCCGTATGGACTTTTTCGGAAATTTATCGTTATGCAAATTTGAGATTCAAAAAAAAATATTAGTGCGAGACAACAATTTTAAAGTTCTCTATTATTTAAAGAATAAATAGTTATTTTTTATAGAAACAGGGTAACAAACGAGCACACAGTCCACCTGATGGTAAGTGAATGCTGTGACTCACAGACATCTTCATCTGTCTTCAAATTTTTTTATGGGATAGTATGACAAACGAGCACACAGTCCACCTGATGGTAAGTGGTTGCTGTATCCTCATTAAAGAATCAAAATGCAAATGCGTTATCACTCGTGAGGACTAAGATGGAATGCCTCTTTTCCAGTAAACAGGGTCTCCGGTTCTCTATACTCACCATACGAAACACAGCAGTGTTAAGCTGATATTTTACGCTGGTATTCTGTGAGAGCGTGGTCCTTCCCCGGTCGAGCCGACCCATTCGTGCTGCAACTATACTACTAATATAGCTGCAGCATGGCTCTACCAACGTAAAATATTGATTGATTAATAATATTCATTATGCCAAGTAATTACAGACGTGGTTAAGACTTAAACATTGGCACCGATCAGGTGAAGGCAATTAAAATAAAACCCAGTCAGGGGCGCCTTTCGATTTTAAAGTGGCAGGTCGATTTGCAACTGTTGTAGAGTTACCATCCGTATGGACTTTTTCGGAAATTTATCGTTATGCAAATTTGAGATTCAAAAAAAAATATTAGTGCGAGACAACAATTTTAAAGTTCTCTATTATTTAAAGAATAAATAGTTATTTTTTATAGAAACAGGGTAACAAACGAGCACACAGTCCACCTGATGGTAAGTGAATGCTGTGACTCACAGACATCTTCATCTGTCTTCAATTTTTTTTTATAGGATAGGGTGACAAACGAGCACACAGTCCACCTGATGGTAAGTGGTTGCTGTGACCCATCTACATCTATCCTCAATAAAGAATCAAAATGCAGATGCGTTATCAGCCGTGAGGACTAAGATGGAATGCCTCTTTTCCAGTAAAAAGGGTCTCCGGTTCTCTACACTCACCATACGAAACACAGCAGTGTTAAGCTGCTATTTTACGCTGGTATTCTGTGAGAGCGTGGTCCTTCCCCGGTCGAGCCGACCCATTCGTACTACAACTATACTACTAATATAGCTGCAGCATGGCTCTACCACGTATAAAATTAAGATATGTCGCTTCTAAGGACTAAAATGGAATACCTCGTTGCCAGCAAAAAGGGTCTTCGGATCTGTCACTCATCATACGAAACAGCAGCATTATGCTGCAATTTCACGCTGATATTTTGTGTATCTCACCGTAAGTTGTAGGATATATTTTATTTACTTAAATAAAATTACAAAAGACGAGACCGCTTCTCAATACGATCGCCCAAGTACTTGCAAAGAGTTATAGGTACATATATAACATGTAACAAAAACCCTGTGGTTCTCGTTAAGTGCGTTATCAGGATCAGTATTCAAACCTATAGAAATAATTAAAGTTGGGAAAAATTTACTTTGCCAATATCCGCTCAATAAAATAAAATGATGTGTCTTACATAGTTTGAAGAGCACCTCCCGCCCTACCTCAATTGCGTGCACTATCCCCGTCACCACTAACCCCAGCACCACTACCCCCACCACCACTACACTAGGAAAGACACACCACCGACGACAATACGACACGTGTTTCGCCTCTACACGAGGCATCTTCAGGTGTAGTA